>CM053033.1:182324261-183594432 GCA_028564925.1 Lithobates sylvaticus | reverse complement strand
GAGGGCTGATATGCATCCAAACATCAGGCAGTTGGGACTATCCAGGGAGGTGGGCACTGTCAGGTGGATAGGCGTGCCGGCCATGCTCTGGAGCAGGGTATTACCTGAGGTTTTGCCTGATTAGACCGCCCCGCAGATGTGCTGGTTCTGCACATGGGGGCAATGATTTGGGACGCCGTAATATGCGGGAACTCATTCGGGACATCAAATATGACTTTTTGAGGCTCCGTTTGTATTTTCCCTCAATGTTACTAGTGTGGTCGGACATCGTTGCCCACACATCTTGGCGGGCGTCGCAGTCCGTGGAAGGTAAAAAACAGGGCCCGCTTCAAGGTCAAAAAGGCAGTAGGATGTCTCTTTGTCAGGAATGAGGGTCTAGTGGTTAGGCATTGTGAGCTGGAGCTGGAGACTTGGCGCTACCTGTGTGTGGGGGTGCTGTGCATCTGAACGCAGTTGGCACCGATCTCTGGGCTTTGGGCCTGCTGGAAGATAGTGTGCAGAGTGCCTTAGGGTTTGGAGGTGCGCACAAGTATAAGGCTTTACACTTGGGACCCCTTGGATGGGGTTAAAAAATATGTCGGTGGGATACAAGTGGGGAACCATCGTTGATATGGTGTCCTCTGGTTGGGTGTGGTCCTCTAAGAGGGACCAGGTATTGGTAGACCTGTAAGGTCTGTGGGGCACGTGTTAATGTCCCAGAGTCAGTGTTCTTGCAGCTGGGGACATCTAGCTTTGGTTTAGCTTACTGATAAAAGTGTTAATGATTAATTTTGTTGTTTAATAAAAGGCCGGATGGCCATTTAACTCCAACCAGTGTCATGTGTTTACTGGGGCTGGGGGGGGGGTGGAGGTAAAGGTTGGCTAAGTATCAGTAGCATGGATATCTCTGAGCTACCCTAATCAAGGAAGGCACGGAGATAGGAGGAACGAATAAAGCGCATAGCTAGCATGACATAGTGGAACGGGAACCAGACAGTGGAGGGTTAATGTGCCTTAGAGATAGGTGGGAGTTTCTTACTTACGTGATTGGTAGGCAGACGGGGTGACAGGGAGGAGCGTATGAGAAAAGACTGGAGGAAGGGGTGGTACCATAGAAGTCGACGTTGGGAAGACAGCAGTGGAATGTCCTGCCCTCCCTCCCTCCCTGGGATAGGGTAAGTTGATGTTGGGTGAAGGCGTGGAGATGGCTGTTGGAACCACTTGGATGGGATACAAGTGGGGAACCATCATTGGTATGGTGTCCTCTGGCTGGGTGTGGTCCTCTAAGAGGGACCAGGTATTGGTGTTTGGTGTTCTCTTGGCTGGGGACATCTAGCTTTGGTTTAGGTTACTGGTAAAAGTGTTAATTGTTAATTTTGTTGTTTGATAAAAGGCCGGATGGCCATTTAACTTCAACCAGTGTCTTGTGTTTACTGGGACTGGGGGCGGGGTGGAGGTATAGGGGGGCTAAGTATCAGTAGCATGGATACCTCTGAGCTACCCTAGTCAAGAAAATGGGTTGCAAAAAGCTTTGGGAGGTAAAGCATTGATGATTAGTGCCACATACAATGACCATGAACTGAGACTCAATTTTCTGATTTAAAGTCACACTTATCTATTAGGCCGCACAGCCTGCCAACAGTTTCTGTTCAGGATTTGGGGTTTTGCTGCACTGTTGATAATGATCGTTGACATTTTCATGTAATTTGTTTGCTAGAGCAGATTTAGTAGAAAGAAGTTGAAAAGCATGACTTTCTGCCAAGGTCATGCTTTAAGTGCGTTTTCGAAAGGGCTTAGCTTCAGAGTGTTTATACTGCTCTTTGAGAATAGTAATTGATAAGGGGGTTCCCATGAGCAGAAGATCTTTTAACAGATCTAAGGCCATTATTGGGTCTTGTCAGGATAACCGAGTGGCCTAAGACTCCAGACTCAAAAGTTATCTCTTCACCTTGTATGGGTGTTCTGTCTCCAATTGGAGATTGGTTTTAAATCTCTCTCCTGGCAATTAATTTTTACTGGAATGACCACAACCATTGAGCTTTCGTACCACCGTAACACTAAGAAAAAAAGAATCCAAAGAGTTTACACATCTTACATAAACAGCGTTGTGAAAGTTCTGTCGGGTCATGCTTTTAAATGTTTCATTTGTGATTGGTCTAAAGTTAAACGGAGCAAGAATTTGCAGGAACTGGTCATCGCCTTTTGAATAAACCATGCCCTACTCGAAATCTCAGTAGTGGCAATTGAAGTAAGGCATTTTACTTGATGGGGCTAATGCCGCGTACACACGATCGGACTTTCCGGCAGACTTGGTCCGGCGGACTATGCGATGGACTTTGCAGCAGAGGTCCGCCGGACTTTCCGACTTACGCACACACGAACAGACTTTTCGGTGGACTAGGTCAGACGGACTTTCGGCAGAGGTCTGATGGACTTTCCAAATGAACGAACTTACCCACACACAGACTAAAGTCCGTTCATTTTGAACATGACTCCAGGTACGACGGAACTAGAGAAGGAAGTCAATCTCGCTGCTTTCATCTGCGAGATTGACACCTTGTGAGCCCCGTCGCCTGGTATGGATTTTAAGGGTAACCCCCTACGCTGAAAAAACGGTGGGGGGGTCCCCCCAAAGTCCATACCAGACCCTTATCCGAGCACGCAGCAAGTCCGGTCAGGAAAGGGGGTGGGGACGAGCGAGCCATCCTGAACTGTACCAGGCCGCATGCCCTCAACATGGGGGGGTGGGTGATTTGGGGAAGGGGGGCGCCCTGCAGCTACAGTCATTTTTTCCCCAGGCTAGAACCCTGCTTTAATGGCCAGATCACCAGATGAAAATAAAGGAAAGGAAGCCTAAATAAGAAAACAAATGCTGCCACCACATCTAAGAACTGGTAGGCTGCAATATAATAAATGTTTGCTTTTGGGTTTAATACCATTTTAAGGAAACACTTGTAAACACAACTGTAAAAGTTTGCCCCCTTCCTCCCACCATAGTTTAGCAACAGAGGTTACTTTCTGTGATTGGAGGAATACTTCATTTTATCAAGAGGAAGGGCATTGGTTGCTTGTTGATAAAAGTAAGTTCTGCGAAGGCTGAAGTGCAAATAACTTCTATACTGTATGGTGAGACATACACAGGCAAGCCATGTGATCACTCAATGGAGTTTCTCCTTTCCTAGGGGGGACATGGGGCAGGGACTGTGTTGCTCTAGGGATTGCTTCTCTGTATCTTGGGCTACTTAAAGAGACTCTTGTGGGGACTGATTATTAGACTTGCTTAAGATGCTTCAGCTAAGGAATGTGATTACTGTTGAATTGAGTTACGGATTTGATGATCAAGATGTTATGTTCTGCATTTACAAGGATTTAAGTGAACACTCTGCAGCACAATATGAAGCATGTGCATTTTATCTCCAGCGTTGGTAACAAGGAATATGTTCCGTGGGAAGTTAAATGAGGGCTAGTAGATAATTTCCAGGCATAAAGCAAATGGGTTTCAAATATCTTTGGAAGGTAAAGCATAGATGAGGCCTTTGGCGCTGATAAGTACCATGAACAACAACTATGATCAGTCAAGAATTTTTTGTTAACTCAAATTACATTTTAGTTTTGTTGAGTCTGAACTGTGACTGTGAATAATGATCTTATTGGTGAAACCCATACTTGTTTGTACGGTTTTGATAAATTAACCTTTCCCATTTACCCTTTTTTTTGCAGATCTTGCTGTACCCAAGCAAATTGGTGGGTTAATGTCTACCCCTTCACTGGAGCAACCTCTTCCTTCCATTAGCAGCACTGGAAAAAGTCCTACTTTGAAATGCATCATGAAAGGTAGCAAAGTGTCTAACCATGTGCTGTCCTGGTATCGTCAAACTGAAGGAAATGGGATAAAATTTCTTGTGAGTCACAGGGATAAGAATCGCCCAGCTTATGGAGAAGGAATTGCAGAAAGATTCATCCCTGAGCTTGAGGAGTCTACAAATACCTTCACTCTTACTATCGGGAATGCAGAAAAGAGTGATGAGGGCTTGTACTACTGCGCAGTGTGGTACTCCAACCAGTACATCTTTGGGCAGGGCACAGAGGTCAAGGTGCAGGGTAGGAGAACATTTCTTCCCATGATTTTGACTTTAAAGTCCATTTATTAATGTTATTAATATTCCTTTTAATTATTTATATTGCTTTTTCATCTCCAATAACTCCAAAGAAAGTACATCAAGCCAACAAGGGTGAACAATATGGATAATAAAAATATATAAGAGCAGTTCAAATAACTAGAATATATTGCTGTAGCAAAACCAACTGTATGCAGCAATAACAAGAGGGGGAGATAAGTATGCCAGTTGTATGAGCATAATAGAGTTTTCTGTTGTGCGAGAAGATACATACTTCCCTAAAATGCAGATTTCAGGTTATCTTTTCTGTGCAGCCTGTAAAGGATCTAAAATGTTCTCACCTTTGTAACTTGCCACCAGTGTATGCACAGCCTAAACTCCATTTACTTCAACAGCAAAGGTCATCAACAGACAGACAAACTTCATACAGGTTTTCCATTGTGAAGTGAATGACGTTTACTGACACCTGTGGTGAGCATTAAGTATAGGAGTTGAAAGAAGGGTTGCTATTCTGTGCTTTGCCTAACAAAGATCACTTGTCAGCTGCATCAGAACTAGATTACTTTAAAAGAAAACTAAAATGGTTTTGGGTCAATTTGTTTTCTTTTTTTTTACTTGTTTTTTTTTAAATGTATGTATTAAAGTGTTGTTTTATATAATTTTTTTACTACTATTCAATTTTGCATTTTTCCTATGCAAAATGTAATGTAATATGTAATTAAAGGCTAAAATAATTCTGTTTAAAAAAATTGCCTTCCCCTCCTCATGTCTATGCTACATGCTGTTTGAAAAGGAGATCAGTGTAAATAAAAAAAATTTTTATCAGCTTTAGTAGAGTCACATGATTAAAAAACTGTGGCTTTGCCATGTCAGTAAGTGCTCGACAATTTATGGTCTAGAGCCCTACGGACGACAAGAGTAACAATGACACATAGGACTAACACAAAACTCACCAACATGAAATAGACCTGAAAGTGTGCCTTGGTCTACCGTATGGTACACCAAAATAAGGGGGCATACCCTAGATAAGGAATGATAAGAAGTAGTTATGGAATAATGTGGAATGAGTATTCAGTCTGGGTAAGAATACTTGGAAGAGGCTTTTAAAAGGGGAGGGTGGGTGGGTATCACGCACAGGAAACCGACAAAGACCGGCGGCCTTTGGGCTGCTTAAATACCCTCCGGGCTCCTCCCATAACTTCAGGCCGGTACCCGGCCTTCCAATTTATGGTCTAGAGCCCTACGGACGACAAGAGTAACGATGACACATAGGACTAACACAAAACTCACCAACATGAAATAGACCTGAAAGTGTGCCTTGGTCTACCGTATGGTACACCAAAATAAGGGGGCAAAAACCTTCAGGTAGGGGATAATAATTTATTAAAGGTAAATGTGACTGAGTAGTTGGGCAAAGGCCTGAGCCCTCTCCAACTGTGGGTTAGGTATGTAGCGAGAAGCAGGCCGACTTCCACCGACCTAGTTTCTCGATCACATGGTCCGGAACCCCCTATCTTGGGGCCGACGTGGCCGCCCCGATCCGGAATGAATGCCCGGAGTATTGGCTGGGGTCCAATTGAAGATTGCCGAGAAGGTCCCGGACATGTACCACGAACTGCGACGAGTTTGAGGGGTTTAACTGGAAAGGGTAAAGCGGACTGGACCCTGGGCGGTCGGATAGCAGTGCCGTCGAGCGGTTAAACACGGCAACTGGGCACCAGTTGTTGTGGGTCCTGCACGGTGGATATCTATTCCGGAACCTCGCTGCTGAGACTTAGACGTTGCCAAGTGAAGAACGTAGAGATCCTGGTGGCGGCAGAGATTACTTCATGCAAGACTGGACCGGCTGGGTGGCTGCGAGTAAACTCGCTGGGCCGTAGGAACCCATAAACACCATGTGTATCGCAGCCTGCAAGACGGTGCTGAGGAGGAGACCAAAGGGGGACCTATCCAGGACGTCAGACATCCCCTTAAGACCTCCACAGTGATAGGCAGCCGCTTCGGGCTGACTGGCGGCTGGAGCTTCTGAACTCCACGCAGTAGAGCCCTCACTGTATGGAAGGAGAACCCTGAAGGCCTAGCGGGGTCTCGAAGTGACAAGTAGTGCTGCACCCCGGCCACGTACTGACGTTTCGCGCTGTGTGACAGTGCCAGGTGAGAATGGCAATAAGCGATAAACGCCAGAACCTGATCGACGCTGGAAGACTCACGGGCGTTGGGGCAGGAACTCATCAAACGCCCCCAGGCAGTCTGGCAGGCCCGACAGGTGTTGCGGGCGAGCGAAGCGTTGATGAAGTTAGTAGCTGACTGCAAACGTGGGGCTAGTCCAAGATCAGTTGTGACCAATCCGGGATAGAGGCTGAGAGATGGTAGGCTCCTGGCATCTGTTCAAAGAAAGGAACAAGGTTAAACGGGAGAGTGCGTCCGCTGCTGAGTTGAACTTCCCTGGAACGAATGAGCAGTAAACATTGAACTGATGCTGTAGGGATAGCTGGAGCAGTCCGCGGAGGAAGGACATGACGGCCTGGATTTAGACCTGCCCTTGCTGATGATCTCGGCTGTGGCTTGATTGTCTGTCGTAAAGCCACCGTCTGTCCAGACCAATGGTGACCCCATAGGTGAGCGGCTGCTACGACGGGGAACAGCTAAAAGAGGGCTGACGTGGTAGTAAAGCCCGGTGTGGCTAGTGCCTGAGGAGGCCAAGGGGCGGCGAACCACAAATGGCCAAAAATGGCGGCGCATCCTGTGGATGCCGCCGCATCGGTCACCACTTGAGGTGACTGCGTGGACACGACTGGGATGAACAGGGACACAACGTTCCAATTACTAAGAAAGTGTTCCCACATGGCCAGATCTGCTCTGGCTGCTGAATCCAGCCTGACGACCTGGTTAGGGTCCTGAGTGTAGGACAGGAAGACCGGCAACCGGGACACGAAGGAGCGGCCCTGGGGGATGATCCTCGTAGCAAAATTCAACATCCCGAAGAGAGACTGAAGTTGCTTCTGAGTACATCCCCCACCCGGGTGAACACTCGCAGAACCGTCCTGAAACGGCCCAACTTATCTGCGGGAAGGCTGGCCTGCATGGCAGGCGTGTCAAGGTCGATGCCCAAGAACGTGATCTTGTGCGCCGGGCCGTCCACCTTGCGTTCCGCTATGGGGACGTTCAGATTGTCGAAAACCGTCCTCAACTTTCCAAGGTCCCCTGGGGGAGCCCCGGGTGGTTCTATCAGAAGGAAGTCATCCAAATAATGGACGACCTTGTGGCACTGTGCCTCGTAGAGAAGGATCCACGCCAGGGTCTCCGCGAACTTATCAAATAACCAAAGACTACTCTTAGACCCGAAGGTCAATTTGGTTGCGAAATAATATCGCTCCCTCCACTTGATGCCGTGCCAGCACCACAGGGAAGGATGTATGGGCAGTAGCTTGAAGGCGTCAGATATGTCCGCCTTCGAGAGCCAAGCACCTACCCCTGCCCTGAGTATGGCCTGGGTAGCCATATCTACCGAAGCGTACTTCAGTGAGAACTCCTCGGAGGGAATGAGCGAGTTGAGACTGGGAACGACGGAAGAATGAGGCGCTGACAGATCATACGCCAGACGTTTATTTTTTTTTCCGAAAATTTCCCTGTACAAGCCCGATAGGGCTAACCCTCCAGATACTAAAGGGAGACTGACTGAACGGGCCTATCATAAAGTCCCGATCCAACTCCGTCTGAAGAAGGACGTCGATAGCTGGCTCATCTGTTGCTGCTGAGCGCAGGTTCGGATATTCGTGGGTGGTGTGGGGCGGGGTGATGAGCCCGGTATGAAACTGATCGGTGAGACCTCGGGTGAGGTAGCTGGCGAGTGACGGAGTGGGGTGTGAGGTCAAGTAAACATCGAGCCAAAGGACATTGACCTGGCTTAGTCACGGTTTCATCTGCTTGGGGGTGCGCCCTCTGGCATAGGGTGCAAACGTGCAAGAGCCGGCACTGGCTGAAATTGCAGGAGCCGTAGTTGAAGTTGTTGCAAATGGCGGCTCCCCCAACCATCTGCCCCGGACGACCCCACTTGTCCACCTTCTGCCCTTGCACCGGTGCCTGCTGAGCCTGACTCGAGCTGGCAGAGGCCGTGCTAGTTATCGGGTGGACAGGGCTATGTTGGCACACCAGACCGCGGTGTGGGATGCTGACTGACAGACAGCACATAGCGGGGACCGTAGACTCGCAAAGTGGCAGCAGAACAACTCGGCGTCCACTACACTCCAGTCCGTTGTCCAATGGAACTGTAAGAATCTGTCCGCGGCTTTGGCCGAGAAGGACCGATGATAATCGTAGAAGGCTGAGCCACCGTATTTGTGACCCAGGTCTACGATTAAATGGAGGTAGAGGTCCAGTTCCTCCCGCCTGCCCGGGGAGGCTGAGCACCGTACGTCCCTGAACATGCCGAAAGCGAGCGCGAACTCGGGCGCCGTGAGCTTTCTGTTGAGCCTGGCTCCTTCGCCTTCAAAACCACCGAGACGTCGCCCCAGGTGTAGGCCTTGTTCTCGGCCAAGTCATGGACCGAGATCGTGAGTGAGGCCAGGTTAACGTCTCTGCCCTCTAAAACGTCCTTCCTTACGCTGGGTGGCACGAGGTGGGAAGGATGAATGGTAGTCGTGGCAAGCTCACTACCTACGGCCGGTGCACTGATGGCTGGGACCACCGCAGGGTCCGGAACCGTGGCGGCCGGGCTGGCCTCTAGACGAGACACCCTGTCCTGGACCTCAACGATCGAGGAAGACAGGGAAGACACGAGGGTGTGTCGCTGAGCGACGGCGGCTGAAATAGATTCCAGGAACGCCGCCTGAACTGCTGTCGTCCAGAGCAATGGTACCCAACGTTGACGATAACGAGAGGCGATAGTGACTTAAGTCGACTGACGTGACAGCTGTGGAAACAAATGACAGACAACAACACGAATGACTGACATGACATGTTGCCTGGTACGCTGAGGCCGAACTGTGACATCCAGCTGCCACCGGGTCCGACTCCAAGCTTCCCTTTTTTTTTTTTTTTTTGTAGAAATGCGGCCGGCCTAGGGCACGCCGGCGCGAATTCGTACAGGCAGGTGACCAATTAATGCCGGGGCGTGGTAAGGTGACACAGAAATGATATAACATGACAAGGACAAGAATCAAAGTCTCTTTTTTTTTTTTTTTTGCGATTCCGCCCCTGGCGCATGTATTGAAATGAGGCCGGGCCTAGGGCACGCCGACACGAATTAGTGCGAGGAAGTGACTGCATTCATGCCGGGCGTGGTAAGGTGACAGAAATGAGATACCAGGACAGGGGCAAGAATCAGGAATGTACGCAAACCAGTGATGCGATTCCGCCCTTGGCGCATGTATTGAAATGAGGCCGGGCCTAGGGCACGCCGACACGAATTAGTGCGAGGAAGTGACTGCATTCATGCCGGGCGTGGTAAGGTGACAGAAATGAGATACCATGACAGGGGCAAGAATCAGGAATGTACGCAAACCAGTGATGCGATTCCGCCCTTGGCGCATGTATTGAAATGAGGCCGGGCCTAGGGCACGCCGACACGAATTAGTGCGAGGAAGTGACTGCATTCATGCCGGGCGTGGTAAGGTGACAGAAATGAGATACCATGACAGGGGCAAGAATCAGGAATGTACGCAAACCAGTGATGCGATTCCGCCCTTGGCGCATGTATTGAAATGAGGCCGGGCCTAGGGCACGCCGACACGAATTAGTGCGAGGAAGTGACTGCATTCATGCCGGGCGTGGTAAGGTGACAGAAATGAGATACCATGACAGGGGCAAGAATCAAGAATGTACGCAACCAGTGATGCGATTCCGCCCTTGGCGCATGTATCGAAATGAGGCCGGGTAGTCGTGCATCTGGATCGCCCCGATCGGAGCATGTATGGATGCGACCGGACCAGGATCGAAACGATGGCATGAACGCCCAGTTTAACTGATGTGAAATGATTTAGCATGACCGAATGGCCTAATACGTTAGCCATGTTTGAAATGATGAAATGATTTGTCATGCTAATACGTGAAATGTTTCGACACGGTCGAAGTGATTCGTACATTTAACATGCCAACAGCGATTCGGAATGCAAATAGCGATTCGGCACACTTGCTGGCGCCACTGATCTGAACAATGACAGGACATGAACGATGCGTGTGAGTGCGAACGGCACCCGTACGTGAGTCATGTTTGAACGATTCGAAGACTGCGTAGCACGACCGCATAAGGGGAACCCTTGAGTGCCGGATGCGGCATCGGTCGGAGTGTAGTGGCGGGCGGCCCTGAATGTGCGTGCCGCTAGATGGCTCCCGATCGTGTACCACCAAAAACGTGCGAGTAAGTGTTTAGTTTTCGAGACAAGCAGCGCGTGGTTCGTGAGCTACGCAGACCACAGTTTAGTGACATGATAAGCAGTGCATGAGAACGTAAAACATGGGAGCCGAAGCCCTACCTGCGACAGCCGAACCAGACTCTCTGTACGAAACTGTGACTCGGCGACACGAGTGCGACACGAAGGGACAGCACAACTTACGAACGCGGGACGCGGGACTGCAACAAGAGGAGACGGACAGACGAAAACGGAGCTCACGAACCGGCACCAACAGCGCTTGTCTCGAACAAGTCGGTCCTAGATGACTGACGTATCACGCACAGGAAACCGACAAAGACCGGCGGCCTTTGGGCTGCTTAAATACCCTCCGGGCTCCTCCCATAACTTCAGGCCGGTACCCGGCCTTCCAATTTATCTGAATTCACAGAGCCATGATTTCACCAGCCAGGTTGACCCTCCATTGTCGACATTCCCTCCTAATGTTTTTAACCAGGCTTATATCAGCCTTTACTTCCAATAAATTGCAATGGTCTCTCAAAGCACTATGGGTTGCCTAAAGAGCTAGAACGGAAGAGTTGCTTGCTTTGGCTCTCAAATTGTCTGATATAAACATTGGACAGAGCTGTGTAATTAGGATTATTTCATCAAAGAAACAAACTGAGAGCCTTTAAACATGATAAGTGCCCACCTACTATTTCATATTAACCTAATAAATAAATAAATGAATGTGCAAAGGTAATATACATTCCCTTTAATAGCAATTAGGCAGATAATGCTAATCACATAATCTGACATAGAGAGCACCACCAGAAGTAGCTTATATAAATCCATATGTGAAATACAATAATCAAAATAATAAAAAGCAAGTAAGTACAAGTGGGAAAGTCACACCACAATTGTTGTTATGAAAATGTTACAATAAAACAGAAAAATTTGCCTTTTCACAAAAGTTTACCTTTAACAGCTCCCACCCTTACAGCTCTACTTAAAAATCAGGCCGTGAGTTACACATTGTAAAATGCCCTTTTGTCATGGATTGACTGTTTTCCTGGTGTGGCTGGCTCGCTAGTACCACTGATCAAAGGAGATATATTTATTACCACAAGGGTGTCCATTTAAAAAGCAGTGGCATGGCTGTTATAAAGAAAAAAAACGACTGTACATTTATAAAATGCAGTAAAGTGTTGTACGAAATGTGCTGGCTTTGGAAGTTTCAAGCTTATGGAGGGAAATAGAAATCAGTGGGAGGTAAGTTACATGGCTGGATCTGCTCTAACAATGGAGCTATCTCTATTGCTCTAAAATGTATTTCCACATTTGCAGCAGCCGAATCAGGATAACACCTACTTTATATTTGCTACATGTTCCCATTAATTTAGCATAATTTACAAAATATTTGAAAATAACTGGTTATCTTTTTAAGTGTCTTTTACTTGCTTAAAAATCCTTACATGCGCTACCTCCATTGTAATGCTTAGGAGGGGCTGTGGAATAATGTTTAAGATAATTAACCCTGGCTGTACTGTTTTTACGTTTTTTACTTATCAGCTGTATACTATATTTGAACACGGTCTGTCGTGTTCTAACAAAGGCTTAAAGTGGTTGTAAACCCTTACAGACCACTTTGACCTACATGTAAGCCTAGATTAAGGCTTACCTGTAGGTCCAAGAAATATCTCCTTAACCTACATGGTTAAGGAGATATTTTCCTAAAAAGGGGCACCTTAGACACCGGCGTAGACACCGGCGCAAGCGCACTGAGCATGCCGTCAGTGAAGGCTAACATGCTGTCACTGACGGCTCCCGCGTGCATGCGTCGGAGTGACGTCATCGCTGCTCCGGCCACTCACAGCGCCGGAGCAGCGATACCCGGAAGGAAGATGGACGCTTCGTGAAACAGGGGACAGCGGTGACATCGCTGGCCCCTGTTTCAAATAAGTGACACATAATGGGCTACTATGCATAGTAGCCCATTATGCTTTACCTTTGCAGGGAAACAAAGAGGAAGTAAACCCATCAGGATTTACTTCCTCTTTAAAAATGTAAAAACTGCTCTCCTGCATTGTATATTAATGAGGGATAGCTCAGTCTCAAGGCCCAGCCTCTCTGAGACTATCTACTTAGAAACATCTGAAAGGAAAGGAAATAAAAAAAAAAAAAATTCTGGTATACTGTGTGAATAGGAACATATAAAAAATATATAGTTGGGTATTCTCAAATTTGACTGCAAAAGTGGAAATACGCTTTAAGCAGAGAGAGCTCTGTGGGGTACCACAGACTGGGCCATAAAATGTGAGCTACGGTGGGCATATCTGAGGGGAGTATAATGGAAAGTGGATAGCAATATCTGCTCTCCATTATATATTGGTTCTACAGTAACAGTGTGCTGGCACCTATATTAGACATGTGTTTAACCACTGAAGGACCGGAAGATTTTGCCCCTTAACGACCAGGCCATTTTTTGTGATACAGCACTGCATCGCTTTAACTGACAATTGCAGGGTCGTACCCAACAAATATAGCTTTCTTTTGGTGGTATTTGATCACCTCTGCGGTTTTTATTTTTTGCACTATAATCAAAAAAAGACTGACAATTTTGAAAAAAAAAAATATATATTTTTTACTTTTTGCTATACTAAAAAAAAAAAAACTGAAAAAAAAATGAATTTCTTCATTAGTTTAGGCCAATATGTATTTTATTACATATTTTTGGTAAAAAAGATTGCAATAAGTGTATATTGATTGGTTTGCACAAACGTTATAGCGTCTACAAAATAGGGGATAGATTTATGGCATTTTTATTATTATTTTTTTAGTAATAGCGGTAATCAGCGATTTTTGGCGATTTTTAGCGAGTTTAGCGAGCAGTGGACAGATCAGACACTTTTGACACTTTTTTGGGTTCCATTGACATTTATATAGCGATCAGTGTTAAAAAAATGCACTAATCACTGAAATGTCACTGGCAGGGAAGGGGTTATCACTAGGGGGTGATCAAGGGGTTAAATGTGTTCCCTGGGAGGTGATTCTAACTGTGGGGGGATGGGACTGACTGGAGGAGGAGAGAGATTGCTGTTACTAATCACTAGGAACCTCAGAGCTCTCTCTACTCCCCTGTCAGAACAGGGATCTATCTGTTTACATTGACAGATCGCCGTTCTGAATCTCTGTGGAGCGATCGCGGGTGGCAAGCGGACATCACGGCCACCGGCCATGTACATCGGCTTTGGCGCCGGACCGGGGTGTGCACGCGCCTCCAATAGCTCTTAAAGCGGCCGACGTACAATGACGGCGGTTCGCGCAGCCGTGCCAACCTGCCGCAGTACAATTGTACTGCGGCGGGTGGTCGGCAAGTAGTTATTAGTCCCAGTGAATATGAAAATATAATTCTTTTAAGTCTGTGTAAAGGGCAGCAGCATCAACAATTATGGTTATAGAGACAAACAACATCAAGCCAAATAAATCCCTAAGTGGTTATAAACCTCTTAAATAAAAAATGAACAAAGCATGTACTTGACTCTATCCCAAGCACACGAGTGCGATTTATTCCTCCTCTCTCATTCCTCTTCTATCTGCATAAGTAATTTCTAACATCTATGCCAACACCAGACAATCCTGGGAGATGGCCCCGCCCTCCTCCAACACATAGCAGGTGTACATTTAGGAAAGAATCCAGGCCTTTTTAAAGCAATTTACTAAGATAGCCAGAACCAGCTTTTAAGGGAGTCTATTCAACATTTTCTCAGCTCTTACTGTGAAGAAACCTTTCGGTATTTGGAGATTAACCCCTCCCCTCCCCCTAGTGGTTAACTTTTCACTACAACTGTCATTTATATCAATGCATTTACCTCCAGACGTAAAGTGGCCCCCCTGTGCTCTGTGATGACCTCAAAGTGAATAACTCAAGTTCACTTATATGGACGTTTTTTTTATATATTTTTTTGGGGATATTTATTTCAAAAAATATTGCATTTTTTTCAAAATCCCCCCCCCCCCAAATACCACCAAAAGAAAGCTAATTTGTGGGAAAAAAAGGACTAATTTTGTTTTCTCCTCTTTTCCAGGGAGAATAAATTCAGTTCCTCTTATCTTTCCTCATAGCTGAGCTCCTCCATGCCTCTTATCAGTTTGGTTGCCATTCTCTGCATTTTCTCCAGTTCCCTGATATCCTTTTTGTGAACTGGTGCTCAAAACTATTCCAGAGGAGGTCTTACTAATGATTTGTACAGGGGCAAAATTATATCTCTCTCTCTGGAGTCCATACCTCTCTTAATACAAGAAAGGACTTTGCTCGCTTTAGAAACCGCAGCTTGGCATTGCATGCTATTATTAAGCTTCTGATCTACCAAAACCTTCTGAAACTCACAAATGCTGTGTAAATTCTGGACTTTGAACAGCCATGGAGAAGAGAGCATAGCAGATAAACAGGTACAACGTATGCAGAAGGATTTGTTTCATCTCTGTGTATCACCTGAGTCTAGTTACCTCGCTGGGTATATGTAAATGTTTACAACCACTTTAAATGATTCAACCATACCTTCCAACATTTTGACATGGGAATGAGGGACACCTACTAACAAATATATGTAGGCATAGGACACGCCCCCTGCCACACCCCCTTAAAGGAGACTTAACCCCCAAAAAAGGTTAATTAAATCCACAAGGACTTTTTTTTTTTTACCACTACTATTCCTTTATATTGACTTTTAAAATGTACAAATGCAGCAATTTAGAAATTGGAGGAAAGGTTTAGCACTGGGAAACACTTTTTGAAAGATAAAAAGTGCATTTTATATACAACTATATACAGGCATACCCCACTTTTAAGTACACAATGGGGTTTATTTACTAAAGCTGGAAAGTGCAAATTCAGGCTCACTTCTGCATAGAAACCAATGAGCTTCCAGGTTTTATTACCAAAGCTTAATTGAACAAGCCGAGGTTAGAAGCTCATTGGTTTCTATGCAGAAGTGAGCTTGATTTTGCACTTTCCAGCTTTAGTAAATAAACCCCATTGCGTACTTAAAAGTGGGGTATGCCTGTAGATCAGACCAAAATGAGGGACAAATGAGGTGGAATGAGGGACAGAGGGACATTGCTCCAAATCAGGGACAGTCCCTCCAAATAAGGGACAGTTGGAAGCTATGATTCAACCTTTGCATGCCATTATGATTATGGGAAATGTGTTTTGGCAGACAGTTACTGAACACCTGCTGAAACGCTGTCCTGTGTATTATGACTCTTACGAAACAATTGTTCAGTATCACTGATCTAAGTTATAAATAGCAGCACAAAGTATATACACAGATGAATAAGTAAGAATTTAAGAATTTCTACTTCTTTTCTAGAAACACAGGATATTCGTAGACCTTCCATTGTACTTTTTCAGCCTTCTTCTTTGGAAATCCAGTACAAGCATACAGCGACTTTTCTCTGCCATGCTAAAGATTATTTCCCCAAACCTCTAAGAATAAAGTGGCTCCTGAACAACAAAACCCAATCTCTGGAGTCTGTCCTCTTCCCAGCTGTACAAAACATAGACCACTCCTATGACCAGACTTCTTCAGCCACAATCCCAGTGAAGCTATGGAGGAAGGGTGCACAGATGACCTGTGTGGTGGAGCATGAGTCAGGAGTACAGATCACGAGTCGTTCATCCTCTGAACAGGAAACCACATTTTCCTTAAAAGGTACATATCAAATTAAAGTAAACCTTAAAAATATGGCATTTTGACTTTTATTGTCTGTATTCAGACAATTTATTTAAAGGATAATTTAGGGCAAATGCGTTTTCTTTTTCTTTTTTGGCAGGGTAAAGAAAGATTAGAACTTCTGTCTAATGGTTTTCATTACTGTCTGTGTCCCCATTAGGGAGATTTAACCCTCTTCTTGTCCTGTTTACTGTTTTACCAAAAGTGAAAGGAAGATCCAAAACTTTGGGTTTTCCCCAGAACAGTAGTTAAGGGGAAATCTTCCAATGGTGACTTGTGTCGTGGGGCAACCACAGATTCCCCTACTTTGGAGGGATTTACTCTCACTTCCTGTTTAGGCTTTAGGACAGGAAGCAAAGGGGAAATCTTCCCAATGGCACAATCTATCCAAAATGGAAAAAGTCTTGCCTTAAGTTCTATTTTAGGGTGGGTTCACACTGCAGCACGCTCCGGCTCACAGAAAGAGTCTGGTGCCTCCCCATTCACCGGTTCAGGTCTGATTTCAGCCCGAATTTTGGGCTGAATTTGGACCTGAAACGGGCCAAAAGACGCAACAGGGCTCCTGTGCATATCGCACCGCAGCTGCTGCGGAGATGTGTGAACCGTCTCCATAAAGAGCCGGTCACAATCTCCTGCTATGCGATTTGGATGAGGCGAAATCCGCATCCAATTCGCAACAGTGGGAACCCAGCCTTAATCAATCATTTTCATGAAGTAACTGAAATATGTAAAAAAAATATGTTTATGTTTTTGAGAGGGCAGCTGACCTTACTTACTGCATGTTGCTGGGCACATGTTGGTATATATCACTGCCAAGCTAAGGCCTCATTCACGGTATGTACCTATATGTGCACTTGTGCGAATGACTGTCTTTGCCCACACTGGATGCAAAGGTGTTCCATGCATCCGCATATTTATGGTAGCCACTCAGCTTCGAAATTCAACTTGCTTTCAGTTAAGCTTTGGAGATAAAACCTAGAAGCTCATTGATTTCTATGCTGAGCTACACCAAATTTTGCATTCTCCAGCTTTAGTAAATTAGCCCCAATTTGACATCTGCAGCAGGCACGAGAGTAAATTGCATCATATGAACGAGAATAAATATATGTGAAGTATAATCAGCGCAAACAACCACTCTAATCTGTGTGCAAATAATGAATAATATTATCATTTGCCAAAAAACCAAGGCAAAGACTGCAGCTAACACTCTAAAAGTGTGTCCACTCAACTTCCAAAACATAAGTACAAAATATAAGTGCAGCGCAATCACAATTAAAACATAAGATATAAACATAATCCCATAGCTGAAATAACTAATGTAGTATCAATAGTGTAACAGTCCCCAATATCAGGATTTCACCGTAGTGTGATAATCAAAGTGACAGTCTTTAAAAAACATCCAATGTGTTTGGTGCCCACCACCTCCGGATAAAATGCCTGCTCATCTCCAAGGTATGACCCCACCACAGAGTCACAAAGGCCTCAGTGAACTCCACCCAGGATGGTACTGGAATATTCCTCAATTGGCATCCCTGAATCTACTTCTTGAGTCTCAATCAATACGTATACAAAAAATAGAAATGGAAAAACCATAGTGCTCTCTGCTACAAATTTATTAAAAATTGGATCAAGGGATTAAAAACACTCACATAAATATGTGTAAAACAAGCATGTATTCAGCTCACAGCACTGATACTAAAGTGAAAGCTCCTCCCACCCATCCATGTTAAGACCTCCTCATGGGCTTCTTCAGTAGGTTTTTTAAGGACTGTCACTTTGATTATCACTCTATGGTGGAATCCTGATATAGGGTACTGTTACACTTTTGATACTACATTAGTTATTTCAGCTATGGGATTATGTTTATGTCTTATGTTTTAATTGTGATTGTGCTGCACGTATATTTTGTACTTAAATATAAGAATGTACACACGGTTGGACTTTCCGACGGGGAATGTTTGATGTGAACTTGTTGTCGGAAAGTCCGACCGTGTGTATGCTCCATCGAACATTTGCTGTCGGACTTTCCGCCAACAAATGTTTGAGAGCAGATTCTCAAATTTTCCGCCAACAAAACTTGTTGTCAGAAAGTCTGATTGTGTTTACACAAGTCCATTGCACAAAAGTTAATGCATGCTCTGAATCAAGCAGAAGGAGCCGCACTGGCTATTGAACTTCCTTTTTCTCGGCTCGTCGTACGTCTTGTACGTCACCGCGTTCCCACATTTGGAATTTTTGGCCAACATTTGTGTGACTGTGTGTATGCAAGACAAGTTTGAGCCAACATCCTTCTAACAAAAATCCACGGTTTTGTTGGTGGAAAGTCAGATGGCGTGTACACGGCATAAGTCTGCAATCAGCCTGGTGAAACCAAGAGGTATTTCTTCACAGCAATAAAAGGTAGGGATATGCTATAATGTTTGTTGAGGTACCCAAAATGTACATTGGATTGCCAGGAGAGGTTTGCTTTTTACTATTTTTTCCTTTAAAACAGATAGACACTAACATATAACTACCATATTCTGTACATATACAACAACTGTTGCACAATTAGGATTTTAAATTTACACTTGCTTTGTTTCAGAATGTAAACCAACAAATGTGATCCTGGAAGTAGTCACACGTACCCCGGAGCTGATGACAAATGTGACACAGGAACTGCCATCTAAGCAAGCTGCAGGTACATTATTGTTCAGATACTATTCAAGCATTTTTATTTTATTTTACCAGGTGCTTTGTTAGTGAATATGCCGAGTACTGATCAAAAAAAATTCCCTGAAATACTTTTCTTTGACATTTGGAACTTGGTACCAATAAGGAGGTCCTAACATATACTAATGCCGCATACACACGGTCGGAATTTCTGATGGAAACAGTCCGATGGGAGATTTTCATCGGATTTTCCAACCGTGTGTATGCCCATCGGTCTTTTTCTGTCGGAATTTTCGACGGACTTTGGATTGAGAACCTGTTCTTAATTTTTCAGACGGAAAACCTTTCTATCGGATTTTCCAATTGTGTGTATGCAATTCCGACACGCAAAATTCCGACGCATGCTCGGAAACAATTCGACGCAAGCTCAGAAGCATTAAACTTAACTTTTATAGTGCTGTCGAACGCGTTGTATGCCGCAGTGTTATTGACCGTCGGAATTTGGTGTGACCGTGTGTAGGCAAGACAGTTTGAGCAAAATTCCGTCGGAAATTTCCGATGGGAAAACCATCAGAGCTTTTTTCCGACAAGAATTTCGACCGTGTGTACGCGGCATTAGGGGATGACTTAGTAAGGGCAAATAGACTGTTCACTTTGGAAGGGAAGTTGCATTTTGCAAGTACATTTTCTCTAGAGCTTAGTGAATGAGGTAAAGCCCTGCTGATGTCCATCATCTGATGACCCGTAAGCAAAAAAGGCTCTTTTATTTTCTTTGCACGTGGGTGGGTATTCTATTGAAAGTGAAATTTCACCACATTCTCTAGACAGTTTGGTTAAGCAACTCCTGTATTCCAGATTCCAAAACATTCTAAGTTGCAAAGTTCACATTTTTTCTTTTCTTTTGGATTACTGCAATGTGTGACTTGGACTGATTATTGAAAAAGCATGGAGCACAGAACCATCAATTCAACGTGCAGAGCAATACATTGTTTCACAGGTAGACAGAGATCAATATATTTGCTTCAAAAATAGTTTTTCTTCTTTAGTTATCACTTATAAAGAACTTGTCAGAAGTATAGATGCT
This sequence comes from Lithobates sylvaticus, assembly GCA_028564925.1. Lineage (NCBI taxonomy): Eukaryota > Metazoa > Chordata > Amphibia > Anura > Ranidae > Lithobates > Lithobates sylvaticus. The sequence continues at coordinate 183,574,535 of CM053033.1, read as the reverse complement.
TCTTGTTGACATGCTTATGAAAATGGAGGCTTATTTGCTATCATCTGTATCCTTCCATTATTAGTTAGTGATTTAGCTCGTACCTTCAAAGTCAGAAATAGCAGTTTCCATATTTCTCTCATGTCAGATCATCTTCAAATTCAGTGAAGAACTTACTTATTTTACCACTTCAATACCGGAGTCTTTCACCCCCTTCCTGCCCAGGCCAATTTTCAGCTTTCAGCGCTGTCACACTTTGAATGACAATCGCACAGTCATACTACACTGTACTCAAATAAAATTGTTATAAATTTTTCACACAAATAGAGCTTTCTTTTGATGGTATTTAATCACAACTGGGTTTTATTTTTTTTTGGTAAATAAAAAAAACAAACATTTTGAAAAAAAAAAGCATTTTTCTTAATTTCTGTTTGCAAATAAAAAAATGTATTCTGCTTCATTTCTTTGGTGAGACTAACCCAAATCAGTGTATATTATTTAGCCTGTGGGAAAGTTGTAGTCCACAAACTATGGTGTATATTTACAGTATCTCACATTTTTGGAAATATTTTATTATATGTTCCCTCAATGAACTGTAGCTCCCAGGGCCGGCAGCACTCATGCAGCCCCAGACCATGACACTCCCACCACCATGCTTGACTGTAGACAAGACACACTTGCCTACAGTCCTCACCTGGTTGCCACCACACACGTTTGACACCATCTGAACCAAATAGGTTTATCTTGGTCTCATCAGACCACAGGACATGGTTCCAGTAATCCATGTCCTTAGTCTGCTTGTTTTCAACAAAATGTTTGTGGGCTTTCTTATGCATCATCTTTAGAAGAGGCTTCCTTCTGGGATGACAGCCATGCAGACCAATTTGATGCAGTGTGCGGCGTATGGTCTGAGAACTGACAGGCTGACCCCCCACCCCTTCAACCTCTGCAGCAATGCTGGCAGCACTCATACACCAATTTCCCAAAGACAACCTCTGAATATGACGCTGAGCACGTGCACTCAACTTCTTTGGTCAAGCATGGCGAGGCCTGTTTCTGAGTGAAACCTGTCCTGTTAAACTGCTGTATGGTCTTGGCCACCATGCTGCAGCTCAGTTTCTTATAGCCTAGGCCAGTGATGGCAAACCTTGACACCCCAGATGTTTTGCAACTACATTTCCAATGATGCTCTACTACACTGCAGAGTGCATGAGCATCATGGGAAGTGTAGTTCCAAAACATCTGGGGTGCCAAGGTTCACCATCGCTGGCCTAGGCCATCTTTATGTAGAGCAACAATTCTTTTTTTCAGATCATCAGAAAGTTCTTTACCATGAGGTGCCATGTTGAACTTCCAGTGACCAGTATGAGAGAGTGAGAGCGATAATACCAAATTTAACTCACCTGCTCCACGTTCACACCTGAGACCTTGTAACATGAATGAGTCACATGAAACTGGGGAGGGAAAATGGCTAATTGGGCCCAATTTGGACATTTTTACTTAGGGGTGTACTCACTTTTGTTGCCAGCGGATTAGACATTAATGGCTGTGTACAATTGACATGTCATCTGCTGTGATTGGTCACAGTGATCACATGATACTGGCAGTGGCCAGCACACTGATCTGTCATTGTGACAGATTGTGCGGTCCGTGGGTGTACGCAATCCTGGTAGGGAATCATATGACACCCACCAAGGATGAGAAAGCTCCCACTACACCGTCATCCTGCCGGACAAGAAGCAGTTAAAGAACAATTCTAGACATGGGTATTTTATACATAATTACATTGGTCCATCTTGGTATATACAACATACCATACTTGTCCAATCCCCCTGGAAGCTGGAAATCACTAAAGAAGACACTGCTACTCCAGTGATCTCCACTTGCTTTCAGGTCCCACTGGCCCTAATGTATTGTGAATATATGAGGTTGGCTGCTCAGCATGGGCGCCATTCAGAGAATGCTTTGCATTTTTTGGATGAATGCAAAGAGTTCTCTGATTGGACGAGATGGAGAGGTGACTTCATGCTCTCCACCTCATCCAATCAGAGAATGCGTTGCATTCATTAGAATAAGAACAACTTTTGCTGCAATACTCACTTTCTGTTTCAATACATTTTTATTCATGTTTAACAAGTAGTCAATGTGCAATAGTTGCGCCCACATAGGGGCTAGCCTTGACAGTTATCACACAATTGCCAAAAAATAAACATAAAGGAGAAAATGAGAACTAACACAGCAGCAGAGGATAGGCTGTTTCATAAGAACCGCCAGAGGCCAGGGGTCCTGAGAAGGTTCCCCAAACCAGTGGGGCATTCCCTGGTCCCACCAATACCCGTACAGTGTTGCCATATACAGGTCTGCAATACCCACTTTCAAGACCTATAGCCAGCAGTATTTATATTCCACCGCTAAATGTCTTCAGTCTTCTGAGTTAAATGATGACCTGGGTTGAATGTTGTTATTATTATTATTATTATACAGGATTTATATAGCGCCAACATTTTACGTAGCGCTTTACAACTTGAGGGTAGACAGTACAAATACAATACACTTTAATACAGTAGGAATCAGAGGGCCCTGCTTCTTAGAGCTTACAATCTAAGAGGGAAGGTCAAGAGATACAAGAGGTAATAACTGTGGACGATGTGCTGATTGAGAAGATAAATGTACAGTTGTTAGGTGGGGGCCAGATAGGCTTCTCTGAAGAGATGAGTTCTCAGGGATTGTCTGAAAGTGGATAAAGTAGGAGAAAATCTGACAGATTGGGGTAGAGCATTCCAGAGGATGGGAGAGGCTCTGGAGAAGTCCTGTATTATTATTATACAGGATTTATATAGCGCCAACAGTTTACGTAGCGCTTTACAACTTGAGGGTAGACAGTACAAATACAATACACTTTAATACAGTAGGAATCAGAGGGCCCTGCTTCTTAGAGCTTACAATCTAAGAGGGAAGGTCAAGAGATACAAGAGGTAATAACTGTGGACGATGTGCTGATTGAGAAGATAAATGTACAGTTGTTAGGTGGGGGCCAGATAGGCTTCTCTGAAGAGATGAGTTCTCAGGGATTGTCTGAAAGTGGATAAAGTAGGAGAAAATCTGACAGATTGGGGTAGAGCATTCCAGAGGATGGGAGAGGCTCTGGAGAAGTCCTGAAGGCGGTCATGGGATGAGATAACAAAGGAGTTTGAGAGCAGGAGGTCTTTGGAGGAGTGAAGAGGACGATTTGGTTGGTATTTTGAGACTAGGTTAGAGATGTAGACCAGGTTGTGGATGGCTTTCGGCTTTGTAAGTTATAGTTAGTATCTTGAATTTAATTTGGTGACTGCGTGGCAGCCAATGGAGGGATTGGCAGAGGGGTATAGCAGACGCTGAGCGGTTTGTGAGGTGGATGAGCCTGGCAGCAGCTTTCATGATGGACTGAAGGGGGGATAGTCTATTTAGAGATAAGCCAATGAGGAGGGAGTTGCAATAATCGAGGCGGGAGATGACCAGTGAGTGGATTAGAAGCTTTGTGGTGACATTGGTTAGGAAGGGGCGTATCTTGGAGATGTTGCGGAGGTTGAGGCGGCAAATTTTGGATAGCGATAGGATGTGTGGCCGAAAGGTTGGTTCAGAGTCCAGGATTACACCTAGGACCTTGGCGTGGGGGGACAAGTTGATAGTTGAGCCGTTGATATTGACAGAGAAATCAGGGGAAGCGGCACCTGAGGGAGAAAATATCATGAGCTCGGTTTTGGATAGGTTGAGTTTGAGGAAGTGATGTGACATCCAGGCTGATATGTCTGCTAGTAAGTTGATAATGCGTGAGGAGACAGATGGAGAGAGCTGGGGGGTGGAGAGATAGATTTGGGTGTCATCAGCGTAGAGATGATATTTAAAGCCATTTAGAAAAGATGAGGTCCAAGAACAGAACAGCCACCCTAATACTTACCTGAGCCCCCTCTCGATCCAGCAATGTTGCACAAAAGACTCAGCTGGCTGGGACTCTCCCTCCTGAATGGCTGAGATAGCAGCGGAGCGCTATTGACTCCTGCTGCTGTCAATCAAAGTCACTGAGCCAATGAGGAGAGAGAGGGGGTGGGACCAGGTGGTGGCTCCGTGTCTGAATGGACACATGGATCTCCTGCGTGGCTTGGGTGCCCCCATAGCAAACTGCAGGGGAGAGAACGCCAAAGAGGGACCCCAGAAGAGGAAGATCAGGGCTGTATAACAAGCTTGTTATTTTCAAATGAAAAAAAACAAGACTTTAGTATCGCTTTAACTTTGCTGCAGCGCTGTGAGTCTAAGGCTCCATGCACACTGGTGCTCAAAAAAGCTTTTTCTGGACACCAGATTGCTGGCAGAAAATGCTAATTGAAAAACATGCTTTTAACAGCGTTTTTAATAAAAATACACAGAGCACACTCCAAAAATCCCACAATGCATCCCAAACTCCCACAATGCATTGAAAAAATAGAACGCTGACCGCTAATTAACACGCGTTAGGCCCCTTTCACACTGGGGCGGTTTTCAGGCGGTACAGCGCTAAAAATAGCGCCTGTATACCGCCTGAAAAAAAATGGCCCCATTCACTCCAGTGTGAAAAAGCCGGCGGGCTTTCACACTGGATCGGTGCGCTAGCAGGACCGCAACAAAAGTCCTGCTAGCAGCATCTTTGGAGCGGTGAAGGAGCGGTGTATTTACCGCTCCTATACCGCTCCTTCCCATTGAAATCAATGGGAAACCGCGGGGATACCGCCCGCAAACCGCCGCTGCAGCGGCGCTTTGCGGAGGTTTTTAACCCTATTGCGGCCGCTAGCGGGGGTTAAAACCACCCCACTAGCGGCCGCATACCACGGGTAAAACGATGGTAAAGCAGCGCTAAATATAGCACTGCTTTACCGTCGCCGCCCCGCACCGCCCCAGTGTGAAAGGGGCCTTAATGAGCGCTTATCAGCGTTTAGCGTTTTTTAGCTTTTTTTGTCGTCAGAAAAACGGCACGTTGAACACGATTTTATGGCGTTCAGAGAACAGCCCATAAACTCCACTGCTGATAAAAGCTAAAAAACTTCCACGTGTGCATGGTCACATAGGATAACATAGAGTGGAGTTCATGGGCTGTTAAAAAAAATGCCCAAACTCCAAAAAATGGCTGTTTATGAGCTCCAGTGTGCATGGAGCCTAAGACCTCTGCAGAGAGAACTCTGCTTCAACACTGAGAGCAAGGGTCCTTCAGCATGCTGGCAGGCGACAGGCATTTCTACTCAGGGGATGACTGCTTTCGTTAAAAAAAAAAATAACAAGTTAGAATGTTGAACACCTTTAGTTTTGGTGTACCTGGAATATATATATATAGATAATTTAATCTGCATGCATATGTGCAGCGGCTGGACTTTAACACTAAACCAGCCATATATGCATCCATGGGGCTGTGCTGAGAGCACACTAACTGCATGTGCTCAGTACTGCAACTAGACTGTCATGGGTGCTCCCAGTGCATACTTATGACCGAGAGCTTTCGATCATGTGACTTCTGTGACAGCCGATTACAGCAGTCACACGGTTGGAAAGCCCTCTTAGGCTGGGTTCTCACTAGAACATGCAGTGGCTCACAGCTCAAGTCCGGTGTGTCTCCAGTCACCGTTTCAGGTCTGATTTCAGCCTGAATTTTGTGCTGAATTTGGACCTGAAATGGACCAGAAGACGCACAGGACTCCTGTGCAAATCGTACCGCGGAGATGTGTGAACCGTCTCCATAGTGAGCCGGTCACAATCTCCTGCTATACGAATTGGATGCGGTGGATTTGCATCCATTTCGCAAAAGTGTGAAGCCAGCCTTAAAGTTTCGGGAGGTGACGGTTGCAAGGGGTTAAACTGAAAGCTCACTTGGGCTTAGTCATTTTTTTATGTTGTATAACTAAATATAGACGTCAGTTATCTTGAGCAGTAAAGCCTTTCCTGAAATTTGCCAGAAAACCATCATATGTTCTGTTTTAATAAAGAAAAAGCAAATTGCACTAACCCATGAAGAGCAAAAAAAAAACAGAAATCTTTCACTGACCCTGAGAGCTGACCCTGAGTTTTGTACATTTGGCCAATAAATTAGGCAGATATCCATTTCTTAGATTATATGCTGTTGACTTAATAAAATAATAGAAAGTTGACAAAAGTGTTGTTTGTGTTCAGACTATCCAGAGATCCTCTCAGCGGCTTTCATAGCATATAGCGTGCTCCTTGCCTGCAGTGTCATCTATGGAGTAGTGCTGTCCTGCTGTCTTATTCAGAGAAAACTGGCTGAATCCAAAGATATGGGAAAAGCAACAACCTTCAAACTTCAGCAAGTGGATCCCTGCCGCAACTGAAGCTCATCCTGATGGAAAACTAACATCACTTTTTCTTCTTTTTGCTTATGTTTAAAAAACTGAGTTCTCTTGATTTTTAGAAAGCTTAATATTTGCATTTCTATGACATTATCATTGCAAAGTCAAGCATTCACTTTGTTTGCAACACAGTTCACATATAGTTAATGCTATTGGCTTCTTATATCCTTGGGGACTGTAGTGATCTGATATCTGTCAAATAAAACTCAGGTTTTCAGCAAGGGTCTTACCCTTCTTGTGGATCATTTCTTTACTTCAGATAACAAAAAATGCAGCAGCAAAGGTAAGGCTTTCTCTGTTGTAGCAAGCAACTTTAGGACAGCCAAAAATGGATAAACATTAGCCGGCGCTTTGCAGAAAAAAACTGCTTTACTAAAGGTAAAATATGCCCAAACCTTGGTAAACAATAAAGACATATATATATATATATATATATATATGTATGTATACAACACCAAAAATTATATCATAAAGTGATGTAAATAAATAACAATGAAAAATGTTCATATAAAAGTGTCACTCTTGACTAGTGATCTATAAGTCTCTCTGGACCACTCCAACAAAGTGCTTCCCCCATTATCCCACCACTAATCCAATGCACTCACCAGAAAGTGTTGCTGCACAAGTCATAGGCAGCAAACTGGGCTCAAAAGTATCATCCAGATTTAATGATGTAACCCTGGGGACAGACACACAGGAGTGATGGCCTTCTGGAGATGACAACCACCAAGTCAATAGCCTTTGAGAACAGCAGATGGATGGCAGGACTTTGTGGAATGGATGCTCACAAAAGTCAAAAGAAATTGGTGATAGTGTAGTATTTAAAAAAAAAAAAAAAGGGGGGGGGGGGTGGGATATTTGTGTACTTAAACAAAATATGAAAGGTGAAACACCACTGTGTGCTCAACCATTAAAATGGTGTAATGCTCAAATCAAATTGCCATGCAAAGACCTGAGCAGCATATAGGTATAGTGAATACATACTAAAACACAGCAGTCCACACTTAAAGGACAATTCCCTATTAAGGGAATATTCAGTGAAAGAATAACCACAGGTGTGTCCCACCACTAATATAATGCACTCACCAGATCAAATGGCTGTACAAAGATGTGAACATCAAGTAAGCACCATACAAATCACCAGGTCTCCATTATGTGCACCACTACTAGTATAATGAACTCACCAGATCCAGTGACTGAACAAAAATGTGAATAGCAAGTAGGCACCAACGATCCACACTTTTTAGGGATGGTCCCCTTTAAAGAAAAAATCCTCACACGGTGGCACCGACCAGGTATACTATATGCAGCAGCATATGGATAATTGGACTGTATGAAACAAAATGCTCACCAAAGACAGAGCCAAAATGAAGGTACAGTATATAGTGTAGTGTTAAAGCGGAGTTCCAGGCTAAATAGAAGCTAGGTCTTAATCAACTACACACTCACTGAATATTCCCTTATTAGGGAATTGTCCTTTAAGTGTGGACAGCTGTGTTTTAGTGCTTATTGATTATGCCTATATGCTACCCAGGTCTGTGCAAGGCCATTTGATTTGGGCATTACACTGTTTTAATGGTTGAGCACACAGTGGTGTTTCACCTTTCATATTTTATTTAGGTACACAAATATACCCCTTTTTTTTTCTTTTAAATACTACACTATCACCAATTTCTTTTGCTTTAAATAAGCATTAAAAACATATTAAAAGACCATATATTGCCTTTATAGAATGAACATTTTTACTGAGCAATTCTTTAAATTGTTCAAAGCCTTAGATGAAGATATTTGCTACCGATAGTCCTATTTTTCAAGCAATAATTAAAATTTGAAATTACTGGGAGTGCAATTCACTGAACCTCTATTTCGACATCAGTTGAATAAAAGTAGACCAGCTATATAGGTTAGGTTACAATCAGATATACAAGTATGTGTCTCTAATCACTGAACTGGTACACAGAAATCCACACTTTTCCAAACAAATGTAAGTTTATGCCATCAGTAGAAGCCTTATTTTGGGACAACAATCAATTAGCTACATTGCTGCTTTCTTCAAGAACATTTGGCAAAGACTGGAAATTGGCAGCAGACCTGTGATAATCAATTGCTTTGGTTAAGATATGCTATATGCCTATAGGTGAAACCACAAAAAGGCAGAGAGGGTGCACAGACCTAGTGCATTATCCTAAAACCATTACTTTAATAATGTAAAAAATGGAAAGTATTATACTCACAAGATGACAAATGTAACAAGTGCATCACATAGTGCAGCGTCATTGAATCCAAATTGCATTATATCATGTGGTAGGAGAAGGTGAAGATCCAATAGGCTACTGCGTTTCGAGGACTAGCCTCTTCCTCAGAGTGCTGGTTTTAGGATAATGCACTAGGTCTGTGCGCCCTCTCTGTCTTTTTTTTTGGTTTCAGTTGTTCCAGACTTCCCCAGGCTTAAGAGGGCAGCAAGAGGAAGTGCATCTATACAAGCCAGGACTGAGATATAGAATACACACATTGTATGGGTCCACTCCCAAGTGCAGGAGTTTTTTTGTGTTTGTGTGGATATGCCTATAGGTACCTGTAAACAAAGTTATGTTTGGAAATGGCACTGCCCTGAGTACACATGGTAAAGGATGCTGTTTTCTTCATGCTCCACCGCTTTTGACATTTTACGTGACTTTTTAACTATTTGGACGAAACATACTGTGTTAAGCTCAGAACCTCCAAGAGATTTTGCAGTCAGAAATCTGTGCACATAGGAAAGATGACTGCAGTTTGTTAAACTTATCTCAGCAATCACTGAGCTTGCTGGTGGGTGCTCCTCATTGCTGGATAGAACAATGTTCACATTGTGAAATGTGACCACCATTCTATCTAGCAGTGTGCTGTGAGTCCAGCCTACATGATGAAGCTAGCCCAGATGGTGTGTCATTGACAGCCTGGGCTCACAGGAAGTGGTTGATTGATGATGGGCATCATTCAACGCTCAAGAGAAGTGACTGCAAGTTGTTGGAGTTAAGGGTTTGTGGGAGACAACACCTAAGAATAGAAGCATGCAGGACCCCGAAAACCAAGAACCGCCTTCAGACTTTCTAAGGGAGTACATTTTTGATTTCACTCCTCACTATGACAGTTTTGGAGGCCATGAAATGCCCAGATAGCAGCAAAACCCCATCAAATGACCCCGTTTTGTAAGGTAGACACCCCAAGCTATTTGCTGCGAGGTATGTTGAGTCCATGGAATATTTTATATTTTACCACAAGTTTTTGGAAAATTACAATTATTTTGTTTTCACAACGTTGTCACTAAATGATATATTGCTCTAACATGCCATGGGCATATGTGAGATTACACCCCAAAATACATTCTGCTGCTTCTCCTGAGTACAGAGATACCACATGTTTGGCACTTTTTGGCAGTCTAGCCACGTACAGGACCAAACACCCCCCCCCCCCCAAATGATCCCATTTTGTAAAGTAGACACCCAAAGCTATTTGCTGAGAGGCATGTTGAGTCCATGGATAACTATTTTGCCACATGTTTCGGGAAAATGACAATACGTATTTTTTTCCAAAAAGGGGTCATTTGGGGGGGGGGGGTCAAACTGTCCTGTTATTTTATGCACAACACTAAAAGCTTATGCCACACATCACCCACCATCTTCTAACCACTTGAAAACAAAGCCCTACATTTTTTTTGCTAGAAAATCACTTTGAACCCCTAAACATTATATATTTTTTTAAAGCAAAGGCCCGGCAGATTAAAATGGTGATCAAAAGCAGGAAGAAGATCTGGACAGCCGCACTCAAAAAATGTTTTTTTTTGCCTTTTATTCAAAAAGTTCTCGTGAACAAAAATACAAGCCACAGCAGGAACAGGAGCTAACGCGTTTCACACTTCAATGTAGTGCTTAGTCATAGCAGATTAAAATGGTGGGTGTTTCCATTTTTTTTTCCGCATGGTATTTGCGCAGCGATTTTTCAAATTTTAATGCATTAAAACACACTATATTGCCCAAATGTTTGGTAAAATATATAAGATGATCTTATGCCGAGTACATAGATACCAAACATGACATGCTTTAAAATTGCGCACGACCGTGCAGCGGCGACAAACTGCATACATTTTTAAAAGCCTTTAAAAGCCTTTACAGGTTATCACTTTAGATTTACAGAGGAGGTCTACTGTTAGAATTACTGCCCTTGATCTGATGTTTTCTGTGATACCTCACAAGCATGGTGCAATTGCTGTTTACATATGACACAAGGCTGACGCTTGCGTTCGTCTTTGCACGTGAGCACAGGGGGACAGGGGTGATTTATTTTTTATTTTTACTTTGCCCTTTTATTTTTATTTTAGACTGTTCCTTTAATTTTTTATTTTTTTTATAATTTTTATTGTTATCACAGAGAATGTATATGTATCCCCTATGATAGTAATAGGTAGTGACAGGTAATCTTTTTTTTTTTTTAATTTGGGTCTATTAGACTCTAGATCTCTCCTCTGCCCTCAAAGCATCTGACCACAAAAAGATCAGTGTGATAAGATGCTTTCACAACTTCCCAATGGTGCTGTTTATATCTGGCGAAACCGAAGTCATGAAATGCTCGTAGCTTCCGGTTTCTTAGACCATAGAGATGATTAGAGCCATTCTGGTCTTCCTTCAGCCCTATGGTCAGCTGGCAAAACCAACAGCTGCATTCTCAGGTTCCTCGGTGGGACAGGAGAGCCCAAGAAAATCATGGAGAATGGCGGGAGGGGGAGGGGGAACGTTACCTCCCACTGCTTATAAAAGCAGTCTAGCGGCTAATTAGCCGCTAGGATTACTTTTACATGAAAGCCGACCCCTGGCTGAAAAGAACAATACCAAGATGATACCTAAACCTGAAGGCAGCACTCTGGTATAACCACTCAAAGTCCAGCAACATACCAGTACGTTGCTGGTCCTTGTTGGGCATATATTGTAATGTTCTTTTTTTTCCTGCAGCCTGTGGGCTAAGCGAAACAAGAGATTGATCGGTGGGTATGCCCACCATTAGAATACCACCCTGCATCCAACCACTTCTAATGATGGGCATACATGCACCGTTTTTTTTTGTTTTTAACTGTGGTGGTGAAATCTCCTCTTACAGTGCCGGAGTCGCTGATTTATGTATCGTGAGAGAAAACGCTGTTGCTGTCAAGATAGATAAATCAGTGCTGCAGCTGAATGGCTTACCTGAAAAGCAACCAAAAGCAAACAATGGTAAAACAACAACAATCTGTGCCAAAAAAAGAGTAAAAAATATATGCCGAAGCATGGGGGCAATCCGCCCCTAATGTTGGGGGCCAATTGCCCTTCAACCCTGCCCCCATGCTTCGGCATATATGCTCTTTTTTTTAACTGTGGTAGTGAAATCACCTCCTACATCGCTGAAGTCGCTGATTTACGTATCGTGAGAGCAAACGCTGTTGCTGTCAAGATAAATAAATCAGTGCTGCAGCTGAATGGCGCACCTAAAAAGAGAATAATGGTTAACAATAAAACACAGTAAACAGTAAATTATAAAAGAATTACATACCTGAAAAGCAAACATGATAAAATATAGTAACAATAAAACATTGCAGTTATAAAATACAGTAAAACAGGGCAGAACAATAGAGAGAGAATAGAGGAAGAAGAACAATAAAACGACAACTATTTTTGGCTTTTTGATTTTATTTTTTTTTGTATTTGTTTTACTTTTTTTTTTACACTTTTATTTCTACTGTAACTGTACCGGTTCAGTTCCAGGTTCAGGTCTCTCAAAATGCGATGGCATCTTTGGAGACCCTGTGAAAGTGTGTCCGAGGCCAATCATGAGGAGCGGTGACAAGGAACAGGAAGTGGCAGCGGCTGGAGAAAGATGAGAAGAGAGGAGTTGGCAGTGAGGGGATCAGCTTATGGCCGAGAGTTCTGCTTTGGTGAAGATCGGAAGCCTTACAGATGTGAGATAGGATACTGCTGTGGTGATACAGAGTGCTGCACTTACTACTATGAACTGTGGTGGTTTTGGCTGGCTTGGACGCTTATTATTCTGGCAGGCTGCTGCTGTGCATATCGGCACCGCAGAGTAAAAATAAGACATCAGCAGGAGCTGAGACAATGGGAGATCAGCCTTATGGCCTACCAGGGAGTCGCTCCATCTGCCTCTGCTTCAACTGCCTTAGAGGTCTGGCCAACCTGCAAACTGCCTACATATGAAGAAGTGACCCAGGACCCACCTACGCCTCCACCACCCTATTCTGAAATTTTGGAGGAGGCTGTCACAGGTGGAGAGAGACACCCTTTTCCTGCAGCTAGTTCTGTAAGTTTAGATCTAACGCTATCTCAGCAAGAAGCAGCATCACCAGAGCAGGTATCTGCGACAGATCATCTTGTGTATCGACATGACTGTATGGAGCAAGAGAGTGCCAGTGCCTTGGAGAGGAGACGCCACATCACAGGGGATTCAGGAATCGTTCTTTGTGATGAGAAGATCATGTGCTTGAGTGGGAGAGAAGATGAGACGGATCTATGTAGCGGTTGATACAGCCGCATGGAAACAGGGGAGATACACAGACAGGGGAATAACTAAACCCTATTTCAGAGAATTCATTGGCTTAAATTAAAATCTGTAGTAAGGAAGTTGATCTAGTGGTTGCATTACTTTCTAAATCAATGACTTTTAATCAATATGGAGATTAGAGTTATGCCTTTCCTCTGACTTTTAATTTACATCCATGCCCCTGGCCAGTGTCTTAAAGTATTACAACCAGAGAGAGCCAGGCAGCTAGCACTTTCAGGAGGTCATCGTTGGAAGTCTCCGTATTTCCATTAGTACAGCTTTTTATTAATGGGCAATACATGATCATAAGGGGCTCTATCCCATGGACATTTATTTACAAGGGCTGTTACACCAGGGGGAGCAGTGGCCTCGCCAACCCTGACAACCCTCTATTTCCTGGCACTATCCTTGCACTGATGGCATCTTCTTACAGAGCTTTTGCACTTTGTTTTTGTAAATTTGTCATTGGGTTCAAGTGGAGAATCTACTTGTGTTTTTCTTGTTGTTATAATTATGTTTTTTTGTATAGAATTAGACACATTTTGTTACTGACATCAGAATGCTGTGTAATATTGTAATCACCATGGCATGGTCTCAACGAATGGTTCTTTATCTGCTTATCAGAAGGGAATACTGATAAATAAACCAGCTCAGTTTAACAATGAAAAAAAAAAAAAAGAAAGTGTGTCCTAGTCTGTGCAGTGCTGTATTCTACGCTAATACTCCACTTGTGTGTGGTAGCGTTCAAAACATTCACCGATGCAAAGACTAGGTTGGTTAGGACAGGAGGGACAATAATAGCGGGTGTCACGCCTATATCCATGCTTTCTACAGACACAACATCTTCTTTGGGGTGCTCTGTGGGTAGGGGTACCAGCGAGGACATACAGAAAATGCCTCTCATGCAGCCGGCTCACTGCATTTACGTCGGGGAGTTGGACCACAGCACCGTCTGGAAACAGAAGGGCTGTGATGATCTCTTCATGGAATTTAAGGAAGGATCCAGTTCATCCTGACGCCTTGTATAGCACATAAGCATTCAGCAGAGCCATTTGGAATAAGCATACAGACACTTTTTTCTACCCGCGTCTGGCCTTATGGGCAATTAAGTATGGCGCCATCACCCCTCCCATATTAAGGTTGTATTTGTGGACACAGAGGGGTTTCTCCACAACACCAGTCGCCGTTGGAATTTGGACTGCCGTATCTGTGTGAAGGGAGGACAGAATGAAAACATTCTTATTATCCCTCCACTTCACTGCGAGCAAATTATTACATCTCAAGCAGGCTCTCTCCCGCAGCCTAAGACGGGAATCTACAAGCCGCTGGGGTAAGCCCTGGCGATTAGATCGCACAGCGCCACATGCGCCAATTCCACGATCAAACAAGTGACTAAAAAGTGTCACGCTTCTGTAATAATTGTCCACGTACAAGTGGTACCCCTTTCCGAATAAGGGTGACACCAAGTCCCACACAATCTTACCAGTGCTCCCTATGTAGTCTGGGCAGTTCTCCGGCTCTATGCAACTATTTCTTCCCTCGTAAACCATAAAACTATATGCATAGCCTGTTGCCCTGTCACAGAGCTTATACATCTTGACCCCATATCTGGCACGCTTGCTGGGAAGATACTGTTTGAATGACAAGTGCCCAGAAAACTTAATCAGGGGCTCATCAACACAAATTGATGGGGAGTAAACAAGGCTGCAAACTGTTGATTGAAGTGGTTTATGAGGGCCCCAATTTTGTAGAGCCAATCATATTCTGGGTCACCCCAAGGACGACAGAGTTCATTGTCATTTAAATGCATGAACCGCAAGATCTGCTTGTATCGTGTCCTGGTCATGGAGGCAGAGAACACTGGCATATGGTGAATTGGGTCAGTGGACCAATATAACTGCAACTCACTTTTTTTTTAGTTATGCCCATGAGGAGGGATAGGCCCAGGAAAGTATTAAATTCTGAGACCGTAATAGGTCTCCAATCTCTGGCAAGGGTCAACTGGGGATTCGCGGCGATGAATTGACCAGCATACAAATTGCTTTGGTCCACAATAGATCTATAGAGGTCTTCCGTAAAAAACAGCAAATAAAAATCAAGTGACATAAAATCAACTGTTTCCACCTGAATTCCGGGTTGGCCAGTAAATTGGGGAAGTACGGGTGCTGCAGAAGTGGTGGGCTCCCAATTCAGATTGGCAAATGCAGCAGGAAGGACACTATGTGCTCGATGGGCCTGTCTTTGTCTTCTTGGTGGCTGCCGACACTACTTGAACTGCAGTCGGCTTGAACTGCACTTATGGGACTTGCCACATCACCAAGTGTTACTGCAGTGCTGGATGTACGACCAGGATGTACTAGACCTCTGGTGCTTGCCAGTTCACCAGAAGGATGAGCGGCACTAGTATTGGCTCTCTACTCCATACGAGAGCCCTGCGGTTCTTGCACCTCAACAACAGCAGAAGAACGGGGTCGGGTATGCCTGACCTTGGCAGGGACCACTACTCCTTCATCAGAGCTATCTGTCAGGGTGCTGCTGCTTTCTACAGGATCGTATTCTGAGCCTGAATCTGACAGATGGGTGACTTCCTCTTCACTCTCATCTGTCATGCTCAGAAACGTGTAGGCCTCTTCACTAATGTACCTTTGATTGGGCATTGTGGCCTCTAAATTTACTGGTACAACTAGTGAAACTCACAGGAAAAAGAGCACCTGACTGTCAGCGACTGCTTCAAACGCTACCAAAAAAACTGTTATGCTGCGTACACACAATCGGATTTTCCGACAACAAATGTTCGATGGGAGCTTGTTGTCAGAAATTCCGACCATGTGTAGGCTCCATCGGACATTTTTTCGTCGGAATTTCCGACTACAAAAATTTGAGAGCTGGATCTCAAATTTTCCGACAACAAAATCTATTGTTGGAAATTCCGAGCGTGTGTAGACAATTCCAACACACAAAATTTCACGCATGCTCTGAATCAAGTACGAGATGGAAACGCTCGGTCTGGTAAAACTAGCGTTCATAATGGAGATAGCACATTCGTCAGGCTGCAAATTTTGAAATCTTTCAATGCAGCGCATTCTCTTCTTCTTTAGAATGCTAGAATAATGAAGTTGAGTTCTGACAAACTGATTTATTTATTATTTCTTGTGGTCTCATGAATAATTTTATTTTTATTTTCGCCAGATCTCCAGAATAATGTTTTTAATTTTTGTTTATAGTAATCTCCTTTTTTTGGGGGAAAATCAAGATATCCTTTTTTTTTTTTTCTAGTGATCTCCATAATATTTTTTTTCGTTTTGTGTGTCAAGTTACCACAACACCATTATTATCTTGTAGTTTTTAATCTCAAGGAGATTGGTTGGTGTTGGTGTCCCTTGTTAATTTGACATTGTATTTTTGAAATGTACCTGCCTACTCACAAACTGTCCTTTTTTAATTATAACACATAGCCAATGATTTAATAAAAAAATATATATTTATTAGGGGTCATAACAAAATAAAGAGGAAGGCAACGCTGGATAAACTGGTGAAATTAGCAAAGCCTTTGTACCCCAGGGCACACATCAGTTATTTGACAGGCAAAATTGGGAGCCTGAGGAGTCCATTTAATAGGGAGCACAATCCGGTCCAGGACTCCGAGAGATCAGGAACATCAGCAGATGACATATATGTCCTCAGGCTGTGGTCTTACCACAGCCTGCGTCTTTTGCCAGACCAGACCAAACCCAGGCCATCAATCTCTTGTCTTCCTTACACGCTTGCTTCCACGCTTGCTTCCAGGCTGTAGCTCTGGTGTTGGAGTTGTGGCAGGAGGTGGATGAGGAGGAGGAGGATGGTCCAACTCACACAGGTGGGTTTTTCTTGTGATTTCGCCCCTTAACCCCTTATTTAGGGCCATATATATCAGTTTCTCACAAAAGAGGCGTTGGCCCACCTGCATTTCCTGCATTTTGTTGGCAGCCATGCAGGCATAGGTCTCCATAAGACTAGTGGGGGTTGTGAGGGCCGCAGAAGCCTGCCGAATGAACCCAAGTGCTGACTCCTCCACGCTTCTCCCCTACCTGGGCCTTTTTTGTTGAAGACAAAGGGGAGGGACCTGGGATTCGGTCAGGCTACTGGGACTGGCCACCTCCTGGGTGCCACTTACCCCTCCACCTCCTGGCTGCCACTTTCCCCTGCCACCTCCTGGCTGCCACTTTCTACAGCCTCCTCCTGGCTGAGGATTTCCTGTGTATGAAAAAGGGACATAGTTTTAGTTTATTGATCATCAATCACACACAATTTTGAGAAATATGTTAAACAATGCTATACCTGTCTCAAGCTGGGCTCCTCCACATCTTCTTCCTGGGTGGAAGGTCCAGGATGAACGTCAGAAGCCTTAGCTGGGGTGGAAGGAAGGGTTGAGAGTGATGGCCTGATTTCAGTCTGGTCTGACAGAAATCGCAGTCTGTCGTAGTACCACAGCCTGGGTACATAAATGTCATCTGCAGCTGCTCCTGATCTCTGGGAATCCTGGACCTTCTTGTGCTCCCTATTATATGTGCTCCTCATGCCACAAATTTTGCACTTCAATTAGTTGATGTTTGGCGTGGGGATCTGCGGCTTCGCAAATTTCAGCAATTTATCCAGTGCTGCCTTCCTCTTTAGTAGGGATGGGCCCGGTGCTCGATTCGAACCCACGTTCGAATCGAGCACCGGGCGTTCGCCCGTTCGGCGAGCCCAGAACTATTTGGGCCGTTCGCATCACATTCGTGTGATATGAGCGGCCCGCAATGCATTGCGGCCGGCGCAGTGCATTGCTGGCTGATGATTGGCCAAGCATGCACTGTGACCCCCCGCATGCTTGGCCAATCACAGCGCCGGAAACTAGGAGAGCAATAATTGGCTACAGGCAGGACGCCTGTAGCCAATTAAAGCTCAGGGGCTTTATTTTCTTCTTTGCTAAACCATTGCTAACTCCTCATTCAAATCATTACTGATCATTGCTGCTGATTGCACAGAGTGTGATATTATCTGCTGCTGGGGATTAGTCTGGTGTGTGCGTGCTGTTAGTACAGTATTCCAGTAGCACCAATCGCAGTGCTGTTAGAACAGCATTGCACCCCAACTTCTGTCCCAACCTTCTGTCCCATCCCAGGCAGGGATTTATAGGAGCCATATTGTGTTTGTGTCAGCACACATAGGAGCTAGTGTTTCCTTTGTGAGCACACATAGGACCTATATTTTCTTGTCAGCACACATAGTACCTATAGTGTGTTTGTGTCAGCACCCATAGGACTTATAGTGTGTTGTGAGCACACATAGGTCCTATATTTTCTTGTCAGCACACATAGTACCTATAGTGTGTTTGTGTCAGCACCCATAGGACTTATAGTGTGTTGTGAGCACACATAGGCCCTATATTTTCTTGTCAGCACACATAGTACCTATAGTGTGTTTGTGTCAGCACCCATAGGACTTATAGTGTGTTTTGAGCACACATAGGTCCTATATTTTCTTGTCAGCACACATAGTACCTATAGTGTGTTTGTGTCAGCACCCATAGGACTTATAGTGTGTTGTGAGCACACATAGGTCCTATATTTTCTTGTCAGCACACATAGTACCTATAGTGTGTTTGTGTTAGCACCCATAGGACTTATAGTGTGTTGTGAGCACACATAGGTCCTATATTTTCTTGTCAGCACACATAGTACCTATAGTGTGTTTGTGTCAGCACCCATAGGACTTATAGTGTGTTGTGAGCACACATAGGTCCTATATTTTCTTGTCAGCACACATAGTACCTATAGTGTGTTTGTGTCAGCACCCATAGGACTTATAGTGTGTTGTGAGCACACATAGGTCCTATATTTTCTTGTCAGCACACATAGTACCTATAGTGTGTTTGTGTCAGCACCCATAGGACTTATAGTGTGTTGTGAGCACACATAGGTCCTATATTTTCTTGTCAGCACACATAGTACCTATAGTGTGTTTGTGTCAGGAACCATAGTACTTATAGTGTGTTGTGAGCACACATAGGTCCTATATTTTCTTGTCAGCACACATAGTACCTATAGTGTGTTTGTGTCAGCACCCATAGGACTTATAGTGTGTTGTGAGCACACATAGGTCCTATATTTTCTTGTCAGCACACATAGTACCTATAGTGTGTTTGTGTCAGCACCCATAGGACTTATAGTGTGTTGTGAGCACACATAGGTCCTATATTTTCTTGTCAGCACACATAGTACCTATAGTGTGTTTGTGTCAGCACCCATAGGACTTATAGTGTGTTGTGAGCACACATAGGTCCTATATTTTCTTGTCAGCACACATAGTACCTCTAGTGTGTTTGTGTCAGCACCCATAGGACTTATAGTGTGTTGTGAGCACACATAGGTCCTATATTTTCTTGTCAGCACACATAGTACCTATAGTGTGTTTGTGTCAGCACCCATAGGACTTATAGTGTGTTGTGAGCACACATAGGTCCTATATTTTCTTGTCAGCACACATAGTACCTATAGTGTGTTTGTGTCAGCACCCATAGGACTTATAGTGTGTTGTGAGCACACATAGGTCCTATATTTTCTTGTCAGCACACATAGTACCTATAGTGTGTTTGTGTCAGCACCCATAGGACTTATAGTGTGTTGTGAGCACACATAGGTCCTATATTTTCTTGTCAGCACACATAGTACCTATAGTGTGTTTGTGTCAGGAACCATAGGACTTATAGTGTGTTGTGAGCACACATAGGTCCTATATTTTCTTGTCAGCACACATAGTACCTATAGTGTGTTTGTGTCAGCACCCATAGGACTTATAGTGTGTTGTGAGCACACATAGGTCCTATATTTTCTTGTCAGCACACATAGTACCTATAGTGTGTTTGTGTCAGCACCCATAGGACTTATAGTGTGTTGTGAGCACACATAGGTCCTATATTTTCTTGTCAGCACACATAGTACCTATAGTGTGTTTGTGTCAGCACCCATAGGACTTATAGTGTGTTGTGAGCACACATAGGTCCTATATTTTCTTGTCAGCACACATAGTACCTCTAGTGTGTTTGTGTCAGCACCCATAGGACTTATAGTGTGTTGTGAGCACACATAGGTCCTATATTTTCTTGTCAGCACACATAGTACCTATAGTGTGTTTGTGTCAGCACCCATAGGACTTATAGTGTGTTGTGAGCACACATAGGTCCTATATTTTCTTGTCAGCACACATAGTACCTATAGTGTGTTTGTGTCAGCACCCATAGGACTTATAGTGTGTTGTGAGCACACATAGGTCCTATATTTTCTTGTCAGCACACATAGTACCTATAGTGTGTTTGTGTCAGCACCCATAGGACTTATAGTGTGTTGTGAGCACACATAGGACCTATATTTTTTTGTCAGCACACATAGTACCTATAGTGTGTTTGTGTCAGCACCCATAGGACCTATAGTGTGTTGTGAGCACACATAGGAGCTCTATTTCTTCGTCAGCACACATAGTACCTCTAGTGTGTTTGTGTCAGCACCCATAGGACCTACAGTGTGTTGTGAGCACACATAGGAGCTCTATTTTTTATACAATATACACTACCCACTACAATGGCTGGAAGACCGCCAAGGAGAGGCAGACCGTCCCGAGGCAAGAACACAGGGCAAGCAGGCTCTGTTTCTAGAGACAACAGTGCTGGTCGTGGACGTGGTCGTGCATCGTCATCAGCACGTGGCCATGGGACACACTTGTCTTTGTTTTCGGCAGCTGGACATGTTGAGCTGCATCATGCCGAAGGCTTGGTAGAATGGATGACCAAGCCCTCCTCATCCTCCTCATCTTCTCTCACCCAGGCTCAGGGTACTGGCAGAGCAGCTGCCAACGCGTACTCAATGGCATCATCAGCCACCCCTTCCCTAGACCCACCATGTCCTCCTGAGGAGTCCCCCGAACTGTTTGAGCACAGTGTTGGGTACATGCTCCAGGAGGATGCCCAACGATTTGAAGGCTCGGATGATGATACCCAGCTTGAGGAAGGCAGTAGTGTGCGCGCAGAGAGAGGGGATGCTGAAGGACAGCAATCTGGCAGTAATGTTCCACCAGCTGCAGCTTACTGCCAGATTTGCTCTAGTGGTGAAGAGGGAGGGGATGATGAGGTCACTGACTCCACGTGGGTGCCTGAAGGGAGAGAGGAGGAGGAGGAGGAGGATGCGGCGGCACATGTCCAACGAGGCAGGATGCCCCCTGGAGGCCAGCTAGAGGCCAGCACACCAACTGAATCACACCGCAGAGCTCCGCCTGTGCAGGGCGCTGCCTCTGCACGTTATCACAAAAGTTCTTTGGTGTGGGCCTTTTTTGAGACGAGTGCATCAGATCGCACCACTGCTATTTGCAATATTTGTCTCAAGCGTATCTCGCGTGGCCAAAACATCAGCCGCTTGGGCACCACAAGCATGAGCAGACATATGTCGACCTGCCATGCAGCTCATTGGCAAGCGCACATTAAAGACCCACACCAAAGAACAAAGCGGACCTCTCCTTGCTCCTCATCAGCTGTGATCTCCATCCCCACTATATCTTCAGTCCTCTCTGAAAGCTGCTCTGAGAGGACTGAAGGTGTAGAATTAGGTGTGTCACAACCAAGTACTTGCAGTACACCGACGTCCGATTGTAGCAGGCAAATTTCCCTGCCCCAGCTGCTGGACCGTCGAAAGAAGTATACTCCCAGCCATCCACATGCCCAGCGGTTGAATGCTAGCTTGGCTAAATTGCTAGCACTTCAACTGCTGCCTTTTCAGTTGGTAGACTCGGCCCCCTTCCGTGAGTTTGTTCAATGTGCGGTTCCTCAGTGGCAGGTTCCCAAACGCCACTTTTTCTCACGGAAGGCGATTCCGTCTCTCTACCGGCATGTGAAAGGCAATGTCCATGCCTCGCTGGACAGGGCGGTCAGCGGTAAGGTGCATATTACCGCTGACTCATGGTCCAGCAGGCATGGACAGGGACGTTATCTGTCTTTCACGGCCCATTGGGTCACTCTATTGGCAGCTGGGAGGGATGCAGGACAAGGTGCAGTAGTGTTGGAGGTTGTTCCGCCACCACGCCTCCAAAATGCTACTACTGGTTGTGACACACCTCTCTCCTCCACCCCCTCCTCTTCTTCTTCCTCCATGGCCTCTTCGAGTGCTCTGTCCTCGGAACCACCGGTGCTCCGTAGGCTTACAAGGGGCTACGCGAGTAGTGGGGCAGAGGTTCTGGCAGCTCTGCAGGGGCAGGCCGAGAGGTGGTTGATGCCACGCCAGCTTAAGCCAGGAATGGTGGTTTCTGACAATGGCACCAACCTCCTCTCCGCCCTGCGACAGGGGCAGCTCACCCATGTGCCCTGTATGGCTCACGTCCTCAACCTGGTGGTGCAGCGGTTCTTGGGCAGGTACCCAGGCTTACAGGATTCCTGAGGCAGGCCAGGAAAGTCTGTGTGCATTTCCGCCGATCGTATAATGCCAGTGCTCGGCTGGCTGAGCTGCAAAAGGAGCTGAACCTGCCCAAGAACCGCCTAATATGTGACATGCCCACCAGGTGCCCCCTTTATCCAGACAGTGTTCCTTCTGTCACACAGGAAGAGGATGAGGAGGAGGATTGTGTGAGTGTCAGAGGAACTCACCCGGGCCGATATGCTGAGAGCTGCTCCCCTTGCGACTAAGCGCACGATGCCTCTGGAGTGGGTACAGAGGACACCGGGCTCAAAGATGCACGGGTTGCCAGCAGGAGTGTAGCAGGTGGTGTGCAGTAGCGTCGTAGACCAGGAGAGGCTGAAGCTGCACTGGGAGTAGACACCTGGCAGGGTTGTGATCAGGTAGAGGTTGCAGAGGTACCAACACGTATACTGAAGGAGGACCCTCGGGAGCATAAGAGAACTGCAAGTCCTGAACACTGAGCGGGAGATAGTCCAGCAAGCAGGCCGAGGTCAAACACAGGCAACCAGGCAGTAGAAGTATCCAAAGGCAAGCCGGGGGTCAAACACAGGTAAGTAACTCAGAGAATGTCCAGGAGGCAAGCCGGGGGTCAAGCACAGGTAATCAAGCAGTAGAGGTGTCCAGAAGGCAAGCCAGGGGTCAAACACAGGTAAGTAACTCAGAGAATGTCCAGTAGGCAAGCCGGGGGTCAAGCACAGGTAATCAGGCAGTAGAGGTGTCCAAAAGGCAAGCCGAGGGTCAAACACAGGTAAGTAACTCAGAGGAAGTCCAGTAGGCAGGCCGAGGGTCAAACACAGGTAATCAGGCAGAGAGGTATCCAGGAAGCAAGCCAGAGGTCAAACACAGGTAAGTAACTCACGGAAGGACCGGTAGACAGGCCGAGGGTCAAGCACAGGTAATCAAGCAGTAGAGGAATCCAGGAAGCAAGCCAGGGGTTCAAACACAGGTAGTAGCGGTAGCGGTAGTCAGGAGGATTCCGGGTCGGCACTGGTAGTCAGGTAGATGCAGGGTACAGGGTACAGGATACAGGATACAGGATACAGGATACTGGACTGGAGACAGGACTCAGAAGAGACAACAAACCAGCAATTTGGAAGCGGACAGGGAAGGCCTTTTATAGGCCAGGTAACTGGTCAGGTGGGATACCCGGACGAGTGCGCATGCGCACTCGTCTTCCGTCAGCGCCGCGCACAGTGGTGAGGCGTACTGGCTGGGTTGTGACAGATACCCGAGAGCCGCGGACCCGCGCATGCGCACCTGTTACCCGGCGTACCTGTAAACCTCGTTGCGCCGCTCTACCGCGCGTGCGCAGCCCTGGAACCCGGCGGAGAGACCTGGTATTTCCCTGACAGTGCCCCCCTCCTAAGGGCAGCCTACGGATGCCCACTTCAGGATGTCTTTGGTGATATTCCCGGATTAAGCGGGGGGCATGAATGTTTTCGGATGGCTCCCAGGAGCAGTCTTCTGGGGGATACCCCTTCCATTTAACAAGATATTGGACCTGCCCTCTTCTTCTTCGGAGATCCAGAATTTTCTCAACCTCGAATTCTTCCTCTCCTTGGATGGTGATGGGAGGAGGAAGTGGCGTTTGCCTATCAGGGAAAGAATTAGCAATTATGGGTTTCAGCAAAGAGGCATGAAAAACTGGGTGAATCCTATAGGAACTGGGGAGATCTAGTTCAAAGGCCACTGGGTTGATCACCCTCTTGACCTCAAAGGGGCCGATGAACCTGGGACCCAATTTCCGAGAAGGACAAGGGAGTTTTAAATTAGCGGTTGATAACCAAACTTTCTCACCAATCTGGAAAGGCGGACATTCCTTCCTGCCCCGGTTGTATTGTACCTCATAACCCTTCTGTGCTTCCTTCATGGCCTGTTGGATCCGGGTGAAGTTGTCTTGGATACTTTTGACTAGGTCCTGTGCAGCTGGAGTAGGGACGTCTGGAATGGAATCTGGAAGAAAAGAAGGGTGATAACCGTAGTTTGCCCAGAAGGGCGTCTGATTAATGGCAGAATGCAAAGAATTATTGTAGGCAAACTCCGCGTAGGGTAGTAAGCCTGACCAGTCATCTTGGGAGTAAGAGCAAAAACACCTCAGGTATTGCTCGAGGGTTTGATTCGTGCGTTCAGTTTGACCGTTGGATTGGGGGTGATATGCTGAAGACATGGAAGTCCTGATTTCAAGGGATTTGCATAGATCTCTCCAGAACCTAGAGGTGAACTGTACCCCTCGGTCCGAGGTGATGTTAGCTGGAACTCCGTGTAACCTTATAATTTCCCTGATGAAGATGTCAGTAGTAGCGGAAGCCGAGGGAGTACCTTTCATGGGTAGGAAGTGAGCCATCTTTGAGAGACGGTCAATGACAACCAGAATCGTGGTGAAGGAATCTGAAGGGGGTAAATCCACGATGAAGTCCATGGAAATCTCCTTCCATGGACGTTCCGGGACAGATAATGGACGTAACAGACCCCAGGATTTAGTGTTGGACCCCTTGTTCCTTTGACAAATGTTGCAAGAGAGAACGTATTCCTGACAGTCTTTTCTCCAGCCCGGCCACCAGTAAGATCGACCTACCAAGTCCACTGTTTTCTGTACTCCAAAATGGCCGGACATCTTGTGGTCATGAAGGGTCTGCAGAACTTGGAGTCTGACAGGAGGAGGGACAAAGATTCGGGCATGGGCCCAGAGTAAATCCTGCTTCCTTTCAAGAAAAGGTAATGTGGGAGAAGAGAACTGGTTGGAAGCCTGTTTGAGGGCTGTGGTTAAGTCAGGCTGAATGGCATGGAGAAAATTGTGGGCGGACAGGATAGTAGCAGGTTCTTTCGAGGATTCAGTGTCCAGAAACATACGGGATAAGGCATCCGCCTTGCCATTCTTGGAGCCAGGACGGTAAGTGATGTGGAAATTAAATCGGGAGAAGAACAAGGCCCAGCGGGCCTGTCTGGGTCTAAGGCGTTTTGCAGCCCTGAGGTACTCCAAATTGCGGTGGTCAGTGAAGATGAGGATGGGTTGGGAAGCTCCTTCAAGCAGGTATCTCCATTCCTCGAGAGCGAATTTAATCGCAAGTAATTCCCGGTCGCCTACATCATAATTCTTTTCAGGGGGACTTAGTTTTCGGGAGGAAAAGGCGACTGGGTGAAGGAGGGCCTTTGGGCCACTTCTCTGCGATAGGATTGCTCCTAAAGCAGAGTCTGAAGCGTCCACCTCTAGGACGTAAGGGAGTTCGGGGTCAGGGTGCTGTAAGATGGGTGCAGAGGAAAAGAGTTCCTTGAGCTTCTCAAAAGCGCTCTGCGCTTGGGGAGTCCACTGGAACTTAACTTGCTGGCGAGTCAGTTGGGTGATTGGGGACACAATGGCAGAAAATCCCTGAATGAACCGTCTATAAAAGTTGGCAAAGCCGATAAAACGTTGGACTGACCTCTTGTCCGTGGGAGCAGGCCAATCCTGGATGGCCTTCACTTTTTGGGGATCCATCAGTACTCCTCCGGTGGTTATGATGAAGCCCAGGAACTGGATGGTATCAGTCTCGAACTCGCATTTCTCTCCTTTGACGTAGAGCCCGTGTTTGCGGAGGATGAGAAGAACTTTCCGGACATGTTGACGATGGGCTTCTAGGGAATCGGAGAAAATCAAGATATCATCAAGATATACAATGAGGAAGTTATCCAAATACTCACGAAAAATGTCATTGACAAGGTGTTGGAAGGTAGCTGGGGCATTACAAAGTCCAAACGGCATGACCAGGTACTCAAAATGGCCGAATCTGGACCTAAAAGCCGTCTTCCATTCATCCCCAGAGCGTATTCTAACTAAATTGTAGGCCCCACGAAGATCCAGCTTGGTAAACACTTTGGCAGTCCTGAGCCGTTGAAAAAGTTCGGGAATGAGCGGAAGTGGGTACCTGTTCTTGATAGTAATTTTATTGAGTTCCCTGTAATCTACACAGGGTCTGAGGGAACCGTCTTTTTTTTCAACAAAGAAGATCCCAGCCCCTGCTGGCGAAGAAGATGGTTGGATGAACCCTTTGGCAAGATTCTCGTCGATATATACCCGTAGGGCTTCAAGCTCAGTTTCAGACAAAGGGAAAATCCTTCCGAAGGGGATCTCAGCCCCTGGTAGGAGATCAATCGGACAATCGTATGAGCGATGAGGGGGAAGAACTTCGGCCTTTTTTTCATCGAAGATGTCCATAAAGTCTTGGTAGGGTGTTGGGACGTGTTGCAGGTCCTTGGCACTGGGTTGCAAGGCAAGATGGGTGAGAGGTACTGCGGGTTGATCCGGAAGGCAGTGCTGCAAGCAGTAAGAGGAGGAGAACTCCACTTCCTTGTTGACCCAGTCAATCCGAGGGTTGTGAGCCAGTAGCCAGGGGTACCCCAGAATGATGGGGAACATGGGAGAATGGATAATGTCAAAACGTAAGAGTTCCTGATGACCTGATTTGGTGCAGGTCAGGATGGGAGCGGTTTCCTGGGTAACCGGTCCCGAGCAGGGTGGAGAGCCATCAGCTAGCTGGATCTGAAGAGGTTGTTTCTTGGTAGCTAAAGGGAGGTTCAGGTGTCGTGCCAGGGTCAGGTCCATGAAGCAACTGCAGGCTCCAGAGTCAAGGATGGCTCCCAACTGGAAAGACTCTCCCGCTACCTGTAGGGAGAGTGGAACAGACAGATGAAAATGCGGCACTTTAACAGAGTGTGAACTTGAGAGGGACCCAGAAGGACACTTACTGGGTCTTATGGGGCATTTCTGTAGGTAGTGCCCCGTGCCCCCACAGTAGAGGCAGAGGTTGGCTTGACGACGACGGAGCCTTTCTTCAGCAGATAGGGGGGACCGTGCCAGGCCCAGCTGCATGGGTTCCCCATGAGGAGGGGAGCGAGAGTTCCAAGAAGGAGAAGGTGCTGGAGGGACCCGGGGCATCGTCCAGGTGGGACGAGGGCTCTGCAGTCTCTCTGCTCGCCGTTCTCGTAGTCGACGGTCAAGTTTAATGACAAGTTGGCAGAGATCTGTGAAGGTACTTGGGATCTCTCCTCGAGCCAGTTCATCCTTTAATACCTCGGATAGCCCTAAACGGAATTGATATTTTAGGGCTGATTCGTTCCAGTCAGTATCAGCTGCCCATTTGCGGAAATCTACTACATAGTCCTCTACAGGTCTTCTCCCCTGGGATAGGGTATGCAGGGTGGTTTCTGCTGTACCTGTGCGTTGGGAGTCCTCGTAGAGTGCTGCCATAGCGGAAAAGAAAGTCTCTACAGAATTCAATTGTGGGCTTTTCTGTTCCATCAAATGGTGCGCCCAGGATTGAGGGTCATCAGAAAGGAGAGAGATGATGAACCCTACTTTAGTGGATTCCAACTGGAAGGTCCTGGGTTGTAGGGCTAGGTGAAGCAAACAGGAGCTTTTAAAAGAGCGAAATTTCCTTCGGTCCCCGGAAAAACGTTCTGGTGTGGGGACCCTGGGATCAGGATGGGACACATAATAGGCAGGGAGAGCACCTCCAGGTGTTGATAGAAGAGAGGAGGTGCTGGCTACCGGGGGTGACTGGTCCGCTTGGTTTGGGGATAAGGTCAGATGCTGAAGACGCCCCTCGATCTGAAAGTATCCATCCTGGAGGCGTTGTACAGCCTGGGTAAGGGTTGTCACCTGCTGGCATAAGGCCTCAAGGGGTGAACCAGCTCTGTCGGCCTCGGACATTGGCTGGTTTGTACTGTCAGAGATACTCACCCGGGCCGATATGCTGAGAGCTGCTCCCCTTGCGACTAAGCGCACGATGCCTCTGGAGTGGGTACAGAGGACACCGGGCTCAAAGATGCACGGGTTGCCAGCAGGAGTGTAGCAGGTGGTGTGCAGTAGCGTCGTAGACCAGGAGAGGCTGAAGCTGCACTGGGAGTAGACACCTGGCAGGGTTGTGATCAGGTAGAGGTTGCAGAGGTACCAACACGTATACTGAAGGAGGACCCTCGGGAGCATAAGAGAACTGCAAGTCCTGAACACTGAGCGGGAGATAGTCCAGCAAGCAGGCCGAGGTCAAACACAGGCAACCAGGCAGTAGAAGTATCCAAAGGCAAGCCGGGGGTCAAACACAGGTAAGTAACTCAGAGAATGTCCAGGAGGCAAGCCGGGGGTCAAGCACAGGTAATCAAGCAGTAGAGGTGTCCAGAAGGCAAGCCAGGGGTCAAACACAGGTAAGTAACTCAGAGAATGTCCAGTAGGCAAGCCGGGGGTCAAGCACAGGTAATCAGGCAGTAGAGGTGTCCAAAAGGCAAGCCGAGGGTCAAACACAGGTAAGTAACTCAGAGGAAGTCCAGTAGGCAGGCCGAGGGTCAAACACAGGTAATCAGGCAGAGAGGTATCCAGGAAGCAAGCCAGAGGTCAAACACAGGTAAGTAACTCACGGAAGGACCGGTAGACAGGCCGAGGGTCAAGCACAGGTAATCAAGCAGTAGAGGAATCCAGGAAGCAAGCCAGGGGTTCAAACACAGGTAGTAGCGGTAGCGGTAGTCAGGAGGATTCCGGGTCGGCACTGGTAGTCAGGTAGATGCAGGGTACAGGGTACAGGATACAGGATACAGGATACAGGATACTGGACTGGAGACAGGACTCAGAAGAGACAACAAACCAGCAATTTGGAAGCGGACAGGGAAGGCCTTTTATAGGCCAGGTAACTGGTCAGGTGGGATACCCGGACGAGTGCGCATGCGCACTCGTCTTCCGTCAGCGCCGCGCACAGTGGTGAGGCGTACTGGCTGGGTTGTGACAGATACCCGAGAGCCGCGGACCCGCGCATGCGCACCTGTTACCCGGCGTACCTGTAAACCTCGTTGCGCCGCTCTACCGCGCGTGCGCAGCCCTGGAACCCGGCGGAGAGACCTGGTATTTCCCAGAAACTGGGAGGTTACAAAGTCCTGGACGACGAGTTGCTGAGGCTTCGGTCAGTAGCAGAAGGAGCGGTGGGGAAGGTGGACGTCTGACCGATGTGTTCAGACAATTTTTTAGTCTGCAGCCCCAAGGTATGATCGGTTCCAGCAACCATCGCCAGCGTCTGATATACATGGTGCAGGAATACCTAGGGGCAAGGTCAGACTTGGACACCTTTCCCACCGAAAATCCTCTGGCTTACTGGGTCTTGAGGATGGATCACTGGCCAGAGCTTGCACAGTATGCAATTGAGCTACTGGCCTGTCCTGCATCCAGCCTTCTTTCCGAACGCACATTCAGTGCTGCTGGAGGATTTGTCACCGATCACAGGGTGCGCCTGTCCACCGACTCGGTTGATCGACTGACCTTCATAAAAATGAATCAGTCTTGGATCACCACCAGCTACCAGGCACCTGAAGCGGATATAACTGAATAATTTATAATATCACATCCCTTCAAGACTGCCTATGCTGATGCTGAGTGACTGTCCTGTTATGTTCACTGACTATCCTCTTCCTCCTCCTCAATGATCCATTCCTTGATAGCTTGCAAGAACATTTTTGTTTCTGGGTGCCACCACACCAGTGCCTAAGGCACAATTTTTCAGCCCCTGTATAACAGGGGCGTGTAATTACAATTTTTTAAAAAAATGCTTCGCAACAGGTGTGACTGCTGTGCTCCAAGTACAGTATCTGTGAGGGGTTGCAGTGTTGTGGCACCAGCACCGTTGCCTAAGGCACAATTTTTCAGCCCCTGTTTAACAGGGGCGTGTAATTACAATTTTTTAAGCAATGCTTCGCAACATGTCTGACTGCTGTGCTCCAAGTACAGTATCTGTGAGGGGTTGCAGTGTTGTGGCACCAGCACCAGTGCCTAAGGCACAATTTTTCAGCCCCTGTATAACAGGGGCGTGTAATTACAATTTTTTTAAAAAAATGCTTCGCAACAGGTGTGACTGCTGTGCTCCAAGTACAGTATCTGTGAGGGGTTGCAGTGTTGTGGCACCAGTACCAGTGCCTAAGGCACAATTTTTCAGCCCCTGTTGGGGCGTGTAATTACAATTTTTAGGCAATGCTTTGCAACAGGTCTCATTGCTGTGCTCAGAGTACAGTATCTGTGAGGGGTTGCAGTGTTGTGGCACCAGCACCAATGCCTAAGGCACAATTTTTCAGCCCCTGTTTAACAGGGGCGTGTAATTACAATTTTTTAAGCAATGCTTCGCAACACGTCTGACTGCTGTGCTCCAACTACAGTATCTGTGAGGGGTTGCAGTGTTGTGGCACCAGCACCAGTGCCTAAGGCCCAATTTTTCTGCCCTGTTCAACAGGTGCATGCAATTACAAATCTTGATCTAATAACTCACAGCAGGGCCCATTCCTGCGCCCACCAAGAGTAACTGTGAGGGCTTACAGTCTTGTGGCAACACCGTCCACCACCACCACCAAAGGCCCAATTTTTCTGCCCTGTTCAACAGGTGCATGCAATTACAAATCTTGATCTAATAATAACTCACAGCAGGGCCCATTCCTGCGCCCACCAAGAGTAACTGTGAGGGCTTACAGTCTTGTGGCAACACCGTCCACCACCACCAACACCACCAAAGGCCCAATTTTTCTGCCCTGTTCAACAGGTGCATGCAATTACAAATCTTGATCTAATAACTCACAGCAGGGCCCATTCCTGCGCCCACCAAGAGTAACTGTGAGGGCTTACAGTCTTGTGGCAACACTGTCCACCACCACCACCACCAAAGGCCCAATTTTTCTGCCCTGTTCAACAGGTGCATGCAATTACAAATCTTGATCTAATAACTCACAGCAGGGCCCATTCCTGCGCCCACCAAGAGTAACTGTGAGGGCTTACAGTCTTGTGGCAACACCGTCCACCACCACCACCACCAAAGGCCCAATTTTTCTGCCCTGTTCAACAGGTGCATGCAATTACAAATCTTGATCTAATAACTCACAGCAGGGCCCATTCATGCGCCCACCAAGAGTAACTGTGAGGGCTTACAGTCTTGTGGCAACACCGTCCACCACCACCAACACCACCAAAGGCCCAATTTTTCTGCCCTGTTCAACAGGTGCATGCAATTACAAATCTTGATCTAATAACTCACAGCAGGGCCCATTCCTGCGCCCACCAAGAGTAACTGTGAGGGCTTACAGTCTTGTGGCAACACTGTCCACCACCACCACCACCACCCAAAGGCCCAATTTTTCTGCCCTGTTCAACAGGTGCATGCAATTACAAATCTTGATCTAATAACTCACAGCAGGGCCCATTCCTGCGCCCACCAAGAGTAACTGTGAGGGCTTACAGTCTTGTGGCAACACCGTCCACCACCACCACCACCACCACCAAAGGCCCAATTTTTCTGCCCTGTTCAACAGGTGCATGCAATTACAAATCTTGATCTAATAACTCACAGCAGGGCCCATTCATGCGCCCACCAAGAGTAACTGTGAGGGCTTACAGTCTTGTGGCAACACCGTCCACCACCACCAACACCACCAAAGGCCCAATTTTTCTGCCCTGTTCAACAGGTGCATGCAATTACAAATCTTGATCTAATAACTCACAGCAGGGCCCATTCCTGTGCCCACCAAGAGTAACTGTGAGGGCTTACAGTGTTGTGGCTACACCAACATCTAATGGGGCAAATTTCTGCAGAGTATATACGGCAGGCCCCTACTTTCAAACATCCAACTTACAAACGACTCCTACTTGCAAGCGGAAAGAGAAAACAGGAAGTGAGAGGAAATCTACCCCTAGGAAGGGAAATTCGATCCTGTTAGATTTAATTTGGGAAAAAGGTATCTCCTCTCTACTGATGCTTTATCACCAATCCTTGTTTCAATTAAAACCCCACTTTTCCAAAAACATTTGTCATTGGGACGGAAAGTGAGGTGAAATGTTCTGAACAGATGTGCAAAGACAGCAAATGTTACAGGGGTGATAACCCATCCCTATGTTCTCCAAAAAGCTTAAAATAGATTTTTTTGGGATGGAGCTACACTTCATAATGTACCTGTTCATATTCTACTTAAGAACAAACCTACAGTCCGTGTCTTGTTTGCACCGCCTATATACTGCTGTTCAGAGTATATAGGGTTGTAGGTATAGGGTTTTTTTTTTTGGGTGCGGGGTCCCCCTTAATATCCATACAAGACCCAACGGGGGGGGGGGGGGGGGGGGGGAGGGGCGATGGGGTAGCCATGCCATTTTTCTCAAGGATTTTCAGCCATATGGCCAGGACAAGACATGACATTAAAGCCGCAAGTGGTTTTAAATGGCTTCTTTTTTTCCTTTACAAATGTCATTTTGTGCAGGGACAGTTCTAAACACGGGAAACACATGCCACTTCACAGGCATACTTTAGACACCCCCCAGGTACCATATTTAAAGGAAAATTTCACTTTTTTTTTTCACTTTATGCATCATTAAAATGACTGCTCCCGAAAAAACGTTAGTTTTTTAAAAGTTCTTTTTGCATTGATATATGTCCCCTGGGGCAGGACCCCGGGTCCCCAAACCTGTTTTATGACATTAACATGCATATTGGCCGTTGTAATTAGCAATTTTGATTTCGAACGTTCGCGTCCATTGTAATGAATAGGGTTCGAAAATTTGCGCAAACTTTCGGTCTGTTCGAAGGTTCTGGTGCGAACCGAACCCGGGGGTCTTCGGCTCATCCCTACTCTTTAGTCGATTTGTATAAAAGGGGTGTTTTGTCTGCCAGGGCAGCTCTCTGTACAAATCAATGAATTTCCTCTGCAAGACACAGCACAAGACAAACCCTAATGTAAGGATAAACTCACATAATCTTGTCCCAATATTGGCCTCAATCTCTAAGCAGTATAGGCCACTGATGCCCCAAGTTAAAATTGTACCTTCGTTAGAATGATCTGTGCTTCTGCTACTCTGTCCTCCGCTCACAGATCGTACGAATGACGCACATGTGTTACGCTTTATATACACTGCGCATGCATGAAACTCCGCCACCTGACCTTCTATCTAGTATATTGCCCGCCCTTGTCTTTCTGCACAGTGGGAGAGCACATGGCGGATAGACAACAGGTGCATGAAGACAGCAGCAATGACAAAAGCCCGGAGCCACGAATGTCTCGATCCCGGAGGAGATTTAGGCCTCTAATATGTCCTTTGTAGAGATGGTGGAGATGGTGGACATCTTGAAAAGGGCCGACTATGATGGGAAGCATGGACTGTACCCAAACTCAAATGTGAGAAAGGCCAAGATCATGACTAAAGTTGTGAAAAGTCTGCAGAAGGATTTTGGGGTACGGCGATCCAAGGATCAACTGAGGAAACCATGGTCAGACCTCAAATTGAGGGAACAGGATCAGTACAGAAGAATCAAGAGAGTGCTGCAAAAAAGTAAGTACTTTGTCATGTGTCCCTATTCTTCTTATTACGTTCGTGCTGCTCCATGTGCTTTTCTTTACTGTTGTACAGTTTAAAAATGGCAAGTTTCAGGTTCGTGGGCACAGTAATCGTTTGTAGTAAACATCGTTCATTCGCCCACTAATACAATTTTTTTGCGAGGTGCAGGTTAACTACATTTGTTCAGGCCTATTTGTATTAAAAGAAGTTTAGTACATTGTTGTCTAGATGGGTTTGTATCTAGAATGAAATGCAAACTTGATTCAGTGTAAGGAGCGGATACTTAGCAGATGTTTACACATCTGGACGCAGGAGCACTAGTGTGGGACACCAGAACAAACTTTTTAGGGTGTCTCACACAGGTGCTCCAGTGGATACTAGGGGTCTCTTCATGTGTGATACTTTACCCAAAAAGATAAGTATTCAGCTTTAATAAAGGGTAAAAATAATGTCTTCAGCTTGGAACTCTGCCAAAACTGACAATTGTACAGCACTTCCAAGCAATGTTTCATATTCCTATTTCTGGCCTCAAAGATCTGTGTGCTAAGTATACCTTTTTTTAACCGCTTCAGCACCGGGCGATTTTACCCCCTTCCTTACCAGAGCACTTTTTGCGATTCGGCACTGTGTCGCTTTAACTAACAATTGCGTGGTCGTGCGACGTTACACCCAAACAAAATTGACGTCCTTTTTTTCCCACAAATAGAGCTTTCTTTTGGTGGTATTTGATCACCTCTGCGGTTTTTATTTTTTGCGCTATAAACAAAAGAAGAGCGACAATTTTGAAAAAAAACACAATATTTTTTACTTTTTGCTATAATAAATATCCCATTTTAAAAAAATGTATCCTCAGTTTAGGCCGATATGTATTCTTCTACATATTTTTGGTAAAAGAAATCGCAATAAGCGTATATTGATCGGTTTGCGCAAAAGTTATAGCGTCTACAAAATAGGGGATCGATTTATTGCATTTTTTTTTACTAGTAATGGCGGCGATCTGCGATTTTTTTTTGTGACTGCGACATTGCGGCGTATGCTTCGGACACTTTTGACACATTTTTGGGACCATTCACATTTACACAGCGATCGTTGCTATAAAATTGCATTGATTACTGTGTAAATGTGACTGGCAGGGAAGGGGTTAACACTAGGGGGCGCTGCAGGGGTTAATGTGTTCCCTAAGGTAGTTATTCTAACTGTGGGGGGAGGGGACTCACAAGGGGAGGAGACCGATCGGTGTTCCTCCGTACTGGGATCACATGATTGGTCTCCTCGCCACTGACAGGACGTGGAGCTGTGTGTTTACACACACAGCTCCACGGACCCGCACGGTCCCGCTGTTTTTAACGGGCAATCGCGGGTGCCCGGCGGACGTCGCGGCCGCCGGGCACGCGCACCGGGTCCCGAGCGACGCCGTGGGCATGGGAGGACGTCATATGACGCCCACCCAGGATGGGAGATCCACCTTGTGGGCTTCATATGACTATGGGCGGGTAGTGAAGGGGTTAATTCACATAGGGGAGAAAAGAATCGGGATGTCAGAGGACACCAGGGACCCCCAACCTCCTAAAGAAGGGGAAATCCCAAAACCACAACCTGAGGATGTGGAGGACAGAGAGGTTTATGAAGTGGGTTAAATAGTGACTACAACAGGTGAGTGTCTGTGACCATAGCTTCAGGTAATAGATGTATGCCTGCATATTTATAATACATGGTGTGTTTTTTTATTTTAGATGATGTGGATGTTGTGGAAGAAGAATCTAATTTCACAAGTGCAAGTGCACACATCCTCATCGGGGAGATCATGGTGTACAATCGGGATTTACAGAAGATCAAGCATGTGGAAAAAAGACCCAAAAACATCATTGATGTTTTAGGCAGAATATAAAACACACCCACATTTTTTATTATTTTTATTATAACTTTTCCAAAAAATGTTGAAAGACAAATTTTGAAGATACAGTGTGTCAACATGTGCTATCTGCCATCATGGGATATCAATGTACGCGTTTTGTGGGTGCAACCCCTTTCTCGCAAGTAGCTGAGAGGAAGGGGTTGTACCCCCAAAACACGTCCATTGATCCCCCATGATGCGAGCTAGCACATGTTGACCTTAGGCATGGGATCAGGAGGGAAATCCCTATTTTGACTCTCAATTTGTGTGCATCTTCAAAATTTGACTTTCAACATTTTTTGGAAAAGTTATAATAAAAATAATAAAAAATGTATTTCTACTGTCCCAAAAAAAAAAAAAAAAAATTCAAAAAAATATGTTAGTTTGTTCAAAAACCCTTTTCTAAACGCACATGTGAATGTGCACAGAGTAGAAAATGTTCTACTCAACAATGTGTGGCTTCTTCTTTCAATGCTCAATAGCAGTTTTTTACTTAAGTTGGTGTTTACAGTGACAATGGGGGTTATTTCCTAAAGGCAAATCCACATTTCACTACAAGTTTTAAGTGCACTTTTGCAGTGCACTCGTAGTGCAAAGTGGATTTTCCTTTAGTAAATAACACCCACAGTGCTTTATAATTTGCATAAATCAGGCCATTATCGTCACTACAAAAAATGAATTCAGGGTGCTGAAAATGATGAATATTATTATCATTAAAGTGGATGTAAACCCCCCCAATTTTTTTTTGATGTCATGATGTAGAGAATAAGATTTCCTTTCATTTGAGCCCAGTCTTGCCACACAGATTTACTCCAGCCCTGAGAAATCCTCTTTTATTCTTCAGTTAGACAATTTTTGACAAAGCGCTGAAAACTTTGTCAAAAACGCCCCCTTGCTGTGAGTGACAGGTGATTTACATATCTCATGCACTAGCCTGAGACAGGCACATCCTGTGTAATTATAAAAAGTGAGAAATCCACCCCTCCCCCACATAACAAATCCTGGTAATGGAAAGGAATTTTATCTGTGATCAGGTGACCTCAGACACACACACTGCACTATAACAATCATCAGATCACTGGATGTTCTACTCTGCCCAACTCTGACTACATAAATCTCCCCTATATTCTTCTTGCTGTTCACTCGAGAATACATTTTCTTTCACTCTGGTCTGTGCCTGTCTCAGGCTAGTGCATGAGATATGTAAATCACCTGTCACTCACAGCAAGGGGGCGTTTTTGACAAAGTTTTCAGCACCTTTCAGCACCAAATTTTTCTAACTGAACAGGGCTGGAGTAAATCTGTGTGGCAAGACTGGGCTCAAATGAAAGGAAATCTTATTCTCCACATCATGACATCAAAAACATTTTTGGGGGGTTTACATCCACTTTAATGATAATAATATTCATCATTTTCAGCACCCTGAATTTATTTTTTGTAGTGACGATAATGGCCGGATTTATGCAAATTATAAAGCACTGTGGGTGTTATTTACTAAAGGAAAATCCACTTTGCACTACAAGTGCACTGCAAAAGTTTTTTTTTTGGGTTTATATCCACTTTAATGCATTACATACATTAACCACTTTCAGATCGGACCAATTTGCAGCCAAAGGACCAGGCCCCTTTTTGCGATTCGGCACTGCGTCGCTTTAACTGACAATTGCGCAGTCGTGCGACGTGGCTCCCAAACAAAATTGACGTCCTTTTTTCCCCACAAATAGAGCTTTCTTTTGGTGGTATTTGATCGCCCCTGCGGTTTTTATTTTTTGCGCTATAAACAAAAATAGAGCGACAATTTTGAAAAAAATGCATTATTTTTTACTTTTTGCTATAATAAATATCCCCAAAAAAATATATAAAAAAACATTTTTTTTCCTCAGTTTAGGCCGATACGTATACTTCTACATATTTTTGGTAAAAAAAAATCGCAATAAGCGATTATTGATCGGTTTGCGCAGAAGTTATAGCGTTTACAAGATAGGGGATAGTTTTATAGCATTTTTTTAATAATTTTTTTTTTTATTAGTAATGGCGGCGATCTGCGATTTTTTTTGTGACTGCGACATTATGGCGGACACATCGGACATTTTTGACACATTTTTGGGACCATTGTCATTTATACAGCAATCAATGCTATTTAAATGCATTGATTCCTGTATAAATGACACTGGCAGTGAAGGGGTTAACCACAAGGGGGCAGTGTAAGGGTTAAGTATGCCTAGGGGTGTGTTTCTTACTGTGGGGGGGCGTGGCTGTCAGCTAGTGAATGCTGATCTCTGCTCCAATCACAGGGAGCAGAGATCGGCGTCACTAGTTGCTAGGCAGAACGGGGAGATGCTGTTTATCTCGGCATCTCCCCGTTCAGCCTTCCCGTGAGACGATCGCGGGGGTCCCGATGGCACGGACAGGCATTAAGGAGGGACTTATATATACGCCCTCCTGCCTGTAAGTGCCATTCTGCCGACGTATATCGTCGTGCGCCGGTCGGCAAGTGGTTAACAACAAAAAAAAGGTGTGTGTGTAGCAGACCCACAACACTAATAATAGTTATCTAAAGAAGAGATTGTCACCTCATGTATCAAAGAAATTATGTTGGAACTATTGAAGTAAATGGCCAAAAAAAAGCCCATTGGAGAACCTAGGAGACAGCTAAAAGAAACAAAGGAAACATTTTTCATTTTAAAATACAAATTTAGTTTAAAAATACATTTATTTAAATACATATAATGTGATGTTAAAGGATAAAACTTACCCTAATATAGTACTTCTGCAGGACCTGAATGATAGCAGAACAGGTCTCTGGAATAATGATTCCCAGTGCCTGGGGGGAGATGCCTGTCGAGAACTTGATGTCTGGCAGACTTCTCCCCATCGCCAAGTACCGCAAGGAATTGGTCACGCTGGAGCAAACTATTTTTGGTCCATAAACTCCTTCTCACCCTGTTCATGGACTGGACTTGGATCAAAGTAAGAACCCCAACACCAAGCCCCTGCACAGCACGAACTGTACGATGAGTACGTACCCGCAACAGGGCTTCAAAACGGTCGGCTGGTCAGAACGAACTAGCAGAACGCACTGAAAATCAGAAACGTGCAGACAAGAACGCACTGATAATCAAATACGTACTATAAATAGCACGCACTGAAAAACAGATACGAACTGACTACACGCACTGAAAACCAGATACGAACCCACAAGCACAAACTGAAGAGCAGTAATGATCTGAAAAGCACCAGGCTAAAAAGCGCGAATCATCTCTCACCAAACTTCTACTAACACGAGATTAGCAGAAGGAGCCCAAAGGGTGGCGCACTGGCTATTGAACTTCCTCTTTATAGTGCTGTCGTACGTGTTGTATGTCAGCGCGTTCTTGACGATTGTGTGTACGCAGCATTAGTGTTCGCAGGGATCAGGCCTGACTCTGCGAACGCTGCAGTCATGTGTTTAGTGTTTTGTAAGTGACGATGATCGATTGATACTGCACTTGGGTGGGCTGGGCTGGGTGGAGGGGCTAAACGCAGGTGCTAGCAGGTATCTGGGCTGATCCCGCTACCGCTGCGTTTTTGGGAACCCTAAACTACTGGGGACGCTAGTATAGATCTGATCAGATCACAGATATTGATCCATTCAGACACTATACTACTAAAGGGAGGTGTATGGTGCGTGTGTGGGTGTTAGCGCTACTGGCACTAATCTGACGCTGCCTGGGGTGACACAGACCCTAACTGATGCTAAAACCTAACTGATGTCACCTGCTGGGTGATCAGGGGGTTAAATCTTTATTTATGTAATATATGGCGGGTACCCTGGTGCTGTAAAAAAATAACTAACTAACCAGCGTCACCTTTGACACTAATACGGTGATCACTGGTGACAGGGGATGTTCAAGGGGTTAAACCTTTATTGGGGGGGGGGGTGCCCTAAAGCTACCTGGGCCTACAACTAACTGTCCTAACGCCTAATCCCAAATGACACCAGTACAGTGATCAGTGAAAAATCTGACAACTGCACTTGGTGACACTGTGACAGGGAGTGAAGGGGTTAACTGGGGGAGTGACAAGTGTACCTACGTGTACTGGTGTTAGTGTAGTGTTGGTGCAACTTACTGTGAGATGTTCTTTCTCCTCTCTCTGGAACGAAAAAAAGGGGGGCGATGACATCACTTCCCCTGCCTGTGTTTACACTTACAGGCAGGGGAAGCATTTCATTCGTCAGAATCGATCAGCAGGTCCAGGCCAGGACCCGAAGATTGATCTGTTCTGTAACGAATTCGATCGTCGCTGGTCCACGAACGCGAGCGGCTTACAGGTACGGTGATTCGCACAGCTGTGCCATTCTGCCGTATATCGGCGCGAGCCGGTCAGGAACCGGTTAAGAAGTAAACATTTATTTCAGCCTTGCCTCTTCTGCCAACAGATGTTATCTTTTGTCTCTTTAAAATGTATGCTTTCCTGATGTCACTTTGCATTGTGAAAGATATGTTTTGTTTCTCTCACACTGGAAATAGATTGAAATTGAGCATCCTTTAAAATAGTAGAGGTAGACTTGCAGGCCTATGAGTCATTGCGAGCAGAGCGATTGCTGACTTTCTACAATCTAATGAACTTTCTCTTCTGTCTGATTATCCTCCAGCCAAGTGCTTCCAATCACAGGGTGAGACAGGGGCTCAGCCAGGCCTAACCTAATTACCTTTGATTATATCTAATGGGATGAGGAGTCTAATAACACTTAAGTTTCCTTCCTGTTGTAACAAGCAAGTCCATATCATCTGGCTGTGAGCTTTCATACATATAGCAATATGAAATCTTTTCATCCAAGGTTTCTTAAATGCATGTGCCTCACAAAAATAGAACACAGGGAGCAGAGACAAAAGGTGCAACTGTGCTTGTCAGCATAACATAGATGTTCCATGAGTTCCTGATGACCTTGGCCATGTGTTATGGCAAAAAACATGCACAGTCATGGAGCAACAATACCATGTACCAGGAGGCCTGGAGTGATATCTGCAAACTTATCTGAGATGCGAGGAGTTAATATTTTACCCAAGGTCCAGGCAAAGCTACCAGCCACCATAGCATTTCATACTTACCTTCTCTTTCCTGAGTTGCTGTTGATAGGAGAAGAAGCCCCGAATAAGCTCTGAGACATTCTTGGTCAAATAACCAGTTTAGTATAATGAAAACCACACATCTCTTCTTTCTATAATGCACAGTTGCTAGTCAATTCGCAACTTTCTTTCCAATATAACATGTGAATGTAGCAGCCCATATATCTAATCCTGTACCTCAATGCTTACGTAGCTAGTAGCCGACTCACTCACTAGCAGTGATGTAAGTAACTCAGTTAAAATAAATGGAGTTACTTAACGCAGTTACTTTAGAGGGTAACGAGTAATCTAACTGATTACTCTTCCCCTCATGGTAACGCCGTTCCCATTACTTGGACGGCGTTACCGCAATTACATCTACCGCCCGGGACCAGGTAGACGGGACTAGCGAAGGAAGTGAATGTCGCCGCCTCCATCTGCGAGATTGACACCTCAAGGGCCCCGTCGCCTGGTATGGATTTAAAGGGGAACCCCTATGCCGTAAAAACGGCGTAGCAGACCCTTATCCGAGCATGCAGCCCGGTCGGTCAGGAAAGGGGGTGGGGACGAGCGAGCGCCCCCCCCCCCCTCCTGAACCGTACCAGGCCGTGTACCCTCAACATGGGGGAGGCCTTGTCCCCATGTTGATGAGGACAATGGCCTCTTCCCGACAACCCTGGCCGTTGGTTGTCAGGGTCTGCGGGCGGGGGGCTTATCAGAATCAGGGAGCCCCCTTTAATAAGGGGGCCCCCAGATTCCGGCCCCCCACCCTATGTGAATGAGTATGGGGTATGATGTGCCCCTACACATTCACCTGGTGAAAAAAGTGTAAATAAAAACACAACACAAGTTTTTAAAATACTTTATTACACAGCTCCGGGGGTCTTCTTCCCTCTTGGGGGGTCTTCTCGCCGGACTCCTCCGCTATCTTCTGCTAGCTCTTTTACTAGCGGAGGAGCCCCCCACCCTATGTGAATGAGTATGGGGTACGATGTGCCCCTACCCATTCACCTGGGGAAAAAAGTGTTAAGAAAAAAAACACATGGTGACCCCACCCCGTATGATGTCACCGTACCAGCATCCCCTGGGGCTGTGACATCATAAGGGGTGGGGTCACCATGTGACATCACCCGGTGGCCCCGCCTCTAATGCCTATATAAGTCGCCGCACAACGCGTCCCTGCCATTACGGCAGGAGAGAGAGTTGTGTCAACATTGGAAGGAAGAAGAAGAAAAAAAAGAAGAAGAAGGTGGTGGCGGCGACAGCGACAAGACCGCGCCAACGCTAGTAAAAGAGCTGTAAGAAGGTAAAAGGAGGCCCGGCAGAAGAGCGGGACAAGACCCCCGAAGTCGGAAGAAGACCCCCGGAGCTGTCTAATAAAGTACTTTAAAAACCTGTGTTGTGTTTTTTTTATTAACACTTTTTTCCCCAGGTGAATAGGTAGGGGTACATCGTACCCCATACTCATTCACATAGGGTGGGGGGCCGGAATCTGGGGGCCCCTTATTGAAAAGGGCTTCTGATAAGCCCCCGGTCCGCAGACCCCGGGGCTGTTGATGAGGCCCTTGTCCTCATCAACATGGGGACAAGGTGCTTTGGGGTGGGGGGCCGCATGGGGGCCGCTCGCTCATCCCCACCCCCTTTCCTGACCGGCCGGGCTGCGTGCTCGGATAAGGGTCTGCTATGGACCTTGAGGGGACCCCCGCGCCGTTAAATACATACCAGGCGATACATACCAGGCGACGGGGCTCGCGAGGTGTCAATCTCGCCGATGGAGGCGACGACATTCACTTCCTTTGCTAGTCCCGTCTATAGAATATTAAAAAAAAGTCACAGTTACTTTGCTGAGTAACTAATTACTTTTCCAATGTAGTAACTGAGTTACTACTGCAATTACTTTTTGGGATAAGTAATTTGTAACTTAACTAATTACTTTTTTTAAAGTAAGATAACCAACACTGCTCACTAGTGGTTGTTGGCCCAGTACAAAAAGTGCTCATATGTCTTCTGGACACTTGAGTTAGACAACATTCCTGCAGTATGAGTTAACATGTTACAAGCTATTAAAGTATTGAAGCACAGGTAGAGATATACAGTATGTACTGCTAATCACATGTTAAAACCCATACAAAAGTTTGACAGGATTGAGGACTCTCCCCCTGCCCCAATGTAACAGCCCTGGTGTCTGAGTGTGCACTCACACCGGGCATGGTTAAACTGAACCTTACCCGAGTTCGATTTCCCTCCTCCCCACTCCTTGCATTTACACTGTGCTTTAAAATAAGTGTTACTGGGCACATGAGCATTATCTAGACCACAGTATGTGCTAGCTTAGCTAATGGTCTGCCCAGGTTAGGGAAAGGGTTATAGCACCTCAGTTCTCGGGCTTTTGAATTTGGGCTGGCCTTCCACTCCAGTTATGAGCTTGATCACATTATTCTAAACAATACAAACTGTAAACAGTAATAGCAGTACATCTAATGAACAGCTAGCATAAACATAAACAGTAAGCTAATTAACACAAACATATTACACCTCACAATAGTGTCAGGAGTAGGGATGGGCCCGGTGCTCGATGCGAACCCACGTTCGCATCGAGCACCGGGCGTTCGCTCGCTCGGCGAGCCCAGAACTATTTTGGCCGCTCGCATCACGTTCGTGTGATGTGAGTGGCCCCGCAATGCATTGCGGCCGGCGCGGCCGGCGCAGTGCATTGCTGGCTGATGATTGGCCAAGCATGCACTGTGACCCCGCATGCTTGGCCAATCACAGCCCCGGAAACTCGAAGAGCCATAATTGGCTACAGGCAGGACGCCTGTAGCCAATTACAGCTCAGGGGCTGTAGTACACGCCCCCCCCTATAAAAGGCCGCCACGCCGTCTGCGCCGGTCACATGCTGTTCCGGCGCAGATAGAGCAGGCTAGATCTGTGACACTCTGCTGGATTTAGTTAGATAGATTTACTGAGAGAGAGTTAGGTTGGATAGATTCATTTAGAAGGATTGAGTTAGAAAGAGGGGCTTGTAGTGTGTTCGTGGCAGGCAGGCAGCGCTCCTATATTTTGTTCCCAGAAGCACCTATAGGACTTGTAGTGTGTTCGTGGCAGGCAGGCAGAGCTCCTATATTTTGTTCCCAGAAGCACCTATAGGACTTGTAGTGTGTTCCTGGCAGGCAGGCAGAGCTCCTATATTTTGTTCCCAGAAGCACCTATAGGACTTGTAGTGTGTTCGTGGCAGGCAGGCAGAGCTCCTATATTTTGTTCCCAGAAGCACCTATAGGACTTGTAGTGTGTTCCTGGCAGGCAGGCAGAGCTCCTATATTTTGTTCCCAGAAGCACCTATAGGACTTGTAGTGTGTTCCTGGCAGGCAGGCAGAGCTCCTATATTTTGTTCCCAGAAGCACCTATAGGACTTGTAGTGTGTTCGTGGCAGGCAGGCAGAGCTCCTATATTTTGTTCCCAGAAGCACCTATAGGACTTGTAGTGTGTTCCTGGCAGGCAGGCAGAGCTCCTATATTTTGTTCCCAGAAGCACCTATAGGACTTGTAGTGTGTTCGTGGCAGGCAGGCAGAGCTCCTATATTTTCTTCCCAGAAGCACCTATAGGACTTGTAGTGTGTTCCTGGCAGGCAGGCAGAGCTCCTATATTTTGTTCCCAGAAGCACCTATAGGACTTGAAGTGTGTTAGTCCCATCACACAGAGATCATATATTTTTGTTCCCAGAAGCA
The DNA here is from genome assembly GCA_028564925.1 of Lithobates sylvaticus. NCBI lineage: Eukaryota > Metazoa > Chordata > Amphibia > Anura > Ranidae > Lithobates > Lithobates sylvaticus. The sequence continues at coordinate 183,530,146 of CM053033.1, read as the reverse complement.
CCTATAGGACTTGAAGTGTGTTAGTCCCATCACACAGACCTATATTTTCTTCCCAGAGGCACCTATAGGACTTGAAGTGTGTTAGTCCCATCACACAGAGATCATATATTTTGTTCCCAGAAGCACCTATAGGACTTGAAGTGTGTTAGTCCCATCACACAGACCTATATTTTCTTCCCAGAAGCACCTATAGGACTTGAAGTGTGTTAGTCCAATCACACAGAGATCTTATATTTTGTTCCCAGAAGCACCTATAGGACTTGAAGTGTGTTAGTCCCATCACACAGAGATCTTATATTTTGTTCCCAGAAGCACCTATAGGACTTGAAGTGTGTTAGTCCCATCACACAGAGATCATATATTTTCTTCCCAGAAGCACCTATAGGACTTGAAGTGTGTTAGTCCCATCACACAGAGATCATATATTTTCTTCCCAGAAGCACCTATAGGACTTGAAGTGTGTTAGTCCAATCACACAGAGATCATATATTTTCTTCCCAGAAGCACCTATAGGACTTGAAGTGTGTTAGTCCCATCACACAGAGATCATATATTTTCTTCCCAGAAGCACCTATAGGACTTGAAGTGTGTTAGTCCAATCACACAGAGATCATATATTTTCTTCCCAGAAGCACCTATAGGACTTGAAGTGTGTTAGTCCAATCACACAGAGATCTTATATTTTGTTCCCAGAAGCACCTATAGGACTTGAAGTGTGTTAGTCCCATCACACAGAGATCTTATATTTTGTTCCCAGAAGCACCTATAGGACTTGAAGTGTGTTAGTCCCATCACACAGAGATCATATATTTTCTTCCCAGAAGCACCTATAGGACTTGAAGTGTGTTAGTCCCATCACACAGAGATCATATATTTTCTTCCCAGAAGCACCTATAGGACTTGAAGTGTGTTAGTCCAATCACACAGAGATCATATATTTTGTTCCCAGAAGCACCTATAGGACTTGAAGTGTGTTAGTCCCATCACACAGAGATCATATATTTTGTTCCCAGAAGCACCTATAGGACTTGAAGTGTGTTAGTCCCATCACACAGAGATCATATATTTTGTTCCCAGAAGCACCTATAGGACTTGAAGTGTGTTAGTCCCATCACACAGAGATCATATATTTTGTTCCCAGAAGCACCTATAGGACTTGAAGTGTGTTAGTCCAATCACACAGAGATCATATATTTTGTTCCCAGAAGCACCTATAGGACTTGAAGTGTGTTAGTCCAATCACACAGAGATCATATATTTTGTTCCCAGAAGCACCTATAGGACTTGAAGTGTGTTAGTCCAATGTGTTGCTATGGGCATTTGTATAGTGACTTTATTGAAATAATATAGAGTTTTAGATTTAGTAACAGCATGTCCACAGAAGGCCTCTTCCCCCTCCATTGATATGTAAATAAACCAGATAGCCAGGTATTGAAGATGAGTTGGTGTTTTGCAGGAAGTGGGGGGAGGGGCATGGAGAGGGTTGGAAAGAGACATGTGTTTTGGGAAAAGAGGAACAGTTGGTGTTTGGAAGGACAAAGGACAAGATGGCTACCAGGAGCTGGATCGTTGGAGACGCGTTTGTGAGAACAAGGAACTATGAAGGACATCTTAACCCCTAAGTTGAGTAATTGTTTAGTTTACCTAATGTGTACATATTATACATGCTTATATGTGAAGCTATAAGTTGTGATGTATTGTATTGTTCATCCTACAGTTTGTATGTGCAGATTTTTCCCTGTTTAGTAAAGCATTAATACACTTCAGAAGTCTAGTTTTCCTTGGTTTTACCACAAGAACTTAATAGATAAACGCAGGCATAACATTTGGGGGCTCGGCCGTTATTTGTGCTAAAATTTCAACTGAAGCAGACCTGTTTTATATTGTGTGTTTTGTTGCTTGTGCTGGGGAAAAAATGCTGCGTACACTGTTTAGGAGGAGTAAGGCTGCAAAGATTTCTGGTGTCCAGGAGGACTTGAAGGCGTGCACCCTTCCTATCTGGGCCAGAAATAGTCAGTGGATGCCTGTTGCAAAGGAGCTAGCTAGATATGCGTCTCCTTTGAACAGAGCTTGGGGGGATGGAGTCTGTGATCTTTCCTCAGATTTTAGTCTCAAAAGTTTTGGGTTCAGTAAGGGAGAGATGCGGGCAGTTGCTGTGTTTGGTTTGCACTTCCTGCATGCTCTACATATTGAATCTGAAAAGAGGGAAAAGGCGGAATTAGAAAGAGATTTACTGAAGGAGCAGCTTGTAGTGGCATCCAAGTGTTTGGAAGAAACTGCAAGCAAGGAAAAAGATTTAGAAAGGAGGGTAATCAAAGTTAAACCTGCAGTGGCTTTGAAGTGTGTTCAAACCCCTGTAGGCCGAGCTGAAGATTTGAATGAGCGGTGTGCAGCCCTCATGACCAAGTCTAATGATGCTCTAACAAAGGACAAAGGCCCAAAGCCTGTAAGCAGAAGTAGGACATGTGCCACTGTTACTTCTCATAACCAGGAAGCAGAGGATTTGATCAGCTCAAATGACCGAGTTGAGTCAGATACAAGGAAAGCAAGGCCTATGATCTCCAGGAGACACATGTGGATTGATTTACTTAAGGTGGGGGTCCCTAGAGAGGAAATAGACGGGATTCCTACACCAGCATTGTTTAAGAAGTGGAAGCAAATGGTTGGGAATGGTAGATTCAGTCACATTAAGTGTTTCTGTTGCCATAAAATGGGGCATTTTGCAAAAATGTGCCATGCTGTGAAGGCTGAACAACAGCAGGCCTGTGTGCTTCCCAGGACAGCACGGAGAGACATGCAAGTTTATTCGTTACGTTGGAAGTCAATGCCTTTCCGTGAAAGTATTTCAAGGCAACAGTGGGCACCCTACAATAGTTTTGCAGTTAGAAATGGGCAGATAGAGAAATGTGAGCAGTGAGCTATGTTTTTAGGCACAGTTGGAAGGAACATATAATCTGCTTTGTCTCTTACTCTTTTCAGGTATTGAGCATCGAGAGGTGGAGCAGGCAGAGCAGATGACCATACTGGATGGGAGGAGACAGACCAGAAGAGAGCCTGAGAAATGGTGGCTGAATTGGAGTGGACTTCCATCTGAGCATTTTCCTTATGACCAAGAAGAAAAGAGACTTTTCATCTGGGACTTTTACAAACTGCCAAAAGACATTGTTAACCCTGCTCAAAAGTCAGCCTTCCAGGGACAAACCAATCGTCTGACCGCCCACAAGATGGGGGTCGAAAGGGAATTTGTTCCTCCCATTTATACGGGGGGTTTATTTTGCCCTTTCCTGGACAAAAGGCTTGAAGAAGTTTCCTATATTATCCTATAAAGTCAAGAGGTGGTATGTGTTGCTATGGGCATTTGTATAGTGACTTTATTGAAATAATATAGAGTTTTAGATTTAGTAACAGCATGTCCACAGAAGGCCTCTCCCCCCTCCATTGATATGTAAATAAACCAGATAGCCAGGTATTGAAGATGAGTTGGTGTTTTGCAGGAAGTGGGGGGAGGGGCATGGAGAGGGTTGGAAAGAGACATGTGTTTTGGGAAAAGAGGAACAGTTGGTGTTTGGAAGGACAAAGGACAAGATGGCTACCAGGAGCTGGATCGTTGGAGACGCGTTTGTGAGAACAAGGAACTATGAAGGACATCTTAACCCCTAAGTTGAGTAATTGTTTAGTTTACCTAATGTGTACATATTATACATGCTTATATGTGAAGCTATAAGTTGTGATGTATTGTATTGTTCATCCTACAGTTTGTATGTGCAGATTTTTCCCTGTTTAGTAAAGCATTAATACACTTCAGAAGTCTAGTTTTCCTTGGTTTTACCACAAGAACTTAATAGATAAACGCAGGCATAACATCCAATCACACAGAGATCTTATATTTTGTTCCCAGAAGCACCTATAGGACTTGAAGTGTGTTAGTCCCATCACACAGAGATCATATATTTTGTTCCCAGAAGCACCTATAGGACTTGAAGTGTGTTAGTCCAATCACACAGAGATCTTATATTTTGTTCCCAGAAGCACCTATAGGACTTGAAGTGTGTTAGTCCCATCACACAGACCTATATTTTCTTCCCAGAAGCACCTATAGGACTTGAAGTGTGTTAGTCCAATCACACAGAGATCTTATATTTTGTTCCCAGAAGCACCTATAGGACTTGAAGTGTGTTAGTCCCATCACACAGAGATCATATATTTTGTTCCCAGAAGCACCTATAGGACTTGAAGTGTGTTAGTCCAATCACACAGAGATCTTATATTTTGTTCCCAGAAGCACCTATAGGACTTGAAGTGTGTTAGTCCCATCACACAGAGATCATATATTTTGTTCCCAGAAGCACCTATAGGACTTGAAGTGTGTTAGTCCAATCACACAGAGATCTTATATTTTGTTCCCAGAAGCACCTATAGGACTTGAAGTGTGTTAGTCCCATCACACAGACCTATATTTTCTTCCCAGAAGCACCTATAGGACTTGAAGTGTGTTAGTCCAATCACACAGAGATCTTATATTTTGTTCCCAGAAGCACCTATAGGACTTGAAGTGTGTTAGTCCCATCACACAGAGATCATATATTTTGTTCCCAGAAGCACCTATAGGACTTGAAGTGTGTTAGTCCCATCACACAGACCTATATTTTCTTCCCAGAAGCACCTATAGGACTTGAAGTGTGTTAGTCCAATCACACAGAGATCTTATATTTTGTTCCCAGAAGCACCTATAGGACTTGAAGTGTGTTAGTCCCATCACACAGAGATCATATATTTTGTTCCCAGAAGCACCTATAGGACTTGAAGTGTGTTAGTCCAATCACACAGAGATCATATATTTTGTTCCCAGAAGCACCTATAGGACTTGAAGTGTGTTAGTCCCATCACACAGACCTATATTTTCTTCCCAGAGGCACCTATAGGACTTGAAGTGTGTTAGTCCCATCACACAGAGATCATATATTTTGTTCCCAGAAGCACCTATAGGACTTGAAGTGTGTTAGTCCCATCACACAGACCTATATTTTCTTCCAGAAGCACCTATAGGACTTGAAGTGTGTTAGTCCAATCACACAGAGATCTTATATTTTGTTCCCAGAAGCACCTATAGGACTTGAAGTGTGTTAGTCCCATCACACAGAGCTCCTATATTTTCTTCTCAGCAGCACCCACAGGACTTCTAGTGTGTTAGTGGCATCACACAGAGCTCCTCTATTTTCTTTGCAGAAGCACCCACAGGACTTCTAGTGTGTTAGTGGCATCACACAGAGCTCCTCTATTTTCTTTGCAGAAGCACCCATAGGACTTCTAGTGTGTTAGTGGCATCACACAGAGCTCCTATATTTTCTTCTCAGCAGCAGCACCCACAGGACTTCTAGTGTGTTTAGTGGCATCACACAGAGCTCCTCTATTTTCTTTGCAGAAGCACCCACAGGACTTCTAGTGTGTTAGTGGCATCACACAGAGCTCCTCTATTTTCTTTGCAGAAGCACCCATAGGACTTCTAGTGTGTTAGTGGCATCACACAGAGCTCCTCTTTTTTCTTTGCAGAAGCACCCATAGGACTTCTCGTGTGTTAGTGGCATCACACAGAGCTCCTATATTTTCTTCTCAGCAGCACCCACAGGACTTCTCGTGTGTTAGTGGCATCACACAGAGCTCCTCTATTTTCTTTGCAGAAGCACCCATAGGACTTCTCGTGTGTTAGTGGCATCACACAGAGCTCCTCTATTTTCTTTGCAGAAGCACCCATAGGACTTCTAGTGTGTTAGTGGCATCACACAGAGCTCCTCTTTTTTCTTTGCAGAAGCACCCATAGGACTTCTCGTGTGTTAGTGGCATCACACAGAGCTCCTATATTTTCTTCTCAGCAGCACCCACAGGACTTCTAGTGTGTTAGTGGCATCACACAGAGCTCCTCTATTTTCTTTGCAGAAGCACCCATAGGACTTCTCGTGTGTTAGTGGCATCACACAGAGCTCCTATATTTTCTTCTCAGCAGCACCCACAGGACTTCTAGTGTGTTAGTGGCATCACACAGAGCTCCTCTATTTTCTTTGCAGAAGCACCCATAGGACTTCTAGTGTGTTAGTGGCATCACACAGAGCTCCTATATTTTCTTCTCAGCAGCACCCACAGGACTTCTAGTGTGTTAGTGGCATCACACAGAGCTCCTCTATTTTCTTTGCAGAAGCACCCATAGGACTTCTAGTGTGTTAGTGGCATCACACAGAGCTCCTATATATTCTTCTCAGCAGCACCCACAGGACTACCGACTACAATGGCTGGAAGACCGCCAAGGGGAGGCAGAGCGTGCAGAGCCAAGAACACAGGGCAGGCAGGCTCTGTTTCTAGTGGACGTGGCCGTGGACGTGGTCGTGCATCGTCATCAGCACGTGGCCATGGGACACGCGCGTCTTTGTTTTCGGCAGCTGGACATGTGGAGCCGCATCATGCTGAAGGCTTGGTAGAATGGATGACCAAGCCCTCCTCATCCTCCTCATCCTCTCTCACCCAGGCTCAGGGTACTGGCAGAGCATCATCAGCCACCCCTTCCCTAGACCCACCATGTCCTCCTGAGGAGTCCCCCGAACTCTTTGAGCACAGTGTTGGGTACATGCTCCAGGAGGATGCCCAACGATTCGAAGGCTCGGATGATGATACCCAGCTTGAGGAATCTGGCAGTACTGTTCCACCAGCTGCAGCTTACTGCCAGGTTTGCTCTAGTGGTGAAGAGGGAGGGGATGATGAGGTCACTGACTCCACGTGGGTGCCTGAAGGGAGAGAGGATGAGGAAGAGGACGAGGAGGAGGAGGATGCGGCGTCACATGTCCAACGAGGCAGGGTGCCCCCTGGAGGCCAGGTAGAGGCCAGCACAGCAACTGTACAACACCGCAGAGCTCCGCCTGTGCAGGGCGCTGCCTCTGCACGTTATCAGAAAAGTTCTTTGGTGTGGGCCTTTTTTTAGACGAGTGCAGCAGATCGCACCACTGCTATTTGCAATATTTGTCTCAAGCGTATCTCGCGTGGCCAAAACATCAGCCGCTTGGGCACCACAAGCATGACCAGACATATGGCGACCTGCCATGCAGCTCGTTGGCAGGCACACATAAAAGACCCACACCAAAGAACTAAGCGGACCTCTCCTTGCTCCTCCTCAGCTGGGATCTCCATCCCCACTACACCTTCAGTCCTCTCTGAAAGCTGCTCTGAGAGGACTGAAGGTGTAGAATTAGGTGTGTCACAACCAAGTACTTGCAGTACACCGACGTCCGATTGCAGCAGGCAAATTTCCCTGCCCCAGCTGCTGGACCGTAGAAAGAAGTACACTCCCAGCCATCCACATGCCCAGCGGTTGAATGCTAGCCTGGCTAAATTGCTAGCACTTCAACTGCTGCCTTTTTCAGTTGGTAGACTCGGCCCCCTTCCGTGAGTTTGTTCAATGTGCGGTTCCTCAGTGGCAGGTTCCCAAACGGCACTTTTTCTCACGGAAGGCGATTCCGTCTCTCTACCGGCATGTGGAGGGCAATGTCCATGCCTCGCTGGACAGGGCGGTCAGCGGTAAGGTGCATATTACCGCTGACTCATGGTCCAGCAGGCATGGACAGGGACGGTACCTTTCTTTCACGGCCCATTGGGTCACTCTATTGGCAGCTGGGAGGGATGCAGGACAAGGTGCAGTAGTGTTGGAGGTTGTTCCGCCACCACGCCTCCAAAACGCTACTACTGCTACTGGTTGTGACACACCTCTCTCCTCCACCCCCTCCTCTTCTTCTTCCTCCAGTGCTCTGTCCTTGGAACCAGCGGTGCTCCGTAGGCGTACAAGGGGCTACGCAAGTACGCAGGCAAAAAGATGCCATGCCGTGCTTGCGCTGGTGTGTTTGGGGGACAGGAGCCACACTGGGCCAGAGGTTCTGGCAGCTCTGCAGGGGCAGGCCGAGAGGTGGTTGACGCCACGTCAGCTTAAGCCAGGAATGGTCGTTTCTGACAATGGCACCAACCTCCTCTCCGCCCTGCGACAGGGGCAGCTCACCCATGTGCCCTGCATGGCTCACGTCCTCAACCTGGTGGTGCAGCGGTTCTTGGGCAGGTTCCCAGGCTTACAGGATGTCCTGAGGCAGGCCAGGAAAGTCTGTGTGCATTTCCGCCGATCTTATAATGCCAGTGCTCGGCTGACTGAGCTGCAAAAGGAGCTGAACCTGCCCAAGAACTGCCTAATATGTGACATGCCCACCAGGTGGAACTCAACGTTGGCCATGCTGCAGCGACTGCACACGCAGCAGAGGGCCATCAATGAGTACCTTTGCGACTACGGCACCAGGACAGGGTCAGGGGAGCTTGGTTTTTTTTCCCCACGTCAGTGGAGCATGATCAGGGATGCATGCACTGTCCTCTCACCATTTGAGGAGGCCACGAGGATGGTGAGCAGTGACAGTGCATGCATCAGTGACACTGTCCCTCTTGTCCACCTGTTGGAGCATACGCTGCGTGGGATAATGGACAGGGCACTTGAGGCAGAACAGAGGCAGGAAGAGGAGGACTTCCTTGCCTCTCAAGGCCCCCTTTATCCGGACAGTGTTCCTCCTGTCCCACCCATCACACAGGAAGAGGATGAGGAGGAGGAGGAGGAGGAGGAGGAGGATTGTGTGAGCATGGAGGTGGAGCCTGGCACTCAGCATCAGCAGCAGCAGTCTTTTAGGGATGATGTACAGTCCCAACAAACCAGTGGACTTGTACGTGGCTGGGAGGAGGTGGCTGGCGATCATGTCATCCTCAGTGACCCAGAAGACTCCGGACCGAATGCCTCAGCTAACCTACGCTGCATGGCCTCCCTGATCCTGCAAAGCCTGCGGAAGGATCCTCGTGTTCTTCGGATCAAGGAGAGGGACCATTACTGGCTGGCCACTCTCCTTGATCCGCGGTACAAGGGTAAGGTTGCGGACCTTATCTTGCCGTCGCAGAGGGAGCAGAGGATGAGACATCTCAGGGAGGCCTTGCAGAAAGGTCTGTGCAACGCGTTCCCAGAAACTGGGAGGCTACAAACTCCTGGTCCTGGGCGACGAGTTGCTGAGGCTTCGGTCAGTGGCAGAAGGAGCGGCGGGGAAGGTGGACGTCTGACCGATGCGTTCAGACAATTTTTTAGTCCGCAGCCCCAAGGTATGATCGGTTCCAGCAACCATCGCCAGCGTCTGATATACATGGTGCAGGAATACCTTGGGGCAAGGTCAGACTTGGACACCTTTCCCACCGAAAATCCTCTGGCTTACTGGGTCCTGAGGATGGATCACTGGCCAGAGCTTGCACAGTATGCAATTGAGCTACTGGCCTGTCCTGCCTCCAGCGTTCTGTCCGAACGCACATTCAGTGCTGCTGGAGGATTTGTGACTGATCATAGGGTGCGCCTGTCCACCGCCTCGGTTGATCGACTGACCTTCATCAAAATGAATCAGTCTTGGATCACCACCAGCTACCAGGCACCTGAGGCGGATATAACCGAATAATTTTTAATGTCACATCACATCCCTTCAAGACTGCCTATGCTGATGCTGAGTGACTGTCCTCTTATGTTCACTGACTATCCTCTTCCTCCTCCTCAATGATCCATGCCACCACACCAGTGCCTAAGGCACAATTTTTCAGCCCCGGTTTAACAGGGGCGTGTACATACAATTTTTATAAAAAAAATGCTTCGCAACACTGTGCTCCAAGTACAGTATCTGTGAGGGGTTGCAGTGTTGTGGCACCAGCACCAGTGCCTAAGGCACAATTTTTCAGCCCCTGTTTAACAGGGGCGTGTACTTACAATTTTTTAAAAAAATGCTTCGCAACACGTGTGACTGCTGTGCTCCAGGTACAGTATCTGTGAGGGGTTGCAGTGTTGTGGCACCAGCACCAGTGCCTAAGGCACAATTTTTCAGCCCCTGTTTAACAGGGGCGTGTACATACAATTTTTATAAAAAAATGCTTCGCAACAATGTGCTCCAAGTACAGTATCTGTGAGGGGTTGCAGTGTTGTGGCACCAGCACCAGTGCCTAAAGCACAATTTTTCAGCCCCTGTTTAACAGGGGCGTGTACTTACAATTTTTAAAAAAAATGCTTCGCAACACGTGTGACTGCTGTGCTCCAAGTACAGTATCTGTGAGGGGTTGCAGTGTTGTGGCACCAGCACCAGTGCCTAAGGCACAATTTTTCAGCCCCTGTTTAACAGGGGCGGGTAATTACAAATCTTGATCTAATAGTTCACAGCAGGGCCCATTCCTGCGCCCACCAAGAGTAACTATGAGGGCCTACAGTCTTGTGGCAACACCGTCCACCACCACCGCCAAAGGCCCAATTTTTCAGCCCCTGTTCATCAGGTGCTTGCAATTACAAATCTTGATCTAATAGTTCACAGCAGGGCCCATTCCTGCGCCCACCAAGAGTAACTATGAGGGCCTACAGTCTTGTGGCAACACCGTCCACCACCACCGCCAAAGGCCCAATTTTTCTGCCCTGTTCATCAGGTGCTTGCAATTACAAATCTTGATCTAATAGTTCACAGCAGGGCCCATTCCTGCGCCCACCAAGAGTAACTATGAGGGCCTACAGTCTTGTGGTAACACCGTCCACCACCACCGCCAAAGGCCCAATTTTTCTGCCCTGTTCATCAGGTGCTTGCAATTACAAATCTTGATCTAATAGTTCACAGCAGGGCCCATTCCTGCGCCCACCAAGAGTAACTATGAGGGCCTACAGTCTTGTGGCAACACCGTCCACCACCACCGCCAAAGGCCCAATTTTTCTGCCCTGTTCATCAGGTGCTTGCAATTACAAATCTTGATCTAATAACTCACAGCAGGGCCCATTCCTGCGCCCACCAAGAGTAACTGTGAGAGCTTACAGTCTTGTGGCAACACCGTCCACCACCACCACCACCACCACCCCCAATTTTTCTGCCCTGTTCAACAGGTGCATGCAATTACAAATCTTGATCTATTAACTCACAGCAAGGCCCATTCCTGTGCCCACCAGTCTTGTGGCTACACCAACATCTAATAGGGCAAATTTCTGCAGAGTATATACGCCAGGCCCCTACTTTCATACATCCAACTTACAAACGACTCCTACTTGCAAATGGAAAGAGAAAACAGGAAGTGAGAGGAAATCTACCCCTAGGAAGGGAAATTCTATCCTGTTAGATTTAATTTGGGAAAAAGGTATCTCCTCTCTACTGATACTTTATCACCAATCCTTGTTTCAATTAAAACCCCACTTTTCCAAAAACATTTGTCATTGGGACGGAAAGTGAGGTGACATGTTCTGAACAGATGTGCAAAGACAGCAAATGTTACAGGGGTGATAACCCCTCCCTATGTTCTCCAAAAAGCTTAAAAATAGATTTTTTTGGGATGGAGCTACACTTCATAATGTACCTGTTCAGATTCTACTTAAGAACAAACCTAAAGCCGCAAGTGGTTTTAAATGGCTTCTTTTTTTCCTTTACAAATGACATTTTGTGCAAGGACAGTTCTAAACACGGGAAACACATGCCACTTCACAGGCATACTTTAGACACCCCCCAGGTACCATATTTAAAGGAAAATTTAACTTTTTTTTTTCACTTTATGCATCATTAAAATGACTGCTCCCGAAAAAACGTTAGTTTTTAAAAGTTCTTTTTGCATTGATATATGTCCCCTGGGGCAGGACCCGGGTCCCCAAACCTGTTTTATGACATTAACATGCATATTGGCCGTTGTAATTAGCACTTTTGATTTCGAACGTTCGCGTCCATTATAACGTATAGGGTTCGAAAATTCGCGCAAACATTCGGTCGGTTCGAAGGTTCTGGTGCGAACCGAACCCGGGGGTGTTCGGCTCATCCCTAGTCAGGAGACTAGCTGGAGAAGAGCTGCCTGTAGGCCTGGCACAGGGGCTAATTTCCAATATGGTCGCACCCGCATGAATACATGCACACGTGCTGCGAACGCTCGTTCGCACCTAATGCACGTCAGATCCTGGAGCCCTCTGGCCTTTAAAAGGGTGACTGTAGAACATGGACATTGCTAACTGGTCTTCAGCTTCCTGTTCCCGTGTTTGCTGTTGTTTCTGTTCACCTGTTGCCAACCCTCTTGTCTCGCTCCCATCTCTGACCTTGGATTGCTCCCAGATCTTCTCTTGTCTCCTGTCCTGTGTATGACCCTGACTTGACTAACCACGATTCTGATATCAGATCTTCAGACCACTGGCTTCCTGACCTCTGCTACTGTCCCTGACTATGCCTTCTGCTGTGCCCCATCTGCTGTGATACACCTTGATGGCTACCTGCTGTACCAAGCCTGTAGTACCTATCTACGGTACTCACCTGCTGCTCCAGCCTGCAGTACTTACCATTGCAACCCATTTCCTGCTGTGTGCAGACTGCACCACCTTCAGCTCTCCTGGGTCACCTCATCTGGTATCCACCTGCGGAGAGATCTCCATACCACCATCCCTGATCTGTGGCAAAGCTGGCAATCCCTGCTTCTTTGGGCTTTGTGTTCCCTATTATCACCTCCAGGGGCACCAAGCACTCAGCAGCATGGAGAGCCCTCTCAGCATTTTGGCTTCAGGACCAGGTATGTGACAAATAGTTTGGTAACAGGGTAAAGTGAACACAATACTATCAGACAGACAGAAACAATAGGTGACTCAATTAACAATGGGAATTCACACCTAGGAGGCACACAATGGGGAATTATACCATGAGAGAAAGACACCTTATAAGACAGATTATAGCAGGAGAACCCAGCATCAAGTTGTTTTGAGCTGATTATATTAACATCTATTCTGAGTCTCTGAGTCTAAGAGGGGGGTGAAGCACTCATTGCTGGTTTGGGCACACAGGACCCAAATCTGTATCCAGGTCCTAGGTTCCCTGAGTCTGTGTGTTTCAGGGAGATATGAAACCGAATAAAAAAAAAAAACACTCCAAAGGTTCTCCAGGCACACACCTCCGAAAGAATAGAGCCCCTTCAAAAGCCAGGGCCCATAGCCAGTAGGCAAGAGGCTACACTGCAGTCCCTTCCAAAAGCACCTGTCCCGGTTGGGTTTGTCACAAAGGGCTTTACCGAAAACATGTACTTTCATTCAGTAGTTCATGACTTCATAGCTGACATCACTGTTGTCATACCTTCAGAACCTGTGGAAGTTTGTTGTTTTCTTGATCGATGAAACAGTGAAACATTTGCTTATTGTCAGCCATAACAGCAACTGGTTCTTGTCTGAAGCAGAGCAAAATTCCTATAAGGTTGTTGTTTAGATTAGGCCCTGTGAAAAGAACATCATTGAGGGAAACACCTTCATATTGAGCACTTGATTTAAAAGACCACTCTTATCTGATCTGGCCTGCGAATACACGCAAAAGCACGGTCGGTACCAACATTCCTCTCTTTCTTTCAGAGGTGGTGCTGGCTTTGCACGATCTTTCACCAATTCTGCATACAGTAAACAAAGTGTTTTTTCATCTCAGGTTTTCTGTTCAGGGTGCGTTGTAAAGAAGTAAATTGTGCTTCTGCATGCTGAACACTCTTTGGTAGTTTCTTTCTTGAGGCACGAAATGGTAGTTGTGCCATCCTGCTGCTGGAATTGCCCTGATAGAACTCGTTGTCTTCAATGTTGGCTGCCAGCTCATTATCTTTATTCTTTACATCGAACACTGTGGTGCTGACATTATTCTCCCAGAAATTAAGGGCCTTGTTATTGCCTTGTTTGAAGAACTGTTGTATGCCTTTACCGCAAAGTTTTCCTCCGACATGGTAGTGGTGTGGGCACTGTTCTAAACAAGTAGTGCAATGTATTTGGCAGGACAGTTGTCTTGAAAGAAGAAACTGTAGAAGACCTCCTGACATTACCCAGACAGACATTGCCTATGATGACCCAGCCTAGGTCCAGGCATTGGGCATATTGTGCACTCTCTGTGACAAAGCAGTGGTTACAAGGTTTCTCAGGGGGAGCATGGACCTGAGCAGCAAGAATTTTGTCACCCAAAGGAGAAGTGAGACTGGTGCTAACCATAGCCAGAATACAATCAGGAGGAATCACAGGAACCCGGAACCGACTCCATCTTGGAAGTGGAGGAAAATTGTCCTGACAAAGCGTCATCCCTTACATTCTTAGTACCGGGTGAGACAATGTAATTGAAACTAGACAAGAAAAGAGCCCATCGCACCCTTCTGGGAGAAAGGCATTTAGCCTTAGACAAGAATGTGAGATTCTTATGGTCAATAAGAATGAGAACCGGCACAGTGGTACCTTAGAGGAGATGTCTCCATTCTTTCAGGGCTAAAATGGTTCCTATCCTAACAGCTCTCTGTCACTAATCTTGTAATTGCACTCCGCAGGTAACAATTTCTTGGAAAAGTAGCCACAAGGATGCATAGCGCTCTCAGAGGTAGGATGTTGAGACAGAAGGGCGCCAACTGCATTCTCAGAAGCATCAACCTCAAGGATAAAAGGTAATGTAGGATCAGGATGTGCCAACACAGGAGCAGAAACAAAGGCAGCCTTGAGACTCTCAAAGGCCTTAATGGACTCCGGAGACTAACTCTGTGGGTTAACGTCCTTTCTGGTCATATCAGTCAGGGGCTTGACCAGAGACAAGAAGTTACGAATAAAGAAAACACTGCAGAGGATGTAAACCCACGGGTCGGGGTAGGACTGCTGAAAGTTTCTCTGGGTCCATTGAAAAACCTGCAGTGGAAATTACATAACCCAGGAATTTAACCTGTTCACAATAGAATTCGCACTTCTCCAATTTACAGTAGAGATTGTTCTCTATTCGTTTCTGAAGCACACGACAGACATCTGTGTGGTGGCTCTCCAGGGACTTGGAAAATATGAGGATATCGTCGAGATAAACCACCACCCATAACTGCAACAAATCTCGGAGGACATGCTTAATAAATTCCTGGAAAACTGCTGGGGCGTTACAAAGGCCAAAAGGCATTACGAGGTACTCATAATGGCCTATTCTGGTATTAAACGCAGTTTTCCACTCGTCGCCCACCTTAATCCTCACGAGATTGTATGCCCCTCTCAAATCAAGCTTCTTGAAAACCGTTGCTCCCTTGAGATGGAAAAATAACTCCGTAATTAACGGAATTGGATAAGCATTCTTAATCAACCCCTATAATCAGTACAATGTCTCAGTTCACCACTCTTCTGCTTCACAAAGAAGAAATCAGCACCAGCAGGAGACGAGGATTTGCGGATGAAACCTCGAGAAAGTGCGTCTGCAACACACTCCTTTCATGGCCTTATCTTCCAAGACCGACAAAGGGTAAATCCGGCCATGAGGGTGTATGGCACCAGGTTGAAGGTTAATTGCGCAATCATACGACCTGTGTGGAGGCAAACTACCTTGACCTTTGTCAAAGACATTGCCAAAATCGCAATACTCCTCTGGCAAGGAGGAGAGTGAAGAGGTGCACAGGACATTGGCTACCTTCTGGAAGCATGTCTTACTGCATTGTGGCGCCCAGGAGCCTGAGTCGGAGTCGGGAGCAGAGCTGGGAGGCAGAGCTGGCGGTCCTAGTCAAGGTTTCGTGCACCAGGGCCCTGAATGTTCTAGTTATGCCTCTGGAGATAGCGTTTGCTTATGTAACTCATCTTCCATGTGGCTCACCCTCTGTTCCATGGTGGTTATTCAGCAGCGAAAGGAGTCTAGATCCTGACATACCAGGCCTTCCCCGTTTGACACATAAAAGCTAAGACATGAGCTGTGCACTGTGTATTTGTAACGCCGAGCGCTCCGGGTACCTCCTCCACCCCGGAGCGCTCACGGCGTTCTCTTCTCTGCAGCGCCTCGGTCGGCTCCCCTGACCGCAGGCGCTGCTTCGTTTCCGGGATGCGATCCTCGGTCTGCCCGGGGATCGCATCCCGCTCCTCTCACCTATCCACTGCAGTCTTCCGGCGTGCGCGCGCCCCCGCTCCCCAGGCGCGCGCGTGCGAGTCTTCCCCCAGTTAAAGGGCCAGCGCACAATCAATTGGTGCCTGGCCCAATTACAGTTTTCACCCCAAAACCAATAAAAACCCACTTCCCCTTCCTGTCCTTGCCGGATCTTGTGTTGCCATAGTGCCCAGTGAAAGCGTTAGTGTGTTTTGCTCCTACTGTGTATCCAGACCTTTGCTGTTGCCCCCGACTACGAACCTTCGCCACCTGCCTTGACCCTTTGCTACGTCTGACCTTGCCTCTGCCTAATTCTTGTGTACCGCGCCTGTCTCAGCTGTCAGTGGGGTCGAGTTGCTATTGGAAGACACGACCTGGTTGCTACCGCCGCTACAAGTCCATCCCGCCTTGCGGCGGGCTCTGGTGAAAACCAGTAGCAACATTAGAACCGGTCCTCCAATACAACCCGTGCTATCGCCCCATTGGCATAGGGGATCCACCTCCTGTTCCCCGCTGTACCCGGAACGTGACAGTAGATCCGGCCATGGATCCCGCTGAGGTTCCGCTGCCAAGCCTCTCGGATCTGACTACGGTGGTCGCTCAACAAGGACAGCAATTGGCGCAGTTGACTGCTATGCTACAGCAGCTTCTGCCATCTCCACCACCACCTCCTGCATCTCCTCCGCCACGAGTTGCTGCTGCTAGAGTCCGCCTGTCCCTTCCTGACAAATTCAATGGGGATCCCAAGCTGTGCCGAGGGTTCCTATCCTAGTGTTCCCTCCATCTGGAGATGTTATCGGACCAGTTCCCCACAGAACGGTCCAAGGTGGCGTTCGTGGTCAGCTTACTATCTGATAAGGCTCTAGCCTGGGCTACACCACTTTGGGACCGTGGCGATCCTGCCACAGCTTCTATTCCAGCTTTCTTCTCTGAGGTCCGCAGTGTCTTCGAAGAAGCAGCCCGGGCCTCCTCTGCCGAGACGGCTCTCCTGAACCTCGTCCAGGGGAATTCTTCTGTGGGCGATTACGCCATCCAGTTCCGCACCCTGGCATCTGAACTCTCCTGGAACAATGAGGCCCTCTGCGCGACCTTCAAAAAAGGTCTATCCAGTCATGTCAAAGATGTGCTGGCCTCACGTGAGATTCCTGCTACCCTGTCTGAACTCATCCAGCTAGCCACCCGCATTGACATGCGTTATATCGAAAGACGCCTAGAGCTACGCCAGGAAAAGGACTTTGGTCGCGTCAGGCGGTTTCCTCGCCTGGCACCTCTCTTCCAGAATCCTCTACAACCCGTTCCTGCTCCTCCTGCTGAGGAGGCTATGCAAGTGGATCGGTCACGCTTGACCACACAAGAGAGGACTCGCCGCCGAGATAATAATCTGTGCCTGTATTGCGCCAGTCCCGACCATTTCTTAAAGGACTGCTCTATCCGCCCTCAGCGTCAGGGAAACGCTCGCACCTAGCTAACGTGGGAGAGGCGCTGCTAGGTGTGGATTCTTCCTCTCCACGTCTGACCATTCCGGTGAGGATTTCTCTGACCAAGAGATCCTCTTTCTCCGCTGTGGCCTTTCTGGACTCTGGTTCGGCAGGAGACTTCATTGAAGCTTCACTCATCAACAGGTTTAATGTTCCAGTTACCCGTCTCGTCAAGCCTTTTTTCATCGCCTCTGTAAATGGTCAAAACCTGAACTGTGTCGTGCGCTATCGCACTGAACCTCTCCTCATGAAGATTGGAGTTCTCCATCACGAAAAGATTAGCTTCTTTGTGTTACCCAACTGTACCTCTGAGATCCTTTTGGGCCTACCCTGGCTCCAGCTACATTCTCCTACCCTCAACTGGGCCTCGGGGGACATCAAAAGTTGGGGTCCCTCCTGCCACAGGCATTGCCTCAGAGCGGTGCCCACTAAACAAGTTCTCGTCGCTACCTCTCTGCCTAGTCTCCCCCAACCCTACCGGGACTTTGCCGATGTATTTTGCAAGAGACAAGCTGAGGTCCTGCCGCCACATAGACCCTTTGATTGCCCTATTGATCTTCTTCCTGGCACCACTCCGCCCCGGGGCAGGATCTACCCT
The DNA here is from genome assembly GCA_028564925.1 of Lithobates sylvaticus. Classification (NCBI taxonomy): domain Eukaryota; kingdom Metazoa; phylum Chordata; class Amphibia; order Anura; family Ranidae; genus Lithobates; species Lithobates sylvaticus. The sequence continues at coordinate 183,512,162 of CM053033.1, read as the reverse complement.
CTCTCCATCCCTGAGACACAAGCCATGACAGACTACATCCAGGAAAACCTCAAAAGAGGTTTCATCCGCAAGTCTTCTTCCCCTGCTGGTGCAGGATTCTTCTTTGTCGCCAAAAAGGACGGGTCCTTACGTCCCTGCATTGACTATCGTAGTCTTAATAAAATCACGGTAAAAAATCGTTACCCGCTGCCCCTTATCTCTGAACTTTTTGACCGTTTGCGCGGAGCAAGAATTTTTACCAAGCTGGACCTCCGGGGCGCATATAATCTCATCCGTATCCGTAAAGGCGATGAATGGAAAACCGCCTTTAACACTCGTGACGGACACTTTGAATATCTCGTCATGCCTTTCGGTTTATGTAATGCTCCTGCGGTTTTCCAAGACTTTGTTAATGAGATTTTCAGGGATTTGCTGTACTCTTGTGTTGTTGTCTATCTGGACAATATCCTGATTTTCTCCTCTAGCTTGGAGGTGCATCGTCTTCATGTCCGTCAAGTACTCCAACGGCTCCGGGATCATCACCTTTACGCCAAACTAGAGAAATGTCTCTTTGAACGCTCTCTTCTCTGCAGCGCCTCGGTCGGCTCCCCTGACCGCAGGCGCTGCTTCGTTTCCGGGATGCGATCCTCGGTCTGCCCGGGGATCGCATCCCGCTCCTCTCACCTGTCCCCTGCAGTCTTCCGGCGTGCGCGCGCCCCCGCTCCCCAGGCGCGCGCGAGTCTTCCCCCAGTTAAAGGGCCAGCGCACAATCAATTGGTGCCTGGCCCAATTACAGTTTTCACCCTAAAACCAATAAAAACCCACTTCCCCTTCCTGTCCTTGCCGGATCTTGTGTTGCCATAGTGCCCAGTGAAAGCGTTAGTGTGTTTTGCTCCTACTGTGTATCCAGACCTTTGCTGTTGCCCCCGACTACGAACCTTCGCCACCTGCCTTGACCCTTTGCTACGTCTGACCTTGCCTCTGCCTAATCCTTGTGTACCGCGCCTGTCTCAGCTGTCAGTGGGGTCGAGTTGCTATTGGAAGACACGACCTGGTTGCTACCGCCGCTACAAGTCCATCCCGCCTTGCGGCGGGCTCTGGTGAAAACCAGTAGCAACATTAGAACCGGTCCTCCAATACAACCCGGGTACAGCGGGGATCCACCTCCTGTTCCCCGCTGTACCCGGAACGTGACAGTATTCTTCTGTGTATATTTCTTTGTATAAATTGTGAACACTACATCATATTATATCAATACCCTTCTTTTAGGACAGCGAATGTGCCAAATTGTATATTAGGATACCAAGCAGACTTTGAATGTGGGGATCAAACTGAAGCTATATTCCTCCGTTAGAGCTCACCAAATTAGTTGCGCTCTCTTAAAAGTCTGTATCTTTTGCCATACCCGATCGAGCATACATTCTCGATCGTGGTGGAGATCGGATTAAGATCCTACTCCCATTATGAGAAAAGAAGGTCCTTTGGGACCCCTTATCACCTTTTTACTTTTTGCTCAAATGCCCGCATTTCCCTCTTGCTTCCTCCTCTGCATTTGGGAAATATCTCCTCTCAACAAATCCCCTCAAATGATTAACTAACGTGGTCATTTTCGGGTGTATTGAGTAACCATCTACCTTGAAGTATACCACTAGAATTTATTGTGTACAGCCTAAAACATTTCTGCTATACGATTAATGAGTATTTGCTTTGATTTTTTATTGATATTGTTGTACCATACATTGTATAACCTTGTCAGCCTGTTTTTTATGCCTCTCGTTCAGCACTTCCCCACTTGCATTTCAGACCATTGGATTCCTGTGACGTCTCTATGGCTGCACATTGCCCCGGGTCGGGGATCCTGTTTCCCAATGCGCCTTCCTGGCAGGGCGGGGAGCTTTGCCAACTGTGCTCCCAATTTGTCCCACTAGGCGGCTGAGTCCTGGCCTCGGCCACAGGTGGGAGTGATCACCCTGCCGGCGGCGTCCCTGATCACCTCCGGACGTCCAGACGTTGTGCGGAGTGCGTGCGGACGGGCCCATCCGCGTGCACGTGTGACGTCATGCCTTCACGTAGTTTAGGCATTGTCTGAGTGTAAAAATGTGGCCATGTTTGGCTTATGTACACCAGTCATTAAATCTTTGACATTATTATCTACCTCATTTAACATTATTATGAATTTAATACTATTAACACTCTCCTTTTTATATATTTAATTACTAGTGTACATGATGGATTACCGTAACACTGTCTGACCATTCAATAGATAAATCTCATAAATTATAAATTGATATGGGTCTGTCCATGAGCTAACGCTCTGGTAATTGCCGCAGGTCCTGGCCCCTCCTCCTCTGGGGCGCCTTGGTGGGGGACATCTGTTTACGTGTGACTCCTTGTAAGCCGCATTGGGTGGATCCTCGTCCTCTTCTCGGTGTCTCGCTGTGGCGTGGAGGCGCGCAGAATGGTCTGACAGTTGTATGGGGGACTTTTTGACTGAGGGGCATCTCCAAATGCAGTGGTAATTATGTGCTATGTGTTACTAAACATTATTTTGCATATATTATACTCATTTTTTAAACAAATTTGATATATTATTATAAATCTCCTTTCTTTTACCAAACTCATCCTCTGAAGAGACCCCAAACATTACAGGTCGAAACGCGTCAGTCACTGTTATGCAATAGTCATTATCATATGCTGTGTATAACCCCCATGTTTGCTATTTCCTGTATTTGGCATGGGTGTATTCCCATCCGAGCTCATATTTTAACACTCATGTAACAACTTACTTCACCTTCCAATAAAGCAATTTTTATTCTTTACCAAACGTTTATCTTTCTCACTATCTACATCTAGCTGCCTAAAAACCCCCCTGGGGGAACCTTCCCATTTCCATATCTGTCTGTACCATGCTCTATTTTGGTGGTAAGAGCATTCTGGCAGGAGGTAATTGCTTCAACCACCATCTCCTGGCTGACAGGGTCCGAGGAAACTGTGGCAGAGGGGGCAGCAGAGGGCACAATATCTGCAGGTTAGGGGCTACTTGGGCCCTCTGCAACTGCTGATTCCCTGGTGGCTTTTTGGGTGCTGGCAGCCTGCCCTTGGGCAACCCCGGGTGTCACAGAAGGTCTGGTGGTGAGAAGAAGCAATAGCAAGGGATCAGGTAGCCTTTGCAGCTACAGGAGCGAAAGAAGAGAGCAGAGTTCTGTGTGAGCTGCCATCTCACTGTGATCAGAAGGACATGTGTGCACTCTCCCTTCTGCCTGTGCTGGCTCTGCTTACCGGCAAGCAGCGCTGAGGAACTGCTGGAGGCACCTGGATCGGCGGGGAGGTTGTGGCAGCCTATGCAAGGCGGACTGGCGGGTGTATTTTGCTTTAGAAAACTCCAATCCCCAGTGAAGAAGCAGAGCTTGGCAATTAGAGCACCAGCTCCAATGCCACTCCTTTGTTATCTTTGCTGTGTGCTTAGGATCGTAGTCCTGTTGGAAGATGAACTTTCACCCCAGTCTGAGGTCCAGAGCACTCTGGAGCAGGTTTTCATTAAGGATGTCTCTGTACATTGCTGCATTCATCTTTCCCTCGATCCTGACTAGTCTCCCAGCTCCTGCCACTGAAAAACATCCCCACAGAATGATGCTGCCACCACCATGCTTCACTGTAGGGATGGTATTGGCCAGGTGATGAGCGGCGCCTGGTTTCCTCCAGACATAACTCTTGCCATTCAAGCCAAAGAGTTCAATCTTTGTTTCATCAGACCAGAAAATGTTGTTTCTCATGGTCTGAAAGTTCTTCAGATGCCTTTTAGCAAGCTCCGGGGCGGGCTCTCATGTGCCTTTTACTGAAGACTGGCATCCATCTGGCAACTCTGAAAAACTGTTGAGGGTAGCCCCAAGGGATAGTATGTGTAGAAAGGTGTGTCAGGATCGAAGAGCAAAAATGTATAGTAAACAAAGTATATATATAAAATATCAAAAGGTTTTATTAAATACACAAAATAATTATTGCACATCTACAATACATGGAGACATGAAGAAAAAAACACGCATAAAATACCAACTGCCAACATTAGTTGAGACACACTGTGAGTCGGACCATAGGTCAGATCTGGGTGCAAATAACAACAAAGCCCGACATGTTTCGGAGAAAATAGAGCCGATGAGGCTAGATTGATGTATTCATATCCTTCTTCAGGGGTTTGGCATTGGCGTGTTGGTATATTTTAGAGCATGCGTCAAAGGGTTGTACAGCACAAAGTGGATAGATGATCCCTCAGGTCTCAAATACTTGTTGAATTGTACCATTTATGAAAGAACAACAGTGAATACTGCGACATTAAGCATATCAGCAGTCCAGCAGAGAAGGGAATTCCCAATCTATAACTTCATCAAAGTCACAAATGGAGTTTGGGCAAAACAGCAAAACCTCTCCCACAGGCAAGCAGCAATTCAGTGCATACGAGGACTGCCAAAGCATTACAGACCAATAGCAGGTACCTTTCCAATGCAGCAATGAATTGGAGCTCTCCGGGAGGAAGACCTGTATCCTGGCTGTGCGGCGCCGCACTCAATTCTCAATTCTGAGTGTCATGGCAAAGGCTGGGAATACTTATGTAAATGTGATTTTTTTCATTTTTAATAAAATGGCAAAGATTTCAAACAAACTTCTTTCACGTTGTCATTATGGATTATTGTTTGTAGAATTTTGAGGAAAATAATGAATTTAATCAATTTTGGATTGTAAGATTGTAACATAACAAAATGTGGAAAAAGTGAAGTGCTGTGAACATGGGCGTCCGCAGAACTTTTTTCAGGGGGGGGGCATCATTTTAGGGTCACCCATGTAATGGATAATGGCCGTCAGGCTCTCTTACCAGACCCAGCGAAACTACAGCAGTGATCCCTCCTCTGGTCAGTAGTGTAGCATGTCTGTACCCTCTCTCGTGGCGCTGGGCTGCGTGGCTCTCTCTGGTGGCGCTGGGTAGCATGGCTCTCTCTATCTGGTAATGGGAAGCGTGGCTCTCTCTCTGGTGGCGCTGGGTAGTGTGGCTTATTCTCTCTGGTGTTGCTGGGTAGCATGGCTCTCTCTCTGGCACTGGGTAGCGTGGCTCTCTCTCTCTGGTGGTGTTGGGTAGTGTGGCTTATTCTCTCTGGTGTCGCTGGGTAGCATGGCTCTCTCTCTGGCACTGGGAAGCGTGGCTCTCTCTATGGTGGCGCTGGGTAGTGTGGCTTATTCTCTCTGGTGGCGCTGGGTAGCATGGCTCTCTCTCTGGCACTGGGTATCGTGGCTCTCTCTCTGGTGGTGTTGGGTAGCGTGGCTCTGTTTGTCTGGCTCTGGGTAGCGTGGCTCTCTAGTGGCGCTGGGTAGCGTGGCTCTCTCTGGTGGCACTGGGTAGCGTGGCTCTCTCTGCTCTCCTCTCCTAGTCTCCTTTGATTGGCTCTCAGTTATGGCCAATGGGGAAGGAACGGAGCGGGCAGGAAGCCGGGCAGGGAACCTGGTCAGTGCCACCATCTCTTCTCCCTGACCGAAGAAAGGGGCGGCAAGCGGGGGAAACCGCTGACAGCCCGCAGCTCGCCTTTCTCCTTCTCTGCTGGACTGAGCAGGGAAAAGAGCCCGCAGTCACACTACACTGATGGGGGGATTTGATGGTGTCACACCACTGGCTGCCTGCACCCCATAGCGATGCCACTGTGCTGAATGTGCTGGTCGGATTCCTGATTCCAGGGTGGGCACTTGACCCCCCTTGCCCCTACCTGTGGACGCCCATGGCTGTGAATATTTTCCGGATGCACTGTATTAGCACAATGTTAAAGTGTAATTAGACCCATAAAAAAAAAAAAATCAAAGGAGAGAAAGTAATGCTCATGTGCACACAGTCTTATATTGTAAATGCTTTCTAAAAAAACATAAAAATGGGGGCATCTGGCAGAAGCACTATGAAAGGTCACCTTAGTTCACCTTATTTTATGGTCATCAGTACCAGTTTGCAAACAGATAATTTTTTTTCTATAACTGCCTAGCCATTGACGTACAATATATCATATACCATAATAAGAATGGATGCATTCTCTCCCATTTACAGTACATTTTCTTTCATTCAAGCTTCAATTACAGACAGTGCAATCATCATAAGCAGCGAGGTCATTGTCAATAATATCTCTCTACTATTTATAGTCATTCACAGAAAAGTAAAATATTTCTAAATCCAGCAGACGTGAGAAGAGACAGAGACAGTGCTTGTCAAAAGTAACATGGGACGGAGCTGCGTTAGTCATATATTTTGCATCAGTACAGGAAATGCATTATGAATGAACATATGAACACCTGCATAGCTGGATGCTGAGCCTTGCGGTTTACGGAAAAATGGATAAACAGACATTACGGACAGCTGGCAAAAAATATTAAAGGAATATTCCAGTCCAACATGAAAAAAATGTTGTTTAAATGGACTGAAGTGAGACAGCTTGTCTACCAGCTGATTGCATTCTGGTGTTCTCTATTTTAGATGGGTGCCCCATTGACTAAAATCCATAGTTGCCAATATGATCATTATCTGAATGGCCTGGAGTCTCAGCCTGTGAAAGTGTAGGTAAGCAAGTACTGTGGTTCCAGCCCCACCTTCTCTCTGAGTCTATGCAACTGCTGCCTCATTCCCAAGCACTGCAGCATGAGAAGGAGATTACATAACACAGAATCGGGTGACAAGAATCTTCAATTAGATAAAATGCAGAATAAATAAAACTGAATGGCCCCACTGATTTAGCAGATTTTTTTGTATTTACTTGATAGCATTAGAATTCACTAGATTTAATGTGTTCAATGGCATTGATCCTTAAAGAGTAACTCCACTTCTGTTGAGGAAAAATCAATCCCCTCTGGGTGATCAATGTACATTGCAGAGTTTTTCTCAAATGTTGTAGCAGATTCCTACCTTTTGTTGCTGTGAAGAATTAGCTATTTGTTTAATCAGACTGATCACATATTCACTCTGAATGGGAGGATGGGGTTCATTACTGATCCACTTTCTGTGTTCTAATGAGAAAAGCTGCAATATCTGCATCCTGCTAGAAGTAATTCACCCTTGAGGAATATCTCACCAAAACTTACATTTCTATTGCAAGGGATGCCTAAAATCTGACTTTTATCTTAGTGTAGACTTCTGGGAAAATCAGTGAGCCAATCATATAGGAAATTACATTTCTGGAGGCGTTCCCTATACAAACTGTGGGCAGAAGGCCTCCAGGTTGCCATATTGCATTTAAGTTGACAGAAAACTACAGTGTCTGCAGATTGAAAAGGAAAGGTTGCTTTTAAAAATAATAAATTACAAAATGGCTTGTGTCACAAATATATATATATATATATATATATATATATATATATATATATATATATAAAAAAAAAATAATATATATATATATATATATATATATATACCCTGTTTCCCCGAAAATAAGACCTAGCGTGATTGTCGGTGATGGCTGCAATATAAGCCCTACACCCCAAATAAGCCCTACCATGTTTCCCCGAAAATAAGCCCTACCCTGAAAACAAGACCTACAAGGACTTTAAATAGGGCTTATTCGGGGGGGGGGGGGTAGGGCTTATATTGCAGCCATCGCCGACAATCACGCTAGGTCTTATTTTCGGGGAAACAGGGTATATGTATCTCTCTCTCTCTCTCTCTCTCTTTATATATTATATATATATATATATATATATATATATATATATATATACATACATATAAAGTATCTCACAAACGTGAGTACACCCCTCACATTTTTGTAAATATTTTATTATATCTTTTCATGTGACAACACTGAAGAAATGACACTTTGCTACAATGTAAAGTAGTGAGTGTACAGCTTGTATAACAGTGTAAATTTGCTGTCCCCTCAAAATAACTCAACACACAGCCATTAATGTCTAAACCACTATCAAAAAAAGTGAGTACACCCCTAATTGAAAATGTCCAAATTGGGCCCAATTAGCCATTTTCCCTTGGCAAGAAGATTGCCAAGACCCTGAAACTGAGCTGCAGTACAGTGGCTAAGACCATACAGTGGTTTAACAGGACAGGTTCCACTCAGAACAGGCCTTGCCATGGTCGACCAAAGAAGTGAAGAAGAAGAGTGCACGTGCTCAGCGTCATATCCAGAGATTGTCTTTGGGAAATAGACGTATGAGTGCTGCCAGCATTGCTGCAGAGATTGAAGGGGTGGGGGGTCATCCTGTCAGGGCTCAGACCATACACCGCACACTGCATCAAACTGGTCTGCATGGCTGTCGTCTAAAAATGATGCACAAGAAAGCCTGCAGTTTTCTGAAGACAAGCAGACTAAGTCATGGATTACTGGAACCATGTCATGTGGTCTGATGAGACCAATATAAACTTATTTGGTTCAGATGTGTGGCAGCAACAAGGTGAGGAGTACAAAGACAAGTGTGTCTTGCCTACAGTCAAGCATGGTGGTGGAAGTGTCATGGTCTTGAGCTGCATGAGTGTTACCAGCACTGGGGAGCTACAGTTCATTGAGGGAACCATGAATGCCAACATGTACTGTGATATACTGAAGCTGAACATGATCCCTGCCCTTCAGAGACTGGGCTGCAGGGCAGTATTCCAACATGATAACAACCCTAAACATACCTCTAAGACGATCGCTGCCTTAATAAAGAAGCTGAGGGTAAAGGGGATGGACTTGCCAAGCATGTCTCCGGACCTAAACCCTATTGAGCATCTGTGGGGCATCCTCAAACGGAAGGTGTAAGGTCTCTAATATCCACCAGCTCCGTGATGTCGTTGTGGAAGAGGACTCCAGTAGCAACCTGTGAAGCTCTGGTGAACTCCATTCCCAAGAGGGGTAAGGCAGTGCTGGAAAATACTGGTGGCCACACAAAATATTGACACTTTGGTCTCAATTTGGACATTTTCACTTAAGGGTGTACTCACTTTTGTTGCCAGCGGTTTAGACATTAATGGCTGTGTGTTGAGTTATTTGGAGGGGACAGCAAATTTACAATGTTATACAAGCTGTACACTCACTACTTTACATTGTAGCATGTAATTTCTTCAGTGTTGTCACATGAAAAGATATAATACAATTTTTACAAAAATTTGAGGGGTGTACTCACTTTTGTGAGATACTGTATATATACATATATATTAATTTACTATATTTTCCCTGCGAAAGTGGAGTTACCCTTTACGTTACAACATGGCTTGTGTAGCAATTGTATATGCAATATTATAATTTATTTTAATTTGCTAATTTTTCCACAAATGTCAAGTTGCCCTTACAGGCTGGTTCACCCAGCCGGGACTTCAAAGTCGCGTGACTTTGAAGCTGACATCCCAGCACGACATTGGCAGGATTTACATACAAAGTCAATGCAAGTCGTGCCAAAGTCGCAAACTAGTGCAGGAACCTTTTTCTAAGTCAGTTGCTCCTATTAGAACAGTTCCATTGCACTTAATGAGCGCGCGACTTGTCATGCGACATGTGCCCTCAAAGTCGGAGTGCATGTTGCACCAGTGTGAACCGGGCCTTAAAGAACCCCATTTAGCACTGTTTGTATCTAAAATGGGCGTTTAACATTTATGTAAATACACAAAATCTATGACATATTCAGTTTAAAAAGTCATAATCATTACACTGTTCCCATGCTTAGTGCCAGGACAAAGTCATCCAGTGCCCAGGTTGAAAATGAGAAATTGCAACCCTATCTTCTCTGTTGGGTAGAGAAAGATAAAGTGATGGGGCCAATATCGACACTTGCCAAAATGTTTGTAATATTTGTGGCAATGAAATAGTACCAATGGTTTGTGGTACACTGCAGACAAATTAATAAAAATTGGTGCACAAATACAGAGTTCACTGAAAGTAAAAATGTTCCTGAGTCGGTGGTGTCACTGGAGAAAGCACGACTACAAAGTTCCCCACCAGTGCAAAGCTCTTGGCTCATCCACCCCCCCCCCCCCACACACACTCCCACCAAGCCCTTCCCCATCCCCCTGACCCAGTACAGAGCTCTTCCCCAAAACTCCACCCCTTTCCCACTACAAAGTTCTCTTCCCTCCCTAGTTCTGTATGGAAAAAATGCCAACTGACTGGAGTGACACCTCAGTCACTCCTGCTAATTAGGGATGGGCCCGGTGCTCGATGCGAACCCATGTTCGCATCGAGCACCGGGTGTTTGCTCGCTCGGCGAGCCCAGAACTATTTTGGCCACTCGCATCACGTTCGTGTGATGCGAGCGGCCCCGCAATGCATTGCGGCCGGCGCGGCCGGCGCAGTGCATTGCTGGCTGATGATTGGCCAAGCATGCACTGTGACCCCGCATGCTTGGCCAATCACAGCGCCGGAAACTCGAAGAGCCATAATTGGCTACAGGCAGGACGCCTGTAGCCAATTACAGCTCAGGGTTCTTTAGTACACGCCCCCTCTTATAAAAGGCCGCCATGCCGTCGGCGCCGGTCACATGCGTTCCGGCGTTAGAGAGAGCAGGATCATTCTGTGTCACTCTGCTAGATTCAGTTAGAAAGATTTAGTTAGAGAGATTTAGTTAGAAAGATTCATTTAGAAAGATTCATTTAGAAAGAGGGGCTTGTAGTGTGTTCGTGGCAGGCAGGCACTGGCAGGCAGTGGCAGCAAACAGAGCTCCTATATTTTGTTCCCAGAAGCACCTATAGGACTTGTAGTGTGTTCGTGGCAGGCAGGCAGTGGCAGCAAACAGAGCTCCTATATTTTGTTCCCAGAAGCACCTATAGGACTTGAAGTGTGTTAGTCCCATCACACAGAGCTATATTTTCTTCCCAGAAGCACCTATAGGACTTGTAGTGTGTTAGTCCCATCACACAGAGATCATATATTTTGTTCCCAGAAGCACCTATAGGACTTGAAGTGTGTTAGTCCCATCACACAGAGCTATATTTTCTTCCCAGAAGCACCTATAGGACTTGAAGTGTGTTAGTCCCATCACACAGAGATCATATATTTTGTTCCCAGAAGCACCTATAGGACTTGAAGTGTGTTAGTCCCATCACACAGAGCTATATTTTCTTCCCAGAAGCACCTATAGGACTTGAAGTGTGTTAGTCCCATCACACAGAGATCATATATTTTGTTCCCAGAAGCACCTATAGGACTTGTAGTGTGTTAGTCCCATCACACAGAGATCATATATTTTGTTCCCAGAAGCACCTATAGGACTTGTAGTGTGTTAGTCCCATCACACAGAGCTATATTTTGTTCCCAGAAGCACCTATAGGACTTGAAGTGTGTTAGTCCCATCACACAGAGATCATATATTTTGTTCCCAGAAGCACCTATAGGACTTGAAGTGTGTTAGTCCCATCACACAGAGATCATATATTTTGTTCCCAGAAGCACCTATAGGACTTGAAGTGTGTTAGTCCCATCACACAGAGCTATATTTTGTTCCCAGAAGCACCTATAGGACTTGAAGTGTGTTAGTCCCATCACACAGAGCTATATTTTCTTCCCAGAAGCACCCATAGGACTTGTAGTGTGTTAGTCCCATCACACAGAGATCATATATTTTGTTCCCAGAAGCACCTATAGGACTTGAAGTGTGTTAGTCCCATCACACAGAGATCCTATATTTTGTTCCCAGAAGCACCTATAGGACTTGAAGTGTGTTAGTCCCATCACACAGAGCTATATTTTGTTCCCAGAAGCACCTATAGGACTTGAAGTGTGTTAGTCCCATCACACAGAGCTATATTTTGTTCCCAGAAGCACCTATAGGACTTGAAGTGTGTTAGTCCCATCACACAGAGATCGTATATTTTGTTCCCAGAAGCACCTATAGGACTTGAAGTGTGTTAGTCCCATCACACAGAGATCCTATATTTTGTTCCCAGAAGCACCTATAGGACTTGAAGTGTGTTAGTCCCATCACACAGACCTATATTTTCTTCCCAGAAGCACCCATAGGACTTGTAGTGTGCTAGTCCCATCACACAGAGATCCTATATTTTGTTCCCAGAAGCACCTATAGGACTTGAAGTGTGTTAGTCCCATCACACAGAGCTATATTTTGTTCCCAGAAGCACCTATAGGACTTGAAGTGTGTTAGTCCCATCACACAGAGATCCTATATTTTGTTCCCAGAAGCACCTATAGGACTTGAAGTGTGTTAGTCCCATCACACAGAGCTATATTTTGTTCCCAGAAGCACCTATAGGACTTGAAGTGTGTTAGTCCCATCACACAGAGATCCTATATTTTGTTCCCAGAAGCACCTATAGGAATTGAAGTGTGTTAGTCCCATCACACAGAGATCCTCTATTTTCTTTGCAGAAGCACCCATAGGACTTCTAGTGTGTTAGTGGCATCACACAGAGCTCCTATATTTTCTTCTCAGCAGCACCCACAGGACTTCTAGTGTGTTAGTGGCATCACACAGAGCTCCTATATTTTTCTTTGCAGAAGCACCCATAGGACTTCTAGTGTGTTAGTGGCATCACACAGAGCTCCTATATATTCTTCTCAGCAGCACCCACAGGACTACCGACTACAATGGCTGGAAGACCGCCAAGGGGAGGCAGAGCGTGCAGAGCCAAGAACACAGGGCAGGCAGGCTCTGTTTCTAGTGGACGTGGCCGTGGCCGTGGACGTGGTCGTGCATCGTCATCAGCACGTGGCCATGGGACACGCGCGTCTTTGTTTTCGGCAGCTGGACATGTGGAGCCGCATCATGCTGAAGGCTTGGTAGAATGGATGACCAAGCCCTCCTCATCCTCCTCATCCTCTCTCACCCAGGCTCAGGGTACTGGCAGAGCAGCTGCCAACGCGTACTCAATGGCATCATCAGCCACCCCTTCCCTAGACCCACCATGTCCTCCTGAGGAGTCCCCCAAACTCTTTGAGCACAGTGTTGGGTACATGCTCCAGGAGGATGCCCAACGATTCGAAGGCTCGGATGATGATACCCAGCTTGAGGAATCTGGCAGTACTGTTCCACCAGCTGCAGCTTACTGCCAGGTTTGCTCTAGTGGTGAAGAGGGAGGGGGATGATGAGGTCACTGACTCCACGTGGGTGCCTGAAGGGAGAGAGGATGAGGAGGAGGATGAGGAGGAGGAGGATGCGGCGTCACATGTCCAACGAGGCAGGATGCCCCCTGGAGGCCAGGTAGAGGCCAGCACAGCAACTGTACAACACCGCAGAGCTCCGCCTGTGCAGGGCGCTGCCTCTGCACGTTATCAGAAAAGTTCTTTGGTGTGGGCCTTTTTTGAGACGAGTGCATCAGATCGCACCACTGCTATTTGCAATATTTGTCTCAAGCGTATCTCGCGTGGCCAAAACATCAGCCGCTTGGGCACCACAAGCATGACCAGACATATGTCGACCTGCCATGCAGCTCGTTGGCAGGCACACATAAAAGACCCACACCAAAGAACTAAGCGGACCTCTCCTTGCTCCTCATCAGCTGGGATCTCCATCCCCACTACACCTTCAGTCCTCTCTGAAAGCTGCTCTGAGAGGACTGAAGGTGTAGAATTAGGTGTGTCACAACCAAGTACTTGCAGTACACCGACGTCCGATTGCAGCAGGCAAATTTCCCTGCCCCAGCTGCTGGACCGTAGAAAGAAGTACACTCCCAGCCATCCACATGCCCAGCGGTTGAATGCTAGCTTGGCTAAATTGCTAGCACTTCAACTGCTGCCTTTTCAGTTGGTAGACTCGGCCCCCTTCCGTGAGTTTGTTCAATGTGCGGTTCCTCAGTGGCAGGTTCCCAAACGCCACTTTTTCTCACGGAAGGCGATTCCGTCTCTCTACCGGCATGTGGAAGGCAATGTCCATGCCTCGCTGGACAGGGCGGTCAGCGGTAAGGTGCATATTACCGCTGACTCATGGTCCAGCAGGCATGGACAGGGACGGTACCTTTCTTTCACGGCCCATTGGGTCACTCTATTGGCAGCTGGGAGGGATGCAGGACAAGGTGCAGTAGTGTTGGAGGTTGTTCCGCCACCACGCCTCCAAAACGCTACTACTGCTACTGGTTGTGACACACCTCTCTCCTCCACCCCCTCCTCTTCTTCTTCCTCCAGTGCTCTGTCCTTGGAACCAGCGGTGCTCCGTAGGCGTACAAGGGGCTACGCAAGTACGCAGGCAAAAAGATGCCATGCCGTGCTTGCGCTGGTGTGTTTGGGGGACAGGAGCCACACTGGGCCAGAGGTTCTGGCAGCTCTGCAGGGGCAGGCCGAGAGGTGGTTGACGCCACGTCAGCTTAAGCCAGGAATGGTCGTTTCTGACAATGGCACCAACCTCCTCTCCGCCCTGCGACAGGGGCAGCTCACCCATGTGCCCTGCATGGCTCACGTCCTCAACCTGGTGGTGCAGCGGTTCTTGGGCAGGTTCCCAGGCTTACAGGATGTCCTGAGGCAGGCCAGGAAAGTCTGTGTGCATTTCCGCCGATCTTATAATGCCAGTGCTCGGCTGACTGAGCTGCAAAAGGAGCTGAACCTGCCCAAGAACCGCCTAATATGTGACATGCCCACCAGGTGAAACTCAACGTTGGCCATGCTGCAGCGACTGCACACGCAGCAGAGGGCCATCAATGAGTACCTTTGCGACTACGGCACCAGGACAGGGTCAGGGGAGCTTGGTTTTTTTTCCCCACGTCAGTGGAGCATGATCAGGGATGCATGCACTGTCCTCTCACCATTTGAGGAGGCCACGAGGATGGTGAGCAGTGACAGTGCATGCATCAGTGACACTGTACCTCTTGTCCACCTGTTGGAGCATACGCTGCGTGGGATAATGGACAGGGCACTTGAGGCAGAACAGAGGCAGGAAGAGGAGGACTCTCAAGGCCCCCTTTATCCGGACAGTGTTCCTTCTGTCCCACCCATCACACAGGAAGAGGATGAGGAGGAGGAGGAGGATTGTGTGAGCATGGAGGTGGAGCCTGGCACTCAGCATCAGCAGCAGCAGTCTTTTAGGGATGATGTACAGTCCCAACAAACCAGTGGACTTGTACGTGGCTGGGAGGAGGTGGCTGGCGATCATGTCATCCTCAGTGACCCAGAAGACTCCGGACCGAATGCCTCAGCTAACCTACTCTGCATGGCCTCCCTGATCCTGCAAAGCCTGCGGAAGGATCCTCGTGTTCTTCGGATCAAGGAGAGGGACCATTACTGGCTGGCCACTCTCCTTGATCCACGGTACAAGGGTAAGGTTGCGGACCTTATCTTGCCGTCGCAGAGGGAGCAGAGGATGAGACATCTCAGGGAGGCCTTGCAGAAAGGTCTGTGCAACGCGTTCCCAGAAACTGGGAGGTTACAAACTCCTGGTCCTGGGCGACGAGTTGCTGAGGCTTCGGTCAGTAGCAGAAGGAGCGGTGGGGAAGGTGGACGTCTGACCGATGCGTTCAGACAATTTTTTAGTCCGCAGCCCCAAGGTATGATCGGTTCCAGCAACCATCGCCAGCGTCTGATATACATGGTGCAGGAATACCTTGGGGCAAGGTCAGACTTGGACACCTTTCCCACCGAAAATCCTCTGGCTTACTGGGTCCTGAGGATGGATCACTGGCCAGAGCTTGCACAGTATGCAATTGAGCTACTGGCCTGTCCTGCCTCCAGCGTTCTTTCCGAACGCACATTCAGTGCTGCTGGAGGATTTGTCACCGATCATAGGGTGCGCCTGTCCACCGCCTCGGTTGATCGACTGACCTTCATCAAAATGAATCAGTCTTGGATCACCACCAGCTACCAGGCACCTGAAGCGGATATAACGGAATAATTTATAATGTCACATCCCTTCAAGACTGCCTATGCTGATGCTGAGTGACTGTCCTCTTATGTTCACTGACTATCCTCTTCCTCCTCCTCAATGATCCATGCCACCACACCAGTGCCTAAGGCACAATTTTTCAGCCCCTGTTTAACAGGGGCGTGTACATACAATTTTTATAAAAAAATGCTTCGCAACACGTGTGACTGCTGTGCTCCAAGTACAGTATCTGTGAGGGGTTGCAGTGTTGTGTCACCAGCACCAGTGCCTAAGGCACAATTTTTCAGCCCCTGTTTAACAGGGGCGTGTACATACAATTTTTATAAAAAAAAGCTTCGCAACACGTGTGACTGCTGTGCTCCAAGTACAGTATCTGTGAGGGGTTGCAGTGTTGTGGCACCAGCACCAGTGCCTAAGGCCCAATTTTTCAGCCCCTGTTTAACAGGGGCTTGTACATACAATTTTTATAAAAAAAATGCTTCGCAACACGTGTGACTGCTGTGCTCCAAGTACAGTATCTGTGAGGGGTTGCAGTGTTGTGGCACCAGCACCAGTGCCTAAGGCACAATTTTTCAGCCCCTGTTTAACAGGGGCGTGTACTTACAATTTTTTAAAAAAAATGCTTCGCAACACGTGTGACTGCTGTGCTCCAAGTACAGTATCTGTGAGGGGTTGCAGTGTTGTGGCACCAGTGCCTAAGGCACAATTTTTCAGCCCCTGTTTAACAGGGGCGTGTACTTACAATTTTTTTAAAAAATGCTTCGCAACACGTGTGACTGCTGTGCTCCAAGTACAGTATCTGTGAGGGGTTGCAGTGTTGTGGCACCAGCACCAGTGCCTAAGGCACAATTTTTCAGCCCCTGTTTAACAGGGGCGGGTAATTACAAATCTTGATCTAATAGTTCACAGCAGGGCCCATTCCTGCGCCCACCAAGAGTAACTATGAGGGCCTACAGTCTTGTGGCAACACCGTCCACCACCACCGCCAAAGGCCCAATTTTTCTGCCCTGTTCATCAGGTGCTTGCAATTACAAATCTTGATCTAATAACTCACAGCAGGGCCCATTCCTGCGCCCACCAAGAGTAACTGTGAGAGCTTACAGTCTTGTGGCAACACCGTCCACCACCACCACCACCCCCAATTTTTCTGCCCTGTTCAACAGGTGCATGCAATTACAAATCTTGATCTATTAACTCACAGCAGGGCCCATTCCTGTGCCCACCAGTCTTGTGGCTACACCAACATCTAATAGGGCAAATTTCTGCAGAGTATATACGCCAGGCCCCTACTTTCAAACATCCAACTTACAAACGACTCCTACTTGCAAATGGAAAGAGAAAACAGGAAGTGAGAGGAAATCTACCCCTAGGAAGGGAAATTCTATCCTGTTAGATTTAATTTGGGAAAAAGGTATCTCCTCTCTACTGATACTTTATCACCAATCCTTGTTTCAATTAAAACCCCACTTTTCCAAAAACATTTGTCATTGGGACGGAAAGTGAGGTGACATGTTCTGAACAGATGTGCAAAGACAGCAAATGTTACAGGGGTGATAACCCCTCCCTATGTTCTCCAAAAAGCTTAAAAATAGATTTTTTTGGGATGGAGCTACACTTCATAATGTACCTGTTCAGATTCTACTTAAGAACAAACCTAAAGCCGCAAGTGGTTTTAAATGGCTTCTTTTTTTCCTTTACAAATGTCATTTTGTGCAAGGACAGTTCTAAACACGGGAAACACATGCCACTTCACAGGCATACTTTAGACACCCCCCAGGTACCATATTTAAAGGAAAATTTCACTTTTTTTTTTTCACTTTATGCATCATTAAAATGACTGCTCCCGAAAAAACGTTAGTTTTTAAAAGTTCTTTTTGCATTGATATATGTCCCCTGGGGCAGGACCCGGGTCCCCAAACCTGTTTTATGACATTAACATGCATATTGGCCGTTGTAATTAGCACTTTTGATTTCGAACGTTCGCGTCCATTATAACGTATAGGGTTCGAAAATTCGCGCAAACTTTCGGTCCGTTCGAAGGTTCTGGTGCGAACCGAACCCGGGGGTGTTTGGCTCATCCCTACTGCTAATGAAGGGCATGGAAGAGGGAGCTGCTGGAGCTTCCAGCGTCCTGAGACCCTATGAAAGCTTCTCAATTCACAGCTACCCCTGGCGCTTACATCCCAAAAGCACACAGCCACTTGGGGATCACAATTCAGGGTCAGTACTCACAAGTCCCCAGGACAGCTGCACACCTTCCATATTCTTCCTGCCACGGTCCAGTGAGCGAGACAATCTTTCTCCAGACCCAATCCCAAGGACCTTTTCTAGGTGTCCACTATTGTAAATTTAGTTATTTTTGTTTCTCAGAACAGTAAAAAGGGTTCCGAGAGTTGATTGGATAGGGAAACTTTGGCATCAGTTTGACTGGGCTGTGTTGGAGTTCTGCCTGATCATGTGTGCGGTAAGGTATACATGACAGGCTCAGAACCAGGCCTGGTTGGACGTTTGGGTACCGGCATTCCCCGGAGCCAATCAGTAGGTGCGTTTGGCCTCGCTGAGGAGTCTGGGGAAGGGTACTTAAGATGCTGGAGTCACGTGTTCGGGGTTCGTTAGGCCAGAGCTGCCTGTTTCCTGGAGCTGGACTGTGGTAGCCCCACGAGGGGTGGTGTGCGCCGCCCCGCAACATGTTTGGTTTGATAGGCCCCACAGACCCGCTTGGTCTGGGGCAAGGATCCATCTGTTCCCGAGTCTCGGAACCGGCTGGTCCGAGGCACAGTAACTGAGGGAGGATTCAAGGCATCCGGGTGCGCTCTCAACTTGGAGGGCCACCGCAGCTCGTGTAAGCGACCAGGGGAGGACTCTTCGGAGGAGGGCCAACAAGCTGGCATCCTGAGAAGTGCCTGGTTGCTGGGTTGTCAAGCCCAAAAGTCAAGGCCGCCCCATCGAGGGTTATGGCCGCTACAAAATAATAGTGAGTCTTAATCCAGGATTGTGTAAATTGTAGGGAAATTAGATGTCCATCTCTTTTGCAAGGCACTGTCCACTCCATAAACATTAAATGCTCTCTTAGAGGCCTAGTATAAATACATCTTTCCTGAAATAATTGTATTGTATAGAATAATTTTATATTGAAATATGTTTAGAATTTCATATTAGTAGGGTATAGACAGGTGATATTAGCTGCCATGTTAGGAATGGTTGAACTTGTTTGGTATCATAAATGTGTGTATCTACATTGTGTTATTTCAAGTAGGCAGAATTTCCTGGCCACATGTAACTCTAGATGCTTTATCTGAAGCTCTCTCTCCATCCTGTCTCCCTTGGAGAGTGATGACTCAGGTTCTTGTAAACCGACACAGGGGAGGTGGGCAGACTGTGAGGCAATAACAAGATGTGTCTGGATCTTGTACATGCACTTTTAAAGCTCAGATGTAAAAATGGAATTCCTGCCACACGAGAACACATTCTATCAGTCTTAGCTAATACTTTTTCCTCCACTGTGTATTAAAGGCCAACACCAAGCTAACATGAAATGTAAAAGGTTTGTGTGTGCACCAGTCGGTTGAATCACCTGCATCTTTTAATTTGCCTTGGAGATGCCACTGGAGAAACACCCCTATTGTAACTGAAGTCTCAATTTGTCTCTTCTGTAAGACCATAACATGTCATAATTGCCATTGGTTTCCCCTCATTATCTGTAGTATAAAAAAAATGAAAAAATGACACCATTACCTTGTAATTGTTGAGGCAGTTGAGTAAAACTGGAAATTGTAATGATAAAATCTTGCCAGTGGGATGCCTGAGAGATAAATGCACGATTAATCTTGCAAGCAACCATGAAGAATAAAATAACTGTGAGTTGGCCCTTAAAGTGACCCCATCCATTCGATAAAAAAAATCCAAAAGGAAGTTGTCTCTCCAAAACTCACCTCTCCAGTGGATCATGTCTCTTATCTTCCCTTATTTTTGTGTTTTTTTTTCTCTGATCCCTACATCATTACAGAACTCGGCAGTGATGTAGGGGTTGGAGAGTAGAACCACAGCGAGCTGTGGGGGACACAGTCATCTTAAGCCCCATACACACGGTCGGATTTTTTCATGGATTCTGTCCGATCGGACAATGTTGTTGAAAAATCAGACCGTGTGTATGCACCATCGGACAGTGTACGTCGGATTATCCGACGGACAAAGTCTTATCTCCTGCTGGAAAGATTTGCCGACAACCCGGTCCGATCACACCAAATCCGATCGTGTGTACGGTTGTCCGACCGGACAAAGTGCTACGCATGCTCAGATCACATTACAAGACCAAAGCTATTGGCTACTAGCCTCTACTTAGTCCCGTCGTAGGCAACAAACGTCACCACGTTCAGAATGATCGGATTTTCCGACAACTTTGTCCGACCGTGTGTACGCAAAACCAACATCAGACAAAGTATGGCGGACATGGTCCGACGGACCTGGTCCTCGGATAATCCGCGTGTGTGTATGGGGCTTTATACTCCTGGAAGTGTTGAAAGAATACTAAAGAGTCTAGCCAAGGCTGCAGTGCTGAAAAAGAGGGAAGGTAGGAGACATGGAGCACCCTATATGTGAGTATATAACCTTTATAATTATACTTTAGGTATGAAATAGAGTTTATCTTTTGTGGTATTCTACACATCACAGACTCCTATGGAGACAAAAATGCACTAAAATTGGACATCCCCTGAAGGCAGTCTAATTTGCATCCCCTGGCTGTCCAGTTGGATGCTGTAAAGTGAATGTAGATGGTGCTTTACTACAACTTGCTGCCTACTTTGAACTCTGAGGCATAAAAGTTAAAGCTGACGTGAGCAACATTTCCTGACCCAATCCTGGGAAGTGGGTTGAATGATGCTAACTGTCATTCAACTCAGAAGAAAAATGGTAATGGATGATGAAGAACATGACTGCAGAGGCGGCTCTCTAATTAGGCAAGGCCTCACACTCACAGGGGCCTCGCGACCGCCTAATTTAAAAGCCACCTCTGTTAACAACAATGCCGCTGCGGCGGCGCTGCGCTCCGGCCAGCAGAGGGTTAATGCTGCCTGTGAGCTCCATGGTCAGCCAGGGGAGAGAGGATGGGGTCGTGACTGTGTCTGGGGGAGGAGGCTGGGCCAGCCAGCACTGTGTTGTCCGGGGGAGGAGACTCATTCCAGCAGCCGGAGCAAAATTCAACTTATTACCACTGCTCCAGAGATGCAGATCGCCCCCCGTCACCCCCCACTGGAGTGCTCCTCTGAGCGCTCCCCACACACACGGAAGAAGGCGTCTCACTGGTAAGCAGAGCTGCAGCGGGGAAGAAGAGGGGGGAAGCCTCACAAGCATGGTATCTGGAGCTGATGGAAGGGGGAGGTAGGAGAGAAATGGTGTCTGGGCTGCCCCTCTCTGGGGCTGTCAATCAGGGCGGGGGAAACTGGGGCTCCAGCTACAGGGAGAGGCACAACTACCATGCCACAACCCCTTCTGCAGCCAGCTACCACCATCATCAGAGTGAGCCAGCCCACCATCCCTGCTCCTCCAGCATCCATCAGCCACTGGCCTTTAAATCCACCCCCTGCCCCATCCCCTCCACTACCTTCCTCCTGGTTATCAATGCCACAGTCAGGGCAGCTCAGTGCTGTGCCAGTGTCCCAGTGTGCCAACTTGTGCTTGACAGCCCCTGACCCCTCCCTCTGCCTGGCCCTTACCCCCACCTATGCAGAGCTCCACTGCGGGGGTCCAGAGGTGCCAGTCCAGTGCTGATCCTCAGCCATGGTGCTGGCTAGGGATGAGTCGAACACCCCCCTGTTCGGTTCGCACCAGAACCTGCGAACAGACCTAAAGTTCGTGTGAAATTTAGAACCCTATTAAAGTCTATGGGACTCGAACTTTCAAAATCAAAAGTGCTCATTTTAAAGGCTTATATGCAAGTTATTGTTATAAAAAGAGTTTGGGGGCCTGGGTCCTGCCCCAGGGGACATGTATCAATGTAAAAAAAAGTTTTAAAAACTGCAGTTTTTTCAGGAGCAGTGATTTTAATAATGCTTAAAGTGAAACAATAAAAGTGTAATATTCCTTTAAATTTCGTGCCTGGGGGTGTGTATAGTATGCCTGTAAAGGCACGCATGTTTCCCATGCTTAGAACTGTCCCTGCACAAAGTGTCATTTCTGCAGGAAAAAAAAGTCTTTTAAAAACACTCACGGCTATAATGAATTGTCAGCTCCCGTAAGGTTCGTTTCACACTTGTGCGACTTCAAAGTCGAGCTATTTTACCGTGATTTTGCTGCGATTTTGCACCGTTGGAAAAAGTCCTTTATTAAAAAAAAAAAAAAAAAATTCCAGCGGTGGTAATCCACTCTTGCTATCCCGCGATGGGAGATCTCTTCTCCGGGGTCCAGCGATGGGTGATCTCTTCCGATGGTCACCGGGGGTCACCTGTACATCACTGGGGAAGCCCGGCTTCCCCCTTGCGTCAGAGGGGGCGGGGTCAGGTGACAGGTGGCCCGTCCTCCTCAGCTAAGACCTTATCAGGCTGTCGGGATTCCCGCAGTGTCTCCATGGAGACAGGATGCGCTGCGCTGGACCATCGGAAGAGATCACCCATCGCTGGACCCCGGAGAAGAGATCACCCATCGCTGGATAGCAAGAGTGGATTACCACCGCTGGAATCTTTTTTTTATTTTTAATAAAGGACTTTTCCCAACGGTGTCTGTGTGTTTTTTAACAATTTTTTACACTTTCTTTGTGAAATGGTAGTGGTACTTTTGTACCCCCTTACCATTTCAAACAGGGGGGACCGTCTCCTGTCATTTTTACCATTTTTGACACTTTTTTTGGTGAAATGGTCCCTTACCATTTCACACAGGGGGGGGGCGGGATCTGGGGGTCCCCTTGTTAAAGGGGGCTTCCAGATTCTGATAAGCCCCCCACCCGCAGACCCCCACAACCACTGGCCAGGGTTGTGGGGATGAGGCCCTTGTCTCTATCAACATGGGGACATGGTGCTTTAAGGGGTCGCAGACCCCCAAAGCATCCTCCCAATGTTGAGGGCATGTGGCCTGGTACGGTTCAGGAGGGGGCGCACTCTCTCGCCCCCCCCTCTTTTCCTGCGGCCTGCCAGGTTGCGTGCTCGGATAAAGGGTCTGGTATGGATTTTTGGGTGGAACTCCACGCCATTTTTTTTTTTTAAATTTTGCGTGGAGTTCCCCTTAAAATCCATACCAGACTGTATGGATATTTGGGGGAAAACCCCATGTAATTTTTTTTTAAATTTGACCCGGGGTTCCCCTAATATCCATACCAGACCTGAAGGGCCTGGTAATTGAATTTGGGGGGAACCCCACGCATATTTTTTTCTCTTATCAATGACTTTCAATGACTGTTCTCTGTATTACGGGAGCCGACAATTCATTATAGCCGCAAGTGCTTTATCCAGCCGTGATCCCTGTCCTTTGCCTCTCCAGCAGTGATTCCTGTCCTTTGCCTCTCCAGCAGTGATCTCTGTCCTCTGCCTTGACAGTGGTGATCCCTGTCCCCTGCCTCTTCAGGGGTGATCTCTGTCCTCTGTCTCTCCAGTGGTGATCCCTGTCCTTTGCCTCTCCAGCTGTGATCCCTGTCCGCTGCCTCTCCAGTGGTTATCCCTGTCCTCTGTCTCTCCAGTGGTGAACCTTGTCCTCTGCCCTGCCAGTGGTGATCCCTGTCCTTTGCCTCTCCAGCAGTGATTCCTGCCCTTTGCCTCTCCAGCAGTGATTCCTGCCCTTTGCCTCTCCAGCAGTGATCTCTCGGCAGTGGTGATCCCTGCCCCCTGCCTGTTCAGGGGCGATCTTTGTCCTCTGTCTCTCCAGTGCTGATTCTACTCCTCTGCCCTTCCAGTGGTGATCCCTGTCTTCTGCCTCTCTAGTGATTGTGATCCTTGTCTTCTGCCTCTCCAGTGATTGTGATTCCTGTCCTCTGCCCTACCAGCTGTGATCCCTGCCCTCTGCCCTGCCAGTGGTGATCTCTGTCCTCTTCCCTGCCAACAGTAATCCCTGTCCTCTGCATCTCCAGTGGTGATCCCTGTCTTCTTCTTCTCCTACGGTTATCCCCGTCCTCTGCCTTGTGGTGATCTCTGTCCTCTACCCTGCCAACAGTGATCCCTGTCCTCTTCCTCTCCAGTGGTGATACCTGTCCTCTCCTTGTCCAGCAGTTATCCCTGTCCTCTGTCCTGCCAGTTGTGATCCCTGTCCTCTGAGTCGCTGCCTTTCCAATGGTTATCCCTGTCCTCTACCTCTCCAGCAGTGATCCCTGTCCTCTGCCTCGCTGCCTCTCCAATAGTAATCCCTGTCCTCCTTATTGCTGCCTCTCCAATGCTAATTTCAGTCCTCTTCCTTTCCAGTGGTGATCCCTGTCCTCTGCCCTGCCAGTGGTGATCCCTTACCTCTGCTATGCCAGAGATGATCCCTGTCCTCTGCTCTGCTAGTGGTATTTTTAGTCCTCTTCCTTTCCATTAGTGATCCCTGTCCTCTGCCCTGCCAGTGGTGATCCCTTACCTCTGCTATGCCAGCGATGATCCCTTACCTCTGCCCTGCCAGCGATGATCCCTTACCTCAGCTCTGCCAGTGGTGATTTTAGTCCTCAGCCTCTCCAGCAGTGATCCCTGTCCTCTGCCCTGCCAGTGGTGACCCCTGCCCTGTGCCCTGCCAATAGTGATCCCTGTCCTCCTCTCCAGTGGTGACTCCTGTCCTTTGCCCTGCCAAAAGTAACCACTGTCTTCTGTCTTGCCAGTGGTGATCCTTGTCCTTTGTCCTGCCAGTGGTGATTCCTGTCCTCTGACTTTTCAGTGGTGATCCCTGTCCTCTGACTTTTCAGCGGTGATGCCTGTCTTTTGCCTCTCCAGTGGTAACCCCTGTCCTCTGCCCTGCCAGCAGTGACCCCTGTCCTCCATCCTGTTGACCCATGTCCTTGGCAAAGCTGACCCCTATCCTGGGCTCTGCTGACCCCTTTCCTGTGCCATACTAACTTCTTGTACACTGCCCGATCAACGATTCCTCAATCCAGGTTGTTTATGTGGATGGAGGATTCTGCAGGCTGAATGATAAATAAAAATAAAAAAATGTGTTTGGACAGCTTAACTCTACTAGTACATTTAAGGCTGGACATACACTAGTAGAATTGTGTTTGAAAATTCTTGTTTTTAGAACATTCATTCGATTTTGTAATCATTACTAGGGTCAAATCGTTATTCAATTTCAAGTGTAGCAACTGGAAAATCTGAAGGAGCAGAATTGAACAAATTTCTTATGCCTCGTACACACGGTCGGAAATTTTGCCCCCCAAATACTTACTTGAGCCCGATCTTGATCCAGTGCTATGCCTGAGATCAGCGGAGCTCTCCTCTCTCTCTTCACAGGACATGGAGGCAGCAGTGGGAGCCATTGGCCCCTTCTACTGCCAATCACAGCCTGTGAAGAGAGAATCGGGGGCAGGGCCAAACCCGGCTTTGTCTGTAGACAGAGAGGCAAGCACCCACACATATGTTCTCATTGCAAGTGCTTGCTATGGGGGGGGGGGGGGCAAAGACTGAAGAGGAGGAGAGTACAGCACCAATGGGGGGCCCCAGAAGGGGAGGGTTGGGGCCGCTCTGTGCAATGCCATTGCGCAGAGCAGGTAAGTATGAAATGTTTATTATTGTAATGAAAATTTAGCTTTAGTAATGCTTTAACACTACTCTCCCAACAATTCTGCTGTCCAAGGGTGTCTCCATTGCTCCTCCATAGATAGAGGACACACCCTAAGATAGAAAATGTGTTACTGGCCAGTACACCAGTTGCACACTCGACATCTAAGGACTGTAAACTGTAATATATAAAATGTTTCTTTTTTGGGTTTAAAGGGGTGTTTTTTCACCTTAATGCATCCTATGAAAAAACGTCTGACCCCATTCCCCCCGTTTTACTCACCTGAGCACTTCGTTCCCTCGGTGGAGATGCGCTGTACCTCTCTGCCCAGGGTTCTCGGCTCTTGATTGAATAGATTGATAGCAGCACAGCCATTGGCTCCCGCTACTGTCAATCAAATCCAATGATGCTGGCACTGGGGGGGCGGGGCCGAGTCCTGCATTCTACATCTATGGACGCAAATGTTGGACTCGGGAGTGCACCCGCAAAGTAACCCCCCGGGAGAGCACTAGGGGGTTATACAATGCGAGGAGGAGCTGATAGCCCTGCCGGGGTACCACAGAAGATGAAGATCGTGCGAAAACGAACTGCACAGTGGAGGTCCTATAACTATAAATAGCAACTTATTGCAATAATTAACCTGTGTATTCCACCTAATGTAGAGTTTTTATTTATTTTGGATAGAATTATCCTTGAAATTTCCTTCCAGTAAATGTCCCTTAATGAGAGAACGCCATCATTTCAGTGTGGACATGCGGAATATCAGTATCCCTGTGAGAGCTGAAGGTAAAACCTCCTGTCCTGAATAAATCACATAATACCAGAGGAAGAACAGATGTGCTGAGCATTAGGATAATTCATCTGTTTATTCTATCTGTTCCGTAATATCTTTTATCTCAGTTCCGCTGCTGTCTGTCTCCATTCTGCCTCCCTGCATGTATCAAGGGACTCTGGTACTGTATAACAAGTGGGATTTTTCTTTTTACCATAAATTCTGACTCTCAGAAGCACGATAAAGCCTGGATAAAGCATGCTTAGTGTAGAACCCAGCTGCTGCTCCTTAGAACATCTGCCTTCTTAACACTTTTTGATACACGTATTGCCAATAGCAACAAAAATACAACATATGTACTAATATTACCCCACAAAAAAAAAAGAAAGAAAAAAGAAAGAAAAGTAATTTGATAAATATCCTGGTCTAAGGCTATAGATTTCATATCCAAGGCATATAAAAAGACGAAATAAAATGTGTATAGGAAACCTGACTCTTTATACTCAAAATATAAATATGCAGGCCATTTGAAACAAAGTAAATACTAAAGTTCATCCATAGACACAATCAGGTCATGAATAAGGGGGTACCACCAGTTCTCTTGTACAGGGCCAGGCCAGCAGGGGGGCCCAGGCAGCAGGGTGAATTGGACATGGGTAGGGAGGGTGATTGGCTTGGAGGTGGGGAGGGGGGTCAATTACAGGAGCAAATCCCTTCTATGGCTCTCTCTGCAGCAGCTGAAAGATGGCTTCTTCTCCTCTCTTCCATTGACTTTTAGCTGCTGCAGGGAGATCCATACAGGGGATCTCTTCCATAACTGCCCCCCTACACACACACACCAATCCCCCTCCCTGTGCACCATACGTTTACCCCTGTGCTGCCCAGTCCCTCCTGTGTGCCCCTCTACCCCTGAGGTGCTGCCAGGCTTCCCTACTCTCCTTCCCGCTGGCTGCTGCAGGCACAAAATAGGATCCTTCATATTAACCAGCTCCTTCCTTTCCTGAATGAATGGTACTGATTACTCACTGTGTTAATTCATAACTAAAGCATTGGTTGTCTGGGGCCCCGTGTCAGGTTTTCTGTATGGGTCCCCCTGTGGTTTCTAACAGCAGCTCTGGACACAATAGCTATAACAGAGAAACTTTGCATCCTTGGGGGCAAGATACCTTTGGCCTGGGTAACAAACATAACCTAATGACCCTTTTAATGTAGAAAATTATTTCTTCAGGCTAAAGAGAGAGCACCATACAAGGTGCTCCTTGGTGCTGTGCTGATTGATGGTCATGCTGAAAGGTGGGTGTTCCTAAAGGGCATTGTTTGATGTGACACATGCCTCTAAAGTTCATACATGTAGTGACATGATCATATGATTTTACAATACACTTGATAATGTGATCAAATCTTTTAATCCCAAGCAGTGGTGGATCATTTGAAAAGAAAGGGTAATTGGACATGCTGGATATGTTTGTTGAAATTGAGGGAGCACCACCGACTGCAATCTTCTTGTTTTGCAACTGAACATCTTGTTTTTTTTCCCCCTATTGCATTATTTTCAGCTCTTTATCGATGTAAAAAAGCCACCAAAACACACACTCCTATTCAGATCTCTGAGTTAACCCACAGAGGAAGTGCTGCTATACATTTAAAAACATTTGTTTTAACTCAAAGTATTGAGTTAAAATTCCAAATACTTTTTATCCTATGTGTGTGCTTACAAAGTCCACCTTTGCAATTTCTTAGTCTTTTCCATTTAACTCAAAGTAAGTGATATTTGTAACTTTTTGTCATTTAACAAATGATAATCAACCAAAATCCAAGTGGAGCTGAGAATGTGTGTTTCAAATCCAACATCACATCATCGATTCTGTTTCAACTGTGAATCAAATCTTTGATTATAGTTTGACCACTATTTGTAAGGCTGCATAACAACATAAACAAAAGATGCAGCCACACTGTCATTTAATAGCTCCTCAGCAAAGTGCATACAAACTGGGAGTAAAGGGGCTTTAGACAGAAATGTCTTTTCACCTTCTAGTAAGAAGAGGTAAAAAATTTATTTTTAACGCACCGTAAAACCCACACAGAATGTATTCAGGTACGCTATATTACCAAAAGCATCATGCAATTAAACTTTAATGGTATCCCAGTCTTAGTCCATAGGGTTCAATATTCATGTCTTTATGGACCTTGCTTTGTGCACTGGTCCAAATCGGTTGGTGGAGGTTGGAATTCTTGTGTAGGGTTGTTTTTCAGGGGTTGGGCTTGGCCCCTTAGTTTCAGTAAAGGGAACTCTTAAGGCGTCATCATACCAATACATTTTGGACAATTTCATGCTCCCAACTTTGTGAAAGCAGTTTGGGGATGGCCCCTTCCTGTTCCAACATGACTACGCACCAGTGCACAAAGCAAGGTCCATAAAGACATGGATGAGCGAGTTTGGGGTGGAGGAACTTGATTTGCATGTACAGAGTCCTGCTGGGTTGCATGAAAAAAAAAACTGTTAGTGTGTACCATGCTTTAGGTAAGGTTGTAAATAGTTAAAATAGAGTTCTAACTAGCTTTGAGATTCTATACAAGCAAGTTGAGTTTTTGAAAAAAAATCTCCTTTAGGCCTCATGCACACTGGGCGTTATATTAACATTATAAAAACACCAGTAGCTTTGCAGTGAGTTTTTCAAAGTTTTTCAACGTTATTGCAATAGCGGGTTTTAGAGTTTTTATAGCGTTTTTTAGCGTTGGCTTTTGTTATTTTTTCAATGGATCAAAAATGTTAAAAAGCGCTGGTAAGACAAGTTTTTGACGGTTTAACTGCGTTTTCAGGCGTTTTTTTTACGTTAGAGCGTTTTTACAGCTGAAAAACGCCTCTCAGAACCCATTGTTTTTTTTTTCCAGCCAAAAAATGCCCCAGTCAAAAACAGTTGATAGCAGCTTATCTGTGCATGGACACATAGGAGAGTTTATTGACTGTAGAAAAAAACGTCTGAAGCCAAAAACAGCAGCT
The DNA here is from genome assembly GCA_028564925.1 of Lithobates sylvaticus. NCBI lineage: Eukaryota > Metazoa > Chordata > Amphibia > Anura > Ranidae > Lithobates > Lithobates sylvaticus. The sequence continues at coordinate 183,482,985 of CM053033.1, read as the reverse complement.
GTAAAAACATCCAGTGTGCATGAGGCCTTAATGATATCATGAAAGCTTGTGGGAACAGATATGTACCAATATAAGACATGCAGTATATTACATTTGGTGTCAAAGGTGTAAATCCTGGTGGCAGTAGCCCGGCACGCACTGCTGTATTTTTTTCATCTCACTCTACTTGTAGCATTATACATAACATATATAAAATAACATTATAAAAACACCAGTAGCTTTGCAGTGAGTTTTTCAAAGTTTTTCAACGTTATTGCAATAGCGGGTTTTAGAGTTTTTATAGCGTTTTTTAGCGTTGGCTTTTGTTATTTTTTCAATGGATCAAAAATGTTAAAAAGCGCTGGTAAGACAAGTTTTTGACGGTTTATCTGCGTTTTTAGGCGTTTTTTTTACGTTAGAGCGTTTTTACAGCTGAAAAACGCCTCTCAGAACCCATTGTTTTTTTTTTCCAGCCAAAAAATGCCCCAGTCAAAAACAGTTGATAGCAGCTTATCTGTGCATGGACACATAGGAGAGTTTATTGACTGTAGAAAAAAACGTCTGAAGCCAAAAACAGCAGCTGTAAAAACATCCAGTGTGCATGAGGCCTTAATGATATCATGAAAGCTTGTGGGAACAGATATGTACCAATATAAGACATGCAGTATATTACATTTGGTGTCAAAGGTGTAAATCCTGGTGGCAGTAGCCCGGCACGCACTGCTGTATTTTTTTCATCTCACTCTACTTGTACCATTATACATAACAAGACCCTGGAGAGATTAGGGTAGAATGGTTCATGTCACTTTGGGCTCTTGACTGTTGACACATCAAGATTAAAAACTCAAGTATAACATACACATGTAAGGCAGCATACACATACTACAGCACTGGCTAATGAATAACGTGGTAACTACTTAAAGCGGGACTGTACCTGCAAATTTTTTTTTTAAAAGCCAGCAGCTACAAATACTGCAGCTGCTGACTTTTAATAAATAGACACTTACCTGTCAGAGGTTCCAGCGATGTCGGCAGCAGAGGCCGATCAATCGCTCGGCTCTCTGCTGCTGCTGGCGCCAATCTCGGTGAGGGAATCAGGAAGTGAAGCTTGCGGCTTCAATTCCCGGTTCCCTAATGCGCATGCGCGAGTCACACAGCGCAATGAGAATCGTCCGCGCTGTCTGCTGGGACCCGTGTGTGTCCCTGCAGACAGCGCTGCCGGGACAGGAAGTTGCGTAAACTCCCGTGGGAGTTTATGCCCGGAAGTGGGTGTAAATACCTGTCTTAGACAGGTATCTGCACCCCCCTCCCCCCTGAAAGGTGCCAAATGTGACACCGGAGGGGGGGAGGGTTCCGAAAAGCGGAAGTTCCACTTTAGGGTGGAATCCCGCTTTAAATAACAATGTTGCTTACATTGTGATTCATGAAAAAAATTTACAACATGTAAAACACAACAAAACACACTGAGGGACATTTATCAAACAAATTAGCAACAAATTTAGATGTTTTCAGTTTGCAAAGTATATGCAACAGTTTTTCTGTGTGTAGCCAGGTGCTGGGCTACAGCAATATGGAGAAGGAGACATTGCCTTTTATTCTTTTCTCCCTCTACTGAGATACAGATGTTATGCTGCACTTTTATCTCCTGAGCACTGAGAATCCTGGGAGTTGTAGTTTGAGACGGCAGCCATATAATGGGACAAATAGACTAGTTACAATACAAACCCCAATAGGCACTATGCAGTAGTAGGAGTGCAGAGAGGGTTTTTATTAAACTGCCTGTGTTGTACAAGTATATGCAACAGTTTTTCTGTGTGTAGCCAGGTGCTGGGCTACAGCAATATGGAGAAGGAGACATTGCCTTTTATTCTTTTCTCCCTCTACTGAGATACAGATGTTATGCTGCACTTTTATCTCCTGAGCACTGAGAATCCTGGGAGTTGTAGTTTGAGACGGCAGCCATATAATGGGACAAATAGACTAGTTACAATACAAACCCCAATAGGCACTATGCAGTAGTAGGAGTGGAGAGAGGGTTTTTATTAAACTGCCTGTGTTGTACACATGATGAATTAATAAATTCCACAGTGAGATAGGGGCGGGTGAATTTGGGGTGTTTAATAGATGTTAGCTGCAAGACACATGGGACATGCATTACTTCTGGGTATGGTATGGAGTTGTATGAGAGTTCTGGATGTGGTAGTGCTTCCCCAAAGCCAAAAACAATTGATTTGCAAAACCTCTACCCATATCATGGTGAATTCTGGTTGGAAATCCAAATGTCAAAACAAAATCATTGAATAGTCTATCTGCAACAGTTTTTGCTGACTTAAGCCTGAGCAAATCTTGTAAAATTGTCTATTACCACTAAAATTTACTCATATCCACCTTTACATGCTTCAAGATGCAGAAAGTCCATGGAAACCATCTGAAACGGATAGGTTGTTACAATATTATCCAATGGAGCTCGAGTAGGCTTATTTGGGCGTTTAATCTTCAAACAAGTACACTGTCGAGTGATTTAATGCTCAGTGTCGCTTTGCATATGTGGCCAAAAGAATCTATCTCTGATTAGATTTACAGTCCTTTCAACTCCTAAATGTCCCATCTTTTCATGTAATTCTTTAAATGCTAAGTGATGGTACATCTTGGGCAACACTAGCTGAGAGCTGGTTAATATTTTTCTTCTCAAAATTCCATCATTGTCAAGGTAAAGTTTGGTCCACTATCTCATGAGTATAGAAAGATCAGAGGGTTCACCTTGACGTTCATGCTTTGATGGAAACGTATTTTGACTTTTATACTTCCATACTTTTCCAATCACTGGATCTTCCTTTTGTGCTGTTTTTATTGTCTCTTTGGGAATTTGAGCTACTTTCTTTATTGCACCATGATCTGTTTTTGATGTTGCATTGACAATTGTAATTGGGCATGGCCAAGGCATTCTTTCTTCCTAGTGTACTTGAATAGCTTCTTGGGTTATGCTACTGATAGTCTTAGGATCTACTTCTTGTGAACATTGTTGCATATACATCTGCATCAATATTTATTTATTTTCCCAGGATGGTACTTAATGGTAAAGTTAAATTCAGCCAATTCTGCAACCCATCTATGGCCTGTTGCATTCAACTTTGTTGTTGCAAGGATGTAAGTTAGAGGGTTATTGTCAGTGTATACCACAAATGACGGACCGTTTTATAGGTAATCTAGAAATCTGTCACAAATCTCACATTTCGTTCCTAAAAAATCTAGCTTCCCTGAGTGCACGTGGTAATTCTTCTCAGCAGGTGTAAGAGTTCTAGATCCATAAGCAATTACCTTTAATTTCTCCTCCTGTTCTTGGTATAATACAGCACCTAGTCCTTCTTGAGAGGAATTATGTCACGGTACTACTACAGTGAGCCCACAGGCGAGCAGGTGACACGGGACCCCCCAGGGCGTGGAGTCTAAGGGCCAGCTGGTATTCTGCCAGGGACCCCCTCACAAGGGTTTGGGCTTAGCTGCGTGCTGACCCCAGGTCACGACCCCCGGGTTCACCCTGCTCACTAGGGGAGTTCGAGAAGACACAGTCAGACAAGGATGGTTGGATGGATGAAGCAAAGGAGAGCCAGATAGCAAGCCAAAGTCAGGGCGGGCTGCAGACAACGTAATCAGGACAAGCCGAGTCGGTACACAAGAGTTCAGTTCACGAGAGGTCAGGTTAATGCAGGTTACACGAAGGGGGCTCAGAAACAAGCGTTGCTCAAGCAACCAGAGGCTGATCTGGAAGGAATTTAAATAGAGAAGCACATGGGGGGCTGGACAGGAAGTAGCAGGAAGGAATGATATAATTAAGCAACAGGTGGAGCCGGCGACACCCAGAGCTGCAGAGTGCATCAGAGCTGAACACAAGCTAGTGGAACAACAGGTGCCAGCCGACCCACAGCAGTAAAGGTAAGACACAGATCAGCTCCGCAGCTAATCTGTGACACATTACAATGAAGTACAAATGACTTATGCCGCTTACACACGGTCGGAATTCTCATCGGAAAAAGCTCTGATGGTTTTCCCGTCGGAATTCCGACGGAATTTCGCTCAAACTGTCTTGCCTACACACGGTCACACCAAATTCCGACGGTCAATAACACCACGCCTTAAAAAACGTTCGACTGCACTATAAAAGGGAAGTTTAATGCTTCTGAGCATGCGTCAAATTGTTTCCGAGCATGCGTCGGAATTTTGCGTGTCGGAATTGCATACACACGATCGGTAAATCCGATAGAAAGTTTTCTGTCGGAAAAATTAAGGCATTAGAATCGTCTGGATAACCCATAACTGGAGGATGAGTTAATACTTCAATAAGCTAGCTCAATACTTCCTGATGGTGGTTAGTCCAATCTATTGGATGATGGGAGAGAAGTTGACCTTTTAATTTTTTATTTGGTTAGCAGGTGCTGAAGTCAGAGTAGCTCTTGAGTCTACTGACAGTTAGTCATAGGCTTTGCAATTCTGGAGAAGTTTTATATGTAGGCGTGGTAGTAGGAGATAAACCCCAATAATTTCCTGAGTTCTCCGACAGTCTCTAGTCTTTTATCTCTAAACGCAAGTACAGGTGCATGGAATGGCCATCTTTTCACACAATTTTGCACAGGAATCTGACTTTCTCTTTAACAAGCTCACATTTTCTGGCTGTTAGTTTGACTCCATGTTGTTGATAACGTTAAAGTACTAACTGTACATGTTCTATGTGTTCATGGAATGATTTTCTGTGGACCAGATTGTCATCTAGGTAAGGCAGGCAGATGTCATCCCTCAAGGTAGTTGGAATTTGGAAGGCGCAGAGCTAAAACCAAAGGGTATTCGGATCCCTTCATACAAACTCCAAGTTGTGATAAAGGCAGTTAATGGTCTACTGGCTTCTTCCACAAATCCTTGATGATATGCTTTTCCCTGGTCTAGCACAGAGAACCATGAACTCCCTCCTAAACTGTCAAGCATGTCTTGAATCCTTGGAATTGGATGACGGTCAGGATCAAACTTCTGGTTTAACTCTCTGTAGTCACAGCCCAATCTTAAGTTGCCATCTTTCTTTCTTACACATACAATGTGTGAGGAGTATGAAGATTTTGATTCTGCGATCCATCCACGGTTTAGCAGGTCCTGCGGGTACTCTTTTACTTCTTGGTGCAGTGGTTTTGGCACAGACATATAAGTTCTCTTGACAGGTGTGCTGTCTTTGAGGCGAATCTGTAACTGTAAGGAAGGAATACATCCGACGTCAAAGTCATCTTTTGAAAAAGCATTGCATTCTTCCCTTAACATCTTTTGGACTACTTGCTGTTCTTCATTAGTGAGGTGTTCTAGAGGCACTGGTGGGACCCATAACTCTTGATTAGTATGGCTTTCAAGAGAATCAACCTTGTTGATATTGTCTATTTGATCTTTTTGTCTTGTTGTAGATGCATGTAGATCATGACTTACTGAGTGTGTAGATACATCCACCACTTGTTTCAGTTTCACTTGTGCTGGATATGCTGTCTTTATAGGTTCAATGCATCAAAGCTGGATTCGGCCTGGTAAAACAATGTCATGTTTGGTTGTATTCCAAACTGGAGTTGTCAATTTGGAGAACTGTCCCCGCTGAATTGTTACTAATGTTTCACTGATATACAGCCCATCAGGCAAATTATTAATCCCATCAGGTATAAACAGAATGGTCTGAGCTTGCAGTGAGGGTGAGGGTCCTGTGTACACTATTTGCACTATTTGCACTATTTGCAGGAATTATTTGGCTCTTGGTACCAGTCTTTAGTAGAGCACCATGGTTTTCCTGACAATTGGCTTGTAATAAGTTTACAAGGACCTCGGTTTTATTTGTTGACAAATCCAAAGCTGTTCTTAGTACGTCCACAAATCCTGGAATGGATTTCTTTCCCTCAGCAGATGTTTCTTTGAATATTTCTTCAATTACGTTATAACCAATGATTGGCTTCTCTGCTACTTTATCATCCTCTGATACTACAAGTGGCACTAATATCTGCTTTGTGTTATCATGACTTAATGTTAGCTGGAAAGGTACTTCAACCTATCCAGAGAAGTCTCATTGGCTGCTTCTCCATATAAAACTCCTGGTCCGAGTAATTCTGCCGTGAGCGTATCAAAAATTGTTGTCTCCAGCCCTCATTGATTATACTAAGTAGTACAGTCCATTGTTGCAGACAGCCTATCAGCAGTCTGGGATGGTTGCTGGGTAATGCAGCCCTGTGTTCTCTGTAAAGGGTCTGAGTTTAAACTTTTAATAAGGGTACTCATTGCTGTGTGGGAATTTGCCTTAGTAGTCTGACTTTTCTCCGCTGTATTCAGCCACACCCCACATTGTGTGCTAGTTTTGTTGCACAAATGATAAATTATTAAATTCCACAGTGCAATAGGGGCAGGTGAATTTGGGGTGTTTAACCACTTAAGGACCGGAAGAATTTGCCCCCTTAATGACCAGGCCATTTTTTGCGATACAGCACTGCATCGCTTTAACTGACAATTGCGTGGTCGCGCGAAGCTGTACCCAAACAAAATCAACGTCCTTTTTTCCCACAAATAGAGATTTCTTTTGGTGGTATTTGATCATCTTAAGTACCCCTTCCCCAGACTCCTCAGCGAGGCCAAACGCACCTACTGATTGGCTCCGGGGAATGCCGGTACCCAAACGTCCAACCAGGCCTGGTTCTGAGCCTGTCATGTATACCTTACCGCACACATGATCAGGCAGAACTCCAACACAGCCCAGTCAAACTGATGCCAAAGTTTCCCTATCCAATCAACTCTCGGAACCCTTTTACTGTTCTGAGAAACAAAAATAACTAAATTTACAATAGTGGACACCTAGAAAAGGTCCTTGGGATTGGGTCTGGAGAAAGATTGTCTCGCTCACTGGACCGTGGCAGGAAGAATATGGCAGGTGTGCAGCTGTCCTGGGGACTTGTGAGTACTGACCCTGAATTGTGATCCCCAAGTGGCTGTGTGCTTTTGGGATGTAAGCGCCAGGGGTAGCTGTGAATTGAGAAGCTCTCATAGGGTCTCAGGACGCTGGAAGCTCCAGCAGCTCCCTCTTCCATGCCCTTCATTAGCAGGAGTGACTGAGGTGTCACTCCAGTCAGTTGGCATTTTTTCCATACAGAAGTAGGGAGGGAAGAGAACTTTGTAGTGGGAAAGGGGTGGAGTTTTGGGGAAGAGCTCTGTACTGGGTCAGGGGGATGGGGAAGGGCTTGGTGGGAGTGTGTGTGTGGGGGGGGGGGGTGGATGAGCCAAGAGCTTTGCACTGGTGGGGAACTTTGTAGTCGTGCTTTCTCCAGTGACACCACCGACTCAGGAACATTTTTACTTTCAGTGAACCCTGTATTTGTGCACCAATTTTTATTAATTTGTCTGCAGTGTACCACAAACCATTGGTACTATTTCATTGCCACAAATATTACAAACATTTTGGCAAGTGTCGATATTGGCCCCATCACTTTATCTTTCTCTACCCAACAGAGAAAATAGGGTTGCAATTTCTCATTTTCAACCTGGGCACTGGATGACTTTGTCCTGCCACTAAGCATGGGAACAGTGTAATGATTATGACTTTTTAAACTGAATATGTCATAGATTTTGTGTATTTACATAAATGTTAAACGCCCATTTTAGATACAAACAGTGCTAAATGGGGTTCTTTAAGGCCCGGTTCACACTGGTGCAACATGCACTCCGACTTTGAGGGCACATGTCGCATGACAAGTCGCGCGCTCATTAAGTGCAATGGCACTGTTCTAATAGGAGCAACTAACTTAGAAAAAGGTTCCTGCACTAGTTTGCGACTTTGGCACGACTTGCATTGACTTTGTATGTAAATCCTGCCAATGTCGTGCTGGGATGTCAGCTTCAAAGTCACGCGACTTTGAAGTCCCGGCTGGGTGAACCAGCCTATAAGGGCAACTTGACATATGTGGAAAAATTAGCAAATTAAAATAAATTATAATATTGCATATACAATTGCTACACAAGCCATGTTGTAACGTAAAGGGTAACTCCACTTTCGCAGGGAAAATATAGTAAATTAATATATATGTATATATACAGTATCTCACAAAAGTGAGTACAACCCCTCAAATTTTTGTAAAAATTTTATTATACAGTGCCTTGCGAAAGTATTCTTCAACCTTTTGCCACATTTCAGGCTTCAAACATAAAGATATAAACTTTTAATTTTTTGTGAAGAATCACCAACAAGTGGGACACAATTGTGAAGTGGAACGAAATCTATTGGATTTTTGAAACTTTTTTAGCAAATAAAAAACTGAAAAGTGGTGCGTGCAAAATTATTCGGCCCCTTTACTTTCAGTGCAGCAAACTCACTCCAGAAGTTCAGCGAGGATCTCTGAATGATCCAATGTTGTCCTAAATGACTGGTGGTGATAAATAGAATCCACCTGTGTGTAATGAAGTCTCTGTATAAATGTATAAATGTATGTATAAATGCACCTGCTCTGTGATAGTCTCAGGTTCTGTTGAAAGCGCAGAGAGCATCATGAAGACCAAGGAACACACCAGGCAGGTCCGTAATACTGTTGTGGAGAAGTTTAAAGCCGATTTGGATACAAAAAGATTTCCCAAGCTTTAAACATCCAAAGGAGCACTGTGCAAGCGATCATTTTGAAATGGAAGGAGTATCAGACCACTGCAAATCTACCAAGACCTGCTGTCCCTCTAAACTTTCAGCTCAGACATGGAGAAGACTGATCAGAGATGCAGCCAAGAGGCCCATGATCACTCTGGATGAACTGCAGAGAACTACAGCTGAGGTGGGAGAGTCTGTCCAAAGGACAACAATCAGTCGTACACTGCACAAATCTGGCCTTTATGGAAGAGTGGCAAGAAGAAAGCCATTTCTCAAAGATATCCATAAAAAGTCTCGTCTAAAGTTTGCCACAAGCCACCTGGGAGACACACCAAACATGTGGAAGAAGGTGCTCTGGTCGGATGAAACCAAAATCGAACTTTTTGGCAACAATGCAAAACGATATGTTTGGCGTAAAAGCAACACAGCTCATCACCCTCAACACACCATCCCCACTGTCAAACATGGTGGTGGCAGCATCATGGTTTGGGCCTGCTTTTCTTCAGCAGGGACAGGAAGATGGTTAAAATTGAGGGGGAAGATGGATGCAGCCAAATACAGGACCATTCTGGATGAAAACCTGTTGGAGTCTGCAAAAGACCTGAGACTGGGACGGAGATTTATCTTCCAACAAGACAATGATCCCAAACATACAGCAAAATCTACAAAGGAATGGTTCACAAATAAACGTATCCAGGTGTTAGAATGGCCAAGTCAAAGTCCAGACCTGAATCCAATCGAGAATCTGTGGAAAGAGCTGAAAACTGCTGTTCACAAACGCTCTCCATCCAACCTCACTGAGCTTGAGCTGTTTTGCAAGGAAGAATGGGCAAGAATTTCAGTCTCTCGATGTGCAAAACTGATAGAGACATACCCCAAGCGACTTGCAGCTGTAATCACAGCAAAAGGTGGCTCTACAAAGTATTAACGCAAGGGGGCCGAATAATTTTGCACTCCCCACTTTTCATTTTTTTATTAGTTAAAAAAGTTTCAAAAATTCAATAGATTTTGTTCCACTTCACAATTGTGTCCCACTTGTTTGGTGATTCTTCACAAAAAATTAAAAGTTTATATCTTTATGTTTGAAGCCTGAAATGTGGCAAAAGGTTGAAAAGTTCAAGGGGGCCGAATACTTTCGCAAGGCACTGTATCTTTTCATGTGACAACACTGAAGAAATGACATGCTACAATGTAAAGTAGTGAGTGTACAGCTTGTATAACATTGTAAATTTGCTGTCCCCTCCAAATAACTCAACACACAGCCATTAATGTCTAAACCGCTGGCAACAAAAGTGAGTACACCCTTAAGTGAAAATGTCCAAATTGAGACCAAAGTGTCAATATTTTGTGTGGCCACCAGTATTTTCCAGCACTGCCTTACCCCTCTTGGGCATGGAGTTCACCAGAGCTTCACAGGTTGCTACTGGAGTCCTCTTCCACAACGACATCACGGAGCTGGTGGATACTAGAGACCTTACACCTTCCGTTTGAGGATGCCCCACAGATGCTCAATAGGGTTTAGGCCTGGAGACATGCTTGGCAAGTCCATCCCCTTTACCCTCAGCTTCTTTATTAAGGCAGCGATCGTCTTAGAGGTATGTTTAGGGTTGTTATCATGTTGGAATACTGCCCTGCAGCCCAGTCTCTGAAGGGCAGGGATCATGTTCAGCTTCAGTATATCACAGTACATGTTGGCATTCATGGTTCCCTCAATGAACTGTAGCTCCCCAGTGCTGGTAACACTCATGCAGCTCAAGACCATGACACTTCCACCACCATGCTTGACTGTAGGCAAGACACACTTGTCTTTGTACTCCTCACCTTGTTGCTGCCACACATCTGAACCAAATAAGTTTATATTGGTCTCATCAGACCACATGACATGGTTCCAGTAATCCATGACTTAGTCTGCTTGTCTTCAGAAAACTGCAGGCTTTCTTGTGCATCATTTTTAGACGACAGCCATGCAGACCAGTTTGATGCAGTGTGCGGTGTATGGTCTGAGCCCTGACAGGCTGACCCCCCACCCCTTCAATCTCTGCAGCAATGCTGGCAGCACTCATACGTCTATTTCCCAAAGACAATCTCTGGATATGACGCTGAGCACGTGCACTCAACTTCTTTGGTCGACCATGGCAAGGCCTGTTCTGAGTGGAACCTGTCCTGTTAAACCACTGTATGGTCTTAGCCACTGTACTGCAGCTCAGTTTCAGGGTCTTGGCAATCTTCTTGCCAAGGGAAAATGGCTAATTGGGCCCAATTTGGACATTTTCAATTAGGGGTGTACTCACTTTTTTTGATAGTGGTTTAGACATTAATGGCTGTGTGTTGAGTTATTTTGAGGGGACAGCTAATTTACACTGTTATACAAGCTGTACACTCACTACTTTACATTGTAGCAAAGTGTCATTTCTTCAGTGTTGTCACATGAAAAGATATAATAAAATATTTACAAAAATGTGAGGGGTGTTCTCACGTTTGTGAGATACATTATATATGTATGTATATATATATATATATATAATATATATATATATATATATATATAAAAGAGAGAGAGAGAGAGAGATACATATAAATATATATGTATATATATATATATATATATATATATATATATTTTTTTTTTTTTTATATATATATATATAATATATATATATATATTTGTGACACAAGCCATTTTGTAATTTATTATTTTTAAAAGCAACCTTTCCTTTTCAATCTGCAGACACTGTAGTTTTCTGTCAACTTAAATGCAATATGGCAACCTGGAGGCCTTCTGCCCACAGTTTGTATAGGGAACGCCTCCAGAAATGTAATTTCCTATATGATTGGCTCACTGATTTTCCCAGAAGTCTACACTAAGATAAAAGTCAGATTTTAGGCATCCCTTGCAATAGAAATGTAAGTTTTGGTGAGATATTCCTCAAGGGTGAATTACTTCTAACAGGATGCAGATATTGCAGCTTTCCTCATTAGAACACAGAAAGTGGATCAGCGGATTAGTAATGAACCCCATACTCCCATTCAGAGTGAATATGTGATCAGTCTGATTAAACAAAGAGCTAATTCTTCACAGCAACAAAAGGTAGGAATCTGCTACAACATTTGAGAAAAACTCTGCAATGTACATTGATCACCCAGAGGGGATTGATTTTTCCTCAACAGAAGTGGAGTTACTCTTTAAGGATCAATGCCATTGAACACATTAAATCTAGTGAATTCTAATGCTATCAAGTAAATACAAAAAAATCTGCTAAATCAGTGGGGCCATTCAGTTTTATTTATTCTGCATTTTATCTAATTGAAGATTCTTGTCACCCGATTCTGTGTTATGTAATCTCCTTCTCATGCTGCAGTGCTTGGGAATGAGGCAGCAGTTGCATAGACTCAGAGAGAAGGTGAGGCTGGAACCACAGTACTTGCTTACCTACACTTTCACAGGCTGAGACTCCAGGCCATTCAGATAATGATCATATTGGCAACTATGGATTTTAGTCAATGGGGCACCCATCTAAAATAGAGAACACCAGAATGCAATCAGCTGGTAGACAAGCTGTCTCACTTCAGTCCATTTAAACAACATTTTTTTCATGTTGGACTGGAATATTCCTTTAATATTTTTTGCCAGCTGTCCGTAATGTCTGTTTATCCATTTTTCCGTAAACCGCAAGGCTCAGCATCCAGCTATGCAGGTGTTCATATGTTCATTCATAATGCATTTCCTGTACTGATGCAAAATATATGACTAATGCAGCTCCGTCCCATGTTACTTTTGACAAGCACTGTCTCTGTCTCTTCTCACGTCTGCTGGATTTAGAAATATTTTACTTTTCTGTGAATGACTATAAATAGTAGAGAGATATTATTGACAATGACCTCGCTGCTTATGATGATTGCACTGTCTGTAATTGAAGCTTGAATGAAAGAAAATGTACTGTAAATGGGAGAGAATGCATCCATTCTTATTATGGTATATGATATATTGTACGTCAATGGCTAGGCAGTTATAGAAAAAAAATTAGCTGTTTGCAAACTGGTACTGATGACCATAAAATAAGGTGAACTAAGGTGACCTTTCATAGTGCTTCTGCCAGATGCCCCCATTTTTATGTTTTTTTAGAAAGCATTTACAATATAAGACTGTGTGCACATGAGCATTACTTTCTCTCCTTTGATTTTTTTTTTTATGGGTCTAATTACACTTTAACATTGTGCTAATACAGTGCATCCGGAAAATATTCACAGCCATGGGCGTCCACAGGTAGGAGCAAGGGGGGTCAAGTGCCCACCCTGGAATCAGGAATCCGACCAGCACATTCAGCACAGTGGCATCGCTATGGGGGTGCAGGCAGCCAGTGGTGTGACACCATCAAATCCCCCCATCAGTGTAGTGTGACTGCGGGCTCTTTTCCCTGCTCAGTCCAGCAGAGAAGGAGAAAGGCGAGCTGCGGGCTGTCAGCGGTTTCCCCCGCTTGCCGCCCCTTTCTTCGGTCAGGGAGAAGAGATGGTGGCACTGACCAGGTTCCCTGCCCGGCTTCCTGCCCGCTCCGTTCCTTCCCCATTTGCCATAACTGAGAGCCAATCAAAGGAGACTAGGAGAGGAGAGCAGAGAGAGCCACGCTACCCAGTGCCACCAGAGAGAGCCACGCTACCCAGCGCCACCAGAGAGCCACGCTACCCAGAGCCAGACAAAGAGAGCCACGCTACCCAACACCACCAGAGAGAGAGCCACGATACCCAGTGCCAGAGAGAGAGCCATGCTACCCAGCGCCACCAGAGAGAATAAGCCACACTACCCAGCGCCACCATAGAGAGAGCCACGCTTCCCAGTGCCAGAGAGAGAGCCATGCTACCCAGCGACACCAGAGAGAATAAGCCACACTACCCAACACCACCAGAGAGAGAGAGCCACGCTACCCAGTGCCAGAGAGAGAGCCATGCTACCCAGCAACACCAGAGAGAATAAGCCACACTACCCAGCGCCACCAGAGAGAGAGCCACGCTTCCCATTACCAGATAGAGAGAGCCATGCTACCCAGCGCCACCAGAGAGAGCCACGCAGCCCAGCGCCACGAGAGAGGGTACAGACATGCTACACTACTGACCAGAGGAGGGATCACTGCTGTAGTTTCGCTGGGTCTGGTAAGAGAGCCTGACGGCCATTATCCATTACATGGGTGACCCTAAAATGATGCCCCCCCCCTGAAAAAAGTTCTGCGGACGCCCATGTTCACAGCACTTCACTTTTTCCACATTTTGTTATGTTACAATCTTACAATCCAAAATTGATTAAATTCATTATTTTTCCTCAAAATTCTACAAACAATAATCCATAATGACAACGTGAAAGAAGTTTGTTTGAAATCATTGCCATTTTATTAAAAATGAAAAAAAATCACATTTACATAAGTATTCCCAGCCTTTGCCATGACACTCAGAATTGAGAATTGAGTGCGGCGCCGCACAGCCAGGATACAGGTCTTCCTCCCGGAGAGCTCCAATTCATTGCTGCATTGGAAAGGTACCTGCTATTGGTCTGTAATGCTTTGGCAGTCCTCGTATGCACTGAATTGCTGCTTGCCTGTGGGAGAGGTTTTGCTGTTTTGCCCAAACTCCATTTGTGACTTTGATGAAGTTATAGATTGGGAATTCCCTTCTCTGCTGGACTGCTGATATGCTTAATGTCGCAGTATTCACTGTTGTTCTTTCATAAATGGTACAATTCAACAAGTATTTGAGACCTGAGGGATCATCTATCCACTTTGTGCTGTACAACCCTTTGACGCATGCTCTAAAATATACCAACACGCCAATGCCAAACCCCTGAAGAAGGATATGAATACATCAATCTAGCCTCATCGGCTCTATTTTCTCCGAAACATGTCGGGCTTTGTTGTTATTTGCACCCAGATCTGACCTATGGTCCGACTCACAGTGTGTCTCAACTAATGTTGGCAGTTGGTATTTTATGCGTGTTTTTTTCTTCATGTCTCCATGTATTGTAGATGTGCAATAATTATTTTGTGTATTTAATAAAACCTTTTGATATTTTATATATATACTTTGTTTACTATACATTTTTGCTCTTCGATCCTGACACACCTTTCTACACATACTATCCCTTGGGGCTACCCTCAACAGTTTTTCAGAGTTGCCAGATGGATGCCAGTCTTCAGTAAAAGGCACATGAGAGCCCGCCCCGGAGCTTGCTAAAAGGCATCTGAAGAACTTTCAGACCATGAGAAACAACATTTTCTGGTCTGATGAAACAAAGATTGAACTCTTTGGCTTGAATGGCAAGAGTTATGTCTGGAGGAAACCAGGCGCCGCTCATCACCTGGCCAATACCATCCCTACAGTGAAGCATGGTGGTGGCAGCATCATTCTGTGGGGATGTTTTTCAGTGGCAGGAGCTGGGAGACTAGTCAGGATCGAGGGAAAGATGAATGCAGCAATGTACAGAGACATCCTTAATGAAAACCTGCTACAGAGTGCTCTGGACCTCAGACTGGGGTGAAAGTTCATCTTCCAACAGGACTACGATCCTAAGCACACAGCAAAGATAACAAAGGAGTGGCATTGGAGCTGGTGCTCTAATTGCCAAGCTCTGCTTCTTCACTGGGGATTGGAGTTTTCTAAAGCAAAATACACCCGCCAGTCCGCCTTGCATAGGCTGCCACAACCTCCCCGCCGATCCAGGTGCCTCCAGCTGTTCCTCAGCGCTGCTTGCCGGTAAGCAGAGCCAGCACAGGCAGAAGGGAGAGTGCACACATGTCCTTCTGATCACAGTGAGATGGCAGCTCACACAGAACTCTGCTCTCTTCTTTCGCTCCTGTAGCTGCAAAGGCTACCTGATCCCTTGCTATTGCTTCTTCTCACCACCAGACCTTCTGTGACACCCGGGGTTGCCCAAGGGCAGGCTGCCAGCACCCAAAAAGCCACCAGGGAATCAGCAGTTGCAGAGGGTATTGGGATTGTATCCTTGATTACAAGGGTATTGGGAAAATGGGTAACAGGTGCCGCAGGTTCCGCCCCCACCCCTGGCGCATAGAGGGAGACAATGGCCGCCGATGGCGTGCCTCGTGTGGCTCCCTCAGCGTCCCTGAAGGCAAAGCCCTGACCACTGTCATCACCTCTGCCGTAAACTACGTGAAGGCATGACGTCACACGTGCACGCGGATGGGCCCGTCCGCACGCACTCCGCACAACGTCTGGACGTCCGGAGGTGATCAGGGACGCCGCCGGCAGGGTGATCACTCCCACCTGTGGCCGAGGCCAGGACTCAGCCGCCTAGTGGGACAAATTGGGAGCACAGTTGGCAAAGCTCCCCGCCCTGCCAGGAAGGCGCATTGGGAAACAGGATCCCCGACCCGGGGCAATGTGCAGCCATAGAGACGTCACAGGAATCCAATGGTCTGAAATGCAAGTGGGGAAGTGCTGAACGAGAGGCATAAAAAACAGGCTGACAAGGTTATACAATGTATGGTACAACAATATCAATAAAAAATCAAAGCAAATACTCATTAATCGTATAGCAGAAATGTTTTAGGCTGTACACAATAAATTCTAGTGGTATACTTCAAGGTAGATGGTTACTCAATACACCCGAAAATGAGTAATGGGAGTAGGATCTTAATCCGATCTCCACCACGATCGAGAATGTATGCTCGATCGGGTATGGCAAAAGATACAGACTTTTAAGAGAGCGCAACTAATTTGGTGAGCTCTAACGGAGGAATATAGCTTCAGTTTGATCCCCACATTCAAAGTCTGCTTGGTATCCTAATATACAATTTGGCACATTCGCTGTCCTAAAAGAAGGGTATTGATATAATATGATGTAGTGTTCACAATTTATACAAAGAAATATACACAGAAGAATACTGTCACGTTCCGGGTACAGCGGGGAACAGGAGGTGGATCCCCGCTGTACCCGGGTTGTATTGGAGGACCGGTTCTAATGTTGCTACTGGTTTTCACCAGAGCCCGCCGCAAGGCGGGATGGACTTGTAGCGGCGGTAGCAACCAGGTCGTGTCTTCCAATAGCAACTCGACCCCACTGACAGCTGAGACAGGCGCGGTACACAAGGATTAGGCAGAGGCAAGGTCAGACGTAGCAAAGGGTCAAGGCAGGTGGCGAAGGTTCGTAGTCGGGGGCAACAGCAAAGGTCTGGATACACAGTAGGAGCAAAACACACTAACGCTTTCACTGGGCACTATGGCAACACAAGATCCGGCAAGGACAGGAAGGGGAAGTGGGTTTTTATTGGTTTTGGGGTGAAAACTGTAATTGGGCCAGGCACCAATTGATTGTGCGCTGGCCCTTTAACTGGGGGAAGACTCGCGCGCGCGCCTGGGGAGCGGGGCGCGCGCACGCCGGAAGACTGCAGGGGACAGGTGAGAGGAGCGGGATGCGATCCCCGGGCAGACCGAGGATCGCATCCCGGAAACGAAGCAGCGCCTGCGGTCAGGGGAGCCGACCGAGGCGCTGCAGAGAAGAGAGCGTTCAAAGAGACATTTCTCTAGTTTGGTGTAAAGGTGATGATCCCGGAGCCTTTGGAGTACTTGACGGACATGAAGACGATGCACCTCCAAGCTAGAGGAGAAAATCAGGATATTGTCCAGATAGACAACAACACAAGAGTACAGCAAATCCCTGAAAATCTCATTAACAAAGTCTTGGAAAACCGCAGGAGCATTACATAAACCGAAAGGCATGACGAGATATTCAAAGTGTCCGTCACGGGTGTTAAAGGCGGTTTTCCATTCATCGCCTTTACGGATACGGATGAGATTATATGCGCCCCGGAGGTCCAGCTTGGTAAAAATTCTTGCTCCGCGCAAACGGTCAAAAAGTTCAGAGATAAGGGGCAGCGGGTAACGATTTTTTACCGTGATTTTATTAAGACTACGATAGTCAATGCAGGGACGTAAGGACCCGTCCTTTTTGGCGACAAAGAAGAATCCTGCACCAGCAGGGGAAGAAGACTTGCGGATGAAACCTCTTTTGAGGTTTTCCTGGATGTAGTCTGTCATGGCTTGTGTCTCAGGGATGGAGAGAGGGTAGATCCTGCCCCGGGGCGGAGTGGTGCCAGGAAGAAGATCAATAGGGCAATCAAAGGGTCTATGTGGCGGCAGGACCTCAGCTTGTCTCTTGCAAAATACATCGGCAAAGTCCCGGTAGGGTTGGGGGAGACTAGGCAGAGAGGTAGCGACGAGAACTTGTTTAGTGGGCACCGCTCTGAGGCAATGCCTGTGGCAGGAGGGACCCCAACTTTTGATGTCCCCCGAGGCCCAGTCGAGGGTAGGAGAATGTAGCTGGAGCCAGGGTAGGCCCAAAAGGATCTCAGAGGTACAGTTGGGTAACACAAAGAAGCTAATCTTTTCGTGATGGAGAACTCCAATCTTCATGAGGAGAGGTTCAGTGCGATAGTGCACGACACAGTTCAGGTTTTGACCATTTACAGAGGCGATGAAAAAAGGCTTGACGAGACGGGTAACTGGAACATTAAACCTGTTGATGAGTGAAGCTTCAATGAAGTCTCCTGCCGAACCAGAGTCCAGAAAGGCCACAGCGGAGAAAGAGGATCTCTTGGTCAGAGAAATCCTCACCGGAATGGTCAGACGTGGAGAGGAAGAATCCACACCTAGCAGCGCCTCTCCCACGTTAGCTAGGTGCGAGCGTTTCCCTGACGCTGAGGGCGGATAGAGCAGTCCTTTAAGAAATGGTCGGGACTGGCGCAATACAGGCACAGATTATTATCTCGGCGGCGAGTCCTCTCTTGTGTGGTCAAGCGTGACCGATCCACTTGCATAGCCTCCTCAGCAGGAGGAGCAGGAACGGGTTGTAGAGGATTCTGGAAGAGAGGTGCCAGGCGAGGAAACCGCCTGACGCGACCAAAGTCCTTTTCCTGGCGTAGCTCTAGGCGTCTTTCGATATAACGCATGTCAATGCGGGTGGCTAGCTGGATGAGTTCAGACAGGGTAGCAGGAATCTCACGTGAGGCCAGCACATCTTTGACATGACTGGATAGACCTTTTTTGAAGGTCACGCAGAGGGCCTCATTGTTCCAGGAGAGTTCAGATGCCAGGGTGCGGAACTGGATGGCGTAATCGCCCACAGAAGAATTCCCCTGGACGAGGTTCAGGAGAGCCGTCTCGGCAGAGGAGGCCCGGGCTGGTTCTTCGAAGACACTGCGGACCTCAGAGAAGAAAGCTGGAATAGAAGCTGTGGCAGGATCGCCACGGTCCCAAAGTGGTGTAGCCCAGGCTAGGGCCTTATCAGATAGTAAGCTGACCACGAACGCCACCTTGGACCGTTCTGTGGGGAACTGGTCCGATAACATCTCCAGATGGAGGGAACACTAGGATAGGAACCCTCGGCACAGCTTGGGATCCCCATTGAATTTGTCAGGAAGGGACAGGCGGACTCTAGCAGCAGCAACTCGTGGCGGAGGAGATGCAGGAGGTGGTGGTGGAGATGGCAGAAGCTGCTGTAGCATAGCAGTCAACTGCGCCAATTGCTGTCCTTGTTGAGCGACCACCGTAGTCAGATCCGAGAGGCTTGGCAGCGGAACCTCAGCGGGATCCATGGCCGGATCTACTGTCACGTTCCGGGTACAGCGGGGAACAGGAGGTGGATCCCCTATGCCAATGGGGCGATAGCACGGGTTGTATTGGAGGACCGGTTCTAATGTTGCTACTGGTTTTCACCAGAGCCCGCCGCAAGGCGGGATGGACTTGTAGCGGCGGTAGCAACCAGGTCGTGTCTTCCAATAGCAACTCGACCCCACTGACAGCTGAGACAGGCGCGGTACACAAGAATTAGGCAGAGGCAAGGTCAGACGTAGCAAAGGGTCAAGGCAGGTGGCGAAGGTTCGTAGTCGGGGGCAACAGCAAAGGTCTGGATACACAGTAGGAGCAAAACACACTAACGCTTTCACTGGGCACTATGGCAACACAAGATCCGGCAAGGACAGGAAGGGGAAGTGGGTTTTTATTGGTTTTGGGGTGAAAACTGTAATTGGGCCAGGCACCAATTGATTGTGCGCTTGCCCTTTAACTGGGGGAAGACTCGCACGCGCGCGCCTGGGGAGCGGGGCGCGCGCACGCCGGAAGACTGCAGTGGACAGGTGAGAGGAGCGGGATGCGATCCCCGGGCAGACCGAGGATCGCATCCCGGAAACGAAGCAGCGCCTGCGGTCAGGGGAGCCGACCTAGGCGCTGCAGAGAAGAGAACGCCGTGAGCGCTTCGGGGTGGAGGAGGTACCCGGAGCGCTCGGCGTTACAAATACACAGTGCACAGCTCATGTCTTAGCTTTTATGTGTCAAACGGGGAAGGCCTGGTATGTCAGGATCTAGACTCCTTTCGCTGCTGAATAACCACCATGGAACAGAGGGTGAGCCACATGGAAGATGAGTTACATAAGCAAACGCTATCTCCAGAGGCATAACTAGAACATTCAGGGCCCTGGTGCACGAAACCTTGACTAGGACCGCCAGCTCTGCCTCCCAGCTCTGCCCCCGACTCCGACTCAGGCTCCTGGGCACCACAATGCAGTAAGACATGCTTCCAGAAGGTAGCCAATGTCCTGTGCACCTCTTCACTCTCCTCCTTGCCAGAGGAGTATTGCGATTTTGGCAATGTCTTTGACAAAGGTCAAGGTAGTTTGCCTCCACACAGGTCGTATGATTGCGCAATTAACCTTCAACCTGGTGCCATACACCCTCATGGCCGGATTTACCCTTTGTCGGTCTTGGAAGATAAGGCCATGAAAGGAGTGTGTTGCAGACGCACTTTCTCGAGGTTTCATCCGCAAATCCTCGTCTCCTGCTGGTGCTGATTTCTTCTTTGTGAAGCAGAAGAGTGGTGAACTGAGACATTGTACTGATTATAGGGGTTGATTAAGAATGCTTATCCAATTCCGTTAATTACGGAGTTATTTTTCCATCTCAAGGGAGCAACGGTTTTCAAGAAGCTTGATTTGAGAGGGGCATACAATCTTGTGAGGATTAAGGTGGGCGACGAGTGGAAAACTGCGTTTAATACCAGAATAGGCCATTATGAGTACCTCGTAATGCCTTTTGGCCTTTGTAACGCCCCAGCAGTTTTCCAGGAATTTATTAAGCATGTCCTCCGAGATTTGTTGCAGTTATGGGTGGTGGTTTATCTCGACGATATCCTCATATTTTCCAAGTCCCTGGAGAGCCACCACACAGATGTCTGTCGTGTGCTTCAGAAACGAATAGAGAACAATCTCTACTGTAAATTGGAGAAGTGCGAATTCTATTGTGAACAGGTTAAATTCCTGGGTTATGTAATTTCCACTGCAGGTTTTTCAATGGACCCAGAGAAACTTTCAGCAGTCCTACCCCGACCCGTGGGTTTACATCCTCTGCAGTGTTTTCTTTATTCGTAACTTCTTGTCTCTGGTCAAGCCCCTGACTGATATGACCAGAAAGGACGTTAACCGTCAGAGTTAGTCTCCGGAGTCCATTAAGGCCTTTGAGAGTCTCAAGGCTGCCTTTGTTTCTGCTCCTGTGTTGGCACATCCTGATCCTACATTACCTTTTATCCTTGAGGTTGATGCTTCTGAGAATGCAGTTGGCGCCCCTCTGTCTCAACATCCTACCTCTGAGAGCGCTATGCATCCTTGTGGCTACTTTTCCAAGAAATTGTTACCTGCGGAGTGCAATTACAAGATTAGTGACAGAGAGCTGTTAGGATAGGAACCATTTTAGCCCTGAAAGAATGGAGACATCTCCTCTAAGGTACCACTGTGCCGGTTCTCATTCTTATTGACCATAAGAATCTCACATTCTTGTCTAAGGCTAAATGCCTTTCTCCCAGAAGGGTGCGATGGGCTCTTTTCTTGTCTAGTTTCAATTACATTGTCTCACCCGGTACTAAGAATGTAAGGGATGACGCTTTGTCAGGACAATTTTCCTCCACTTCCAAGATGGAGTCGGTTCCGGGTTCCTGTGATTCCTCCTGATTGTATTCTGGCTATGGTTAGCACCAGTCTCACTTCTCCTTTGGGTGACAAAATTCTTGCTGCTCAGGTCCATGCTCCCCCTGAGAAACCTTGTAACCACTGCTTTGTCACAGAGAGTGCACAATATGCCCAATGCCTGGACCTAGGCTGGGTCATCATAGGCAATGTCTGTCTGGGTAATGTCAGGAGGTCTTCTACAGTTTCTTCTTTCAAGACAACTGTCCTGCCAAATACATTGCACTACTTGTTTAGAACAGTGCCCACACCACTACCATGTCGGAGGAAAACTTTGCGGTAAAGGCATACAACAGTTCTTCAAACAAGGCAATAACAAGGCCCTTAATTTCTGGGAGAATAATGTCAGCACCACAGTGTTCGATGTAAAGAATAAAGATAATGAGCTGGCAGCCAACATTGAAGACAACGAGTTCTATCAGGGCAATTCCAGCAGCAGGATGGCACAACTACCATTTCGTGCCTCAAGAAAGAAACTACCAAAGAGTGTTCAGCATGCAGAAGCACAATTTACTTCTTTACAACGCACCCTGAACAGAAAACCTGAGATGAAAAAACACTTTGTTTACTGTATGCAGAATTGGTGAAAGATCGTGCAAAGCCAGCACCACCTCTGAAAGAAAGAGAGGAATGTTGGTACCGACCGTGCTTTTGCGTGTATTCGCAGGCCAGATCAGATAAGAGTGGTCTTTTAAATCAAGTGCTCAATATGAAGGTGTTTCCCTCAATGATGTTCTTTTCACAGGGCCTAATCTAAACAACAACCTTATAGGAATTTTGCTCTGCTTCAGACAAGAACCAGTTGCTGTTATGGCTGACAATAAGCAAATGTTTCACTGTTTCATCGATCAAGAAAACAACAAATTTCCACAGGTTCTGAAGGTATGACAACAGTGATGTCAGCTATGAAGTCATGAACTACTGAATGAAAGTACATGTTTTCGGTAAAGCCCTTTGTGACAAACCCAACCGGGACAGGTGCTTTTGGAAGGGACTGCAGTGTAGCCTCTTGCCTACTGGCTATGGGCCCTGGCTTTTGAAGGGGCTCTATTCTTTCGGAGGTGTGTGCCTGGAGAACCTTTGGAGTGTTTTTTTTTTTATTCGGTTTCATATCTCCCCGAAACACACAGACTCAGGGAACCTAGGACCTGGATACAGATTTGGGTCCTGTGTGCCCAAACCAGCAATGAGTGCTTCACCCCCCTCTTAGACTCAGAGACTCAGAATAGATGTTAATATAATCAGCTCAAAACAACTTGATGCTGGGTTCTCCTGCTATAATCTGTCTTATAAGGTGTCTTTCTCTCATGGTATAATTCCCCATTGTGTGCCTCCTAGGTGTGAATTCCCATTGTTAATTGAGTCACCTATTGTTTCTGTCTGTCTGATAGTATTGTGTTCACTTTACCCTGTTACCAAACTATTTGTCACATACCTGGTCCTGAAGCCAAAATGCTGAGAGGGCTCTCCATGCTGCTGAGTGCTTGGTGCCCCTGGAGGTGATAATAGGGAACACAAAGCCCAAAGAAGCAGGGATTGCCAGCTTTGCCACAGATCAGGGATGGTGGTATGGAGATCTCTCCGCAGGTGGATACCAGATGAGGTGACCCAGGAGAGCTGAAGGTGGTGCAGTCTGCACACAGCAGGAAATGGGTTGCAATGGTAAGTACTGCAGGCTGGAGCAGCAGGTGAGTACCGTAGATAGGTACTGCAGGCTTGGTACAGCAGGTAGCCATCAAGGTGTATCACAGCAGATGGGGCACAGCAGAAGGCATAGTCAGGGACAGTAGCAGAGGTCAGGAAGCCAGTGGTCTGAAGATCTGATATCAGAATCGTGGTTAGTCAAGTCAGGGTCATACACAGGACAGGAGACAAGAGAAGATCTGGGAGCAATCCAAGGTCAGAGATGGGAGCGAGACAAGAGGGTTGGCAACAGGTGAACAGAAACAACAGCAAACACGGGAACAGGAAGCTGAAGACCAGTTAGCAATGTCCATGTTCTACAGTCACCCTTTTAAAGGCCAGAGGGCTCCAGGATCTGACGTGCATTAGGTGCGAACGAGCGTTCGCAGCACGTGTGCATGTATTCATGCGGGTGCGACCATATTGGAAATTAGCCCCTGTGCCAGGCCTACAGGCAGCTCTTCTCCAGCTAGTCTCCTGACACTATTGTGAGGTGTAATATGTTTGTGTTAATTAGCTTACTGTTTATGTTTATGCTAGCTGTTCATTAGATGTACTGCTATTACTGTTTACAGTTTGTATTGTTTAGAATAATGTGATCAAGCTCATAACTGGAGTGGAAGGCCAGCCCAAATTCAAAAGCCCGAGAACTGAGGTGCTATAACCCTTTCCCTAACCTGGGCAGACCATTAGCTAAGCTAGCACATACTGTGGTCTAGATAATGCTCATGTGCCCAGTAACACTTATTTTAAAGCACAGTGTAAATGCAAGGAGTGGGGAGGAGGGAAATCGAACTCGGGTAAGGTTCAGTTTAACCATGCCCGGTGTGAGTGCACACTCAGACACCAGGGCTGTTACATTGGGGCAGGGGGAGAGTCCTCAATCCTGTCAAACTTTTGTATGGGTTTTAACATGTGATTAGCAGTACATACTGTATATCTCTACCTGTGCTTCAATACTTTAATAGCTTGTAACATGTTAACTCATACTGCAGGAATGTTGTCTAACTCAAGTGTCCAGAAGACATATGAGCACTTTTTGACCAGCATTAATGTACTGGGCCAACAACCACTAGTGAGCAGTGTTGGTTATCTTACTTTAAAAAAAGTAATTAGTTAAGTTACAAATTACTTATCCCAAAAAGTAATTGCAGTAGTAACTCAGTTACTACATTGGAAAAGTAATTAGTTACTCAGCAAAGTAACTGTGACTTTTTTTTAATATTCTATAGACGGGACTAGCAAAGGAAGTGAATGTCGCCGCCTCCATCGGCGAGATTGACACCTCGCGAGCCCCGTCGCCTGGTATGTATTTAACGGCGCGGGGGTCCCCTCAAGGTCCATAGCAGACCCTTATCCGAGCACGCAGCCCGGCCGGTCAGGAAAGGGGGTGGGGATGAGCGAGCGGCCCCCATGCGGCCCCCCACCCCAAAGCACCTTGTCCCCATGTTGATGAGGACAAGGGCCTCATCAACAGCCCCGGGGTCTGCGGACCGGGGGCTTATCAGAAGCCCTTTTCAATAAGGGGCCCCCAGATTCCGGCCCCCCACCCTATGTGAATGAGTATGGGGTACGATGTACCCCTACCTATTCACCTGGGGAAAAAAGTGTTAATAAAAAAAACACAAACACAGGTTTTTAAAGTACTTTATTAGACAGCTCCGGGTCTTCTTCCGACTTCGGGGGTCTTGTCCCGCTCTTCTGCCGGGCCTCCTTTTACCTTCTTACAGCTCTTTTACTAGCGTTGGCGCGGTCTTGTCGCTGTCGCCGCCACCACCTTCTTCTTCTTCTTTTTCTTCTTCTTCCTTCCAATGTTGACACAACTCTCTCTCCTGCCGTAATGGCAGGGACGCGTTGTGCGGCGACTTATATAGGCATAAGAGGCGGGGCCACCGGGTGATGTCACATGGTGACCCCACCCCTTATGATGTCACAGCCCCAGGGGATGCTGGTACGGTGACATCATACGGGGTGGGGTCACCATGTGTTTTTTTTATTAACACTTTTTTCCCCAGGTGAATGGGTAGGGGCACATCGTACCCCATACTCATTCACATAGGGTGGGGGGCTCCTCCGCTAGTAAAAGAGCTAGCAGAAGATAGCGGAGGAGTCCGGCGAGAAGACCCCCCAAGAGGGAAGAAGACCCCCGGAGCTGTGTAATAAAGTATTTTAAAAAACTTGTGTTGTGTTTTTATTTACACTTTTTTCACCAGGTGAATGTGTAGGGGCACATCATACCCCATACTCATTCACATAGGGTGGGGGGCCGGAATCTGGGGGCCCCCTTATTAAAGGGGGCTCCCTGATTCTGATAAGCCCCCCGCCCGCAGACCCCGACAACCAATGGCCAGGGTTGTCGGGAAGAGGCCATTGTCCTCATCAACATGGGGACAAGGCCTCCCCCATGTTGAGGGTACACGGCCTGGTACGGTTCAGGAGGGGGGGGTGCTCGCTCGTCCCCACCCCCTTTCCTGACCGACCGGGCTGCATGCTCGGATAAGGGTCTGCTACGCCGTTTTTTCGGCATAGGGGTTCCCCTTTAAATCCATACCAGGCGACGGGGCCCTTGAGGTGTCAATCTCGCAGATGGAGGCGGCGACATTCACTTCCTTCGCTAGTCCCGTCTACCTGGTCCCGGGCGGTAGATGTAATTGCGGTAACGCCGTCCAAGTAATGGGAACGGCGTTACCATGAGGGGAAGAGTAATCAGTTAGATTACTCGTTACCCTCTAAAGTAACTGCGTTAAGTAACTCCATTTATTTTAACTGAGTTACTTACATCACTGCTAGTGAGTGAGTCGGCTACTAGCTACGTAAGCATTGAGGTACAGGATTAGATATATGGGCTGCTACATTCACATGTTATATTGGAAAGAAAGTTGCGAATTGACTAGCAACTGTGCATTATAGAAAGAAGAGATGTGTGGTTTTCATTATACTAAACTGGTTATTTGACCAAGAATGTCTCAGAGCTTATTCGGGGCTTCTTCTCCTATCAACAGCAACTCAGGAAAGAGAAGGTAAGTATGGAATGCTATGGTGGCTGGTAGCTTTGCCTGGACCTTGGGTAAAATATTAACTCCTCGCATCTCAGATAAGTTTGCAGATATCACTCCAGGCCTCCTGGTACATGGTATTGTTGCTCCATGACTGTGCATGTCTTTTGCCATAACACATGGCCAAGGTCATCAGGAACTCATGGAACATCTATGTTATGCTGACAAGCACAGTTGCCCCTTTTGTCTCTGCTCCCTGTGTTCTATTTTTGTGAGGCACATGCATTTAAGAAACCTTGGATGAAAAGATTTCATATTGCTATATGTATGAAAGCTCACAGCCAGATGATATGGACTTGCTTGTTACAACAGGAAGGAAACTTAAGTGTTATTAGACTCCTCATCCCATTAGATATAATCAAAGGTAATTAGGTTAGGCCTGGCTGAGCCCCTGTCTCACCCTGTGATTGGAAGCACTTGGCTGGAGGATAATCAGACAGAAGAGAAAGTTCATTAGATTGTAGAAAGTCAGCAATCGCTCTGCTCGCAATGACTCATAGGCCTGCAAGTCTACCTCTACTATTTTAAAGGATGCTCAATTTCAATCTATTTCCAGTGTGAGAGAAACAAAACATATCTTTCACAATGCAAAGTGACATCAGGAAAGCATACATTTTAAAGAGACAAAAGATAACATCTGTTGGCAGAAGAGGCAAGGCTGAAATAAATGTTTACTTCTTAACCGGTTCCTGACCGGCTCGCGCCGATATACGGCAGAATGGCACAGCTGTGCGAATCACCGTACCTGTAAGCCGCTCGCGTTCGTGGACCAGCGACGATCGAATTCGTTACAGAACAGATCAATCTTCGGGTCCTGGCCTGGACCTGCTGATCGATTCTGACGAATGAAATGCTTCCCCTGCCTGTAAGTGTAAACACAGGCAGGGGAAGTGATGTCATCGCCCCCCTTTTTTTCGTTCCAGAGAGAGGAGAAAGAACATCTCACAGTAAGTTGCACCAACACTACACTAACACCAGTACACGTAGGTACACTTGTCACTCCCCCAGTTAACCCCTTCACTCCCTGTCACAGTGTCACCAAGTGCAGTTGTCAGATTTTTCACTGATCACTGTACTGGTGTCATTTGGGATTAGGCGTTAGGACAGTTAGTTGTAGGCCCAGGTAGCTTTAGGGCACCCCCCCTCCCCCAATAAAGGTTTAACCCCTTGAACATCCCCTGTCACCAGTGATCACCGTATTAGTGTCAAAGGTGACGCTGGTTAGTTAGTTATTTTTTTACAGCACCAGGGTACCCGCCATATATTACATAAATAAAGATTTAACCCCCTGATCACCCAGCAGGTGACATCAGTTAGGTTTTAGCATCAGTTAGGGTCTGTGTCACCCCAGGCAGCGTCAGATTAGTGCCAGTAGCGCTAACACCCACACACGCACCATACACCTCCTTTAGTAGTATAGTGTCTGAATGGATCAATATCTGTGATCTGATCAGATCTATACTAGCGTCCCCAGTAGTTTAGGGTTCCCAAAAACGCAGCGGTAGCGGGATCAGCCCAGATACCTGCTAGCACCTGCGTTTAGCCCCTCCACCCAGCCCAGCCCACCCAAGTGCAGTATCAATCGATCATCGTCACTTACAAAACACTAAACACATGACTGCAGCGTTCGCAGAGTCAGGCCTGATCCCTGCGAACACTAATGCTGCGTACACACAATCGTCAAGAACGCGCTGACATACAACACGTACGACAGCACTATAAAGAGGAAGTTCAATAGCCAGTGCGCCACCCTTTGGGCTCCTTCTGCTAATCTCGTGTTAGTAGAAGTTTGGTGAGAGATGATTCGCGCTTTTTAGCCTGGTGCTTTTCAGATCGTTACTGCTCTTCAGTTTGTGCTTGTGGGTTCGTATCTGGTTTTCAGTGCGTGTAGTCAGTTCGTATCTGGTTTTCAGTGCGTGCTATTTATAGTACGTATTCGATTATCAGTGCGTTCTTGTCTGCACGTTTCTGATTTTCAGTGCGTTCTGCTAGTTCGTTCTGACCAGCCGACCGTTTTGAAGCCCTGTTGCGGGTACGTACTCATCGTACAGTTCGTGCTGTGCAGGGGCTTGGTGTTGGGGTTCTTACTTTGATCCAAGTCCAGTCCATGAACAGGGTGAGAAGGAGTTTATGGACCAAAAATAGTTTGCTCCAGCGTGACCAATTCCTTGCGGTACTTGGCGATGGGGAGAAGTCTGCCAGACATCAAGTTCTCGACAGGCATCTCCCCCCAGGCACTGGGAATCATTATTCCAGAGACCTGTTCTGCCATCATTCAGGTCCTGCAGAAGTACTATATTAGGGTAAGTTTTATCCTTTAACATCACATTATATGTATTTAAATAAATGTATTTTTAAACTAAATTTGTATTTTAAAATGAAAAATGTTTCCTTTGTTTCTTTTAGCTGTCTCCTAGGTTCTCCAATGGGCTTTTTTTTGGCCATTTACTTCAATAGTTCCAACATAATTTCTTTGATACATGAGGTGACAATCTCTTCTTTAGATAACTATTATTAGTGTTGTGGGTCTGCTACACACACACCTTTTTTTTGTTGTTAACCACTTGCCGACCGCGCACGACGATATACGTCGGCAGAATGGCACTTACAGGCAGGAGGGCGTATATATAAGTCCCTCCTTAACCACTTCAGCCCCGGACCATTTGGCAGCCAAAGGACCAGAGGTCTTTTTTCAATTTCGCACTGCACTACTTTAACTGGTAATTGCGCGGTCATGCAATTTTGTAACCAAACGAAATTTGCGTCCTTTTCTTCCCACAAATAGAGCTTTCTTTTGATGGTATTTGATTGCCTCTGTGATTTTTATTTTTTGCGATATAAACGGAAAAAGAGCGAAAATTTTGAAAAAAAAAGAGATTTTCTACTTTTTGTTATAAAAAAAAATCTAATAAACTCAATTTTAGTCAAACATTTGGGCCAAAATGTATTCAGCCACATGTCTTTAGTAAAAAAAATGCCAATAAGCGTATATTTATTGGCTTGCGCAAAAGTTATAGCGTCTACAAACTAGAGTACATTTTCTGGAATTTACACCGCTTTTAATTTATGACTGCCTATTTCATTTCTTGAGGTGCTAAAATGGCAGAGAAGTACAAAACCCCCCCAAATGACCCCGTTTTGGAAAGTAGACACCCCAAGCTATTTGCTGAGAGGCATGTTGAGCCCATTGAATATTTTTTTTTTTAGTCCCAAGTGATTGAATAAAGACAAAAATAAAAAAGATTTTTTTTTTTTTGCAAAAAGTTGTCACTAAATGATATATTGCTCACACATGCCATAGTTATATGTGGAATTGCACCCCAAAATACATTTAGCTACTTCTCCTGAGTATGGGGATACCACATGTGTGGGACTTTTTGGGAGCCTAGCCACGTACGGGGCCCCGAAACCCAAGCACCGCCTTCAGGATTTCTAAGGGTGCAAATTTTTGATTTCACTCCTCACTACCTATCACCGTTTCGAAGGCCATAAAATGCCAAAATAGCACAAACCCCCCCCCCCAAATGACCCCATTTTGGAAAGTAGACACCCCAAGCTATTTGTTGAGAGGCATGGTGAGTATTTTACAGCTCTCATTTGTTTTTGAAAATGAAGAAAGTAAAGAAAAAAAATTTTTTTTTTTCTTTTTTTCAATTTTCAAAACTTTGTGACAAAAAGCGAGATCTGCAAAATACTCACCATACCTCTCAGCAAATAGCTTGGGGTGTCTACTTTCCAAAATGGGGTCATTTTGGGGGGTTTTATGCCATCTGGGCATTCCATGGCCTCCGAAACTGTGATTGGCAGTGAGAAGTGAAATAAAAAAATTACACCCTTAGAAAGCCTGAAGGCGGTGATTGGTTTTTGGGGTTCCGTACGCAGCTAGGCTCCCAAAAAGTCCCACACATGTGGTATCCCCGTACTCAGGAGAAGCAACAGAATGTATTTTGGGGTGTATTTTCACATATGCCCATGACATGTTTGAGCAATATATCATTTAGTGACAACTTTTTGTAAAAAAAAAATATATATATATTTTTTTTTTCATTATTCAATCTCTTGGGACAAAAAAAAAAAATATTTAATGGGCTCAACATTGCTCTCATCAAATAGCTTGGGGTGTCTACTTTCCAAAATGGGGTCATTTGGGGGGGGGGGGGGTTGAACTGTCCTGGCATTTTATGCACAACATTTAGAAGCCTATGTCACACGTCACCCACTCTTCTAACCACTTGAAGACAAAGCCCTTTCCTGGTGCCTCCATGGCAGCATACCAATGGTTGGTTGCTCCGCCCCCAACCAACCCACAGGACCACTTCAAACTCTAGAAATAGGAGTTGAACCCCCCTGTCAGTATTCTTTTCTCTGTCCTCATACCTGCAGGATCACGGCCAGCCCTTCCTCACCGCTCTATGGTGTAACCATTGCAGGTTAATGCTCTCCTGCAGCATGGAGTCCCATGGCTTGGGTTGCTAAAGGCACCAGATAAGTATGGGAAACCCGTTTTTCTGTGGATCTTTTTGGGGTTGGGGATCAACAGGAGCCGCTTGTCATTCTCCTCTATATACCCCCACAAAGGCATGCATATATTCAGGGAGCGTGTTATGGCAGCATTGGGGAAAAGCATCCTCCCTCCCTTAGTGTCTCCCTGTGTGTGCGGCGCTTCGCGCGCGCCGTTCCGCTCTGTTTTCTCGGCGGAAGGCGGAGCCGCACCGTGACGTCACGGCGCATGCGCAGTAGCCGCTCTGAAGCCTCCGGCGGCCATCTTGGTACTCCCAAAGCGCTCTCAGTATAAAAGGAGAGCACAGCTTCAGTATGGTGTCAGCTACATAGGAGTACACGCCTCAAGTGTTCTCTCTCTCTCTCTCCTGCTGTCCAGCCTGTTGTTTTCTCCCTGGATATGGAACCAAGCCAAGGTACTGGAAGGGGCAAGTTTCCCCTTGTTTTTTTATGATCTGTATCTTGGAAGTTTGTTTTTTCTTTTTGACATATTGATGTTTTATACTTCACATTAGTCCAACTAAGTACCTCTCCTACCTTTTAGCTGCCCATAGCAATCTAACACCGCATCAAAAAGATCCTCAACATACCACTAGGTAAGGGCTGCAACAGTCAGGTAAGGTTTTAAAAAAAGAGCACTTTTTTAAAATAAACGGGTTTTAAAAAAAACTTCCTTTTTTTTTTTTTTTTTCCTCCCTCCCTCTCTCCCCCCCCCCCCCCTCATTTATGCAGCCCGCATCACGGATCATCCCGCCGGTCATCCCACGGGGGGTCCCAAGATAGGAGGTCAGGGGGGCATAGAAGTTCGGGTCACTCCCACTCCTCATCAGCCCATGCCTCTCGCAGTGGCCAAAGGTCACCCCGGCACTCCACAGACGGACATGTCTCGTCAAAATACCCAGGTCAGAAAGCTTGCTGGGTATGTGGAAAGCAAGCCCTCCCAGACAAACTGGTATGTGCCCAATGCCTCAGAGAAGCCGCGGGAGACAAGGAAAAAGACAAGCAGGAATCCATGGATTCCATTAAACAGTTAATAAAGGATTCTATCCGCGAGCTCGCGGTAAGTCAAGACCAGGCGGCTCCTTCTTCAGGTGAATCAGTGATTACCCCCACCCCACACCAGGATCCTGAAGCACTATCTGAGGAAGAAACAGAATTAGTGGAGGAGAACCCATCATCTTTCGATTTCGCTTTAGTAGAACCCTTTATTAATGCTGTAAAAGATGCAATCCAGTGGGAAGAGGACCCAGAGCCGCCGGCCAAATCCAAAAAAATATTTTCCACACCTGAAAAGAAAATTGTCAACCTTCCCCCTGATGGAGAAGATCAAGGAGGTAATAACAGACAAATGGCAGAAGGTAGATAAGAGGCCAATGGCCTATAACCGTTTTACAAAATTATACCCCTTTTCAGAAGCAGACGCACAGTTGTTTGATGCTGTCCCGCTGGTAGACGCCTCAATTATGAGATTAGCCAGGAATACAACACTCCCCTTGGAAGACGCGGTCTCCTTTAAGGATGTCCTGGATCGAAGAATAGATTCAGATCTGAAAAAATCCTATCAGGCAACGGGGGGGGCATGCAAACCAGCAGTCGCCCTAACCTCTATTTCCAGGGCCACAAGAGTATGGTCAGACAACATTGAGATAGCCCTCAGACAAGGTGTGGATGTGGAAGAAATCATTAAGGCACTAGATGAGCTGAAATTGGCCTCAGACTTTATGGCGGAGGCGGCCATTGACATTATAAAGTGTTCATCCAGGGCCATGTTGTATTCTATTACGGCCAGACGGGCATTGTGGCTTAAACCATGGGCAGCCGACCCTACCTCGAAACAATCATGGTGCCGTATCCCGTACAATGGGAAAGCCTTATTTGGCGACAAGATGGATGCAGCAATTACCCGGGTCACGGGAGGGAAGAGTGGCTTAATTCCCCAGGATAGAAGCCGGAGAAAGAGATTTGTGTCGCGCCCGGTGAATCAGAGAACCAAAGACTCCAGATCCTACCGCCCAGGTAGGGAATATAGGAGAGGCTGGAAAGGGTCACAGGCAACTTTCCTGAAGTCGGGAAAACCCAAAGCCTCAACTTCCACGACCGAGGGCCAGAAGTCCTTTTGACGCTCGACCCACCCAGGTAGGGTCTGTAGGTGCTCGACTCGGAGCATTCGCCCAAGTCTGGGTGGAAAACTGCACAGATCAATGGGCCGTATCCACGGTCCAACAGGGTCATCATTGGAGGTTCAAAGGACGCCCTCCACGTCTATCTTTTCAACCCACCAAAATTCCGGCCTCCGCAGGGAAAAGGGAAGCTCTCCGGCAGTATGTGCAAGCTTTGGTGCTTCAGCAGGCCGTGGTACCAGTCCCAGCTTCAGAGGAACACTTGGGGTTCTACTCCCCAATCTTCTTGGTCCCCAAGAAATCAGGCGGTTGGAGACCGGTACTGGATCTCAAAAAATTAAACAAATACATCCAGATAGAACATTTCAAAATGGAATCACTAAACACCGTGATTCTGTCAGTCCAGCCGGGGGATTGGATGGCCTCGATAGATCTTCAAGATGCCTATCTCCACATTCCGGTCCAGAAGGAATTTCAACCTTTCCTGCGTTTCCAAATAGGGGACTTACGCCTCCAGTTCCGATGCCTCCCCTTTGGGATCTCGACAGCTCCGAGGACGTTTACCAAGGTTCTGGTGGCGATTCTAGCTCCCCTGCGAGAAGAGGGGATCCGAGTGTTGCATTACCTGGACGATATACTAATATTGTCCCAACACAGAGTGAACCTGGAAGAACATGTGCAAAGGGTCCTGAACACATTAGGCAAATTTGGATGGCTGGTGAACTACTCCAAAAGTCAGCTGATTCCCACCCAGAGGATGGTATACTTAGGGGCCTTCTTCAACACCCCCGAAAGCGCGGTATCGCTACCATCAGAGAAGATGCCGGCTCTAATAGCCAAGGTGAAAAGGATGCTAGCAGGCCATCATATACCTACATCAGATTGCCTGAGCCTGCTGGGGTCCCTATCCTCCTGTATCCCCATGGTCAAGTGGGCCAGATGGCATCTGCGGGGATTCCAAATAGGGTTCCTAGCACAGTGGCGAAAGGACCGCCTAGATCAGACTATATGGATTACCCCCTCCATGAAGTCCAGTCTTTGGTGGTGGACAAGAACAGCCAACCTTCTAGTACACTGCGCTCTGGGGCCCATCCCCTGGACCATCCTGACGTCGGATGCAAGTCAGGTGGGCTGGGGAGCACACGTGCAGGGTCACCTAGCTCAGGGAAGGTGGCAATTCAACTCAGTCAATGTTGTGTCCAACATTTTAGAAGTGAGGGCGGCATGGATGGCGTTACAGAACCTGGCCCCCTATCTCAGAGGAAAGTCCATACTGCTACGGATGGACAACAAGGCGGCGGTAGCCTACGTTCAAAACCAGGGGGGAACACACAGCAAGTCCCTTCTCAGCGAAGTGACACCCATCCTGAACTGGGCCGAGAAGAACTTACTCGATCTACGGGCCTCTTACATCCCAGGGCCCGAAAACCAGCTAGCAGATCGCTTGTCAAGAACCTTTGTCGACAACAACGAGTGGTCTCTCAGTCAGGAAGCCTTCTGGTGGATATGCCAACAGTGGGGCACTCCCCAAGTAGATCTCTTCGCCTCTCCCCTCAATGCGAAGACACCTCGTTTTTTCTCAAGGTTCCCATCACTAGGAACAGCGGGGGTGGATGCCCTGATTCAACCTTGGGACTTCCGGAAGGGGTATGCGTTCCCACCAACCCCCCTGATACTGAGGTTTCTCCAGAGGCTGACGTCAGAGAAGGTCACAGTTCTGGCAGTAATCCCATACTGGCCCAAAAGACCATGGTTCCCGCTGCTAGTCAAATTGGCCATATGCAAGCCGCTCCGTCTTCCTTTCAGGAACAACCTGCTGTCACAGGGCGGTCTCTCTCATCAACACCCAGAGATCCTGGATCTGAGGGTCTGGAAATTGAGCGGGAAAGGCTGGACAAGCTAGGGTGTGCACCTAAAGTCGTCCAAACACTGTTGCAGGCTAGAAAAGCTACCACCAACTCCACATACTATAGAATATGGAGGAAATTCACAGAAATGGCTGAAGCTAATCAGTTTGACCCCCTGGAGCCGGGGGTACAGAATATTCTCCTGTTTCTGCAGGCCGGTTTAGATTTAGGCCTAGGCCTAAACACCTTGAAGGTGCAAGTTTCGGCTCTCTCAGCTCTGACGGATACACGCTGGGCGTTGAATCCTTTGGTGGAACGCTTCTTAAAAGCGGTGCTAAGGCTCCGGCCTCCCAGGAAGACGTTGTACCCAAAATGGGATCTAACATTAGTACTTAATGTTTTATCAAGTCCTCCTTTTGCTCCCACGGAGGAATGCTCCCTGGAGGATATCACCATGAAGACGGTATTCCTAATCGCCATCACTTCGGGGCGCAGAATATCGGAAATCCAAGCCCTAGGGGCTCAAGAACCTTACACCACCTTTTTCCCGGATAGGGTGGTCTTGCAACCCATTCATCAGTTCGTCCCGAAGGTGCCTTCAATCTATCACCTCAGTCACGAATGGGTTCTACCAACTTTCGAGGAGGAATCATCCGCCTCAAGACTTCATGAGTTAGACGTAGCCAGATCCCTGAAACACTACTTGCTGTTAACACAGCAGCTTCGAAAAGACCAAAGGCTGTTTATCATCAGCAAAGGCGCAAAGAAGGGAAAAGCGGCATCGAAGACAACCCTAGCAAGCTGGATTGTGAAGCTAATACAGAGGGCATACCGGGCTAGTGGTCTCCCTGCTCCAAACGCGGTCAATGCACATTCGGCAAGAGGGATGGCGGCCTCTTGGGCAGCTTTGGCACGGGTCTCCCCAGAGACGATCTGTCGGGCAGCCAGCTGGTCATCATTCAACACTTTCATGTCCCACTATAGTGTGGACCCAGCAGCTCTCACTTCCCGAGATTTTGGGAAAAAAACCTTGCAACTTTCTGTACTGTAGTTGTTATTAAAATTATTATTGCAGTACCCTCCCTGTAAGCGAGTTATTAACCATTGGTATGCTGCCATGGAGGCACCAGGAAAACGGAAAATTGAATACTTACCTTCCGTAATTTTCCTTTCCTGGTGCCTACCCATGGCAGCATACACCCTCCCTTCAATAATCCTTAAGAGGTTTGGAGGCTAGTTACAAGAATACTGACAGGGGGGTTCAACTCCTATTTCTAGAGTTTGAAGTGGTCCTGTGGGTTGGTTGGGGGCGGAGCAACCAACCATTGGTATGCTGCCATGGGTAGGCACCAGGAAAGGAAAATTACGGAAGGTAAGTATTCAATTTTCCGTTTTCTGACACTTTTTGTTTACATGAAAACATATTTTTTTTTTGCAAGAAAATTACGTTGAACCCCCAAACACTATATATATATTGTTAAAGCAAAGGCCCTACAGATTAAAATGGTGGGTGTTGCATTTTTTTTTTCCACACAGTATTTGCGCAGCGATTTTTCAAACGCATTTTTTGTGGAAAAAATACACTTTTTTTTATTTTAATGCACTAAAAACACACTATATTGCTCAAATTTTTGATGAAATAAAAAATATGATCTTAGGCCGAGTACATGGATACCAAACACGACATGCTTTAAAATTGCGCACAAACACGCAGTGGCGACAAACTACATACATTTTTAAAAGCCTTTAAAAGCCTTTACATGATACCACATTAGATTCACGGAGGAGGTCTACTGCTAAAATTACTGCCCTCGATCTGACCTTCGCGGTGATACCTCACATGCATGGTGCAATTGCTGTTTACATATGACGCCAGACCAACGCTTGTGTACGCCTTTGCGCAAGGGAAGGGGGGGCAGGGGTGCTTTTTTTGTTTTTTTTTTATTTATTTAGCTTTTTTATTTTATTTTTAAACTGTTCCTTCCATTTTTTTTCTTTGTTATGATTTTTATTGTTATCTCAGGGAATGTAAATATCCCCTATGATAGCAATAGGCAGTGACAGGTACTCTTTTTTTGAAAAAAATTGGGGTCTATTAGACCCTAGATCTTTCCTCTGCCCTCAAAGCATCTGACCACACCAAGATTGGTGTGATAAAATGCTTTCCCAATTTCCCAATGGCGCG
The DNA here is from genome assembly GCA_028564925.1 of Lithobates sylvaticus. Lineage (NCBI taxonomy): Eukaryota > Metazoa > Chordata > Amphibia > Anura > Ranidae > Lithobates > Lithobates sylvaticus. Next base: position 183,445,970 of record CM053033.1, on the reverse strand, counting down.
GTTTATATCCGGGAGGGGGGAACATTCCCTCCCACTGCTTGTAAAAGCAGTCTAGAGGCTAATTACTTTTACATGAAAGCCGATCACTGCTGAAAAGAATGATACCAAGATGATACCTAAACCTGCAGGCATCATTCTGGTATAACCATTCAAAGTCCAGCAAACATACTGGACATATATTGTAATCTTTTTTTTTTCATGCAGCCTCTTGGCTGAACGAAAAAAAGAGATTGATTGGTAGGAATGCCCACCATTAGAATACCTCCCTTCATCCACCCACTTCTAATGATGGGCATACATGCACCATTTATATATGCCGATGCATGGGGGCATCCTCCCGCAAAAGTTATGCCGTGTACACACGGTCGGAATTTCGACCGTATGTACGTGGCATTAGGAGCCAATCACTCCTCCCCCCCCCCTGCTGCCCCCATGCTTCGGCATATATGCTCTTTTTTTTTTAACTGTGGTGGTGAAATCACCTCCTACAGCGTTGGAGTCGCGGCTTTATGTATCGTGGGAGCAAACGCTGTTGCTGTCAAGATAAATAAATCCGCTTTGCAACTGAATGGCGCACCTGAAAACAAAAAAAATGCTTAACACTGAAACACAGTAAAAAAAATTACATACCTGAAAAGCAAGCATGATAAAACATAATAAAACATTGCAGAATAGAATGGAGTAAAAAAAGAGCAACAATAGAGAGAGAATAGAGAGAGAGAGAGAACAATAAAACGACAACTATTTTTTATTTTTTTATTTTTTTGAGCTTCACAGGTAAAAAAGCTCCTGACTGAAGCGACTGAATCAAAACGCTGCCACAAAAAAAATGTTAGCGATCGCAGGGATCAGGCCTGACTCTGCGAACGCTGCAGTTATGTGTGCTTAGTGTTTTGTAAGTGACAGTGATCGATCGATACTGCACTTAAACGCAGGTGCTAGCAGGTATCTGGGCTGATCCCGCTAACAATGCGTTTTTTTTGGAACCCTAAACTGCTGGGACGCTAGTATAGATCTGATCAGATCAGATATTGATCTGTTCAGATACTGTGCCACTAAGGGTGGTGTATGCTTTGCGCGTGGGTGTTTGCGGTACTGGCACTAACCTGGGGCGACGCAGACCTTATTTGACCCTAAAACCTAATTGATATCACCCGCCGGGCGATCAGGGGGTTAAACCGTTATTGGGTAATAAATGGCGGGTGCCCTGACAGTATAAAAAAACAAGCTAACTAACCAGCGTCACCCGTAACAGTAATACAAAAAAAAACTGGCTACCTAGCGGCACCAGTGACACTAATGCAGCGATCAGGAAAACAATCGCTTAGTGACACTGGCAAAAGGGGGTGAAAGGGTTAACTAGGGGCAATCAGGGGGTTAAACCTTTATTAGGTAATATATGGGGGTACCTGACGCTATATAAAAACCTGACGGGGAACCTAAATAACGAAATAACGAACTGGCTAACCAGCGTCACCAGTGACAGTTATACGGTGATCACTGGTGAAAGGGTTAACTCTAGGGGCAATCAGGGGGTTAAAACCTTTAGGTTGTAATATGGGGGTACCTGACCTATAAACCTATTTATGAACCTATATAAACATGGCGGTTAACCTAAAAAAAAAACTGGTTACCTAGCGACACTAATGCAGCGATCAGAAAAACGATCGCTTAGTGACACTGGCAAAAGGGGGTGAAAGGGTTAACTAGGGGCAATCAGGGGGTTAAAAACCTTTATTAGGTAATATATGGGGGTACCTGACGCTATATAAAAACCTGACGGGGAACCTAAATAACGAAATAACTAACTGGCTAACCAGCGTCACCAGTGACATTTATACAGTGATCACTGGTGAAAGGGTTAACTCTAGGGGCAATCAGGGGGTTAAAACTTTATTTAGGTTGTAATATGGGGGTACCTGATCTATAAACCTATTTATGAACCTATATAAACATGGCGGTTAAAAAAAAAAAAAAATGGTTACCTAGCGACACTAATGCAGCGATCAGAAAACCGATCGCTTAGTGACACTGGCAAAAGGGGGTGAAGGGGTTAACTAGGGGCAATCAGGGGGTTAAACCTTTATTAGGGGGGGGGTAGGGGGCTACCTTGGACCTAAAACTAACTGCCCTGACAGTTATTACAGTCACACTGACACTAAATGCAGTGATCAGTAAATAAATGATCACTGCAATTAGTGACACTGTGACTGGGGGGGCAGGGGGTGATCTGGGGGGTGATCAGGGGGTGACAGGGGGGTGGATTGTGTGCCTATGTGTACTGGTGTCAGTGTACTGTTTGTGCACTAACCTGTACATCTTCACTCCTCGGCGTTCCGGTCACATAGACCGGCGCACCGAGCGTGACATCAATTCCGCCTTCCTGTCTATACAATAGACAGGAAGGGGAAGCTTTTCATTCGCCAGGAGCGATCGCGAGGGGGTGGCCAGAAACCACTGGCCGTCCCCTCGTCCCGGATCGCTCCTGACACGATCCCGACCGTCCCCGCCGGCGGAGGGGGGTCCGATCGGACCCCCCAACCGCCTGAAGAATGGCACGTACAGGTACGTGATTCTGCCTGTACGTGCCATTCTGTTGACGTATATGTACATGGGGCGGTCGGGAAGTGGTTAATGCCTGTCCGTGCCATCGGGAGCGCGCCGGGAGCGGCGCGCTCCCACGCCGGTCGGGACCCCCATGAGTCCGGTCGCGGTCCCCGCGGACTCGATCGCCGCGGGGACCCCCGCGATCGTCTCACGGGAAGGCTGAACGGAGAGATGCCGAGATAAACAGCATCTCCCCGTTCTGCCTAGCAACTAGTGACGCCGATCTCTGCTCCCTGTGATTGGAGCAGAGATCAGCATTCACTAGCTGACAGCCACGCCCCCCCCACAGTAAGAAACACACCCCTAGCATACTTAACCCTTACACTGCTCCCTTGTGGTTAACCCCTTCACTGCCAGTGTCATTTATACAGGAATCAATGCATTTAAATAGCATTGATTGCTGTATAAATGACAATGGTCCCAAAAATGTGTCAAAAATGTCCGATGTGTCCGCCATAATGTCGCAGTCACAAAAAAAATCGCAGATCGCCGCCATTACTAATAAAAAAAAAATATTAAAAAAAATGCTATAAAACTATCCCCTATCTTGTAAACGCTATAACTTCTGCGCAAACCGATCAATAATCGCTTATTGCGATTTTTTTTTTACCAAAAATATGTAGAAGTATACGTATCGGCCTAAACTGAGGAAAAAAATGTTTTTTTATATATTTTTTGGGGATATTTATTATAGCAAAAAGTAAAAAATAATGCATTTTTTTCAAAATTGTCGCTCTATTTTTGTTTATAGCGCAAAAAAATAAAAACCGCAGGGGCGATCAAGTACCACCAAAAGAAAGCTCTATTTGTGGGGAAAAAAGGATGTCAATTTTGTTTGGGAGCCACTTCGCACGACTGCGCAACTGTCAGTTAAAGCGACGCAGTGCCGAATCGCAAAAAGGGGCCTGGTCCTTTGGCTGCAAATTGGTCCGGTCTGAAAGTGGTTAATGTATGTAATGCATTAAAGTGGATATAAACCCAAAAAAAAAACTTTTGCAGTGCACTTGTAGTGCGAAGTGGATTTTCCTTTAGTAAATAACACCCACAGTGCTTTATAATTTGCATAAATCCAGCCATTATCGTCACTACAAAAAATAAATTCAGGGTGCTGAAAATGATAAATATTATTATCATTAAAGTGGATGTAAACCCCCCAAAAATGTTTTTGATGTCATGATGTAGAGAATAAGATTTCCTTTCATTTGAGCCCAGTCTTGCCACACAGATTTACTCCAGCCCTGTTCAGTTAGAAAAATTTGGTGCTGAAAGGTGCTGAAAACTTTGTCAAAAACGCCCCCCTTGCTGTGAGTGACAGGTGATTTACATATCTCATGCACTAGCCTGAGACAGGCACAGACCAGAGTGAAAGAAAATGTATTCTCGAGTGAACAGCAAGAAGAATATAGGGGAGATTTATGTAGTCAGAGTTGGGCAGAGTAGAACATCCAGTGATCTGATGATTGTTATAGTGCAGTGTGTGTGTCTGAGGTCACCTGATCACAGATAAAATTCCTTTCCATTACCAGGATTTGTTATGTGGGGGAGGGGTGGATTTCTCACTTTTATAATTACACAGGATGTGCCTGTCTCAGGCTAGTGCATGAGATATGTAAATCACCTGTCACTCACAGCAAGGGGGCGTTTTTGACAAAGTTTTCAGCGCTTTGTCAAAAATTGTCTAACTGAAGAATAAAAGAGGATTTCTCAGGGCTGGAGTAAATCTGTGTGGCAAGACTGGGCTCAAATGAAAGGAAATCTTATTCTCTACATCATGACATCAAAAAAAAATTTGGGGGGTTTACATCCACTTTAATGATAATAATATTCATCATTTTCAGCACCCTGAATTAATTTTTTGTAGTGACGATAATGGCCTGATTTATGCAAATTATAAAGCACTGTGGGTGTTATTTACTAAAGGAAAATCCACTTTGCACTACAAGTGCACTGCAAAAGTGCACTTGAAAGTGCACTGAAACTGCACTGAAAGTGCACTTGTAGTGAAATGTGGATTTGCCTTTAGGAAATAACCCCCATTGTCACTGTAAACACCAACTTAAGTAAAAAACTGCTATTGAGCATTGAAAGAAGAAGCCACACATTGTTGAGTAGAACATTTTCTACTCTGTGCACATTCACATGTGCGTTTAGAAAAGGGTTTTTGAACAAACTAACATATTTTTATTTTTTATTTTTTTTGGGACAGTAGAAATACATTTTTTATTATTTTTATTATAACTTTTCCAAAAAATGTTGAAAGTCAAATTTTGAAGATGCACACAAATTGAGAGTCAAAATAGGGATTTCCCTCCTGATCCCATGCCTAAGGTCAACATGTGCTAGCTCGCATCATGGGGGATCAATGGACGTGTTTTGGGGGTACAACCCCTTCCTCTCAGCTACTTGCGAGAAAGGGGTTGCACCCACAAAACGCGTACATTGATATCCCATGATGGCAGATAGCACATGTTGACACACTGTATCTTCAAAATTTGTCTTTCAACATTTTTTGGAAAAGTTATAATAAAAATAATAAAAAATGTGGGTGTGTTTTATATTCTGCCTAAAACATCAATGATGTTTTTGGGTCTTTTTTCCACATGCTTGATCTTCTGTAAATCCCGATTGTACACCATGATCTCCCCGATGAGGATGTGTGCACTTGCACTTGTGAAATTAGATTCTTCTTCCACAACATCCACATCATCTAAAATAAAAAAACACACCATGTATTATAAATATGCAGGCATACATCTATTACCTGAAGCTATGGTCACAGACACTCACCTGTTGTAGTCACTATTTAACCCACTTCATAAACCTCTCTGTCCTCCACATCCTCAGGTTGTGGTTTTGGGATTTCCCCTTCTTTAGGAGGTTGGGGGTCCCTGGTGTCCTCTGACATCCCGATTCTTTTCTCCCCTATGTGAATTAACCCCTTCACTACCCGCCCATAGTCATATGAAGCCCACAAGGTGGATCTCCCATCCTGGGTGGGCGTCATATGACGTCCTCCCATGCCCACGGCGTCGCTCGGGACCCGGTGAGTGTGCCCGGCGGCCGCGATGTCCGCCGGGCACCCGCGATTGCCCGTTAAAACAGCGGGACCGTGCGGGTCCGTGGAGCTGTGTGTGTAAACACACAGCTCCACGTCCTGTCAGTGGCGAGGAGACGATCATGTGATCCCAGTACGGAGGAAAACCGATCGGTCTCCTCCCTTGTGAGTCCCCTCCCCCCACAGTTAGAATCACTACCTTAGGGAACACATTAACCCCTGCAGCGCCCCCTAGTGTTAACCCCTTCCCTGCCAGTCACATTTACACAGTAATCAATGCAATTTTATAGCAACGATCGCCGTGTAAATGTGAATGGTCCCAAAATGTGTCAAAAGTGTCCGAAGCATACGCCGCAAAAAATTGCGGTACTGTATGCCCACCCAACAGCTAGGATTAAAATAAATGGAACAACCTCCCGGCCGTTTCACATGAAAAACGGCACCAGGCAGGGATGTCCGTTGTCCCCCCTTTTATTCATTTTGACCCTGGAGCCTCTGTTGTCCACAATAAGGGGATACCCGGGAATACATGGGGTAACAGCCGAAGACGAGGAACATAAACTGGCGGCATTCGCAGATGACGTTTTGTTCTTCCTGGGAAACCCACAGACATCCATGCCACTCCTGATGAAAGTCTTGAGACAATACGGGGAGATTTCTAATTTTAAAATCAACTCCTCCAAGACATTTGTTTTGAATGTCAATGTATCAAGTTCGGCGCAGCAGAGCCTGGAGGGGCGATTTGGGTTTCCCTGGAAGCAACAAATTAAGTATCTGGGAATAACCCTATCTAGGTCCTGGAAGGTAATGTTTAATATTAATTACCTCCCCCTATTAGATGATATCGCTAAAAAATGCAAAGAATTCAAAAATAGACCTTTGACGTGGCTGGGGAGGATCAACTCCGTAAAAATGATGATCTTACCATTAATTTCTTATAAATTCCAGATGCTCCCAATTCCCCTATCGGTAAACTATTTAAGAAAGTTAAATTCCCTAATTATGAATTTTATTTGGAGACATAGGAAGCATCGTATAGCACTGCGTACCTTAAAGCAAGAAAAAAACAAGGGTGGCCTAGCGGTCCCTGATATTGAAAATTATTATCAAGCAGCCGTCCTCTCAAGAATCCCCGAGTGGGGGGCAGATCATAGTGACAAAAGATGGGTTAAACTAGAAAAATCACTAAGCAATGCACAATTGGGTACCCTCATATGGAATCCACCTCACCACAGGTCTTTGGGAGAAAACACGCACGCCATAACCACTAATACATTGCGCATTTGGGATAGGGTTTACAAGCACTTAAATGGAGAGTTTAATTCACCACTAATAGCACTTAGAAACAATGAATATTTTCAGCCAGGGAGGGTAACGGTGGGAGGGGGATGGGTTAAAAAAGAGGGCACACGTTTGAAAGACATAATGCAAAACGGTAGGATTCTATCACTCACAGAACTTCGGAAAAAAGGTGACATGTTCAAGATGGATGAATGGAGGTACTTGCAATTATGCCACTTTCTAAGCAGCCTTCCCCAACCGATTAGGGCCGCGGACGATCTGACCCGAATGGAGCGGGTTTTCACGGCCGCTAAGGGGAGGAAAATGATCTCCAAAATATATAAACTACTAATAGAGGGGAGCGACAGGGGAATACCTCCATTCATCCAAAAATGGGAGAGAGATTTGGGCACTAAAGTAGATGCACTCACGATAGGCAAGATATTGAAACTAACCCATAGGTCCGCTATAGATACCAGGTCAGCTGAATCAAATTATAAAGTCATGTCTCGGTGGTACATCACCCCGGCTAAGTTAAGTAAGTTTCTCCCGGGATCTTCGGAGGCCTGCTGGAGGGGATGCCCCGAGAAAGGGACCATGGCCCACCTGTGGTGGGACTGCAGTAAAATTAAGATCTACTGGGCCAAAATTATAGGATACGTGAAGGAAATTACTGGTAACGCACTTGATAACGACCCGTGGGTTATTTTGCTGCATGGCACCAGAGAAGGGATAAAACAATATGAGAGATCACTGGTCCCTCACCTTCTAAATGCTGCCAAGCGAACGATAGCTAGAAACTGGGGCAATTACGATAGCCCACATGTCTGGGAATGGATCGATAGGGTTGAAGATACACGCCAGATGGAGATTTTAAGGAGTAGGGCTGAAGAAAGGATGGGGGATATGGAAAAAATAAAATGGGAAGGTTGGCTGAAATTTAAAAAAACCTGGAGCTTTGTAGAAGCAGTTAGGATTCAGCTATAGCCATTGAGAAGACGGATATCCTGTTGCATACAGACGGTTGAGCGGTGGTGACGCGGAGGAAGGGAGGGATGGGTGGCAGGGGATAAAATGACCACAGGGAAAGAGAGGGGGGAGGGGCAGCTTTATAGTTTCTGTTTGGGTGTCGTATGATGTATTCCCCTCTTTTTGACAAATCATAAGCAAGTATAGCCACAATGATGTGACGATCAATTGGGACAGTGATGAACGGACAAGTTGATTCGGGTCCCTTGCGAAAGGCTGAACTGATGTGGCAAAAAAAAAAAAAAAAGAAAAAAAAAAAAAGAAAAAAAAAAAAAAAAAAAAGAAAGTATATAACTTGACAGTATAGTTTGTTGCTGCCTGATACAACTGTTCTAAAACATCTGTAGGGTAAATGCCCTTAGTGTCTTAATGAATGAATGAAAGACTTGAATAGCGATGCAACTGCGAACTGAATCGCCTCAAGGCGCTTGATCCGTCCTGTGCGTCCTGCTTGTTAGAAGAGGTGGGTCTTGAGTTTTTTCCTGAAGGCCGATGGTTTTCTTCCATGCGGATGTCAGTGGGTAGAGCGTTCCATAGCCGCGGTCCTTGGACTGCGAATCTTCATTCTCCCTTGGATTTGTAGCGGGATTTAGGGATGAGGAGGAGGTTTTGGCTAGTTGATCGAAGTCTGCGGATGGGTGTGTTGTGTTTTATTTTCTCACATAGGTATTAAGGTGCGTTTCCTTGTGTGCATTTGTGGGTGAGGCAGAGGGTCTTGAAAGTGATCCGATCCTTAACGGTTAGCCAATGAAGGGTCCTTAGGGCTGGGGAGATGGATTCCCAGGTTTTGGATGACTTGTAGGCGTGCAATCTGGTATTTGGGTAGTCCTATTTAGAGGGAGTTAGCATAGTCGAGTCGGGAATTGATGATTGTTCCAACTACTACTGCATTCTCTTTTTCTGGAATGAAGGGGATGAGTCTACGTAGCAGATGGAGAAGATGGTGCGAGCCGCTTACTACTGATCCTATTTGAGCATCCATTGTCATCTCTGAGTAGAAGATGACTCCGAGACTTTTGGCTTTGGTGCTAGGGGAGATGGTCTGTCCAAGGATGGTGGGTGGTGTCCAAGGGGTCTTTGTTTTAATATTTCTGTTTGCGTTGAGGAGAATAAGCTCTGTTTTGGATCCATTGAGTTTGAGGGAGCTCGTGGTCATCCAGTCCTCTATCAATGTGAGGCATTTTTCTAGTTCTTGGTATTGATCATTTTGTCCGGTGATTCGAAAGTAGAGTTGCGTATCATAGCATAGGTCGGTTGTCCTGATGATTTTGAGGAGAGGGCGGATGTAAATGTTGAAGAGCACGAGTGACAGGGGTGATCCTTGCGGGACCCCATACGAAATTCCCCGCGTTTCAGAGGTGAAGGCTCCTAGTGTCATTGTCTGTGAGTGATTACCTAAGAAGGAGGCGAACCATGGTAGATCGGATTCTTTAACTTCTGCTACTTCTTTGAGGCGTATGAGCAGAGTGTTGTGGTCGATTGTGTCGAATGCTGCACTGAGGTCCAGAAGTACCAGGAGACATGATTCTCCATCATCTGCTGCTTCCAGGGCGTCGTCCCATATTTTAAGAAGTGCAATTTCTGTCCCATGGCCTGGGCGGAAGCCTGATTGAAGTGGGTCTAAAAGTTTGTGTGTGTCCAGGTGGAGTTGTAGCTGTTGTACTACTGCTTTCTCATGTTATGAGTCTGCGGTTGTTAGGGTCTTTGGGGTCGAGGTTGGGTTTCTTTAGCAGGGGTTTGATTATGCCTTGCTTGAGGGCGGTCGGAACCATCCCTTCTTTGAACGACTGATTTACGAGATGTGTTATCGTAGGTGCCAAGATGTCGGAGCATTCTTTCAGGAGTTTTGTGGGAATGATGTCATTGGGTAAGGTGCTGTCTCGGAGGCTTCTGATGATGTTTTTGGTGGTGTCCGCGGTGATCGTGATCAGCAAAAACTTTGGTAATTGTTTCCTGTTCCATAGGGATGGGCCCGGTGTTCGATTCAAACCCATGTTCGAACCGAACATCGGGCGTTCGCCCGCTCGGCGAGCCCAGAACTATTTGGGCCGCTCGCATCAAATTCGTGTGATGCGAGCGGCCCGCAATGCACTGCGCCAGTCGCAGTGCATTGCTGGCTAATGATTGGCCATGCATGCACTGTGACCCACATGCTTGGCCAATCATAGATCCAGCGGCGAGGAGAGCCATAATTGGCCATAGGCAGGATGCCTGTGGCAAATTATAGCTCAGGGGGTTTAGTTCACGCCCCACATTATACAAGGCCGCCGCGCCGGCGGCCTCGTCTATTGTGTTCCGGCGTGTCAGTGATATGTGGCTGTGATACATTCTGTAGTGCTGCTGACTGCTGACATTATCTGTGCTGTGATTCTGGGGATTAGTGTGTGTGCGTGCTGTTAGTACAGCATTGCAGTAGCACATTAAAACACCTTCCTTCCTTTCTTCATCCTGTTGTGTCATCTAAGGCAGCCATCTGCAGCTAATGAATTGCCTGTTCCCGTAACACAGAGAACAGTCATTCATTGAAAGTCATTGATAAAAAAAAAGTCATTGATAAAAAACAAAAAAAACAAAAAAAAAAGCGTGGGGGTCCCCCCCCAAATTCAATTACCAGGCCCTTCAGGTCGGCTATGGATATTAAGGGGAACCCGGGCAAAAAAAAAAAAAAAATGACGTGGGGTCCCCCTTCAAAATCCATCCCAGACCCTTGAGGTCTGGGATTGATTTTAAGGGGATCCCCGGCCAAAAAAAAAAAAATGGCGTGTGGTCCCCCTCAAAATCCATACCAGACCCTTATCCGAGCACGCAACCTGGCAGGCCGCAGGAAAAGAGGGGGGGGACGAGAGCGCCCCCCCCTCCCTCCTGAACCGTTTCAGGCCACATGCCCTCAACATTGGGAGGGTGCTTTGGGGTCCCCCCAAAGAACCTTGTCCCCATGTTGATGAGGACAAGGGCCTCTTCCCCACAACCCTGGCCATTGGTTGTGGGGGTCTGCGGGCAGGGGGCTTATCGGAATCTGGAAGCCCCTTTAACAAGGGGACCCCCAGATCCCGGCAACCCCCGGTGGGAAATGGTAAGGGGTACAAAAGTACCCCTACCATTTCACCAAAAAATTGTCAAAAATGATAAAAATTACAGGAGACGGTCTTTGACAATTCCTTTATTAAAATCTTCTTTCTTCTGGTCTTCTTCCTTTCTTCATCCTTCAGTTTCTTCATCTTCTCCTTCCGGCATCTTCTTCCATCTTCTTCTTCCATCTTCTTCTTCCTCCGATCCGCTTCTTCTTGCTCTGGTCTTCTCGTCCGGCATCTTCTTCCACGGCGTCGGTGTCTCTTCTGGGCCGCTCCGCGCAATGGGAGGCTCCCGCTGTGTGAGGCTTCGCTGCGTCTGACAGGTCTTTTATAATGGAGGGCGGGGCCACCTGGTGACCCCGCCCCCTCTGACGCACGGGGACGTCATGGGGAATTCCCTATGGCTTTCCCCATGACGTCAGAGGGGTGTGGTCACCAGGTGGCCCCGCCCTCCGTTATAAAAGACCTGTCAGACACAGCAAAGTCTCTCACAGCGGGAGCCTCCCATTGCGCGGAGCGGCCCAGAAGAGACGCCATGGAAGAAGATGCCGGACGAGAAGACCAGAGCAAGAAGAAGCGGATCGGAGGAAGAAGAAGATGGAAGAAGAAGATGGAAAAAGATGCCGGAAGGAGAAGATGAAGAAACCGAAGGATGAAGAAAGGAAGAAGGAAGAAGACCAGAAGAAAGAAGATTTTAATAAAGGAATTGTCAAAGACCGTCTCCTGTCATTTTTACCATTTTTGACACTTTTTTGGTGAAATGGTCCCTTACCATTTCACACAGGGGGGGGGGCGGGATCTGGGGGTCCCCTTGTTAAAGGGGGCTTCCAGATTCTGATAAGCCCCCCCCCGCCCGCAGACCCCCACAAACAATGGCCAGGGTTATGGGGACGAGGCCCTTGTCCTCATCAACATGGGGACAAGGTGCTTTGGGGGGACCCCATGTGGCCTGGTACGGTTCAGGAGGGAGGGGGGGCGCTCTCGTCCCCCCTCTTTTCCTGCGGCCTGCCAGGTTGCGTGCTCGGATAAGGGTCTGGTATGGATTTTGAGGGGGACCCCACGCCATTTTTTTTTGGCCGGGGTTCCCCTTAATATCCATAGCAGACCTGAAGGGCCTGGTTATTGAATTTGGGAGGACCCCCACGCTTTTTTTTTTAATCAATGACTTTTTTTTTATCAATGACTTTCAATGAATAGCTGTTCTCTGTGTTACGGGAGTCGGCAATTCATTAGCCGCGAGTGATTTTAAATAGCTTTTTTTTCCTGCAAAAATGACACTTTGTGCAGGGACAGTTCTAAGCACGGAAAACATGCGCCCCTTCACAGGCATACTATAGACACCCCCCAGGTACGAACTTTAGGTCCGTTTGCGGGTTCTGGTGCGAACCGAACCCGGGGGGGTTCGGCTCATCCCTACTGTTCGATAGACATGTGCGGTTAGTTTCGTACGAATCGTAAATTCGTACGAATTTGTCGAAATTCGTACATTCGTACGGAACCGAATTACGAATTTTTTTGGATACGAATTCTGTACGGAATACGAAATTCCGTTTACGAATTTCGGATCCAAATTATTCTACATTTCTTCGAATCCAACTACCAAATATATCGAATTTCAATTTCAACTAATACTAAAGAAATTATTATAGCGGATATAACGAGTGATTCGAAATTCGGCTCCAAACTATTCGAATTCAACTACCAAATATATCGAATTTCAATTTCAACTAATACTAAAGAAATTATTATAGCGGATATAACGAGTGATTCGAAATTCGGCTCCAAACTATTCGAATTCAACTACCAAATATATCGAATTTCAATTTCAACTAATACTAAAGAAATTATTATAGCGGATATAACGAGTGATTCGAAATTCGGCTCCAAACTATTCGAATTCAACTACCAAATATATCGAATTTCAATTTCAACTAATACTAAAGAAATTATTATAGCGGATATAACGAGTGATTCGAAATTCGGCTCCAAACTATTCGAATTCAACTACCAAATATATCGAATTTCTAATTTTCAACTAATACGAAAGAAATTATTATAGCGGATATAACGAATGATTAGAATTTCGGCTCCAACTACCAAATAATATCTAATTTCAACTAATACAAAATAAATTATTATAGCGGATATAACGAATGATTTGAATGAATTCGATATTCAGTATAACGAATATCGACAGTGTACGAATAATAACGAATTCTTTGTTGGTCCAAATTTCTTTACTACAGAAACATGTGACTGTTGGTTGACCAATCACATCAGAGGTTTTCTTGTGATGCTGAGGCCTACAGGGCAGGGCAGAGGGCACGCCCTGATCATATGACTTCTCTTTGTGGAGCAGATCATACAGTCAACTATTTGTGCCAGTGCATCTGCTCAAATATCGTTGTGATCCTTGGATTTTTGATATTCATTTGCCCTGATATCTGTTCGAGTCTGCAAGATTATTATCCTTGATAGCTTATTTTGCTATTGGATTTCTTCTTTTGCGCCAGATTTTTGTTTTAGTCTGCTCATCTTTTTTTTTTGTCTTTTTTTGACTTGGAAGGCAAAATGAGCAGCAAACAAGGAGATCAAGGCAGAAAGAGTGCTGCTGCTGGGAGAGGAAGAGCTTCGAGCCGGCGTAAAGTAGAACAGCAGCAGGTGGGACGTTCTGTCTCTGCGCCCCCTGAGCTCAGCTCACCTCCCATGAAGTTGAGGCGACCAGGAGGAGTGAAAGAGCCTGCCAAACAGCAGACATCACGTCGCCAGCTGTTCCAGGAGGACTTACCTTGTACAAGCACTGCTGCTGGTAGCACTAGCATGCCCACTCGTACCTTTTATGGAAGAGGACGAGGGCAGACCAAAGGTAAACTTCCCAGTGCACACACCTTTGTGCAGCCAAAGATGGAGATCTTGGACAGCATGCTGCAGGAGACATGTGAGGAGAAGGCCCAGGCTGAACAAGCTCATGATGATGTTATCACTATCAGCACTCCAGGGAGCTTCGAGATAAGCAAGCAGGAGCCTGAGGAGAGTCAGCTTACAACACATTGTAAAGATCATCAGTCTTCCCCTGGCAATGTAGAAGAAGAGAAAGAGATGGAAACAAGTTTTCACATGGAGAACTTTGATTACCAACCATCGGCATCGGCATCTACCCATGTTGGCCCCAGCGACAGCCCAGGAGAATATATCTCCCCTGACTCCCCACTACTTTTCTCCCCTTATAAGTCCCCTGCCGTTATTTCAAAGCCTCCAGCATCATCGGCCAATGCAACCACAGCGACAGCACCCAAAATACCTGTGATGTTCAGATCTCATTCTCTTCTTCATCCTGCTCCTCCTGCTGAACCTCAGAAAGACAGTCCAACCACTGCAGTGGATGTGAGTCCATCACCAGGCACTGCGGGCAGTGTCATTGGTGCTGGCTGCCGTTCCAGCGTTTGGCTGCATTTCACCAAAATTGGCGTTGGTCAGAAGGCCAAATGCAAGCATTGTGGCAGGGACATCAGCCGGGGCCGAGACATAGGGCATCTCAGCAACAGCGGGATGAACCAGCACATGCGTGTGCACCACCAGGCTGTGCTGTTAGGGGAGAAAATTGTGTCCCCTCCAAACACCAAAAGAGGAACCAATACCAATAGTGGCACCACCACAGCCACCACCATAAGTACCAGCACCACCACCCCACATCCAACCCATACCAGCCACCAGGCCACCCTGGAAGATTTTGGTGGCTTTCACAGTGCAAAAGGAATGTCTCAGGCACAGGTTAGGAAGATTACACGCCTGATCGGCCAGCTTATTGCAGTTGGAGGAGCACCATTCAATATGGTAGAAGGTGAGCCCTTCAGGCAGTTGATGCAGGCTGTTGCACCACAGTACCGTGTGCCATCACGAAAGACCTTTAGCCAAACTGTGGTGCCAGCCTTATACAGGTCTTGTGTTGGGGTGCTGAAGGACGAGATTAGAAAGGCAGGTGGACAGGCAGTGCACCTGACCACTGACCTGTGGAGTGCATCTAGTGCCCGACACGCCTTCCTGTCCCTGACGGCACATTGGTGGCAGGGCAAGGTGTCATCTGGATCCTCGTCATCAGCACTTGTCAAAGAGGGGCACCGTTCTTTTCTGCTGCACGCTGAGGTGCTTGATGAGAAGCATACAGCGCAAAATATCCTGCAATCCCTGCAGAAAATGTTGTTGCAGTGGTTTCAGGCAGACACTGACAGCAACAGCTACAGGATTGGCTATATTGTGACAGACGGAGGCAGCAACATGGTGAAGGCTGTAAGGGATGGCAGATTTGTGGGTGTGCGCTGCTCAGCCCACCTTCTCCACCAGGTGGTAACCGACAGCTTTCGATTGGTGGAGGCTAATTCTGGCGGCGATGGAAGGCTGTCCAAAGTGGTGGACTCTTGCCGGAAGATGGCTGGCCACTTCCATCGAAGTGTGAGGGACAGCCACCTCCTCAGGTTGGAACAGAGGAAGGCAGGCCTTCCAGAACACTGCCTAAAACAGGATGTGGGGACTAGGTGGAATTCAACCCTAGCAATGCTGGAACGCATCCTTGAGCAGCAGAAGGCTCTCCATGCCATGGCCTGCGAACATAATATTGGCATAGAGAGACCTTTAGGCAGGGAGGACTGGGCCATAATTGGGCAGATTGTGGCAGTCCTCAAACCATTCCTCTCTGTGACAGAACATCTGAGCCGCGAGGATGCCAGCATTGCTAATGTGCTGCCGCTTTTTAACCATCTTCAGAGTAAATTGGAGCGGTTCATGTCAGCTCAGGAACCTTTGCCTGGTGGTGTCCCTCAACCTGATGTGTTGGCTCTGCTCAAGACATTTCTCTTGGAATTGGGCAGGCGCACGCAGGATTTGACCGCCTCTTGCCCAGAACTGATGCTGGCTGCCATGTGTGACCCTCGTTGCAAGGGCAAAATGGCTGTGCAGTGCAGTGCTCTCACAACATGGCGGGACAGACTGATTGACAGGGTGCGTCAGAGGGAAAGGCAGCTAGTAAGGCCGCTAGAGCTGGGAGAGGAGGAAGAGGAGGAAGAAGATATTGAAAACCCCCTCTCCCATGCAACAGCATCTACTGATTCTGAAGTGAGCAGCAGAGCTCCTGCCAGCGGTCGCGGAGCATCTTCTTCCGTCTTGACTGAGGCATTTGACACCCTAATGGGAACCTCCAGCAGCATAGTGCGCCCCAAGAAACGCATTTCATCAAAGGAGGTTGTCATGACATATTTGTCATCCCCACCAGTGCACCCCACCACAGATCCTATGTCTTTTTGGCAGGAGAAGAGCGAGGAGTGGCCTGCCCTCGCAGATATTGCCAAGGAGCTACTGTCCTGCCCTCCAACAAGTGTCCAGAGTGAGCGGGTGTTTTCTGTGACGGGAAACATCCTGTCACCCCAAAGATCACAGTTGTCCCCCCAGCTAATGGAGCAGTTAGCATTTTTGAAAATAAATTTGCCAAAGCTGGGGTACCCCTCCCTTACTCTGGACATTCCTTGAACTGACTGACTGTCTGCACTCTGCAGCAGAGATGGCCTCTTGGTCTTAGACTCTTTAGTTGGACCCTGTCCCTCCCCACAATCAAAGTTTCTTAAATGCCCAAAAAATATTTATACCCATTCAATTGTTGTTCAATGTGCCAAATGTAATTATACTAATCCACAAGCTGGTAAACGCTGTGGCCTGATGTTCCCCAATGTGCCCCAATAATATGCCATGTGCCCCAGTATGCCCTGATGTGCCCCAATATGCCCTGATGTGCCCCAATATGTTTGGGTGGGGGAAGGGGAGTGTTTTTGTTTTCTGCCATTGCAGAAGGGAACTAACTACTGTTAAGTTAAGTTATTAATAATTTATTGTTGGAGTTGCTTTATGCTTTAGAGAGACCTAATAAACATTTCTATGTTCAGTTGTACAGTAGTGTCTGTCACCTTATTCTGTCCTATATGTCTGCCTGGCTACCTTGGATGGGGAATGGGATGGGGTGGGGGACAGAATGTACAGCTCGCTTTGCAACACTCCTTTTGAGTTGCGGAGCAGGCGGAGGAGGGAACTTTTTATTTCTGTGTCAATGTGGCTTATCACAGTGTGTCTATGTGTCTAGTGTGCTGTAAACATAAACACCTCCCTCAACAAAATCAAGCACTAAAGACTGCTGGTTTTATTACTTCAAAACAACTTTATTTTTACACACAAAATAAAAGTATAAAATAATATATTAGATTTGAACAGAACAAACAAACAAAATAGCTATGGTCCTGGAGCACGCAGTGGATGGCTGGATGCTGGTTTCATCATGATGGAGAGGCTTCTCGGCTGCTCATGGTGGTGGTAGAGCTAGTACCAGGCAATGGAGCATTGTGTCTGGAAATTGCTTCCAGCAAACATAATTTGCAATGCTCCATTGCCTGGTTCTGTTGTAGGTTGAACCGGACCCACATCCTCTCCATATCATCAGTGTGGTTTCTGATGGCACGGTGGAGGGTCCGGTTCAACCTACGATTCTCCCTCTGCATTTTTTTGTTGGCTTTGGCCAGCCTCCGCATCTCTGTCAGCAGGACAGTTGTCTGACTCGGTGTCGGTGGTGGCAACTGCGGCACTGGCTGCTCCTCTGGAGGGTGAGGCAGTGGAGGATGTACAGGGGGGGCAGCTTCCTGTGGCCCTAGAGTCTGCTTCTGGGCCAAAGGGGTCAGCTCGGTCTCATCCCGGAGCGAAATCCCATCTGACAGGTCTTGTTGATCTGAAATAGACGAGATAGCCAATGTTGATGCTAGCATTCAAAGAAATTGATTTCTAGAGATTATAATAAAAACATATTTTATTCCTTTTTATTTTGACATTGTCCTTTAAAAAATAAATACTATTTGTGTAACATATACATATATTCCTATTACAAGGAATGTATTGTAAACATCCTTTGTAATAGAAAAAAACAAAGACAGGTCCTCTTTAATGTGAAATCTGGGGTCAAAAAGACCTCAGATCTCATATATTATCTACACAAAAATACTATAAAAAATTAATATAAAAAGAAATGTCATATTCTTCTCCCCCACCCCCAAAAAAAACCCTTTAAGATTGGAGGGCAGAAGTGGACCTGATCGTCTCCACCGCCTCTTTGGCCCCTGATAAAAGTGAACTTGCGGCAAGTCCGCCGCAGTAACCAATTTTATCTGAAAGAGGACCGCCCGCTGAAGAAGATACCGGGGTTATGGCAGCTATCATTGCTGCCATAACAATGGTGGTCCTCTTCAAACAGCCGACATATAACTGCGGCGGGTGGTCCTTCCTTAAGTTTTTAAGGGAACAGGTTTCTTTTTTTTTTTAAACAAACGCTTTCAATAAAAATAGGTTTGTTTTTCTCTTTATAATATATAGCAAATAATTTATTTTCACTACTCTTTTCTAAGTTCCACCCTAGTTACTAACTTACTGTTACTGGTGGCTGTCTGATTGTAGTGGCGTTCAGATACTAAGATCAGATGCATTTCCAAATATTGTAGTAATAGAATAAACAATTATAGGTTACAATACTAACACTAACAGTGGGGTCTATTTACTAAAGGAAAATACACTTTCCACTACAAGTGCACTTGGAAGTGCAGTCGCTGTAGATCTGAGGGGGACAGTCATGCAAGGGAAAAAAAAAAACAGAATGTTTGTTTGTACACGATTGGAAGATAAAATCAGCAGAGCTTCCCCTCAATTCAGAGTTTCTCCTCAGATTTACAGCGACTGCACTTCTGGGGAGGACTTCCCCTCCAGCTGTTTGTAATAACAGACAAGCGGCTGCTAGTGCTTAGCCACATTGGTTGTTAAAAAACGGCACCGGACGGGTGATGTCTGCCGCTGCAAGCATCACCCGAGTACAACACCTTGAAGCACTATATTGGTAAGTTTGTCAACGATAATTACAAAAAAAGGGGCCACCATTAATCGGTAGACCCCTAGTTTGGGGTGTGTGCTGTGTGTATGAACTTAAAAATGGATGGTTGTAGCTTTTTTTATGTGTTTGTGAACTTAGTGTGGATGATGGTGCCTTGTGTCCTTTTTTCTTTATATTGGCAGCTTGCGTATTCTAGTACTTACGTCGAGGAGAAATGGGGCGTTGCTTCCTGGCAGAAGGAGCTGATGCTGGAGGGTCTGGGATATGGCAGCTCAGGCTTTCTGTTAAGATAGAATAAAGAGTTATGGTAACCACTTCTGGACCAAGCCTATTTATGACAGTTATTGTTTACAATTTAAAATCAAAACTTTTTTCTAGAAAATTACTGAGAACCACAAACATTATAATTATATATATATATGTGTGTGCACTGAGTGTGTGTGTATTTGCACAGCGGCCTTTCAAAAGCAATTTTAGGTGAGAAATTAACTGAATTAAAAAAATTTTTTTTACAGTAAATGTATTTAGCCCAATTTTTGGGGATATTGCGATAGTCGATGTTACTCCAAGTAAAATAGATAGATATCGAACATGTTATGGTTTAAAATTGCAAACGCTCTTGGAATCGCGATAAACTACGGTACTTAACTACTTCCCACCCGGCCACTGTACATAGACGGCCGGGTGGGAGCCGTCTACTTCTGATCTGACGTTCTGGAACGTCCTTCTGAAGTAGAGGGATCGCGCGCGTGCCAGCGCAGTGGCGCGATCCCGATGCGGCCGTGTCACCCGGACACGGCGCATCTCGGATCGGCAGGAGGGGTCGGTGATTGGCCCTCCTGATCACATGACGGCCGTGTCGAATCACAGCCGTCATGTGATGTAAACAAACAGCCGTTTGCTAGGCAATCGGCTCTCCTCTCCTCACACGGAAGTCGTTGGTGAGGAGAGGAGAGCGGATCGCTCCAGCCGGCTGGTGATCAGTGAGTATTAGCTGTTTTTACAGCTTTTTACTCACTGATCACCAGTGTAGTGTCCCCACAGTGTAAACACACATGTCATGTCCCCAAAACACACATGTCCCCTAATAAAAACACATGTCCCAAAATAATAAAAACACATGTCCCTCACATATGTCCCGGTAAAATAACATGTGTCAATGATTATCTGCACACATATGT
The DNA here is from genome assembly GCA_028564925.1 of Lithobates sylvaticus. Lineage (NCBI taxonomy): Eukaryota > Metazoa > Chordata > Amphibia > Anura > Ranidae > Lithobates > Lithobates sylvaticus. Next base: position 183,425,840 of record CM053033.1, on the reverse strand, counting down.
CCGTGATCACCTGCACACAGTCATCTGTACATGATCATTTGCGTACATAATGTCCGTGATCACGCGAACCAATTATTAATATACACTTAACGTAATTTTTTTGACAAAAAATATGTAGAAGAATACGTATCGGCCTAAACTGAGGGAAAAAAATATTTATTTTTATATTTTTGGGGGATAATTTTTATGACAAACAAAGTAAAAAATATTGATTTTTTTTTTAAAAATTGTTGCTCTTTTTTTGTTTATAGCACAAAAAATAAAAACCGCAAAGGTGATCAAATAAATACCACCAAATACCACCCTATTTGTGTTAAAAAAAAACGCCAATTTTGTTTGGGAGCCACGTCGCACGACCGCGCAATTGTCACTTAAAGCGACGCAGTGCCGAATCGCAAAAAGTGCTCTGGTAAGGAAGGGGGGAAAATCATCGGGGGCTGAAGTGGTTAAATAGATGTTTGTTATTATGTTTGCTTTGTGTTGGTTAGGTAGGTAGTAGGTACTCACCACTGCCAGAATATTGAGGGGGGCATGAAGCAGAAGCAGCTGTTCCTGTTCCCTCCTCCACTGATGATGACATTGATCGATCTGGAAAACATGAATGTAAAGCAAAACGTAAGTCTCACATGCCGCAGTCATAAAAAATATAGTGAGCTGCAAACAACAACCATATAACTGCAATATATAATGATAGATTTTATTTTACTCACCAGCTCTCAGTCTCTGGTGCTTGGCGGCGGATCTGGCACTGGCAGTGCTCACTCCAGGGGGCGGGGCATCTTCGTGAAGTAGGAGGCCATCCTTAAGCTCTGCCTCCCACTGTCTAAATAAGACAGTCTTGCCTCCTCCAGTGGCCTGCCTCTCAATTTTTTTTATGGACAGAGGCCCGACAATCATAAAATCTGCAAATGAAAATAGTATATTTAGTAAATATACACACGTTAATATTATTTTTATTTTACATGTTACTTTTCTGTGTCTGTCTGTGTCAAATAAATATATTAAATATATTTGTGTTACGTTCAAATCAGTTTATTACTCAAAGCCTACTGTGTGTGTTTTTTCACAAATATGGGGTGTGTTCTAAGAGTGATATAATATTTGAATAATTATTACCTGTGCCTGACACCAGCGGTGGTCCTGCGAACCTTGGACAGGGCATTCACAGAGTCCCGGACTCGATCCCAGGCTGCTGTCTTCTGGGCAGTAGGGACGTTGAGGCTGAACAATGTGGCCTTGTCCCTCCTAACAGCAGCCACCAGAGCAGCGTTTTCCTGGGGGGTAAAGACTGGCCCCCTTGTTGATGACGTCATCGTCTTCTGCTGCTGCTTGCGTTTGGTTCGCTGGTGGTCGCCGGTGTCAGACATTTCATCTTCTGATATGGGGGGGGGCATACGCCTCTTTTTTTGGCCATGCTCCCGCTCCCGCTCCACTCCACTTCCATGGCCATGCTCCCTTCCACTCTTCATCTCCTCTTCACGCCTCCTCTCCCCTCCGCGCTTCCTCTCCCTGTCCCCTCCGCGCTTCCTCTCCCTGTCCCCTCCGCGCTTCCTCTCCCTGTCCCCTCTACTACGCTTCCTCTCCCTGTCCTCTCTACTACGCTTCCTCTTCTCTACTCTTCCCTCCTCTCTCCTCAACCCCCCACTGATCCTCCTCTCACCCCCACTCCAGTCCCCTCCACTCCTGTGCTCCCCTCCACCCCCTGACCCTCCACTCCTCTCTCCTCCACTCTTCTCCCCTCCACTCATCCGGCGCTCCCCTCCACTCATCCGATCCCCTCCACTCATCCGATCCCCTCCACTCATCCGATCCCCTCCACTCATCCGGCGCTCCCCTCCACTCATCCGATCCCCTCCACTCATCCGGCGCTCCCCTCCACTCATCTGGCGCTCCCCTCCATTCATCCGATCCCCTGACTCCTCTCCACTCTCACTCACAACACAACAACACTTTCAAACCAACACTCTCACTCACACATACATTCTCACTCCCAGACATTCTAATTCCACACAAATCACAAATTCAGTCCACACAAAAACAACAACCACAACTCCAACAATACCACTCTCTCTGCTCTCAGTCTCTGCTCTGCTCTCTGCTCTGCTCTCTCTCTGTTCCTCCCTCACTACACTACAGTCACACGGAGTCACACGGTCTCTCTAAATTACATCCAGGGGCCGGCCTCTCAAAACTACATCCAGGGGCGGAGACTATAGGCACATGTCAAAAACGAAAGTAAAGAATAAACGAGATTTCGAATAGTTACGAATAACAGCGATGTATTAGAAAAGTACGAATCCATTCGACGCATGCAGCGCCGCAGCGCCACTGTGTCAGACATGTAAATTTACGAATCAACGACCAAAAAGAAAAAAGTTACGAATGTACGAATCCATTCGAAGCGCGTTAGCCAGCGCCATTGTGAGAGAGTGAGAGACACGTAAAATGACGAATCAGTAAACCAAAAAAAAAAAAAAAGTTACGAATCCATTCGAAGCACGTTAGACATCGCTATTGTGAGAGAGAGACGCGTAAAATGACAAATCAACAAACAAAAAAAAGTAACGAATTTGAGAATCCATTCGAAGCACGTTAGACAGCGCCATTGTGAGAGAGTCAGAGAGACACGTAAAATGACGAATCAACAAACAAATAAAAAAATTTACGAATCCATTCGAAGCACGTTAGACATCGCTATTGTGAGAGAGACACGCGTAAAATGACAAATCAACAAACAAAAAAAAGTAACGAATTTGAGAATCCATTCGAAGCACGTTAGACAGCGCCATTGTGAGAGAGTCAGAGAGACACGTAAAATGACGAATCAACAAACAAATAAAAAAAGTTACGAATCCATTCGAAGGACGTTAGACAGTCACAGCGCAATTGTGAGAGAGAGACACGTAAAATGACAGATCAACAAACAAAGAAAAGTAACGAATTTAAGAATCCATTCGAAGCACGTTAGGCAGCACCATTGTAAGAGACACGAAAAATGACGACTCAACAAACAAAAACAAAAAAAGTTAAGAATGTACGAATCCATTCGAGGCACGTTAGACAGGGCCATTGTGAGAGAGACACGTAAAATGACAAATCAACAAACAATAAAAAGTAACGAATTTAAGAATCCATTCGAAGCACGTTAAGCATAAGCGGCGCCATTTTAAGAGACACGGAAAATTACGAATCAACAAACAAAAAAAAAAAGTTACGAATGTACGAATACATTCGAAGCACGTTAGACAGCGCCATTGTAAGAGAAAGAGAGACATGTAAAATGACCAATCAACAAACCAAAAAAAGTAACGAATTTACAAATCCATTAGAATAACGTTAGGCATAGGCAGAGCTATTGTCTACACAGTACACACACACAATAGACTGTTGTTATGCAACCTTAATACGTTTTCGGATATTATTTGTAGAGTGTCGCTATTCGTTAACCAAATTAACGATTCTTACGATTCGTACGAAATCCGTATTTCGTACGAATCCGAATTAAATTCCGTATACGAAACCCGAATTACGAATTTTTTTGGATACGAAATAAAACGGAACGAAACGAAACGTATTTTTTGACGGATCCCATGTCTACTGTTCGAATCGATTTCAACTTTTTGCTTTCGTTGAGTAAGATTGGTTGTTTTTTTCTGTATAATTGTTTCCCGAGTGTTGTCGATTTTGTAGATAAAATAATCCGATAACTCGTTGCAGAACTCTTGCGTGTCGTTTGCAGGGGGCTCTAAACAGGTAGGGTTCATAGTCTGGGCGACTAGTTTGAACAGTTCCCGAGGGCGGTTTAAAGCTTTTGAGATTGTCTATGAGAAATATTATTTTTTTGCTTTGAAGATGGCTTTGTGGTATTTCATAGTCCGAGTTTTGTAATTTGTCAGTTTTTCCTTAGTGGCATTTCTTCTCCAGGTTCTTTCCGCTCTTCTGCGTTCCTGTTTCAGAAGAGTAAGCGTGCCATTAAACCATCCAGAGTTTTTAGTGCGAATGGGTCCTCTGCGTTTCTACTAATGCCTTGTTTAAGGAGCTAAGTGTTTGTTCTGTTGAGTGGTTTAGGGTTAGCACTGCTATTTTGCTTGATAATGTGGTTTTGAAGAGTTCGGAGTGTAGCTTCTTCTGAGATCTGGTCCAGTGTGTTGTTGTTGCGTGGCTCGGTTTTCGGAGGGTGGTGTTGGAGGCGATTTTAAATTTTGATAGCGTGGTGGTCACGGTATGTTGTCGACTATGTTTATGTCCATATTTTGTTTGAAGATAAGGTCCAGCGTGTGCCCTGAACCATGCGTGGGAGCCTTTATCAATTGCTGAAGTCCTAGTCCTTCCAGTTAGTTGATGCAGGCGGTGGCGATGAGGTCTTCGGTGGTGTTTGCCCAGAGGTTGAAATCCCTGAGAACCAGAACGTTTTTGGTTTTCACGGTGTGTAATGCAATGAATTTGGTGAAGGGTATACGAGCAATATGTAAATGGTGTCTTGGTGTGTTGTTTGAAGATGTAGAGCAAGGGTCTCCATAAAAGGCACTGAGTTCTGTAGAGTCAGCTTGACGAGCACCAGGTTTAATGGTAAACCTCTTGATGTTACTGTACATCACCACTGTCACTTGTGCATTTAGGAGGGCCATGCAGAGCCCTTGCCATCTCCTCCTGTCTAATGTATCACTTGTACTTTACTCCCAGTAGTGGTATGGAGTCCAGTCATGCATTTAGCACTGATTCCATTGCTTGCACGTCACTTAACTGTTCTTCCATACCTGTGTACAGAACGAGGAGTTCGGCAGTGCAGATCTGCTCCCATTGCCATGGGAGATGGATTGCGGCCAATGGGGTACCAACAACATCTCCCTTACTGAAAGAGGCTATCTCAACTGTCACATGTACATGCTTACCACAAGCTGCTAGGGAAACCTTCATAATCACTGTATCTTCACACTGTATGAACCCTTACCATTATCTTCATACCCCAATATGTCTTTAGTAACCCGACCTGTAGCTATGTGTGCCGGTTACTTGCATTACACCTCTTTGGTAACTTCAGACCAGGCAAATGCAAAGTTTTAAATGCTTTACTTGAATAAATTAACATGATAACATAGCTAGACAACGACCTTGTTATAAAGTGCAGTCTTTTCCTAACATCCCTAGTCCCTAACTTCGGGCTTGTGGCTGGCCCAGCATACCTGCAAAGGAAAGAGTCCATAACTGGTTAAGTAAATGGTGGCAGTGTCCAGGATTGGCATCTTCAGGTTGGATTGCAAGTCCCAGCAGTTCCTTCAGGCCATAGCATGGTCCTGGGGGCAAAAATGCCTAAATTGTAATCCCGGACTTGGCATACTCAGCAGGCCAACAAGACAGAGTCTGGCAATGGTACCAACAGCTTCTCGTGTTGTGTGAATCCCCAAGGCCCTTGGGTATGGACCACTGTCACTTTTATAATCCACAGGACCAGTGGGTCAGACCCAGGAAAGCCCACTATGAAAAGAACTGGGAAACACATTTAACCCCAACCTTCCGGAGCAGCTTTAACCACCACTACTACTTGCCTACAAGAGGAATGGAGGAATTTCAACTTAGCATTCCGCAGGTTAGTACAAAACTTGATCTCACTAATATAGACTTTACTACACACACAGGACACACAGTGTCAGTCATGAACTGCCCCACAAAAAGGTCCTAAAGAAACACTGTCACTTTCATTCAGGGCAGTGACAGTCCCTGTGTAAAACCACCTCTGACCTGCTGCTACTCTCCTCCTCAGCTATCCCTAATTGCTCCTAGCAACTCCTAGCAATACCTATTTGCAGCACCCTGACCTAGGCCAGATAAATTTAGTTTTTGACTCTGCTGTACTCATTTGAGCAGCATTTTATTTTTCAGGTCGGTCAGAACTACCCATAAACCTGGAGGTTTATTGCTCCTGTCTGCCTCTGGAAAAAGCTTCCAGAGATAAGAGGGTCAAGCCCTCGGCTATGATTATTTATCTAACCTCAGCCAATCCCTAGGAGGTAGGCCCAGAAGGTGTGGCTGGGGAGAAGATAAATGTTTGAAGAGCCTGTTGTTTTGCTTCCGTCTACCTAGCAAGGTTACAAACACCTGTTTGGATCTCTCTTCTCCTGGGGCCTTTGCCCTGGGAGGCAGCCTGTGATACTGAAGATCTGCTGCTGTTAGAACTCAGCATATGCTTGGATGAGGGACTGAAAGACATCTTCTGAAGTACACTACCTTAGGAAGCTGGGTTGGAATAGAGGATCCCTTTCACTGAAGAGTGTTGCAGTGAAGCTTGTTTGGGGAGCTGTCTCTGGACACTGTGAGTGGGACCTTTGGGCTAAAGCTTCAGGGGTGCTTGTGCTTTGAGGGTTACACACCAGAAGCTGCTACATGGACTGTGACTGCTCTTACAGAGTCTGAGATTAGGTTGCTGTTCCCCTCTACCTCCAGCAATACTTAAGGCTGTTACTAAAGGACTTTGCTTAAAATCTGTCCTTTTGTATCTTCTTGTGTTTTTGGAGTATCCAGTACCCTCATCCCTATCTCCTGTTCAAGTACTGCCATAAATCTTCAAAAAGACACCCCTAGACTGAGCCTGTGTTTGTTGGCGTGCTGTGGAACTGCGATTTGGGTCTGGCAGCTTCTGGACTGGTAAGGGAGACCTGGGTTATTTCCAGAAGCTCCGGTGTTGAGCGCTACTTACTGCTTCCAAGTAGTTGTGGATGATGTGAAATGCATGCAGACAGCATCAAATCTGCACATTACTTTTGATTTATGATTAAAGTTGAACTCCAGGTTTATCTTCCATCTTATAGTTGTTACAGGCCCCTTTCCTATACCAAAACAACTTACTCTGATTTCACTGCACACTGTGAGCTTCTTACACTGTACAATAGAAGCTGACAAGTCAGACAGAGCCCACCTCATTGGAAGACAACCAGCATCATCTAGCCCTTTGCTCTCCAGGCTTACTTTACCTGGCCTGCCCTTTTAATTCATTGGATTTCAGTTCTGTCAATTACAAAGTCTAATGCCAGGTACACACGCCCGGACTTTACGGCAAACTAGGTCCGACGGGATTAGTCCGTCGGACAATCCGAACATGTGTGGGCTAATCTGTTTGTTTTTCGGGGAAAAAATCAGGCGGACCTAGAAATAGAACATGTTTCAAATCTATCCGACGGACTCAATTCCGACGGACTCAAATCGGGAAAACCGCTTGTCTGTGTGCTGGTCCGACGGACCAAATACGACACAAGGGCAGCTATTGGCTGCTGGCTATTATTTAGTCCCGTTTACATCACCACGTCCAAGTTCGTCCGGAAAGTCCATTGAAACCCTGTTGAAAGTCCGTTGGGAAGACCGTCGGACCTAGTTTGCCGGAAAGTCCGGTCGTGTGTACGCGGCATTTGAATCATATGTGGGTACTATCCTGGGTAGTCCACATGCAAATTTAGTCTGCCTAAGAACCCCTACTCCAGATTAACATCCATTCATGCAGGCATTTTGATATTTGCATCAGCCATGATCTGTCTGCATAGGGAATCACAGAGACCAAGTGATGACATCAGCAGGTGTAAAATAAAAGGAGTATCCAGGCGGCTCTGTCCACTGCACAGAGCAGGTAAGTATAAAAAAAAAAAAAAAGTATAAGTATAAAAAAAAATTAAAAATTAAAAATTAAAAGGGAACCCTAAGAAAGTATTTGAAACCAAACTTACCACCTATATTGACAAAGGAAAGAGGTATGGCATCCTGAACAACAGGGAAGCTGAGTATTTAATTTCAAATTCCACAAAAACCCCAGTCATATATTATACGCCAAAGGTTCATAAGCGTTTGGAGAAGCCACCAGGAAGGCCCATTATTAGCGGGATTAACTCCGTGTTTTCTAGACTGGGTGAATACTTGGACAGCTATCTAAAACCACTTGTTAAGCAGGGCCGCTCACATCTGAGGGATAGTCTGCAACTTATTCAAGAACTACAGAATATTAAAGGCACAGATGACTGGATACTGGTCACTGTTGACGTTAATTCACTGTATACCAGTATTGAATAACCAGATGGGTTACAAGCGGTTGAAAAGGCCTTACATGAAGGGACCAGCATGAAACAGCAACAAATAAGTTACATTCTGGAAGGGCTCAACATGGCAATGAGTTGTAACTACTTTTGGTACAACAAGGAATTTTTTGTACAAACAAAAGGGGTTGCCATGGGGGCCCGCTATGCTCCTAGTGTGGCGAACCTCCTGATGGACATGTGGGAAAAGGAATACATTTATGCTAGGAACACCCCCCAAATTAAAATGTACAGGAGGTACATCGATGATGTGATAATACTCTGGGATGGCACACCCGATACCCTGACTGAATTTCTTAACAATCTAAACATTAACAGATATGGCCTCACCTTCTCAGGGAAATGGGATCACAACAAGATTGAATTCTTGGATCTGGAAATCTATAAAGGAGTAGGCGAGTTATGCACAAAAACCTTTTTCAAAACCACGGACCGCAACGGGTATATCCCTTCCTCCAGCTGTCACCATCCAAAATGGAAGGGTAACATACCTAAAGGACAGCTATTGAGAATGCGGAGAAATTGTGATAAGATCGAAGACTTTGATGTTCAATCCACAGTCTTAATCAATAGATTTGAAGAAAAAGGGTATTCGCGGGAAAAATTGGTAAAATTAAAATCAGAAATAGCCAAAATGGACAGACAGACATTACTTGAAAACAAACCCAAGGGGCAGGTAGAGAAGATGAAAACATCTTTCATAACAGGGTTCAACACCCAATATCTATCGGTTGAAAGGATCATCAAAAAGTACTGGCCTATCCTTAAGGAAGACAGAATACTGGCTAAAATCCTCCCTGCAAAACCAAGCTTTGTCTACAGGAAAGCGCCTAACCTTCGTACACATCTAGTACACAATGTCATTGATCCCCCGAAGAAAGTCAAAATCTTCGCTGACATGAAAGGGTTCTACAGGTGCCAGCGATGCCTTCCTTGCAGGGTTAGTAGGAAACAACCAAGAAAAAGGGTATCCTTCAAATCCACAGTAGATCACAGGGAATACCAGATAAAACAACTCATCACATGCCAAAGCACGCATGTGACTTACATCATTTAGTGCCCATGCCACCTTCAGTATATAGGGAGAACTACTCGACCCCTATTCGTTAGAATCAGGGAACACATCAATAATATTCGCAAAGGATTCCCTAAACATAGTCTATTGCGTCATTTCGATGAGGTCCATCACAGAGATCCATCTGGGCTTATTTTTTATGGGATAGACCATATAGATGACCATTGGAGAGGGGGCAATAAGACCACCCTCATTTCCCAGAATGAAACTAGCTGGATTTACAGGTTGGGGTCCCTTGCCCCCAGGGTCCTCAACCTGGAGATTGACCTCAATTGCTTTATAGCTAATCCCTAGTATTATGTCTTTGACCATTCTATTAATGGACGCCCATACAATTCAACATATGGAATTCGACAGCTGATATTGGATCTACAATCTGACCCATTTTTTCATAATTTTTCATTTAAACCCCTAGCTGGGTGAAAACTATGTGGATACATACTCATGGGCTCACTAGATCACAGTCACGATGCTGGAAATGACGTATAGGAGACAATACTGACTTATAACAGCACCTGACTTATGGGCCTGGGAATGATCTCCCATCTATGAGCAACCACTATGGGTAATAGTTGTCCCTCATTTTATATTACTAACCCAAGCTACTGTGGGTTCTGACAATAGGAGGGTACCGGACTTACAGATCTGGGAATGATCTCTTATCTTATATACTATGGGTAACAGTTGTCCCTCATTTCATATTATCAACCCAAGCTACTGGTATGTTCTGACAGTATGAGGGCATTTTCCATATGCCTCATAGGCTCTTATTGCCCACCTACTGGGATTAATTCTAGAGGTAGAATTATTTACCTCACCCATCATTCTTTTATTCTATTTTAACTTATTTTCATTTTTTATGCGTGAAGTGTGGGTACATTATATCTTTACATAAATCTAATTTGCATAGCGGGTATACCTCTTACCTCCGATGATGAATAAGGCCTAGCAATGGTACTTTTTTAGCCTGGGAAGTTATAGTATACTCTATTTTTGGGGCCAATATATTAAGGTAGCATAGTGCATGCAATAGGTACCTAGCGGCATTGATGCACCATACTTATTCACTAATCCCCCTTAGGACGGGTCCCCCCCTCCCTTCCCTCTTTCCTCTCTGGGATATAAAATATTATTGCTTCTAATGTTCATTAAGACTAGGACAGAGAAAATATAGGTTTTGCCGCCAACCATTGATTTTTATGCTAATATTGGGCTGTAATTTCCTTATTTTGGGTTTCTTTGTTTAATTTATGGTTGCCATACAGATATATGGACCTCTATGTGGATAAATCAGGGGGGAATACTTTCTATGAATGCATCCATGCCTGGGTACCCCCCGTTTCCGTTATTATGAATGTTTGCAGTTTTACAAGGTAATGGCTGGGTTTGGTCTAACATCTAATCTTCGGGTTGGATGTAATTCCTCCGGCCACCACTAAAGTTGATTAATTGAGGATTGCTTACATTTAATTATAAGGCTTATCCTTATGATTACCCCTTTTTTAATTAAAAAAAAAAATATATATATATATATTTTCTGACCTTTATAGCTATTAACAGCATCTAGGAATTCCCCACCCTCTCTCCTTTTTTAAAATGTTTAAAAAATTGAATGGTATTTCGCCTTTCCTCTGTACAAGGTTAGCGGAGATGTGTGGCCATACTTATCATATTACGGGGTAGCCAGTTTTGTTTCTCTTGAATTAACTTTATCTATCTGGCCTGCACGGCCAAAATTCCCATTACTGTGGAAAACAAATCAATATACGCCCTGATGGGCGTTGACATCTTTTAATCTGGCTCCTATTGGCTAACACTTCAGTGGAACATACACCTCCACTGCCTTTATAAACCGTGAGGTGTAGCAAGATGGCGTCGCCTTTGAGAACGTCGAAACGCGTAAGGCGTGCTGGCGTCACTTCCGGTACGGGAACTAGAGGCTTGGTACGCAGCTGTAGCGCAAGCTGCAAACAGGCCCTATTCCCTTCCTGTTTTTTTGTCAACCTATTTTGTGTGCGGTGGACCAGGAGTATCCTGCGAGATACCCTGGCTTCTATATCTATTTGTTCATGTTTTTAAACCTATTTTAATAAAAAAAACTTTTTTTTTGCCACCTGATACCACACAAGGGATCTTCCTTTTTTCTTCTCTCCGCTTACCCCACATCAATTGGGGATCGCTGGGTGCTATCCCCCCCCCCCCCCCCCCATCCGCTGAGGACCTCCAACACCTTACAAAGGGCTTTTTTGGGTGAATCTATCGGAGGGAACCTTCGGTCAGGAGGCTACCCAGAGCGAGGACCAGAGGAGCACCCGACATAGACACTTGTAAAGCTGTTTACCCCTGCAGGGGTATTTAAATCTGGTTAGTGTGGGAGCCAGAGGGGGCAGCACCAAAGTCACCATCACTGTTGGAGCACTAAAGTCACCGTTTGAAATCACTGCTGCAACAAAGTTCTTTTGCACATTTCTGATTGGACTTACACATTTACCTGAAGCCGACATTTTTTTGAGGCACATATATCCAGAACTTGTATATTATTATTATTATTTTTCTCACCGTGACTGATTACTAATTAATTTATAAAATGTTTTTTTTATTTTTTCACTAAAAGATTTTTTTCACTGATTTGTTATACTAATCAACTAATATTTTTTTTCCACTGGGACTGGTATATTTATTAAGTAATTTATTAATTCTTCACTGATCTGTCACTATTTTGTATATTTATATTACTGTTGCACTTTATTATGGGATTCTAATTTGTCGTTTGATATTGCATACCCAGTATTTGCTTACATATACTGTCCACTTCATAGTGGGGATTGGATAGCCAGGAGTGGATATCTTATCCTTATAGGGTTTACCCCCTCCTCCTACCCTCTCCCCCCCCTTTTCTCACTGCTTAGGAGGGGATTATATAGAGGTGCCACCAGCCATATAGGTGCACACTCCTACACTTCATCGCTTATTAACTCTGTAGTATCTTTATACTTCACACTTGGATCTAAAGGCAGTGCTACAAAATAATTTTTCCTGCATTTATTGTAGTTTTTATTATCCTGCACATTTTATTTATACTGCATAGGAGGGGAGTACACAGAGGTGTACCTTGCCTATTAACCCTGCAGTACCTTATACCTGGATCCAAAGGGAGCGCCATAAATTTCCTTACTTTGTATTTATTATTTAAATTGTCCTCTAGGGGGCATTTTCTGGAAAGGCTGCACACCTATACCATTTGGTCCTAAGCGCGGAGTTGTTTGTTGGATTATTAGGTAAGTATAATGTGTTTGTTTTTTTTAAAACAAGACTTTACAATCACTTTAATTTTGGAACTTGAAAGCCATTGGGGCAGAAGCTTTACAAAAATTATAAAGCTTTATTTACCTCATTTCCTTATAAATGGAGTTCAATATTTCCAAGGGTGGAGAGTTTTATTTTAAAAATAGTAGGTTATCATGCCATCACTGTAAGAACTTGAGTCAGAGTCAGGAGGTATACAAAATAATTTGTCATCATTTGGATTCCCACCCTAAGAAATGACATGCACTGGATCACTGGAATGCTAGTGGACATGAAGTGTCTGTAAAGGGGATGCAGGAAATCAGTAACACTTAAATGAAACTAAGGATTAAAAATGTAAAAACAAAGCTTTTACAATAAAAAAAAAACTGAGGGAAATGTATCAAAACTGGAGCAGATTGCGCATGGCAACCAATCAGCTTCTATCTTTCATTTTCCATGCTTGAAGCAGAACCTAACCCATTGATTTAACTGTTTCCCAAAACAGTTACATCCAAGGCAGGCCATGAATGAGAACTGTCACAGTTGCTTGTGCTCTTAGCTGAACTATCAAGCCATCAAATGGCTGGTGTCATAGCTGATCACATATGCAACACTGTGGCAACTGCAGGTCAAACAGAGACTAAGATGGCGGCTTCTTTGGCTGTAAAGTATGGGAGGATTTAATTCCACTTAAACCGAACAAGCTGAAGGTAGTCACTGATCAGTTGCCATGCAGAGTTGCTTCAGATTCTGTATGCTCCTGTTTAGATAAATCCCCCCACAGTGTTCTAACAAACCAAATGTTATTCAGTTAGGCTAATGCCCGGTACACACAATGAGATTATCGGACGAATGATCGTCTTGTTTTTTTTTGCATGCTTAGATAGAATCTGATGAGTTTACTAAAGTCACGAAAATTCCCGTACGAAAAATTCGGAAGTGATGTCATGTGTTGCAGTGCATTTGTATTGCATTTTCGAGCGATAGCTGTACTGATTAAACAAAAATCATACGATCTGGCAACATACGAAAACATTTTTTTGCGTATGTAGGATAGAATAATATTGGATGAACTGTCATGATCGGCTCTGGAAAGCTCTGTACTAACGATCCGATTATCATACGATTGCTTCGAATGCGGTATTTTCCGTACGATTTTCTGATCGTGTGTATGGGGCTTAAGTTAAAGAGGTGGTAAAAACAGGGAGTTGATGCACATTTTTACTGCCCCCCCCCCCCAACCGCATACCTGCTAAATAACTTAGAATGTTGTGTTTGGCTGGTGGTGTCGCTTGTCAAACACACCCATTGCCACGTGCAACTGCATCTATACGTCATTACAAAAGAGGGACATCAGGAGGGAAAAGGGGCAGAGGGATTTGGTTCTGAGATAGGGATGGACCCTCCAAATAGAGGACACTTGGAGGCTATGACATTATCCTCATGTCATAAGGGTGCATGGGCTTGCATGGGTCCCCTACCAGGTGAAATCAAGAAAGATTTTAATAACTAACTCATAAAAAAAAATATATATATATATATATATATATTAGCTCCAGGAAGCTGGAAACCCTAAGGAGATGGTATGAAACAGAACTCTGCTAGGGAGAGATGGATCACAAATCAATGTCAGGAGGATGCACAGGCCTCGCAGTAATATGAGCTCATGCTTACCATGCAAAGTCCATTGTGTCTACTGAAACAAAACAAGCCGTCCTGTCCAGCCTATTACCAGGAAGACGGTCATTGCTCTATGTTGTGTCATATGTGTACATTTCTGCTTTTTGGCCTGTGTTCTGTATATCAAGTTATTAACTGTCAGCATCACAGACTGCGCTACACAGAACAGAAGGATCAACATAAACCTACTGCATATATACTGTAGTACAAATCTGTTCTATTTAAAGTAGAACAAAATGTGACATTTTATATAAAATACAAACTTTTTTGCAGTTCTGTTATCATTAAACATTGTTACATTATTCATGCAGAGTTCCAGGCATTTAACAAACTACCCCCCCCGCGTGCGTGCGTTTTTTCGTGCAGTGCAAATACCTTTTTTTTTGTTGTTTTTTTCTATGTATCCCAGAACAATATACCAGTGGGCTTCAGCTGCCCACACTGAAGATGGAAGCCTGCTTGGGAAGGACTGCTATGTGCAAACAACACAGGGGTGTTTAAAAAAAAAAAAAAAACGCTGGCTTTAAGTACCTGAATATGACCTGAACTTAAAAAAGCCGCGCTGGAGTGATATTATGAACCAAATCACATAACAGACTTGAATAGTAATTAAGGAAAAATGATATTGAAACCACCTAAATACTAATTGGAAATAATGGTGACATAAAAAAGATATAAAATTTTCATACTGGAATATGCTCCCATAGTGTAAAACCATATATAAAATTTAATTGCATCAAATAAAAGTTCTACTTACATCAAATGTAAAGAATGCTCGCAGATACATGTAAAAAAACGCCGGCCGGCTAGTGTGCGGAACGTGATGTCATTCAACAGATAAGAACACCATAATGTCCATCATATAGTGCGCAAAAATAAAAAAAATAGAAATAAAAAATAAAAAATAAAAAGTAAACCGCAGGAATTTGGGATAACTAATTTTTTTCTTGTTCTATTCCCCCACTTTACATACTGGAATATGAGTGTCGTCATTCAAAGCGCCTTGTAGTGTCATAACGCGCTTTGTTGTTAATGCGCATGCGTGAGATCGGGAGATGCATCCTGGGTAGCCAGCAGCGCCATATCCCAGAACAATATACCAGTGGGCTTCAGCTGCCCACACTGAAGATGGAAGCCTGCTTGGGGAGGACTGCTAAGTAAGTTTTTTTTAAATACATAACATTTATAAAAACTATAATAACTAATAATGCAAATTGTAATCAGATTATGTGCAAACAACACAGGGGTGTTTAAAAAAAAAAAAAAACGCTGGCTTTAAGTACCTGAATATGACCTGAACTTAGCCTTTTCCAATCCCTGTACAGCAGCGAACAAAAGTCCTGGATGGCTTAACGCCAATGTAAATATGCATATAAAAGCAAAAGACAAGGCCATGAAAAAATACAAGGTTGAGGGATCATCATCAGCATTCAAACTTTATAAACAATGCAACAAGAAATGTAAGGGTGCAATTAGAGCGGCTAAGACAGAACACGAAAGACACATAGTGGAGGAGAGCAAAAAAAAACTCAAGAAATTCTTTAAGAATGTAAACAGTAAAAAAGGGAGGACAGACCATATTGGTCCCCTAAAGAATGAGGAAGGACATCTGGTTACAAAAGATGGGGAGATGGCGAAGGTATTGAATTTATTCTTCTCCTCAGTCTTCACAAGGGAATCGGGGGGGCTTCAGTAACCAAAATTGCAGTGTTTATCCCCATGACAAATCACAGGAAGCCCCCTCATGGCTAACAGAGGACAGAATTAGAATTGGACCTGGGAAACGTAACATTAATAAATCACCAGGACCCGGGCTTGCCCCCGAAGGTACTTAGGGAACTCAGTCAAGTGATTGCCAGACCACTGTTCTGGATTTTTATTGACAGTCTACTGACTGGAATGGTACCAGCGGATTGGAGAAAAGCCAATGTAGCACCAATATTTAAAAAGGGCCCAAAACACATCCCTGGGAATTACAGACCAGTTAGCCTAACATCAATAGTATGCAAGCTCTTGGAGGGGATGATAAGGGACTATATACAAGATTTTAGTAATGAAAACAGTATCATTAGCAGTAATCAGCATGGATTCATGAAGAATCTTTCTTGCCAAACCAATCTATTAACCTTCTATGAGGAGGTGAGTTGCCATCTAGATACAGGAAGGCCTGTGGACGTGGTGTATCTGGATTTTGCAAAAGCATTTGACACAGTTCCCCCCATAAACGTTTACTGTACAAAATTAGGTCCGTTGGCATGGACCATAGGGTGAGTACATGGATTGAAAACTGGCTACAAGGGCGAGTTCAGAGGGTGGTGATAAATGGGGAGTACTCGGAATGGTCAGGGGTAGGTAGTGGGGTCCCACAGGGTTCTGTGCTGGGACCAATCCTGTTTAATTTGTTCATAAACGACCTGGAGGATGAGGTAAATAGTTCAATCTCTGTATTTGCGGAAAAATACTAAGCTAAGCAGGGCAATAACTACTCCGCAGGATGTGGAAACCTTGCAAGAAGATCTGAACAAATTAATGAGGTGGGCAACTACATGGCAAATGAGGTTTTATGTAGAAAAATGTCACTGGTCCCAAAATAGTTGCAAAAGTGTCCGATGTGTCCGCCGCAATGTCACAGTCACGATAAAAATTGCAGATATTTATTAATAAAGAAAAATTTATAATAAAAATACCATAAATCTATCCCCTATTTTGTAGACGCTATAACTTTTGCGCAAACCAATCAATATATGCTTATTGCGATTTTTTTACCAAAAATATGTAGAAGAATACATATTGGCCTAAACTGAGGAAGAAATTCTTTTTTTTATATTTTTTGGGGGATATTTATTATAGCAAAAAGTAAAATATATTTCTTTTTTTTTCAAAAGTGTCGCTCCTTTTTTGTTTCTAGCACAAAAAATAAAAAACAAATACCACCAAAAGAAAACTCTATTTGTAGAAAAAAAGGACGTCAATTTTGTTTGGGTACAACGTTGCACGACCCCGCAATTGTCAGTTAAAACGACGCAGTGCTGTATTGCAAAAAATGCTCTCATCAGGAAGGGGGTAAATCCTTCTGGAGCTGAAGTGGTTAATAACGTCAGCCAATTCGATACAGTAGGTTGAGAGTACAAAGCATGTAATATCACAGAAAATCACAGAAAATAATACTCAGTCCCCTGTAGCAGCACTTTATCAAAGAATACAGACACTGAACCAGTTAGTAAAAGTCAAACATAATATATTGTCACCTGATATGATTTGTAAGAAAAAGTAGAAATAGATTAACAAAGGTAATAACCTAATTCAGCATACAGGGTGATTAGTAATAAGGACTAGGCATAGGATAAAACTTGTCGTCCAGATCAGCATAAACAGTAGCAAGGTCACCTAAGGTGCAGCGGTTTTAAAGCTTGATTTACCGAAAGCAGGAACTATACTGCCAAAGTGCATTGATAGCGACTATGCTAAGCATAGACCTACTGGGTGTACACTGTGCGTAGAAATTAAGGAAATGGGGGAAGGGAACAAAGGATGGTTTTACAGAAGGGGGCAGTCCTTCTGAAGGCTAATGTTGGGGCCCTTTAAGAAGCATTGGTGCACTTAATGACAGTTTTAGTAAAACAGCATGCAGTATAGGTACGGTAAAGATGCAGTAAATGTGCCATATAGGTGTGGTACAGGTGCAGTATACTTAATGTCCTGCCTCTGGTAACCCAGTCCCTGCTAGCAGTGTGCACAATGGGCAGTGCCCTCTCACCAGTTCTTGTGGTGCAGCTGTGAGGAAGGGGGACCCTCTCAGTCTATCCACAGGATGCCTCCAGAAATTCAGCAATGGGAAGTAGAGGGTGAAAGGATGCTCTGGTCTCTCTGCTGCAACTGTGCAGATGTGGTCGCTGCGATCTGTGTTGTGCTGCCCCGGGTGTCTCCGCTGGTCTGGCCTCTAAGCAGTCTGGTCAGTATGCAGCAGATGTGCTCTCATCAGTTCCCTTGGCACTAAAAGGAAGCAGTCTGTATAGCAGTCTGGTAAAATCTATTTCACCACTCCCTCTCTGCCTGTTCTTTGGAGCTGCAGTGCAAGGAGTCTGCAAGTCCCATTCGATGGCTGCTGTCTTGGACTTTAAATCCCATCATCCTTAGCATTCTGCATAGGAATCCATAGATTTTTCTGGCTATAGTTCTCCCTCTGCTGACTGAAGGGGATAGTGCAGCAACATTCAGCATAACAGCAGATAAAGATAACAAGGGAAATGTCTCCTTCTCCATGTTCCTGTAGTTCAGCACCTGGCTACATAAATAAAAGTTTGTATCTATAGGATGGAAAGGTTCAAAGAGGGGGATTATGACCAATTTATATATAAATAATATAATTTTTAAAACATGTTTAACTTGAATTAACTCAATTAATTTCAATTTAGATTTAAGTTTAAAAAAGCAACAAACATGTGAATTCATCAAAATGGAGAATGTCTGAACTAGGCTCATATGTGTATGCTGGTCAAATGTAGGTACTTGAGACTATTGTTTGTGTAATGGTGCCTTGTCTATTTAGTAGATGGAGAATGGCTACATAGTCAAGAATCATGATGAACAGCAAAGATGTTAGAATAAGTGCACCTAATTATTTCAAATGACGCTGGAACAGTGGGAGTACATAAGTTATCTTACAACTCAATAGGAAGGAGACATTCTCCTTCACATATGGCCACCATAACTGTCATTCATTGGGTAAAGGGTGTCATGAATTAAAATGTTATTAATGCAGGGCAGTCATGATTTTACATCATCAGAGTTGTGGTTTACTACCATGACAGGAGGAAGAGGGAGGGCCTTGGCCACCACACAATAGTAACCTGGACTAATAACTGCTGTGGAATTTTGTTGCAGCATTAAACTGGGGATGATTTTTTTGCGATTCGTGCAATACAATTGCGCACTAGTACCCAAACAAATTGACGTCATAGAGGAGCTAAAACAAAAAAAAAGCTATAATAAATATCCCAAAAAATATTATATATTTTTCTTTTAGGCCGATATGTATTCGGTCCAGAAGGGGCTATTTATGGCAATTATTATTGTTTTTTTTTTACAGTATTTTTATCGGGACAAGGTCACCTAAGGTGTCAGCGGTTTGCTAAAGCTGTGATGACACTGGCAGTGACGGGGTTAACCACTAGGGGGCGATCAAAGGGTTAAGTGTGTCCTAGGGAGTGATTCTAACTGTGGGTGGGGGATGGACTACCACTGACATGAAGCGATCACTGCTCCCCGATGACACTGGGAGAAGTAGGACTATACTGCCAAAGTGCATTGATAGCGACTATGCTAAGCATAGGCAGAACATTAAGGAAAATGGGGAAGGGAACAAAGGGATGGTTTTACAGAAGGGGGCAGTCCTTCTGAAGGCTAATGTTGGGGCCCTTTAAGAAGCATTGGTGCACTTAATGACAGGGAAATAAGATGCAGTAAATGTGCCATATAGGTGTGGTACAGGTGCAGTATACTTAATGTCCTGCCTCTGGTAACCCAGTCCTGCTAGCAGTGTGCACAATGGGCAGTGCCCTCTCACCAGTTCTTGTGGTGCAGCTGTGAGCTGGACCCTCTCAGTCTATCCACAGGATTGTTTACCCATCATCCTTAGCATTCTGCATAGGAATCCATAGATTTTTCTGGCTATAGTTCTCCCTCTGCTGATTGAAGGGGATAGTGCAGCAACATTCAGCATAACAGCAGATAAAGATAACAAGGGAAATGTCTCCTTCTCCATGTTCCTGTAGTTCAGCACCTGGCTAACATAAATAAAAGTTTGTATCTATAGGATGGAAAGGTTCAAAGAGGGGGATTATGACCAATTTATATATAAATAATATAATTTTTAAACATGTTTAACTTGAATTAACTCAATTAATTTCAATTTAGATTTAAGTTTAAAAAAGCAACAAACATGTGAATGTAGGTACTTGAGACTATTGTTTGTGTAATGGTGCCTTGTCTATTTAGTAGATGGAGAATGGCTACATAGTCAAGAATCATGATGAACAGCAAAGATGTTAGAATAAGTGCAAATAATTATTTCAAATGACGCTGGAACAGTGGGAGTACATAAGTTATCTTACAACTCAATAGCTGCCACAAGGATAATGTTATTAATGCTATAGTTGGCAGGGCAGTCATGAGGGGAGATTTTACATCATCAGAGTTGTGGTTTACTACCATGACAGGAGGAAGAGGGAGGGCCTTGGCCACCACAGATGGGTGTGGAAGGAGATGGGAGTTGGCCAGGGTTGTGGTTTGCATAATCGTAACCTGGACCTCTGCTGTATTATATTTTTTCAATGTGGACAGGGTTAAACTGAATATTCATTAACCACTTTAGCCGTATCACGATCGCGAGCTTTTTTATTTTTTGAGCCCCCAAAAAATATATTATATATTTTTCCTCAGTTTAGGCCGATATGTATTCGAAAAAAAAATTGCAATCGAGTTTAGCGTCTACATCCAAGTTGGCAATTTTTATCAGAGGGAAGTTTTGACAGGTTGTCATTTATACGCCTATAAATAGCCACTGATTACTGTGTATTTGCCACTAGGGGGCGATAAAGGGTTAAGTGTGTCCTAGGGAGCCATTCTGCCAACGTAAATGTGTGTGTGGCGGTTGGCAAGTGGTTAATGCAGAAGTGCAGCAGCCATTTTAAGGAGACCACCTTGTAATGCTTGTCTATGGAATTTCTCCAGTGCAGATGGCAGTCATCTTGGCTGGGTCTGGGTCGATCCTGGAAGGCCGGTAATTGGCTGTTGCAATAAAGCAAGATGAGGGTCTACAGGCTGCTGAGAGGAAGAGAGAGGACAGTCTTAAATCAGATGGAGTGAGAAAAAGAGACTAGACTGCTGGCTGAACTGAACCCTGCCAAAGCTGAGCACAATCTGGTGAGACCAAAGAGAGACTGCTCATCTCACAGGACCTTGCCTCAGAGACAGGAACTTTCTCCCTGGGAAAGTTCGAGGAGTGATTTGGATGCCTGGTGAGATACTAGAGAGCACCCCCACCATTTGTAAGGAAAAAAAAAAGAGGGTCTGTAAAAGCAGGATTGAAAGAGAGGCATCACAGCAGCTACTATCCCTTTCTGAGGACTTGAATTGACCAGAGCACATGTCCAGAGACCCAAAAGGGGGCACTCTGGATCTGATAGCAGACTAATGCCCCGTACACACGGTCGGAAATTCAAACGGAAAATGTCCGATCGGACCATGTTGTTGGAAAATCCGCCCATGTGTGGGCTCCATCGGACTTTTTCAGACTTTTTCCGAACACTGCTGGCCAGTAGAATAAAACGGGGTGGATGGATGAGTGACTTATATAGCGCTACCTTCGAACTGAATCGCCTCAGGGCACTTTTTGCCACCGGTGTCCATCTGTGGTATAGCGCGGCCCTTTGCCTCATGGGGTCCAGATTGCTGGGTAAAAACAATTCAGCTCTGTTAATTACTGTTAGTCAGAATACTGCAGGTGTTTAACCATATCTCTCAGAGTAACTTTGTTGTCTTATGGATTGTTTATATAAGTACA
Source organism: Lithobates sylvaticus (assembly GCA_028564925.1). Taxonomy (NCBI): domain Eukaryota; kingdom Metazoa; phylum Chordata; class Amphibia; order Anura; family Ranidae; genus Lithobates; species Lithobates sylvaticus. Next base: position 183,404,158 of record CM053033.1, on the reverse strand, counting down.
CTTGCTAATCCTCTCTTTTTTTAGGCCAGGGGTGCCCAAACTTTTGAAGAACGAGGGAAACTTTAGCGATTTGGAAACCAGTCGCGGGCCACAACGAGTGTAGCGGGCAGATGACAGGTAGGTGTCAACTCTGCATATGCAGAGCAGACATGGACACAGTCCGCTCTAATCTATGGGCCCTCCGATCTGATCCACCCAGACAGAAGTGGACAGATCAGAGATAGGCGGGTGTAAATGAACACTAGTCAGTTTACAGAAGACGTTCTGTATTCTGTTCTGTTCTGTAGATGATTGTAGAGTCTGTTGAAAAACGGACAGGCGGACCTGATCGGACTGATCATGTACTGCTGGCTGGCACTGCTGGTGGGTACTGCTGGCTGGTACTGCTGGTTGGTACTGGCGGGTACTGCTGGTGGGTACTGCTGGCTGGTACTACTGGCGGGTACTGCTGGCTGGTACTACTGGCGGGTACTGCTGGCGGGTACTGCTGGCGGGTACTGCTGGCTGGTACTACTGGCTGGTACTGCTGGCGACTACTACTGGCTGGTGCTGCTGGCGAGTACTGCTGGCTGGTACTGCTGGCAAGTACTACTGGCTGGTGCTGCTGGCGAGTACTGCTGGCTGGCACTGTTAGTACTGCTGGCTGGTACTGATGGCGGGTACTGCTGCCTGGTACTGCTGGGGAGTTCTGCTAGTTGATACTGCTGGCTGGTACCTACAGATTGTGGGTTCCCAACCCGTCATCCCTAATCATCAGTGTGACAGGAGCTGGCACTAGAGGAAGCATGCGGCTGCAGTAAATAGTAGAGCCAATGCTTCCTGTATCGCTCCTGTCACAGGCGGAGTACATTTGATATCACTCTGCCTGTGACAGGAGCTGGCGCTATACAGGTAGCACCGGTTCTGCTTCCTCTAGTGCTGGCATCGTTCTTCACATTGATGCTTGGGGATGGCTGGTCAGGAACCCGCAATCTGGACTTGCTGACCTGCCATCCCAGAGCAGGAGGTGGCGGGCCACATCGGAGGCCACTGTGGGCCACGTGTGGCCCAAGGGCCAGCAGTTGGGTACCCCTCTTTTAGGCTATGCTTGGCCTAATACATATTTTTTAAATACCTCCAGGTGTGTCAGTAAGTGCTGGGTGAGTGAGGTGTGTCATAGTCAGGTGTGCAGAATCCTGACCCATGTGGCTGGACTGAGCTAAGATTGCTGTACATAGTTACATAGTTACAGTTAGTCGGGTTGAAAAAAGAAACAAGTCCATCTAGTTCAACAAAATAAATAAATAAAAAATATCCTACAATCACATATACCCAATCCTATACCCAGGGCTCAAAATTTCAAGTCTTGAGCTACTAGCCAGGCCTTAAGGTTTACTAGCCACCAGTTGCCCCACCCAACCTTTATCATCCCCTACCCATAATCCCACCCCAATGCATGCCCTCATCAACTCTCATGAAATGACACTTAATTGTTTTTTGCAGTATTAAGTTACACAAATAAATATTAACAACTTTATCACCCGTGCCCATCAACGCAGCCTCACCCGTGCCCATCAACGCAGCCTCACCCGTGCCCATCAACGCAGCCTCACCCGTGCCCATTATTGCAGCCTCACCAGTGCAGTCTCACCTGTGCCCATCAACGCAGCCTCACCCGTGTCCATCATTGCAGCCTCACCCATGCAGCCTCACCTGTGCACATCATTGCAGCCTCACCTGTGCACATCATTGCAGCCTCACCTGTGCACATCATTGCAGCTTCACCTGTGTAGCCTCACATGTGTCCACCATTGCAGCCTCACCTGTGCAGCCTCACCAGTGTCCACCATTGAAGCCTCACCAGTGTCCACCATTGCAGCCTCACCAGTGTCCGCCATTCAACAATCGACTACTCCTGTACCTGTCCTGAAACACCCATCTGTGACCCATGGTGCCACTGTTTAGGCCTGCTGGGGAAACCATGGAAGTGAACTGAAAAGGTGCTCGTCATCTTCCATTCCACAAGTGATGATCAATAACAAGAATAACCCTCCATTAGCCCAACCAACCACTACAGAAGGAATCAGAGAGGGAAAGAGTGGTGAGTGGGTCACAGACCCACAGTTCAGCTTAACCCTTGTTGATGTTGTCAGTCTCCACTTGCAAGAAGCTTCAGGCATAAACTCCCCTTACACCATTGTCTCCAATGGTTTATATATTCACTAGGCTAGGCCCAACACAGTCAGTTTACCTGCTCTACTCATCATAAGGCTTCAGCTGTGTAAACCCTTCATCTATCTGTTGCAACTGTGCGTATCTTAATATTTACTGCTGCAACTGTGCACATCCTAACATTTACTACTGCAACCGTGCACTTTCTAACATATAACTTCTGTTACTGTGTACATCCCTACATCAAAGAGCTGCAGCTGTGCCTGCCTTTATCTAAGTACTCAACTGTATTCAAATATTCCCCTTCATTACTAATTCCTGAGGTGCAATACCGTACTACCCAGTCTACAGACATATACTTGTTTCTCTGCGCACCAAAGTCTTTAAGGGTCCTAACTTAAGCCGGCAGAAGTTTCAAGTTAGGAACGATAGTAAAGCCCCATACACACGGTCGGATTTTCGCATGGATTCTGTCCGATCGGACAATGTTGTCGAAAAATCCGACCGTGTGTAGGCACCATCGGACAGTGTACGTCGGATTGTCCAACGGACAAAGTCCTATCTCCTGCTGGATAGATTTTTTGACAACAAGGTCCGATCACACCAAATCCGATCGTGTGTAGCGTAGTCCGACGGACAAAGTGCTACGCATGCTCAGAAGAAATTCTGTGACGGAAGCGCTCGGTCAGGTAAAACTACCTTTCCTAATCGACACAGCACATTCGTCACGCTGCAATGTTAAAATGTCTTTAATGCAGCGCATTCTCTTTTTCTTTACTATGCAAGAAGAATGACATGTTTTAGCTGCTCCTATTCACCCGCACTTCTCCCAAACTTAGTTCTTTATTCGTTTTCAGGATTTCTACACTCCATGTTTATTTTTACTCAGATCGTAAAATAATCTTTGTTATATTTTTTGGATGATTTCTCTTTTATTTATTTTTTGGAATACATATTTTAAGGAGATGTTTTTTTTTTTTTTTTTGAGGGGGGTTGTGTGTCTCAACTTAGCAAAACAACATTATTAACATTTGTATTTGTTGCTTAAATTTACTAGGAGTTTGTTGGTTGTTGGTGCCCCTTGTTAATTATAGTTTATTATTTGTGAAATGTACCTGCCTACTCACAAATAAACTGTCATTGTAGAAAAGTAAAACACATAGGCAATGATAATTTCAAATCAAAAATACCTTTATTTAGGTCTCAGCAACAAACCAAAGAGGAACGCAGCAATGAAGAAACTTGGGGAATTTGCAAAGCCTTGGACCCCCACGGCAACCATCATTTTTCAAGCTTCGAAAATTGGGGGCCTGAGGAGTACGTATCTTAAGGGGAGTGCTATCTGGTCCTGAAGTCCAAAACATCCGGAACTGCAGCAGATGCCATCTAGGTCCCCAGGCTCTGGTACTACGAGAGGCTCCATCTTCTCTCAGACCAGACTGAATCCAGGTCGTCACTCTCAGGTCTTCCTTCCACGCTTCCTTGCACGCTGTGGCTGTGTTGCTGGTGGGGTGGCAGAAGGAGGAGGCGGAGCATGGTCACTATGGCAAACATGTGTGAGTGGGGTCATCTCCCCAGCCATACCCTTATTTAGGACCTTGAGGATGACCCCCTCACATGTTGCGTTGCCCCGCCTCCATACCCACCATTTTCGTGACAACCACGGAGCCAAAGGCCTCCTCGTCGGTGGGTGTGGCATGTAGGGAGGCTGAAGCCTCTCTGATCATCCGGAGCGCTGACTCTCCCGCCTCACCCCCCTTCTCGCCCTTTTGTAGGGAAGGCGGAGGGGAGGGATTTGGGAGTCAGTCAGGCTCCGAGGCCTACCCCCCTGTTGGCTGCCACTACCCACCTCTTGGCTGCCACTAACCCCTGCCTCCTCCTGACTGCCACATTCCACAGCCACCTCCTGGCTGAGGTCTTCCTGTGTATGAAAAAGGGACATAGTTTCAGTTATTTGTTCATCAAACACACACAATTTTCATCTATTGACTGTTGCAAAATGGTTACAAATAGAAAACCATACAATTCTCAGCCCTGCAGTTTATATTCTTGCCCCAAATGTCTCCAACACTACTGTCTGTTGATATGTCAAACACGTTAGGAACTAAGCAATTGGGGATCCTGAATTAAGTGAACATCATTCCTTTTTCACAAAAATGGTTCCCAAACTACTATACCTGCCACAAGCTGGGCTCCTGCACATCTTCCAGACTGGAAGGCCCAGGTTGCTCCTCGGAAGCCTCATCAGGGGTGGCTTGCGCGCAAGGAAGCGTGGAAGGAGGAGGCGAGAGTGGCTCTGTGACATCAGTCTGGTCTTTGAGAAAATGGAGACTGTCATAGTACCAGAGCTTGGGGACATAGACCTGATCTGCTGCAGCTCCAGATGCTTGGGACTTCAGGACTTCTTGCGCTCCCTGATATACGCACTCCTCAGGCTGCCAATTTTCTTTCTTAAATCACCAACAGTTGACGTGGGGAACCTTGGCTTTACAAATTCCACAAGTTCCAGCAGGGCTGCGTACCTCTTTGGTTTGATGCCGTAATGGGGGTGTTTGGCCTGCCATAAAAGGGGAATTTCCCTGTATTTCTCAATGAACAGAGGGAGAAAACTCACGTCGTTGAATCCCTTCATAATCTCTGCAAGACACAACACCACACAAAACACTATAAATTATGTCAGGCTAAACTCTCCTAATCTTCTCCATAAAGAAGCCTCAAGGTCTAATCAGTCTAGGCTAGTTATGTACCAATGTCAAATTGTACCTTCGTTATAGCGATCGTCTCGTGCGTGAGCTTTCTCTCCCCTCGTCTAACAGATCGTGGCTACGACACAGGCGTGTGACGTTTTATATACAGTGCGCATGCGTCAAACTCCGCCCGCCCCTGACGATCTTTCTCGTCTATTCCCCACCCCTTCTCTTTACGGCGCAGTGGGGAGAGCACATGGCGGGGACACAGCAGGTGCGCCCGAAATATTGCAGCAATGAGGAGGAGGACAAGGAAAGGCCGGAGGCAGAAACGTCCCGATCCCGGAGCCTGAAATTCAAGGCCTCCAATATGTCATTTGGAGAAATGTTGGAGATGGTAGACATATTAAAGAGGAGCGACTATGATGGGAAGTATGGGCCTTACCTCAACCCCAATGTCCGCAAGGCCAAGATCATGTCTAAAGTTGTGAGGAGGCTGTACAATCATTTCGGGGTACAACGATCCAAGGAGCAACTGAGGAAAAGCTTGTCAGACTGAAACTGAGGGAGGCCGATCAGTACAGAAAGATCAAGCGAGTTCTTCAAAAAAGTAAGTAGTTGTGTTGTGTGTTTGATTTCTTTCTTGCATACTGCTCCATGTGTTTGTAATTTTACAAAGTTGTACATTCCAAAATGGCCACTTTCAGGTTCGTCTGTGCATTCGATCGTACTCAACCTCGATCTTTCTGCCACTGTCATGTTCGTGTGTGTGTGTCCATTCGATCGTACTCAACCTCGATCGTTCGGCCACTTATAATACGAGGTTTGGTGTTTTTTTTGGGGAAAGGAAGTTTGTTCTCTCTAGAAATGTCATCAAGAATGTCAAGCCAATTTATTCAATGTAAAGGAGAGGTCACCCAGTAGCTGTTTACCCATCTGGACTCTAGAGCACTCGTGCTGGGACACCCAAACCCACTTTTTATTAGGCTTTTCCACACATGTGCTCCAGTGGATACTAGAGGGGGGTCTCCATCACCCAAACGTCGACCAAAAAGCTATAAGTTTATGACCTTTACAAAGTGACTACATTCATGTTGGTGTCATTTATAACTGGACAACCAAAAATATTGACCCTCACTTTCAAGCAATTTTTTTCATTTCCTATTTCTGCCCTCAATAGATTGTGTTGCTAAATCTTCCTTTTGTACATTCTCATAGGGGAGCGAAAACTCGGGACGTCTGAGGAAACCCCAAAACCAACACCTCCCAAAGAAGGGGAAAGACCAGAAGCAGAGGAGGAGGAGGAGGAAGGAGAGATCATAGAAATTGGAGAACTTGTCACCACAACAGGTTAGTGTGGGAGAACACAGCTACTGGTAAGCTAATCAATGTATGGCTGCCTCATTTCCAAGACCCTTTTTTTTTTTTTTGGTTGTTTTTAGGTGACGTGGATGTTGTGGAAGAAAAATCGCACTTTACCACAGAGAGTGACAACGTACTCATCGGGGAGATAATGGTCTGCAATCGAGATCTAGATGACATAAAGCAAAACATCAATGATGTTCAACAAAAATTGAAGAACATCATTGATGTTTTAGGAAAAATCTGAAAACGCACCAAGTAATTAACACACATTTGTGGCTGCTTCGGAACACATTTGCAACTTAAGAACTGTGTGAAATATGGAACATGCACACATTGTGTCCACATGTGCTAGCTCCCATCATGGTGGATGAATGACAACGTTTTTTTGGGGGTGCAACCACTTTACGAACTACTAAAGTGGTTGTGGTGAAGGGGTTGCACCCCCAAAAAACGTCCATTCATCCCCATGATGGAAAATGGCACTTTTGAAGATTCGAGGCATGTGTTTTACCATCTAATGACCATTTTCAGACCCAAATTGTGTGCATGTTCTAAATTTCCACTTTCCAGGGGTGACCCCCCATGTGATGAAGGCAAGATCAAACACACTTTGAACATATAGTCATGTCTGATCTTGTCTTCACTTTAGAAAGTTGAACTTTCCTAGTTCCTAGGTTCTGTTTTGCTCCATGCCTGTTTTTTCCAAATGCGGAATGTTTGTAAACAATGTTGTAAGTTTTGGCAAGAAGTTTGTAAACGCACTTGTGAATGTGTTACAAGTAAACTTTTTTAATTTTCTAAATGTGTGGCTTCCTTATTTAAAAACAAAAAAGAATTATGTATGTCAAATGTAAAGGATTTGGGGGGCAATGGGTGTTATTTACTAAAGGCAAGTCCAGTTTGCACTGCAAGTTTCTTTTCCAGGGCACTTTTGCACTGCACTTGTAGTGCATAGTGGATTTGACTTATGTAAATGACACCCACAGTGATTTGTACGAAAACACGTAGCACACCATTTTTGGTAATACACACATTTCTGTCATGGTGATGAAAAGGAGTATTTTGGGTGTCAGTTATGCAGTACAAACCTTCTCTAGACCAAAGATTAGGTATCAAACACACAACATGAGAAGATTCTTTTTGTGAAGAAGAGACTGTTACCTCCTTTTGCCCAGAAAGTGCATTCCCACTGTCTAAGCTAAAGGGAAAAAATGTCAAGGTCAAATAAGCAATAATACGGAAATGACAAGAAATCATAGGTTGGTTTAAAAAATATATTTATTAAAAAATGGCTCTCACACAGGCAGAGCAATGGCCCCCCTACCCACAAAGTAGTCCATATATTGCTTGCTGACCGCGCGGGCATTTAGAGGGGGCAAGCTTGGACATGCCGCTTGAAGGGCTGTGAGGTCAGCATTTGGAGGGCCCTCCACATCTGGCCCAACGGGCACCACGTAGTTGCTGTTGTGTCGTTTTAAAAAGTTGTGCAATATGCAACAGGCAAGAACTATGTGGTTCAGTTTGTATTCCGCCAAGTTAATAGCCGTCAAGAACAGGCGGAAGCTGCTGGCCAGGATGCCAAAGGTGTTCTCCACCACTCTTCGGGCTCTGGACAGCCTGTAGTTGAAGACCCTCTGGTCTGGGGTGAGGGTCCTCATCGGGAAGGGCCTCATCAGATGGGGAGTCAACGCAAACGCTTCATCTGCGACAAAGACGAAGGGAGTCCTTCAGCATTCTCCTCTGGAGGTGGCAAGCACAGACTGCCACTTTGGAGACGCCAGTAGAACTCCGTGTGCGCAATGGCACCACCATCCGAGATCCGGCCGTTCATCCCCACGTCCACATACATAAACTCGTATGTCGCCGACACCACCGCCAACATCACTACACTATTTAACCCCTTATAATTATAATAGTAGGACCCCGAGTTGGGCGGTGGGACGATGCGGACGTGTTTCCCATCAATTGCCCCTCCGCAGTTAGGAAAGTCCCAACGGCTGGCAAAGTGGGAGGCCACAGTTTGCCATTCCTGTGGCGTGGAAGGGAACTGTGGAGTGAAACAAGAAAAAAAATTAGTCACTTTGCACATAAACATTGCAAGCAGATGAGACAATCAACATCTTGGAACAAGAGCATACTTCAAAATTTTAGGCTGGAAAGTATTTGCACAGAAAAGTATAGGGTCCCCTTCGCAGATTACTCACCCCCCATCAATCCCCCCACTTCTGATGGGCCATTGGCAATAACTAGGGTTTTGGGGGGGGGGGGGGGGGGACAGGTAACCCTCTGCACTTCATTGATTGCCAAATGGCTCAATAATGTGTGCTAGTTTGGCCAGACCCTCTGTACTTAACACTATTGGCAGCCCCCAGGAAAGATAAAATAACATTTCAAACCCCCCCCCCCCCCCCAAAAAAAAAAAAGGAAAGCACATTGTGACATTATGAAATTACCTAGCAAGCTAATAGGAGGGAAAGAACACAAAAAAAGAGGAAATGGAAAGTATGGAGACAGCCCCTTGCACTACATGCTTTGCTGAATTCATCCCTAAAGATGCCCACTATAAAGAGGTAGGTATATAGTGTGTATTGACCCTGTGAAAGCCAGCAGATAGAGGATTGGTACCATCTGACAGAGCAGTTGGGGGAGGGGGTTCCTAATGAGTTTGCCCCCCCCCCCCAAAAAAAAAAAAAAAAAAAAAAGGGGCTCTACATGAAGTAAAACACACAGCAAACATTGGTGCATGTTTTAGGGGGTGTTTGGGGGAAAACAATACTATGCAGCACACAAAATACATTGCTTAAGGGACTAGGCCATAGGTGTCTATTGGGCCAGAAGAGCATGCTGGGGAGGTAAGTGAAGGGAAAAATGCATGAAGGAGAAAAGGGGCACAGCATATTAGAACATATTAGAACATATTGCAAGCATGGTAATTCTGGAAGGAGGACAAAAATACAAGTCATTAGCAAACAGAGCATACATAGAAGGGAATAGTAAAGTAGAAATGTTACCTTAATATAGTCCTCCTGCAGGACCTCGATGATGGCAGAACAGGTCTCTGGAATAATGATTCCCAGGGCCTGGGAGAGATACCTGAAGAGAACTTCAAATCTTGAAGGCTTCTCCCTGTCGCCAAGTACCTCAACGTGGCAACAAGCCTCTGCTCCGGAGTGATGGCTTGTCACATGCAGGTATCCTGCCGGCTGATAAAAGGGGTCAGCAAAGCCAAAAGACGGTGAAAATCAGGGTCCGTCATCCGGAGAAAGTTCCTGAAATCATCAGGATTATTCTCCCGGATCTCACGAAGCAAAGGCATGTGCGAGAACTGATGACGCTGAAGCAACCAATTCTTGGTCCACATACTCCTCGTCACTCTGTTCATGGACGGGTCTTGGCTCAAAGCTAAAAGCCCGACACCAATTCCGCGTACAGCACGAACTCGGCGACGAGTACGTATGGGAAACATCGCTCACAAGCTCACAAACAGTCGGCTGGTCAGAACGGACAAACAGAAAGCACCGATAAACAGCAAGGCCTGAAAGAACGAAATGAATACCAGAAACGAGCAGACAATAAGCAGTGAAAATCAAAGCGTCCTATATCAAGATATAGGCCGCAATGACCAACAAATGCAAACTGACTACAGGCACTAATAAACAGATACGCACGACAAGCACAAACTGAAGAGCAGTAACGATCTGAGTCAGAAAACTGAGAAGCGCGAATCGTAAGTCCCCAAACTTCGACTAACTCGCGATAAACACGGGATCAGCAGAAGGAGCCCAACGGGTGCCTGACGTGGTGCTGAACTTCCCTTTTCTAGTCTCGTGGAAGACGACTTACGTCACGACGTTCTTGCAGACCGGAAATTCCGACAACGTTGTCCGACCGTGTGTACGCAACAACAACATCGGACAAAGTACGACGGACAGGATCCGACCGATCTGGTCCGCGGATAATCCGCGCGTGTGTATGGGGCTTTAGACAAGTTAACCAGAGGGCAGACTGGAGTTCAATTTTAAATCCTTACCCTCAGGCCTAAACCTAGCCCCTTTGTCTGAGAGCTTTCAAGTGACATAGTTGATCTCTGTTGTTGCCTTTGTTGGTCATTGGGGCAATTAATCTCATACAGAGAGCTACTGTTTATGCCATTTGGGGTTACAGTATATGCTGGAATCTAAAATCTCTGCAAGAGACCCTGAAGCTGATTGTGCACTCATTATTATGCTCATGCTGGTTGATTTTAGCTTGCCAATACATTCTGTTATTTTTTTGTAGAGTTCAGAGTCTAATTCTTGTGTGCCTGTTAAAGTGGTTGTAAACCCACAAAAAAAAAAAAGCCTGCAAGACAAAGGCATAATGAGCTAGTATGCATAACATACTAGCTATTTATGAAATACTCACCTAAGATCGAAGCCCCCGCAGCGGTCCTCGTACCCCGCTCCGGCTGGCAACATCGCTCCCAGAGTTACTTCCGGGTGTAGCGGGCTCTGGCGCTGTGATTGGCCAGAGCCGCGATGATGTCACTCCCGCGCATGCGTGTGGTAACGGCCACACTAGCTGAAGCAACGACACAAACATGCCATTGCTTCAGTGCGCATGTGCTGATGTTGTCGGCACATGCTGATACAGGGGATATCTCCTACACCGTGCAGGTTTAGGAGATATCTGGGGTAGCTACGGGTAAGCCTTATTATAGGCTTACCTGTAGTAAAAAGTGGATTGTAAAGGTTTACAACCACTTTAAGGTTTACAGAAAAGTATACTGGTGGTGTCAGTGGGGTTAAAACCTCATATAGGGCTTCAGGGGTTGCAATACACTTGTAAACCTTAGATGCAGAATATTCTTGCTCGTAACTATTTTTACCTGGGTAATGCTTGATCCAGCAGTCTCTGTAGTAGTGTGCACGTTCAAGCAAAGGCCATGCAGTCTCTATTACCGTTAGTGATGAGCTGACTTGCCCAGAGTTCTGTTCGAGCAGGGTTTGGCGAATAGGCAAAAGGGTGTAAAAAATAGAGGGGGCTGGGTGTACCCTGCCCTGGGAAACATGCACCAATGCAAAAAAAATTTTTTTAAATTCCATGTGACTGGGAGCTGTGATTTTTAAAGCACAGACATTTACAAAGGAAAAAAAAGTTTTAAATTGCCAGCAAACAACATCTCCCTCCTCTGGTCTGCTGTGTATTGTGGGGGACCTTTGGAGGGGTTTGTGTATCATTTTTTTTTTCTAAAGAAGCCAGCAATTACCGGTAAGTATTTTTTTGCCGGCAATTTTAAGCGTGCAATTTTTTTTTTTTTTTGTCATAAAATTCTTTTTATTGAAATCTCTGTGTGGCAATTTTTTTTTTTTAACTTGGTAAATGTCACTTTTGCACATCCTACAACAAGAATTAAAAACAAATTTGCATAGAGTCCCCCCATAATGCATACCAGATCTTTTGTATAGATTTTAAGAGGGGTCCAGGATTGTTGGCTATGTAAGTGAATGGGCCAGGTGACTTCAGTGGTTGGTAAGGATGCGGCAGTTGCAAACACCTACTGCTTCCTTAGCAACCATTGGCAGGCGGAAGCGGTCAGGTTTGTCCACATTGAATGCCCTATACGTTCGCATAAACATCCAACCCAACACTGAGCTCATCCCAAATTACCACATACACTATTGCTGCCAGCTTCCACCAAGTGAATAAAGTTTGATATTGGACAATCTGAAGCAGTGAATGGGGGTGTAATATGCCAATGAGATCTGCATATTTATTGGGTAATTTTGTATCAGGAGGCACATGAATGTTTTTATTAATAAAGTACTTTTACTCTTTAATGCTTGCCATTAGACATGTGCGATTCGTTTCGTACGAATTCGTAATTCGTACGAATTTTTCGAAATTCGTACGAATTTACGAATCTGTAGTACGAATTTTTTTTTTTACGAATTCCGTACGGAATACGAAATTCCGTTTACGAATTTCGTCGCCGAATGATTCGAATGAATTCGAATGAATTCGAATGAATTCGAATGGATTCGAATGAATTCGAATGACAAAGTGTCATTTTTGCAGGAAAAATTCCGTTTACGAATTTCAGCTCCAAATTATTCGAATCCAACTACCAATATCAAATTTCAACTAATTCAAACGAAATTATTATAGCAGATATAACGAATGAATTCGAATGCATTCGAATGAATTCGAATGCATTCGAATGAATTCGAATGCATTCGAATGAATTCGAATGACAAAGTGTCATTTTTGCAGAAAAAAAAGCTATTTAAAAAAACAGTCATTCATTGATATAAAAAAAAAAAAAAAAAGCGTAGGGGTCCCCCCAAATTCAATAACCAGGCCCTTCAGGTCTGGTATGGATATTAAGGGGGACCCCAGCCAAAAAAAAAAAAAAAAAAATGGCGTAGGGTCCCCCCCAAATATCCATACCAGACCCTTCAGGTCTGGGATGGATTTTAACCCCGGCCAAGGAAAAAAAAAAATGGCGTGGGGGTCCCCCTCAAAATCCATACCAGACCCTTTATCCGAGCACGCAACCTGGCAGGCCGCAGGAAAGGAGGGGGGGACGAGAGCGGCCCCCCCTCCCGCCTGAACCGTACCAGGCCACATGCCCTCAACATTGGGAGGGTGCTTTGGGGTCCCCCCCAAAGCACCTTGTCCCCATGTTGATGAGGACAAGGGCCTCATCCCCACAACCGTGCCCGGTGGTTGTGGGGGTCTGCGGGCGGGGGGCTTATCGGAATCTGGAAGCCCCCTTTAACAAGGGGACCCCCAGATCCCGCCCCCCCCCCCTGTGTGAAATGGTAAGGGGGTACAAAAGTACCCCTACCATTTCACCAAAAAAGTGGCAAAAATGGTAAAAATGACAGGAGACGGTCTTTGACAATTCCTTTATTAAAATCTTCTTTCTTCTGGTCTTCCTTTCTTCATCTTCTCCTTCCGTCTTCTTCTTCCATCTGCTTCTTCCTTCGATTCGCTCCTTCTTCCTCCGGTCTTCTCGTCCTTCTCGTCCGGCATCGTCGTCTCTTCTCGCAGGCCGCTCCTCGCAATGGGAGGCTCCCGCTCTGTGAGGCTCCCGCTCCGGGTGACAGGTCTTTTATAACGAAGGCACCTGGTGACCCCGCCCCCTCTGACGCACGGGGACGTCATGTGGAATTCCCTATGGCTTTCCCCATGACGTCAGAGGGGGCGGGGTCACCAGGTGCCTTCGTTATAAAAGACCTGTCACCCGGAGCGGAGCCTCACAGAGCGGGAGCCTCCCATTGCGAGGAGCGGCCTGCGAGAAGAGACGCCGATGCCGGACGAGAAGGACGACGCCGGACGAGAAGGACGGGAAGACCGGAGGAAGAAGAAGCGAATCGAAGGAAGAAGCAGATGGAAGAAGATGCCGGAAGGAGAAGATGAAGAAAGGAAGACCAGAAGAAAGAAGATTTTAATAAAGGAATTGTCAAAGACCGTCTCCTGTCATTTTTACAATTTTTGACACTTTTTTGGTGAAATGGTAGGGGTACTTTTGTACCCCCTTACCATTTCACACAGGGGGGGGCGGGATCTGGGGGTCCCCTTGTTAAAGGGGGCTTCCAGATTCCGATAAGCCCCCCCGCCCGCAGACCCCCACAACCACCGGGCACGGTTGTGGGGATGAGGCCCTTGTCCTCATCAACATGGGGACAAGGTGCTTTGGGGGGGACCCCAAAGCACCCTCCCAATGTTGAGGGCATGTGGCCTGGTACGGTTCAGGCGGGAGGGGGGGCCGCTCTCGTCCCCCCCTCCTTTCCTGCGGCCTGCCAGGTTGCGTGCTCGGATAAGGGTCTGGTATGGATTTTATGGGGGACCCCACGCCATTTTTTTTGGCTAGGGTTCCCCTTAAAATCCATCCCAGACCTCAAGGGTCTGGTATGGATTTTGAGGGGGACCCTACGCCATTTTTTTTTTTTTTGGCTGGGGGTCCCCCTTAATATCCATACCAGACCTGAAGGGCCTGGTTATTGAATTTGGGGGGACCCCTACGCATTTTTTTATCAATGACTTCAATGAATGACTGTTCTCTGTATTACGGATCCAACAATTCATTTGCCGGCAATAGCACTCGCGGCTAATTGCCGATTCCCGTAATACAGAGAACAATTCGAATGTTGTATTGTAACTAACAAATATCTCATTTCAACTAATATGAAAGAAATTATAATAGCGGATATAACGAATGCTTCGAATGATTCGAGATTCAGTATATCTAATATAGAGAACTGTTCCTGCAGTGTCATTTTTGCAGGAAAAAAAAAACTATTTAAAATCACTCGCAGCTATTTGCCGGCAAATGAATTGTTGGATCCGTAATACAGAGAACTGTCATTCATTGAAGTCATTGATAAAAAAAAGCGTAGGGGTCCCCCCAAATTCAATAACCAGGCCCTTCAGGTCTGGTATGGATATTAAGGGGGACCCCAGCCAAAAAAAAAAAAAAAAATGGCGTAGGGTCCCCCTCAAAATCCATACCAGACCCTTGAGGTCTGGGATGGATTTTAAGGGAACCCTAGCCCAAAAAAATGGCGTGGGGTCCCCCATAAAATCCATACCAGACCCTTATCCGAGCACGCAACCTGGCAGGCCGCAGGAAAGGAGGGGGGGACGAGAGCGCCCCCCCTCCCGCCTGAACCGTACCAGGCCACATGCCCTCAACATTGGGAGGGTTCTTTGGGGTCCCCCCCAAAGCACCTTGTCCCCATGTTGATGAGGACAAGGGCCTCATCCCCACAACCGTGCCCGGTGGTTGTGGGGGTCTGCGGGCGGGGGCTTATCGGAATCTGGAAGCCCCCTTTAACAAGGGGACCCCCAGATCCCGGCCCCCCCCCCTGTGTGAAATGGTAAGGGACCATTTCACCAAAAAAGTGTCAAAAATTGTAAAAATGACAGGAGACGGTCTTTGACAATTCCTTTATTAAAATCTTCTTTCTTCTTTCTTCTGGTCTTCCTTCTTCATCTTCTCCTTCCGGCATCTTCTTCCATCGTCTTCTTCCTTCGATTCGCTTCTTCTTCCTCCGGTCTTCTCGTCCTTCTCGTCCAGCGTCGTCCTTCTCGTCCGGCATCGGCGTCTCTTCTCGCAGGCCGCTCCTCGCAATGGGAGGCTCCCGCTCTGTGAGGCTTCGCTCCGGGTGACAGGTCTTGTATAACGAAGGCACCTGGTGACCCCGCCCCCCTCTGACGTCATGGGGAAAGCCATAGGGAATTCCACATGACGTCCCCGTGCGTCAGAGGGGGCGGGGTCACCAGGTGCCTTCGTTATAAAAGACCTCTCACCCGGAGCGGAGCCTCACAGAGCGGGAGCCTCCCATTGCGAGGAGCGGCCTGCGAGAAGAGACGCCGATGCCGGACGAGAAGGACGACGCCGGACGAGAAGGACGACGCCGGACGAGAAGGACGAGAAGACCGGAGGAAGAAGAAGCGAATCGAAGGAAGAAGACGATGGAAGAAGATGCCGGAAGGAGAAGATGAAGAAGGAAGACCAGAAGAAAGAAGATTTTAATAAAGGAATTGTCAAAGACCGTCTCCTGTCATTTTTACCATTTTTGCCACTTTTTTGGTGAAATGGTAGGGGTACTTTTGTACCCCCTTACCATTTCACACAGGGGGGGGCGGGATCTGGGGGTCCCCTTGTTAAAGGGGGCTTCCAGATTCCGATAAGCCCCCCGCCCGCAGACCCCCACAACCACCGGGCACGGTTGTGGGGATGAGGCCCTTGTCCTCATCAACATGGGGACAAGGTGCTTTGGGGGGGACCCCAAAGCACCCTCCCAATGTTGAGGGCATGTGGCCTGGTACGGTTCAGGCGGGAGGGGGGGCCGCTCTCGTCCCCCCCTCCTTTCCTGCGGCCTGCCAGGTTGCGTGCTCGGATAAAGGGTCTGGTATGGATTTTGAGGGGGACCCCACGCCATTTTTTTTTTTTTTTTGGCCGGGGTTCCCCTTAAAATCCATCCCAGACCTGAAGGGTCTGGTATGGATATTTGGGGGGGACCCCACGCCATTTTATTTTATTTTTTTTGGCTGGGGTCCCCCTTAATATCCATACCAGACCTGAAGGGCCTGGTTATTGAATTTGGGGGGACCCCTACGCTTTTTTTTTTTTCTGCAAAAATGACACTTTGTCATTCGAATTCATTCGTTATATCTGCTATAATAATTTCGTTCAAATTAGTTGAAATTCGATATTGGTAGTTGGATTTACTAACGATTCGTAACTATTCATAACGATTCGTAACTATTCATAACGATTCGTAACGATTCGTAACTTGAAATTGAAATTCGATATTTGTAGTTGGATTCGAATTGTTCTCTGTGTTATGAGAACCAACAATTCATTAGCCGCGTTAACGATTCGTAACGATTCGTAACGATTCGTAACGATTCGTAACTTTACTAACGATTCGTAAAAAAAATTACGATTCGTCCGAATTTCGTATTTCGTACGAATTCGAACGGAATTTCGTACACGAATTACGAATTACGATTTTTTTTATATACGAAACGGGACGAAACGAAACGAAACGAATTTTTTGACAGTTCCCATGTCTACTTGCCATACATGCAACTATATGATCATACAATATAAAAATAGTTTCAGTGAAAGAATTGTATTGATTCAAATAAAAGCAACCAAATCAATAATTGTTTTTTGTTCATTTGCAACAGCTGAATATACCACCGATTGCTAGTTTAGTTTTATATGTATAAACAGCCTAAAGTTTTGCATATTATGATTAACTGAGAATCTTCTACAAGATGGAATTATTTTCTATTTTTTAAAGCTAACCTCCAGCTTTATTGTCAGTCATGCACAGTTGTACAGGCTCCTATTCTGTGCTGAAAATGCTTACTCTGATTTCACTGCACAATGTTTCTCACAGTGTCATTAGAAACTGCAGCAAGTCAGATAGAACCCATCTCATTTCCTGGCTAGAGGATGTCCATTTCATTTATTGGATTTCAGTTCCTTCAATAATGGAGGCTACGCATAAGCACCACATGTGGGCTTTACCTAGGGCAGTCTGCATACAAATGCACTCTGTCTAGGAACTCCAACTCCTCCAGACAGAAAGTCCCGGAGCAAAAAGAGAAGACGACCTGGGCACAGGGACGGCATGACAGTGCTGGACTGCACAGCATTGCCATTTTAAATAGTTTCCCTTTTAAGTAAAAGGGGGAGGAGCCGAGAGCGGGTGGCGCACTGTGCTTAAGATAGTGAAGGAGAGGGGGAAGTGACGTCAGTGGCATAGCGGCGGAGAACGAGATTCCCACCCACCCTCCCATGTTGGTTGGAAAGCAGGTGAGGCAGGGGCGAGCAACAGGACAGGGCAGTATTGGGTCCCTGGAGGAGGAGGAGAAGATTGTGGTTACATGTATGTAACATGTTGTACCCATCCATGGGATGGGAGGTTTTCGGGTACTCTCTGGTTACGAGAGGTTGACCTGGAAGGGTTAAAGTGAAGATTGTGGTTACATGTATGTAACATGTTGTACCCATCCATGGGATGGGAGTTTTTCGGGTACTTTCAGGTTACGAGGGGTTAACCTGTAAGGGTTAAAGAGAAGATTGTGGTTACATGTATGTAACCTGTTGTACCCATCCATGGGATGGGAGGTTTTCGGGTACTTTCAGGTTACGAGGGGTTAACCTGTAAGGGTTAAAGTAAAGATCGTGGTTACATGTATGTAACCTGTTGTACCCATCCATGGGATGGGAGGTTTCGGGTACTTATAGGTTACGAGGGGTTAACCTGGAAGGGTTAAAAAGGTAGGTCACGATGAAGGTTGGGCACCGCCTCCGAGTCCAGGGTTTTCCGACTGGTGGCCTAAAGTTAAAGCCTTTGTTCACAGTGACCGGTGGTATGTTGTTTTTCTTACATGACCCACAAAAGCACAGAAAAGTTAATGGTTATTTATAAGTTGTGATTTATATATTTTGTAGTTTATTAATAAAATAGGCCGTTAAGGCCATTTACTCCAATAACCTGGTCAAGTCATTCTTGATGTATTTGGAGGGGTGGTTTTGAGGTTAAGGGAGTTATCAGGACACTGGGCTTAAGGCTGGGTTCAGACTGCTGCGGTGCGGGAACGCTGTGAATCTACTGCGGGTTCACGCATCGCATGTCTCCCGCCGGCAGTTCACACTGCCCTATGCGAGCTGCTGGGAGTGTCAGTGAAATTTTAATGACACCCCCATATCAGTTCACATATCGCAGTGCGATCTGCAAACTCGGACAGGAATCGGATCGCATGGTGAGAACACCCATGCGATCCGATTCTGCTGCGGACTAAAAAAAGGGTCCTGTGCGAGTTTGGGCCGAATGCGATGCAAATTCAGCCATACTATCTGTATGGCTTAAATCGCATCGCACAGAGATCGCATATGATTTGCACTGCAGTGCGGTGCAAATCATATCCGATTTCCCGCATCGCAGCAGTCTGAACCCGGCCTAAGTCCTACAAATGTCATGACATCCACCCATCAAGGCATTTTGATACTTTCATAACTTCTCCCAAGAACCAGTCCATTGCTTGCATTAGGGCTGAGGCCTCTTGAGACAAGCACTAAGGCAATGTGCTGGGATGTTTTCAGGAAGCCATGTACACTGCTGGAACCCACACCAGCCATGCATTGCGTAGACTCCGTAGAGAAACACAGAGACATAGTGGTGATGTCACTTGTCACTTGGTCTAAAGTAAGGTACTGTATGTGAAGAAAATGGAGTGTGTAAGCACTCTCTTGAATGGGTGGGACCAGGAGGGGAACCGTGGTCATGTAAAAATCAAACACTATAGCAGTATCCCAACTTAGAGATGAGCCTTACACGGTACCCAGTAGAAAATGTCCCTCTGTAAAGTGCTGTCCCTTGTCACTACACTAATTTCTCTAGGAGGGAGACTATGCACACTCCCCCAGTCCAGTGTATCTCTGTCACCTCACTCCCAGTGGCAGAATTGGGTACCACCATGCACCTAGCACAAACCTCATGAGTGCGCTTATTTAACTCCTTCCACTCTCCTGTACCATGCGGCCAAGCTTGGGGTCCCTGTAACGTGGGTTCGGTCCTGATACCTTTGGGTTACCAACCACTGGGGAGGGGACCAGATCACAGACCCCCTCACCACCGGAGGACCCTCTGCCATGCCAAGTACCACACTTTATGACCGGTTGCAATGTACCTTGCACTAACTAGGTCTTGGTTACCCACAGAAATGCATTCCTCCTCCTGCTTGTCTTGCTGAGTACACCTGTAGTGGATTTGCTTCATACCCCACATGTGCTTTACTGCCTGTGTTCTTTCATATGCTAGAAACCATCATGCACCCCTTTAAATTACTTCAGACCAGGCTTGGAACAGTTGATACAACTTTACAGAATATTTGGCAAAGTTCAACAAGTACGATCCAGTGCAACATAACCCTGTCTAACTAGCTGAGCTGCCCAGGCATACCTCAACAAGATGATAGCAATAGAACGTTAGAAAGTTAGAGGGGCTTTTAAACTAGGCGACGGGGGGAGGTTCCAGAAGGTAGAGATAGTCAGCGCGGAACATATTCCAGTGGGTAGTATTGGAGGCATTAGTGGTAGGTTGACTAAAGCACAAAAACCAGAGGTAAGTATAGTAACAAGTCCTATTTGCAACCTCGAACACCCAATAAAAAGACAGTATGCGACCGGTCTAAACTACGTGGCATGTTTACCAATACCAGGAGCCTGGTGGACAAGATGGGAGAACTAGAGGTACTGTTGTACGAGGAGGATTTCAATTTCGTGGGAATTTCAGAGACGTGGTTCAACAGCTATCATGACTGGCTGGCAACGATTCAAGGGTATTCCCTTTATTGCAGGGATAAAGGGGGTAAAAAAGGGGGAGGGTATGCCTGTATATCAAGAATAACGTACAAGTGAATGTGAGAGATGATTTCACTAAGGGCGCTAGGGAGGAGGTGGAATCCTTATGGGTAGAGATCCAAAGGGATGAAACTAAGGGGAAAGTAATACTGGGAGTATGCTATAGGCCCCCTAACCTGAGGGAGGAGGGGGAGGGGGACCTCCTATCACAATTTGGATTAGTGGCAAGGATAGGAAGTGTCATCATAATGGGGGGATTTTAATTATCCAGACATAGACTGGGCGGAAGGAACTGTGCATTCGTTCAAGGCTCACCAGTTCCTAAATGTCTTGCAGGACAATTTCATGGGTCAGATGGTAGATGCACCAACTATAAACAAAGTGTTACTAGACCTACTGATTACCAACAATACAGACCTGATCACAGATGTGTAAACTAAATTTAAAAGAGCGAACAAAAGTCCTGGGTGACTTAACTAAAAGCAAAGGAGAAGGCCTTCAAAAAATACAAGACTGAGGGATCATCATCAGCATTCAAATTTTACAAAGAATGCAACAAGAAATGTAAGGGTGCAATTAGGGCGGCTAAGATAGAATACGAAAGGCACATAGCAGAGGAGTACAAAAAAAAAATTGCAAGAAATTCTTTAACCACTTGCTTACTGGGCACTTAAACCCCCCTCCTATCCAGACCAATTTTCAGCTTTCAGCGCTGTCGCATTTTGAATGATAATTGCGCGGTCATACAACACTGTCCCCAAATGACATTTATATCATTTTTTCCCCCCAAAAAGAGCTTTCTTTTGGTGGTAATTTGATGACCTCTGCGATTTTTATTTTTTGTTAAAAAAAATGTAAAAGACCGAATAAAAAAAAAAAATGTTTTTTTTTTAATTTTGTTATAAAAATTTTAAATGGGTAATTTTTGTCTGTCATTGATGTACGCTGGTGAGGCGGCAGTGACGGGCACCGATAGGTGGCAGTGATGGGCACTGATGGGTGGCAGTGATGGGCACTGATGGGTTACACTTATAGGTAGCACTTTTAGGTGGTACTGATTGGGCAGATGCACGTTTAATAAAAAAATAATTCCATATATTTTTAAAAGCAACTAGTATACAGTGGGGTTCAGCCTGGTAGAGAGAGGATCAGCACAAGTAGCCAATGAGCTGTGTTGCAGTGCTCATGTGCTTAAGGAAAATACTGACAGGAGGAGAAAGCAGAGAGACAGAGAGATGAGATCATCATTCTGCTGCTTCAACCCCACTGTTCAGTTACTGGCTGTGGGCCGAGACAAGACCTAGTTGTTTTACTTAAAGTGGGGTGCCCCCTAAAAAAAAAAAGTCAGCAGCTACAAATACTGCAGCTGCTGACTTTTAATAATCGGACACTTACCTGTCCCAGGTTCCAGCGAAGCCCCCCCTCGTTCCCCGCTCTGCTTGCGGCGCCGGCATTCTTACTGTGGGAACCCGGCTGTGGCTTCACAGCCGGCACCCACTGCGCATGCTGTCATCTGGGACCTGTCACGTGTCCCAGATGACTGACTGCACGGGGGGGGGGAAGTGATTTCTGCCCGGGCACTGAAGGAGGCAGACTACGAGGGACCCCCTAGCAACAGGCATTTAGAGGTGAGTAACATTTTTTTTTTTCCAATTTTTTTTTTTTAATGAATTTTAAGCTATTTTTTTTTTCCAGACTGGCTGTGATATCTAGAAGGATGTTAAATCTCAGGAATAAATTCAATTAAAATCCATTAGCAGGTAAATGGCTCTTATACAGTATATGTGTTTAATCTGTGTATATTTAGTTTTAGTTTAGTTTTAGATGTTGTTAACCTGTTAGGATAGGCATGTATCATGTATGAATAGAAGAGGGGGTTTTGGGACTTTAAATGAAGCACCATGAGGTGCCTCCATCCCGGTAATGGATGAGAACGAAGGGAAGTTGGGACTTTAAATGAAGCAATTGAATAGTGGAGATAGATTACAATATAAAATTATTTATTAAGTAACATTGATCTAATGATGTCATTTATTTCACATATATACAAAGAGCGTGCATGTAAGCTGGGTAGAGAATACATGCATGTCAACACATGATCAGAATAATTAAAAATAACATGCGCCTGCCAATAGCAACATATCCAATGCTGGCACAAGCATCCCCATGGTATATGTACATCCACCCAATGGCATTTGTACGACATTATAAAATATATAATATATAGAGTATATCAGTAAAAAGTAAGTAGGTGTCAGTCCGTATGGAGTATAGCTGCAGCATCAGGTAAAGCTCTACGCGTTTCGTGGGTTTTCCCACTCGTCAGGAGCAGATGCAACAGGCATTCCTATGGAATATATAAATATAATGAGATGTAAAAAACGTATTCTAGAGAAAATAATTCTCAGAAATATTTAATGTGTGTATGAATGGTTTAGCAAGACACACTCACCAACCCAGACAGCAAATGTAGCGTGGGGTAGCCGGCGTAGGGTTGGCCGAGAGTATGACCCCACCCAGGGAGCTGTGGAGGCATAATCCAGGGATGCAGGACTGGACCGTATAAGAACGTGCAAAGTGTAGCAGAAATCTCCATATGGCAAAGAGTATGGTTTAAGCTTGATGAAGCAAGGGTGTCTGGGAACGAAATATAAAATTTGTGTAATATTATAACAGTACTGTGTTATGAGTAATAGTAGTACTCATTTTAAATACACCCAGTGTAGCTTCTAATTAAGTGAATACAAAAGTAAGAATGGTGCCAAGGGATATTAAGGTACCTGTGTCTGAAATATTACACAGGTACATGGATCTATTAAAGTGTGAAGGACCTATAAAAGGAATACCAAGTGAAGAAAACCAAACATGTGTGGAACTCAAAAAATAGGACACCAAAAAAGAAAAGAGAAAAGAAAATGAAAAGATTGGGACCAGAGAAGGAAGCTTACCCCAATGCTGCATCAAAGCACCCCCAGCAGATTGATACAACTGGTGTGCGGAAACCCCAGAGGGAGACTGGTCATATGAACAGCTCACCTCAGGGGAAATGTGAATATATGCCGCCAACGCCATGCTATGAGCCAATGGAGGAGAAAGAGCCGCACCTGAACCGAGTGAACACTTAGTAGCAGGCACGGAGACTCCCCCAAAGCGGGCCCAAGGGATGTTTGAGACTGAGCGCCGGCGCAGTAACGTCATGACTGACGTCATACGCACGGCGTAAGTGCCGTCACACAAGTAGCGTGACAGACGTGGCGCCGATGCGCGAAGGGGCACCCGCCCGATCCCCCCAGGCACACAGGGTGCCGGGGGAGGAGGGGGAGGGCCCACTGAGCGCATCGCAGCTCCCGTGATGGAGAAAGACCGCAGCTGTACCCAAACGCCAATCAATCCACACAGAACATATAGCTGACCAGGACGAGAGCATACATTGGACATCAGGAGGGAAACAGCCCATGTGGATACATTAAACCAGCCCAGGGAAATGCTGCATATGAAAAGTTACCATATATAAAGCTCATAGGTATAAATATAAAAAGACAGTCAAAGTAAACATTAATAATGTCAGTATATAAACCTTTTACTAAAGGCACCCTATAAATGAGGGCAAATCTCACACAGGGGTGGCAGGGGAACACTGCTAATCCCAGTTATTCAATTGCCTCCATCCCGATATTTGTATGAATAGAAGAGGGGGTTTTGGGACTTTAAATGAAGCACCATGAGGTGCCTCCATCCCGGTAATGGATGAGAACGAAGGGAAGTTGGGACTTTAAATGAAGCAATTGAATAGTGGAGATAGATTACAATATAAAATTATTTATTAAGTAACATTGATCTAATGATGTCATTTATTTCACATATATACAAAGAGCGTGCATGTAAGCTGGGTAGAGAATACATGCATGTCAACACATGATCAGAATAATTAAAAATAACATGCGCCTGCCAATAGCAACATATCCAATGCTGGCACAAGCATCCCCATGGTATATGTACATCCACCCAATGGCATTTGTACGACATTATAAAATATATAATATATAGAGTATATCAGTAAAAAGTAAGTAGGTGTCAGTCCGTATGGAGTATAGCTGCAGCATCAGGTAAAGCTCTACGCGTTTCGTGGGTTTTCCCACTCGTCAGGAGCAGATGCAACAGGCATTCCTATGGAATATATAAATATAATGAGATGTAAAAAACGCATTCTAGAGAAAATAATTCTCAGAAATATTTAATGTGTGTATGAATGGTTTAGCAAGACACACTCACCAACCCAGACAGCAAATGTAGCGTGGGGTAGCCGGCGTAGGGTTGGCCGAGAGTATGACCCCACCCAGGGAGCTGTGGCGGCATAATTCAGGGATGCAGGACTGGACCGTATAAGAACGTGCAAAGTGTAGCAGAAATCTCCATATGGCAAAGAGTATGGTTTAAGCTTGATGAAGCAAGGGTGTCTGGGAACGAAATATAAAATTTGTGTAATATTATAACAGTACTGTGTTATGAGTAATAGTAGTACTCATTTTAAATACACCCAGTGTAGCTTCTAATTAAGTGAATACAAAAGTAAGAATGGTGCCAAGGGATATTAAGGTACCTGTGTCTGAAATATTACACAGGTACATGGATCTATTAAAGTGTGAAGGACCTATAAAAGGAATACCAAGTGAAGAAAACCAAACATGTGTGGAACTCAAAAAATAGGACACCAAAAAAGAAAAGAGAAAAGAAAATGAAAAGATTGGGACCAGAGAAGGAAGCTTAGAATGAAGGGAAGTTGGGACTTTAAATGAAGCAATTGAATAGTGGAGATAGATTACAATATAAAATTATTTATTAAGTAACATTGATCTAATGATGTCATTTATTTCACATATATACAAAGAGCGTGCATGTAAGCTGGGTAGAGAATACATGCATGTCAACACATTTCGGGCGGGTGCCCCTTCGCGCATCGGCGCCACGTCTGTCACGCTACTTGTGTGACGGCACTTACGCCGTGCGTATGACGTCAGTCATGACGTTACTGCGCCGGCGCTCAGTCTCAAACATCCCTTGGGCCCGCTTTGGGGGAGTCTCCGTGCCTGCTACTAAGTGTTCACTCGGTTCAGGTGTGGCTCTTTCTCCTCCATTGGCTCATAGCGTGGCGTTGGCGGCATATATTCACATTTCCCCTGAGGTGAGCTGTTCATATGACCAGTCTCCCTCTGGGGTTTCCGCACACCAGTTGTATCAATCTGCTGGGGGTGCTTTGATGCAGCATTGGGGTAAGCTTCCTTCTCTGGTCCCAATCTTTTCATTTTCTTTTCTCTTTTCTTTTTTGGTGTCCTATTTTTTGAGTTCCACACATGTTTGGTTTTCTTCACTTGGTATTCCTTTTATAGGTCCTTCACACTTTAATAGATCCATGTACCTGTGTAATATTTCAGACACAGGTACCTTAATATCCCTTGGCACCATTCTTACTTTTGTATTCACTTAATTAGAAGCTACACTGGGTGTATTTAAAATGAGTACTACTATTACTCATAACACAGTACTGTTATAATATTACACAAATTTTATATTTCGTTCCCAGACACCCTTGCTTCATCAAGCTTAAACCATACTCTTTGCCATATGGAGATTTATGCTACACTTTGCACGTTCTTATACGGTCCAGTCCTGCATCCCTGGATTATGCCGCCACAGCTCCCTGGGTGGGGTCATACTCTCGGCCAACCCTACGCCGGCTACCCCACGCTACATTTGCTGTCTGGGTTGGTGAGTGTGTCTTGCTAAACCATTCATACACACATTAAATATTTCTGAGAATTATTTTCTCTAGAATACGTTTTTTACATCTCATTATATTTATATATTCCATAGGAATGCCTGTTGCATCTGCTCCTGACGAGTGGGAAAACCCACGAAACGCGTAGAGCTTTACCTGATGCTGCAGCTATACTCCATACGGACTGACACCTACTTACTTTTTACTGATATACTCTATATATTATATATTTTATAATGTCGTACAAATGCCATTGGGTGGATGTACATATACCATGGGGATGCTTGTGCCAGCATTGGATATGTTGCTATTGGCAGGCGCATGTTATTTTTAATTATTTTGATCATGTGTTGACATGCATGTATTCTCTACCCAGCTTACATGCACGCTCTTTGTATATATGTGAAATAAATGACATCATTAGATCAATGTTACTTAATAAATAATTTTATATTGTAATCTATCTCCACTATTCAATTGCTTCATTTAAAGTCCCAACTTCCCTTCGTTCTCAGGCATGTATCATGTTGCCTTAAAGTTTTACTAAACCCACAACAGTAAAATCAGTCTGTATATGTAGTAAAGCATACTTGTTATGCTCACTGTGGAACCTAAGGGGTTAATCCTCTGCATTGTGTAAATAGACTGTTTGACCCTGTCTTCTCTGATCCTCCCCTCTTCCACAGCCCCCAATCCATCTGCTGATAGTACAGAGACTTGGAGGAACTCTGCACATGCTCAGTTTGGTGTGTGTCGCTAGATAGTTTTTTTGTTTTTTTGGGGAGGGTGCATGTGATCAGCACAGGGCCAAAGTCAGGATTCACGCAGCCTCATAGGACTGTCAAAGGAGAATTAAAACTCCTCCTACAAGCTTTAACCAGTGCTCGGCCGGACACATATAGAAGTCACAAGACTCTTATTTAATGCTGATGAGAAAAGGTATTTAGCAGCTTATATTTACTAAAATAATTGTATTTTCATGTTCTGTGTGCTGTGGGAGACCAGATATGGTAAATGCAGAGTCCTGGGTTTAGTAACACTTAAAAACTCCATTCACACTGCCACATTTTTTTGACAGGACTGCCCTAAGTGTGACAAAGACACCAATGACAAACAACATACTTGGGGGGAGCACCCTAAAAATGCATTTACATTCAAGATGGTGCTGCTATAAGACCATCAAACAGAACAATATAGAATGGCACCACAAGCATGCACATGTGAGTGCAACTTTATACTTGTTTTTCAAGTTGAAGGACTGTCATTTTTACTCTTTACTTTAATACAAAGAAAATCCATAATATGGAAAACCATGTCCACTAAAATATCAGGACACTTGACTAGCAGATTTGTTCCAAGTCAGTGTGATTGATTTGCTATAAAATAGATTTTCACTTTGCAAGGGAATTTTCCTTAAACCTAGTGAATGCACTAAAATACGTACTTTGCAAATAATTCACAATCACATGCAAGAAAAACAAAAAAAAAACTAAAATAAAAGAACATGAATTTTGCTTGTAAATGATTGAATGGTAGAAGTCAGCTCAGCTTCACTTCATTCACTAAGTGAAAATTCCCCTGCAAAGTTAAATTGCCCTTTGCCAAGTGAACATGCTTTACTCCTTTAGTAAATCAGTCACGATGGGGTCAGTTCGCTAAGAGATAAATACCGCATTCATTTTTGAGTTAAAATATCTCATGCAGTAATTATCTCAAAATGTGTCTATTCATTGTCTATTCGTGTCTAAAACATGTGTTAAATATTTATAATGAGCTATTTTTGACGCTTTTTTTCCACAATTTTTATTTTAAATGCTAACACGGCACGAGAAGAAGATAGTTCTGTAAATGAATGCTCACAAAAATGTTGTGAAACTGTGAAAACTTTTTAGTGTGCTTTCATTGAGCCCTGCTTCACACCAGAGCTGCTTTGAAATTGTGCTACTTCCGCGCGATTTGAAAGCTGCCCGATCAGTGCGATTTGATGTGCCATTTCATTGTGGCTTTCGACTTCATTTAACAGAAGTCAATGCAAGTCGCAATGAAAATCGCACAAAAAGTAGTGTAGGGACCCTCTTCAATGTCGCTGCGACTTGAGTCACAATGATTTGAACGGTTCCATTGCTGGCAATGAGGTGCGACTTGTCATGTGATTTGAAATCACACTGATGTGAACCAGGGCTCACAGAACGATCTCTCTGGTGAAATGTTACAATTTATTTTGTTCCTGAGCTCAGGATAGAACATTTTCACACTGATACATTGTAAACTTTTAACTCACTGATCAGTGCAGTGTTCCCCTTATTGTTCTTTTGTGCATTAGACATTCGTTTTCGTCCGAATTTCAAGTATTTTCGTTATCGTTTTAACAAACGATAACGAAAGTGCAGAATCCGAAAAATGAAAGATCCGACATAAACAAATGCTTTATTTTTATTTTCGTTGTGACAACAGTTCGATATAGATAGGAGATTCGACATGACGCTGACAATAACAATCTGTGTCTATTGAACCTGTGGTCGAATGTGCCTAACCTTAACTCTATTAGTCCAAGATTATTCTACATAGAGAGAAAAGATTTGACATAGAGAGAAAATATTCGACATAGAGAGGAAAGTTTTGACATAGAGAGGAAAGATGGCTGCTGGAATTGGGTGGGGGAACTAAAATAAAAATAATGATGATGATGAATGTTATTGGCTGATTGTAACCAAAGAGGAGGAGCAGTAAAATAGCTAGAACTAAGTACACACGTACAGCCAACTTCCTTTCACTTACGATTGCTAGCAGAGAGAGCCAAACACACATTTCAGAAGACAGTCAATCTTAGCTTCTAGATTCTAGATTCAATCTTGAGATTCTATATAGATTCTATATACCCTATCATGTTACCTGTCTGATCAGTGATCACTATCACCAGTCTGTTTTCTGTTTGAACTATATACATTCAACATGAATGACAAAGATTCGACAAAGCAACAAAAAACATACAAACGTTGAATCTTTGGCTTATGGTGTCTGTCGAAAGTTCTAAGAAGATTTGATGGAGCAGCTAAACTATACAGAGTCGTACAGTTTAGCTGCTCCGTCGAATCTTCTTTGAACACTCGACAGACACCATAAGCCTTCAATGACAGATTCAACCTTAATTAATTTGGATTTTCGGACTAATGCAATTTTTAACAAAAAACTAAATATAAAAATAAAAACGAATTTCGGGAGTAACTAAATAAATACATTTTTTGGACGAAATTCCAAAACGAAATATTTCAGTGTGCACATGTCTATTGTGCATTACTAAAATACCTGCTTTCTACCAAGTGATAAATGACAAATGTGTGTGTGTTTTTAGTGAATTGACTTTAAGGATTTATCTAATTTTTTTGTGGTATTTACCTCCCATGCGGGAGCACGTCCCTAGTCCCAATTGGCACCAGATGGCCTATTTAAAGGCCCTGACTCCTGATCAATGCTGACTGGTCTTCGGCAGTTTCCTGATACCCTGAATCCTGCTTGATACCTGTTGCTGAACTTGGCTTTCTTTGACCCTGTATTTGGACTCTGTTACATTCCTGATTACTGGTTCTTGATCTCGGCTTTCTACTGACCTTGCTACTGCCTAATGTCTTGGTACCTTGCTGCCTGCCTGCTACTGAATCTGGCTATCCTAGTGGCCTTGCTTCTGTTTCCTGCTTGGCTCAATGCTGTCTCTGAGTGCCTGTGCTAGCTGCCCTTCATCCCAGCTCCATTGGGTCTTGTGTACTTCTGTCTCCAGACTACAGGAAGTCCCGGCAAGCCACATATCCTGAACCTGCAAGCTGGTTGGAGTTCCACTTTAACCTCGGCTGATCTATACAGCATAATTCCAGTTCCTGACCTGATGTTCTGCTTGAATCACAGAGCCTAAAACACCTGCTACCAGCTCTGCAAGCAACACTTACAGGCACTTACAGGCACTCGTGTTCCTCCTGACCCTAGCCACCATCTGTTCCACCCTCAGTGGGGCCTGGCCTGGAGATACAAGAGAGGCCGACCTCGTAATTTCAGTCTCCTACCAGGTATGTGACACCGGCCATCAGTTCGCGACCTCAAGCAAGTGCACTTGGGTTATGCAGCAGGACAATGATCCGAAACAAAATTGCTCCACAGCAATGTGAAAGACTCATTGCCAGTTATCGCAAATGCTTGATTGCAGTTGTTGCCGCCAAGGGTGGCACAACCAGTTATTAGGTTTAGTGGGGCAATTACTTTTTCACATAAATTTTTTTTTTCTTTTCAATCTTATTTTATTGGAGAAAGAACAGAAGTAACAGGTATAATAATCACATTACAACATATAGTACACAAGAAGCTTACATACATCAGTGAGGTAAATCTTAACGGGTTATGCACCATATCATACGCATTTCTAATGTAACTGTGGTGCGTCGCTATATAATATCTTGTTCCCAAGAAGAGTGACTAGCGACATCTGTGCGTCTATCAACCCCTATTTCTGTTCCAGCTAAACACTGATCTATGGTGAACTGTGGTCCCTCCTAATCGGGGTGGTATGCTGTAGGGAACCCTCTTTGGCTTAGGGTATACGTCAGATTCACAGATCTATACTGGGCATTTGACCTCGGTTCCTCTTCTTGTGTGCTTGGTTCAGTATGGGGGGGGGGGGGGGGATGCAGATAGGGATAGAAACAAAAAAAAAAAAAAAATGGTTAGATCAAGAAAGAAAGATAGGTGAGGTTAAAGATCACTCCAGCATGGCTACTCGGTAGGTGAGGTTGCGTCATCAGCAGCCCATAAGGTGAAGTCTTCGGAGTACCGGAACACTGACCATGAGGTCCAAGTGAGGGAGAACTGTTCCTCCTTCCCGTTTTCCTGCGCCAACAGCCGCTCTAGATCTCTTATCTGATCCACTTCAACAGCCCACTCTCCCAGGGAAGGTGTAACCGCTGTTCTCCAATGGCGGGGGATCACCGTCCTGGCCGCGGCCAGAAAGTGACGCAGTATGTCTTTTTTAATTAACTTAAGGGGTCCTGGGATCATAGATAGGAGGGCTATCTCTGGTGTGTGCTTAATTGAGGTCGCCATCAGCCTGCAGTACAAGTCAAAGATCCTCTGCCAGAGCTTCCTAATGGGAGGGCAAGACCACCAGATGTGGAGCATTGTCCCTCTAGAGGACAGGCATCGCCAGCAGGTATCTGGCGCAGAGGGGTTGAATCGTTGTATAGTCGCTGGGCATCTGTACCATCTCGTCAACAATTTAAACCCTTTTTCTTGGGTCTTAGTTGCTAGGGATATCTTATGCGTCAGGATGAAGCACTTTAGCCAATCAGTGGGTGGAATAGAGTGTTGTAGGTCTGCTTCCCATTTCTGCGTATAGGGTGGAGGGTCGGGGGTAGATAAGTTCAGTAGTAGGGAGTAGAGTAGGGATACCACATGCGTCGGCGGATCAGGTTGTAACAGCAGTTCGTCGAAGTCAGATGGGTCAGTTAGGATATCCGATAAGGAAGGGAAGGAACGTATGTAGGACACAACTTGGCTTCTCTGCAACCACATTGTTGGGTGCCTCGAAGCTGTCTGGGGAGGTGTATTCGTTCTTAGGGATGGGTCCGCGCGAAGGACCTGGGCTAGGCGTCTGTGGTTCTCCTTGTTCCAGGGTCCGAATCTCCTCTCGCTTGCGGCTGGAGGAAAGGCCGGAGTCCCAAAGAGAGGAGTCATAGGGCCCTGAGTTTTAGATATTTTACCAGCTGAGACTAAATGGTCCCATACCTGAAGTGTCTGACGGGTGAGAGTAGCGGGGAGAGCAGCGTCTTTACGCTGGGCCATGGGTGTCCACGGCAAGGCGCAGAGGTCGATCACATTGAGGTGACTCTCTATTTGAACCCAGAGTTTGGACGATGAGTGATGAAACCAATCTACGATGCGTGTGAGTACCGCCGCCTTGTGGTATACGGAGGCGTCTGGGACCCCTGCTCCTCCCCGGGCCTTCGGGAGAGTCATTGTGTCATATCGTATCCTGGGACGGTCCACCTTCCAAATAAATTTGGAGAAGACCTGACGGAGTTTCTTAAAGAATGAGGTGGGAGTATAGATAGGGATGGTTTGAAAGAGGTATAGGAATCGGGGGAGAACATCCATTTTCAAAGCATTCACCCTGCCCAACCAAGAAAGACGTTTGGAAGCGTAAATGGTCAGATCTGCTTGTGTTTTGAGGAGAAGAGGGGTATAATTTCTGGCGAAGAGTTGAGAAGCGTCTGTCGGGATGTTGATACCAAGATAGCGAATGGAGGTGGAGCTTGTCTTGAAAGGGAAGGAAGAAGAGAGTTGTTGGAGGGCCTCCTTTGGGAGAGATATGTTGAGGATTTCCGACTTACTATGGTTAACTTTGAAGTTACTTACCTCTCCATACCTCCGGAACTCCTGTATGATTGAGGGCAGGGATATTTGCGGATGAGTCACGAACATTAGCAAGTCATCCGCAAAGAGAGCAATTTTGGTATGGACAGGACCTATGTGAATACCATGTATAGCTGGGTTGTTCCTGAGGGCGATGGCCAGGTGTTCCATGACAAGGACATAGAGGAGGGGGGATAAGGGGCAGCCCTGACGTGTTCCGTTATGGATAGTAAACTTTGGGGATAGGGATCCGTTCAGTCTGATTCTAGCGGATGGCAAGGTGTAGAGGGACATTATTCTGGAGATCATGTTGTGGCCCAGTCCTATCTGTTGTAGGGATAGGCGGAGGAATTGCCAGTCGACGCGGTCGAAGGCCTTCT
This sequence comes from Lithobates sylvaticus, assembly GCA_028564925.1. NCBI lineage: Eukaryota > Metazoa > Chordata > Amphibia > Anura > Ranidae > Lithobates > Lithobates sylvaticus. Next base: position 183,371,533 of record CM053033.1, on the reverse strand, counting down.
CCGCGTCGACTGTGAGGAGGCATAATGGGATATTGTGGGTGCGGGCATAATCTGTGATGAGAAGTGTTTTCAAGGTGTTATCTCGTGCCTCTCGTCCACTTACAAAGCAAACACCTTCAGATCTACTCCTATCAATGATATAGGTCGGTAGTTCGCACATAAAGTCGGGTCTTTGTCTGGCTTTGGGATAAGGGAGATATGTGCTTCCAGAGTTTGCGTGGTGAATGCTGATCCCTCGGAGAGGGAGTTAAACACATTTGTTAAGAAGGGGGTGAGAAGGGGGGCAAATTGTTTGTAAAATTTTGGAGTAAAGCCGTCAGGGCCAGGGCTTTTACCCGATGGGGTAGCTGCAATGGCACAAGCGACTTCGTCCTCCGAGATTGATGCTTCAAGGTCCTCTATCGTTTCGTCATCTAAAGTGGGTAATGCAGTCTGTGAAATATATGAGGTCTGGGCTTCCGCCGTAGTAGAGAGGGATTCGGTGGGGCTTGCTGCAGGTATGTTATATAGGGATTGGTAAAAATCCCTGAATATCTGGCCCATTTTAGAAGGCGAGGAAACCGTTTCCCCAGATTTGTCCTGTATGTGTGGTATAAAGGTGGTGGATTGTTTAGTGTGTAGCGTACGGGCCAACGATCTACCACATTTGTCTCTAAACTGGTATTGGTGAAAGGCGAGTTTGTTTGCAAACGTACGGGCTGACGCTTCGTATAGTTCCCTGAGCTGTGTGCGGGCAGAAGAGACCTCTGCAAGCGTTTCTACTGTTGGAGAGCGCTTATGGGTAGTCTCCAGAGTCCTAAGTTTAAGTACTGCGGTATCTATCGCGGCCGAGCGTTCCCTCTTCAGACGGGCTCCCATTTGAATAAAACTGCCCCGCAAAACTGCCTTTAATGCCTCCCATTTAATGGTTGGTGAAGTGTCGTCAGAAGCGTGATCGGCAAGAAAATTTGAAATGGTCTCCGAGATCCGCGCATCACACCCTGGATCTGCTAGTAGCGAGTCGTTTAGCCGCCATGTCCACTCTCTCACTGGAGTGGAGGGGATCGAGAATGTCAGGCATATGGGAGAATGGTCGGACCATACCATAGGGTCAATTTCACATTCTGGGGACCAATCTAGACAGCCATGGTCGATCAGAAAGTAATCAAGGCGACTGTATGATTGGTGAACGTGTGAGTAGTGGGTGTAGTTTCGGGATTTAGGATACAGTATCCTCCATACATCTATAAGATGCATGTTGTAGATGGCACGTTTCAGAGCCCGCAACTTCGGGAAAGATATGGAAGAGCGGGAGGTTGAGGAATCCAAAAGTGGGTCTAGCGGGGCGTTAAAATCTCCTCCGAGTATGAGCTTGCCCTCCCTGAAACCCGCCAATGTCCTTAAGTACTGCAGGGCTGATGGAATTTGGTGGGTATTGGGCAGGTATATGTTGGCTATTGTAAATTTTTCCCCCCATATGGAAATTTTCACAAAAACGTATCTTCCCTGGGGGTCCGCCATATGATCGAGAAGTTCAATGGGGAGTGACTTATGAAAAGCAATGGATACTCCCTTAGATTTTTGTGTCGGGTTGGTGCTGTGGATCCATCTATTGAAATATCTGTTGGAGCAGGAAGGGGTGGAGTCAGAGTGGAAATGGGTCTCTTGTAGCAAAAGCACATTAACCTGACGTTTGTGCATCTGGTAAAGGATTTGCCCACGTTTCGAGGCAATGTTGAGACCATTCGCGTTGAATGAACAGAATTTTAATTGCGGGCGAGAAGTCACCGTGTGAGCCATGCTGGAGTGAGTAAGAGCTCTATAAGAAATAAGTGGAGGAGAAATGAGGAAGAAAAATGAAGGAAAAAAAAAAAAAAAAAAAAAAAAAAGGGAAAAAGGATAATGGTTTGATAGGGGGTTAGGGGGTAGGGCGGTAGAACAGAAAGTTGGAATGGGGAGAAGGAGGTAGGGGGGGGGGGGGAGAAGAAAGTGCAAGGATAGGGGGAAGTAGATTCTAGATGTAGAGACACCTAAGAAAAAGTGTCTATGAGTGCTAAGGTGTTCGCAAGGGCGAAACACTGCGTGAAATGTCACGCTCTAGGCACAAACTGTGCCAGACCTACTGTGGGAGAAAGGTCGAGATGGATTGGCCTGAGTCGTGATCCCGACAGCATAGCAGTACTGGGCGTCGTGTATTTGGCACACCTAGTATTTGACCCGTGTACGAGGCATATGGCAGCCACTTCCGAGAGGAGTCGACCTAGAAAGACATTGTAGGCTCCCACCATTACAGAGAAGGGGGGGGGGATGCAGGGTCTCTTATCTATGAGGGGACAGCTGGCTCTTGGTCTCACCACCCCAAGCCTGTGTTTTATGTATTACAAGTATACTTTTACTCAACTATTTACATAGTAGTATATATAACCTCAGTCGCAGGAACAATAAATAACAGCATTCAACTTGACCTGGGTTTTAAGTCCGATCGTGTAACCTAGGAGTGCATACAATAAATAAATTATATTGGCTCCAAATTACCGGGAGAAAATAGGAGGAAGAGAGGGATAACGGAGGACCAACCCGGGGAGGCACCCAAGCCCGCCTTAGGTGTATAGCATGCAGCACCTGCAGCGCAGAGTTATCAGGGCCGGGGGCAATGCCTCCTCCCCAGGTCGGCCCACCCACCCCAGTAAACCTCCACAGTCATATACTACATGGGAGTTGGTAGGTGGAACAACATGAAGTCGGGTGGAACATCATATGTGGGAACATCATATGCAAAAACATCTAGCGCTTTTTGGCGCGGCCTGACGGCCGTCACAACATGGAACGGATGAGTCCATTACCTGTGTTCTCACCCGAACCCCAGCCAGACAATTGTATTGGCAAAGGGCAGGAAGAGAACTGATATGTCCGTCTCCTGGCAGTCAAACAGCACCTGACCAAATATGCTGGAGGGCATGGTTTACAGGAGAGGTGTCACAGGCGGGGATCAGAGGGTAGGGCAATCCTGCCAGGAATGCGTCGAAGCCGGTCGGATCACCCGGTGAATAAGATGGTGTGGAGGGGGAGGATAAGGCTGTGAACTCCCATAATCTTCCGGATCAATCTTCTGGAGAGGTAGGTTGTCTTATTCCACGGCCGGATGATGTCGATCTGGACCTAGGACGTCTACGTCTTTGTGGGAATGGGCCTAGACCCATCTGTCTTGATCGGTCGTCCGGGGGATCTAGCCAGTTCAGGACCTCAACCGGCTCTTGGTCAAGGAAGAGAAAGAATTCAGACAGCTGGTCCGGGTCTGATAGCATGAACCTGTTGGCGCCTCGCGTCACCTTGATGCTGAAGGGGTGGCCCCAGGTATAGGAAGCCCCAGCTTGCCGTATGAGGTCAAGTAAGGGGCGTACCACACGGCGCATATACAGCGTATTGCGGGACAGATCTGGAAACAGGTGGATAGAGGCTCCGAAGAAGTCCACCGGGCCAAGGCTCCAGGCTTTCCTCATTATTTCCTCCTTTAGGGTGTAGTAGTGGACCCGGCAAAGAACATCTCGAGAGCGACCGTCCTGGGCCACCCCTGGCCCCCCCACTCTGTGAACACGGTCCAGCTCGATTGGTGAGGAGGATTCTCTTCCCAAAACTTTATTGAGGATGGTTATGACAGTGGGTTTCAGGTCTGCTCCTGACGTTGCCTCAGGTATGCCTTGCAGTCTGATGTTGTTCCTGCGGCTGCGGTTTTCGCTGTCCTCTATGCGGAGTTGCTGGTGGCGCAGGCGACGGAGGTGTGTCGCGGATGCGGTTTCAAGTGCTGTCAAACGTGCCTCATGGTCGTCTTGGGTAGTAGTCAGGGCTGACACTGCTACCTCATTGGCTGTGACCTTTTGTTTCAGGGCATTTAGTTCCACATGCAGGGAATCCTCCATTTTGCCTGCCCATGACTCAAAGTCTGCTCTAAAAGCAGAGAGGAGGGCTGTGGCTTCAGATCTAATGGGCTCCCCTGGTAGATGATGTGTGCCTGCCTGGGTTTCCCCTGTGTCTGTGTCATATATCGTTACTGACCGCACTGAGGAGGCTGAGGGCTCTCCTCTGGGATCGTGGGGTCCCTCGGTGCTGTCTTCTCTCTGGTTCACTGCTGCTGGAGTGGGAGGAGGGGGCTTGGTCTTCCCCGTGCTGCGGCCGGGCGCCATCTTGTCCTTTGGGGTCCGAGGATCGATCGGCGCCGTTCTCAGCAGGTACCGTTGTATGGTGCCTTGCTGTAGGTCTGTGGGCTCAGCGGGGTGAGAGCTTGCCGCTGCCATGTAGATCGCGGGTGTGCCGTGAGTTTAAAAAGCCTGCCACTGTCGGGAAGGCACGGAGCTCAGTACTGTGCGTCTTCAGCCATCCATGGTCGGCCACGCCCCCGTGTCAGTAGTTTTTTATTTTTATTATTCTATTATTTTTTACAATTGTATTTTTTATTATTTTTTACAATATTATTTTTTATTTTTAGGAGCCCTGTTGGAGGGCTTTGGTAAAATATCAGGGGTCGAAACATACCCCTGATGTTTCACTTTTGAGACACAGAAAGGAAGAAAGAGGACAGAGATGCCCCGGTCCCTTTCTTGGCAGCCTCAGCTGCACTGGACAATAAATGAAAGGGTAACAACAGTCTGTGCTGGGAGGCTTCCTGTTCATTCACAAACTGAAGCATAGTAAAAACATTTTACTATTCTTCAGTTATTAATGGAAACAGAAAAGGAAGGGGCTGGCAAATTACATATTTACCAGCCCCTTCCCCCGCATTCCATCCTGAAACATCCCCCACAGCAGCCAGCGAGGAATGAGAGGAGGAAAGCTGCCAGTGCTGCAGAGGGGAATGGGGGGGGGGGGGGCAGGCAGCAGGGTGAATCTGCACTCTACAGGGAGATTAGGGTATGCCCAGGCACACCCGACACACCCCATGTACATGCCTATGGTCATTAGTGCTTGCCTTAGGCTATCTGTGTCCAGCTCACTTCTAGTCCTTACCTGTATTTCTTGAGACAGGATCACTATAGTTACAGCTCTGGCTTTAGTACACATCTCCCGGGTTCTCCAGGGGAATAGACTCACTTCAGAGAACACTGGGCCTGGCCTAAAAGGCCTTTTGTTCAGGGCCTCCACTTTGCTGACTACATCTGCATGCCGGTGTGGTATCTGGCTCCCATGCCTCAACAGCTCTAGGCTCCTCCCAACCTGTCATTAAAGGCTCACTGGCTCATTCATGACATCACTACATGAGGGCTCTAACCGGTGGCGATCAGTCCATTAGAGGCACAGGGGCGCCGCCCCCTATCCATGTGTCCGGCCCCCTAATCTACATGCAGGGCGCCGGACACATCGATTCCAATGAGGGTTTTTTTTTTTTTTGCAAGCATGTGGTCAGTTGCATCTGCTGCACCCCCGACCGGATGGAGCACCAGCTTCCACAGGCTCTAACTAAAAGGGACCTAGCACCTAATTACATGGGGACAGAGCCTCCTAGTGGTAGACTAGCTAACTGCACCTGCTTACAAGTGGGCCATATGAAAATAAACAAATCCATTCCCCCATCCACACAAGTGAGGTGCATCTAATAGCATTGCTTGCAATATTTTGGCTGGACTATCCCACAGATATCAAATATATTTTTCTCATTAAGTGGGGTCCGACTTTCCCTGTTGAATTTTCCATTTATTTTACTTTACAGAGAATGCAGCAAAAAAAAAAAAAAAAAACAGCTACTTTCTAAGCCAGCCAAAAGACAATTGGAGCTCATTTTCATTGACATGAATATGAAATGTACTGTATGTGTACAGCTGTAGCAAAAAGTTATGAGACTGACACAAATATTGATTTTAACAAAGCCTGCTGCTTCAGTGTTTTTAGATTTTTTTTGTCAGATGTTACTATGGTAGCTGAAGTATAACTATAAACATTTCATAAGTGTCGAAGGCCTTTATTGACAATGGCAAAGAGTCAATATTTGCAGTGTTGACCCTTCTTTTTTTCAAGACCTCTGCAATTCGCCCTGGTATGCTGTCAATCAACTTCTGGGCCACATCCTGACTGATGGCAGCCCATTCTTGCATTATAAATGCTTGGAGTTTGTCATAATTTGTGGGTGAGGGGGTGTTTGTTTACCCGCCTCTTGAGGATTGACCACAAGTTCTCAATGGGATTAAGGTCTGGGGAGTTTCCTGGCCATGGACCCAACATTTTAATGTTTTGTTCCCCAAGGCACTTAGTTATCACTTTTACCTTATGGCAAGGTGCCCCATCATGCTGGAAAAGGCATTGTTTGTCACCAAAATTGTTCTTGGATGGTTGGGAGAAGTTGCTCTCGGAGGATGTTTTTGCACCATTCTTTATTCATGGCTGTGTTCTTAGGCAAAATTTTAAGCAAGTCAATTCCCTTGACTGAGAAGCAACCCCACACATGAATGGTCTCAGGATGCTTTACTGTTGGCATGATACATGGCTGATGGTAGCTCTCGCCTTTTCTTCTCAAGACAAGGTTTTTTTGGTGGCTCCCAGCACTTCCTAGTCCATGGGTACATACAGAGAAGCGCCGCCAACGTCACTTCCAGATGTAATGCCTGAGGAAGGAGCATGCATGATCCAAACGTGTGCACCACCCCCCGCTTCATCTTACATCCACCTTACACCCGGAAGTGACATTGGCGCCGCACCTCTGCATGTACCCATGAACTAGGAAGTGCTGGGAGCCAACAGCACAGCCGTGACCATCCGTGACTAGACTGAGACCTCCACACGCCACAGCACGTCCTCCCTCCAGAGCGGATGAACCCCATACAGAGTCTCCACCATGCTGACCTTCTCTTATTTACACTGTGAGTGTGTATATTCTTTTGTTTGTATTAAAAAACTTGACATACTGCACTCAGATGGCGCTGCTCTCTTTCCTTTGCTGATGACATTCAGATGGTGCTTCCTTGTGGATTCTGAGTAGGAAGGCTGAGGAGTGTACTAGGACAGGGGTGTCAAACTCAATTTACCGCATCAGCATTATGATTGTCCTCAAAAGGGCCGGTTGTATCTGTAAGATTAGATGTCCAGTGCATCCCTTCCCCTTACATTAGATGTCAAGAGCCACCCCACCATCAGAAGTTGAGTCCCCTATTCTCCCTAACATCACAGTGCACCCCCTTTCCTTATGCTTCTGCTGGGAAGAAGCTGGATGCATTGCTTGAAAGCAGAAAGTAGGGTTCTGGAGGAGGACCATAGGAGGGCTGGAGCTCTCCTGCAGCTGAAGGAAGTTCTGTGTCTTGTAGCAGTCTGTGCTGGAAAAAAAAAAAGTTACATTTTGAACAATATAGTAATAAACACTACCTATATGGGTATCCTATCCACTGCTGGAGGAGAAAGCAGTAGGAGTAAAAAAAAAAAAAAAAAGTTGTAGTTAGGAAAATAAGGTTGTATTTAGGAAAATATTCATCAGGGGCCATCATTTGTGTCACGATCCGGGTATGCAGGGACACAGGAGGTGGATCCCCTATGCCAGTGCGGCGATAGCACGGGTTGTATTGGAGGACCGGTTCTAATGTTGCTACTGGTTTTCACCAGAGCCCGCCGCAAAGTGGGATGGACTTGCAGCGGCGGTAGCAACCAGGTCGTGTCCTCCAATAGCAACTCGACCTCACTGGCAGCTGAGACAGTACACAGGGATTAAGCAGAGGCGAGGTCAGACGTAGCAGAAGGTCAAGGCAGGCGGGAATGGTTCGTAATCAGGGGCAACAGCAGAGATCTGGATACACAGTCAAGGGCAAACACTAAACGCTTTCACTGGGCACAAAGGCAACACAAGATCCGGCCAGGACAGGAAGGGGAAGTGGGTTTTTATGGGATTCTGGTGCACCAGTAATTGGGCCAGGCACCAATCAATGGTGCACTGGCCCTTTAAGTTTAAGCAGAGTCTCGCGCGCGCGCCCTAGGGAGCGGGGACGCGTGCGCCGGGAAGGAGCAGGCGGGGACAGGTGAGAGGAACGGGATGCGATCCCCGGGCGGACCCGGGCCGCCGCGTGGATCGCATCCCCGCCGGTGACAGAGCAGCGCCTGCGGTCAGAGGAACTGACCGGGGCGCTGCAGGACAGAGAACGCCGTGTGCGCTCTGGGATGGATGGGACACCCGGAGCGCTCGGCGTTACAATTTGTATATGGAATTAAAGTTCCCGCATTGTTGGTAGCCATGTTGTGGTGGTCCAGTGTTTCCGGCAGCGTTGTGCTCCTCTCTAGGTAACTCCAGGATTATGTCCCAGGAGTGCAAAAGCCTCAAGCCATCTGGAAACTGAATGGGATGTTCTATTGTGGGTAAGTAACCACTATAGTGGCTGGGTGACACCACTTATACGGAATGTTGTGGTTGTTAAGGGGTTTGGTTACTGTTTTCATTTGCCTTCTCAGATTGATGGTATATTGAGATAAATGTAAAATAAAGTGTAGCGCTTAACGTGTCTCTGTACAGTAATGGGTACTAAAGAATAGAATTCTATGTCCACATATTACTGTTCAGAATTTAGTGATAAAAGTAAAAGTAAAGTGGCTAATTGGATCACCTATGGAAAGGTGATGTTCCAATATGATAAACACACATATAGTAATATAGAATTTAAACTCAATATGTTTACAGTACAAACATGTATAAATGTGCTCAAATGTAGATTAATAAACAAATTGTGACCATAGGATCATATAAAAACAACCTATATAGGTGCTCATAGAACAGGAGAGTCTATGTTGATAAACAAATTATGACCAAAGGATCATATAAAAACAACCTATATGAGTGCTCATAGAACAAGAGGGTCTATGAACAGTGACAAATAAATATATATATATCAGGGAGCATAAGATATTATATAAATCACAAAATGAGCATAATAACATCCAAATGCCGTTCATGGAGAACTATAGTCAGTGATTAGAACAAGAACTCGCTCAAACAATATCTGACTGTACCAATTCACATTTAAGGAATATTGGTGTCCATATTATAAAGGCAATCCAAGTATGTCAAACTGTGACCCAATGGGTCTGCCTACTGCGTTTTTGGGTCTGCCTACTTGCCTACTTCCTTTTTTTAGTATTTTCCTTGAATAAATGTAAACCCCTGCCAATGGTTTTTTTTTACACTATAAGGAGTCCCTCTCCTTTTTTCTCTTTTTTGCCTTGATCCATGTCGACTTTGATTGAGGAAAACCGACCATCCATGATTGAATGACTTAACTTACCAGACCTATGATTGCCTCCATGCGGTTGGTGAGTACCAACTAAGACGACAGTCTTGGTTTGATCCAGTCTCTACCGATTGATCCTACTTCTTAGGCACCTGGTGGTAGCCTACTACGCCTGTTTGACCCCCTACCATTGGTCAGTGGGTCCACCCTACACGGTAAGCGCACTTGAATATCCCAAGTTCCTTTATGTTCATGATGCCGTCCGAACGAGAGAGGACATAGTATCTGAATTTTATCTTGATTGTATACTGAGTTCTGAGCAACAGTTTGACATACTCGGATTGCCTTTATAATATGGACACCAATGTTCCTTAAATGTGAATTGGGACAGTCAGATATTGTTTGAGCGAGTTCTTGTTCCAATCACTCACTATAGTTCTCCATGAACGGCATTTGGATGTTATTATGCTCATTTTGTGATTTATATAATATCTTATGCTCCCTGATATATATATATTTATTTGTCACTGTTCATAGACCTTCTTGTTCTATGAGCACTCATATAGGTTGTTTTTATATGATCCTTTGGTCATAATTTGTTTATCAACATAGACTCTCCTGTTCTATGAGCACCTATATAGGTTGTTTTTATATGATCCTATGGTCACAATTTGTTTATTAATCTACATTTGAGCACATTTATACATGTTTGTACTGTAAACATATTGAGTTTAAATTCAATATTACTATATGTGTGTTTATCATATTTGAACATCACCTTTCCATAGGTGATCCAATTAGCCACTTTACTTTTACTTTTATCACTAAATTCTGAACAGTAATATGTGGACATAGAATTCTATTCTTTAGTACCCATTACTGTACAGAGACACGTTAAGCGCTACATTTTATTTTACATTTATCCTTTCACAATTAGTCTGATTGTAGTGTTGGCAGCTATTTTCACTATTGAAGGCGCAACAACATCCCTCACTTATCGGTATATTGAGATAGATCAGCGTAAATATGCACTCCATTGTAGGGTGCTGGGAGATCTGGGAGCACTCTTGCTTTAGAGAGAAGTTGCTCTTTAACTGGGAAAAAATGCACCTTCATCAGGATAGCCCTAGGAGCTGAGTCCTCCAGGTGTTTTCACTGATGACAACTCTGGGAGTGGATTTCAGATTAGATCACTGGCATATTTGTGCAGTTTTGATGGTGGGATGGCTTCAGGAACGCCATAAAGCTTAACATTGTTGAGACATGAGCGATCCTCAAGATCCGCAAGTTTTGCCTTTATCCATAATATAAATTCAATCCATAAATTATCATTGTTTTGATCCTTATATATATCATGTAGTGCATGGTAGTGCATTCCTCCATTCTATTTCCAATGTAATGCACTCTCTCCCCCATGCACTGCATTTCAGAGGTAAACTTGTGGATGATAGAGGAGAAATTCGCCATGAGGGTGGATTGTAGTGAAAGTAGCATGTCTTTCATAGTTGTATCTAGGACCGGCTGCCCAGAAGTAGGGAAGGCTGCTAAGGATGATTTTAGGTTGAGGCCTGTGTGATCTGAGTGCTCATCCGTACTCTGTGGTTGCGGCCTGGTGAGGTGGATCCATCCTCATCCGCACCTTTGCAGGGCTGTTTAGGACTGGGCTGATAGGGGGTGATCCCTGGGCTTGTTGTGGTATTCCAGTCCCCTTCATCTTCATCTGGGAGTTCTGTGTAGGAGGATGTAGCCGCCTTGGGTTCTCTTCTTCCCTACCGCCGGCTGAAGAAAGAAGACCGTCAGCTTTTTTGGGCACCGTTAGTCCTTTCTTTTTCACGACAGTTCTCGTGGGTACTCCAGTGGTGCTGGGGAGTGTGCCTGGGTCGTGTGGATGCAGGGTGCTCGCTGGATTGCTTATTTTTTCTGTCGGCTCTCAGAGCTTCAGGCTTAAGTGGCCATTCAGATCGCATGCAAGCCACGTCTCTTTTGCTGCCCTTCTTGACACCAGGCCATCCTCCAAATGTCTTCTTCTCACTGTGTGTGCAGATGCATTCACACCTGCCTGTTGCCATTCCTGAGCAAGCTTCGCACTGGTGGTGCCCCGATCCCGAAGCTGAATCAACTGCAGGAGATGGACCTGGCGCTAGCTGGACTTTCTTGGGCGCCCTGAAGCCTTCTTCACAAATGCAGTGGAAATGTTTTTATGGGATTAAGTTCATTTTCATGGCAAAGAGGGACTTTGCAATTAATTGCAATTCATCTGAACACTCTTCATAACTTTCTGGAGTATATGCAAATTGCCATCATAAAAACTGATGCAGCAGACTTGTGTAAATTAATATTTGTGTCATTCTCAAAACTTTTGGCCATGGCTTTATCTGCTAGCATTTACCTAAAGCTGAAATACTATTTGTGCACCAATGTACACTTGAACTGATAGTAAAAGAGAAGGATGGGGCATGCATTTAAGGACAAGACAATGAACATTAACTATTGCTGTTCCACAGTTTTATGCCCTATGTGGCTATAAATTTGGGCTTCAACAGAAGTGTTTCACCATATAGCAGTGTCTGTTAAACAAGGCTACTAAAATAAACAATATTAGTCTACAGGAGGTTTTGCATAATTCATGAGATGGAAGCCCTTGAGAGGTTTGCTGTCAAGTGTGAAGCTGCAGCAGTGAAGATCAGTACCTTTAATGGACTTATTTTACAAGGTAGAGCAAATTGCTATAAGCAAGGTGCAGGAAAGCATAGCAAGCAATCAGAATAAATGATTTTCCTCATTTGTCTACAGTAAACTAAAATCTGATTAGTCACTTTGGGTAAATTTTAAAGTCATTCTAAACTTTTTTTTTAAATAATAAACTTGTTATATCTACCAGCTCTGTGCAATGGTTTTGTACAGAGTAGCCCTACTTCCTCCCTTCTGGGGTCCCCCGCTAATGCTTCTGGCTCCTCCCCAGCAAGTTCTCCCATAGGAAGCAGCTTCCTATTGGCACACGTGCAGACTCAATCTCCAGCTGCGCTGCTTGCATCCATAGACACAGACATAGATGGCTCAACCCCATCCCCGCTTCCTCATCACAGGATTTGATTGACAGCAGAAGGAACCAGTGGCTCCTGCTGCTGTTTCTCCATCAGAGAAAGAGTGTAGAGAGCTGCTGATTTAGGGCAAGGATCAAAATTGGGCTATTGTGGGGGGGGGGGGGGGGGGGGGATCCTGTGCACAGAAGGTTTTTTACCATAATGCAGAGAATGCAATTAGAACCACTTTAATTTGCACATAGCCAATAAACTTTGCAATGCATTGTTAACCCCTTCAGCCCAGAAGGTTTTACCCACTTCCTGACCAGGCCATTTTTTCCAAAACTGCACTGCGTTGCTTTAACTGACAATTGTGCAACATCGTTCAGCGCTGTACCCAAATAAAATTGATGCCCCTTTTCCCCCCCACAAAATTAGCTTATTTTGGTGGTATTTGCACTGCGGTCTTTATTTTTTGTGCTATAAACAAAGACCAATAATTTTGAAAAAAACATATATATTTTTTTACTTTCTGCTATAAAACATATCCAATAAAAAAATTTAAAAAATCAAATTTCTTCATAAAATTTAGGCCAATATTTTTGGTAAAAAGAAATCCCAATAAGTATATATTGATTGGTTTATGCAAAAGTCATTTGTTGCATTAATACATGTTTTTTTTTGCATTGATATATGTCCCCTGGGGCAGGACCCGGGTCCACAAACACTTTCTATGACAATAACTTGCATATAAGCCTTTAAAATGAGCACTTTTGGTTTTTCGCGTTAGTGTCCCATAGACTTTAACGGGTTTCCGTGGCTTTCGAATTTGCTGCGAACACCGCGTAATGTTCGTTGTTCGCCGAACGTCCGAACAACCAAAGTTCAAACCGAACAAACCGAAGAACTTATGCTCGGGCCGAACCGTTCACCCATCCCTATTTACAACCACTTTAAATAACAGTTCCCCAATCCGGCTTAAGAATAGCTGGATCAGGCAACAATTTAAATTAGAGCTATAGGCAAACTTTTTTTTATTTTTTCTACATTTTGGATAGAGTATAGAGTTATAACCACTGTCAGGTTTGTTTGTCATCTGTGTCCCACTGGGGAGATTTACCATCACTTACTGTCCCATAGCCAAAATAGAAAGTGAAAGAGAATCCTTTTGGGACCCCAGGTCACCAGAACTAGCGTTCCCCTCTAGTACTTTTCTGGTGACAACCCAAAATTTTAGTTTTTCTTTTACTTTCACTTTCACTGATAATAGTAAACAGGGCACATAGAGAATGGGAATCTCCCTAACGGGGGCACAGGTAGCAATAAAAAAACTGACAGGTATTTAAATCCCTCTCCACTCTATCCAAAAAATGTTTTTAAAAGGTTTGCCTTTCGTTATACTTAAATGTCTATGTTTGTGACTCACCAACAGAACCATCTGAGTAACATTCAAAACACTTAAAGTGGATGTAAACCCTCACATATACCCAGTGAAGTGAACAGCCTCAGATGATACACAGGCATGGGTTGAAACAAATCTCCCTACATAAGTTTTACATGTATATCTGCTATCTTCAGCTTTATATACTGTTTAGAAAGTTCAGATCCTGTTAGGAGATTTTCTCTTCCTGTTCAACACTGCAGGGAAGCCTGGGCATACAGCCAAGACAGCTGATTGGAGGAAAGGCACACACCCCCTCTCCTAATAGGTAGAGACTTTCATCTCTGTCCCTTGAATTGTTCAGGGCTCCACTAATCTATTTATAGCATTCTCCCCAACACAAAAATCCAGCTGCTTTTATCATATGTGACAGAGAACTTGTCAAGAGTTATCAGGCTGATAACAGAAGAACTGGGCAGAAGACAGCTAAGGGACATAGTGCTTTGAAGAGAGATAAGAAAACACTGCATATACAGTATACAGTGGTGTGAAAAAGTGTTTGCCCCCTTCCTCATTTCCTGTTCCTTTGCATGTTTGTCACACTTAAGTGTTTCGGAACATCAAACCAATTTAAACAATAGTCAAGGACAACACAAGTAAACACAAAATGCAATTTGTAAATGAAGGTGTTTATTATTAAAGGTGAAAAAAAATCCAAACCTTCATGGCCCTGTGTGAAAAAGTGATTGCCCCCTAAACCTAATAACTGGTTGGGCCACCCTTAGCAGCAACAACTGCAACCAAGCGTTTGCGATAACGTGCAATGAGGCTTTTACAGCGTCCTGGAGGAATTTTGGCCCACTCATCTTTGCAGAATTGTCCTAATTCAGTTACATTAGAGGGTTTTCGAGCATGAACGGCCTTTTTAAGGTCATACCACAACATCTCAATAGGATTCAGGTCAGGACTTTGGCTAGGCCACTCCAATGTCTTCATTTTGTTTTTCTTCAGCCATTCGGTGGTGGACTTGCTGGTGTGTTTAGGATCATTGTCCTGCTGCAGAACCCAAGTTCGTTTCAGCTTGAGTACACGAACAGATGGTCGGACATTCTCCTTCAGGATCTCTTGGTAGACAGCAGAATTCATAGTTCCTTTTATCACGGCAAGTCTTCCAGGTCCTGAAGCAGCAAAACAGCCCCAGACCATCACACTACCACCACCATATTTTACTGTTGGTATAATGTTCTTTTTCTGAAATGCAGTGTTCCTTCTACGCCAGATATACTTGGACACACACCTTCCAAAGAGTTCCACTTTTGTCTCATCGGTCCACAGAATGTTGTCCCAAAAGTCTTGGGGATCATCAAGATGTGTTGTGGAGAAATTGAGACGAGCTTTGATGTTCTTTTTGCTCAGCAGTGGTTTTCTCCTTGGAACTCTGCCATGCAGGCCATTTTTGCCCAGTCTTTTCCTGATGGTGGAGGCATGAACGCTGACCTTAATTGAGGCAAGTGAGGCCTGCAGTTCCTTGGACGTTGTTGTGGGGTCTTTTGTGACCTCTTGGATGAGTCGTCGCTGCGCTCTTGGGGTAATTTTGGGCGGCCGGCCACTCCTGGGAAGGTTCACCACTGTTCCATGTCTTCGCCATTTGTGGATAATGGCTCTCACTGTGGTTCGCTGGATTCCCAAAGCTTTGGAAATGGCTTTATAACCCTTTCCAGACTGATAGATCTCAATTACTTTCTTTCTCAATTGTTCCTGAATTTCTTTGGGTCTCGGCATGATGTGTAGCTTTTAAGGATCTTCTGGTGGACCTTACTGTGTCAAGCAGCTCCTATTTAAGTGATGCCTTGATTGTGAACAGGTGTGGCAATAATCAGGCCTGGGTGTGGCTAGAGAAATTGAACTCAGGTGTGGACAACCACAGTTATAGTATGTTTTAACAAGGGGGGCAATCACTTTTTCACACAGGGCCATGATGGTTTGGATTTTTTTTCACCTTTAATAATAAACACCTTCATTTACAAATTGCATTTTGTGTTTACTTGTGTTGTCCTTGACTATTGTTTAAATTGGTTTGATGTTCCGAAACACTTAAGTGTGACAAACATGCAAAGGAACAGGAAATGAGGAAGGGGGCAAACACTTTTTCACACCACTGTATGTGCGCAGCTCAAATTTCATGGATCGGGTTTACATCCATTTTAACAGTCAGCAAGAAAACATTTACCAATCATAACTGATTTCCCCTGGAAAAGCCCAAGTAGACCATTCATGTTAAATGGTAAGTAAACCCTAACAATGAAATTCTCTTGTTTTTAACTTTTTTTGTGTGTTGAATATATCATTGAAAGTACGTTGTCAAATGTGGTTGGTAATGCCAAAAAATACTGGTTGAACGTGTCTGAAATCTTGTCAGCTAATAGCTTCTTGCGCTGAATCAACTACATTGTTCTCCGCTACAGAACCATGTTCTCTGTATTATGGACAATGTCCTGGGTTTAGATATGCTTTGAGAAACCTAGTGGTTGCAAGATATGCCCAAGGGCTGTCCTAGTGGTTGCAAGATATGCCCAAGGGCTGTCCTAATGGTTGCAAGATATGCCCAGCTCGCCTAGCTGCCCTTTAATGCTTATGACTTCCTTTACAGTTTAATGGTCTGCATTCTTGTCTTCAACTTGTATGTAACGTTTAACCACTTCAGCCCCAGAAGATTTTACCCCCTTAATGACCAGAGCATTTTTTGCGATACGGCACTGCATCACTTTAACTGACAATTGCGTGGTCGTTCAACGCTGTACCCAAACAAAACGTCCTTTTTTTTCCCCACAAATAGAGCTTTATTTTGGTAATATTTTATCACCTCTGTGGCTTTTATTTTTTGCGATATAAACAAAAAAAGGCTGTCAATTTAAAAAAAAAAAAGCAATATTTTTAACTTTTTGCTATAATAAACAGAGGTCGATAAGTAGGTAACAGGTGATTATGATGAAATGAGCCAATATTTCACTGATGATCACCTGAGCTCACCTATATAAAGATTAGATTTTATTAATAGCATTAAAGTTCAACTCCAGGCAAAATATTTTTTTTTATTTTGGATAGAGAGATGAAGGCATAGGACCTCTGTCAACTTTTTGTAATGCTGTCTGTGTCCCTGTTTGGGAGTTTTTATTAGATTTTCACTCAAAACAGGAAGTGAGGATAAATAACACCTATTCCTATATATTTGATAGAAGTCAAAACAGGAAGTGAATAGAAATTCCCATCTTACAGTAACAAAGAATAATCAACACATTTCATTGCAAAGCAGGGAAAGATTAAAATGTCTGTCCAGATTTTTTTGCTGTCTGTGTTCTAAGGATGAGCTCCGGCGTGCTTGCAGAGCCCATGTGCAGAGCCCGCCAGGAAGTCGGCACTGCGCTGCACTAATCACAGGTAGTGAGACATTTCCCGATCTCTGCAGCTGCGCATCGGGACAATGTCTCACTGCCTGTGATTAGCACAGCGCAGTGCCGACTTCCTGGCGGGCTCTGCATGTGGGCTGTGCAAACACGCCGGAGCTCATCCTTACTGTGTTCCTATTAGATAGATAACAGGTGTCAGTGGGAACAAGAAGTGAAGGGAAATTTCCTTAACAGGGATACAAACATCATTTAAAACTTAACAGAATTTCTAGCCCTTACTTACTCGATTTACCTAGACCTAAAAAAAATGTTTGAGCTAGGTTGGGCTTTGAAGCAGAAACAAACTCAAAAATAGTTAAAGTAGAACTACACTGTATTTCAGCACCACAAACCAAAAACGCATTTTGATAAACTTTTATTATTCAAAGCAAACCCACCCATCCATGTCTCTGTGTGTTATTTTTCTGAGAAATCACTTTGAAAACACCCCCTAGCATTTCTGTCCATGGCCATCTTGAGTAAGGGAAGATGGTTCATGTTGCATTTACTTGCTGGAGTCAATTTGCCCTTAGCTCAGCCATGCAGGTCGGAGGGTGTGCCTAGCTGGGAAAACCCCTTCTTCCCTTCTGAAAATTGCCCGGAAACCAGAAAGTAACTGAAGAAATGTAAAAAACAAAGTTTAAAACAAGGGATATAGTTTCCTATTTACTAATGCTAGCAGCATGAGGATTAAAAATAGTCAATGTTGATTGAGAGAGTGAAGTTCCACTTTTAATTCAACCCATGCCATGAATGATAACAGTTGCTTGTGCTCTCAACAGGACAATCAAGCCATCAAATGCTATCATAACTGGTCACATGTGCAGCGCCATGGCAACTGTACATCAAACAGAGGCTAAGATGGTAGCTTCCTTGGCTGTAAAGGGTAGGAGGGTTTAGTACAGCTTTAACCACTTGCCGCCCACCATATAACAATGTGACATCGGCAAAGTGGTTTCAATATCCTGACCGGACATCATATGATGTCCAGCAGGATATCAAGCCGCTGCACGCCTCCGGGGCCGCGCATCGCGGCAATCGTTGTTGCGGTGTGTCAGTATGACACACCGCAACACCGATCTAGGTAAAGAGTCTCTGACGGAGACTCTTTACCAAGAGATCAGCCGTGTCCAATCACGACAGATCACAGTGTAAACAGGAAGAGTCGTTGATCAGCTTTTCCTCACTCGCATCTGTCAGACGCGAGTAGAGGAGAGCCGATCGGCTGCTCCTCTGACGGGGGGGTCTGTGCTGATTGATTATCAGCGCAGCCCCCCTCCCTTGAGGATGCCCACACTGGACCACCAGGGACACCACTAGGACCACCAGGGATGTCACCACCAGGTATGCCACCCTAGACCACCAGGGATGCCAATCAGTGCCTACAATGGATGCCAATCAGTGCCCACAATGGACATCACTGATTGGCATGCATTATTGTTTGGCACTGATTGGCATCCATCCGTACCATCAATAAGTGTACATCATGGTCTCTATCAGTGCCCATCTGTGCCGCCTATCAGTGCCCATTTGTGCCGCCTTTCAGTGCCTATCAGTGCCACCTATGTGCACCCATCAGTGCTGCATATCAGTGCCACCTATCAGTGCCATCAGTGCCGCCTATCAGTGCCCCATCAGTGCCACATATTAGTGCCCATCATCAGTGCCACCTCATCTAACCCATCAGTCCCGCCTTATCAGTGCCCATCAGTGCAGCCCCATCAGTGCCCATCAGTGAAGGAGAAAACTTACTTATTTACAAAGTTTGTAACAGAAACAAAAAAATTATAATTTTTTTTCTAAAATTTGGGGTCTTTTTTTTGTTGTTAGGCAGAAAATAAAAATTCCAGAGGTGATCAAATACCACCAAAAGAAAGCCCTATTTGTGGGAACAAAATGATAAAAATTTAGTTTGGGTACAGTGTTGTATGACCGCGCAATTGTCATTCAAAGTGCAACAGCGCTGAAAGCTGAAAATTGGTCTGGGAAGGCAGGTGTATAAGTGCCTGGTATTGAAGTGGTTAAGAAGCATTTTAGAATGGAAAGACGCTATTGTAAGTAACTATACAGTAAGTTATATCAGTAGTGCTGGGGATGCCAGATGGGTATGTAGCTGGAGTGAATCGATTGATCAATGTTAAGATGTAGCAGGGAATAGACACTATATGGAGAGCTGTACCTGCAGACACATACTTTACATCTGTGACAGATGTAGGCTCCTGATAGAAAAGTGCATGCACATACACTGAGTAGCAATGAAGAGTGGCATAGGTTTACGATGTGGGAGCACACCGTTTATTTAACCAGGGGGCCTTTCTTTTTGACCACCACCGATAAAATGTTGTTTTTACATGTCACAATCCATGTCGGTAAAATACTAATTTAATGCATATCTCTATTGTGTGCAGGGCCATCTTAAGAGCATTATAGGCCCCCGGGCAATACAGTGCACCGGGGCCCCTGTGTGCACTACACTACATACCGCACTGACCACTACACACCACACTGACCACTACACTACATACCACACCACACTGACCACTACACACTGACCACTACACTACATACCACACCACACTGACCACTACACACCACACTGACCACTACACTACATACCACACTGACCACTACACTACATACCACACCACACTACATACCACACCACACTGACCACTACACTACATACCACACCACACTGACCACTACACTACATACCACACCACACTGACCACTACACTACATACCACACCACACTACACTACAATAAAAATGAAATATTCCTTTAAATATCATGCCTGGAGGGTCCCTTTAGCCTGCCTGTAAAGTGGCACATATGTGATATGTGTAGAACATGCCGCAGCAATGATGACATTTCTAAAGGTAAAAATATATTTTAAACTTGCTCGTGGCTGTAATGTATAGCTGGCTCCCTGCAATATAGATGAAAAAAAAAACGGCTTTGGGGTCCCCCCCCAGTACATACTAGCGTGGGGTCACAATTGGCGTGGGTTCCCCCCCAAAATCCATACCAGACCCTTATCCGAGCATGCAGCCTGGAGTACAGGATAGGGAGGGGACGGGCGAAGGCCCGCCCCCTTCCAAACCATACCAGGCCCCTTCAACATGGGGAATCTGGAAGCCCCCTTTAACAAAGGGGCCCCCATATTCCGCCCCCCATGTGAATGAGTATCGGGTACATCGTAGCCCTACCTATTCACCAAAAAATGTAGTGTAGTGTAGTGTGACAAAAGACAATAGCCAGTTTTTGTCAAGTCCTTTATTAGAAATGTCTTCTTCTTCCCCTGCTTCTTCCTCCGGTCTTCTCATTCTTCCTCCGGTCTTCTCTTCCCCCTGTCTTCCTCCAGCTTTTTCTTCCCCCGCTTCGTCCTCTGGTCTTCTTCTTACTCTGCCGCCGCTCCCGGCACCGACCTGCTGAAAATTTAAAAAAATAACCTCCTCCGATTCTGCAATGGGGCGGATGATGTTATTCAGAGACCCCCTCTTGTGACTTCACTGCCAGGGCATGATAGGTCCGTGATGTCACAAGGGGTCGGGGTCCCCGAATGACACCAGCTGGTGGCCACACCCCATTGTTATATATGAAATGTGCGCCATTGGAAGAGGACAGATTGGCAGGCTGCAGTGTCAGAGGAGGGTCATTTTTGTATCTTCAGCGGGTCGGTGGCAGCAGCGGCAACAGAGGAAGAAGAAGGAGAAGACCGGAGGAAGTAGGAGAAGATCGGAGGAAGAAGTGGGGAAGGAGAAGACCGGAGGAAGAAGGAGAAGACCGGAGGAAGAAGAGGGGAAAGAAGAAGACATTTTTAATAAAGGACTTGTCAAAACCTTTTTGGGGGAAAAATGTACCCCATACTTATTCACATAGGGGGGGTGGGATAAGATCCCGCCCCCCATGTCAATGGATAACGGTACATCGTACCCCTTACCCATTCACCCCAAAAAGCAGTGAAGTGTAAAAAGAAAACAAGAGCCGGTTTTTGACAAGTCCTTTATTGTAAAATAGCTGTCTTCTCCCAGAGCCCACCCCTTATGTTTTTTTTTTTTTAGCAAACAACAGGCGGCGAGGAAGAACACAGCAGCAGGAGAAGGCGGTGGCAGGAGAAGATGGCGGCGGGAGAGATGGCACTGTAATAGACAGCAACAGGAGAAGATGGCGGTGGAAGAGATGACCCCAGGAGAGACGGCTCGGGTAGAAGACAGCTCAGAGCTATTTTACAATAAAGGGCTTGTCGAAAAACCGCCACTTGTTTTTTTTACACTTCACTACTTTTTGGGGTGAATGGGTACCCGATACCCATTCACATGGGGGGCGGGATCTGGGGGCCCCCTTGTTAAAGGGTTGTCAGGAAGATGTCCCTGTCCCCATGTTTTTTTTTCAAGATTTTCTGACTTTTATCATTTGATCAAGTACCACCAAAGGAAAGCTCTATTTGTGGGGATAAAATGCTAAAAATGTTGTTTGGGTACAACGCAGCATGACCGCGCAATTGTCATTCAAAATGCAACAGCGCTGGAAGCTGAAAGTTGGTCTGGGCAGGAAGGGGGGAGAGTGTCCTGTATTGAAGTGGTTAAACTGTAGTTTTTGTGGTATGTTTTTCTTAATTTGGTGCTTAGAGAGACTGCACATTTAGTTGATGTTTCATGGCTTACCTAGTCCACAAAATAATTAGTAGAGCCCTGAAATTCAGCTTTGGAGCATTTGACAATATAGTAGGGCCCTGCTCAAAAGAGCTTACAATCTACAAGGGTGGGACACTAAACATTAGACACATTAAACAAATCACATTAGAAATGCAGGGAAACCAATCAAGCTAATAACAACCATGACAAACCTTTGTGGTGATCAGAAGTCCTCACCCCAAACCAACGTTGCCAACCCCCTGAAGTGAAATTTACTGGCAGAACGGCAAAATTTACAAACAGCACCAATTTTTTACTGACACAAAATCGTGGAATTTACTGACGGATTTACTGCCGCTGCAAAAAAGTACCTACAATTCCTGTTTTTAGTGCTAAACAGTGAAAATATCAATATTTGAACTATAAACCCATAGCTAGTGCTATTAGCAATGTGTTTAAGTAAACAAAAACAATTTAAAAACATATTTCTCAAATTACATGAAGGTCAGGATACTAAAACCCAGCCAGCACAAAGTTCTCCCTTACATCAGAGTCTGCAGGCTGGTGACCAGAGACCACCTTCCGCATACACTAACCTTCCGCATACACTGCTGTGCTGCCCTGACCTGTGGAGAGGTGAAAGGGGCACAGGAGGAGGACACAGCACACGTGATGATGTTGACTGGAGAAGTAATATGATGGTGGACAGTCACAGAGCACATCAGTCTATGTTCCCTGCATGGCACGGCTTCATCCTCTAGCTCCCAGTAATGTCCTCCTCTCTCTCTGTCCCCTTTTTGCTATATTCTCTTCACTCTCCTCACCGTCAGGCGTCACCCCACTTGGCTCCTCTGCCGACGAGGAGTCGGCCGCCATGGTCTCTCTCGATCTATTCAAAAAATGGTGCCGGGTGGCGCAATTATGTTACTGCGCATGCGCCACCCGGCTGAGCGCGTACGAGCTTTCCCGAGCCCGGGTTGGCGCATGCGCAGTTGAATGGTCGGCTCGCGGCCATCTTTTACGGGCATCCGGACTTTTACGGGCAGCCCGAAAAAGGGGTTAAATCTACGGGCGGTTGGCAACACTGCCCCAAACCCCTAAAAAGTTAAATGGCAGGATTATCATAAGAAAAAGCAGACAAAATGAATACAAAAGCCAAAAAGGCAGCGCACAAACTACATTGACACACACACAGCAGGAATGAATTAGCAGGAACCTTCCTCTTCATCTAAACCATTACATAGCAGTTGTAAGTCTAACATGTGAGATTTAGAAGTAATTTTCAAACCACAGCCTTAGAGGGGTGTGGGTCAGGAATTATGCACCCCCCCCAAAAAAAACACAAAAACATATCTATTTGTAACCCAATACACACTGCAAAAAAAAAATTCAGGCTTGTTCTTAGGCCAAACACCCATCACAAATGCATGCCTTTAACTACTTGCTGACCAGCCACCATCAGTATACTGTGGCACGTAGCTATACATTTAAGTGGGATAGCAGGCGCACGCACACACCCGCTGCACTGCGGGGGTGCTGATGCTTGTGGCCGACAGTCGCGATGACCACCGGCCACGAGCGATCGCGGGCACAAAAGGCAGAACAGGGACATGTGTGTGTAAACACACAAATCTCTGTTCTGTTCTGTGTCATCCCCTCTAATCAGTCCCCTCCCCCTACAGTTAGAACACACAGTCAGGGAACACAGTTAACCCCATGATCGCCCCTAGTGTTAACCCCTTCCCTGCGAGTGACATTTATACAGTAATCAGTGCATTTTTATAGCACTGATCGCTGTATAATTGTCAATCGTCCCAAAAATTTATCAATAGTGTCTGCTATGTCCGCCATAATGTCGCAGTCCCGATTAAAATCGCAGATCGCTGCCATTACTAGTAAAAAAAATTATAATAATAAAAATGCCATAAATCTATCCCCTATATTGTAGACGCTATAACTTTTGCGCAAACCAATCAATATACCAAAAATATGTTGAAGAATACATATAGGCCTAAACCGAGAAAACAATTAGCGTTTTTAAAAAAAAAATGGGGATATTTATTATAGCAAAAAGTACAAATTATTGTGTTTTTTTCAAAATTGTCACTCTTTTTTTGTTTATAGCGCAAAAAATAAAAACCGCAGAGATGATCAAATATCACCAAAAGAAAGCTCTGTTTGTGGGGAAAAAATGTTGTTTGGGTACAGCGTTACACAACCGCGCAACTGTCAGTTAAAGAGACGCAGTGCCGAATTGCAAAAAATGCTCTAGTCATTGAGCAGCCAAATCTTCCGGGGCTGAAGTGGTTAAATAGCCTAGCTGAGATTGCTAGCACACCCACCTAGACCCACCCAGTAAAGGACACACCCACCAGTGTAATTGTTTCTGTCTCATGATGTAGGCCTCAAGTGCTCACACCTGTTCATTAGGAATACACACTCATAACAAATGAAAAAAATGCATCAGAATAGATATTTGTGCAGGGTAAACCTCAAAATAACAAATGTCCAAGGCTCTGGCCATGATCAGTGATCAAAAAAATCTCCAAATCCAACCTGTATGTTGTTGGGCATGTGGAGGGTCCAAAACAGGAAATTACAATTTTGTGAGGGCTACTTTACACAAATTGGTGACAAAGCGCATTTGTCATTCATCATAAGCAAACAACATTAAAATATGTGTGCAGGATCACACCAGACTTATACATCCATATCTGGGCCAAAACACCCCAGTTCTAGATGTAATGCAAAGCCACACTTGCTTGATTTATAATGTGATTTCTTGGAGTTCCATTATGTGAAACCCATCAAAAATGTCATCACTGGTGAAAAATAAACTTTTACTGCACAACAGAGGAAGAACATAGAAACCTCTAGTCAGGGAGCAGGAGTGGGATTTGAACCAAGAACCCCAGTGCTGTAAGGCAGACGTTCTAACCTCCATGGTGTCAAACTGTCCTAAGTCCCAGGGGTGCAAGAAGTTAATCAATGAAGATGTACTGTGGAAGGCCAGATAGATACTGAACAACCTGTTTATGGCACATGCCCTCTGTTTGAAGGCTGGTTATGGCTGATTACTGTCAGCATGCTGAGAGATAAACAGCTGTCATTTTGTGGGTTTAGGCTTGGTAAGAGGCTGAAATTAGTGCTGGTAGGGAAATGTTAAGGCTGATTATAGTCCTTGCCCATGGGAAACATGTGACACGATTTGCAATGGTGGTGGAACCCTACTACACATAAATACTTCATTTAGACATAATTTATGTAAGGACCTGAGTCAGTAGTTATGTTTAACAACATAGGGAGAACAGACAACTTCTCTACATGAAGTTGCATGTTTGGGATTCGAACCAAGAACCTCAGAGTTGCTAAGCAGAAGTGCTAAACTGTTAACAGCCACTGTGCTGCCACACGTGAGACCCTCCTATGCATAAATACTGCAATTCTTTGGACATATAGGTGGTGGAATTACATTAGTCAGAAGTTATTCTTCTTGATTTATTCTGTGAGATTTTGTGGTTCTTGGTGTATGAGTGTAGAATAGTAATGTTACCCTCTGATTTTTGGGAATGACATTTTGATTTCTAATGTTGGTACATATATCAAATTTTTTGGCTCAAATTATGATCATTTGGAAATAATAAAAAACACACAAAATTGTGACTCATTAAATTTCCATCAGCAATGGTATTGTTTGTGGTTTGTAAAGACACCTGTGTGAGTTTGGGTAACGATTTTTGTGAGATGGACAGCAACAAGTGAGAGAGACAGAGAAAAATATATTTTACCAAAATATGAAAACATTACACTTTCTAGCATTCTTAAAAACAAAATAGATGAAGAAGAAGTAACATTGTTGCAAGGGCAATTTCTTTGAGAGAAAGCTACATTTCATCCCAACATGAAAAGTATTTATTTGGGGAAGTTACAATGGTACCATTAGAATCAATGGCTGAAACTTGCATTGGGCTACATAACTCTCATTTTCACTCTTAAAAAACGCTTTTTAACCCAGCGCCCATTTTAGTATTTACTATAATTCTTGGTAAAAAAGGAATGGGAGTTAAAATGAGAGTAGTTTGCATGACTGAGCATGCTCAGTTGTGCTGGCACCTAGTTGTAAAGAGATGGAGAATTTATCTCTTCTCAGACTTTTAAAGATATTTCAGTGTATATATTACTTTTTAACGCAGTTTAAAAGCAGGAATAGTAAATGACCCCCAGTTTAGCAGTTAATACAAAATAAAACATCTGCAAAAGCAAAGATCATACTATGTGACAAAACTATTTTAGGCACATGTCAACAGGCTTAAGGCATCCCCAAGCTTGGTACATATCCCCAGAGAAGTGCCCAACTTGCATTCCTTTTTTGGGAGTGGCAGATGTCAACACAAAGTTACACTATGTTATCATGATTCTTTAGCTTTGGAAGAATGGAGTTATACTGTATATTTATGGCTTATGAGTTTTGTCATTACAGTAACAGGTATCATTTAAAGAAACACTGTTACTTTGTTTATTCAATGAATAATATTTTATAGATAAAGTTTAAAATGCAAATAATAATACTGATAATAATTGTATTAATATATATTTTATTCTTATGTTTTATTATTTTAATAACTAAATTAATTAAAGTTGAACTTTGACCACCTGAAGACCAGACACTTTCTCCCCCTTCCTGCCCAGGCCATTCTTCAGCTTTCAGTGCTGTCATGCAACACTATACCCAATTGAAATTATTATAATCTCTTTTGAGACAGATAGGGCTTTCCTTTGGTGGTATTTAACCACTTGCCGCCCGCCATATAGGAAAATGACGGCTGCAAAGTGGTTTCAAAATCCTGACCTCACGTCATATGAGGCCCTGGGGGTGCGCATCACGGCGATCGTTGTTGCGGGGTGTCAGTCTGACACGCCGCAACTACGATCTCGGTAAAGAGTCTCCGACGTGATCAACCGTGTCAAATCACGACTGATCACAGTGTAAATAGGAAGAGCCGTTGATCGGCTTTTCCTCACTCGCGTCTGTCAGACGTGAGTAGAAGAGAGCCGATCGGCTGCTCCTCTGACAGGGGGGTTTGTGCTGATGGATTATCAGCACAGCCTTCCCCAAAAATGCCCCCACTGGACCACCAGGGATGCCACCAGACCACCAGCGATGCCCAGCACCAGGTATGCCACCCTAGACCACCAGGGATGCCAGTCAGTGCCCACAATGGATGCCAATCAGTGCCCACAATGGATGCCAATCAGTGCCCATCTGTGCCACTGATTGGCATCCTTCAGTACAATACAATACAATGCCGCCTATCAGTGCCCATCTGTGCCACTTATCAGTGCCCATCCGTACCACCTATCAGTGCCCATCCATGCCACCTATCAGTGCCCATCCATGCTCATCCGTGCCGCCTATACATGCCCATCCGTGCCGCCTATCCATGCCCATTCATGCCGCCTATCCATGCCAATCGGTGCCAGCTATCAGTGCCAATTTGTGCCACCTATCAGTGCCCATCTGTGTCACCCATCAGTGCCACCTATCAGTGCCCATCAGTGCTGCCTATCAGTGCCACATATCAGTGCCCATCAATACCACCTCATCAGGGCCACTTCATTGGTGCCATCTCATCGGTGCCCATCAGTGCCGCCTTATCAGTGCCCATCAGTGCAGCCCCATCAGTGAAGGAGAAAACTTACTTATTTACAAAGTTTTGAAACTGAAACCAAAAAAATACATATTTTTTTTCAAAGTTTTCGGTCTACAAAAAATAAAAACCGTAGAGGTGATCAAATACCGCTAAAAGAAAGCTCTATTTGTGGGAGCAAAATGATAAAAATTTCATTTGGGTACAGTGTAGCATGACTGCGCAATTGTCATTCAAAATGCGACAGCGCTGAAAGCTGAAAATTGGTCTGGGCAGAAAAGGTGTTTAACCACTTGACATCTGCGCTATGGCTGAATGACGGCCACTGCGCGGATCTCAATTCCCAGGAGGCCGTCATATGATGTCCTCCCAGGCAATTATGCCTCATGTATGCCCCCTTGCAATGCCCACAAGTGCCACCTGTCAATGTCCATAAGTGCCACCTGTCAATGCCCATAAGTGCCACCTGTCAACGCCCATAAGTGCCACCTGTCAATGCCCATAAGTGCCACCTAAAAGTGCTGCCTATCACTGTAACCCATCAGTGCCCATCACTGCCACCCATCAGTGCCTATCACTGCCACCTATCAGTGGCCATCACTGCCGCCTCATCAGCGCACAACAATGACGGACAAAAATTAACCATTTTACATTTTATAACAAAATAAAAAAAAAAAATATATATATATATATATATTTTTTTTTTTTTTAAATTCGGTCTTTTTGAAAAAAATTTAACAAAAAATAAAAATCGCAGAGGTGATCAAATACCAACAAAAGAAAGCTCTATTTGGGGGAAAAAAATTATGGAAATTTAATTTGGGTACAGTGTTGTATGACCGCGCAATTGTCATTCAAAGTGCGACAGCGCTGAAAGCTGAAAATTGGTCTGGATAGGAGGGGGGTTTAAGTGCCCAGTAAGCAAGTGGAAGTGGTTAAACACCACTATTTTTTTTATTTTTTGCTTCATATAAAAACAAAACATTTTGGGGAGAAAAAAACATGATTTTCTTGTCTTTTATAACATTTTGCAAAACAAATATAATTTCTTCATAAATTTAGAGCACGATTTATTATGCTACATTTCTTTTGTAAGATGCATAGAAAGGCCCAAAATCCAAGAAGCACTTTCAGACGTTCCAGGGGCATAAATTCCGCATCTAGTTTCCTGACTACCTATCACATTTTTTGAAAGGCCCTGGAGCACCAGGATAGTGGAACAACCACAACATGACCACATTTTTGAAAGTAAACACCCCAAGATATTCTTTAACCACTTGACCACTGGGCACTTAAACACCCTTAATAACCAGAGCAATTTTCAGCTTTCGGTGCTCTTACATTTTGAATGACAATTACTCAGTCATACAACACTGTACCCATATGAAATTTTTGTCCTTTTTTTCACACAAATAGAGCTTTCTTTTGGTGGTATTTAATTACTGTTGGGTTTTTTATTTTTTGCGCTATAAAAGAAAAAAGACAGAAAATTTGGTAAAAAAATGAATTTTTCTTCGATTCTGTTAAAATTTTTTTAGCAAATTTGTAATTTTTCTTGATAAATTTTGGCCAAAATTTATACTGCTACATATCCTTGGTAAAAATAAGTACAAATTGGGGTATATTATTTGGTCTTTGTGAAAGTTATAGAGTCCACAAGCTATGGTGCCAATATCTGAAAATTGATCACACCTGAAGTACTGACGGCCTATCTCATTTCTTGAGACCCTAACATGCCAGAAAAGTAAAAATACCCCCCAAATTACCCCTTTTTGGAAAGAAGACATTCCAAGGTATTTAGAAAGAGGCATGGTGAGTTTTTTGAAGTTGTCATTTTTTCCCACAATTCTTTGCAAAATCAAGATTTTTTTTTTTTCCTTTTTTTTTTTTTTTTCACAAAATTGTCATATTAGCAGGTTATTTCTCACACACAGCATATGCATAGCACAAATTACACCCCAAAACACATTCTGCTATTACTCCCGAGTATGGCGATACCACATGTGTGAGACTTTTACACAGCGTGGCCACATACAGAGGCCCAACATGCAGGGAGCACCATCGGGTGTTCTGGAGCACCCAGGACAATTCTGACATTTCTCTCCTACATGTACAAATCATCATTTATTTGCTAGAAAATTACATAGAACCCCAAAACATTATATATGTTTTTTTTAGCAAAGACCCTAGAGAATACAATGGCGGTCGTTGCAACTTTTTATCTAGCACGGCACTTGCGCAGCAATTTTTCGAACGCGTTTTTTTGGAAAAAAAAAGTTTTGTGCTTTGCAAAAAACAAAACTGTAAATTTAGCCCAATGTTTTTGCATAATGTGAAAGATGAAGTTACGCCGAGTAAATAGATACCTAACATGTCACCCTTCAAAATTGCACACACTCGTGGAATGGCGCCAAACTTCGCTACTTAAAAATCCCCATAGGCGGCGCTTTAAAATTTTTTACTGGTTACATGTTTTGAGTTACAGAGGAGGTCTAGGGCCAAAATTATTGTTCTCGCTATAACGTTCGCAGCGATACCTCACATGTGTGGTTTGAACACCGTTTTCATATGTGCATACTTACGTATGCGTTCGCTTCTGCATGCGAGCACACGGGGACAGGGGCGGTTTAAATTATTATTTTTTTTTTATTGTTCATTTTACTTTATTTATTTTAGTTTGACACTTTTTTTTCCCCCAAATCACTTTTTTTCCTATTACATCACTTTTGATCACTTTTATTCCTATTACAAGGAATGTAAACATCCCTTGTAATAGGAATATGGCATTACAGGTCCTCTTTACAGTGAGATATGGGGTCAATAAGACCCCACATCTCACCTCTAGGCTGGAAAGCCTGAAATAAAATAAAAAACGATCCTGGCTTCGATCGTAGCGAGTATTGCATGGTATCGCAGAATATCGCAGGGTATGGCAGAGTATGGCAGGGTATTGCAGGGTATAGCATGGTATTGCATGGTATCGCAGGGTATGGCAGAGTATCGCTGGGTATGGCAGAGTATCGCTGAGTATGGCAGAGTATCGCTGGGTATGGCAGAGTATCGCAGGGTATGGCAGAGTATCGCAGGGTATGGCAGAGTATCGCAGGGTATGGCAGAGTATCACAGGGTATGGCAGAGTATCGCTGGGTATGGCAGAGTATCGCTGGGTATGGCAGAGTATCGCAGGGTATGGCAGAGTATCGCAGGGTATGGCAGAGTATTGTTGGGTATCGCAGAGTATGGCAGAGTATTGCTGGGTATTGCAGGGTATGGCAGAGTATCGCAGGGTATTGCAGAATATGGCAGGGTATCACAGAGTATGGCAGAGTATCGCTGGGTATGGCTGGGTATCGCAGAGTATTGCAGGGTATTGCAGGGTATGGCAGAGTATCGCAGGGTATGGCAGAGTATCGCAGGGTATGGCAGAGTATCGCAGGGTATGGCAGGGTATGGCAGAGTATGGCAGGGTATGGCAGGGTATCGCAGAATACTGCTGGGTATCCATCCATGCTCAGCCATCCCTCCATACCCTGCAATACACTGCAGGCTATTGCAGGGTATGGAGGGATGGCTGAGCATGGATGGATGGATCGGTGGCATGCAGAGCAGGCTGTGGGCACTACAGATCCCGCCCACAGCACTGCTGCCACCGATTCCTCCCCCTCTCCACTCACACTGTACCGATCGGTACAGAGAGAGGAGGAGAGAGGAACCGGCGTCATCAAATGACGCCGGTTTGCTTACATGTGATCGCTCCGTCATTTGACGGAGTGATCACGTGGTAAACGGCCGCGATGAGTGGCCGTTTACCGTGATCCGTGATCTGCCGGGTCCTCTGGACCCGGCGATCACGATGTTCTCGAGTGCGCGCCCCAGGGGGCGCGCAAGAGGGGAACTCTGTGAGGCCGTTAATTAACGGCCTCTTAGAGTTAAGCAACCGCCTTGTAGCCGGCTATGGGCCGGTTGTTAACTGGTTAAGAGACATGGTGAGCCTTTTGAAGACGTCATTGTTTTGCCACAAGTTTTTAAAAAATGCAGAAAGAAAATCAAAAAATATATTTTTTTTTTTACACAAAGTTGGCAATTTAATAATTTCTTACACACAGCATAGGCATACTTAGAATTACAACCCCAAACACATTCTGCTATTTCCCCTGAGTATAGGGATACCACCTAAGTGAGACTTTTCACTCTTTGGACTGTTTGTATACTGGACATTGCATTTTCTGCATCACACAAATCAACCATATATAGCCAATAACAATAAAAATGGTACCGCACAAATTTTCCCCAAAACCGTGTCAGTCAGATCAGCATGAGAATAGACTGGTGCAAAACAGACAGGATGGGCTTGTTATGCGGCGTACACACGGTCGGAATTTCCGATGGAAACAGTCCGATGTGAGCCTTTCATCGGATTTTCCGACCGTGTGTATGGTCAACGGTCTTTTTCTGTCGGAATTTCCGACGGACTTTGAATTGAGAACCTGTTCTCAATTTTTCCGACGGGAAACCTTTCTATCGGATTTTCCGATCGTGTGTATGCAATTCCGACATGCAAAATTCCGACGCATGCTCGGAAACAATTCGACGCATGCTCGGAAGCATTAAACTTCCGTTTTATAGTGCTGTCGAACGTGTTTTATGCCACGTTGTTATTGACCGTCGGAATTTGGTGTGATCGTGTGTAGGCAACACAGCTTGAGCGGAATTCCGTCGGAATTCCGTCGGAAAAACCGACACAGTTTTTTCCGACGAGAATTCCGATCGTGTGTACGAGGCATTAGGCTTTAGTAGACTTCAACAAAGTGGCCATCTAGACATAGACATCAACTCCCTGTTGCATATATATGAATAAGATGGGTAAAAAATAGCTCCAGCTCCTGTTCTTCAGCTGAAGAGACCTCCTCAGATGTGTTTGGTCCTTTTTTGGGCTTAATCGGAGAGACCCAAAGATAAACAACATTAACCTCTGAGTGATCAATGTACATTGCAAGGCTTTTAACAAATTTTGTTGCAGATTCCTATCTGTTTCTGCTCTGAAGGAAAAGCTCTTTGTTAGACAATATCCTGTGCACAATGATTTTGAATGGCAGTGACTAATTTATTTTAATCAGCTGATGCACTTTCAGTGTTCTGAAGAGAAAAGTTGCATAGTCTGCATCCCTTTAGAAGTGATTAACTCTTAGGAAGTATCTCACCAGAAATGTTTGTTGCAGAAGAGGCCTAAAACCAGAATCTCAGTGCAGAGTACTTCACCCACGCAGGTAAAGAACTCTATCTGTCTTTACCTGTCTACCTTTACCTGTCAGAACAAAAAATGAGGACAGATCTCTTTAATAGAGCCCAAAATAGCAGTAAAACATGACAGAGATTCTAACCCTTCACCATTTTATCCAAAACTAAACAAATAGAAAAGTTTTGGGTATATATACACTTTATTCCGGCCTTAGTGATTGTCATAATCATGTAACTCCACAGAAAATGTCAAACTCTACGTAACCAGTGTTCTGTTTGCCAGTTTTTTTTTTTTAATAAAAAAGGAAGTTAATAAATAATGTACAACAGAGAATGCATTAATGAAAGAGAGAGATAGGGAGAGAGTGAAAGGAAAGGGCAAGGAGAAAGCCAGTGATATTCCTGCATTTATTGATTGTATATGATTACATTAGGCACATCAAATATTCATAATGACATCCCACAAGAGGTCATTATGTGTATTCTTTCCAGCTTTGCATTGTCTTAGTTATGGGTGCAGACTCAGAGGCAGTTCTCAAGCCATTAAAGTGAGCAGCACCATATTGCAAACATTCTCAAATGGAATTCTGTAGACTGGCGTGGGAAAATTATTTATGCATCACCAATGAATAGTGGCAATTCCATGGGGAAGTTCATATATACACACAATAGAGATATGCATTAAATTAGTATTTTACCGACATGGATTGTGACATGTAAAAACAACATTTTAGCGGTGGTGGTCAAAAAGAAAGGCCCCCTGGTTAAATAAACGGTGTGCTCCCACATCGTAAACCTATGCCACTCTTCATTGCTACTCAGTGTATGTGCATGCACTTTTCTATCAGGTCTGTCACAGATGTAAAGTATGTGTCTGCAGGTACAGCTCTCCATATAGTGTCTATTCCCTGCTACATCTTAACATTGATCAATCGATTCACTCCAGCTACATACCCATCTGGCATCCCCAGCACTACTGATATAACTTACTGTATAGTTACTTACAATAGCGTCTTTCCATTCTAAAATGCTTCTTAACCACTTCAATACCAGGCACTTATACACCTGCCTTCCCAGACCAATTTTCAGCTTTCAGCGCTGTTGCACTTTGAATGACAATTGCACGGTCATACAACACTGTACCCAAACTAAATTTTTATCATTTTGTTCCCACAAATAGGGCTTTCTTTTGGTGGTATTTGATCACCTCTGGAATTTTTATTTTCTGCCTAACAACAAAAAAAAGACCCCAAATTTTAGAAAAAAAATTATAATTTTTTTGTTTCTGTTACAAAACTTTGTAAATAAGTAAGTTTTCTCCTTCACTGATGGGCACTGATGGGGCTGCACTGATGGGCACTGATAAGGCGGCACTGATGGGTTAGATGAGGTGGCACTGATGATGGGCACTAATATGTGGCACTGATGGGGCACTGATAGGCGGCACTGATGGGCACTGATAGGTGGCACTGATATGCAGCACTGATGGGTGCACATAGGTGGCACTGATGGGCACTGAAAGGCGGCACAAATGGGCACTGATAGGCGGCACAGATGGGCACTGATAGAGACCATGATGTACACTTATTGATGGTACGGATGGATGCCAATCAGTGCCAAACAATAATGCATGCCAATCAGTGATGTCCATTGTGGGCACTGATTGGCATCCATTGTAGGCACTGATTGGCATCCCTGGTGGTCTAGGGTGGCATACCTGGTGGTGACATCCCTGGTGGTCCTAGTGGTGTCCCTGGTGGTCCAGTGTGGGCATCCTCAAGGGAGGGGGGCTGCGCTGATAATCAATCAGCACAGACCCCCCCAGTCAGAGGAGCAGCCGATCGGCTCTCCTCTACTCGCGTCTGACAGATGCGAGTGAGGAAAAGCTGATCAACGACTCTTCCTGTTTACACTGTGATCTGTCGTGATTGGACACGGCTGATCTCTTGGTAAAGAGTCTCCGTCAGAGACTCTTTACCTAGATCGGTGTTGCGGTGTGTCATACTGACACACCGCAACAACGATTGCCGCGATGCGCGGCCCCGGAGGCGTGCAGCGGCTTGATATCCTGCTGGACATCATATGATGTCCGGTCAGGATATTGAAACCACTTTGCCGATGTCACATTGTTATATGGTGGGCGGAAAGTGGTTAAAGCTGTACTAAACCCTCCTACCCTTTACAGCCAAGGAAGCTACCATCTTAGCCTCTGTTTGATGTACAGTTGCCATGGCGCTGCACATGTGACCAGTTATGATAGCATTTGATGGCTTGATTGTCCTGTTGAGAGCACAAGCAACTGTTATCATTCATGGCATGGGTTGAATTAAAAGTGGAACTTCACTCTCTCAATCAACATTGACTATTTTTAATCCTCATGCTGCTAGCATTAGTAAATAGGAAACTATATCCCTTGTTTTAAACTTTGTTTTTTACATTTCTTCAGTTACTTCCTGGTTTCCGGGCAATTTTCAGAAGGGAAGAAGGGGTTTTCCCAGCTAAGCACACCCTCCGACCTGCATGGCTGAGCTAAGGGCAAATTGACTCCAGCAAGTAAATGCAACATGAACCATCTTCCCTTACTCAAGATGGCCATGGACAGAAATGCTAGGGGGTGTTTTCAAAGTGATTTCTCAGAAAAATAACACACAGAGACATGGATGGGTGGGTTTGCTTTGAATAATAAAAGTTTATCAAAATGCGTTTTTGGTTTGTGGTGCTGAAATGCAGTGTAGTTCTACTTTAACTATTTTTGAGTTTGTTTCTGCTTCAAAGCCCAACTTAGCTCAAACATTTTTTTTAGGTCTAGGTAAATCGAGTAAGTAAGGGCTAGAAATTCTGTTAAGTTTTAAATGATGTTTGTATCCCTGTTAAGGAAATTTCCCTTCACTTCTTGTTCCCACTGACACCTGTTATCTATCTAATAGGAACACAGTAAGGATGAGCTCCGGCGTGTTTGCACAGCCCACATGCAGAGCCCGCCAGGAAGTCGGCACTGCGCTGTGCTAATCACAGGCAGTGAGACATTGTCCCGATGCGCAGCTGCAGAGATCGGGAAATGTCTCACTACCTGTGATTAGTGCAGCGCAGTGCCGACTTCCTGGCGGGCTCTGCACATGGGCTCTGCAAGCACGCCGGAGCTCATCCTTAGAACACAGACAGCAAAAAAATCTGGACAGACATTTTAATCTTTCCCTGCTTTGCAATGAAATGTGTTGATTATTCTTTGTTACTGTAAGATGGGAATTTCTATTCACTTCCTGTTTTGACTTCTATCAAATATATAGGAATAGGTGTTATTTATCCTCATTTCCTCTTTTGAGTGAAAATCTAATAAAAACTCCCAAACAGGGACACAGACAGCATTACAAAAAGTTGACAGAGGTCCTATGCCTTCATCTCTCTATCCAAAATAAAAAAAAATATTTTGCCTGGAGTTGAACTTTAATGCTATTAATAAAATCTGATCTTTATATAGGTGAGCTCAGGTGATCATCATGTGAAATATTGGCTCATTTCATCATAAACACCTGTTACCTACTTATCGACTTCTGTTTATTATAGCAAAAAGTTAAAAATATTGCTTTTTTTTTTTTTAATTGACAGCCTTTTTTTGTTTATATCGCAAAAAATAAAAGCCACAGAGGTGATAAAATATTACCAAAATAAAGCTCTATTTGTGGGGAAAAAAAAGGACGTTTTGTTTGGGTACAGCGTTGCACGACCACGCAATTGTCAGTTAAAGTGATGCAGTGCTGTATCGCAAAAAATGCTCTGGTCATTAAGGAGGTAAAATCTTCTGGGGCTGAAGTGGTTAAACATTACATACAAGTTGAAGACAAGAATGCAGACCATTAAACTGTAAAGGAAGTCATTAGCATTAAAGGGCAGCTAGGCGAGCTGGGCATATCTTGCAACCATTAGGACAGCCCTTGGGCATATCTTGCAACCACTAGGACAGCCCTTGGGCATATCTTGCAACCACTAGGTTTCTCAAAGCATATCTAAACCCAGGACATTGTCCATAATACAGAGAACATGGTTCAGTATTTTTTGGCATTACCAACCACATTTGACAACGTACTTTCAATGATATATTCAACACACAAAAAAAGTTAAAAACAAGAGAATTTCATTGTTAGGGTTTACTTACCATTTAACATGAATGGTCGGAGAACAATGTAGTTGATTCAGCGCAAGAAGCTATTAGCTGACAAGATTTCAGACACGTTCAACCAGTATTTTTTGGCATTACCAACCACATTTGACAACGTACTTTCAATGATATATTCAACACACAAAAAAAGTTAAAAACAAGAGAATTTCATTGTTAGGGTTTACTTACCATTTAACATGAATGGTCTACTTGGGCTTTTCCAGGGGAAATCAGTTATGATTGGTAAATGTTTTCTTGCTGACTGTTAAAATGGATGTACACCCGATCCATGAAATTTGAGCTGCGCACATATACTGTATATGCAGTGTTTTCTTATCTCTCTTCAAAGCACTATGTCCCTTAGCTGTCTTCTGCCCAGTTCTTCTGTTATCAGCCTGATAACTCTTGACAAGTTCTCTGTCACATATGATAAAAGCAGCTGGATTTTTGTGTTGGGGAGAATGCTATAAATAGATTAGTGGAGCCCTGAACAATTCAAGGGACAGAGATGAAAGTCTCTACCTATTAGGATAGGGGGTGTGTGCCTTTCCTCCAATCAGCTGTCTTGGCTGTATGCCCAGGCTTCCCTGCAGTGTTGAACAGGAAGAGAAAATCTCCTAACAGGATCTGAACTTTCTAAACAGTATAAAAAGCTGAAGATAGCAGATATACATGTAAAACTTATGTAGGGAGATTTGTTTCATCCCATGCCTGTGTATCATCTGAGGCTGTTCACTTCACTGGGTATATGTGAGGGTTTACATCCACTTTAAGTGTTTTGAATGTTACTCAGATGGTTCTGTTGGTGAGTCACAAACATAGACATTTAAGTATAACGAAAGGCAAACCTTTTAAAAACATTTTTTGGATAGAGTGGAGAGGGATTTAAATACCTGTCAGTTTTTTTATTGCTACCTGTGCCCCCGTTAGGGAGATTCCCATTCTCTATGTGCCCTGTTTACTATTATCAGTGAAAGTGAAAGTAAAAGAAAAACTCAAATTTTGGGTTGTCACCAGAAAAGTACTAGAGGGGAACACTAGTTCTGGTGACCTGGGGTCCCAAAAGGATTCTCTTTCACTTTCTATTTTGGCTATGGGACAGTAAGTGATGGTAAATCTCCCCAGTGGGACACAGATGACAAACAAACCTGACAGTGGTTATAACTATATACTCTATCCAAAATGTAGAAAAAAATAAAAAAAAGTTTGCCTATAGCTCTAATTTAAATTGTTGCCTGATCCAGCTATTCTTAAGCCGGATTTGGGAACTGTTATTTAAAGTGGTTGTAAATAGGGATGGGTGAACGGTTCGGCCCGAGCATAAGTTCTTCGGTTTGTTCGGTTTGAACTTTGGTTGTTCGGACGTTCGGCGAACAACGAACATTACGCGGTGTTCGCAGCAAATTCGAAAGCCACGGAAACCCGTTAAAGTCTATGGGACACTAATGCGAAAAACCAAAAGTCCTCATTTTAAAGGCTTATATGCAAGTTATTGTCATAGAAAGTGTTTGTGGACCCGGGTCCTGCCCCAGGGGACATATATCAATGCAAAAAAAAACATGTATTAATGCAACAAATGACTTTTGCATAAACCAATCAATATATACTTATTGGGATTTCTTTTTACCAAAAATATTGGCCTAAATTTATGAAGAAATTTGATTTTTTACATTTTTTTATTGGATATGTTTTATAGCAGAAAGTAAAAAATATATATGTTTTTTTCAAAATTATTGGTCTTTGTTTATAGCACAAAAAATAAAGACCGCAGTGCAAATACCACCAAAATAAGCTAATTTTGTGGGGGGGAAAAGGGGCATCAATTTTATTTGGGTACAGCGCTGAACGATGTTGCACAATTGTCAGTTAAAGCAACGCAGTGCAGTTTTGGAAAAAATGGCCTGGTCAGGAAGTGGGTAAAACCTTCTGGGCTGAAGGGGTTAACAATGCATTGCAAAGTTTATTGGCTATGTGCAAATTAAAGTGGTTCTAATTGCATTCTCTGCATTATGGTAAAAAACCTTCTGTGCACAGGATCCCCC
Source organism: Lithobates sylvaticus (assembly GCA_028564925.1). Lineage (NCBI taxonomy): Eukaryota > Metazoa > Chordata > Amphibia > Anura > Ranidae > Lithobates > Lithobates sylvaticus. The sequence continues at coordinate 183,332,794 of CM053033.1, read as the reverse complement.
CCCCCCCCCCCCCCCACAATAGCCCAATTTTGATCCTTGCCCTAAATCAGCAGCTCATTCTCATTCTCTGATGGAGAAACAGCAGCAGGAGCCATTGGTTCCTTCTGCTGTCAATCAAATCCTGTGATGAGGAAGCGGGGATAGGGTTGAGCCATCTATGTCTGTGTCTATGGATGCAAGCAGCGCAGCTGGAGATTGAGTCTGCACGTGTGCCACAATAGGAAGCTGCTTCCTATGGGAGAACTTGCTGGAGAGGAGCCAGAAGCATTAGCGGGGGACCCCAGAAGGGAGGAAGTAGGGCTACTCTGTACAAAACCATTGCACAGAGCTGGTAGATATAACAAGTTTATTATTTAAAAAAAAAGTTTAGAATGACTTTAAAATTTACCCAAAGTGACTAATCAGATTTTAGTTTACTGTAGACAAATGAGGAAAATCATTTATTCTGATTGGTTGCTATGCTTTCCTGCACCTTGCTTATAGCAATTTGCTCTACCTTGTAAAATAAGTCCATTAAAGGTACTGATCTTCACTGCTGCAGCTTCACACTTGACAGCAAACCTCTCAAGGGCTTCCATCTCATGAATTATGCAAAACCTCCTGTAGACTAATATTGTTTATTTTAGTAGCCTTGTTTAACAGACACTGCTATATGGTGAAACACTTCTGTTGAAGCCCAAATTTATAGCCACATAGGGCATAAAACTGTGGAACAGCAATAGTTAATGTTCATTGTCTTGTCCTTAAATGCATGCCCCATCCTTCTCTTTTACTATCAGTTCAAGTGTACATTGGTGCACAAATAGTATTTCAGCTTTAGGTAAATGCTAGCAGATAAAGCCATGGCCAAAAGTTTTGAGAATGACACAAATATTAATTTACACAAGTCTGCTGCATCAGTTTTTATGATGGCAATTTGCATATACTCCAGAAAGTTATGAAGAGTGTTCAGATGAATTGCAATTAATTGCAAAGTCCCTCTTTGCCATGAAAATGAACTTAATCCCATAAAAACATTTCCACTGCATTTGTGAAGAAGGCTTCAGGGCGCCCAAGAAAGTCCAGCTAGCGCCAGGACCATCTCCTGCAGTTGATTCAGCTTCGGGATCGGGGCACCACCAGTGCGAAGCTTGCTCAGGAATGGCAGCAGGCAGGTGTGAATGCATCTGCACGCACAGTGAGAAGAAGACATTTGGAGGATGGCCTGGTGTCAAGAAGGGCAGCAAAAGCGACGTGGCTTGCATGCGATCTGAATGGCCACTTAAGCCTGAAGCTCTGAGAGCCGACAAAAAAAATAAGCAATCCAGCGAGCACCCTGCATCCACACGACCCAGGCACACTCCCCAGCACCACTGGAGTACCCACGAGAACTGTCGTGAAAAAGAAAGGACTAACGGTGCCCAAAAAAGCTGACGGTCTTCTTTCTTCAGCCGGCGGTAGGGAAGAAGAGAACCCAAGGCGGCTACATCCTCCTACACAGAACTCCCAGATGAAGATGAAGGGGACTGGAATACCACAACAAGCCCAGGGATCACCCCCTATCAGCCCAGTCCTAAACAGCCCTGAAAAGGTGCGGATGAGGATGGATCCACCTCACCAGGCCGCAACCACAGAGTACGGATGAGCACTCAGATCACACAGGCCTCAACCTAAAATCATCCTTAGCAGCCTTCCCTACTTCTGGGCAGCCGGTCCTAGATACAACTATGAAAGACATGCTACTTTCACTACAATCCACCCTCATGGCGAATTTCTCCTCTATCATCCACAAGTTTACCTCTGAAATGCAGTGCATGGGGGAGAGAGTGCATTACATTGGAAATAGAATGGAGGAATGCACTACCATGCACTACATGATATATATAAGGATCAAAACAATGATAATTTATGGATTGAATTTATATTATGGATAAAGGCGAAACTTGCGGATCTTGAGGATCACTCATGTCTCAACAATGTTAAGCTTTATGGCGTTCCTGAAGCCATCCCACCATCAAAACTGCACAAATATGCCAGTGATCTAATCTGAAATCCACTCCCAGAGTTGTCATCAGTGAAAACACCTGGAGGACTCAGCTCCTAGGGCTATCCTGATGAAGGTGCATTTTTTCCCAGTTAAAGAGCAACTTCTCTCTAAAGCAAGAGTGCTCCCAGATCTCCCAGCACCCTACAATGGAGTGCATATTTACGCTGATCTATCTCAATATACCGATAAGTGAGGGATGTTGTTGCGCCTTCAATAGTGAAAATAGCTGCCAACACTACAATCAGACTAATTGTGAAAGGATAAATGTAAAATAAAATGTAGCGCTTAACGTGTCTCTGTACAGTAATGGGTACTAAAGAATAGAATTCTATGTCCACATATTACTGTTCAGAATTTAGTGATAAAAGTAAAAGTAAAGTGGCTAATTGGATCACCTATGGAAAGGTGATGTTCAAATATGATAAACACACATATAGTAATATTGAATTTAAACTCAATATGTTTACAGTACAAACATGTATAAATGTGCTCAAATGTAGATTAATAAACAAATTGTGACCATAGGATCATATAAAAACAACCTATATAGGTGCTCATAGAACAGGAGAGTCTATGTTGATAAACAAATTATGACCAAAGGATCATATAAAAACAACCTATATGAGTGCTCATAGAACAAGAGGGTCTATGAACAGTGACAAATAAATATATATATATCAGGGAGCATAAGATATTATATAAATCACAAAATGAGCATAATAACATCCAAATGCCGTTCATGGAGAACTATAGTGAGTGATTAGAACAAGAACTCGCTCAAACAATATCTGACTGTCCCAATTCACATTTAAGGAACATTGGTGTCCATATTATAAAGGCAATCCAAGTATGTCAAACTGTTGCTCAGAACTCAGTATACAATCAAGATAAAATTCAGATACTATGTCCTCTCTCGTTCGGACGGCATCATGAACATAAAGGAACTTGGGATATTCAAGTGCGCTTACCGTGTAGGGTGGACCCACTGACCAATGGTAGGGGGTCAAACAGGCGTAGTAGGCTACCACCAGGTGCCTAGGAAGTAGGATCAGTCGGTAGAGATGGAGACTGGATCAAACCCAGACTGTCGTCTTAGTTGGTACTCACCAACCGCATGGAGGCACTAATCATAGGTCTGGTAAGTTAGGTCATTCAATCATGGATGGTCGATTTTCCTCAATCAAAGTCGACATGGATCAAGGCAAAAAAGAGAAAAAAGGAGAGGGACCCCTCATAGTGTATAAAAACCCATTGGCAGGGGTTTACATTTATTCAAGGAAAATATACTTCCATCAAGTAGATTTCATGAAGGGAAGTTATTCCATATAATTTTAAAATATCAAGTAAAAAACGCAGTAGGCAATATAGCTGGAGAAAAACACCCAATGGGTCTGCCTACTGCGTTTTTGGGTCTGCCTACTTGCCTACTGCGTTTTTGTGTATTTTCCTTGAATAAATGTAAACCCCTGCCAATGTTTTTTTTTTACACTATGAGGAGTCCCTCTCCTTTTTTCTCTTTTTTGCCTTTATCCATGTCGACTTTGATTGAGGAAAACCGACCATCCGTGATTGAATGACTTAACTTACCAGACCTATGATTAGTGCCTCCATGCGGTTGGTGAGTACCAACTAAGAAGACAGTCTTGGTTTGATCCAGTCTCCATCTCTACCGATTGATCCTATTTCCTAGGCACCTGGTGGTAGCCTACTACGCCTGTTTGACCCCCTACCATTGGTCAGTGGGTCCACCCTACACGGTAAGCGCACTTGAATATCCCAAGTTCCTTTATGTTCATGATGCCCGTCCGAACGAGAGAGGACATAGTATCTGAATTTTATCTTGATTGTATACTGAGTTCTGAGCAACAGTTTGACATACTTGGATTGCCTTTATAATATGGACACCAATATTCCTTAAATGTGAATTGGTACAGTCAGATATTGTTTGAGCGAGTTCTTGTTCTAATCACTCACTATAGTTCTCCATGAACGGCATTTGGATGTTATTATGCTCATTTTGTGATTTATATAATATCTTGTGCTCCCTGATATATATATATTTATTTTTTAAATCAATCTTTTTTATTGAATTTTCAAAACATACAATACATGGGGAATGGGGAGCCAAGGGAAGTGGGAAGAGGGGGGGGGGAAAGATACAAAAAAAAAGGGAGGGGTTGTACAGTGAGCGGAGTTACCGCCTATAGAAACTGTGGTTACAGTGAATATACTCCATAATATAGCAGTAGTGACTTATCATGTGTATAGCAAACAAGAGTTATAGTATTAACAGTAACATTAACATTAACAAAACAGTGACTTGACGTCAAAAAAGTGTTGTTTCACATACGTTTAAACTTATCAGTCCAGAGTTTCCATTCGCTATCAAATTTTTTGCATCGAAGCGAGTTTATGGCAATTAGCCTTTCAAAAGAGTGATTTTTATTGACCAGATCTATGACTTCGGATATATTAATGGCAACAGTACTTTTCCAGTTGCGAAGTATGATAGTTCTGGTTGCTAGGAGTAAGTGAGTTACCATTGCCCTATCTTCTCGAGGGAAGGGTTCTAGTCCTATGTGGAGTAACGCTAGCGAGGGGTTGGGGGTAGTTAGTATGCCGGTGAGGTCCGATATCAGTTGGAAGGTTTTGTTCCAAATGCTGGTCAGGCTTGGGCATTCCCAGAGGGTATGTATTAAGTTACCTACGTGTCCACATTGTCTCCAGCATAGTGGAGATGAAGCTGGAAAAAAGACGGAGAGTCTATATGGTGTGTAATGCCACCTGTTGGCAATCTTCAGGGTCATTTCCCAGTGGTTTACACAGTGTGAGGCTTTTTGTATCGTGTTAAATGCGTGTAACCATTGGTCATCTGAGATGGCAGAGTTTAGGTCTTTTTCCCATTTACTGAGAGCTGATGATTTGGTAAAATCGCGTTTGTTATTCAGGAAGTTGTAGAATAAGGATATACCTTTGTGTGGATGTGTTGTTGCGTAGTAGAATCTCCAGATCTTTAACGGTATGGCTATGGTAGGCAATGGGTGTGCTCTCAGGAAATGGGAAATGCGCGTGCAGGAGAACCATAGATCCCTGTGGAGGTCATACTCGGTCATTAGTGCTGCGGTACTTTTGGGTATACTGTCCGTGATCAAGTCTTGTATATGGTATATATTGTGTGATTTGAGGCTAGTAATTTTGAGGTGTGGAATCTTGGCTTCCAATAGTTCTATCGGGAACTCGTATGCAATCTCCTTGCTGTCAGTGGTCTTGTGTGATAGTAAAAATCTCCAGGTTTGGAGATTTACTTTCAGAGTGGGAGGTAGGCCTCCGGTTTCCCAAGGATCCCATACGTCTCCCATGAGAAACGAGATGAGGTCATTCGTGGGGGTAAGTGCTTTTTCTATGTTGACCCATAGTGGGCATTCTGAGTGTGAGAACCAGTATTTTAGTTGGTCCAGCCTAGTGGCCCACAAGTAGTCCTGTATGTCCACATAACCAGCTCCCCCCACGGATTTGTGTGGTAGGAGGCTGCTACGTGGACATCTGGCTCTTTTCCCACCCCAGGTGAATTTCCAGGCGGATTGCGTAAGGGCAGATATGTAGTGTTTTGGGATCGGAATTGGCAGAGAGCGGAAGATGTAAAGGATTTGTGGTAATATAGACATCTTAAATGCCGCAATCCTGCCAAGCCAAGAGATTTCACATTTACCTATGTCTGTGAGTTGTTTATCCAATTTGGCTAAGAGTGGTTTGAGATTAATATCTGCTAATGTGGACGTGTTATTGGATACTAATATGCCCAGGTAGGTTATGTATCTGTTGGTCCATGAATATGGCAAAGAGCTCTGTAGTTTGTGTTTGACCTGCGTATGCACCCCTAGGTCCAGGATCTGGGATTTGGTAAAGTTTACTTTGTAGTAAGAAACTGATCCAAATTCCGAAAGAACTTCATGTGCTTTTGGGAGGGAGGTCAGTGGTTCAGTTAGTAGCAGAATGACATCATCTGCGAATAGATTTATGACCTGCTTCGTCTCACCTATCTGGAAACCTTTTATGGCAGCATTTGTGCGCATGTATTCCGCCAGTGGTTCTATCATTAAGTTGAATATGGTTGGGGAGAGGGGACACCCTTGGCGAGTACCATTAGAGATTTCAAATTTTTTGGATAGAGTACCAGATGTGTAGACTTGGGCCGAGGGGCACGAGTAAAGGGCCATTATGGCTGTGAGTATTGAGCCTTCAAAACCAAATTTTGTTAATACCGCTTCCATATATTTCCAGTGTACGCGGTCAAACGCCTTCTCTGCATCTATGGATAGAAGCAGAGAAGGCGTTTTGGTGGACGTAGCATAGTGAATGATATTGACAATACGCCGCGTGGCGTCTGAGGTCTGTCTCCCCCTCACAAATCCCATCTGGTCTTTTGGTATAATATTAGGGATGATGTCAGTCAGTCGTTTCGCTATTAGTTTTGCGTAAATTTTTATGTCCGAGTTTAGGAGAGATATTGGCCTGAAGTTGGCTGGGGTGGTAGGTTCTTTGCCTGGTTTTGGGAGTGTTATGATGTGGGCTTTCAGCATTTCAGGAGGGAAGGAGGACGTTTCACTAGCTTTATGGAAAACTTTGAGTAGGTGTGGGGCAAGTTGGCTGTTAAAGACTTTATAGTATTCATTCCCGAAGCCGTCAGGTCCTGGGGATTTGCCATTCGGTAATGATGACGTAATTTTTTCAATCTCTGGAACAGTGAATGGGGCATTAAGCAAGGCTAGGTGTTCTTCTGACAGGGATGGGAGATTAATTTTCTGCAAGAATTTTTGGATTTTGTCAGGAGTCGGTTGGGGCGTCGAAGCATCTGCATGCAGGTTATAAAGGGCTCCGTAATAATCAGCAAATTGATCCGCTATGTCCTTTGGGTTATAGATTTTGTTGCGTGTGGTGTGGTGAACTAAGAATGCGATTTTAGTTTTAGTACGTGCTGCTTTTATTCTTTGTGCTAGGTATTTACCTGCCCTATTGGCATTAGCATATGAATTAAGTTGTAATCTTCTCAGGTGTTTGTCAAATTGCTGTGTAAGGAGTTCTCTTAGTGAATTCCTGAGGTTGGACAGTGTAGTGGCTGTGGCTGGTGTGGGGGATGTTTTATTTGTGGCTTCTAGTGTCTGGATTTCAGTCAGTATTTGGTTTAGTTTGGTGTTATATTTTTTTTTTTCTATCGCTCCCAATTGGATAAGTATGCCTCTCAAGACTGCCTTATGGGCATTCCAGATCGAGAAGGGACTCGCGTCAGGATTGTCGTTGATTTTAAAATAGTCTATGAGGTGTTGGGATATAGTCGGAAATAGTTTAGGTTCTTGGAGTAGTCTTACGTTGCATCGCCAGATAGGGGGTGAGGGGGAGACACCCTGCAAGTTAAGAGATAACGTGATTGCAGCGTGATCGGACCATCCGATATCGTGTATCTCAGTTGATCGTACTCGCTGCAAAAGCCATTTGTCAGTTACAAACATATCTATTCTAGAATACGAGCAGTGTCTTGTGGAGAAAAAAGTGTAATTTCTTTCATTTGCATGGAGGCACCTCCAGGCATCAAGCAGGTCATGTGTGTTTAGGATACTCAGCAGGTTTCGTGGTCTCTGCGGGTTGGCAGTGGTGGTGTCCATCGTAGGGTCTACAATAAGGTTAAAGTCACCTCCAATAATAAGCCGTCCATACAGTAGTGAATTGGTTTTCTTTAAGACTTGTCTGATAAACCGTATCTGATGTTTGTTCGGTGTGTAGAGGTTCACTATAGTGATCGGTATATTATCCAAATCTCCTGTTATGATGATGTACCGACCGTTGCTGTCTATGAAAGAGTCTTTGAGTGTAAAGGAGACAGTGTCTTTGATGGCCACCATAACTCCTCCTGTTTTACTGTCCGGGGTGCAAGCTGAGAATATATGCGGGTATGCTTTGTTAGAGCACGCAGGTGCTTTTTGCTGTTGAAAGTGTGTCTCCTGAATGAGGAGTATGTCTGCTTTGTGTTTGTGGGCCTCCTGCCACATGGAGAACCTCTTAGCAGGGTGGTTCAGTCCCCTGACATTCAGAGATAAAAATGTGAGAGACATTGTTGCTGACAGGGGGGAGGTGTGCTTGGTGTGGTGCACATGTACTCACAGTGGTGGAGGATGTTCTGTCTCCGGTGCAGTTCAGACATCATGGCAGTAGTAAACGTCACTAAGAAGATGGAGGGTGAGGTCCAGAGTAGTATTTCACTGTAGCTAAAACAAGAGGTAAAGAAAAGGTAAAACGAGACAAAGGTGGGTTGAACAAATGTAAAAAAAGATCTGTAAAGCGATCCGTGTGCAGACATGTCTGCTAGTTTGGTAACGGGGTGGTAGGAGTTTAAACTGAACTCCTTCAGCCAGAGAGGGTTGAGTATACTTCATGTGTAGATCATGAGCTATTTCCAGCGTTTTTCTTGTTATTACGCTTGTGTGAGACTACTTGCCAGTCTTCCTGGAGCTGCTGTGGTTGTGGCGGTGGCATTGGTGGGGGGTGTGCTGTTAGGTCTGGGAGAATCCCCCAATGTTGTAGTGTGGCAATGCCTTCTTCCATGGTGGCAACAGCCTTCGTCACACCGTTGTGTGTGATGATGAGGGTGGCCGGATACTTCCACTTGTGTGGGATTCTGTGGTTCCTCAGGGCTTTAGTGATAGTGGCCAGGTTGCGCCTTCTTTGCAGTGTGTACCTAGACAGATCCGGCAGGAGTTGTAGGTCTGCGTATTGTTGTGGGATAGCATCTTGTCTACGTGCAGCTTGAAGGATTTGTTCTTTCACGTGAAAGAAGTGTATTCTCAGCAAGGTGTCTCTTGGTGTACCTTCAGGCAGAAAGGAGGGTTTGGGGATCCTGTGGATCCTGTCGATAATTAAGTCCTGAGCTGTGAGGGTAGGTACTAGCGTAGAGAATAGCGTTTGGGCGTATTGCAGGAGTTGAGGTGCTGGGACAGATTCTGGGATTCCTCTCAGTTTGATGTTATTGCGTCTGCTTCTGTCCTCAAGGTCAGAGACCTTGTTTTTCAGCCATTCTATGTCCTCCCCTTGTGCTGCATGAGCATCTACCATCACATTGTAATTAGTAGTGTATTCCTCCATGTTGTGCTCAATTCTGTCTACTCTAACCCCAAGAGCTTGCACTTCTTTGTGGCACTGGTTGATCCCTTTCACCATGTCAGTGTGCAGGGCAGACCTGAGGGATAATAACATTTCCTTTAGCATTGTGTCTGATATGGGTCTGTCTGCCGTGGGGAAGTTTGCTATGGGGTCGAGAGAGTGGGGAGATGATGATGCTTCAGTCCCATATCCCTGCTGGGCGCTTACCTCCATTTCCTGTGTGGTCTGCGGCCTATCAGGCGAGGACAGCCTGGGTTTGGATTTCGCCGGACTTCTCGTGGAGGGGCTAGAGGTGCCCGAGGAGGGTTCGCTGAGGTGGTGGACGTGTCCTTGCGGTGTGCGGGTACCTCCGTTTCCCTGCCTGTGCTGTGCGGCCTGTTCGTTAGAGCGCGGCGGCTTCGGGCCTCCGCCGCCATCTTGCGCAGGCCCGCGGGACTTGGCTGTAAAGAAATTTGCCATCTTTTGTGGCTGCGGTGCGTTCTTTCTTCTTTTAGTCATCTCCGCGCCGCCCGACCGTGTGCTGGAGTTGTTTTTTGGCCGATTTGTGTGCTGGAATGCTCGGCTGTAGAGCGATCTCTCTGGCTGGCAAGCGGAGCTCTCAGATCAAGCGGCCATCTCAGAGCTCGGTCGCCACGCCCCCTATATATATTTATTTGTCACTGTTCATAGACCCTCTTGTTCTATGAGCACTCATATAGGTTGTTTTTATATGATCCTTTGGTCATAATTTGTTTATCAACATAGACTCTCCTGTTCTATGAGCACCTATATAGGTTGTTTTTATATGATCCTATGGTCACAATTTGTTTATTAATCTACATTTGAGCACATTTATACATGTTTGTACTGTAAACATATTGAGTTTAAATTCAATATTACTATATGTGTGTTTATCATATTGGAACATCACCTTTCCATAGGTGATCCAATTAGCCACTTTACTTTTACTTTTATCACTAAATTCTGAACAGTAATATGTGGACATAGAATTCTATTCTTTAGTACCCATTACTGTACAGAGACACGTTAAGCGCTACACTTTATTTTACATTTATCTCAATATACCATCAATCTGAGAAGGCAAATGAAAACAGTAACCAAACCCCTTAACAACCACAACATTCCGTATAAGTGGTGTCACCCAGCCACTATAGTGGTTACTTACCCACAATAGAACATCCCATTCAGTTTCCAGATGGCTTGAGGCTTTTGCACTCCTGGGACATAATCCTGGAGTTACCTAGAGAGGAGCACAACGCTGCCGGAAACACTGGACCACCACAACATGGCTACCAACAATGCGGGAACTTTAATTCCATATACAAATTGTAACGCCGAGCGCTCCGGGTGTCCCATCCATCCCGGAGCGCACACGGCGTTCTTTGTCCTGCAGCGCCCCGGTCAGTTCCTCTGACCGCAGGCGCTGCTCTGTCACCGGCGGGGATGCGATCCACGCGGCGGCCCGGGTCCGCCCGGGGATCGCATCCCGTTCCTCTCACCTGTCCCCGCCTGCTCCTTCCCGGCGCGCGCGTCCCCGCTCCCTAGGGCGCGCGCGCGAGACTCTGCTTAAACTTAAAGGGCCAGCGCACCATTGATTGGTGCCTGGCCCAATTACTGGTGCACCAGAATCCCATAAAAACCCACTTCCCCTTCCTGTCCTGGCCGGATCTTGTGTTGCCTTTGTGCCCAGTGAAAGTGTTTAGTGTTTGCCCTTGACTGTGTATCCAGATCTCTGCTGTTGCCCCTGACTACGAACCATTCCCGCCTGCCTTGACCTTCTGCTACGTCTGACCTCGCCTCTGCTTAATCCCTGTGTACCACGCCTGTCTCAGCTGCCAGTGAGGTCGAGTTGCTATTGGAGGACACGACCTGGTTGCTACCGCCGCTGCAAGTCCATCCCACCTTGCGGCGGGCTCTGGTGAAAACCAGTAGCAACATTAGAACCGGTCCTCCAATACAACCCGTGCTATCGCCGCACTGGCATAGGGGATCCACCTCCTGTGTCCCTGCATACCCGGATCGTGACACAAATGATGGCCCCTGATGAATATTTTCCTAAATACAACCTTATTTTCCTAACTACAACTTTTTTTTTTTACTCCTTTGTTCCTACTGCTTTCTCCTCCAGCAGTGGATAGGATACCCATATAGGTAGTGTTTATTACTATATTGTTCAAAATGTAACTTTTTTTTTTTCCAGCACAGACTGCTACAAGACACAGAACTTCCTTCAGCTGCAGGAGAGCTCCAGCCCTCCTATGGTCCTCCTCCAGAACCCTACTTTCTGCTTTCAAGCTACTTTGAGTCCAAATACAGGGTCAAAGAAAGCCAAGTTCAGCAACAGGTATCAAGCAGGATTCAAGCAGGATTCAGGGTATCAGGAAACTGCTGAAGACCAGTCAGCATTGATCAGGAGTCAGGGCCTTTAAATAGGCCATCTTGTGCCAATTGGGACTAGGGACGTGCTCCCGCATGGGAGGTAAATACCACAAAAAAGTTAGATAAATCATTAAAGTCAATTCACTAAAAACACACACACATTTGTCATTTATCACTTGGTAGAAAGCAGGTATTTTAGTAATGCACAATAGACATGTGCACACTGAAATATTTCGTTTTGGAATTTCGTCCAAAAAATTTATTTATTTAGTTACTCCCGAAATTCGTTTTTATTTTTATATTTAGTTTTTTGTTAAAAATTGCATTTGTCCGAAAATCCAAATTAATTAAGGTTGAATCTGTCATTGAAGGCTTATGGTGTCTGTCGAGTGTTCAAAGAAGATTCGACGGAGCAGCTAAACTGTACGACTCTGTATAGCTTAGCTGCTCCATCAAATCTTCTTAGAACTTTCGACAGACACCATAAGCCAAAGATTCGACGTTTGTATGTTTTTTGTTGCTTTGTCGAATCTTTGTCGTTCATGTTGAATGTATATAGTTCAAACAGAAAACAGACTGGTGATAGTGATCACTGATCAGACAGGTAACAAGATAGGGTATATAGAATCTATATAGAATCTCAAGATTGAATCTAGAATCTAGAAGCTAAGATTGACTGTCTTCTGAAATGTGTGTTTGGCTCTCTCTGCTAGCAATCGTAAGTGAAAGGAAGTTGGCTGTACGTGTGTACTTAGTTCTAGCTATTTTACTGCTCCTCCTCTTTGGTTACAATCAGCCAATAACATTCATCATCATCATTATTTTTATTTTACTTCCCCCACCCAATTCCAGCAGCCATCTTTCCTCTCTATGTCGAAACTTTCCTCTCTATGTCGAATCTTTCCTCTCTATGTCGAATATTTTCTCTCTATGTCGAATCTTTTCTCTCTATGTAGAATAATCTTGGACTAATAGAGTTAAGGTTAGGCACATTCGACCACAGGTTCGATAGACACAGATTGTTATTGTCAGCGTCATGTCGAATCTCCTATCTGTATCGAACTGCTGTCACAACGAAAATGAAAATAAAGCATTTGTTTATGTCGGATCTTTCGTTTTTCGGATTCTGCACTTTCGTTATCGTTTGTTAAAACGATAACGAAAATACCTGAAATTCGGACGAAAATGCATTCGGACGAAAACGAATCTCTAATGCACATCGAATGTCTAATTCACAAAAGAACAATAAGGGGAACACTGCACTGATCAGTGAGTTAAATGTTTACAATGTATCAGTGTGAAAATGTTCTATCCTGAGCTCAGGAACAAAATAAATTGTAACATTTCACCAGAGAGATCGTTCTGTGAGCCCTAGTTCACATCAGTGTGATTTCAAATCGCATGACAAGTCGCACCTCATTGCCAGAAATGGAACCGTTCAAATCAATGTGACTCAAGTCGCAGCGACTTTGAAAAGGGTCTCTACACTACTTTTTGTGCGATTTCATTGCGACTTGCATTGACTTCTGTTAAATGAAGTCGAAAGCCACAATGAAATGGCACATCAAATCGCACTGATCGGGCAGCTTTCAAATTGCGCGGAAGTAGCACAATTTCAAAGCAGCTCTGGTGTGAAGCAGGGCTCAATGAAAGCACACTAAAAAGTTTTCACAGTTTCACAACATTTTTGTGAGCATTCATTTACAGAACTATCTTCTTCCCGTGCCGTGTTAGCATTTAAAATAAAAATTGTGGAAAAAAAGCGTCAAAAATAGCTCATTTTAAATATTTAACACATGTTTTTCAATGAATAGACACATTTTGAGATAATTACTGCATGAGATATTTTAACGTAAAAATGAATGCGGTATTTATCTCTTAGCGAATTGACCCCATCGTGACTGATTTACTAAAGGAGTAAAGCATGTTCACTTGGCAAAGGGCAATTTAACTTTGCAAGGGAATTTTCACTTAGTGAATGAAGTGAAGCTGAGCTGACTTCTACCATTCAATCATGTACAAGCAAAATTCATGTTCTTTTTTTTTAGTTTTTTTTTTTGTTTTTCTTGCATGTGATTGTGAATTCTTTGCAAAGTACGTATTTTAGTGCATTCACTAGGTTTAAGGAAAATTCCCTTGAAGTGAAAATCGATTTTATAGCAAATCAATCACACTGACTTGGAACAAATCTGCTAGTCAAGTGTCCTGATATTTTAGTGGACATGGTTTTCCATATTATGGATTTTCTTTGTATTAAAGTAAAGAGTAAAAATGACAGTCCTTCAACTTGAAAAACAAGTATAAAGTTGCACTCACATGTGCATGCTTGTGGTGCCATTCTATATTGTTCTGTTTGATGGTCTTATAGCAGCACCATCTTGAATGTAAATGCATTTCCAGAGTGCTCCCCCCAAGTATATTGTTTGTCATTGGTGTCTTTGTCACGCTTAGGGCAGTCCTGTCAAAAAAATGTGGCAGTGTGAATGGAGTTTTTAAGTGTTACTAAACCCAGGACTCTGCATTCACCATATCTGGTCTCCCACAGTACACAGAACATGGAAATACAATTATTTTAGTAAATATAAGCTGCTAAATACCTTTTCTCATCAGCATTAAATAAGAGTCTTGTGACTTCTATCTGTGTCCGGCCGAGCACTGGTTAAAGCTTGTGGGAGGAGTTTTCATTCTCCTTTGACAGTCCTATGAGGCTGCGTGAATCCTGACTTTGGCCCTGTGCTGATCACATGCACCCTCCCCCAAAAAAACAAAAAAACTATCTAGCAACACACACCAAACTGAGCATGTGCAGAGTCCCTCCAAGGCTCTGTACTATCAGCAGATGGATTGGGGGCTGTGGAAGAGGGGAGGATCAGAGAAGACAGGGTCAAACAGCCTATTTACACAATGCAGAGGATTAACCCCTTAGGTTCCACAGTGAGCATAACAAGTATGCTTTACTACATATACAAACTGATTTTTACTGTTGTGGGTTTAGTAAAACTTTAAGGCAACATGGTATATGCCTATCCTAACAGGTTAATAACATCTAAAACTAAACTCCAGGCAAATATACACAGATTAACCGCTTTCCGACCGCCTCATGTAGATATACGTCTACAGAATGGCACGGGCAGGCAAAACCACGTACCTTTACGTGGCCCTTTAAATGCCTGCCCGTGGGTCGCGCGCGCGCCGCCCGTGGGTCGCGCGCGCGCCACCAGCGGCGCGCTCGCGACCCGGTCGGGAGCTCCGTGACCCCGGCCACAGGACCAGCGGCGATCGGGTTACGGAGCTGAAGAACGGGGAGAGGTTTGTGTAAACAAACCTCTCCCCGCGCTTCCTACTCTGCCTGTCATTGATTGGCTGTTCCCGGTCATCGGGAAAGCCAATCAATGACGTCAGACTCAGCCCCGCCCCCTAATGTAAAAAACACAACACACGTCAGAGCCCGTAACCCCTCCCCTCCCCCTAGTGGTTAACTCTTTCACTACAACTGTCATTTATACAGGAATCAATACATTTAAATAGCATTGATTGCTGTATAAATGACAATGGTCCCAAAAATGTGTCAAAAATGTCCGATGTGTCCGCCATAATGTCGCAGTCACAATAAAAATCGCTGATCGCCGCCATTACTAGTAAAAAAAAAAATATTAATAAAAATGCTATAAAACTATCCCCTATTTTGTAAACGCTATAACTTTTGCGCAAACCAATCAATAATCGCTAATTGCGATTTTTTTTACCAAAAATATGTAGAAGAATACGTATCGGCCTAAACTGAGGAAAAAAAAATAAAAATAATTTTATATATTTTTTGGGGATATTTATTATAGCAAAAAGCAAAAAATATTGCATTTTTTTCAAAATTGTAGCTCTATTTTTGTTTATAGTGCAAAAAATAAAAACCGCAGGGGCAATCAAATACCACCAAAAGAAAGCTCTATTTGTGGGAAAAAAAAGGACGCCAATTTTGTTTTGGAGCCACATCGCACGACCGCGCAATTGTCAGTTAAAGCGACGCAGTGCCGAATCGCAAAAAGGGGCCTGGTCCTTTGGCTGCCAATTGGTCCGGGGCTGAAGTGGTTAGACACATATACTGTATAAGAGCCATTTACCTGCTAATGGATTTTAATTAAATTCATTCCTGAGATTTAACATCCTTCTAGATACCACAGCCAGTCTGGAGACCTGACTTTTTTTTGCTGGAGTTAAGTAAAAAAACTAGGTCTTGTCTCTGCCCACAGCCAGTAACTGAACAGTGGGGTTGAAGCAGCAGAATGATGATCTCATCTCTCTGTCTCTCTGCTTTCTCCTCCTGTCAGTATTTTCCTTAAGCACATGAGCACTGCAACACAGCTCATTGGCTACTTGTGCTGATTCTCTCTCTACCAGGCTGAACCCCACTGTATACTAGTTGCTTTTAAAAATATATGGAATTATTTTTTATTAAACGTGCATCTGCATGATATAGTATTTTTCTTTCTGCCTGGAATTCAGCTTTAAATGCAAAATATACCACCCATCTCAGTACATTTTTTCACACTGTACTTGAGTGGGATTCAAATGCTATTAATAAATGCATTAAATATTAGAGAAATTGGAAATATGTGTGCTGCAAATTGATATGCATCTCCTACTATGTGTTTATGTTTCACAAGCAGTAACTGGATTTACAAAGCGTTTCCTGAGAAGGTACATGCAAAGACTTGTCAAGTGGGAGGGATTATTAGTCTGACTCAACTTTGTTTCTCAGTAGTTGATGAAGAAATTTGCAATGGTTCTTTACAGATAAACAACAATTTTAATCCTGTGTAAGGGTTGAGTACAATGTTCTTGTACAATGTGCAATGAGCAAGTGGAACTTAGGCCTCATGTACACTGCTGCTGGTAAACAAACATTTAGGAGCAGTTGGGCATTTCTCTATGCTATCTTATCAGTACATGTACACAGGGTCGTTTATAGTCGGTTCTAGGCAGTTGCATTTAGAGGCTTTTTTTGGAACCCCAAAAAAATGAGTTCAGAAGCTGTGTTTAGAGGTATTTCTAATGCCAAACGCTGCTAAATGTGGCTAAACGCGTTAACTCACGCTTAGCCGCGTTTTGTTTACAGGTTTTTTTTTTTCATTTTTGGCTTTTGAAAGAAATAATTTTTCAAATGCTTCTAAACGCAAACGTGGCTAAACGCGGCGGACGTTTTAAACGTGGGTTACTATCTGTCAAGTTAAATCGTTCAGGGGAGGTTGTAGAAATGTCCCGTGTACATTAAAGCGGAGGTTCGCGCAAAAAATGTAACCTCCGCTTTTCGTAACCCTCCTCCCCTCCGGTGTCCCATATGGCACCTTTCAGGGGGGAAGGGGTGCAGATACCTGTCTAAGACAGGTATTTGCACCCAGTTCCAGGCATAGACTCCCACTGGAGTCTACGCCTCTTCCCGTCCTCCCGCGCTGTCTGCTGGGACACACAGAGGGTCCCAGAGACAGCAGATGTAGTGTAATGTAAGCCTTTGAATAATATGCTCAATGGGCTTCCAAGGTACTCCAGCAACCTCCACTTCCAATAGATAAACACCCATGATAATGTGGCACTGGTTCCTTTAAGACGCTTGCGGTCCCTTTAAACCTCTGATACATCCTCTCAGCAACATGTTAGAATAAAGAAAACATGCCTCCCATAGTGTAAAGTTGTAAATGACAACCCTTTATTTTAATTGGAAAGAGTCTGACATTTAAAACGACTAAACAGCGCATATAGTGTTTGTATACTCAGCATTGCACGGTGTCTCGCATCACTTACGGTCACAGGGGGCCCTACGCATTGCGTCACATCATGTAACTTCATTGGGGACTGCTTCACGTGATGTAATGCAACACGTAGGGCCTTCATGATCAGAAGTGATGCGAGACACCATGCAATGCTGATTTACCTTTGTTCAGCTTGCAGCACGGATGGACAAGTCTCCCATTGTTTTTTTAATCAAAAGATGTCAACCGGCAGGGAGCCGAGAGGGCCACCCACGTAGCGAATTATGGCCAATTCATTATAAATATGATAGTGTGTGGCCAGCTTTACCATTAAATTACAACATGGTTTGCATAGCAGTAACCTTCTACACGTTGAGTTTTGTTCTCTGTGCAATAATATGTGGGCTGTAAGACCCCATTCCTGTAGAATAGGAGACTCATTGCTCACACATATACATCTTCTGCATGTATAACATTTCCAACACCACTGGGATCATCCGGGCCACATAATTAGTGACTGCCCCTAAGCTGCATCCTGGGGGTCTTTGAGCAGGGGCATATGAGACTCAGGCTCATCCTCCTCAGTCATAAACAGGCTTTTTTTTTAAGGTAGACATACAGATACTTAAAGTATCCAAGAAAAAAAAAATAGGTTTTCACTTTATTTAAATTATTTTTGTGCTTCCTTAATTATCATCAACATTTAAATGATTGATTATTTACATATATTAGAGTTGAGCTATTAGTCTAGCAATAACAAGTGTTAAAAGTGTAAAAGAGAACCTTGCACAAAATGTTCAAAAATAAATGATCTAAAATTTATAGAAAAAATACATATAGCTGCTCCCTAAAAAACTGGACTAACCACTGTGCAAATTGGAAAATGGGTGATAGGGTGCGCTAAATAAATCTAATGTGTACACTGTAATAGGACCATATATCATGGAATAAAGTGAACATGTACATAAAGTGCAACAAATGTAACCACTTGTAGTAAACATATACATATAGTGCACCAAAAAAATTAAACCAATAGGTGAATTATACAGTCCATAACATTCGGTGTTGTATCTTGATGGTTGATCCACAGAGAGAAAAAAAGGGGAATTCCTTTACGGCTTGCAATTCAGATACACCCAAAGTGCTCAAACATAAGATCTGCTCACCAGATGGACATGACCTCTTTAATTAAAAAGAAGGTCTAATGCGCTGTTTGGGAAATCCTGATTGGATGCCCTGAGATCGTGGATGGATCTTCTATGCTCATATGCTGTAACCTCCTCTCCACCAAAATGTCCCATTTAAAAGACAAAGGAACAGTGCATAGCGCAAACCCTGTTTTATTTAAAAATCACGCATACAAATTACGCATACAAAAGATTTCCTGCTTACATTTGATGGTGCCTTGTCCTGGCACTGAGGATAGCCTGCAATATTATTATATAGAGGCGCTTCCGGGCACGTCACTTCCTGGTCCCAGCTTCAGGTTTCTCTCTCGCAGGAGTGGAACGCACGACGGCTCTGGACGTGAGCCCAGTGGCGAGCGGCTCCCATATAATATGGACACTCACATGTCCATAATAAAAGCATAATAAAAGAACTTGTATCGAGTGCATTTATTATGCACTCGATACCCATGTCACAATTTTTATACAAGCACTTTTATTATGCACATGTGAGGGTTCTTGACCTTTACAATAAACGTCATACTTTGTTTCTCCTGGACACCTTGTTACACCTAGAAGCAACGTTTGCTTTTCGTTCAATATTGTTGAACTCATTGGGATCTAGTCGCTACGAGATCTGAGGGATCGCTTTTCACCGCGGTCAACGCAGAGTGACGTGGAAGCTTCCCTTCATTGCTTTGGGTACACCTTCAGCTTGATTGGCTCATTGGGTATATGCCTTGTTGAGCCCACATGTTCCGCTAAGCCTTCACCTTAGTGGTGGATATTTCTTACTTCATGTGATCATCTGTGCCGGTATTGGGATTTCACTTTTCCTCCTTGGATCACTATATAAACTTTTTTTCATGTTAATTTATTGCATGATCTTTTTTTTTGCACATTGCACTTATTGCTGTTTTTTTTGGACACTTTATGCATTTACTGTTGTTTATACATGTGTATTCACTATATTTGAAGTGTATCATTGCTTATTTGTGTGAGGTATTACTTTTGCACTAGACACTTTCCATTTTTGATTTTTGTATTTCTGCTGCGAAGCAGTCTATACATTTCCCATTTGCCCTCCATACACTTATACCAATAAGTGTTTTACCATCAGCCCAGGGCTTTCCTTAGTAGTACCATGTTTATTCTATAGGTACATTTTTTCCTCACCAGCTCTGCACTTAATACCTTTTTATATACTACACAATTTGTCCATTGTTGTGCTAGCTGCTATACTAATTTGGGGTACTAGCGCTGTATTTTTCCCTCTTTTTCTACTTTTCTGCTAGCAGTCTTCTGTAAAATTTACACCTTGCTGTGCATTTGCAGCTCAGTTTTCGTTCCTAGCACAGTACCAGTGTGTGGGGCGTATCCTTGCTGACTACACCAAGTTGTGGGCAGGCCTATTCACCCTTCATGTGGGGGTACCTTTCGTGTGTGCATGCTCAGCAAAGCCTGGGACCAAGCAGGCACGTGCATGTGAAAGTCAAACATTATGGCCCCTTTCAGATGAAGTGGATTCGTCCAAACAGATCCATCTGCTCAGCGGAGGATCTCACCGCTGATCCCTACTGAGTAGGCAAATTACAGGTCGGATGACAGGCAGACACAGCCCGCTCTCCACTATGGCATGGTCATGCAGTCCATTTCCATCCGATTGTCATTCGATTTGATACGTCAATTTTTAGAGGATTTTATCAGATCGGATGTCCGGCAGGTGTCAGCAGACACATGTTCGCTGACATCCGCCGCCCAATAGAGAACAATGGCTGGTCCGATTGCAGTGTGTGCAGTAGAAGTAAACATACAGAGACCCTCCGTGAAGTGTCCTATCCCATGTCCCTACATCATGATTGTATGTTGCATTTAGGAGGGACACTGCTGAGCGGTGCCCTCTCCTGCACTCGAGCAAACCTCTGTCACCTTACTACCAGTGACAAAATGGGGTCCTGCTAAGCACTAGTGCAGACCTCATATGTGCTCAGCCTTAACTCCTTCAATCTCCCGTACCTTACAGGTAGGTATATAGGGTGTCTATACCGCAGGTTTGGTCCCAGTTACTTTGGGGGAACTGACTGCTAGGGAGGGGGGCCAGATCATCGACCCTCTCACAACTGGAGGATCAGTCACCTTTGCCAGGTACCATGCTTTATGACTGGCCGCTATACACTTCCCACCACTTCCTGGCTACACGTGGCAACTGCTCTCCAACTCCAACTCTGCTGCCGAGTTAACCTTTTGTAGTGGCCTTGCTTCATACCCCATGTGTGCTTCACAGGCACTGTTTCTTTGATACACCATATACCACCATGCACCCATTTGAATAATTTTAGACACGGCTTGGAACAGTTAATGAAACTTTACTGAGCATTCAGCAGCATAGTTCAACAGCACAGCACAGATGAAACAAATTCCAGCCCTAACTAACTAATGCAGGATGCCCAGGTTCATACCCTCCAGTGAAGCAGAGTCTATTCAGCAAGAGTCCAGTAATGGTAGGCCCGGGAAAGAGTCTAGACACAGTAACCCATTGCCATCCTGGGCAGCCTGTAACTGTATATATAACTAAACAGTGCAATGAATTCAACAGCAGAAGTACATTCAATGACAACCCACAAGCACCTGCTTACAATTGCTGCAGGATGAATGAACTCCCACGCATGTGTGAGAGTTATAGGGTTGCCACCTCATCCCTTTAAAACCGAACACATTTTAATTACACAGGTTCTCTGGCTGATTAAGGTGGTAATTAAACTCACTTGGTGCCTTATCAGCATTAAATTAGCCCCAGAACCTGTGTATTTCATATGTGCTCAGGTTTAAAGGGATGAGGTGGCAACCCTAGAGAGTTACATCATCCTGCATTGGCCAAAGACTTAGCACCCAGAGAAAGACTGGAGAAGATTGGGGCCTTATGGGCATTAGACCATTGGAGCAGAGGTACTATTGTGAACTTTAGTTCTGTTTTCATTGTATACTGTATGTAAAATATTCTTTCTTTCTTGGGGCAACGTGTTCCAGCATCCTCAATTAAAAATTTCTGGGTTTCTTGCTAAAATTCTTGAGTAAGATTGCATTTTCTCTGACAGAAAGTGGAATTATACTGCACTCCAAACAGCCAGCATTAAATTATTCATAGCTGATAGGGAAAGGCTTTGTACTATCTATCTCATCACAGGGAAATGCTTACAATTAGCAAAACAGCATTTAAATAAAGAAAATTAGCTGCTTTCCTGTCCACTTCCCTGTCAAGAATCTTCTTAGTCATAAAATGGATAAACCTGGTTTCCTGCTTGGCAAGCTCAAAAACAAATAGTTTGTAAGTATTAAAAAAATCTACACTAATAAATAATGGGCTGGCTGAAAAATATTTAAATAATATTTAAAATTGTTCTTATAATGATATTTATTTTAACCCAAAAACGTCAATCTATCAAACGTCATGTAATAAGAGTGATGGGCTATTTCCCCGTAATCAAGTTATTACTGTAATATGTGCCTTGAAAAAGGTTTGTTTGCTTTATTTGACTTTCTCATTGTTGCATGCTTGATGTTTCATATTTCTATTATCAGGCCCTATGCATCAACCTCAAAACAGAAGCAGTTCATATGTATCACTTTGGATCCTATCCAAATTTGCACCTGATTCAAAACATTTTTCATGAATGCTGGTTACAAATAGTAGTACCTAGTGCTAATTTATAATCACAATGACAGAACCCTTTGAGGAAAGCAGCATTATATTTAACTGTTATTCGATGGTTCCGTTTGAGAAACCTCACTTCACACAGAGCTCTCGCCACCAATCCATTTCTAGTTGTGTGTAGGGATGAGCCGAACACCCCCCGGTTCGGTTCGCACCAGAACCTGCGAACGGACCGAAAATGTGGACACGAACGTTAGAACCCTATTAATTACAATGGATGCGAACGTTCGAAATCTAAAGTGCTAATTATAACGGCCAATATGCATGTTATTGTCCTAAAAAGGGTTTGGAGACCCGGGTCCTGCCCCAGGGGACATGTATCAATGCAAAACAAAGTTTTAAAAACTGGAGTTTTTTCTGGAGCACTCATTTTAATGATGCATAAAGTGAAAAAAGAAAAGTGAAATATTCCTTTAAATATCGTACCTGGGGGGTGTCTAAAGTATGCCTGTGAAGTGGCATGTGTTTCCCGTGTTTAGAACTGTCCCTGCACAAAATTACATTTGTAAAGGAAAAAAATAAGCCATTTAAAACTGCTTGCGGCTTTAATGTCATGTCTTGTCCTGGCAATATGGAGAAAAATGTCATGGCTAACCCCATCACAACCCCCCCCCCCCACCCCAGCCCATTACCAGCCCCTTCGGGTCTTGTATGAATATTAAGGGGAACCCTGCACCCAAAATAAAACCCTATACCTAAAACATTATATACCCAGAAAATAAGGGTAGATACAGGTGTATACTGTGCTGGAGGCACAGAACACACACTAACTCCTGCAGATGGCTATTTCAGAGAACACCAGCAAATATGGGTAGATACAGGTGTATACTGTGCTGGAGGCACAGAACACACACTAACTCCTGCAGATGGCTATTTCAGAGAACACCAGCAAATATGGGTAGATACAGGTGTATACTGTGCTGGAGGCACAGAACACACACTAACTCCTGCAGATGCCTGAGTCAATAACACACTGTCCCTGCTTATCTATCTCTCTCCCTGCACGCCGGAATACACTACACAAGGCCGCCACGCTGGCAGCCTTATATAGTGTGGGGCATGTACAAAACCCCCTGAGCTATAATTAACCACAGGCATACTGCCTGTGGCCAATTATGGCTCTCCCCACTGCTGGCGCTGTGATTGGCCAAGCATGCGGGGTCACAGTGCATGCTTGGCCAATCATCAGCCAGCAATGCACTGCGACTGGCGCAGTGCATTGTGGGCCATTCGTATGACACGACTTTGATGCAAACAGCCCACAAAGTTCTGGTTTCGTCGAACGGCCGTTGTGTGGAATACTGTGTCCCCTGCTGCCCCTCGTAGCGCCTCCTGCCAACTCCTTTGTCACTACTATGTCCTGCATCAGAGGCGCGATACATTTTTTTTCTTGATTTCTCAGGTTCTCAGATAGTTTCATTGAATAGACATTCAAAGAATGAAAAACACTTCGGAAGGCATTTTTGGGCTTCCAGACGATAAGAACAAGGCAATGCATGCAGTGCACTGCATTGAATTGTGGATGTGGAAAAAAAATCTGCAAATGTTTACAGCCTTGGAGACTTTTTGGTACTTGTTAAAGTGGTTGTAAACCCTTTACAACCACTTTAACCTACAGGTAAGCCTAGATTAAGGCTTACCTGTAGGTGCTTGAAATATCTCCCAGACCTGCACGGTCTAGGAGATATTTGCAAATCGCCATAGGGCAATTTCTTCTGCACATGCGCCGGAGTTAGAAAGGGCACGCTGTGCCGTTTCTAGCTTGGGTCATGCCGTTAAAGGCAGCTCCCGAGTGCATGCGCGGGAGTGATGCCACGCGACTCCGCTCGCTACTAGCAAGGAAGACGGGGACATCGCTGGCTTCTCCTGCAGGCAAGTGTCACATAATGGGCTACTATGTGATGCATAGTAGCCCATTATGCTTTACCTTTGCAGGGAAACAAAGAGGAAGCAACACCCATCAGGGTTTACTTCCTCTTTAAGCTCAGGTGAAATAATAGGTAAATATATTAGATTTTGTCTGGAGGTGGTTTATAGGGCATAGTACATCTTTGAAGGATAGATTGTTACGCCGAGCGCTCCGGGTGTCCCCTCCATCCCGGAGCGCTCACGGCGCCCGTTGTCCTGCAGCGCCTCGGTCAGCTCCTCTGACCGCAGGCGCTGCTCTGCCGATGGGATGCGATCCTCGCGGCGGCCTCCGTCCGCCCGGGGATCGCATCTCTCTCCACTCACCAGCCCCCGCCTGTGTCTCCCTGCGTGCGCGTCCCCTCTCCCCAGGCGCGCGCGCGCGCAACTCGGCTTGTTCTTAAAGGGCCAGCGCACAAGTAATTGGTGCCTGGCCCAAATTACAGTTACACCCCAAACACCTTATTAACCCACTTCCTCTTCCTGTCCTGGCCGGATCTTGTGTTGCTTTAGTGCCCAGTGAAAGCGTTTGTGTGTTTTGCTCCTACTGTGTATCCAGACCTTTGCTGTTGCCCCCGTCTACGAACCTTTGCCACCTGCCTTGACCCTTTGCTACGTTTGACCTTGCCTCTGCCTAATCCGTGTGTACCGCGCCTGTCTCAGCTGTCAGTGGGGTCGAGTTTCTATTGGAAGACACGACCTGGTTGCTACCGCCGCTTCAAGTCCATCCCGCCTTGCGGCGGGCTCTGGGGAAAACCAGTAGCAACATTAGAACCGGTCCTCCAATACAACCCGTGCTATCGCCCCCTTGGCATAGGGGATCCACCTCCTGTTCCCCGCCGTACCCGTAACGTGACAGTAGATCCGGCCATGGATCCCGCTGAGGTCCCGCTGCCAAGCCTCTCGGATCTGACCACGGTGGTCGCTCAACAAGGACAGCAATTGGCGCAGTTGACTGCTATGCTACAGCAGCTTCTGCCATCTCCACCACCACCTCCTGCATCTCCTCCGCCATGAGTTGCTGCTGCTAGAGTCCGCCTGTCCCTTCCTGACAAGTTCAATGGGGATCCCAAGCTGTGCCGAGGGTTCCTATCCCAGTGTTCCCTCCATCTGCAGATGTTGTTGGACCAGTTCCCCACAGAACGGTCAAAGGTGGCGTTCGTGGTCAGCCTACTATCTGATAAGGCCCTAGCCTGGGCTACACCACTTTGGGACCGTGGCGATCCTGCCACAGCTTCTATTCCAGCCTTCTTCTCTGAAGTCCGCAGTGTCTTCGAAGAACCAGCCCGGGCCTCCTCTGCCGAGACGGCTCTCCTGAACCTCGTCCAGGGGAATTCTTCAGTGGGCGATTACGCCATTCAGTTCCGCACCCTGGCATCTGAACTCTCCTGGAACAATGAGGCCCTCTGCACGACCTTCAAAAAAGGTCTATCCAGTCATGTCAAAGATGTGCTGGCTGCACGAGAGATTCCTGCTACCCTGTCTGAACTCATCCAGCTAGCCACCCGCATTGACATGCGTTATACCGAAAGACGCCTAGAGCAACGCCAGGAAAAGGACTTTGGTCGCGTCAGGCGGTTTCCTCGCCTGGCACCTCTCTTCCAGAATCCTCTGCAACCCGTTCCTGCTCCTCCTGCTGAGGAGGCTATGCAAGTGGATCGGTCACGCTTGACCACACAAGAGAGGACTCGCCGCCGAGACCATAATCTGTGCCTGTATTGCTCCTGTCCCGACCATTTCTTAAAGGACTGCTCTATCCGCCCTCAGCGTCAGGGCAACGCTCGCACCTAGCTAACGTGGGAGAGGCGCTGCTAGGTGTGGATTCTTCCTCTCCACGTCTGACCATTCCGGTGAGGATTTCTCTGACCAAGAGATCCTCTTTCTCCGCTGGGGCCTTTCTGGACTCTGGTTCGGCAGGAAACTTCATTGAAGCTTCACTCATCAACAAATTTAATGTTCCAGTTACCCGTCTCGTCAAGCCTTTTTTCATCACCTCTGTAAATGGTCAAAACCTGAACTGTATCGTGCGCTATCGCACTGAACCTCTCCTCATGAAGATTGGAGTTCTCCATCACGAAAAGATTAGCTTCTTTGTGTTACCCAACTGTACCTCTGAGATCCTTTTGGGCCTACCCTGGCTCCAGCTACATTCTCCTACCCTCGACTGGGCCTCGGGGGACATCAAGAGTTGGGGTCCCTCCTGCCACAGGCATTGCCTCAAAGCGGTGCCCACTAAACAAGTTTTCGTCGCTACCTCTCTGCCTAGTCTCCCCCAACCCTACCGGGACTTTGCCGATGTATTTTGCAAGAAACAAGCTGAGGTCCTGCCACCACATAGACCCTTTGATTGGCCTATTGATCTTCTTCCTGGCACCACTCCGCCCCGGGGCAGGATCTACCCTCTCTCCATCCCGGAGACACAAGCTATGACAGACTACATCCAGGAAAACCTCAAAAGAGGTTTCATCCGCAAGTCTTCTTCCCCTGCTGGAGCAGGATTCTTCTTTGTCGCCAAAAAGTCCTTACGTCCCTGCATTGACTATCGTAATCTTAATAAAATCACGGTAAAAAATCGTTACCCGCTGCCCCTTATCTCTGAACTTTTCGACCGTTTGCGCGGAGCAAGAATTTTTACCAAGCTGGACCTCCGGGTGCATATAATCTCATCCGTATTCGTAAAGGCGATGAATGGAAAACCGCCTTTAACACCCGTGACGGACACTTTGAATATCTCGTCATGCCTTTCGGTTTATGCAATGCTCCTGCGGTTTTCCAAGACTTTGTAAATTAGATTTTCAGGGATTTGCTGTACTCTTGTGTTGTTGTCTATCTGGACGATATCCTGATTTTCTCCTCTAGCTTGGAGGTGCATCGTCTTCATGTCCGTCAAGTACTCCAACGGCTCCGAGATCACCACCTGTCAGGGAAATACCAGGCCTCTCCGCCGGGTTCCAGGGTTGCGCACGCGCGGTAGAGCGGCGCAACGAAGGTTACAGGTACGCCGGGTAACGGGTGCGCATGCGCGGGTCCGCGGCACTCGGGTATCTGTCACAACCCAGCCTGTACGCCTCACCGCTGTGCGCGGCGCTGACAGAAGACGAGTGCGCATGCGCACTCGTCCGGGTATCCCACCTGACCATTTACCTGGCCTATAAAAGGCCTTCCCTGTCCGCTTTCAAATTGCTGGTTTGTTGTCTCTTTTGAGTCCTGTCTCCAGTCCAGTATCCTGTATCCTGTATCCTGTACCCGGTACCCTGTACCCTGCATCTACCTGACTACCAGTGCCGACCCGGAATCCGTCTGACTACCGCTGCCGCTACTCACCTGTGTTTGAACCTCTGGCTTGCTTCCTGGATTCCTCTACTGCTTGATTACCTGTGCTTGACCCTCGGCCTGTCTACTGGATCTTCCGTGAGTTACTTACCTGTGTTTGACCTCTGGCTTGCTTCCTGGATACCTCTTCTGCCTGATTACCTGTGCTTGACCCTCGGCCTGCCTACTGGACATTCTCTGAGTTACTTACCTGTGTTTGACCCCTGGCTTGCCTTTTGGACACCTCTACTGCCTGATTACCTGTGCTTGACCCCCGGCTTGCCTACTGGACATTCTTTGAGTTACTTACCTGTGTTTGACCCCTGGCTTGCCTTTGGACACCTCTTCTGCCTGATTACCTGTGCTTGACCCCTGGCTTGCCTTCTGGACATTCTCTGAGTTACCTACCTGTGTTTGACCCCTGGCTTGCCTTTGGATACTTCTATTGCCTGGTTGCCTGTGTTTGACCCTCGGCCTGCTTGCTGGACTATCTCCCGCTCAGTGTTCTGGACTTGTAGTTCTCTCATGCTCCCGAGGGTCCTCCTTCAGTATATGCTTGGGTACCTCTGCAACCTCTACCTGATCACAGCTCTGCCAGGTGTCTACTCCCAGTGCAGCTTCAGCCTCTCCTGGTCAACGACGCTACTGCACACCACCTGCTACACTCCTGCTGGCAACCCGTGCATCTTTGAGCCCGGTGTCCTCTGTACCCACTCCAGAGGCATCGTGCGCTTAGTCGCAAGGGGAGCAGCTCTCAGCATATCGGCCCGGGTGAGTACCTCTGACAGTACAAACCAGCCAATGTCCGAGGCCGACAGAGCTGGTTCACCCCTTGAGGCCTTATGCCAGCAGGTGACAACCCTTACCCAGGCTGTACAACGCCTCCAAGATGGATACTTTCAGATCGAGGGGCGTCTTCAGCATCTGACTTTATCTCCAAACCAAGCGGACCAGTCACCCCCTGTAGCCAGCACCTCCACTCTTCTATCAACACCTGGAGGTGCTCTCCCTGCCTATGATGTGTCCCATCCTGATCCCAGGGTCCCCACACCTGAACGTTTTTCCGGGGACCGAAGGAAATTTCGCTCTTTTAAAAACTCCTGTTTGCTCCACCTAGCCCTACAACCCAGGACCTTCCAGTTGGAATCCACCAAAGTGGGGTTCATTATCTCTCTCCTTTCTGATGACCCGCAATCCTGGGCACACCATTTGATGGAACAAAAGAGCCCACAGTTGAATTCTGTAGAGACTTTCTTTTCCGCTATGGCAGCACTCTACGAGGACTCCCAACGCACAGGTACGGCAGAATCTACCCTGCATACCCTATCCCAGGGGAGAAGACCTGTAGAGGACTATGTAGTGGATTTCCGCAAATGGGCAGCGGATACTGACTGGAACGAATCAGCCCTAAAATACCAATTCCGTTTAGGGCTATCCGAGGTATTGAAGGATGAACTGGCTCGAGGAGAGATCCCAAGTACCTTCACGGATCTCTGCCAACTTGTTATTAAGCTTGACCGTCGATTACGAGAACGACGGGCAGAGAGACTGCAGAGCCCTCGTCCCACCTGGACGATGCCCCGGGTCCCCCCGGCACCTGCTCCTTCTTGGAACTCTCGCTCCCCTCCTCATGGGGAACCTATGCAGCTGGGCCTGGCACGGTCCCCCCTATCTGCCGAAGAAAGGCTCTGTCGTCGTCAAGCCAACCTCTGCCTCTACTGCGGGGGCACGGGGCACTACCTACAGAAATGCCCCATAAGACCCAGTAAGTGTCCTTCTGGGTCCCTCTCAAGTTCACACTCTGTTGGAGTTCCGCATTTTCATCTGTCTGTTCCACTCTCCCTACAGGTAGCGGGAGAGTCTTTCCAGCTGGGAGCCATCCTTGACTCCGGAGCCTGCAGTTGCTTCATGGACCTGACCTTGGCACGACACCTGAACCTCCCTTTAACTACCAAGAAACAACCTCTTCAAATCCAGCTGGCTGATGGCTCTCCACCCTGCTCAGGACCGGTTACCCAGGAAACCGCTCCCATCCTGACCTGCACCAAATCAGGTCATCAGGAACTTTTACGTTTTGACATTATCCACTCTCCCATGTTCCCCATCATCCTGGGGTACCCCTGGCTACTGGCTCACAACCCTCGGATTGACTGGGTCAACAGGGAAGTGGAGTTCTCCTCCCCTTACTGCTTGCAGCACTGCCTTCCGGATCAACCCGCAGTACCTCTTACTCATCTTGCCATGCAACCCAGTGCCAAGGACCTGCAACACGTCCCAACACCCTACCAAGACTTCATGGACATTTTCGATGAAAGAAAGGCCGAAGTTCTTCCCCCTCATCGTTCATATGATTGTCCGATTGATCTCCTACCAGGGGCTGAGATTCCCTTCGGAAGGATTTTCCCCTTGTCCGAAACTGAGCTTGAAGCCCTACGGGTATATATTGACGAGAATCTTGCTAAAGGGTTCATCCAACCATCTTCTTCGCCCGCAGGGGCTGGGATTTTCTTTGTTGAAAAAAAAGACGGTTCCCTCAGACCCTGTGTGGATTACAGGGAACTCAATAAAATTACTATCAAGAACAGGTACCCACTCCCACTCATTCCCGAACTTTTTCAGCGGCTCAGGACTGCCAAGGTGTTTACCAAGCTGGATCTTCGTGGGGCCTACAATTTAGTTAGAATACGCCCTGGGGATGAGTGGAAGACGGCTTTTAGGTCCAGATTCGGCCATTTCGAGTACCTGGTCATGCCGTTTGGACTTTGTAATGCCCCAGCTACCTTCCAGCACCTTGTCAATGACATTTTTCGTGAGTATCTGGATAACTTCCTCATTGTATACCTTGATGATATCTTGATTTTCTCCGATTCCCTAGAAGCCCACCGTCAACATGTCCGGAAAGTTCTTCTCATTCTCCGCAAACACGGGCTCTACGTCAAAGGAGAGAAATGCGAGTTCGAGACTGATACCATCCAGTTCCTGGGCTTTATCATAACCACCGGAGGAGTACTGATGGACCCCCAAAAAGTGAAGGCCATCCAGGATTGGCCTGCCCCCACAGACAAAAGGTCAGTCCAACGTTTTATCGGCTTTGCCAACTTTTATAGACGGTTCATTCAGGGATTTTCTGCCATTGTGTCCCCAATCACCCAACTGACCCGCCAGCAAGTCAAGTTCCAGTGGACTCCCCAAGCGCAGAGCGCTTTTGAGAAGCTCAAGGAACTCTTTTCCTCTGCACCCATCTTACAGCACCCTGACCCTGAACTCCCTTACGTCCTAGAAGTGGACGCTTCAGACTCTGCTTTGGGAGCGATCCTATCGCAGAGAAGTGGCCCAAAGGCCCTCCTTCACCCGGTCGCCTTTGCCTCCCGAAAACTAAATCCCCCTGAAAAGAATTATGATGTAGGCGACCGGGAATTACTTGCGATTAAGTTCGCTCTCGAGGAATGGAGATACCTGCTAGAAGGAGCTTCCCAACCCATCCTCATCTTCACTGACCACCGCAATTTGGAGTACCTCAGGGCTGCAAAACGCCTTAGACCCAGGCAGGCCCGCTGGGCCTTGTTCTTCTCCCGATTTAATTTCCACATCACTTACCGTCCTGGCTCCAAGAATGGCAAGGCGGATGCTTTATCCCGTATGTTTCTGGACACTGAATCCTCTAAAGAACCTGCTACTATCCTGTCCGCCCACAATTTCCTCCATGCCATTCAGCCTGACTTGACCACAGCCCTCAAACAGGCTTCCAACCAGTTCTCATCTCCCACATTACCTTTTCTTGAAAGGAAGCAGGATCTGCTCTGGGCCCATGCCCGAATCTTTGTTCCTCCTCCTGTCAGACTCCAAGTCCTGCAGACCCTTCATGACCACAAGATGTCCGGCCACTTTGGAGTACAGAAAACCGTGGACTTGGTAGGTCGATCTTACTGGTGGCCGGGCTGGAGGAAGGACTGTCAGGAATACGTTCTCTCTTGCAACACTTGTCAAAGGAACAAGGGGTCCAACACTAAGTCCTGGGGTCTGTTACGTCCATTATCTGTTCCGGAACGTCCATGGAAGGAGATTTCCATGGACTTCATCGTGGACTTACCCTCCTCAGATTCCTTTACCACGATTCTGGTTGTCATTGACCGTCTCTCAAAGATGGCTCACTTCCTACCCATGAAAGGTACCCCCTCGGCTTCTGCTACCACTGACATCTTCATCAGAGAG
Organism: Lithobates sylvaticus; assembly: GCA_028564925.1. Taxonomy (NCBI): domain Eukaryota; kingdom Metazoa; phylum Chordata; class Amphibia; order Anura; family Ranidae; genus Lithobates; species Lithobates sylvaticus. The sequence continues at coordinate 183,301,186 of CM053033.1, read as the reverse complement.
ATTATAAGGTTACACGGAGTTCCAGCTAACATCACCTCAGACCGAGGGGTACAGTTCACCTCCAGGTTCTGGAGAGACCTCTGCAAATCCCTTGAAATCAGGACTTCCATGTCTTCAGCATACCACCCCCAATCCAACGGTCAAACTGAACGCACTAATCAGACCCTCGAGCAATACCTGAGGTGTTTTTGTTCTTACTCCCAAGATGACTGGTCAGGCTTACTACCCTACGCGGAGTTTGCCTATAATAATTCTTTGCATTCTGCCATTAATCAGACGCCCTTCTGGGCAAACTACGGTTATCACCCTTCTTTTCTTCCAGATTCCATTCCAGATGTCCCTACTCCAGCTGCACAGGACCTAGTCAAAAGTATCCAAGACAACTTCCTCCGGATCCAACAGGCCATGAAGGAAGCACAGAAGGGTTATGAGGTACAGTACAACCGGGGCAGGAAGGAATGCCCGCCTTTCCAGATTGGTGAGAAAGTTTGGTTATCAACCGCTAATTTAAAACTCCCTTGTCCTTCTCGGAAATTGGGTCCCAGGTTCATCGGCCCCTTTGAGGTCAAGAGAGTGATCAATCCAGTGGCCTTTGAACTAGATCTCCCCAGTTCCTATAGGATTCATCCAGTTTTTCATGCCTCTTTGCTGAAACCCGTAATTGCCAATTCTTTCCCTGATAGGCAGACGCCACTTCCTCCTCCCATCACCATCCAAGGAGAGGAAGAATTCGAGGTTGAGAAAATTCTGGATCTCCGAAGAAGAAGAGGTCAGGTTCAATATCTTGTTAAATGGAAAGGGTATCCCCCAGAAGACTGCTCCTGGGAGCCATCCGAAAACATTCATGCCCCTCGCTTAATCCGAGAATATCACCAAAGACATCCTGAAGTGGGCATCCGGAGGCTGCCCTTAGGAGGGGGGCACTGTCAGGGAAATACCAGGCCTCTCCGCCGGGTTCCAGGGTTGCGCATGCGCGGGTCCGCGGCACTCGGGTATCTGTCACAACCCAGCCTGTACGCCTCACCGCTGTGCGCGGCGCTGACAGAAGACGAGTGCGCATGCGCACTCGTCCGGGTATCCCACCTGACCATTTACCTGGCCTATAAAAGGCCTTCCCTGTCCGCTTTCAAATTGCTGGTTTGTTGTCTCTTTTGAGTCCTGTCTCCAGTCCAGTATCCTGTATCCTGTAGCCGGTACCCTGTACCCTGCATCTACCTGACTACCAGTGCCGACCCGGAATCCGTCTGACTACCGCTGCCGCTACTCACCTGTGTTTGAACCTCTGGCTTGCTTCCTGGATTCCTCTACTGCTTGATTACCTGTGCTTGACCCTCGGCCTGTCTACTGGATCTTCCGTGAGTTACTTACCTGTGTTTGACCTCTGGCTTGCTTCCTGGATACCTCTTCTGCCTGATTACCTGTGCTTGACCCTCGGCCTGCCTACTGGACATTCTCTGAGTTACTTACCTGTGTTTGACCCCTGGCTTGCCTTTTGGACACCTCTACTGCCTGATTACCTGTGCTTGACCCCCGGCTTGCCTACTGGACATTCTTTGAGTTACTTACCTGTGTTTGACCCCTGGCTTGCCTTTGGACACCTCTTCTGCCTGATTACCTGTGCTTGACCCCTGGCTTGCCTTCTGGACATTCTCTGAGTTACCTACCTGTGTTTGACCCCTGGCTTGCCTTTGGATACTTCTATTGCCTGGTTGCCTGTGTTTGACCCTCGGCCTGCTTGCTGGACTATCTCCAGCTCAGTGTTCTGGACTTGTAGTTCTCTCATGCTCCCGAGGGTCCTCCTTCAGTATATGCTTGGGTACCTCTGCAACCTCTACCTGATCACAGCTCTGCCAGGTGTCTACTCCCAGTGCAGCTTCAGCCTCTCCTGGTCAACGACGCTACTGCACACCACCTGCTACACTCCTGCTGGCAACCCGTGCATCTTTGAGCCCGGTGTCCTCTGTACCCACTCCAGAGGCATCGTGCGCTTAGTCGCAAGGGGAGCAGCTCTCAGCATATCGGCCCGGGTGAGTACCTCTGACACCACCTTTACGCCAAACTAGAGAAATGTCTCTTTGAACGCTGCAGTCTTCCCTTACTGGGTTACGTAGTCTCTGGACAAGGTCTCCAAATGGACCCTGAGAAGCTTTCCGCCGTCCTAAACTGGCCACGTCCTACCGGACTGCGGGCTATCCAGCGGTTCCTCGGATTCGCCAATTATTATCGCCAGTTTATTCCTCACTTCTCCACCATTGCCGCGCCTATTGTGGCGCTAACCAAAAAGGCTGCGAATCCTAGGTCCTGGCCTCCTCAAGCTGATGAGACATTTAACCGCCTTAAGTCTGCCTTTGCCTCTGCACCCGTTTTGTCCAGGCCTGACCCTCTCAAACCGTTTCTCCTGGAAGTCGATGCCTCCTCTGTGGGAGCTGGAGCTGTGCTTCTTCAGAAAGATTCTAAGGGCAAGAACATAACCTGTGGGTTTTTTTCTAAGACCTTTTCTCCCCCCGAAAATAACTACGCCATCGGAGACCGTGAATTACTGGCCATTAAGCTGGCACTTGAGGAATGGAGACATCTCCTTGAGGGATCCGTTCACCCCATCACGATCTTCACGGATCACAAAAATCTCTCTTATCTCCAGTCTGCCCAGCGATTAAACCCACGTCAAGCTAGGTGGTCGTTGTTTTTTGCTCGCTTCAATTTTGAGATCCATTTCCGTCCCGCGGACAAAAATGTCAGGGCTGACGCCCTATCACGTTCCACCGATACTTCTGAGTCCGAGTCTCCGGTACAACACATTATACCCCCTGAGTGTCTGATCTCTTCTGCCCCTGCCTCTTTGGTGCAAGTTCCTCCTGGGAAAACCTTGGTCCCCCCACGTCTTCGTCTTCAGATTCTCAAATGGGGCCACTCCTCTCAGCTAGCTGGTCATCCTGGAGTCAAGAAGTCCTCCCAACTGATTTCCAGGTATTACTGGTGGCCCTCCTTAAAAAAGGATGTGACGGACTTTGTACAGGCCTGTACTATATGTGCTGGAAACAAGACCCCTCACGAAAAGCCTGCTGGTCTTCTTCATCCTTTGCCTGTGCCGGAACAACCTTGGGCCCACATAGCTATGGACTTCATCACGGACCTTCCTCCTTCCCACGGCCATACAGCCATATGGGTGGTCGTTGATCGCTTCTCCAAAATGGCGCATTTTGTCCCACTTCCAGGTCTCCCTTCTGCACCTATACTTGCTAAACATTTCTTCCTCCAGATTTTTCGTCTTCATGGACTTCCATCTCACATCGTCTCGGATAGAGGCGTTCAGTTCGTGTCTAAATTCTGGAGAGCCCTCTGCAGTCAATTGAAAATCAAACTGGACTTTTCCTCTGCCTACCATCCACAGTCCAATGGACAAGTGGAGAGAGTCAACCAAATCCTTGGGGCCTACCTGCGACACTTTGTCTCTGCTCGTCAAGACGACTGGGCTGACCTCTTGCCCTGGGCCGAATTCTCTTACAACCTGAAGGAGTCTGAGTCCTCCTCTAGATCACCCTTCTTTGTAGTATACGGCCGTCATCCTCTACCCCCCTACCCTTCCCCACCTCTTCCGGAGTTCCTGCTGTAGACGAAGTCACCCTAGAGCTGTCGTCCATTTGGAAAGAGACTCAAAAGTCGCTTGCCCTGGCCTCTTCTCGCATGAAGAAACATGCTGACAGTAAAAGAAGACCCCCTCCGGTCTTCTCCCCTGGTGATAGGGTGTGGCTCTCCTCCAGGTACATCAGGTTCTGCATCCCCAGTTACAAGTTGGGTCCCCGCTACCTCGGTCCATTCAAGGTCAAGGCTCGGATCAATTCCGTGTCCTACAAATTGCATCTTCCCCCTTCCCTCCGCATCCCCAACTCCTTCCATGTTTCCCTCCTCAAACCCTTTATCATTAATCGCTTTTCCACCAAGGTCATCACTCCTGCTCCTGTATCCGGGTCCTCCGACATCTTCTCCGCTAAAGAGATCCTCGCCTCTAGAACCGTCCGAGGTAAGCGGTTCTATCTTGTTGACTGGGAGAATTGTGGTCCTGAGGAGAGGTCCTGGGAACCTGAGGGTAACATCATAGACAAAGATCTCATCCTCAGCTTCTGGGGCTCCAGGAGGAGGGGGGAGACCCAAGAAGAGGGGGAGACCCAAGGGGGGGGGTACTGTTACGCAGAGCGCTCCGGGTGTCCCCTCCATTTCGGAGCGCTCACGGCGCCCGTTGTCCTGCAGCGCCTCGGTCAGCTCCTCTGACCGCAGGCGCTGCTCTGCCGATGGGATGCGATCCTCGCGGTGGCCTCCGTCCGCCCGGGGATCGCATCTCTCTCCACTCACCAGCCCCCGCCTGTGTCTCCCTGCGCGCGCGTCCCCTCTCCCCAGGCGCGTGCGCGCAACTCGGCTTGTTCTTAAAGGGCCAGCGCACAAGTAATTGGTGCCTGGCCCAAATTACAGTTACACCCCAAACACCTTATTAACCCACTTCCCCTTCCTGTCCTGGCCGGATCTTGTGTTGCTTTAGTGCCCAGTGAAAGCGTTTGTGTGTTTTGCTCCTACTGTGTATCCAGACCTTTGCTGTTGCCCCCGACTACGAACCTTTGCCACCTGCCTTGACCCTTTGCTACGTTTGACCTTGCCTCTGCCTAATCCTTGTGTACCGCGCCTGTCTCAGCTGTCAGTGGGGTCGAGTTGCTATTGGAAGACACGACCTGGTTGCTACCGCCGCTACAAGTCCATCCCGCCTTGCGGCGGGCTCTGGTGAAAACCAGTAGCAACATTAGAACCGGTCCTCCAATACAACCCGTGCTATCGCCCCACTAATGCCACGTACACACAATGGGACTATCCGGCTTACTTAGTCCGATGGACTTAGTCCGGCGGGCAATCTGCCAGACTTTCCAGCGGAGGTCCGCCGAACTTTCAAGCGAACGGACTTGGCCGCACACGATCACTCCAAAAGTCCGGCGGTTCCTCTAACGCGATGACGTACAGCACGTACGGCGGGACTAGAAAAAGGAAGTGCAAGACCCAGTACGCCACCCATTGGGCTCCTTCTGCTAATCTCGTGTTTATCTCATAATAGTAGAAGTTTGGTTAGAGACGATTCGTGCTTTTCAGACTTCAGCTTAATTAGCTAGTTTTCTGCAGTTCAGTCTGTGCATGTAAGGTTTGTATCTGATTTTCAGTGCGTGTGGATCAGTTCGTAACTGTTCTCAGTCCGTTCTGGTCTGCTCGTTCCTGTTCTTCAGGTCGTTCTTTATAGGCCTTGCTGTTCTTCAGTGCATTAAGTTCGTTTGACCAGCCGACCGTGTTGAAGCCATGGAGTGTGGATGTACTCGTTCGCGAGTTCGTGCTGTATGGGGGATTGGTGTTGGCGTTAATACTTTGACCCGAGCCCAGTCCATGAACAGGGCGAGGAGGAGTTCATGGACGAAGAATTGGCTGCACCAGCGTGGCCAATTCTCGCACATGCCTTTGCTCTGTGAGATACGTGAGAATAATCCTGAGGAATTATCTCAGGATGACGGCCCCCGTTTTTCACCGTCTGCTGGCTTTGCTGACCCTTTATATCAGCAGGCAGGATACCTGCATGCGGCAAGCCATCACTGCGGAGCAGAGGCTAGTCGCCACGTTGCATTACTTGGCGACGGTGAGAAGCTTGCAGGACCTCAAGTTCACGACAGGCATCTCCCCCTAGGCTCTGGGGATCATTATTCCAGAGACCTGTTCTGACATTATTCAGGTCCTTCAGAAGGACTATATGAAGGTACGTTTTATCCTTTAACATTACATTATATGTATTGTATGTTTGCTAATGTATTGTATTAATTTCATCATTACCTAATTACCATGATAGGAATATGCTGTGAATGTCCCCTTTATATTCATGCATGCATTTTTCCAATTTGTTTCTTTTTAATTTCTCCTTTAATGGCCTACATGCATATTTGCCTTCATGAACCTCCCCAGCATGCAATCCTGGGCACATATACACCCATAGCCTAGTCCCTTTTTAAAAATGTATATTGTCAGCTCCACTGTACTGCTTTACCCCCCCCCTCTTTTAAATGTCTTCAGGTGTAATGTGTGGTCTTATAATTAATTACAACCCCCCACCCCTCTTTTAAATGTCCTCAGGTGTAATGTGTGGTCTTAGAATTAATTACAACCCCCCACCCTCTTTTAAATGTATTCAGGTGTATGTGTGGTCTTAGAATTAATTAAACCCCCCCACCCTCTTTTAAATGTCTTCAGGTGTAATGTGTGGTCTGAAGCCCCATACACACGGTCGGAAAATCCAACCACCAAATCCATCGGATTTGGTCCGACGGATTTAGTCCGACACTGGTGTTGCATACACACGGTCGGACAAACCGATCATTCTGAACGTGGTGATGTTTGTTGCCTATGACGGGACTACCTAGTAGCCAATAGCTTTGGTCTTGTAATGTGATGAGCATGCGTGGCACTTTGTCAGTCGGAATTCGCCTCTCGGAAAATCTATCCAGCAGGAGATGGAAGCTGTCCGATTGTGCCTACACACGGTCGGAATTTCCGACAACATTGTCCGATAGGACAGAATCCATCGGAAAATCTGACCGTGTGTATGGGGCTTTAGAATTAATTACAACCTCCCCCACCCCTCTTTTAAATGTCTTCAGGTGTAATGTGTGGTCTTTAATTTAATTACAACCCCCCATACCCCCATAAATTATGTACTATGGGCCATCAGAGGGGTGAGCAATCTGAAAAGTGGGCCTTATCTTCAATTTTTTTAAAGACTACTTATAAAAAATGTTTTTTTTATTTGTTGGCTGTTTTTAATTTATTTTTTAAATGTATTTTGTTCTTTTTTTTTAATTTTTTAGCATTTTTTCCCAACTGTGGAGGGGCGATCGACGGGAAACATGTGCGGATTGTGCCACCACCCCATTCGGGGTCTTACTACTGGAAATACAAGGGGTTCCATAGTATAGTGTTGATGGCATTGGTGTCGGCACAATATGATTTCCTATACGTGGATGTGGGGAAGAACGGCCGAATGTCAGATGGAGGAGTGTTCAACCAGACCGAGTTCTGCCATCATCTCCAGACTGGTGGCCTAGAACTGCCACCAGATGCGGATAACGTGGAGGGACTCCCCTTTGTTTTCATCGCCGATGAAGCCTTCAGTCTGGGCGACCACCTGATGAGGCCGTTCTCCCAAAGGACCCTCACCCCGGAGAGGAGGGTTTTTAATTACCGGTTGGCCAGAGCAAGAAAGGTTGTTGAGAATGCCTTCGGGATTATAGCCAGCCGGTTCCATCTGTTTTTAACATCCATAAACCTTGCAGAGTACAAACTGAACACTGTCATCCTCCTCTGCTGCATTCTTCATAACTTTTTAAGGAGACATTCTGGCACTTACTTACAATCAATTGGGCCTGAGGCCGGACTTAGTACACAATCAACACAACTGACAGGCCTGGATCATGGCCGTCCTGGCTTGGCCCCCCAAACAGCATGTCAAGTGCGTGACCAATATGTAAACTATTTTAATGGTAGGGGGGCCATTGCAATGCCAGCTGACCTTTAAAACTTTACATTAAAAAATAAAAATTTCTCTGATAAAATCTTGAATTTTTCATATTGTTTGCTTTTCTTTTTGGCTGTCTCCTAGGTCCTCCTAGTGCACTTGTAGTGAAAAGTGGTTTTCCCTTTAGTAAATAAGCCCCTTTGTCACTGAAAACACAAAATTACTTCCCAAACTGGTATTGAGTATTGAAAGAAGAAGACACACACATTGTTGTTGTTTAATATTTTTTTTAGTGCACATTCAAACATGTGCGTTTTTTTTTTTTTTTTTTTATCAATCAAATATATATATATATATATATATATATATATTTTTTTGGTCAAAAATATTTATTTTTTTTATCAACAAAAAAAAAAATATTTATTTTTTTATCAACAAAAATTTATATTATAAATATTTTTTGTAAAATTTAAAACATTTAAAACAGGGTTTTTGTTATAAAAAAATAAAATGCACAACTCTGGAACTTACAAACTTCAACATGTAAAATACAAGGTTGATGTCCCCCATGTAGAAGCCAAATTTTGAAGATGCACACAAATTTGAAGTCCAAATGGGTAATGTGCTATCTCCCATCATGGGGATCAATGGACATGTTTTGTGGGTGCAATCCCTTCCTCTCACCTACTAGCATTATGATGAAGGGGTTGCAAACACAAAATGCGTACATTGAGATCCCCTGATGGGACATAGCACATATTGACACACCACATGCATCTTCAAAATTTGGCCTCTAAAAACAGTCAACAATTCCGCAAGGAAATGAAGAACATGATCGATTGTGTTTTAGGGAAAAGGGGATTAGATTCTCCCCAAAACATTGATCATGTCCTTCATTTCCTGCTGCATGGTGTCCATCTGGTTGCGCATGGTTTGGATCTGGTTGCGCATACTATCAATGTGGCCATTCCAGGCCATGATCTGCCCAATAAGTCTCTGGGCACTGTCACTCGAAAATGGCTCCGCGGCTTGCCCTTCCACAACCAGATCATCACCTAAAAGTTGTGTAGAGAAAAAATTGTGTAAAAATATGCAGCCATTAATTGATTATCTTAAGCTGGGTTGTCAGACACTTACTTGGTGGGGTGCATATCTCATCCAATTCCACCACCTCTTCTTCCTCCACATCCTCACGTGGGCTTGGGCTAACTGCCCAATTAGGCTGGTGAGGTTGGGGGGTCCTAGGATGCCCTGACTCATATCTGAGTCTTTGTTCCCTTATGAGAATGAAACAAAAGGTATACTTTTAAGCACAGTGATATTTGAGTCCAGAAATAGGGATATGAAACATTGGTTCAAAGTGGTGTCCAATTATTAGCTGTTTTTTACAAGATCCTAGTTGAAGACATAATTAAAAATTCCCTTTCAACCAAACTGCAATACTTTACATGTTTTGGCCAAGTTTCACAGATGGAGACACCCGAACCACCCCCTGGAGTCCCTGTGTGAGTTACCCTAAAAAATGTTCTATGATGTCCCACACTACACTAGTGCTCCTGAGTCCAGATGTTGAAACAGCTGCTGTGTCCTCTCCTTACATTACACTGAATAAAGTTCAAAAACATTCTAGCTCTAAAGACATCTACACAACAATATCCTAAACTGAATGTAATAATAAAATTTACCCTGACAATAATGAAAATATAACCCTGTACCAGCTAAATACAGCAAATTTATTTATGTTAAACGAACGATATTTATCAAACACTATTTTCATACATTTGTCTATGTGAACGATATTTACGAACGATCAACGGACGGTATAAACGAAAAGTCCATGGATCAGCATACAAGTTAAGTATTAGCATAAGAGCACACGACAATTACTTACTTTTTTTAAGTGCCTTCTTAATTCTTCTATACTCCCTCGATTTTAGATCGGACCAGCGCTTTCTTAATTGATCTTTAGCCCTTCGTACACCAAATTTCTGCTCCAGAGTGTTCACAACTAAAGTCATTATTTGGTCCTTCCACAAATTGGGTCGGGGGTAGGGACCATTTTTGCCATCATAGTCCTCCCTTCTTAAGATTTAACCATAGAAAATCTGCAGATAATCTATAGGTGTATGGCCAGCTTTACTCTCCCACAGCGCAACTAGGGGAAAAAGGGCGGGGAATTTTTGTCACAAGGAACGTCAGGGGCGGGCGACATGGGCGACGCAGGCGGAGCTTGACACATGCGCAGTGTATATAAAGCTAATACGCTGCCGTACATATGTCCGAACGGAAGTAGCAAGCGATCTGAACGAAGGTAAGATTCTAACATGGCACATCACAATGGTTTATACTGTTTTGAGTTTTAGGCCTACACTGTGACAGGATGAGGAGACTTTGCATTGACCATAGATGTTTTAAATTCATGTATGGTGTGTGGTGTGTGTGTGTGTGTGTGTGTGGGGGGGGGGGGGTGTGGTGTATGGGGGGTGTGTGTGATGTGTGTGTGGGGGGTGTGTGGTGTATGTGGGGGTGTGGTGTGGGGGGGGGGTGTGGTGTGTGTGTGTGTGTGGGGGGGGGGGGTGGTGTGTGTGGGGGGGGGGGTGGTGTGGGTGGGGGTGGGGGGGGTGTGTGGTGTGTGTGGGGGGGTTGTGTGGGGGGGTTGTGTGGGGGGGTGGTGTGGGGGGGGGTGGGTGTGTGTGTGTGTGTGGGGGGGGGGGGGTGTGTGTGTGTGTGTGTCTCGCCTATATTGTGAGAAAAATAATACTGTGAGTTTGGACTGACATTAGTGTTTTTATCTTGTGTATTGTCTTTCAGAATAAAAAAATTACAACATTTAAAGCTAGCCCATTTAAGGAGGAGGCTTTTATGAGCCAGTTCATTGAACTGTATCACACACACAGAAACCTGTGGGATGTAAAGCACCCTTTGTATTCAAACCGAGACACACGGAAAGCAACACTGGTGCCACTTTTGGAGTTTGTGAGGACTCGACTCCCCCAGGCAGACATCAAGTTTGTGGAAGATAAAATTGGGATTGTGCGTAATATGTATAGGCGGGAGTACAACAAGATCGTGAAGTCTTGCACATCAGGAGCAGCAGCAGATACGATTTATGTACCCAAGCTGTGGTACTACAACAAACTCCGTTTTCTGGATGACCGGACGGAAGCCAGGCAATTACTGTCCACCCTTCCCTCCACCCTTCCCTCCACCCCAGCTGAGGCGTCCCAGGAAGAACCAGACCCTTCCATCCTGGAGGAAGTGGATGCACCCAACTGGAGCCAGGTATATTTTATTTTAGCAGATATTGATTGTCTTAATATTAATGATGTAAAGTTAAATCTTTGAATTGAAGACAGCAGTGTGCCAAGGCTTCATCCAACCTTGCCCTTGGGAATCTCCATGGATGTGTGTCAGTTAGGAGGACTGGGAGAAGAAAGGAGCCAGGTGGGCTAGGAGCAGCCAGGTGGGCTAGCATTTCTGCAGCAGTAGAACTTGGCTCCGCTCAGTGTCTACGGGAAAGCAGAAGGTGATGAGAGATGCTGTTCACTCCACATGTGCTACTTTACAAAAAAGGGACAGCAAGTTCCTAGCATGTAATGGGCTGTTGTTGAATTAACAAGTGACTGTTATGCCGCATACACACGATCGGATTATCTAGCGTACTTAGTCCGATGGACCAGGGTCCGGCGGACAATTTGATCGTGTGGGGGCTCCAGCGGACTTTTTCTTACCAAAAGTCAGGCGAACTTAGAAAGAAGTTTTGACTCAAAATTATCCGCCGGACTTGGCCGTCTGTGTGCTAGTCCGGTGGACCAAAAATTACGCATGCTCAGAAGCAAGTACAGGACGGAAGCGCTCGGTCTGGTAAAACTAGCGTTCGTATTGAAGCTAGCACATTCCTCACGCTGCTAATTCTGTGATCTCTTACCACTTTCAGACCGGACCAATTTGCAGCCAAAGGACCAGGCCCCTTTTTGCGATTCGGCACTGCGTCACTTTAACTGACAATTGCGCGGTCGTGCGTCGTGGCTCCCAAACAAAATTGACGTCCTTTTTTTCCCACAAATAGAGCTTTCTTTTGGTGGTATTTGATCGCCCCTGCGTTTTTTATTTTTTGCGCTATAAACAAAAAAGTGCGACAATTTAAAAAAAAAACGCATTATTTTTTATTTTTTGCTATAATAAATATCCCCCAAAAATATATAAAAAAACATTTTTTTTCCTCAGTTTAGGCCGATACGTATTCTTCTACATATTTTTGGTAAAAAAAATCGCAATAAGCGATTATTGATTGGTTTGCGCAGAAGTTATAGCGTTTACAAGATATGGGATAGTTTTATAGCATTTTTATTAATAATTTTTTTTTATTAGTAATGGCGGCGATCAGCGATTTTTATTGTGACTGCGACATTATGGCGGACACATCGGACATTTTTGACACATTTTTGGGACCATTGTCATTTATACAGCAATCAATGCTATTTAAATGCATTGATTCCTGTATAAATGACACTGGCAGTGAAGGGGTTAACCACAAGGGGGCAGTGTAGGGGTTAAGTATGCCTAGGGGTGTGTTTCTTACTGTGGGGGGGGGGGGGGCGTGGCTGTCAGCTAGTGAATGCTGATCTCTGCTCCAATCACAGGGAGCAGAGATCGGCGTCACTAGTTGCTAGGCAGAACGGGGAGATGCTGTTTATCTCGGCATCTCCCCGTTCAGCCTTCCCATGAGACGATCGCGGGTGTCCCCACGGCGATCGAGTCCGCGGGGCCCGCGACCGGACTCACGGGGGTCCCGACCGGCGCGGGAGCGCGCCGCTCCCGGCGCGCTCCCGATGGCACGACAGGCATTAAGGAGGGACTTATATATACGCCCTCCTGCCTGTACATGCCTTTCTGCCGACGTATATCTGTGTGCGCCGGTCGGGAAGTGGTTAATACAGCGCATTCTTTTCTTCTTTATAGTGCTAGAAGAATGAAGTTGCTTTGCTGCTAATATTCACACAGAGCTATCACAAACGTCTTTCTTCATTCTTTCAATCTCTTCATTCTATATATATATATATATATATATATATATATATAGATAGATAGATAGATAGATAGATAGATAGATAGATAGATAGATATAGATAAAAAATATAAATATATTCCAAAAACAGCATTTTAGCTTACACATGATTGGATGATAAAATCAGCAGAGCTTCCCCTCATTTCAGATGTTACCCTCAGATTTACAGCGACTGCACTTCCAACTGCACTTGCAGTGCAATTTCAATTGCACTTTGCACTTGTAGTTAGCACTTGTATTTCCAAATGAATGTGCCTTTTGTAAATAACCCCCATAGTCTTTTGACATGTACCTGCCTACTCACAAACAAACTATGGTTTTGGAATCAAAACACATATTACATTATTTCTTGAAAATTAAATGTCCATTTATTCCATTTATTCTGGTTAAAACAAAATAAAGAGGAAGGCAACACTGGAGACACTTTTGGAGTTTGTGAAGGCTTTTGTCCCCCAGGGCACACATCAAGTCACTGGCCAACAAAATTGGGATTGTGCGTAGTCAATAAAATAGGGAGCACAACATGGTCCAGGAATCCCACAGACCAGGAATAGCTGCAGATGACCTATATGTCCCCAGGCTGTGGTACTACAACAGCCTGTGTCTTCTGGTCAATCTGGAGATAACAGTGTATTATATACATGTATGTACAATGGAGTACCACTTGAACATGACCTGAAAGGATAAGCAAGAGTTAAGCATGGGGATTGTAGGTCGCACATACTATAACTTTAATATTTAAATAAAGAAAAGAGAAAGACACAACAACCAATGTGGCATTTAAATGGCCGCGGCACCTTTATTGGTATAATAAAATAAATAACTTTATTCCATAAAAATCAATACATAAATAAACAATAAATTCTATTCAAAATATTCTTTTATTAATAACCAACTCTAAATTCGCTCAGTCATAGAACTCGAGCTATAATGAATAAAACAAAGTCCCCACCAGCCGAGTTTGTTGAAAACAAACAAAAGGCTACCCCAGCACTGCGGCCTGTTCAATGCAAGTCTGAAGACCTAAATTAAAGATATCTAAGCCAACATCTGAAAGATGAATACCATCTTGTATATAGAGACCTGGGAAACCTCCTTCCCAATCAAGATGACGGAAAGAAAATCCCCCGAGTAATGGCAAGAATTTTTCGATAGAGTGATTGATTCTACGCTTGAATTTCTCAAGCGGTTTGCCACTAGTGGAATCCCACCAATGCAAATGAGAAACCATTTCAGAAAAAACAATGCATGTGTGTGGAAAGGAAAGTTTTAAACGCTGTAAATCCTGTTTTATTAAAAACATCAAATCTAACGTTTTAAATTTCCCAACGTCATTACCTCCAAGATGTAGAATTAAAATAGCTGGAGAAGGCCAAGAATGAAATAAGGTAGAAAGATGAAAGAATAGATCAGTCCATTGTAGCCCTCTGGTGCCCTTCCAGAGAATTTGAAAATGATGTGAAGGTAAAGACAAATTGGAACCATAGCAACGTTGAGAAGCCCTTTTATGAGCCCAGTGTATATATGAATGACCAACTATCCAAATTAAAGATTTGGTACCTAAAATCAGAGAGAAAAATTAGGGCGAATGTAAATATTGAATCTGCTAGATTCCCATCTACCTAAACGCATAATCACAGAATCACTCAAACCTAATCTAGCAGCTTTTGTGGCGGCTCCAATTCTAAAAGAATGAGATGAAAATTTAAAAGAGGAAAGGCCTAACTCAGGGATCCTCAAACTACGGCCCTCCAGCTGTTGCGGAACTACACATCCCATAAGGCATTGTAAAACTCTGACATTCACAGACATGACTAGGCATGATGGGAATTGTAGTTCTTGAACAACTGGAGGGCCATAGTTTGAAGACCCTTGGCCTAACTGATCAAAACAGCATTTTAGAACTGAGGAAAATTGAAATTTTGTCAATGGAGAAGAATCTAAATGAACAAAAAATTGACGCCCAAATATAGGTCTGCTAGAAAAATATTTCTTTAAGATTAAGACAGGACAGATAACGGAGTCGCCACAAGCAAATAGATTGAGCCAGCAACCTTTGCCTATCATGTCGGTTTTGGATTTCCTTATAAAAACCTGAACCTTATCTTCTGAAAAAGAAACTTCAGATAATAATAAACCATATAGGCTGTGTTTGTTGCTGGGTAACATCTCTGAAATACGTAAAGCAGCAAAAAACATCAAAACAAATGCTGCATGAAATAATAAGGCCTCGTATTCAGATATGCAAACCCAAGGGGTGGCCAAGCACAGCCTGGATAAAACGTCAATTGTAATTGGTATACGCGTATCCTGAACTAACCTTACCTTTCTCCATCCCTTTAAGGACTGTCGAACAGAAAATAAACTATTACAGGCTGGGTTCTGTAATTTAAAGAAAAATGAAACCTCGGCTAGAGTTTTACTAATATGATTAAAGGAGAAATTTTCCTGCATTAATGAGCAGAGAAAGGCGAAAATGGAACTCTCTGTAGGCAGCAGCCCAAGAGAATCTGATCCAACATTAAAATTTACCCATTTTTTCCATGCGACCGAATAATCAGCCCATGTTTTAGGAGCGAGTGAATTTTGTATGGCTAGAAAAAACGGATTCAGATTAGATCCCACAGATGACTCGGACAATGACAGCCAATCGTATCTGCATGGGGCAACAGCTGTCTGAAGCGAGCCATCTGGAATCGAGATAAAGCATCTGCGATGATATTGAATTCTCCTGGCATATGTTTAGCTTTTATCCAAATATTAAATTTCAGGCATAAGAGCACCAGGTAACGTAATAATTTTATGATGGGCAAAGATTTATACGAAAGGCAGTTTAATGCAAACATAATGCCCTTATTATCCGTATGAATAATGATGCGTTTGTTTGCAAAATGCTGTCCCCAACACCAATGGGAACGGAAAATAGCCACAAAGCCATGAGATCCGGCTGCATCAGTAAACAGCTCAAAATCTGCTGCAAAAACAAAATCACTCTGAAAAAGGAATCTACCATTGTAATCTTGTAAGAATTGAGTCCATACCATTAAATCGTCCTTCATCTCACCGGTCAATGGGATATGAGAAAAAGGAGATTTAAAGCCCGACGTGGCCAACGACAATCGCCTGGAAAAAATTCTGCTCATGGGCATAATGCGTGTAGCAAATGCTAAAAGACCTAAAAAGGAACTCTTTCAATAAAACTTTCTTCCGACGCAGTAGGAAAGAGATTTGGGATTGTAATTTACTAATCTTTTCAGCAGGGAGTTTATACTGAAATAGCAATGTGTTAATCTCTAAACCCAAAAACTCAATGATAGGAGATGGGAGGACAGTTTTTTCCATTGCTAATGGAATGCCAAAGTATTCAGACATACGAAAAAATTATTCTAAAATAAGGAAACAAATTGAATAACTAGGAGGACCAATAAACAGGAAGTCATCTAGATAATGAATTATCCCAGAATGACCAGATTCAAAAACCATTACCCATTGAAGGAAAGATGCAAAAATCTCAAAGTAATAACATGACAATGAATACCCCATAGGGAGGCATTTGTCATAAAAGAAGAAACCTTCAAAGCAAAAACATAATGAATTGTGAGATTCTGGAGCTATGGACAACAATCTGAAGGCTGATTGTATATCTGCTTTAGCCAAAAATGCACCACGACCAAATTTTCGGATAATCTGGATAGCATCGTCAAAGGTAGCATATTTAACAGCAGCAGATGAATGGTCAATTTCATCATTCAGAGAGTTGCCAGAAGGGAAAGAAAGATGATGAATTAGACTGTAGGATTTAGGTTCTTTTTTAGGAACTAAACCCAAAGGAGAAACCCGAAAACCCCTAAAAGGTGGGGTACTTAAAGGGCCAGTGATTCTATTTGCTGAGATTTATTTAAGTAACTTGTCCCTAACTATATCAGAATTAGTAAAAACAGATTTTAAATGATCAAACAACTGACAGCCAGAACCTTGAAAAATAGGAAGATGAAAACCTAAAGAGAAACCATCAATTAACAACTGAGCCATCTCCTTGTCAGGATATAGCGCTAGCCATGGGAGCATTGCGGACAGCCTCACTGGTGTGCAGGCTTTTTGCATGATCCCTGTTGACTTGCCCGGTGGACATTATTTTAAAACATTTAACGACTGGGTGATTGCCAAAGCAGAAGGAACATTCATGTCGAAACCGACATGAAGCCAACCATTTGCATTGCGATTCATTATTAGCATAACATGTACCTTTCTTATAAGCTGAATTCTGAGTATTTGGTATCAATTGTTGCTGTGGTCTAGAAAAAAATGTTTTTTGAGGGATAATAAGATTCAACCACAAACCAACATCTTTATTGCCCCATTTAAGATTAGGATAAATTGCAATTTTTTGGCGAAAGGATTCATCATAGTTAAACCAACCCATGCCGCCAAAACTCTTGTATGCTTGAAGAATATGCTCTAAGTGTTGGAAAAGCCCGGTGCATTTTTCTGGATGCTTCTCACCCATTACCGCAGAAAAGATGCAGAAAGCCTGCAACCAATTAAAGAAAGACCTTGAGACAGGACGACGTCTAATATCATCCATTTTATCATCAGATCTCTTATCCAGTTTAGATAAGAATTCCTTTGAGAATGGTAACAAAGATAACAAATCCAAAAATTCTCCTTTCCATATCTTTTCTTTAATAGTTAATGGCAGATGAAAACCTAACAGAGACATTGCACACAGTAGTACTTCTTTAAAACATGTCTCTGGGACAGCAGGAGCTAAGTTGATATTTTTAGGAGTATTACTGGTCATTAATGGGTTAATATCAGTGTCCACAGGAAGAGCAGACCAAACATTAGCAGGGGAAGGAGATGTAGACCCAGATTGAGTAACAGATAAATGTTCATTAAACCTAGCCAATGATAAAAGCAACTGATTAACCAAATCACTGTTAACAAACTCATCAGCAAGATTAGTCTCAGAAGGATTGCAAATAACTGGGATCTGGGCTCCAGCTGCTTCTGTCCGGTTGTCCACTGGACCTGTAAGGGATGAAGAAGACACAGGGGCCCTCACCGCATCCAGCCTAGGTGGCCTGGATGCGAGCGATGCGGCAGCTCTGACCTGCGATACCTGCCTGAGATGTGAACCGGGAAGCTGAGGTGACATCTCCGCCCTGGGCGGCGACAGATGCGGTGAAGTGAGCTGAGCTGAAACAGGACTGCGCCGTGTCGACTCCTCCCCCTGTCCATCATGTCTAGGGGATATTGACGAGCGACGAGCCCGTCCTCTGCCTCTACCAGAGCGGATAGGAGACGGCGAAAAGACCCTCCTACTCCTCTTACCGCGTTGGCTCGAGCGCTGAACTCTCTGTGATGTAATCCCCTGCTCTTCTGAGGAGAGAGACCTGCTTTCCTGCACTGATGCCGGCCTTACCACAGCCCGTTCTTCAGGTAAGTTTCTCTGTACTTCTCTGGGAGATGGAGATCGCTGGGTTCCAGTATGGATTAACCGGCCGGATACCGTCATCTGACTCCAGTATTCTCTGATAAGGCTGTTGTTCCGCCGGCGGTACCGCCGCTGTTGAGCTCCCTTCAGATAGAGCTAGACACCTCTGAAGCCACTTATTAACCCCTTCAGCCTCTGCCCGCTCCAATACTCTGCGAACCAGTGACTTCGTTGTGACTGCTTTAAAATTGCAAATGCCAGGCAGAGAAGAAAATTCAGTCACTCAGGTAAAACTGAGAGCGGGCTTGTGAGACAGGGGTTTATATAGCCTCTCTACACCTGTGGCTCACGTTTTTCCCGCTTTGCTGCCCTGTGACAAGCCTGCTCAAATTTTTTTTTTTTTTAACTTTAAACAAAATTATTATTTTTTTTATTTATTATTATTATTTATATATTATTATTTAAAACAACTTTCTTGCCATTAAAGTGGCGACCACAATCCCATGTTGTGGGCCCTTTAATCGTGCCCACTTTCATTAGTTCTGGCAAGACTTCTAAATGGGAATCCCAGGCCGGCCTATTTAAGTTTAAATCCTAATGAGAGATCAATTAAACAAGAACAGTATGAGGGCCCTTTAAGTAGTAATGACAGTAATGTCCCAGTTGCAGGCCTGATGGTCTTCGCCAGCACTCGGAGCGCGTTAACTATATCCAATAAGGTGCAGCAACAAAGCAATGGTATTTCTTGGAAAGGTTGATGCAACAGGTGTATATGTACAATGTTCAAACAGAGATGCAATAGTGTTCCCCCAGGGTAAAGCTGTCTGTGCACAGTGTCCCAGTGAAGCAACAAAAAAAGGTTTGCAAAAGTGGGCAATTGGCCTCTCACCAATGATCAGGCCGATTCAATACCTTTCCGAACAGCGATTCCTGAAGAGGCGTCCTTGTAGCATTCCACTTGCGACGATCATCCAACACACAGCACAAAGCGCAGGCTGTTGTACTATCAGGGTGATGCTGGATAGATGTCTGATGATCAGCAAGCAGGGATGGGCCATTCTCGGCCAGGTTGGAATGTTGTACACCGCATGGTAGGCCGCAACCTCACCCTCTCTGAACAGAGAGGTCCGTCACACACCAGACCCAGAAGGAAGAGACCTTAGCGCGAGTCTCTGATCTCTTTTATGCTCTTCCCAGCATTCTCTCTGATAATAGCAACGATCCCTGGGATATGTAGTCCGGGAGCATAGTCATACAGAATAATTGCCTTTCTGAGGAACTACTAACCCCACAATCCCTTTGGGTCAGCTTACAGATATGATGTCAGTTAGTGATGCTGGGCACTGGAGGGACAATACAGTACATAGAAATTATGGGAAATCGCTATGCTTTGCAATTGTAGTCCTCCTTTCTACATCTATATATTGCTTTGGTGATAATTAAAACTGTACAGAGGTGCCTTGACAATGACATGTGACTTTCTCATATATGTGCACATTCATGCAAACCAGGACCTCTATTGAAATACTGAAATTTTTTGATTAGGTTTTAGAATCATTCTGCAGGAGGGAAAATGCAGAGGCACAAAATGATTTAGGATATCAAGCCTGAGATTGCATATTAGATGCTCTCCTTGTTAATGCCAAATAGTAAAAGAGGTAATGAGTTCTTTTTAGAGATCTTAGCTTTTCCTCATATTAAATACCATCCTGTGTTTCCTTTAGAAAGACATTTTCTTTACCTGCTGTAGTTAGTGTTTGGTAAGGCTGTAGTTAATATACTTCAATGCCATAATATAGTATTGTCTATGTAAATAGTGGATGTTTTTCGAAAGGATAGATTTGGACATATAGGAATGATTTTTTACACATCATTTTCTAAGATATAGGCTTAATAGGCACTGCTCTGCCTTACATTTCCCTTCTACTCATCACTACATCAGCGCAACCAAAGCCAGCAATGCATTCTCCCTTTACATTAATAAAATTTTTACTGTGCGGTGGCAGGAAATGCATTTTCAGTTCATCTGCTGCAGCTATTAGATTACCAGGAAATTGCTGTATGGCCAGGGGCCAGCACTGTTACTTAAAGGCCAACACACCCAAAGGAAGTGATAGAGAGAGAGAGAGAGAGAGAGAGAGAGAGAGAGAGAGAGAGGATGCAGGGCAGGGTGGTGCACAGTCTAATGGAAAGGATGCTGAGCAGAGCAGATGAAGGATTTAAAGGAGGAAGAGGTTTCCCTAATATCACACCGATAATGCTGTGAGTGTTCCTTGCTACAATGCTTCAGTGTACCTAAAGAGTTAGCATTGGCAGCAAAATAACATAACTAGGTAATAAAAGGATCAGTGACCTAAAACATAGAAGTGCCTCCAGACAATTTTTTTCCTGGTGCTGTGTTGATGCTGCAAGTGTGTGGGGGAGCCAAGTCTCTGTCCCTGAATTTCATGTTATGGAAAAGTAGACATAGCATAATGGGAAATGCTTAGTCAGAAAATGATGAAAGATGCAATGCTATATAGAAACCGTTCACAATGTAATAAGAAAACACACAGTAGCTCCTTTTAACCACTTCAATACAGGGCACATACACCCTCCTGCCCAGACCAATTTTCAGCTTTCAGCGCTGTCGCACTTTGAATGACAATTTTGCGGTCATACTACACTGTACCCAAACTAAATTTTTATCATTTTGTTCCCACAACACAGAGCTTTCTTTTGGTGATATTTGATTACCTCTGGGATTTTTATTTTCTGCTAAACAAAAAAAAAAACCATTTTTTTTTTTGTTTCTGTTACAAAACTTTGGAAATAAGTAACTTTTCTCCTTCACTGATGGGCACTGATGGGGCTGCACTGAAGGGCACTGATAAGGCGGCACTGATGGGCACCGATGAGGTGGCACCAGTGAGGTGGCACTGAGGTGGCGCTGATGGGCACTAATATGCGGCACTGATGGGGCACTGATAGGTGGCACTGATATGCAGCACTGATGGTTACACATAGGTGGCACTGATGGGCACTGAAAGGCAGCACGGATGGGCACTGATAGGAGGCATGGATGGGCACTGATAGGTGGCATGGATGGGCACTGATGTACAGTAATTGATGGTAAGGATGGATGCCAATCAGTGCCAAACAATAATGCCTGCCAATCAGTAATGCCCATTGTGGGCACTGATTGGCATCCATTGTGGGCACTGATTCCATCCCTGGTGGTCTAGGGTGGCATACCTGGTGGTGACATCCCTGGTGGTCCTAGTGGCGTCGCTGTTGGTCTTAGTGGCGTCCCTGGTGGTCCAGTGTGGGCATCCTCGGGGGGGGGGGGGGGCTGCACTGATAATCAAGTGAGGAAAAGCCAAACAACGGCTCTTCCAGTTTACACTGTGATCAGCCGTGATTGCACATGGCTGATCACGTGGTAAAGAGTCTCCGTCAGAGACTCTTTACCTAGATCGGTGGAGCGGTGTGTCAGACTGACACACCGCTCCACCGATCGCTGGGATGCACGCCCCCACTGGCAGCGCCTGCTGGATGTCATATGACATCCGGTCAGGATATTGAAACCACTTTGCCGCCGTCATTTTTCTATATGGCGGGCGGTAAGTGGTTAAGCAAGTGGGTGTTGCTTCCAGCTATATAGCTTGTAGTCTTCCACCTTAGAATAAACCTCAGAAGGTGGGATTTTATGGGCATTTTATGGGCAATATGGGTTACATCTTACAGATTACAGTACTGTATTAAATAATTACACATCCCCTTTGTCCCTAGTGGTTTGTCCAGTTCCCTGCATGCAGTTTTATATTATAAATACTATTCTTTATGCCAGGAAACTGGAGATTGTCCATAGCAACCAAAAAATGTCAGTTTACGTCAAAAGTGCTTTAGGACCAGCTAGAAAACAGCGATAATAAATTAGAATCACTTGCAGAATTGAGCGATAGCGATTTGTGGGGAAATTTCTTCATCAACCAATAAAAGTAATAACAGCGACAATTCTGCAACTGAGCAAATTTCTGTGTTTTTGATTTGATTACATTATTGAATAATTTTTATTATTATTATTTATAGTTTTATAGTTATTATATATATATATATATATATATATATATATATATATATATATATATATATATATATATATATATTATAATTTATGATTTCGTATTTCAAAACTTTATCATACCCAGGATGTCTATTAGACTCTTGTTTGGACGGATTTAAGTGAATTATTTTTAAGAATTACAGGCCTACAATATAAAACACCAAATTTCCATGCAAAATAATGGTACCGCTTTCAGCACCTAAAATCTGAAATAATCATACCGCCAGGGAGGTTAAATATCTGTTAACAACAAACATAACCATACCAAGAGCAAGAGGAGATCCACATGGTTCATTGCTCATCCTGTCCTGTTAAATAGGCCAGTCATTTTTTCAGTAGAAATAATTGTGGTTACAAAAAAAACAGGGGCAAAAAGGTTGTGCATAACCCCTACCCAAAGACCAGAGAACCCCTTGTGTATAGGGTGATGAGGAAGAGCCTGTACCTTTCAGCATTGGGTTTCTGTTTTAAAATGGGAGTTCATTTTTTGGTCAATCCCCTCTTTCGAGACATCTGCCATAGCTGAAGCAAGTACAGTATGGTCCCAGCAAGGGTCTCCTTGCATTAGATCTGGGTTGGTGAAACCATGCTCTAGAATGGCGTGTAAACTTCAGCATTTGTAAGGGTCCAAAAACCTTTATCAGTTCACTACACACCAGGGTGATAAAAAAAAAAAAGTATAACTCTCTGGTACAGTAGATTTGCTTATCACTACCATATGTCCAGTTTAGTTAAGGAAAATTAATGGCAAGAAGTCTAGGAAGTCAGATATTTACCATAAGGAATGGTGTGTCTACAAGTCTAGGCTAGTTATAACCTACATAGACCATTCGCTGTCAATTGATGTTGAGATTAGTGTATATTTACTGCTTTTATACCAGATGGGGACTGTATGATCAAGACTACATACTTTGATTCATTAGTAAAACATCTACAATGAGAAAAGGGTGATCACACACAAAGCTTAGGCCCCTTAAAGTATAACTAAAGGCAAAACTTTTTTTTAAGTTTTAGATAGAGTGGAGAGGGATTCGACCACTTGTAAGTTTTTATTGCTGTCCGTGCTCCCGTTAAGGAGATTTCACCTCTCTAGTTATGCTGTTTACCATTATCAATGAAAGTGAAAGTAAAAGAAATTCCCAGATTTTGGGTTTTCCTCTGAAAAGTAATAGAGGGGAAATCTTCCAATGGGGACACTAGTTCTGGTGACTCAGGGGTCCCCAAGAAATACCCTTAATTTGCAGGGATTTCACTTCCTGTTTGGCTATGGGACAGGAAGTGAAGGAAAATCTCTGCAATGGGACACAAATGGCGAAAAAAAAATGTGACGGGTTATAACCCTCCCTTGTTCTAGCCAAAATGAAAAAAAAGTTTTGTCTATAGTTCTACTTTCAATGCCAGTGTTGCTTTTTGCTCATATTTGGGCATTGCAGTGGTCTTAAAAACCAGATACAATATGACGCAACCTCATGTTCCATCACTTCGTTGAAGGATGACCCAGATCCATTTTGATCCCATCATCAATTGCTTAGGTTGGAGACTTCCATCTAGAACTGTAAAGGCTCTCTATATTCTTTACTCCTTCATACCGACCATGTAAATATGAGGCTCCACTGGACTGGGCTTTTTTTTTAGTGGAGCCGCATATTTGCATATTTCCCTTTGTGCTGGGAGCACACCGTGCACTCCCAGCACAGAGATAACGGAGACCCCCAGGCCCCATTCTAACGATCAGGACCCAGAACATCCGATTCCATGTCACCTGATCGATGTGATAGCCTCTGATTGACTATGACAGTGATCAGTCACTGTGAAGCTCAGCCCAGTGTTTTTTGTCTCTGTGAATGGATGAGACACATACATTGTATCTTTCCCTGTCCTTGCAGAGATTGAAAAAAAGTGTGTGTAGTAAAAAATAAATAAAAAAAATAATTAAAAAAAAAAATACCTAGACCAAGATCTGATCTAGGTCAGCCCCAGGGTTAGTGTTTGGGTCAAGGTCAGAGTCCAATGTCAAAATCAAAGGTCAGGGTCAGGGTCAACGGTCAGGATCAGTCCTTTTTGGACAGAATTTTTTTTTTGTAATTAGTATCAGTGTCCGTTCAGGGTTTATTTACTAAAGCTAGAGAGTGCAAAATTAGTCACAATTCTGCAGAGAAACCAATCAGCTTCTAACCTCAGCTTATTTAATTAAGCTTTAGCAATAAAACATGGAGGTTGATTGTTTTCTCTGCAGAATTTTGACAAATTTTGCCCTCACTAGCTTTAGTAAATAAACCCCTTAATGTCAGTGTCAGTGGGGTTTAGGTAGGATAAAAAAAAAAAAGCAAAAGGCTGGGCTGTACTACGGGTACAAAAAAACTAACATACACATATGTGGTATCGCTGTGATCGCTGTGATCATCAGGAGCAGGAGAATTTATTTTGGGCTGTGATAGCAAGCAATATACAGTTAAATTTAAATAATTATTTTTTATTTTTTTACTATTTTGGGAGTTTTCCTTAGATAATAAAAAAATCAGGAGATATCCTTTACCATTTACCACCAAATGAAAGCCCAATTTGTCTTGACAAAAAAAAAAACAACAAGGTATAAAAGTGGTTGTAAAGCCTAAACATTTTTTATCCTAATGCATTCCTTGCATTTATGTAATCCGTTTGTATGCAAGACAAGTTCCTGGCCAACGCCCTTCGGGGCAAAAGTCTAAGGTTTTGTCTGCAGAAAATCCGATCGTGTGTACGAGGCTTAAGAAGACAAAGATTGTTCTATCCTATATGTGTTTATACAGGATAAAATGCTAAGTTTGGAAGGATTTACTACTTTAAATAAAATGATAGATTCTCTATTATGAATGTTTAAAGGTTCAAAACCACAGGAGTCAAACAAGGAGTGCATCACAATGAAGAAGGTGTCATCATCTCCTAAATGTTATGACATTGTTACAAAACAAGGCAACTTCCTCAATTAGGACATTTTCAAGTTATGCTTATGTTCAGATATTTTCTATCTTTGCAACATAATCACCTAATGAAATTCCACTTGCTTTAATATAATTATGAGTTCTTTTTTCCTGTAATTGTCCTTCCTGTGTCTCACAAAGTCATGGTTTTGGATCTGTTCAGTGAGTAAGTAAACCACACACTATCATCCTATCCTATTTCAAAATGTTACATTTTAATTCTAGCTAAGAAATGTGGGTTATGCACTATTGCAACAAATTTAGTGATGGTTTTCTGCAATAAAGAGATCAGACAAAAGGAAATACAAACTTTTTTTTTTTTTTTTTTTTTACTGCTGTGGGGTTTATTAAAGTTTAACAGAAAGGCAATAACTTGATGAGAGGGCCTGCTATTTTTGGAAATGGCTAGAATGACAGTTCTCAAAATAGTTTGCTGGAACATCCAAATTTAATTACCTTGCTTATCACATGCTTCTGCTCAGATTCTGTTTTGGGAGTTGTGTAGGCGATTCAGGTCTACGTGCCAGCTGGGGATCCTGGGCATTCTGGGGAATTTGGGTGTCAGGTTTACACAATCTATGCCAACATGCCATTCCATATTTGTAAGATGCCATCTTTAGCACAATGGAATGCCCTTTCCAGATTAACACATGTATAGTATTTTGTCAAATTCCGTATAAATCTTGGCCAATAACAATCAGACCATGGATTTATGTTCCTCAGTTTGTGCAAAGCTGAAGGACAACTCTGCTATTCCAAATAATGGAGCACAATGAAGAAACCATAAAATGTAAATAAAAATGTCTATTCACCCCGTTTACCATTTGCACATGGCCTTCATTTGTGCAGTGTCAGAGGGTCTACTTAGAGCTTGATAGGTACAGCACTAGTTCTGTGCAAATGCAGGCATGGGCTAATGGGTCCCAAAGGTGTGTAAGACAGGGCTTTAAATGAATTTTTGTAATTGAGCTATAGACATTGGTACTATCCTCAGTTCAGCTTCAAGTTCATTGCCATTTTAAGAATTTTAGCAGAATATCTGAACCACTATTGCTACCAGTACCTGGTAAAATACCAATCTAATGCCGCGTACACACGGTCGGAATTTTCGTCGGAAAAAGCCCTGATGGTTTTTCCGACGGAATTCTGACGGAATTTTGCTCAAACTGTCTTGCCTACACACGGTCACACCAAATTCCGACGGTCAATAACACCACGACATACAACACGTTCGACGGCACTATAAAAGGGAAGTTTAATGCTTCTGAGCATGCGTCGAATTGTTTCCGAGCATGCGTCGGAATTTTGCGTGTCGGAATTGCATACACACGGTCGAAAAATCCGATAGAAAGGTTTTTCGTCTGAAAAATGAGGAACAGGCTCTCAATCCAAAGTCCGTCGGAAATGCGGACAGAAAAAGACCATTGGGCATACACACAGTTGGAAAATCCGATGAAAAGCTCCCATCGGACTGTTTCCATCGGAAATTCCGACCGTGTGTACGTGGCATTACACTTGAAGTAACAATAAGGTGTATTTTTATACTAAGAATAGATGTGTTTAAAAAGGTACCTACTGGAAATCATTGAATGTCTGTAAAACTTTATCAACACAATCACTATGCATAAAGTGCAAAAAATAAAAAAAGTGCAAAAAAATTATTTAATTCCAGCTTCTATGCCAGGACTGGGTGGCTCTGTCAGGGTGGTAGTTTTCTGGCCAGGTTTGAGGGGAGCAGGGATTGGCCCACAAGCATGTCATGCAAACTAAGCTCCAGTTTTCTAAGTTGGACAATGTTTTTTACACTTTTGGGTTCCCTTGAATGCACAGTAATTTCTTTAATGTGAACTTAGCTTTGAAAACACATGCCTAAGGTCAGTAGGTTTTATAACACAATTTCCCAAAATGTTGAAAAAACTCCCTTGACTGTTCATTGGAAAGTCAAACAATGGTAAAATATAAGAACCAAGCCAGCGGACTGGGTACAGACCCAAATAGAAGTATGAAAGAATGCGAATATCAATGAGGGTTAGATTGAAATAAATTATGAAATGATGGGATAGTTTACTTCCTTCCAGAGATGTTATCAAGTCCACAACCATTTTTCAGAAGCGGGACTACAATTTTGTGTCCCAATACAACCCTTAACCTCTGACACCAAGCCACTGCATAGGTTGGTTGACTTGGGGTAGGGGACTTTTTTTATAGGAATGTCAAAAAATTTAATTCAGCGATGAGTCCAATTGTGACTGGGAACAACATGGTTGTAGAAGAGTAGGAGAGGGGCTCACCTGTCAGTAATTTCAGATCTCCTAACATTGGCTAATCCCGAAGTGATGAACTGGTGTAAAAAATTGCTTTATTAATTTGCACACAAGAACACTGTGATGAAAGACAGTATGCTGATCGAATATTAACCGCTTCCCCCCGCCCAACGATGATATATGACGTCGTCGGGTTTGAGCGGTGATATCTGAATGATGCCTGCAGTTACAGACATCATTCAGATATCTTCTTTTACAGCCAGCGATTCTCTACACCATAAGAACATTTATAGTCCTCTGGTGCTTCTACCAACTCACCCGTGCAATTAGTGAGCCGGAGAAGGAACTGATCGGCGCTGGATGCTGACCATAGAAATTTCCGGCGAGCCAGATGATCCCAGAGTCTCTATGATCGTTCGGAAGCTGGGCGTGATGTTATGACTGGGAAGCTGAGTTTTTTTTTATTTCTTTTTTTATTTCAAGCTTCCCAGCCTAGAGGTGAGATCTGGGGACTTATTGACCCCAGATCTCCCTGTAAAGAGGACCTGTCACACACTATTCCTATTACAAGGGATGTTTACATTCCTTGTGATAGGAATAAAAGTGATCAAAAATTTTTTTTTTATTAAAAGAAACATCAAACTAGTAAAATAAAAGTAAAGTTAACAATAAAAAAAATAATAATTTTAAGCGCCTCTGTCCCCGTGTGCTCGCTCGCAGAATCACACGCATACGTAGGTCACGCCCACATATGTAAACGACATTCAAACCACACATGTGAGGTATGGCCGCGAACATTAGAGCGAGAGCAATAGTTCTATCCCAAGACCTTCTCTGTAACTGTAAACATGTTACCTGTAAAAAAAATGTTAAAGCGTTGCCTATGGGGATTTTAAAGTACCAAAGTTTGAGGCCATTCCACGAGCGTGTGCAATTTTGAAGCGTGACATGTTAGGTATCTATTTACTCAACATAACATCATCTTTCAAATTATGCAAAAAAAAAAATTGGGCTAACTTGACTGTTTTTTTTTATGCATAAAACTGTTTTTTTCCCCCAAAAAAGGCATTTGAAAAATTGCTGCGCAAATACCGTGAGATAAAAAGGCTTTATTCTCTAGGGTATCTACTAAAAAAACATATAGAATGTTTGGGGGTTCTGTGTAATTTTCTAGTAAAAAGAATTATGATTTTTACATTTACATACAAGTGGTTAATGCTTGTTTTTGGACAGTTTGTGAAAACAATTCAAAATTAAATTTTTTGCAAGATAATACCCGATGCAGATAATACCACTAGAAAAAGCAAGATGAACTAGGCACAGCTGTTTGGCCTACCAATTTACCAGATATGTTTCCAGTTGAACATGTTTGTGGTGCGGTTAGTAAATAAAATATTATATGTGAACATAAACATTGAGGTATTTAAGAACTGATACATGTTTTAAATATTGTATCACAGAAACCTTTACGTACATTTTCAATTAATTGCCCAAAAGAACATATAAATATACACATGGGGCCAATTCTTGCACTAAATAAACAAAATAAAATTGTCTTCATCATTTTGTCTATGTACTATATGTTGTTATTCAACAATGTTTTACAAAAACTCTCGACACTCCTAATAGGTGCTGCATTTCACATTCCAGAAATCTATTTCTTGCAACTTTATTTGCTTTTAGGTGGCCTTTTATGAAAGTGCGGTAAAATACCGCTATTTAGTTCTCAGGCATTCTCAGAGGAGATCGCTCTCCCCTGAGTGCCTGTTTATGATGGTCTGTAGATCGCTTCTCATGCTGAGTTGAGAAGCGATCTACAAACGCCGGGAACTCCTCAGAATTTCTCCTCACACTGTAATCTCGTGAGAAAGTTAAACACTAATTAAAACATTATTCCCCTACATATTAATAAAATAATAAAGTTAAATTCCCCCTACACAATATACATTAACCTACATATTAAAAAACATTGTTTTTATCAATATTTAAAGATCATACATGTGCCTATTTAAATGTGAGTGGTGTATAGTAAATTAATGTAATTCACATATGTAATGCAGCTATACACCATTCATATAAATGTAAAATACATTTATAATCATTAAAAAATAATTTTAATAAAGTATACAAGTATAAATATTTATTAATAAATTAAAATATATTTCATAATTGATAAACCCCTGTATAAGACACCTTTCACACTGGGGTGGGAGCGGCGTCGGCGGTAAAGCAGCGCTTTATTTAGCGCTGCTTTACTGTCGTTTTAGCGTCGGTTTTTGGCCGCTAGCAGTGCAGTTTTAACCTCCCCTAACGGCAGAAAAAGGGGTAAAACCGCCCGCAAAGCGCTGCTGCAGCGGCGATTTGCCGGTGGTATTGCTGCGCTGTCCCATTGATTTCAATTTGAATTTGAATTATGAATACACCGCTCCTTCACCGCTCCAAAGATGCTGCTAGCAGGACTTTTTTGACCGTCCTGCTAGCGCACCGCTCCAGTGTGAAAGCAGAGTGAAAGGGGCCGGATTTTTTTCAGGCGCTATACAGGCGCTATTTTTAGCACTGTAGCGCCTGGAAAAGGCCCAGTGTGAAAGGGGCCTTACTGTAAGGCGCCTTTTACACTGAGGCGCTTTGCAGGCACTAAGGCCCCTTTCACACTGGGGCGGGAGCCGCGGTGACGGTAAAGCAGCGCTATATTTAGGAGCTGTGTATTTACCGATCCTAAAGCGCCCCTTCCCATTGAAAACAATGGGGCAGCGCTCCAAACCCCCCTGCAAAGCGCCGCTGCAGTGGCGCTTTGCGGGTGGGTTTTAACCCTTTTTCAGTCATTAGCGGGGGTAAAACTGCCCCGCTAGCGTTCAAAAAGCGCCGCTATAACGACGGTAAAGTGCCGCTAAATATAGCGCTGCTTTACCGCCAGCACGCCCAGCGCCTCAGTGTGAAAGTAGCCTAATGGAACATGCCATGGGTAAAACCATATTTCAGGGTTTACAAAATCTTATTTACTAATAAATTAAAAATTATATAAAAATTACATTAATAATAGCATTTAAATGCAGGTAGAATAATATATATACATATATATATTTATATCTATCTATCTATCTCTATATATATATATATATATATATATATATATATATATATATATATATATATATATCATAGCATATATATATATATATATGTGTGTGTGTGTGTTTATTTCAATGTGTATATCTATCTATCTATCTATCTATCTATATATATTTTATATATTTTATATATATATAGTGTCACAGAAACGGCCAGTGTATGAAGGTGCGATCTCAGCACCTCACTGGCGATCTGTAACAGAATTCTCACTTTCTGATTCACCATCTCAGAGGTGGAGAATCAGAGAGAGAAGCGGGAAGCTGCCTCAGTATTCTGGAGAAAGCAGGAAGTCTTTTGACTTCCTTCTTTCACTCAGGAGCAGCCATACAGTGAGAGAACATCTTCCCCACCATTACACACCCCAAAACTAGCAGGTTAGCAACCTAAATTGTGTGTATATATATATATATATATATATATATATATATATATATACACACAATTTAGGTAGAATCAGAGAGAGAAGCGGGAAGCTGCCTCAGTATTCTGGAGAAAGCAGGAAGTCTTTTGACTTCCTTCTTTCACTCAGGAGCAGCCATACAGTGAGAGAACATCTTCCCCACCATTACACACCCCAAAACTAGCAGGTTAGCAACCTAAATTGTGTGTATATATATATATATATATATATATATATATATATACACACACAATTTAGGTTGCTAACCTGCTAGTTTTGGGGTGTGTAATGGTGGGGAAGATGTTCTCTCACTGTATGGCTGCTCCTGAGTGAAAGAAGGAAGTCAAAAGACTTCCTGCTTTCTCCAGAATACTGAGGCAGCTTCCCGCTTCTCTCTCTGATTCTCCACCTCTGAGATGGTGAATCAGAAAGTGAGAATTCTGTTACAGATCGCCAGTGAGGTGCTGAGATCGCACCTTCATACACTGGCCGTTTCTGTGACAGTCAGTTACAGATTCTCACTGTGCTGAGATAATCAGTGGAGAACATGTTCTCATCTGATTACCTCAGTTTCATACACTGGTAAAAACCTGAGATCAGCTGTGAGACTTGGGATCGCAGCTGATCTCAGTTTCATAAAAGGACACCTTAGTGCCATTTATTAGCATGTACAGCTTCTTATTCCTGTCTCCCTTTAGTCTTTGATGCAGAATACCTTTGTTCCCATCTTTACGCACCCAACGATACATCCAACATACACTCATTGACCACTTTATTAGGTACACCTTGCTAGTATTGGGTTGGACCCCCTTTTGCCTGTAGAACTGACATAATTCTTTGTGGCACAGACAAGGTGTTGGTCCATATTGGCATGATAGTGTCACGCAGTTGCCGCAGATTTGTCGGCTTCACATCGATGATGCGAATTTCCCATTTCACAACATCCCAAAGCTGCTCTACTGGATTGAGATCTGGTGACTGTGGAGGCCATTGGAGTACAGTGACCTCATTGTCATGTTCAAGAAACCAGTGGTGAGATGATATGAGCTTTGTGACATGGTGCATTATCCTGCTGGAAGGAGCCATCAGAAGAAGGGTACACTGTAGTCATAAAGGAATGGACATGGTCACCACCAGTGTTGGTCATCCTACTTTAAAAAAGTAATTAGTTAAGTTACAAATTACTTCTCCCAAAAAGTAATTGCGTTAGTAACTCAGTTACTACATTGGAAAAGTAATTAGTTACACAGCAAAGTAACTGACTTTTTTTTTTAAATATTCTATACGTGTAACTAAGGGGCGGGTCTAGTATTACTGTAAGCAAGGGGCGCATTTATTATTATTGTTATATATCGTGTAACCAGGGGGCTGCTCTATTATTACTCTAACCAAGGGGCAGATCTGTTATAGCGTGTAAGCAAGGGGCGGGTCTATTATTATTATATCGTGTAAGGGGCGGATGGCTACAGAAGAGGGCAAATGTTAAATTAATGGGCAGAGCTCCATATATAACAATATTAATAAATGCGCCCCTTGGTTACAGTAATACTAGACCCGCCCCTTACTTACACGATAGACGCCCCTTGCAGAGTAGCACGAGCATCAGGAGCGTGCGGCATCGCCTCGTACAATTACATGTTAACTGCGCCTGCGCGGTGTAGAGTTCACTCAGAGCTGTTTAGGTCAGCAATTTTCAGAAGCTCCGTAGTCCTTCGTACTGCGCAAGCACTGCACCTGCGCAGTACAGGGGGTCCTATCAGGCGGGGGAACTTTTTCGTCAGGACACCGGAATTACACTACTGCCATCCAGTGGCAGTAGATGTAATTGGGGTAACTAAGCCAAAGTAATGGTAACTGAGTTACCATGAGGGGAAAAGTAATCAGTTAGATTACTCGTTACCCTCTAAAGTAACTCAGTTTATTTTAACTCAGTTACTTACATCACTGGTCACCACAATCAGGCTGTGGTGTCTAAATGATGCTCAATTGGTACTAAGGGGCCCAAAGTGTGCCAAGAAAATATCCCCCACACCATTACACACACCACCACCACCACCAGCCTAAAACGTTGATACAAGGCAGGATAGATCCATGTTTTCATGTTGTTTATGCCAAATTCTGACCTTATCATCTGAATGTCGCAGCTGAAATCAAGACTCATCAGACCAGGCAGCGTTTTTCCAATCTTCTATTGCTCAAATTTGGTGAACCTGTGTAGACTCAGTTTCCTGTTAGCTGACAGGAGTGGCACCCGGTGTGGTCTTCTGCTGCTGTAGACCATCTGCTTCAAAGTTCGACGTGTTGTGCATTCAGAGATGGTATTCTGCATACCTTGGTTGTAACGAGTGGTTATTTGAGTTACTGTTGTCTTTCTATCATCTTAAACCAGTCTGCCCATGACCTCTGACATCAATAAGGCATTTCTGTCCACACAACTGCCCCTAACTGGATATTTTCTCTTTTTTGGACTATTCTCTTTAAACCCCAGAGATGGTTGTGTGTGACAATTCCAATAGATCAGCAGTTTTTTAAATACTCAGACCAGCCTGTCGGGCAACAACAACCATACTACGTTCAAATTCACTTAAATCCCCTTTCTACCACATTCTCGGTTTGAACTTCAGCAAATCATCTTCACCATTCTAGATGCCGAAATGCTGCCATGTGATTGGCTGTTAAGCAATTTATGTTACCAAGCAATTGAACAGGTGTACCTAATAAAGCGGCCGGTGAGTGTATGATCAAGATACTGCTTGCTTCAAAGTGACCATTTGAGCCTGTTTAATGGTCACTTCTGGTACTTGCTGTCCTTACAATAGGCATATTCTCAAATGTCTCTTTTAGTTGCTAATTCCTGCCATATAGCACCCTTACATGAGTATACCACCATAGGTACATGTGCCATGCTTTTTTTACCAGATATTTATTTATGGATTTTTGAGGAAAATATAACAAAATAACAATATACAAGAATATTCCCTTATCCCACTCAGTCCCTAATATTCTTAAACATCCTTAATGCAGTCAGTTTTGGGTAGTAATGTACAGTAGACCTCATTCAAGTTTACAGCTATAACAATACAGGCGGTCCCCAGGTTACAATCAAGATAGGGTATGTAGGTTTTTCTTAAGTTGAATCTGTTTTTTAAGTGTAGCTCCAGCCAAAAAAAAAATATTTTAAAGCTTTTTGGATAGCATAGGGGAGGGTTATCACCCCTGTAATGTTTGTTTTGCTGTCTGTGCAGAAGATTTCACCTCACTTCCTGTCCCAATGACAATAGGATTTTGAACATTTTGGGTTGTTGTGGAAACAATTCTTTGTGATAAAGCATCAGTGGACACACCTTTTTCCCATAATAACTCTTATGCCCCGTACACACGGTCGGATTTTCCGACAACAAATGGATGTGAGCTTGTTGTCGGAAAGTCTGATGACCAT
Organism: Lithobates sylvaticus; assembly: GCA_028564925.1. Taxonomy (NCBI): domain Eukaryota; kingdom Metazoa; phylum Chordata; class Amphibia; order Anura; family Ranidae; genus Lithobates; species Lithobates sylvaticus. The sequence goes on along the minus strand of CM053033.1, from coordinate 183,266,856 downwards.
ATGTATACTCTATCGAACATTTGTTTGTCGGACTTTCCGCCAACAAATGTTGGCTAGCATGTTCTCAAATTTTCCGCCAACAAAACTTTGTTGTCGGACTTTCTGATCAGACGCACAAAAGTTCACGCATGCTCGGAATCAAACAGAAGGAGCCGCACTGACTATTGAACTTTTTTTTTCTTGGCTCGCCGTACGCGTTGTACTTCACTGCGTTCCTACATTCGGAATTGTTGGCCAACATTTGTGTGACCCTGTGTATGCAAGACAAGTTGGAGCCAACATCCTTCGAACAAAAATCCAAGGTTTTGTTGTCGGAAAGTCCGATCGTGTGTACGGGGCTTACGGGTAGATTTCCTCTCACTTCCCGTTGACTCCCTCTGTTTGTAAGTAAGAGTCGTTTGTAAGTTGGATGTTTGTAACTAGGGGACCGCCTGCAAACATTTCCAACTATTGAAATTTTGGATAAGTACCAGTCCCTTTTCCACAATTTCATGTAAGCCCTTATCTTTAACAGTTCCTACGTCATCAAGAAAAATAAGAATTCTTACATTTTATAACTGTTCAGAAAGCATTAGGCCTGGTCTATTTAGCCATCCGGACCAAATCATGTCACATTTATGCTGTGCACCCCTGCGTAGGTGAAAGATTTTCTCCATCTCTAGATAATTATTAACACCATTAACTCACTTAAATATTAAAGGGTTAGGGAACCTTAATTTTTAAGCAACCTAACATTAAGGTTTTTATCAATGCAAATTCTACGCCACCTTGAAAGATTAAAAGAAGTCATATGCAGACAACAGAGATACAATGGAAATCCACTAGATAGCTCTTGTTTAGGAAATACATTACTCTATAGCAGTGATGGTGAACCTTGGCACCCCAGATGTTTTGGAAATACATTTCCCATGATGCTCAACTACACTGCAGAGTGCAAGAGAATCATGGGAAATGTAGTTCCAAGACATCTGGGGTGCCAAGGTTTGCCATCACTATGCAGTTTGGGGTACCTCCACATAAGGTGATTGGTTCTGGCTAGTGATGTGTGAACTGGCCTGGCTTCAGTTAGCAGGAGGATTCAAAAACCCAGCCTGAAATTCAGGAGCCGCATATATAGTGACTGAACCCTCTTGAGGTCTATGGAAGAAAAATCTTGCATGTTTTTTCTTGACTCTTTTCAAAGCCAGTTTGCAAGCTTTTAGTTAAAACGGCCATGGGTAGCTACACACTGGCATAGTGCAAATTGACCAATGCCAACTCTTCTTTTAAATATAGCATTAAGCGTGGAGCAGGCTTTTTAATAATTCTTTAAGAGCAACATTTATTATTACACATTTCCTTGCTTGAGAGATGCCTTAAAACTGGAGTTTAGTATTTTTTCATACATTTTAGTTACATGTAATGATGCATATCCCTAGTCCTGTAGGCTGCTGCTTGTTGTAAAACTTCTCCCTTTATGCCACCTTCATTGCCACTAAATATATCTTCCAATGCTGCATGGGTTAACAGAAGCTGCTGATAGTGTGAGGAGTATTATTCTCCCACAAGGCAACATGGTCTATGAATGAATGGTGGAGATACTGTCATTCATCTGCTCCTACTTCATTCACAGAACATGAGGCACTGTGGGAGATAAGTATCGTGAGGTTTATAAATGGCAAAGAGGACAGAGGGGGGCAGGTCACCAGTGCATCTCCTAACTCGTGCTGTATCCCAACAAAAAAACCCCCAAAACATCTACTTTAACCACTTAAGCCACGGACCAATTTGCAGCCAAAAGACCAGGCCCCTTTTTGCGATTCGGCACTGTGTCGCTTTAACTGACAAGTGCGACGTGGCTCCCAAACAAAATCGGCATCCTTTTTTCCCCCACAAATAGAGCTTTCTTTTGGTGGTATTTGATCACCTCTGCGGTTTTTATTTTTTGCGCTATAAACAAAAATAGAGCGACAATTTTTAAAAAATTCACTATTTTTTACTTTTGCTATAATAAATATCCCCAAAAAATACATAAAAAAACATATTTTTCCTCAGTTTAGGCCGATACGTATTCTTCTACATATTTTTGGCAAAAAAAATTGCAATTAGCGATTATTGATTGGTTTGCGCAAAAGTTATAGCGTTTACAAAATAGGGGATAGTTTTATAGCATTTTTATTAATATATTTTTTTTTTTACTAGTAATGGCGGCGATCAGCGATTTTTATTGTGACTGCGACATTATGGCGGACACATCGGACATTTTTGACACATTTTTGGGACCATTGTCATTTATACAGAAATCAGTGCTATTTAAATGCACTGATTCCTATGTAAATGACACTGGCAGTGAAGGAGTTAACCACTAGGGGGGGTCACGTCAGTGTGTGTGTGTTTTTTTTTTACAGTAGGGGGCGTGGCTTTACGCCTGACATCATTGATCGGCTTTCGCAATGACAGGGAACAGCCGATCAGTGACAGGCAGTGTAGGAAGCACAGGGAGAGGTTTGTTTACACAGACCTCTCTCCGTTCTTCAGCTCTGTGACCCGATCGCGGGACACCAGCTGCGATCGGGTCCGCTGGTCCTGCGGCCGCGGTCACGGAGCTCAGGACCGCCAGCGGCGCGCGCACGACCCAAGGCTGGGCACTTAAAGGGGACGTACCGGTACGTGCTTTTGCCCAGCCGTGCCATTCTGTTGACGTAAATCTACAGGAGGCGGTCCTTAAGCGGTTAAATGCACTGATAACTGTGTAAATGACACTGGCAGTGAAGGAGGTGGCGGGGAGGGGTTAAGTGTGTGTGTGTGTGTTTTTTTTTAACTGTAGGGGGGCGTGGCTTGGCGTCTGATGTCACTGATCGTCTTTCCCTATAACAGGGAACAGACGATCAGTGACAGGCTCAGTAGGAAGCACGGGGAGAGGTTTGTTTACACAGACCTCTCCTCGTTCTTCAGCTCTGTGACCGATCGCTCGGTGACAATTTCTGTGACCGGGTCGCGCGCGCCGCCACCCGCGCGCTCGCGACCCATGTCTGGGCACTTAACCACTTCAGCCCCGGACCATTTGACAGCCAAAGGACCAGAGGTCTTTTTTCAATTTCGCACTGCACTGCTTTAACTGGTAATTGCGCAGTCATGCAATGTTGTAACCAAACGAAATTTGCGTCCTTTTCTTCCCACAAATAGAGCTTTCTTTTGATGGTATTTGATTGCCTCTGTGATTTTTATTTTTTGCGCTATAAACGGAAAAAGACCGCAAATTTTGAAAAAAATATATATTTTCTACTTTTTGTTATGAGAAAAATCCAATAAACTCAATTTTAGTCAAACATTTGGGCAAAAATGTATTCAGCCACATGTCTTTAGTAAAAAAAAATGCCAATAAGCGTATATTTATTGGTTTGCGCAAAAGTTATAGCGTCTACAAACTAGAGTACATTTTCTGGAATTTAAACCGCTTTTAATTTATGACTGCCTATCTCATTTCTTGAGGTGCTAAAATGGCAGGGAAGTACAAAACCCCCCCAAATGACCCCATTTTGGAAAGTAGACACCCCAAGCTATTTGCTGAGAGGCATGTTGATCCCATTGAATATTTTTTTTTTAGTCCCAAGTGATTGAATAAAGACAAAAAGTTGTCACTAAATGATATATTGCTCACACATGCCATGGGCATATGTGGAGATGCACCCCAAAATACATTTTGCTGCTTCTCCTGAGTATGGGGATACCACATGTGTGGGACTTTTTGGGAGCCTAGCCGCGCACGGGGCCCCGAAACCCAATCAACGCCTTCAGGGTTTTTAAGGGTGCAAATTTTTGATTTCACTCCTCACTACCTATCACAGTTTCGAAGGCCATAAAATGCCAAAATAGAACAAAACCCCCCCAAATGACCCCATTTTGGAAAGTAGACACCCCAAGCTATTTGCTGAGAGGCATGTTGATCCCATTGAATATTTTTTTTTTAGTCCCAAGTGATTGAATAAAGACAAAAAGTTGTCACTAAATGATATATTGCTCACACATGCCATGGGCATATGTGGAGATGCACCCCAAAATACATTTTGCTGCTTCTCCTGAGTATGGGGATACCACATGTGTGGGACTTTTTGGGAGCCTAGCCACGCACGGGGCCCCGAAACCCAATCAACGCCTTCAGGGTTTTTAAGGGTGCAAATTTTTGATTTCACTCCTCACTACCTATCACAGTTTCGAAGGCCATAAAATGCCAAAATAGAACAAAACCCCCCCAAATGACCCCATTTTGGAAAGTAGACACCCCAAGATATTTGCTGAGAGGCATGTTGAGTACATGGAATATTTTATATTTTGCCACAAGTTGCGGGAATATTACAAACTTTTTTTTTTTTGCCCAAAGTTGTCACTAAATGATATATTGCCCACACATGCCATGGGCATTTGTGGAATTACACCCCAAAATACATTCTGCTGCTTCTCCTGAGTACGGGGATACCACATGTGTGGGACTTTTTGGGAGCCTAGCCGCGTACGGGGCCCCGAAACCCAAGCACCGCCTTCAGGATTTCTAAGGGTGCAAATTTTTGATTTCACTCCTCACTACCTATCACAGTTTCGAAGGCCATAAAATGCCAAAATAGCACAAAACCTCCCCAAATGACCCCATTTTGGAAAGTAGACACCCCAAGCTATTTGTTGAGAGGCATGGTGAGTATTTTCCAGCTCTCATGTGTTTTTGAAAATGAAGAAAGTAAAGAAAAAAAAATGTTTTTTTTTCTTTTTTTCAATTTTCAAAACTTTGTGACAAAAAGCGAGATCTGCAAAATACTCACCATACCTCTCAGCACATAGCTTGGGGTGTCTACTTTCCAAAATGGGGTCATTTGGGGGTGGTTTGTGCCATCTGGGCATTCCATGGCCTCCGAAACTGTGATTGGCAGTGAGGAGTGAAATAAAAAAAATTACACCCTTAGAAAGCCTGAGGGCGGTGCTTGGATTTTGGTGTCCCGTACGCGGCTAGGCTCCCAAAAAGTCCCACACATGTGGTATCCCTGTACTCAGGAGAAGCAACAGAATGTATTTTGGGGTGTATTTCCACATATGCCCATGGCATGTTTGAGCAATATATCATTTAGTGACAACTTTTTGTAAAAAAAAATATTATTATTTTTTTTTTCATTATTCAATCTCTTGGGACCAGTGTTGGTCATCTTACTTTAAAAAAGTAGATAAATGGGAAAAGTGTGGCGCTAAATAAAACGTGTGAGAACATTCTTAGTGGGCGAGAATGGGAAAATCCAGACCACCATTGAGTGTTCAAATTTTAATGAAAAAAATGATGAAATGGACGTCAGTCCTTTGTGCACAACATGAAAAACGTGTACCATTCAAACAGTTATCATCTAGTGCACCTGTGAGAATGAACAGGGTCAACCAATCTCCAGGAAAGGGGAGGGTGACGCTGTAAGTTAGCACGGTATACTGTTCCTAGACATAAGTGACAACCAATATCTATAGAAAGTGAACTGTGGTGTCTGGAAACAGGTCAGACGCTCTGGGCGAGCGGTGGTGGTGATCAAGGTCACCTAGGTGTAAGTGTCAACGCTGACTACCAAAACAGGGCAAATAAACAATACATAATCTATATACAGGTTATGGTGGCCCAGATTGGTTAAAACATAAAAATAAATGAAGTAGCTGTCTGTGCATTTAAAACATATTCCTAGCGTCATTCAAGGTAAAGGAAACATACGCTGGGTTACGCCAAGAAGAATTAAATGTCTTAAATCTTTTGATGGAGACTGTGGGCAAACATAACAAGATTAACATCTATAGATGAATTGTCTCTTTAGAACTATTCAAACCCTATTTAGAAACAAAATGATGTCCATATCATAAATAGGTATAACATAAAGATGCTTGAAAACTGTGTCCTCTAGATGTCGGATTCAGTTGCAAACAGGGAAGTGTAGAAATGAATTAGGTACGCTTACCACATCTGGTGGACCCACTAACCGATGGTGAGGGGTCAAACGAGCTTGGGATTGTAAGGCCTGAGCCTATACTGGATCGATGTATGCAGTGAAGCTCAGCAGCAGGTGTCACTCACCGAACAGCAATGGATCGACAGGAAACAATCGGTAGACTCTCACCAATGCACACGGGTCATAACGACATATGAGGGTATGCGGATAAAGAAAGCAGAGAGGGCCTCATCATCGCGATCCATTGCTGTTCGGTGAGTGACACCTGCTGCTGAGCTTCACTGCATACATCGATCCAGTATAGGCTCAGGCCTTACAATCCCAAGCTCGTTTGACCCCTCACCATCGGTTAGTGGGTCCACCAGATGTGGTAAGCGTACCTAATTCATTTCTACACTTCCCTGTTTGCAACTGAATCCGACATCTAGAGGACACAGTTTTCAAGCATCTTTATGTTATACCTATTTATGATATGGACATCATTTTGTTTCTAAATAGGGTTTGAATAGTTCTAAAGAGACAATTCATCTATAGATGTTAATCTTGTTATGTTTGCCCACAGTCTCCATCAAAAAATTTAAGACATTTAATTCTTCTTGGCGTAACCCAGCGTATGTTTCCTTTACCTTGAATGACGCTAGGAATATGTTTTAAATGCACAGACAGCTACTTCATTTATTTTTATGTTTTAACCAATCTGGGCCACCATAACCTGTATATAGATTATGTATTGTTTATTTGCCCTGTTTTGGTAGTCAGCGTTGACACTTACACCTAGGTGACCTTGATCACCACCACCGCTCGCCCAGAGCGTCTGACCTGTTTCCAGACACCACAGTTCACTTTCTATAGATATTGGTTGTCACTTATGTCTAGGAACAGTATACCATGCTAACTTACAGCGTCACCCTCCCCTTTCCTGGAGATTGGTTGACCCTGTTCATTCTCACAGGTGCACTAGATGATAACTGTTTGAATGGTACACGTTTTTCAAGTTGTGCACAAAGGACTGACGTCCATTTCATAATTTTTTTCATTAAAATTTGAACACTCAATGGTGGTCTGGATTTTCCCATTCTCGCCCACTAAGAATGTTCTCACACGTTTTATTTAGCGCCACACTTTTCCCATTTATCTACTAGCTCACAATTCGTCACATTGTTGTGTTGGCTGCTTCAATTTTCGTAGGAAAGCGCAGCTATCCACCCACACTGTTTACTTTAAAAAAGTAATTAGTTAAGTTATAAATTACTTCTCCCAAAAAGTAATTGCGTTAGTAACTCAGTTACTACATTGGAAAAGTAATTAGTTACGCAGCAAAGTAACTGACTTTTTTAAAAAATATTCTATACGTGTAACTAAGGGGCGGGTCTAGTATTACTGTAACCAAGGGGCGCATTTATTATTATATATCGTGTAACCAAGGGGCTGCTCTATTATTACTCTAACCAAGGGGCAGATCTGTTATAGCGTGTAAGCAAGGGGCGGGTCTATTATTATTATATCATGTAAGGGGCTACAGTAGAGGGCGAATGTTAAATTAATGGGCAGAGCTCAATATATAACAATAATAATAAATGCGCCCCTTGGTTACAGTAATACTAGACCCGCCCCTTACTTACACGATAGACGCCCCTTGCAGAGTAGCACGAGCATCAGGAGCATGCGGCATCGCCTCGTACAATTACATGTTAACTGCACCTGCAGAGCTGCACCTCAGAGCTGTTTAGGTTCGGCAATTTTCGGAAGCTACGTAGTCCTTCGTACTGCGCAAGCCCTGTGCCTGCGCAGTACAGGGGGTCCTTATCCGGCGGGAGAACTTTTTCGGCAGGACACCGGAATTACACTACTGCCATCTAGTGGCGGTAGATGTAATTGGGGTAACTAAGCCAAAGTAATAGGAACTGAGTTACCATGAGGGGAAAAGTAATCAGTTAGATTACTCGTTACCCTCTAAAGTAACTGCGTTAGGTAACTCAGTTTATTTTAACTCAGTTACTTACATCACTGCTTGGGACCAAAAAAAATTATATTTAATGGGCTCAACATTGCTCTCAGCAAATAGCTTGGGGTGTCTACGTTCCAAAATGGGGTCATTTGGGGGGGTTTGAACTGTCCTGGCATTTTATGCACAACATTTAGAAGCCTATGTCACACGTCACCCACTCTTCTAACCACTTGAAGATAAAGCCCTTTCTGACACTTTTTGTTTACATGAAAACATATTTTTTTTTTTTGCAAGAAAATTACGTTGAACCCCCAAACACTATATATATTGTTAAAGCAAAGGCCCTACAGATTAAAATGGTGGGTGTTGCATTTTTCTTTTCCACACAGTATTTGCGCAGCGATTTTTCAAACGCATTTTTTGTGGAAAAAATACACTTTTTTTATTTTAATGCACTTAAACACACTATATTGCTCACATTTTTGATGAAATAAAAAATATGATCTTAGGCCGAGTACATGGATACCAAACACGACATGCTTTAAAATTGCGCACAAACACGCAGTGGCGACAAACTACATACATTTTTAAAAGCCTTTAAAAGCCTTTACAGGTTACCACATTAGATTCACGGAGGAGGTCTACTGCTAAAATTACTGCCCTCGATCTGACCTTCGCGGTGATACCTCACATGCATGGTGCAATTGCTGTTTACATATGACGCCAGACCAACGCAGAAGGGGGGGCAGGGGTGCTTTTTTTTTTTTTTTTTTTTTTTCGTTTTTCTTTTTATTTAGCTTTTTTATTTTATTTTTAAACTGTTCCTTCCATTTTTTTTTCTTAGTTATCATTTTTATTGTTATCGCAGGGAATGTAAATATCCCCTATGATAGCAATAGGCAGTGACAGGTACTCTTTTTTTGAAAAAATTGGGGTCTATTAGACCCTAGATCTTTCCTCTGCCCTCAAAGCATCTGACCACACCAAGATCGGTGTGATAAAATGCTTTCCCAATGGCGCGGTGGGTATGCCCACCATTAGAATACCTCCCTTCATCCACCCACTTCTAATGATGGGCATACATGCACCATTTATATATGCCGAAGCATGGGGGCATCCTCCCGCAAAAAAGTTATGCCACGTACACATGGTCGGACTTTTTTCGACCGTATGTACGTGGCATTAGGAGCAAAATCGCTCCTCCGCCCTCTGCTGCCCACATGCTTCGGCATATATGCTCTTTTTTTTAACTGTGGTGGTGAAATCACCTCCTACAGCGTTGGAGTCGCGGCTTTATGTATCGTGGGAGCAAACGCTGTTGCTGTCAAGATAAATAAATCCACGCTGCAACTGAATGGCGTACCTGCTAAGCAAATAATGGTTAACATTAAAACAAAGTAACATTACAGTATAACAGTAAGACCTTACCATACCCTACCTGCAAAGCAAATACCAAAAAAAAAAACATAGTAAAAAATAAAACATTTTGTTAACGCAACCGGTGCCTAAAATATATATATGCCGAAGCATGGGGGCATCCTCCCGCAAAAAAGTTATGCCACGTACACATGGTCGGACTTTTTTCGACCGTATGTACGTGGCATTAGGAGCAAAATCGCTCCTCCGCCCTCTGCTGCCCCCATGCTTCGGCATATATGCTCTTTTTTTTTAACTGTGGTGGTGAAATCACCTCCTACAGCGTTGGAGTCGCGGCTTTATGTATCGTGGGAGCAAACGCTGTTGCTGTCAAGATAAATAAATCCGCGCTGCAACTGAATGGCGCACCTGAAAACAAAAAAATGGTTAACAATAAAACATACCTGAAAAGCAAGCATGATAAAACATAATAAAACATTGCAGAATAGAATAGAGTAAAAAAGAGCAACAATAGGGAGAGAGAGAGAGAGAGAGAGAGAGAGAGAGAGAGAGAACAATAAAACGACAACTATTTTTGTTTTTTTTATTTTATATTTTTTTTGGGGGTTTTTTTTTTTTGTACTTTTTTTTAAACTATAACTATAATTTTAACTGTAACGGTTGGGTCTCAAAATGCGATGGCATTCTTGAGACCCTGTAACTATAATTTTAACTGCAACGGTCGGGTCTCAAAATGCGATGGCATTCTTGAGACCCTGTGAAAGTGTATCCTAGCCTGTGAAATGCTGTACCCTACGCTAAAACCTCACTAGTGAGTGGTAGCGTTCAAAACATTCACCAATGCAGAGACCAGGATTGTCAGGACAGCGTGGACAATAATAACGGGTGTCACGCCTACATCCGCGCTTGCTACAGACACGACATCTTTTTTGGGGGGCTATTTGGGTAGGGGTACTCGGGAGGACATAAGGAAAATGCCTCTCATGCAGCCGGCTTACTGCATTTGGTAGGGGATGTTGAGGTGTGGAATCGCCTGGATACAGGAGTTCCATGACAACCGCTCCCTGGAATTCAAGGAAGGGTAACATCCCGCCTGAAGCTCCGTATAGCACATGAGCATTCAGAAAAGCCAATTGGAACAAATAAATAGACACTTTTTTGTACCAGCGTCTAGCCTTACGGGCAACTAGGTACGGCGCCAAAAACTGGTCGTTGAGGTCCACCCCTCCCATATTAAGGTTATACTCGTGGACACAGAGGGGTTTCGTCACAACACCAGCCGCCGTACGAATTTGGACTGTCGCGTCTGCATGAAGGGAGGTAAGAACGAAAACATTCTTATTATCCCTCCACTTCACAGCGAGCAAATTATTACACTTCAAGCAGGCTCTCTCCCCCAGCCTAAGAGGGGAATCTACAAGCCGCTGGGGAAAGCCCCGGTGATTAGGTCGCACGGTGCCACATGCTCCAATCTGCTGATCAAACAAGTGACTAAACAGTGGCACGCTCGTGTAATAATTGTCCACGTACAAGTGGTACCCCTTTCCGAATAAGGGTGACACCAAGTTCCACACTATCTTGCCAGCGCTCCCTATGTAATCTGGACAGTTCTCCGGCTCTACGTAACTATCTTTTCCCTCATAAACCGAAAAGCTCCACGTATAGCCTGTTGCCCTGTCACAGAGCTTGTAGAGCTTGACCCCGTATCTGGCACGCTTGCTGGGAAGGAACTTTAAAAGCCTTTACAGGTTACCACATTAGATTCACGGAGGAGGTCTACTGCTAAAATTACTGCCCTCGATCTGACCTTCGCGGTGATACCTCACATGCATGGTGCAATTGCTGTTTACATATGACGCCAGACCAACGCAGAAGGGGGGGCAGGGGTGCTTTTTTTTTTTTTTTTTTTTTTTCGTTTTTCTTTTTATTTAGCTTTTTTATTTTATTTTTAAACTGTTCCTTCCATTTTTTTTTCTTAGTTATCATTTTTATTGTTATCGCAGGGAATGTAAATATCCCCTATGATAGCAATAGGCAGTGACAGGTACTCTTTTTTTGAAAAAATTGGGGTCTATTAGACCCTAGATCTTTCCTCTGCCCTCAAAGCATCTGACCACACCAAGATCGGTGTGATAAAATGCTTTCCCAATGGCGCGGTGGGTATGCCCACCATTAGAATACCTCCCTTCATCCACCCACTTCTAATGATGGGCATACATGCACCATTTATATATGCCGAAGCATGGGGGCATCCTACCGCAAAAAAGTTATGCCACGTACACATGGTCGGACTTTTTTCGACCGTATGTACGTGGCATTAGGAGCAAAATCGCTCCTCCGCCCTCTGCTGCCCACATGCTTCGGCATATATGCTCTTTTTTTTAACTGTGGTGGTGAAATCACCTCCTACAGCGTTGGAGTCGCGGCTTTATGTATCGTGGGAGCAAACGCTGTTGCTGTCAAGATAAATAAATCCACGCTGCAACTGAATGGCGTACCTGCTAAGCAAATAATGGTTAACATTAAAACAAAGTAACATTACAGTATAACAGTAAGACCTTACCATACCATACCTGCAAAGCAAATACCAAAAAAAAAACATAGTAAAAAATAAAACATTTTGTTAACGCAACCGGTGCCTAAAATATATATATGCCGAAGCATGGGGGCATCCTCCCGCAAAAAAGTTATGCCACGTACACATGGTCGGACTTTTTTCGACCGTATGTACGTGGCATTAGGAGCAAAATCGCTCCTCCGCCCTCTGCTGCCCCCATGCTTCGGCATATATGCTCTTTTTTTTTTAACTGTGGTGGCGAAATCACCTCCTACAGCGTTGGAGTCGCGGCTTTATGTATCGTGGGAGCAAACGCTGTTGCTGTCAAGATAAATAAATCCGCGCTGCAACTGAATGGCGCACCTGAAAACAAAAAAAAATGGTTAACAATAAAACATACCTGAAAAGCAAGCATGATAAAACATAATAAAACATTGCAGAATAGAATAGAGTAAAAAAGAGCAACAATAGGGAGAGAGAGAGAGAGAGAGAGAGAGAGAGAGAGAGAGAACAATAAAACGACAACTATTTTTGTTTTTTTTATTTTATATTTTTTTTGGGGGGGTTTTTTTTTTTTTGTACTTTTTTTTAAACTATAACTATAATTTTAACTGTAACGGTTGGGTCTCAAAATGCGATGGCATTCTTGAGACCCTGTAACTATAATTTTAACTGCAACGGTCGGGTCTCAAAATGCGATGGCATTCTTGAGACCCTGTGAAAGTGTATCCTAGCCTGTGAAATGCTGTACCCTACGCTAAAACCTCACTAGTGAGTGGTAGCGTTCAAAACATTCACCAATGCAGAGACCAGGATTGTCAGGACAGCGTGGACAATAATAACGGGTGTCACGCCTACATCCGCGCTTGCTACAGACACGACATCTTTTTTGGGGGGCTATTTGGGTAGGGGTACTCGGGAGGACATAAGGAAAATGCCTCTCATGCAGCCGGCTTACTGCATTTGGTAGGGGATGTTGAGGTGTGGAATCGCCTGGATACAGGAGTTCCATGACAACCGCTCCCTGGAATTCAAGGAAGGGTAACATCCCGCCTGAAGCTCCGTATAGCACATGAGCATTCAGAAAAGCCAATTGGAACAAATAAATAGACACTTTTTTGTACCAGCGTCTAGCCTTACGGGCAACTAGGTACGGCGCCAAAAACTGGTCGTTGAGGTCCACCCCTCCCATATTAAGGTTATACTCGTGGACACAGAGGGGTTTCGTCACAACACCAGCCGCCGTACGAATTTGGACTGTCGCGTCTGCATGAAGGGAGGTAAGAACGAAAACATTCTTATTATCCCTCCACTTCGCAGCGAGCAAATTATTACACTTCAAGCAGGCTCTCTCCCCCAGCCTAAGAGGGGAATCTACAAGCCGCTGGGGAAAGCCCCGGTGATTAGGTCGCACGGTGCCACATGCTCCAATCTGCTGATCAAACAAGTGACTAAACAGTGGCACGCTCGTGTAATAATTGTCCACGTACAAGTGGTACCCCTTTCCGAATAAGGGTGACACCAAGTTCCACACTATCTTGCCAGCGCTCCCTATGTAATCTGGACAGTTCTCCGGCTCTACGTAACTATCTTTTCCCTCATAAACCGAAAAGCTCCACGTATAGCCTGTTGCCCTGTCACAGAGCTTGTAGAGCTTGACCCCGTATCTGGCACGCTTGCTGGGAAGGAACTGTTTGAAAGACAAGCGGCCAGAAAACTTAATCAGGGACTCGTCAACGCAGACAACTTGATTGGGCGTAAACAAGGCTGCAAAACATTGGTTGAAGTGGTTTATGAGGGGCCGAATTTTGTAGAGCCGATCAAATTCAGGGTCTCCATGAGGACGACAAAGTTCATTGTCACTGAAGTGCATGAACCGCAAGATCTGTTCGTATCGTGCCCTGGACATGGAGCAAGAGAACACGGGCATTTGGTGGTGCGGTGAGGTGGACCAATAAGACCTCAGAGTCGGGAATTTATGTATGCCCATGTTGAGGGAAATGCCCAGAAAGGACTTAAATTCGGAAACCGTAATTGGTTTCCAATCTCTGGCAAGGGAAGGCAACTGGGGATTAGCGGCGATGTATTGACCAGCGTATATATTACTTTGGTCCACAATAGATCTATAGAGATCTTCCGTGAAAAACAGCGAATAAAAATCGGATGGCTTAAAATCAGCTGTTTCCACCTGAATACCGGGTTGGCCAGTGAATGGGGGAAGTACGGGTCCTGCAGAAGTACTGCTACTACTTGTGCTTGCCACCTCGCCAGCTTGAACTGCACTTATGGGACTCGCCACGTCACCAAGTGTTACTGCAGTGCTAGTTTGACTACGTCCAGGGTGTACTAGGCCGCTGGTGCTTGCCAGTTCACCAGAAGGAATAGCGGCGCTAGTACTTCTCTGCTCCATACGAGAGACCTGCGGTTCCTGCACCTCAACAACAGCAGAAGATCGAGATCGGGTACGCCTGACCTTAGCAGGGACCTCACCTCTGTCGCCAGAGCTATCTGTCATGGAGCCGCTGTCGTCTACTGGATCGTATTCTGAGCCTGATTCTGACAGATGAGTGACCTCCTCTTCACTATCTGACATACTCAGAAACAAGTAGGCCTGTTCACTAGTGTACTTGTGATTTGCCATTTTGGGCTCTAAATTTAGTAGTACACTAGTGAGATTCACAGGTAAAAAAGCTCCTAGGCTGCTGGCGACTGAATCAAAACGCTACCAAAAAAACTGTTAGCGATCGCAGGGATCAGGCCTGACTCTGCGAACGCTGCAGTTATGTGTGTGTGCTTAGTGTTTTGTAAGTGACAGTGATCGATCGATACTGCACTTGGGTGGGCTGGGCTGGGCGGAGGGGGAAAACGCAGGTGCTAGCAGGCATCTGGGCTGATCCCGCTAACAATGCGTTTTTTGGAACCCTAAACTGCTGGGACGCTAGTATAGATCTGATCAGATCAGATATTGATCTGTTGAGATACTATACCACTAAGGGAGGTGTATGCTTTGCGCGTGGGTGTTTGCGGTACTGGCACTAACCTGGGGCGATGCAGACCTTATTTGACCCTAAAACCTAATTGATATCACCCGCCGGGCGATCAGGGGGTTAAACTGATAGTTGGGTAATAAATGGCAGGTGCCCTGACAGTATAAAAAACAAACTAACTAACCAGCGTCACCCGTAACAGTTATACGGTGATCACTGGTGAAAGGGTTAACTAGGGGCAATCAGGGGGTTAAAACCTTTATTAGGTAATATATGGGGGTACCTGACGCTATATAAAAACCTGACGGGGAACCTAAATAACTAAATAACTAACTGGCTAACCAGCGTCACCAGTGACACTTATACGGTGATCACTGGTGAAAGAGTTAACTCTAGGGGCAATCAAGGGGTTAAAACCTTTATTTAGGTTGTAATATGGGGGTACCTGACCTATAAACCTATTTATAAACCTATATAAACCTGGCGGTTAACCTAAAAAAAAAACTGGCTACCTAGCGACACCAGTGACACTAATGCAGCGATCAGAAAAACGATCGCTTAGTGACACTGGCAAAAGGGGGTGAAAGGGTTACCTAGGGGGCAAACAAGGGGTTAAACCTTTATTTGGGGGGGGGGTAGGGGGCTACCTTAGACCTAAAGGGGCCTAAAACTAACTGCCCTGACAGTTATTGCAGTCACACTGACACTAAATGCAGTGATCAGTAAAATAAATGATCACTGCAATCAGTGACACTGTGACTGGGGGGGCAGGGGGTGATCTGGGGGGCTGATCAGGGGGTGAAAGGGGGGTGAAATATGTGCCTATGTGTGCCTGGTGTCAGTGTAGTGTTGGTGCACTAACCTGATGTCTTCTCCGCTCGGCGTCCCGGTCAGAAAGACCGACACGAGGAGCGTGACATCACTTCCCCTTGCTGTGTTTACAATTACACAGGAAGGGGAAGCATCTGATTGGCCAGGAGCGATCGCGAGGGGGTGGCCAGAAACCACTGGCTGTCCCCTCGTGCCGGATCGCTTCTGAAACCATCCCGACCGTCCCCGCCGGAGGAGGGGGTTCCGATCGGACACCCCAACCGCCGGAAGAATGTCACGTACAGGTACGTGATTTTGCCTGTACGTGCCATTCTGCTGACGTATATATACATGGGGCGGTCGGGAAGTGGTTAAAGAGCCACGTACAGGTACGTGATTGTGCCCAGCCGTGCCATTCTGCCGACGTATATGTGCAGGAGGCGGTCCTTAAGTGGTTAAACCTGCAGGTAGAATGGTACATCTATAGAATATATTACAGAAAAAGTGATTAAAATAAATAGGCATGGCCTATATGACAGACTGTTTGCTGCCTAGTTATGTTTGCAAAGTCTTTGTAAAGACATTTGAACCACCCCAAAATGCATACCTTTATCCAGGCATGCAACCTGGCTGGCCAGGAAAAGGAGGGACAGCAAGCATGCTTCCCACTTTCCCTCCTGAACCATACAAAACCACATGCCTTTAACATGGGGAGGGTACTCTGTCAGGGGCCACCCCATTGGCAAGGCACCTTGTGCCCATGTTGATGAAGATAAGGGCCTCATCTCCACATTCTGGAGGTATGGTGGTGACACAGGGGAGGGGAGTGCAGGTATGGTGGTGACACAGGGAGGGGGAAGCAGGTATGGTGGTGACACGGGGGGGGGGATGGAAGCAGGTATGGTGGTGACACGGGGGGAGGGGGGAAGCAGGTATGTGGTGACACGGGGGGAGGGGGGAAGCAGGTATGGTGGTGGCACGGGGAGGGGGAACAGGTATGGTGGTGACACGGGGAGGGACAGGTATGGTAGTGACATGGGGGGACGGGGTGCAAAGGGGAGCCAATACCATGTCCCCAGCCAGCAGAGCCACGGACCTTCCATAAGTGTGACTGTGTCCCCGCTCATCGCAGGGGGGGAGACAGGACCATCAGTGCACTGTCCCCAGCCAGCGAGCCCCAGTCCTTCCATCACAGTGTGAGACTGTGACACATGGGGCGGAGCGGAGGGTTGGCGGCAGCGGGTGGAGAACATTTCCTTGTGTTCAGTGGAGAGCGGGGAGGGGCCGCCAATCCCTGTAGCCAATAGGCTTCAGTGTACAATAGAATTTTCTATTTGTACACTGAAGAGAGAAGCCAATTGGCTGCCCCTCTCCTCTGAAATAAACACAAGGGGAAACACCACTCGTGGAGGCGACGGCGGCCATTTTTGTGTAGCCGTTGCCGTTGCCCGATTTTCTCGGGACAAGACCAAAATCCCGGGAAAACAATCGGGACAAAAATAAATTGGGACGAGAGTTCCAAAATCGTGATTGTCCCGGGAAAATCGGGACTGTTGGCAACTATGTATATGTAGGCAATATGTTGCCTCCTCATCACCTGTTTTAACCCCCCCCCCAAGCTACACTATAACTGTGTGCATTGCATGTAGTTGCGGGGAGGTTTCAGTGTGGCCCCATTCACACGGTAGTGCATGCTGAAAGTGAAGGGGGGGTATAGTTTCTGCCGCCACTGCAAATGCAAATATTGGCGCAGTGCCCCCTGTACACCTCCAGTTGCTGCCTCTTCAGCTTAAATGGGGGGAGTGATAGGGAGCGGTAAAATGAGGCTCAGCAGCATGTTTTTTTGCCCCCAACCGCAAGTGTAAACGACCCAAGGTTAGGTTCACACTGTTGGGGGTGGTTGCATGTGCAGGACAGCGTGTAAATGGCACCTATTCCCACACCTACAACCACCTGTGGGCAAAATTACAGACACGCAAGGCTGCCATTCATTCTTATTGGCACCCCCACGCCTCTGATGCAGCACATTTTCAGATGTGGGAAATCGCATGGTGCAAAAGCAAAAGCACCATGGGATTTCCCTGCGGCTGTGTTTTCATGGAGGTGGCAGGGACCGTTTTCCTGTGTTTCCTGCAGGTACAGCAGCCCATTTAAATTAATGGCCCCCTGCACCCATACAAATGCGAGTCACAGCAAACACATTGGTGTGAACCTGACATAATAGTTATCTAAAAGGAAATACATATAGCACTGTGCTATAATTCACCTAATAGCACAAAGTCACTTTACAAATATTTTCAGTACTCTCCTGTTTAGCAAACTTAGTGCTCAGCTGAAAAGAACAGAACATAGTTGCTTTATACCTGTAGTTCTTCTGTGTTCTTGGGTTTAGTCTCTGCATCTTCAGTCTGCTTCTGTCCCAGTCTGTCAGCCCACCCACCACATGCATTGCTTTAGTATTCTTAGCTCTGTCAGGACATTTTTTGCATCTTCTGCTGGCTTCTATCCCCACCCACCACCTGTAGCACTTCCCTCCTAGACTATATTCTACAGGTCTGATAGAAGGTGGGCGGGCCAGTGGGCGGGGACAGAAGATGTAGAAAATGCAGGGACTCAAACTAGACAGAGCTAATAATTCTAAATCAATGCAAACGGTGGGGCTTTGAGTAATTTGAGGGGCCCTACGCAGCTGGCGTACTTAGCTTACAGGGCGGATCGGCTCTGGGTGTCAATTTGGAGTGTCGGTAGTTGGGGGGAGGTGGGTGTCATTCTATGGTGTCAGTGGTTGGGCGTAAGTCCGTATCAGTCTAGCGTGTCAGTGGTTGGGGTGGATGGGTGTCAGTGGTTGGGGTTAGTTTGGTGTCGGTTTGGGGTATCAGTAGTTGAGTGTAGGTGGGTGTCAGTGCTTGAGGCTAGGTAAGTGTCAATTTGACATGTAAATGGTTGAGGTAGGTGGGTGTCAGTTTGGGGTATAAGTGGTTGGGGATAGGTTGGTGTCAGTGATTGGGGGTAGACAGACAAGAGGTGGAAAGACAAGGAGGGCCAGTTGACACACATTTTCTGCGTTCAGCTGCATTTTTGAAGCTTACCTGTGTCTGGGACATCTGGATTCCCATACATTTTGCATGCAATTTTGCTGCATTTTTTAAACTTACCTGTGCGTTTTTCTTAATTCAAGACATCTGGGTTCCCATATGTTTTCCATGCATTTTTAATGCATTCTGCTGCATTTTTTAAGCTTACCTGTGTTTTTTTTTTCTCTCAGTTCAGGACATCTGGGGTCCCATACTTTTTGCATGTGTTTTTGATGCATTCTGCTGCATTTATTAAAGCGGAAGTAAACCCATCGATTTAACGGCTTCAAAAAAAAGTTACGTTCCCGGCATGCCATAGAATGCTAGCTGTCATGTTGGTTGTGCTCTCAACCAAACTGTCAAACTATCCAATGGCTGGAGTCATAACTGATCACATGTGCAGCATCATGGCAGTTGAAGATTAGACAGAGACCAAGATGGCAGCTTCCTTGGCTGAAAATGATAGGAGGGTTTACTTCCGCTTCAAGCTTACCTGTGCGTTTTTCTCTGACCCAGGACAACTTACCATTTTCACGTGAGAGAAAATAAAAAAGTGCCACCTCTACCCCGATGGCCCCAGCTATCTATCCTCCATAACAGGGGTCCTACCATCCTCCCCCTCGTTACAGTCGAGACCAGGCACACAGACGGGATAGCAGTGTGCTACATTTACACTATAATATCAATTATCATTAAATGGTATGATAAATTAATTATAATATAATAATAATCTGCATCTGCGTTTATATGCAATCAGAGGCGCCCTCCCATTGCACACAGAGGCATTATGCAGAGTGTAAATGTAAATTACAGACAGGTAGAGGCGACACTGAGCACCACCACTACTTGGTGATCACTCTGAAGAGCTGTGTAACTGCCGGCATATTTATAGCCCACAGACCTGTGATGTCATAAGCTAGGGCCTTTGACTTGCTAACTGCCTAAATGCAGGTGTCCAGGGCACTGCCTGCTGGGTCCTTCTTTAGGGTGTCCATGGCAACACCTGCGTAACCAGGACAATCTCTTCTGGCTGCCCAGTAAAAGAGGACCCACATCAGTGAGAGATCTGAGTGGGGGGGGGACTCAGGTGAGATGGAACTATAAAGTGTATCTGATGTACTGACAGGTCCACTTTATATCCTATAAACACTCTTCTCTCCAGTTCTGTCATTGTCACAGCTTTATCTGAACACACTGCCAGTATGACCGGCTGAAATCTGTCTTCATATTATCTCCTCACCAGCCTGTGAGGGGAGAGGACCCGATTGTTACCGACGCTACCGATGGCTCCGGTAAGAGCCGGAGATGACCGAAACACAGTGGGGATTGAGCACTCCTCCATTCTTGGTACTATTGATACTATGTTGAATACATTTATAGTGGGAATCTGTGACCACTTACCGCAGTGTGTGATTTATATTCTAATATCTATACATGACTGTTGTATATCAGTGGTACATATCATAGACCACACGATATGTGTGTATCTTACTACCACACACATATATATGAAAACTTGAAATTTCACCTTTCGGTTGTCTGTTAGTTCTTTGATGTTCTCCCATACCCTGAGCCATAAGTTTACCAGCACCTACCCTGTATTTGTCCTGAGGAAGCTAATATTTTTAGTGAAAGGCGTCAATGAGCACGTTTTTGTAGGCATTACTGGATCAGAAATTTCTCTCCTACTTTGATACATTATGAAATCAATCTCTGTACCTTATATCCAGCCCTCTGTAACTGCATTATGGAGTAACTGGTAACTGTGTCTATACAGGGTGTTGTTTGTATGTTGGTTATATGTTTTATTATGCTGTAATAAAATGTATACCTTTTTATTGATTTTCCCTCTCATTGTGTGCCCACAAAGTCCACCAATTTTTTGACTTGGTCAATCCTTTTATATATATTTTGGATGTTGGCATGGTGAGGGTCCTCCCTACCTGTGCCCAACCACAGCGGCCATGACAAAGTCAAATGATGGTGTCACTATTCACTTGAAGCCAAATTTCAGTCTATTTTATTTATTTATTACAGGCACTTATATAGAGCCATCAATTTGCGCAGTGCTTTACATATTTATTATACATTCAGTCTGCTTATATCAGTGGTCTCCAAACTGCGGCTCAGGGGCCGGATGCGGCCCTTTGCTTGCTTTTAATCGGGCCCTTGGGGAACTAATTCCCCACACTGTCTGCAACAGTGGGGCATAGTTCCTAGAAACCGACACTGACCATGGGGCACTAGTCCTCTCACTGACATTAACAATGGGGCACTATTACCCCCATTGACACCAACTATGGGGCACTTTTTTCCCACCGATACCAATAATGGGGCACTATTCCTCCCACTGACACCAATGATGGGGCACTATTCCTCCCACTAACACCAATGATGGGGCACTATTCCTCCCACTGACACCAATGATGGGGCGCTAATTCTCCAACTATTTCTACAACTAATACCAATGATGGGGCACTATTCCTCCCATTGACACCAATGATGGGGCGCTAGTTCTCCAACTATTTCTCCAACTAATTCCAATGATGGGGCACTATTTCTCGCACTGACACCAATGATAGGGCACTATTCCTCCCACTGACACCAATGATGGGGCACCATTCCTCCCACTGACACCAATGATGGGGTGCTAATTCTCCAACTATTTCTACCAATGATGGGGCACTATTTCTCCCACTGACACCAATGATGGGGAGCTAATTCTCCAACTATTTTTCCAACTAATACCAATGATGGGGCACAATTCCTCCCACTGACACCAATGATGGGGCACTATTTCTGCAACTATTTCTCCAACTAATACCAATGATGGGGCACTATTTCTCCCACTGACACCAATGATAGGGCCAGTGCCGATCCTGACCTCCCTGGGGCCCTAAGCAAAATTCTGCTAAGGGGCCCTCTAACTGACCCGTGATGCAGTGATCCTCAGAGAGCCTCCCCTTACATCAGGGTCCCCAGAGAGCCCCCCTTAAATCAGTGTCCTCAGAGAGCCTCCCCCTACATCAGGGTCCCCAGAGAGCCTCCCCTTACATCAGGGTCCCCAGAGAGCCTCCCCTTACATCAGGGTCCCCAGAACGCCCCTCCTTACATCAGGGTCGCAGAGAGCCTCCCCTTACATCAGGGTCCCCAGAGAGCCTCCCCTTACATCAGGGTCCCCAGAAAGCCCCTCCTTACATCAGGGTCCCCAGAGAGCCTTCCCTTACATCAGGGTCCCCAGAGAGCCTTCCTACTTACATCAGAGTCCCCAGAAAGCCCCCCTCTTCAGAGGTTCCCGTGTACCTGGCTGGTGGAGGTGGGAGGCTGCGATCGGCAGCTCTATGGTGTCCACAGGCAGGGGGATCTCCCTGGAGCTAGTAGTTCTATCTCCGAATGTATACAGCGGAGAGGGGAGGGGCCTCTGATCCGGGCATCAGCAACAGTGTTCAAGCAGAGTCAAAGTGAAACTGATACCTGCCCGGGTCAGAGGCCCCTCCCTTCTCCTCTCCACTGTATACACTGACACTCGAGAGAGTACTACAAGCCCCAGGGATATCCCGCAGCCCACACAGGCATCATAGAGCTGCCGGTCGCCACTTTCCACCTCTCCAAATGCAACTGCAGCGACCCCTAAAGTTCTGCCACTGGATGTTGTAAACATTAATTGACGTGCTATGACAAGAGGGGGAGGCGGGAAGGGGTGCCACCTTTTCTTCAAGCCAAACCCCAACACTTTAGCGGCACACAGCATTTATTTAAATTTTTTTAGATCAGCAGTCAGCACCCCCCATTAGAGACCCCCATTAGCTCACAGTCCCCTTATATCAGTGCCCCCTCCCCCATAGAGACCTCTATTAGAGAGAGACCCCCCATTCTGTTGTATTGTCTAAGCCTTACCGGGGGCAGGCAGGACAGTTACTAAAGCCGCTGTGTGAATGGTAACCGGCCAGAGTTAGGGAGGGAACTGGCTAAGTGTGTCTGAACCGGCCGGAGTTAGGGAATGGAGCTGAATGGGAGGTGAAGCGGCTCTAAGAAAATTGCCGCTGTGCACACACATGGGAAAGTGTCATTGGTTGCTAGGACAACAGCAGACCTAGCAACCAAAGACTGCAAAGCATTCACAGGCTGGCAGGAGGGGGGGGGCGGGTAGACACCCCATGGGGGAGAAGGCAGAGGGAGAGAGTGCACAGCAGAGAAAGCTGCAGCCAGAAGGAATATTTACTGAATTCAAGGATACCCCCCCCCCCCCCCCCCAGGACAGGTACCTGATGGCAGTGCCAGGACAAGGTAATCCAGCGCATTGGGCAGATGACAAACTGCGCCCACAGTTCCTATCTCGGTCTCAGTGTGTCTCCCGCTGGGAATGAAGGCAGCTTCTCTGTCTTCCCCTCTCCAGTCATATGATATGTCACATGACAAGGAGAGGGCAGTCTGCCCTTACTCCCCAGTGGCACTGCACTGAGACTGAGGTGTCCTCTTTATTCTGCCCACAGTAGGTATATGTAGGCAATATGTTGCCTCCTCATCACCTGTTTTAACCCCCCCAAATGACGATTTTTCATCTAGTGTTTGGCCACCTTAAGACTGAGCTACCCCTAGACTTCCAGTGATCAAGGAGCCACATTTGAACTTTAAAGGGTAACTCTACTTTCGTAGGAAAACAATAGCAAATGTAAAAAAATTATAATATAGTGTATACAATTCAGACACAAGTCATATTGTAATTGAATTTTATAAAAAATGACCTTTCCTTTTCAATCTGCAGCTCTGTAATTTTCTGTAAAATGCAATATGACTACCTGGTGTACAGAACGCCCCCCAGAAACATAATTTCCTGCTTGTGTGATTGACTCACTGATTATCCCAGAAGTCTGCACTAAGATGCAAGTCAGATTTTGGGCATCCCCTGCAAAAAAAAAATAAAACTTTTTGGTGAGATACTCCCAAAGGGAAATCACATCTAAAGGGATGCAGACCCTGTGCCCTGGGCCCTGTGGGTACAGCAGCTGATTGATAATTATAAAATCACTCCCATACAGATTCACTCTGCACATGGACAAAAGTTTGTTAAAATCCTTTCAATATACATACATCACTCAGAGGGGAATATTTTTTTTTTTTTCAACAAAAGTGGAGCTACTCTTTAAGAGTCCAACCAGTATAGCCCTGGGACAGGGGAATTCAGAAGGTTAGAAAGCCATGAAAACAACCAAGGACTGAGTTTTGAGTTGACTCTGCAGATATTATGTGCTCCCTCCACCCACCCTCTTCTTTACCAGTGCAGTGGTCTCCAAACTGTTGCCCATGGACCAGATGTGGCACTTTGCTTGTTAATACCTGGCCCATAAGGCACTACTACTCACATTAATACTAACGATGGGGAATAATTCCTCCCACTGATACCAATGAGGCATGAGTTCTTCTACTTGTACCAACAATGGGCACTATACTCCAATCAATACCAATGATGGGTCCCTATTCCTCCTCCTACTGATCATGGATGCTATGTAATTTTGTTATTCTTACTGACCACCAAGCCTGAGGGGTATTTTCTACTCCCACTGACCACAGTCCAAACTCCCTAAAGTTCGAAAGACAATAAACTGGCCCTTTGTTTAAAAAGCTTGGAGACCCCTGCACTAGTGCAATAAAATCTACAAATATCTTAACTAAAGAAACCGGTGCCTATCAATTTGCATATCCAGAGATCGCAACTGCTCCCTAAGATGAATGTACCTGGGATTTTAATCGTCAAGTAACTGAGATTTCGCAATGTATTGGCTTGTGAGCTTAACCGCTTCCGAACCGCAAACCGCACAGTTACTGCGCAAAACAATGCACCTGTACTTTGTGTCTTCTTCCGGGTTTGGGGCACACGTACACACTGCCACTGACCCACTCCTGCTGTGATTGGACACAGCAGGAGCCAATTAGTGGGTCCGGTGGACGCAATGTCCACTGGGATCCACCGATCGTTGACAGGAGAGGCAGAACGGCGGTCTGCCTATGTAAACATGGCAGACCGCCGTTCTGTCAGAGAGGAAGATGGAGATCTTGTGTTTCTGCTAAGCTGAAATACGGGTCTCTCTCTTCCTCCATTTAAGCCACCCCCCACACAATTAGTAAGCACACCCTAGGAGCACACCTAACCCTTTGATCTCCCCTGATGTTAACCCCCTTCCCTGTCGATATCATTAGTGCAGTGACAGTGCTTTTTTTTTTAGCACTGATCACTGTATTAATGTCAATGGCCACCGAAAAGTGTAATTTAGTGTCCGATTTGTCTGCCACAATGTCGCAGTCCCGATAAAAATCACTGAACAACGCCATTACTGGTAAAAATAAAAATGCCATAAAAATATCCCATAGTTTGTAGATGCAATAACTTTTGCGCAAATCCAATCAATATATGCTTATTAGGATTTTTTTTTTTACCAAAATATGTAGCAGAATACATATTGGCCTAAATTGATGAAGGAATTTTTAAAGATTTTTTAAATGTTTTATTGGATATGTTTTATAACAGCAGGTAAAAAATATATATATTTTTTTTTTTCAAATATGTCAGCCTTTTTTTGCTTGTAGCGCAAAAAATAAAAACTACAGAGGTGATAAAATACCACCAAAATAAAGCTCTATTTGTGGGGAAAAAAGGACTTAAATTTTGTTTGGGTATAGCGTTGCATGAACGAGCAATTGTCAGTTAAAGTAACGCAGTGCGGTATCGCAAAAAAATGGCCTGGTCATGAAGGGGGTGAAACCTTCCAGGGCTGAAGTGGTTAAAATGTTACTTAACCCACAACAGTAACTTTAGTCTTTATATGCAGTAAAGCATGCTTGTTATACTCACTGTGGAACCTAAGGGGTTAATCCTCTGCATTGTGTAAAAAGGCTGTTTTATTTTGTCTCCTCTGATCCTCCCCTTCTTCCACTGTTCCCTAATCATTTCCTGATAGTACAGAGCTTGGGAAAAAGCTGCACATGCTCAGTTTGGTGTGGGTTGCTAGAGAGTTTTTTTTTTTTACTTGGGCGAGTGCATGTGATCAGCACAGGGCCAATCAGCACTGTCCCAACAGAGGGTCAGGGGACATTAATGGGAGAATGAAAGCTCCTCCTACAAGCTTTAACCAGACACTGATAGAAGTCACAAGACTGCTCTAACTGCTGATGGGAAAGGTATTGTCAGGGCTGGGCTCAGCTCTTCCTTCTCTGAGCTGGCCGCTCAGCTGTCTGCTAATTGCCAGCTCCTATCTCTCCACAGTTACTCAGTTGTTAATGATATCCTGCTCGTCAGTCCTGCCTACTTAAGCCGTTCAGTCCAGAGGATCTCTGCCTTCACCTTGGTCAACATCACAGAAACTATCTCCTGCAATCCTGTTCAAGACTTGCTTTGCTGACATCTCTTCTGGCTCCAGATCCTGCTTGCTGTTCCACTACATTAATCCCTGACTTCTGGCTTGGCTGACTATCCATTCCGCTTACTGAACTTTGACTATGTTTTTGACTACGTCTGTTCTTTTTTCTTTTATTATTAAACAAGTGTGATTCAACTGTACTTCTGTCTCGGCCTGATTTCATGGTTTCTGACAGGTATTTAGCAGTTTATATTTACTAAAATAATTGCATTTCCATATTATGTGTACTGTGGGAGACCAGATATAGTGAATGCAGGGTCCTGGGTTTAGTAACACTTTAAAGTCAATATTTACCACATCTATTGAGGATCAGTCAAAATAATTAGTTATATCTGTATCACAAAAAATCCAGTTTCAGCCATCATTCTTTTAATGCAGCCCTTGGGGGGAGTGAAAGCTGTCATGAAGTGAGACAGATATACAAACCACATGTCATATAATGTACTGTAAATAGCTAAAAATGTTGCAATTCCAATCATATGCTTCCTATCAACAAAACTTTTATATCA
Source organism: Lithobates sylvaticus (assembly GCA_028564925.1). NCBI lineage: Eukaryota > Metazoa > Chordata > Amphibia > Anura > Ranidae > Lithobates > Lithobates sylvaticus. Next base: position 183,240,234 of record CM053033.1, on the reverse strand, counting down.
CATGTTCTGCTCTAGATCTGTATGATGCTCATTTATAACATCATACACCTTTTAAATGATTTCATTTTGTCAACGTAAATACAGTTAGCATGTAAGGTATTCCAGATATATTTTGTTTTCCAAGTATCCTATGTATTTATTTATATATTTATTGTATCTTTTAGTTTTTTTTTTTTTTTATATTGCTAACCTTTACATATATTGAATAGCATGGCTGAATCTAGCATAAGTTGTGATTGCAGAGCTGATTGGTACCATATGGGGGAATCTGCAGCCTGTTTTTGACATCTGAAACAGCTTGGGGTGTGAAGATTATCCTGTGACAACTCTGGATGAGCATAATTGGGATTTATTATATACAGTATTGCTCCAGTTTCCTTATACCAACTGCCCTTGAGATGCTGCTATCCAGGATGGTACCCAGTACACCATGACCCATTTGTGGTTATGGTATTACCTCTAAAATCCTGGCATGACAGATAAACTTACCGTTTGGGACTCCAATACTTTGTACCCTCGTTGACTTCCTCCTAATATACTATGTGGTGTTGTTGGATGCTACACTCTGTTCTGCTGCACTTAAGGAAGACTCTTTTCCTATTCTCTATGTTACATATTATCTTCATCCATATTCTCAACACACAGTGATTGAATTTCACAAAACACAAAAATATAGCCTCAATGTTACACATGCTGTATTAAGCTTATATGGTATTTATTATAGTAGGTGGGGCTGAGGGTGCTTTTTCATTTGTATGTACACGTTGTAATGTATGGCCTATATGATTTTATCTGTGAGTGTCCATCATACACTTTTAAATTTGTTGTAATAAAAATCAATTTTTAAACCTTTGTTTTGGTGTTAGGATTGTCCCAATTTCTGCATCTGAATAAGGCCCCTTCTCATCGGGGAATCTGCCCGCTGATCCCTGGGGATGGCTGGTCAGTGTCCACTCCGCTTATGCAGAACTGACACAGACGCAGCCCGCTCTCCTCTATGTGTGGTTAGAAGTAAACGGACCGCCTGTCTGTTTATACACGACTGCCATCCGATCCACTAGACAGATGGGGAACAGAACCCCCATCCCTCTGTTTTTAGCGGACAGGATCGGATTGGATGTCGGCAGGTGTCAACGGAAACATGGCCGTTGACACCTGACCTTCCACAGAGGGCAGGGGATGGTCCGATCAGGTCTGCCTAAAAAACTGACAGGCGGACCCAATTGTTCCATCTGTGTGAAAGGGGGCTAAATATTGTAATCTGTAGCAGGGATGGTGACACTTTCTCAATGCCTACCCAAGTGAGATTTTGGAGTAATCTTTAAATATAAATGTGAGCTGCATCTGGTGTTGTGTAAGTATGGGCCGTGCACACTAGCGGACTTACATCCATTTCATTTTGAGTAGTCCTAAAATGCAAAACAACTAGCTGTTAATTTTTTGCTCATTACATTGTCTTCCCACATAAACCCAATCTTGGTGTCTCCTGAGGAAGTGGGTGCTGTACCACAAAACGCGTAGAGATTACAGCTCCTATGAATTAAGAATTAAGCGGCCTTATCAAAATGTCTTTACATCAATATTAGCAATATGTATGTACATTGGTTATATGCTTTTTATGATGATATGACTATAAATTGGATTTTGCCTGTTTTTATACAATATGAAATATATTTTTTATTGTTATAATATTTTGTTTCCCTGCATCCAATTCGCATGGCAGAAGGCTGTGACAGGCTCTCAATGGAGCCTGTTCACACATCTCTGTGGCGGCTGCAGTGTGCACAGCAGAAGGGTCCTGTGTGTCTATAGCTCTGTTTCAGGTCCGAATATAGGCAAAAATTCGGACCTGAAACGGTGAAAGGGGATGCACCGGACCCCCTGCTGTGCCCTGCGCCGCACATAGTTTAAACCTAAGCCTTACACAGGACTAATTATCCTTCCAGTATGTCTTTAGAGCGTGGGAGTGAACCAACACAAGCATAGGGAGAACATGCAAATAGTGTCCTTGCTGGGATTTCAGCCAAGGTCCCTGGTACCGCAAGGCAGAAGAGCTAATCATTAACAAAAGTACACAGAAGTCAGGCACAATTCAAGAATGAATCTGTAAGCAGAGTTGAGACTACCTACAGAGTTGCTGTCTTATAACGTGGGTATCTCAGACATCAGGCCAAAGCAGCAATACTGTATATGCAGCACTGAACATGGCCCACTTCAAGGAGAAGACATTTTTTTACAGTGAAATTGTGGCATTAATTACTGCTTAAAAGTATTGTAATGATTGTTGATAAGTTTAGGATTTTTCTGGCATCTGCTTCCCTGAGTCCATTTAAACACTTGCAGCCATTACTGAGCCCTGATGAAGGGGCTGCCTTGGTTGCATGTGAGCCACCTAACCAGTGAGCTTTTTGAATGCTTGTCTTTTTTTCTTTTGCTACTCAGTACCAACAAAATTAAGCATAAGCTACTGTGGAGGTCTGCATTAAAGTCAACCTGTTGAATTGACCTATATAGGCAAAAAAAAGAAGATAGGCAGCCAGTGTAGGCATTGGAGATACATTAAGGTCCATAAATATTGGGACATCAACACAATTCTAATCTTTTTGTCTCTATACACCACCACAATGGATGATTTGAAACTGTAGACTCAGCTTTAATTTGAGAGTATTTACATCCAAATCAAGTGAATGGTGTAGGAATTACAACAGTTTGTATATGTGCCTTCCACTTTTTAAGGGACCAAAAGTAATGGGAAAAATTAACAATCATCCATCAAACTTTCACTTTTTAATACTTAGTTGCAAATCCTTTTCAGTCAATTACAGCCTGACGTCTGGAACGCATAGACATCACCAGACACTGGGTTTCATCCCTGGTGATGCTCTGCCACGCCTCTACTGCAACTGTCTTCAGTTCCTGTGTCACGTACCTAGTGATGAGCCCAGAATGCAGAAGGAGACCTCTTTTGCATCCCTGACTCGCGGCCCCTGATAGGAAACAGGAGGCACGAGAGTCTAAGGTAGCACGAGTGCCTGGCAGGATCAACAGCGAGGAGCTGTAACTGGATCAGCAGATCTTGGCAGCAGGAGACAGGAACCAGCAGGAACCAGGAATCACACAGGAGCAGGTAATATGCACTGGAGATGATGCACAGAAGGGTCAGGCAAGCCTGGTCAAATCAGATGGTCGGTACAGGAACAAGTGCAGAAGACAGGAACAGAGTCACAAGGCAGGCCGGGTTGGTAGCAGGCAGGCACAGATGGACCAGAGGGAGAGGCAGATGCAGAGTTGTAGACAAGCCGGAGGTCAGAGGCAGGCAGAAGGCAGGGAAGGTCACAGGTCAAGCCGGGTAAACACAAGATCAGATCAAGTCAACAGATAGGGCACAGGAACGCTGTAGATCAGGCAGCAATGTCTGAGGGGAGAGCTGTGTTTAAATAGCTCGCCTAGCGCCAATAACTGTGCACGCACACGCACTCGGGAGCTAACGCACGTTCCTGCGCACGCGCATGCTGCTAGACGCCCACAGGCGCGCACAGGCAGGTGAGGAACCACTGTTCCCAGCCAGCCTTTCCTGACATCCTGCTTGTTCTTGGGGAATTTTCGCTTCAGTTTTGTCTTCAGCAAGTGACATGCATGCTCAATCGGATTCAGGTCAGGTGATTGCATAACATTCCACTTCGTCCCCTTAAAAAACTCTTTGGTTGCTTTCGCAGTATGCTTCGGATAATTGTCCATCTGCACTATGAAGCGTCATCCAATGAGTTCTGAAGCATTTTGCTGAATATGAGCCAGATAATATTGCCCGAAACACTTCAGAATTCATCCTGCTGCTTTTGTCAGCAGTCACATCATCAATAAATACAAGAGAACCAGTTCCATTGGCAACCATACATGCCCACGCCATGACACTACCACCACATGCTTCACTGATGAGGTGGTATGCTTTGGATCATGAGCAGTTCCTTTCCTTCTCTACACTCTTCTCTTCCCATCACTCTGGTACAAGTTGATCTTGGTCTCATCTGTTCATAGGATGTTGTTCCAGAACTTTGAAGGCTTTTTTAGATGTTGTTTGGCAAACTCTAATCTGACCTTCCTGTTTTTGAGTCTCACCAATGGTTTACATCTTGTGGTGAACCCTCTGGATTCACTCTGGTGAAGTCTTCTCTTGATTGTTGACTTTGAGACACATACACCTACCTCCAGGAGAGTGTTCTTGATCTGGCCAACTGTTGTGAAGGGTGTTTTCTTCACCAGGGAAAGAATTCTTCGGTCATCCACCACAGTTGTTTTCCGTGGTCTTCCAGGTCTTTTGGTGTTTCTGAGCTCATTGGTGCGTTCTTTCTTTTTAAGGATGTTCCAAACATCCTTAAAAATTTGGCCACACCTAATGTTTTTGCTATCTCTCTGAGGGGTTTGTTTTGTTTTTTCAGCCTAATAATGGCTTGCTTCACTGATAGTGACAGCTATTTGGATCTCATATTGAGAGTTGACAGCAACAGATTCCAAATGCAAATAGCACACTTGAAATGAACTCTGGACCTTTTATCTGCTCCTTGTAAATGGGATAATGAGGGAATAACACACACCTGGCCATAGAACAGCTAAGCAGCCAATTGTCCCATTACTTTTGGTCCCTTAAAAAGTGAGAGGCACATATACAAACTGTTGTAATTCCTACACCGTTAACCTGATTTGGATGAAAATACCCTCAAATTAAAGCTGAAAGTCTGCAATTAAAGCACATATTATTTGTTTCATTTCAAATCCATTGTGGTGGTGTATAGAGCCAAAAAGATTAGAATGTCCTAATATTTATGTACCTGACTGTAATTGGAGATTTTGTTATATCTTTTTTCTTTAATTTCAACAGTCACTACATACATCCTAAATAGGCCTGATTTAAAATTGTATCTGATAGATAGAGATAGCTTAAAATTAACCTTACGTATAACTTATAGAATATATAGATTAAGTAAATTAAAGTGGTACCTAGTGGTGCTAGTTTTTTTTTTTTAAATCTTAACCCATTCTCTGCATAAAGGTAAAGGAACACTTCAGTACCTTTCTACACCCGCATATCTCCAAACACTTACCTGTGGTCTGTTGACATAGCTGCCAGGCATGGACAATCTGTGCAGCTTGTCTGCTCTTTCACATTCTGGAGGTCATACTGAAGGCAGGGGATCCATAGGCTCCTACTGCCATCAGTCAAATTGTTAGGAGGAGTGAAGTGGAGGGAGCCGGGCCATGGCCTCCCAATCATTGTGCGTGTCTATGGAGGCACACAGCACCAGCTGGAAGCATGTATTGCACAGGGGTCTCCTTAGGAGCCAGCTAGCTAAGGAGACACCTGTCAACAGGAAGGGGGGCTAGAGACTTGGGAACTAGCCAAAAGAGAATAAAACTGGCGCCAGTAAGTTTGGACCTCCCGTTAAAGCAAACATTTAATGAAAATAGTGCATTGTACATCAATTACTTTTCTCCTCAGTCTTTATTCCAAACACCTCTTCCTAAGCCATCCTGCAGTGTAATGGATGAAAGTCAAAGTTTCCTCTGAGCCAAGCTAATTTCCTACCCTGGGGACAAGACATTTTTCCCTGCTCATTATCTTCTTGGGCCCTGGTCTCCTCACTGCTCCTGTGAGTTCTCCTGCCTCTGAAGCATTTCAGAGAGGACCCAGCCGCTGGAAGTGTCACCTCCACCAATATGAGGTGTCCACATCATACAGGCAGTGATGTGGATATCTGTCAGAATGATCACGTACATGCCTGTGTCCGAAGATATGCTCATGTGCATAGTACAGCTCATGCACCAGTGAACAGAATCAGGGCTGTGCTTGAGCCAATGTATGTTTGCTAATGTGAATGTGCATTAGCGTGAATGACTGTGCACGTTTGGCACTGGTGTTTTGGCACCCAGTGACCTAATTAAGGTATTGCAGAATTTTGGAGAGTTGCTGAACGGTCATCAGTTTCAATGACCAAACCTGCTTCCTGTTTCTTCTGCGCTTTGACCAGGCTTGCCTTCTGACTCTGTCTGATCATGATCTCCTGTTATCGACTTTGGCTTGTGATCTGACTCCATTGTTTGCCTGCTGATATTGTACTGCTTCTGTGTGATACTGACCTCAGCCTGGCTTCTGTCTTCTGAATCTGTACCTCCTGTGCTCAGTTGTTGCTAACTTTGGCCTGTTTGACTATATGACTAAAACTATGACTCCCACACCTGGGATTTCTTGCGCTCCACCTGTGTGACAGCATTCTGCAGTCCTGCATCCACAGCATCTCAGCATTACCTGCACTGTCATCTGGTCAGGACCCATGCCATGCCTCGTTCAGCTATACCCTGTCACCAACTCCAGAGGAATGTGGGACAGGATATGTTAGGGAAGCCCTACTGTCAGCTCAGCCTCTATTAGGTACATTACAGTACCCAACGAAAGACCCCAGGTAATAAACAGAAAGAGAGTGAAGGATCGCCATGTGACTTGCTACAGATAAGTAAAATGGGCATTTGGAAAGGTCATCCCAGCAGGTAGTTAGTGGGGGGGGGGGGGGGGAATATCCTGGAGTTGGGCCTTAAAAAAATTAGGATCAATAGTAGATAATGCAAATGGTGGGCAAGAAGCTGAGATCAGGAGCCCATGCAGTTAGGTAGATAACACAGCAATGTCTCTTATCAGTTTGTCCCACCTTTCAGCAGACATCAAATCCTTCTAAAAAAAAAAAAAAAATAGGATTTAATTTTAATTTACGGTCTTCCCTTTGCTGTGAGATTTCCTATGTTGTAGTTGTTTTATGAGCTCAGTTATCTAATATAGATATAGAATATCTATAAAACACAACTGACCCCACTACCCAGAAAGTGCAGTCATGTATTCAAATTCTGCATTTTCACCAGGCCCCAAAATAAAAAACTGCACCGAAATAAATTCAAACATCTCCAAATCACTCTTTAAGCATGATCACAACAATAAAACTCAAATGATCCAATCTATTTTGAGCACAAGCCAGATGAATTGCTGCTTTAAAACCATTTTTTTTTTTTTTTTGCATTATTTTTCCCTTGTTTAATTCTGTTGCAGTCAGAGCCAAGGGACCGGATACAGAGAAGCCTATGGGGAGATCTAATGGACCGATTCAATTTCCAAAGCATGACGCCACTTAAGCATTAGGACTAGAGCAAAGGGAAGAGAGAAGGAGAGTGTGGGAGTGTGTGTGAGAGAGAATGAGAGAGAGAGAGGAATGAAAGGATGGGAAAAGATGAGACTGGAACATGCATTAAAAAAGCATTGTCATCAATTATATTAAATTATACAATTCAGATTTCTTTGTTAAAGGATTCGGTGGATTTGCAGGGATTTTTTTTTTAAAAAAAGGGGATATTTAAGTCTCTATAGGGCTTGCAGTGTACGCCACTGAGTGTGATTGAAGATAGAGAGGAAAGGACATTTCAGTTGCATGGAGCTATATCATAAAATAATTATACTATGGGAAGGAGAGACAGAGACATACACACAGCCAGTGAGGAGACTGACAAAACCCCTTGGATCCCGCCTCTCTCCACCCCCTTAACTCATTCACAAGATAACTGAGAATATCCGCATTCACAAAACACAGTGACACAGATCAGCACCACCTCTCAGCAGCAAGGCACAGTCAGTCTGTGCTGACCGGAGATGTACACATAGAGGAAGCCAAGGAAACACTGCTAGCTAAGGCTTGCAGACAAAAACCAATGCTTAGAGCTGTTCTAGAGATTTGCAGAGGAATATCCCTTGAACTAAAGCCATATCTGCGGATTTATCCCAGAGACACTATGCAACCCAGCTACAATCTTGGGAGCGATTGCATCCGTCTGTAGCATCTCTGGATTTTCTGACGCTGTAAGCCGCAAAAAAAATTGCGCGTGATCCCTCGCTGCTGGTGTGGTGTTTGGGGGGGACACACCTATACGTCAGTAGCCCACGGTCAAGGAGGAGTATTCATTGAGACTTTTCCTATAGCTGGGATGCATACAAAGGGCAAGACGGAGAAGCAGTAGCTACCTGGATCTGGGTGGAGACTATATACTTGCCTAGCACCATGGATCTAAATATGCACATAGGTAAAATGGATATATATTTTGTAACATTTATTAACCTTTTTTCAGTTATTGCAGATTTTTTTTTTTTTCTTATGTCATCGGTCTTTTTATATAATATGAATGAACTGTGTGGGTAATGCAAGAACCCATATTAACCAATCAGAAATGATCGAATTGGTTTGCCAAGGGTATGCACTTTGCACATCCGAGCTGTTGCAAGCACTGGTGTGTGTTGTATGTTCAATTCACATGCAGTGGCCTTTGGCAAAGCAAAGATAATATGCAGTAATGCATAGCAACAACCAATCAGAAATGATCAAATTGGTTTGCCAAGGGTATGCACTTTGCACATCCGAGCTGCTGTAAGCACTGGTGTGTGTTGTATGTGTAATTTGCATGCAGTGGCCTTTGGCAAAGCAAAGAAAATATGCAGCAATGCATAGCAACAACCAATCAGAAATGATCAAATTGGTTTGCCAAGGGTATGCACTTTGCACATTCGAGCTGCTGTAAGCACTGGTGTGTGTTGTATGTTCAATTCACATGCAGTGGCCTTTGGCAAAGCAAAGAAAATATGCAGTAATGCATAGCAACAACCAATCAGAAATGGGCTGCCATCGCTCTGAATAGTTTATGCTGAAAAAAGTGAAATGTGATTGGATGCTTTAATTCAAAGCACTTGATGCATCCCAGTTCCTCTTTGCATTGCCTTTTTTTTGAAATAATCTCTTTTGGCTGCATATTTTGTGATTCTAAATCTTAAATAAAGCAGGTGAGGTTGGTATAAACTGATGGACTATGTAGCTGTGTAGTTATGTTTAACTCTAATCTACATTGTCTTGTGTGTTTACTACGGAAAGAATGAAAATGAATCTCAAGAAATGTAGTGGACATTAATCCTTCCTTTACAAATAACAGATCAATGGTCTATACTCTACATGTAGCTTATAGATAAAAAAAGAATATGCAGTAATAATACTTAGCAATGCAGTTTTGCATATAAACCACACTATAAACACTTAATAAGGCAATGCACAACCATGTTAAGACTTTTAAAGAATGCACTAAAAATGAAAATAAATAATTCTATCTTTTTTTTTTTTTTTCTGTATACAGTGTGCTATATTATACCATCAGCACATGCCTCCATGGTGGATTTCATATTGCTTAATTCTAATGTAGGATAAACAGCATCTGTATTGATGCACAGCCTTCATGACAGCAGGCCTGTAACAGTTCAGAAAAACAATAAAATAAATAACAAATGCTGATTGTATACTATTTTACTAAATCATCTCGTTTTAGCAAGTGGACTTTTCCTTTTTTTTTTTTTTCCTTTTATCTATATCCGATATATTGCACTGGATTTCAACTCTCATTTACAATACAACCAGCTTAACCACTCCTTATTCTGCACGATGCAGCATTGTAGAGGCATGCATTTGAATTGTGCTGTAAACAACTAATAAAGCAGCAAATATACCAAAAAAAAAAAGGCAAACTTTTTTTACTTTGATACTCCGACATGTTTATGCTGTTTGTAAATGTAGATATGCTTGCAGATGAAAATAGGTGGAGGCGATTCATAGTAAGGATAGCATGATAAGAGCTTCCAATTCTATACTTATTAGCAGTAAATGTATGTGTATGCTTGTAAAGTCTATGGGTTATAGTAGGGAAATGTGTTGTGTGATGAATGTATAGTAAGACATTTAAATAAATATATAGTTTAGGTATAGCAATGTAGTGTGAATCGTTCCTTATATAATATCATATAATCTTTAGGAAATATTGGCACTGTCACTAAATCCCATAGCTTCCAATTTGAAACCTACATGAATGAAGAGGGAGTTGACTTAGTCACTCATGCAGCAGATTAATGTTTTTCTATTCATGGGTCCTTGTAACCTTGGCTTCATCCATCCATATGGAACAGCGGGTTCTTGTGGCTAGTTACATCACAGTCTGTGCCACAGATACAATACAAATGTTCTCTTCAAATTTTGGGTGCCATAACAACCTCAGTCCTTTTTTGTACAGCAGAGCTTGCCTTGCCCTACAACAGCAGTTTAAGGATGGCCACACACAAATACAATCTAATTGTACGATCTGTGTATAATCTACTTTGAATTTTACCATCGACTGTGTAATGTAAGGGCCTACTTTAAAAAAGCCATTGATTTACGCCCCAATGACATAGGCCCCCCCCACACAATATATTATCTAATCAGATGTGCGTGGCAGAATTAGGATTAGAAATGGGCCAACGGACAGATAAAGGATAGCGTGGGGTAGATTTATAAAACTGGAGCAATGGAAATTAGAGCTGATACCAATAATCAGTCAGTGGGATGTTAGCTATCAGTTGCGGAAAGATCAATTTTTATGCATCATCTCCATTGGGTCATCTGATAATACCTTTTTAGCTAAAATTATTCTATAATCCTTAAAATATATGCTTTATATTTAGGATTGTAGTTTAGGCAAAGCAGGACACATACATTATTGGCTCTAATCTGTTAGAGATTTTTGTGCTGATGTTATTGCTAAACCAGCAACCTATACATATGCCTAATACTGCGCTGGGTTAGATAGCGGGCACTTTCACCCCCTTCCTGCCTGGGCCAATTTCCAGCTTTCAATGCTGTTGCAATTTGAATGACAATTGCGCGGTCATGCTACACTGTACTCATATAACATTTTTATCATTTTTTTGAGACAGATAGAGCTTTCTTTTGGAGGTATTAATCACCACTGGGTTTTTATTTTTTCTAAACAAACGAAAAAAGACAGAAACTTTTAAAAAAATATATTTTTTTTCTTAGTTTCTGTAATAATATTTTGCAAATAAGTAATTTTTATTCTTTACTGTTAAGCACTGATAGGTTACACTGATAGGCTGCACTAATGGACACTGATGAGACTGCACTGATGTGCACTGATAAGGCTGCACTGATGAGGAGGCACGGGTGAGCACTGATGAGGCTGCACTGATGAGCACTGATGAGGCTGCACTGATGAGGAGGCACTTATGGGTACTGATGAGGCGGCACTGATAAGCTGCACTGATGCGCACTGGTGCGGCAGCCTTGATGGGCAGTGATGAGGCTGCACTGATGAGTTTGCACTGATGGGCACTAATGAGGCTGCACTGATGGGCACTGATAAGCTGCACTGATGGGCACTGATTAGGCAGCACTGACGAGGCAGCACTGATGGGCAATGATAAGCTGTGCTGATGAGGAAGCACTGATGGGCACTAATGAGGCTGCACTGATGGCTGGGCACTGATAAGGCAGTTCTGATGGGCACCGATAAGCTGCACTGATGGGCACTGATAAGCCAGCACTGATGAGGCTGCAATTATAGCCACTGATGAGGCAGAACTGATGGGCACTGATGAGACAGCACTGATGGGCACTGATAAGGCAGCTCTGATGGGCATTGATTGGGCAGCACTGGTGAGGCAGCACTGATGGGGCACTGATTAGGCAGCACTGATAAGGGCAGCACTCATGGGCACTGATAAGCTTCACTGATAGGCTGCACTGATAATCAGGGCACTGATGGTCAGTGCCCTGATTATCCGTGTGAATGTGTCATGTCAGCATTGCCGGTTACTCGCTTTCTTCTCCTCACGCTGTGACACGCACTGTCGATAACCGGTAAGCCTGTTCTCATGAGATCACCTGTGATTGGACACAGCTGATCACATGGATCCTTTACTATGATTGGCCCTTTACCGCGATCTGTGATCAGCTGTGTCCTAAGGATGGGGGGAGGCGGTGCGCTCCCCAGGAGGTGAGCGGGGAGCATGGTTCTGGAAGCATGTCCATGGACGCCATGGATGCCCTCAAATAACGAGAGAGCCATGCTATAGCTGTGGCTATAGCGTGGTCATAAGGTACTGGGGGATTTTTTTTGTCTTAGTAAAAGAGTGACAGTTTTGGGGAGCTCCATTGCTAACTGAGGGTGGATGTGATTATAGTTCTCATGGTGGCATTCAAATAAAAAAAAAACAGGTGTTAAACCCTATAGGCAGCAATTCACTGAGTGCCCGTTCACACTATGCCCACACTAGAATCGCACAGGAATGGGTTGAAACCTGTGCGATTCAACCCACATTCAAAACGTACTGCTTTTGCAATCTGCAGCAGGTGTCAATAAAATGTTAACGACATCCCAAACGCAGGTCTCAAATGCTGTGCTTTTGCCCGCACCAGATCGCATGGTACTTTTGTACCATATGTTCTGGTTACAGTCCATTTTAAAAAGTAGTGCATGCATTACTTTTGGCGCAGTGCAAGTTTTTAGCCCATTCAAAATGAAGAGAGCCGCATGTAAATCGCACAGGAACGCACAGCGTGTTTCTGTGCAATTATGATGTGGGCATGGTGTTATCTGGCCCTAATGTTAATTTATACCTTTTATTATTTGTGTGGCTTCAAAGACCTGTGGTCATTACAGGCTGCACGGTAATAGCCATCTTAGAGGTGCAAATAATTAAATCCAGCCTTGATAGTAGGCCACTGTGGTTTACTCACTTTTATTTATTTAGTATTTATTATCTCTTTGACTGTATGCACTCAATATAAATCCCAGAGTCTTCCAAAATAAGGCTAGAAATTAAGCTCCTTATAGCAACCAGTCAGAATCAGGGGCGGACTGACCATTCGGCCACTCGGGCACTTCCCGAGGGCCCCGGGCCACTAGGGGGCCCCATCAGGGTTGCCAGCCTCAGTAAAACCAGGAACAGTATGTAAAAATCTGTGTTTTTTTTACATCTGTTTCTGAAATGTCCCTTACCAACATCCTTTTGGTCTAAAAATCCAGAGATTATAGCTGCCCCACCTCTCCAGTACCTTCTCAGCCAATAGAAACATGTCTGTGTATACTGTGTGTACATTTATGTGTATTCTGTGTGTACATTTATGTGTATACTGTGTGACTGTATACTGTGTGTGTGTATACTGTGTGGCCACATAATATCTGATTGCCTGGGGGCCCCATAATCTCCTATTTCCCGGGGGCCCTATGAGTTGTCAGTCCGCCCCTGGTCAGAATCCACCCCCTATTTTACTGGTGCAGTTTAGGAAACATACAAAAAGATTGTATTGGTTGCTATGAGCAACACTTCCACTGCTACTGATGTCTGTGTCAACGGCTCCCCAGGCTATGATGGATATATACACTCACCGGCCACTTTATTAGGTACATCTGTTCAATTGCTTGGTAACACATATTGCTAATCAGCCAATCATATGGCAGCAACTCAATGCATTTAGGCATCTAGATGTGGTGAAGACAACTTACTGAAGTTCCAACCGAGCATCAGAATGGAAAAGAAAGTGGATTTAGAAGACTTCTAACGTGGCATGGTTGTTGGTGCCAAATGGGCTGGTCTGAGTATAAAAAAAAAAACTGCTGATCTACTGGGATTTTCAAGCAAAACCATCTCCAGGGTTTACAGAGAATGGCCCGAAAAAGAAAAAATATCCAGTGAGTGGCAGTTGTGTGGACCAAAATACCTTGTTATTGTCAGAGGTCAGAGGAGAATGGGAAGACTAGTTTGAGATGATAGACAGACAACAGCAACTCAAATAACCACTCGTTATAACCAAGGTATACAGAATACCATCTCTGAACGCACAACAAATCAAACCTTGAAGAAGATGGGCTACAGCAGCAGAAGACCACACCGGGTGCCACTCCTGTCAGCTATGAACAGGAAACTGAGGCTACAATTAGCACAAGCTCACCAAAATTGGACAATAGAAGATTGGAAAAACATTTCCTAGTCTGATGAGTCTTGATTTAAAGAGGGAGTAAAGCCTTATATTTTATTTTTTTATTTTTTTAAATGGAACCTGCAAGGCAAAGGCATAATGAGCTAGTATGCATAGCATATCCCAGAGTGACTTCCGGGTCTCGCTGCTCCGGCGCTGTCATTCGCCGGAGCGGCGATGACGTCACTACCGCGCATGCTCACAGGAGCCGCCGAGAGCGACATATCACCGTGATCTCCGGCTTTCTCAGTGCGCCTGTGCGCCGCTGTCTACGGCGCATGCGCCCTAGACAGCTGTGCCTGTCTTTTTTTGTAAATATCTCCTAAACCGTGTAGGTTTAGGAGATATTTATTGAACCTACAGGTAAGCCTTAATATAGGCTTACCTGTAGGCCAAAGTGGTTTGTAAGGGTTTACAACCACTTTAACCACTTTGCGACCGCCGGCTGTCAAATGACGGCCAGGCGGCGCAGCTCTCGTTGTGGGAGGGCGTCATATGACGTCCTCCCCTTCTGTGCACTCCAGGGAGCGCGCGCGCCCTGCCGGAAGCGCGCGCGCTCTCGCCGTGTCACTGGGCACCCGATGCGCGTGCCCAGCGGCCGCGATGTCCGCTGGGCACCCGCGATTGCCCGGTAACACAGCGGGACCGTGGATCTGTGTGTGTAAACACACAGATCAACGGTCCTGTCAGAGGAGAGGAGCCGATGGTGTGTTCTCTGTATAGAGAAACACCGATCGGTCTCCTCCCCTTGTGAGTCCCCTCCCCCCACAGTAAGAATCACTCTTAGGGAACATAATTAGCCCCTCCCCGCCCCCTAGTGGTTAACCCCTTCACTGCCAGTGTCATTTATACAGGAATCAATGCATTTAAATAGCATTGATTGCTGTATAAATGACAATGGTCCCAAAAATGTGTCAAAAATGTCCGATGTGTCCGCCATAATGTCGCAGTCACAATAAAAATCGATGATCAACGCCATTACTAGTAAAAAAAAAAATATTAATAAATAAAACTATCCCCTATTTTGTAAACGCTATAAATTTTGCGCAAACTAATCAGTGATCGCTAATTGCGATTTTTTTTTTTTACCAAAAATATGTAGAAGAATACGTATCGGCCTAAACTGAGGAAAAAAAATGTTTTTTTTATATATTTTTTGGGGATATTTAGTATAGCAAAAAGTAAAAAATATTGTTTTTTTTTTTTAAATTTGTCGCTCTTCTTTTGTTTATTGCGCAAAAAATAAAAACCGCAGAGGTGATCAAATACCACCAAAAGAAAGCTCTATTTGTGGGGAAAAAATTATAACAATTTCTTTTGGGTACAGTGTCGTATGACCGCGCAATTGTCATTCAAAATGCGTCAGCGCTGAAAGCTGAAAAATGGCTTGGTCAGGAAGGGGGTGAAAATGCACTGTACTGAGGTGGTTAAACTGCAACGTTCAGATGACAAAGGTCAGAATTTGGCGTAAACAACATGAAAGGATGGATCCATCCTGCCTTGTATCAATGGTTCAGGCTGTTGGTGGTGGTGTAATGGGGGGGGGTATTATATTTTTTCGGCAAACTTTGGTCCTCTTAGTACCAATTGAGCATCGTTTAAATGCCACGGCCTACCTGAGTACTGTTGCTGACCATCTCCATCCCTTTATGACTACAGTGTACCCATCTGATGGCTACTTCACTGTACTCCAATTGCCTCCACAGTCACCAGATCTCAATCTAATAGAACACCTTTGGGATGTGGTGGAACAGGAGATTCGCATCATGGATGTGCAGCCGAAAAATCTGCAACTGCGTGATACTATCATGTTAATATGGACGAAAATATCTGAGGAATGTTTTAATATCTTGAATCTATGCCACAAAGAATTAAGGCAAAAGGGGATCCAACCCGGTACTAGCAAGGTGCACCTAATAAAGTGTCCAAAGAGTGGAAATTTCCACATTACACTTAGTGCTATGATGTGACGTGATTTCCTCTTGAAGGACCGAGGATATAAAGCTGTGGAGCCTTAGCTACCCTCTCTTGCTGGAAATTTTTTTATGTTATTAATTGATACTAATAACATCCAATGAAATTCCCCATTGAACTTTAAATAGTCATTTTGGTGCTCATTGATAACCAAATTGCAATACATTTTTTTTCTAATGGAATCTTTAAAAAAACATGATAATTAAGGAAAACCTAGTCATCTTGCTGCTAAGTGAACCAATGGCTTCAATGTTTGTTACTTGCAATTACACTGAGCAAAATTATAAATGCAACACTTTTGTGTTTGCCCCTATTTATCATGAGCTGAAAGCAAAGATCTACGACTATTTCTATGTACACAAAAGGCCTATTTCTCTCAAATATTGTTCACAAATCTGTCTAAATCTGTGTTAGTGAGCACTTCTCCTTTGCCAAGATAATTCATCCATCTCACAGGTGTGGCATATCAAGATGCTGATTAGACAGCATGATTATTGCACAGGTGTGCCTTAGGCTGGCCACAATAAAAGGCCACTCTAAAATGTGCAGTTTTACTGTATTGGTGAAAACCAGTCAGTATCTGGTGTGAGCACCATTTGCCTCACGCATTGCAGCACATCTCCTTCGCATAGAGTTGATCAGGTTGTTGATTGTGGCCTGTGGAATGTTGGTCCATTCCTCTTCAATGGCTGTGCGAAGTTGCTGGATATTGGCAGGAACTGGAACATTGTATACACCGATCCAGAGCATCCCAAACATGCTCAATGGAGGACATATCAGGTGAGTATGCTGGCCATGCAAGAACTGGGATGTTTTCAGCTTCCAGGAATTGCAACATGGGGCCGTGCATTTTCATGCTGCAACATGAGGTGATGGTTATGGATGAATGGCACAACGATGGGCCTCAGGATCTCATCACGGTATCTCTGTGCATTCAAAATGCCATCAATAAAATGCACCTGTGTTCGTTGTCCATAGCATACGCCTGCCCATGCCATAACCCCACTACCACCATGAGCCTCTCCATCCACAACGTTGACATCAGCAAACCGCTCCCCCACACAACGCCATACATACTGTTACATACAGTTACATACAGCAGCTCTGGTGGACATTCCTAAAGTCAGCATGCCAATTGCACGCCCCCCTCAAAACGTGCAACATCTGTGGCATTGTGCTGTGTGATAAAACTGCACATTTTAGAGTGGCCTTTTATTGTGGCCAGCCTAAGGCACACCTGTTCAATAATCATGCTGTCTAATCAGCATCTTGATATGCCACACCTGTGAGGTGGATGGATTATCTTGGCAAAGGAGGAGTGCTCACTAAGGGCCGGTTCAGACTGCTGCGGTGCGGGAACGCTGCGAATCCACTGCGGGTTCCCGTACCGCATGTCTCCCGCCGGCAGTTCACACTGCCCTATGCGAGCTGCTGGGAGTGTCAGTGAAATGTTAATGACACCCCATAGCAGCTCGCATATCGCAGTGCGATCTGCAAACTCGGACAGGAATCGGATCGCATGGTGAGAACACAATGCGATCCGATTCTGCAACGGACCGAAAAAAAGGGTCCTGTGCGAGTTTGGGCCGAATGCGATGCGAATTCAGCCATACTATCTGTATGGCTGAATTCGCATCGCACAGAGATCGCATATGATTTGAACTGCAGTGCGGTGCGAATCATATCCGATCTCCCGCACCGCAGCAGTCTGAACCGGGCCTAACTCACGACGCTGGAACCATCGGGTTCAGGTAAGAAAAAGGAAGGCTCTGGGGGGCTTCTGCAGCACAGAAGGTTTTTCACCTTAAAAACCTTCTGCATATGGATTAGGGTGAAAAGCCTCAAGAGTTTACATCTCCTTTAAGGGCTTGTGCACAATGCATCTCAAAGAAGCTCAAAGAAGCTGCTCCTACAGGCTTTAGAGCTCTCATTTTTTTCTGCCTGGAAACTCCCCTCCATGTTAGCCAATGTGTCCATGTTTACTATGGCTTTTTCAGGAGTGTACAGGCATATGTTCTTACAGGCAGAAAACTCCCCCACCAAACTCGTGTTTTTGAGAGGAGTTTTCCAGCAGAAAAGATGCCTTATATGCCCCCTTCACATTGGAGTGGAAATTCCGCCAACAAAAGTCCGATGAGAGCTTTTGGTCCGAAAATGCGACCGTGTGTATGCTCCATCGGACTTTTGCTGGCGGAATTCCAACCAGCAAAAAATTGAGAGCATGTTCTCAATTTTTCGGTCGGAAAAAGTTCCGATCGGAAATTCCGATCATCTGTACCAAGTCCGACACGCAAAATTCCTACGTATGCTCGGAAACAATTTGACGCATGCTCGGAAGCATTGAACTTCATTTTCTCGGCTCGTCGTAGTGTTGTACGTCACCGCGTTCTTGGCGGTCGAAAGTTCAGCGTGTGTATGCAAGCCAAGCTTGAGCGGAATTCCGTTGGAAAAAACATCCAAGATTTTTCTGGCGGAAAAACCGCCCGTGTGTACACGGCTTAAGTCATCAAAAGCACACAGAAAAGTGTGAAAACGCATGAAAAAGCTCAAAGAAGCTCAAAAACACACAAAAGCAATAGGAAAATTAGTTGAGGGGAGGGTTTTTCAAAAAAAAAAAAAAAAATGCTTATGCTCAAAAAAGCTCAAAAAATATCAAAGAAGCTCAATAATAAAAAAAGCACATGCTTCTACAAGCTAAAATAAAAACTCAAATGCCTGTAGCTCAAAAGCTGCTTTGAGAGGCATTTGAGCTTTTATTTCAGCTTGAAGAAGCTTCTTCAAGCTCCTTTAAACTCCTTTGAGCTTCTTTGAGCTTTTTTGAGCATAGCGTTTTTTTGACAAACCCTTCTAAATAGTATTTTCTTAACCACTGTATAAACAAAACAAAAAACCTGGAACAAATGTTTTCATGCTTTTTCAAGCTCTTTTGAGCTCTTTTGAGGACTTTGGGGCACTAGATCCTCACAAAAATGTGAGTTTGGTGGGGGGTTTTTTCTGCCTGTAGAAGCATATGCCTGAAAAGCCTGAAAAAGCCATAGTGTGCATGGATACATTGGCTAACATGGAGGGGAGTTTCTAGGCAGAAAAAATAAGAGCTCAAAAGCCTGTAGGAGCTGCTACTTTGTTAAGCTCCTTTGAGCTGCAGTGTGCATGAGCCCTAAAAGCAGCTTTTTTTTTTTTTTTTTTGAGCTGCAGTGTGCATGAGCCTTTAAAATGTAAGGAGTTTTCCAGTATCACACTTCCTGTCCTAGGCGACAACACTCACTCACAATATCTATAGAGGAGCAACATTGTTACTATTGGAAGTTCTTTAGTACCACAAAACACCAGACCCCCTTATCTCTATAACATATGGGGAGGTGTTCTATAGTCCCCAGAGAGAGCTGGGAACAATTCTAACTAATAAATGTTAAAGCGTTATTCAGTGGCGGCTGGTGCTCCATTTTTTGGGGGAGGCGGCAAACAAACAATGCCCCCCCCCCCCCCCCGCCAGCCCTGCTTGCCCATTTTCCAGCCCTGCTCAAAAGCCCGCTCACAAGCCCGCCAGCCCCTACACTTACAGCATCCAGGTCCCGGAAGGCTTCAGTGGCTTCCCCAGCTTCTCCCCCCGACCAATCTAGTCGCTTCTCCTCTCAGTCCGGTCTCAGGACCCAATGCCTGTCCTGATTGGCTGAGAAGAGAAGCAGGAAGACTATAATGATTGTTGATTCGCTATTGTCACAAGTGGGTGGGCTCTGGGGGCAGTGCTCTGTGCCCCAAGTTCACTCTTTCTGAAGCCAATTACAGCCTCTGGCTCTAATCATGTGCTTCACAAAAAAAAAAACATGGAGATTAGGGGCTGGGCGCATAGAGATTAGGGGGGCAGCACCCCTGCACCCCTTATGGCAACTGGCGGTATTGAACGCAAAACCTTAAAATGTAATGTATTTCAGCTTACCATTCATTAGGTGAGGTGGCTGCATTCGTTTTCTTTTTTTCAGGCTTTTGTCCCTCAGTTTTCACCTGGTGATCTGGCCAGTAACACACTCTGGATGGTGAATGCCTCCACTCTGGATGGGGTCCAGTTTTAGGTAAAATATTCTAAAAAATTATATTGCAGCTTTGGAGAGCGTTCGAAGAAATGAATAAAAGGAACAGGAAATCTTACATACAGTGATAGATGAAAACAATTGGGTATTTCCTATAGATCTGGAAAATGAACTCTTTATTTTAAAGAATGTAGGACAAAGGACAGGTGAATGTCAGTGGAAAGAAGATCGTACCATCAGTCTACGAAGGGCTTTTTTTAAGAGTTAAGCCTTGTGCACACAATCGGTTTTCGGCAGGGAATTTTGTGATGATAGACTGTTTGCCTAAAATGTGACCGTTGGTACGCTCCTTCAGACAATTGTTGTTCAACTTTCCCCCAACAAATACTGGATAGCAGGCTAATACATTTTTTTCAGACAACGATCTGTTGTCAGATTTTCATATCGTGTGTACACAAGTCCGTCACACAAAAGTCCAAAGTACAAACACGCATGCTCAGAATCAATGCTCACCAAACACGACATTAGCCGAAGGTGCTCAAAGGCTGGTGCTCAAGAGCTGAAATTCCACCTAGTACGTCACTAAGTTTGTGTTTGTTGGCCGACAATTGTGTGCTGTTAGTATGCAAGACACGTTCCTGGCACACGCCCTTCGGACAAAAGTCTGGCCAACAATCGGATCGTGTGTACGAGGCTTAGGAGTGGTTGTAGAACTATAGGCAAAACGTTTTTTTATTTTGGATAGAGTAAGGGAGGGTTATAACCCCTGGCAGTTTAGTTTTGCCATTTGTGTCCCATTGGGGAGATTTCCAATTAGTTCCTGTCCCATAGCCAAAACAGGAAGTAAGAGGAAATGTCTCCAAACTGAGGGAATCCTGGGGAGTCACCAGAACTAGTGTCCCCATTGGAAGATTCCCCTTCTATTACTGTTCTGGTGTCAATTTTCTTTAACTTTCACTTTCGATAATGGTAAACAGAACAAAAAGAGAGAGTGAATCTCCCTAATGGGGGCACAGAGAGGAATAAAGACCTGACAAGAGTTCTATCCAAAACTTTAAAAAAAAAGTTTTGCCTTTTGTTATACTTTCAAGTGTTTGTAAATTCAAACCATTTTATTTTGTTTTGGATAGAGTAAGGAATGGTTAAGACTTCAGATTTCTCTTCACTTCCCATCCTAGAGACACATCAGGAAGTAAGTGGATATCTGTCCAAAATGAGAAAAAATCCCTTTTTATGCCCCGTACACACGGTCGGACATGTCGGAAAATCCGATCGTGTGTGGTCTCTATCAGACTTTTTCCGTCGGAATTTCCCATGGGAAAAATTTGAGAGCAGGATCTAAAATTGTCCGACAACAAAATCCGATCGGACTTTTTCCGATCGTGTGTAGAGAATTCTGACGCACAAAGTGCCATGCATGCTCAGAAAATTTTTGGAGACGAAAGCTATTGGCTACTGGCCTCTACGTAGTCCCGTCGTACAAGTTTCGGACAAAATCCGTCGGAAAAAATCTGACGGATTTTGTGGTCGGAATGTCCGACCGTGCGTACGGGGCATTAGACAGTGGTCACCAGAACAGGTGTTCCATTTGGAAGATTTCTCATTACCTCCTGTTATAACTGGGACATTTTAGAATTCCCATCACTTTCTTCCTCTTAGCGTAGAAAGAGAAAAACTAAAAACTTGACTTATCCTCCCTGGCGGTATGATGATGTCAGATTTTTGATGCTGAAAGCGGTCCATTGTTTTGCATGGAAATTTAGCGTTTTATGTTGTAGGCCTGTAATTCTTCTTAGGAATAACTCACTTAAATCTGTCCAAACAAGAGTCTAGTAGACATTCCGGGTATAATAAAGTTTGAAACACAAAATCATAAATTATAATATAATAAATAACTATAAATAATTATAACAAATAATAATATAATAATAATAAAATGTATTCAATAATGTAATCTAATCAAAAACACAGAAATTTGCACAGTCGCAGAATAGTCACTGTCGTCACTTTCAGTGTTTGATGACGGATTTCCCCACAAATCACTATCGCTCAATTCTGCAAGTGATCCTAATTCACTATCGCTGTTTTCTAGCTGGTCTAAAACCACTTTTGACGTAAAGGGACACTTTTTGGTTGCTATGGATATAAATATAATAATAATAATAATAATAATAATAATAATAATAATAAATAATAAAATAAAAATAATAATAATAATAATAATAATAATAATAATATTAAACTGCATGCAGGGCACTGGACAGACCACTGGGGACAAAAGGGAGGTGAAATGTTTTCATACAGTAATGTAATCTGTAAGATTACAGTGTACTGTATGTGTATTGTGTTTTTCACTTTTTGAATTTGTCGCCGGACCCTGTCCATGTGCATCGCGACGCTCACAGGGAACCGGTTCGGCACTGCGATAGATCCGGAGGAGGACACAGCTCTCTCACACAGCGGGGAGACATCGCAGGATCCTGGGGACAAGGTAAGTAACTGTTCCTGGATCCTGCGATGCGATCCCTAATGTGGCTCGGGGTTACAGCTTTTGGTACTGAAAATGAACCCCAGAGCCACACTCGAGAATACCGCCGGGGGGGTTAAAGTGGTTGTAAACCTCAGACATGAAATATGAACAAAGCATGTCCCTCTATAGTGTGTACTTGTCTAAATTAGGAGCACTAGGTGTAATTTCTGTCTGCTGCTTCGTTCCTCTGCTATCAGCACTAATCACTTCTGACAAGTTTTTCTGACACCAAGAGAAAAATGGTGACAGGGGAGGGACCTCCAGCAGATTGACAGTCTCAGCTCTGTCCCTGTGTGGAGGGGGGTGTGTCTCTTCCCTCCAATCAGCTCTCAGAGTTTTCCTCACTGAACTCCACAGAGTGTAATTTTTCAGCTCTATACTGGATGAGGTAGTAATAGCAAAGACATTATTTGAATATAAACATATTTTTTTTTAAATAATAATATCCAAATTTATAAACTTAATGCTAAATTCTATGCCACATTTTGGTCCAAGGGACTGGTGGGATCAACCTTGTGGTATCAGGAAGAATGTTTACCCATAGGCTTTTTTTGGCCTGCCTCTAAACTAAAGCTGTAGGAGCTATGGGAAATTAAAATTGAAGGGCATCAGCCTTTTTGCTATGCTGTGGATGGACATGCATTCAAAATGTCAATTGTCAGAGACCACATGCTGTATAACCAAACATGCTACACAGATTTGTCCTACAGCTGTATAACATGTATGTCATTTAGACACACATTAAGGCTTCATTCACACTGGCGTTTTAGTATATTATATTGTAGCAGCAGGAATCTACATTTACACCGCAGGTGTAAATGTAGCGCTAGATACACAAGATAGAAAGGTGCTTTTCATCCCACATAGTTGACTTTAATAAATTATTTATGTATACAAATACCTATATACTGTATACATTATATTGCCAAAAGTATTGGGACACCTGCCTTTACATGCACATGAACTTTAATGGCATCCCAGTCTTAGTAAGTAGGGTTCAATATTGAGTTGGCCCACCCTTTGCACCCTTAACAGCTTCAACTCTTCTGGGAAGGCTGTCCACAAGGTTTGTGTCCACAAGGAGTGTGTCTATGGGAATGTTTGACCACTCTTCCATAAGTGCATTTGTGAGGTCAGGCACTGATGTTGGATGAGAAGGCCACAGTCACAGTCTCTGTTCTAATTCATCCCAAATATTCTGTCGGGTTGAGGTCAGGACTCTTTGCAGGCCAGCCAAGTCCCTCCCCCCCCCAAACTCACTCATCCATGTCTTTATGGACCTTGCTTGTCAATGGACGCAGCAGCAGGGCTTAGGAGCGAGCACGCACGGAGTGCCCCCATGGGAAGCAGCTTCCTGAGGGGGCACTGGACAGGGAGGAGCAGCCATGAGCGCTGGCGGGGGACCCGAGAAGAGAAGGCTTGGGGCCACGCTGTGTAATTTTTTTAAGGTAAGCATAGAGATGTTTGTTATTTTAAAAAAAATCCTTTACAATCAACGAATCTAACTGCTGGTATAAAGGTAGCTTCTGGATGCTGAGTAAGAAAGATACATATTAATTCAGTGTAATATTCCTCTAGGAATTGTCTAGACTGGAGCCTAGGTTAGTACTGTAGACCACAGTTTGACTGAATGTGTGTTTTAGGGGGATGGTTGCAGGGGTTTAACTGTGGCATTGCAGTTTACTGTAAGGCCTCATGCACACTGGTCAGTTTTGCAGCTGCTTCTAGGAGCGTGTGGCATTTTTATTTCCTGTCTCTAAAAACCCCTCCATGTTAGCCTATGTGTCCATTCACGCATAGGGGGTTATTTACTAAAGGCAAACAAAAGGAAAAAATTCCCCCACGTTGGGGTTTTTAGGCAGCGTACAATGAAAAAGTCAGGGTTAATATGTAAAAAAGATTTTATTTATTAAATGAAAAAATGGGACAATCGGGTTAGAACATGAGCTCCAGTGGGAAAACAGTATATAAAAGCATGGATAAACATAAAGCAGACTAATGTTCACATAACAACAGCCCTTAGTAAATAACCCCCATAGGCTTTTAGCAGCATTTAGTGGCAAGAGATTTTAGATTCTTTTAGAGGCAGTGTTGGCAAAAAAACACTTGAAGCTCCTAAATGCGCCTAAATGCTAGTGCTTGAGCATTAATTAATTTCAATGGCCATAATAAATAATTTTTTCTGGCCAATAAAATGAATTAATGCCCAAGAGCTTGACAACTGTAAAAGCTCCTATAAACTTGTAGAAGTTCCCTACACAGGGGTGTCCTCCTGCAGAACTCAACCCAGGAACAATGCACCCTATTGCTCAGGCCTCAGATGATTTATGGGCTCTCTCACCCCCTTCTGAGCACACCTCCCAGGGACTGGCTAGAGTACCATAAGTACCAAGCTGCAGACTCTCTCTTTCCTCCCATTATGTTCCAGAACTCTTTGGAAGATGGGGGAAGTAACAGAGCAGCAGCCTGTGAAACCCTGAGCAGCCCTAAGCAATCTAACCCTGCTCCTCTGATTATGGAGGAGCCAAACTAAATTTGCTTAGCAGCCTACTCTGACTATGAGGGTACTAAGTCAGCATCATTATAACTAATATAATATAACTAATATATGAACTACAGGAAGAAAGACATTTATAGGTTCAAGGGTTGTCTTTGTTCTTAATTCAAACCTGCTAAACTCACACATACTGTTGAAGAGGACCTGCCCCACACAGTTAAAATTGGTGATGTCCACACCTTCAACTGTGTGCCACCTCTGACAGCTGTCATCTCCTGTCAGCAGACCTGTCAGGCCAATGTTCGGACCTTTACTGATATACCCTAAGGCCAGCTTGAACCTCCAATCACTGTAGAGGTGAAGTTTTTTAATAGTAAAAGCTGAAACTGTATTGTGATTGTGATTTTTATATTAGGATAATTTGAATTTATTTTCCTTACGCATGTTTTTCAAGTTGTTTTTCTGAACTTGTATTGGGATTATGATATGTGGTGAGTTATGATGCTGTAGATCTTAATGTTCCCCATTGTTCTAAACCACTGGCAACAAAAGTGAGTACACCCCTAAGTGAAAATGTCCAAAGTGTCAATATTTTGTGTGGCCACCATTATTTTCCAGCACTGCCTTAACCCTCTTGGGCATGGAGTTCACCAGAGCTTCACAAGTTGCCACTGGAGTCCTCTTCCACTCCTCAATGATGACATCACGGAGCTGGTGGATGTTAGAGACCTTGCGTTCCTCCACCTTCCGTTTGAGGATAACCTACAGATGCCCAATAGGGTTTAGGTCTGAAGTCCATCACCTTTACCCTCAGCTTCTTTAGCAAGGCAGTGGCCGTCTTGGAGGTGTGTTTGGGGTCGTTATCATGTTGGAATACTGCCCAGCGGCCCAGTCTCTGAAGGAAGGGGATCATGCTCTGCTTCATTATGTCACAGTACATGTTGGCATTCATGGTTCCCTCAAAGAACTGTAGCTCCCCAGTGCCGGCAGCACTCATGCAGCCCCAGACCATGACACTCCCACCACCATGCTTGACTGTAGGCAAGACACAATTGTCTTTGAACCCCTCACCTGGTTGCCGCCACACACGCTTGAAACCATCTGAACCAAATAAGTTTATCTTTTTCTCATCAGACCACAGGACATGGTTCCAGTAATCCATGTCCTTAGTCTGCTTGTCTTAAGCAAACTGTTTGCAGGCTTTCTTGTGCATCATCTTTAGAAGAGGCTTCCTTCTGGGACGGCAGCCATGCAGACCAATTTGATGTAGTGTGCCACGTATGGTCTGACCACTGACAGACTGACCCCCCACCTCTTTAACCTCTGAAGCAATGCTGGCAGCACTCATACATCTATTTCCCAAAGACAACCTTTGGATATGACGCTGAGCACGTGCACTCAACTTCTTTGGTTGACCATGGCCAGGCCTGTTTTGAGTGGAACCTGTCCTGTTAAACCACTATATGGTCTTGGCACACCGGGCTGCAGCTCAATTTCAGGGTCTTGGCAATCTTCATATAGCCTAGACCATCTTTATGTAGAGCAACAATCCTTTTTTTCAGATCCTCAGAGAGTTTTTCGCCGTGAGGTGCCATGTTGGCTCCCAATTCACACCTGAGACCTTGTAACACTAACGAGTCACATGACATCGGGGAGGTAAAATGGCTAATTGGGCCCAATTTGGACATTTTTATTTAGGGGTGTACTCACTTTTGTTGCCAGCGGTTTAGACAATAATGGCTGTGTGTTGAGTTATTTTGAGGGGACAGCAAATTTGCACTGGTATACAAGCTATACACTCACTACTTTACATTGTAGCCAAGTGTCATTTCTTCAGTGTTGTCACTGTCATTGATAGTAAAATATTTACAAAAATATGAGGGGTGTACTCACTTATGTGAGATACTGTATATATGTATATATATATATATATATATATATATAGCTTTTTTTTCAGCAGGAATGCAGGGGAACGCAGTTCCGGCACCTCTAGCACTGAATGTATGTAATGGCAAGGAGTGCTGGGGTATGCTGAGGGGTATATTGATGTTGGGGGATCTATTGTCGCTGGTGGGGGTTCTATTTTGTGTGTTAGGTCTATTGTTACTGGTGGGGGGGGGCGTCTTATATTGCTGGAGGGTCAATTGTTGCTGGCAGGGATCTACTGTTGAGGATGAGGTCTATTGTTGCTAGCTGTTGGAGGGTCTATTGATGCTGGCTGGTGGGAGATCTGTTGTTGCTGATGGGAGTCTATTATTGCTTTGTTGCGGGGGGGGGGGGGGGGGGGGGTCCACTGTTGGTTTGCTGGGGGGAAAGTCTCTTGTTGTGGGAGGGATCTATTGCTGCTGGAGGGGGGTCTATTGCTGCTGGGGTGGGATATATATATATATATATATATATATATATATATATATATATATATATATATATATATATATATATAGTTTTAAGAACAGAAAACAGTATTTACTAATGAAAAGCGTTTATGTGATGATTTTGTTAGGAAGACTATGTATTTGGTTTAATCAGTTTGACTTTATGCTTGAGATGGGTAGGTGTCAGTTATTTCCAGTTACTCTTCCTTTCCTCTTCTCTTTTCATGTAAGCTGTTCTATAGCAACGTGTTAATTCCGTCCTCTCTCATCACTGGGTGCAAAGTGCTGCTCTTAGGAACATATCTGTTGTCCAAACTTATAGGATGTAGTGACAGAAGAGAGATTAGAATCAATGACCCCTCAATGACATTGGAATCATGCTAGTAGGCAAATCTGAGTCATTAACGCAGACTGATGGGCTGTTCTAGAATCAAAGAAACGCAATGAAACTTATTTATAAAAATTGGAGCAAAGGAAAATTACAAGTTCTGTCCCTAGCAGCCAATTGCAGGGCAGATTTACCAAATTAATCATTTTACACTGGCCTGCATTGATTTCCAATATCAGGTACAAGGAACTTGAAAAAAAATGTCACTAAATATAATTGTGTTTTTGAAACAAACACTGTAAAAAATAATCTTTGAATAGAGCATGCCTTACTTATTTTAAATGTTTTATTATTTTTTATTCATTTAGTTACAAAATAGCAACTGGAATCTGATTGGTGGTTGACAGAAACAGACTTCATGTACTACAAAACCTGCTGTAATAGTTTATACATTTGGCAAACTAACTTCACCATTTCCAAGAAGAATTACATATAAAGGCACTGACGTTGGTTAAAGGAAATAATACACATCCTTCTTTAATTAAAAAAACATTAAAAAGTAACCCAGGGGTCTTCTTGCTATGATAGTCCTCTTCCAAAAAGAAATAAAGGATTCCCTTTAGCATATCAACATTCCTTTATATCAGTGGTGTCCAAACTGCGGCCCCAAACTTGCCTGCCTTTATCGAGCCCTTGGGTCACCATTCAGCCCACTGATACAAGACACTATTCTGCTCACTGATACCAACAATGGAACATAATTCCTGCCACTGACATCAACAATGGGGCATTATTTCTCCCACTGACACCAAAAATGAGGCACTATTTCTCACACTGACACCAATGTTGGGTCACTATTCCTTCACCAAATACCAAAGATGGGGCACTATACACACCCACTGACGCCGGGAAATTTTCTACTCACGCTGGCCACAATACGGCCCCCTAAAGTCTGAAGGACTATAAACTGGCTCTTTGTTTAGAAAATATGGAGACCCCTGCTTTATATTTACAGCATTATGGCATAGTTAAGTTATTATTCAGTAAATCTCCATGAATCATTGCTCATAGCAAAACTTGAGTGGGATCATGGGGGATTCACAACCCAACTCCCACATTCAGATAATTATTGTATCCATCCATTACTCTACTCATTCATTCAATCATGTAATATTGTAGTTATAGCATATTCAGTGTAGTCGCAGTAGTTCCTAGACTAAAACTAGAACTAGCCCCCCCATGTTTCATTGCTTTAGTATTGCTGTAATGAAAACAAGTAGTGTTCCTTAAAATTAACCTTTTATGTATTTTTTTCATAACCCTCCATCCAACTTCCATCCTAACCTCTTCAATGGTATGGGTGACACGGAAGAGACCACTCTCTTTATATTCTGCCACTTTCATTGAAGCACCTGCTGAAGGACATTAAGGTTGTTATCAGCTCTTTAGAGAAAGAGCGTGTTCATTGCCCTTCCATCAAGGGGACAACAGCCTGCATGCTGCCATGTCTGACTGGTGTCTTTGGGTTAGTACACATTATTTTTTAATTTACATGAAAAAAAAAAAGAAGAAAAGATGGTATTAAAGGCAGACTAAACCCAACCTATGGCAATAAAACATGGGTCTTGGTGAACTCTCAATAAAGCTATGTATAGTAATCACCACACCTTCATAACAATCACAGTATTCACATGGTACCCCAATTAACATGGTACAAGAGAGCTGCTGCACGGGGATAGCCTTACAGCAGAATCATTGAACATACAGTATTCGTACCCCTTGAAATTTTCAAAATGTTGTCATTTGTCATATTGTTACAACCAAAAACTTAAATTTTACTAGAATTTTATGTGATAGACCAACACAAAGTGGCACATAATTGTGAAGTGGAAGGAAAATGATAAATGGGTTTCAAGATTTTTTACAAATAAATATGTGAAAAGTGTGGCGTGCATTTGTATTCAGCCCCCCTAAGTCTTTTTGGGTATGTCTCTACCAGCTTTGCACATCTACAGAGTGACATTTTTGCCCATTCTTCTTTGCAAAATAGCTCAAGCTCTGTCAGATTGGATGGAGAGCGTCTGTAAACAGCAGTTTTCAATTCTTGCCACAGATTCTCAATTGGATTTAGGTCTGGACTTTGACTGGGCCATTCTAACACATGAATATGCTTTGATCTAAACCATTCCATTGTAGCTTCACGGTGGGGAAGGTGTGTTCAGGGTGTAATGTAGTGTTAGTTTTCCGCTACACATAGCCTTTTGTTTTTAGGCCCAAAAGTTCATTTTTGGCCTTCTTCCACATGTTTGCTGTGTCCCCCACATGGCTTCTCGCAAACTGCAAACGGGACTTCTTATGGCTTTCTTTCAACAATGACTTTCTTCTTGCCACTCTTCCATAAAGGCCAGATTTGTGGAGTGCACGACTAATAGTTGTCCTGTGGGCAGATTCTTCCACCTGAGCTGTGGATCTCTGCAGCTCCTCCAGAGAAACCATGGACCTCTTGGCTGCTTCTCTGAATAATGCTCTCTATGCCCGGCCTGTCAGTTTAGGTGGACGGCCATGTCTTGGTAGGTTTGCAGTTGTGCCATACTCTTTCTATTTTCGGATGATGGATTGAACAGTGCTCCATGAGATGTTCAAAGCTTGGGATATTTTTTTTAATAACCTAACCCTGCTGTAATCTTCTCCACAACTTTATCCCTGACATGTCTGGTGTATTCCTTGGCCTTCGTGATGCTGTTTGTTCAATAAGGTTCTCTAACAAACCTCTGAGAGCTTCACAGAACAGCTTTATTTATACTAAGATTAAATTACACACAGGTGGACTCTATTTTCTAATAAGGTGACTTCTGAGGGCAATTGGTTTCACTAGATCTTAGTTAGGGGTACTCAGGGGGCTGAATACAAATGCATCCCACACTTTTCACATATTTATTTGTAAAAAATAATGAAAACCATTTATCATTTTTCTTCCACTTCACAATTATGTGCCACTTTGTGTTGGTCTTTCACATAAAATCCCAATAAAATACGTTTAAGTTTTTGGTTGCTACATGGCAAAATGTAAAGAAAAATCCATATAAAGTATAAATACTTTTTTAAGGCACTGTAGTTCAGTATATATACACGTCTTTACTTTTTGTTGAGTTCATGAGCATTTGCAGCCAGTACAGTAGCTCTTACATAAAGATATGTACAACATACATACAACATATGCAGAGATGGCAATAACCATACATATTGATTTGATACATAGAATTATCAATCCTCTATGTACCTGGAAGCATTCGTTTATTATTATTTAGCTTTGTCAAATAATTTAGGAACATCAAAGACCTCAACTAGGAGGAAAGATAAAGTATAACTTAGGGCTCATGCACACAGGATGTTTTTACAGCTACTGTTAGGGGCATCTGATGTTTTTTTTTACTGCCTCTAAATACCCCTCCACATTAGCCTACGTGTCCATACACATATAAACTTTAAGAGGCGCTTGAAGGCATAGGCGTTTAGGGGCAGTAGAACAAACATCAGTCTGTGCATCCAGAAGCAGAGGCTGTTGAGCTGTAAAAAGAAAAATGCCAAAAAATTGCCTCATTAAGCCGCGTCTGGCGTTTTTAGACGTTTTTACATTATAGGGAGTATTTTTACAGAAAAAGACGACAAAAAACATAGAGAAATGCCCATAAACGCTATTCAAAAAACAGTTTTAACGCTACTTTTTCCTGGCAGCAGCGCTGGCATTTTTTAAACGTCCTGTGTGCATGAGGCCTTCCAATGCAGACACTTGTTCCCATGACAACTAATGCCCGTACACACGATCGGACTTTTCGGCGGGTTTGTCCGCAGGACTAGATTCCGCCGGAGAATCCGACCATGTGTGGGCTCCGGCGGACTTTTTCTTCTCAAAAGTCCGGCGGACTTAGTAAGAAGTTTTGACTCAAAATTACCCGCTGAACTCGGCAGTCCGGTGGACAATCCGGCCGTCTGTGTGCTAGTCTGCGGGAATTTTGAAATGAAAAAAACGGCGTGGGGGCCCCCCCCGAATCCATATCAGACCCTTATCCGAGCACGCAGCCCGGCCTGGTCATAAAAGGGGGTGGGGCCTCCTGAGCGCCCCCACCTCCTGAGCCGTACCAGGCCGCGTGCCCTACAATGGGGGGTACTTTGGGGAAAGGGGGGCCTTGCGGCCCCCCCCACCCCAAGGCACCTTGTCCCCATGTTGATGAGGACAAGGGCCTCTTCCCGACAACCTTGGACGTTGGTTGTCGGGGTCTGCGGGCGGGGGGCTTATCGGAATCCGGAACCCCCCTTCAATAAGGGGCCCCCAGATCCCGGCCCCCCACCCTATGTGAATGAGTATGGGGTACGATGTAACACAAGTTTTTAAAATTAAACAGCTCCGGGGGTCTTCTTCCGTCTTCTTCCGTCTTGGGGGGTCTTCTCGCCGGACTCCTCCGCTATCTTCTGCTAGATCTTTTACTAGCGGAGGAGCCCGGCTTTCTCCTTCGTCGCTGCCGCCGTCTGGGGGTCTTGTTCCGACTTCGGGGGTCTTGTCCCACTCTTCTGTTCTTCTTGCCAGTCCTCCGCTTTCTTCTTGCAGTCGCCGCCGCCTTCTGCTTCTTCTTCTTCTTCTTTCTTCATCCGATGTTGACACGACGCTGTCTCCGCTTCTAATGGCCCAGACGTGTTGCACGGGCAGTTATATAGGGACAAGGGGCGGGGCCACCGACTCATGTCACATGGTGACCCCACCCCCTTATGATGTCACAGTCCCAGCATCCTCCGGGAAGAGATCCTTGTCATCATCAACATGGGGACAAGTTGCTTTGGGGTGGGGGGGCCGCAGGGCCCCCTTTCCCCAAAGCACCCCCCATGTTGAGGGCACGCGGCCTGGTACGGCTATGCCTTAATGCATAGGATGCATTGAGGTGAAAAAACACAAACCTTTACAACCCCTTTAATGTCAATAGCACCTTTAGAAATATATTTACCTAGAAAAATGGTGACGTGTGCAATACTTATTTTACCCGCTGTATGTGATTCTACACAAGAGAGCCGTCATGTAGCAGTAAAACTACTATGGAGTGGTTTAGGCGGTTAACTGAATGTAGTCTCCTTTAAAGTATATGTGAACCCTCACCTTGTAAAACAACCCATTCAGTTTAAAATAGAAATGAAAGGCAAAACATTTGTGTATAGATCTAAAAAACATAAAAGAGGGGAAAAAAAGTGTTTATAATAAGGGATCACATACCCTCTGTTCTCAGCTGTATTAGGAGCTCAGAGAGCTGGAGGAGGAGAAAAAGCAGCACATTGGTCTTCCCATTGAATAGCTGTGCAGGTGAGGGGGGGGGGGCGTGTCAGGACAAGTCTGATCATTGGATGAGAGCAGGCTGAGTTCTCAGCACAGTTCTAGAACTAACCATGCTGTGCTCTTCTGCTTAGTGTAGTCAGCTTTTAATAGGAAAGCTGTGGGACTGGCAGAAACACCAGGAAATTCACACAAAGGAAGCAGTACAAAGAGAAAAGAATACTTTTTCATACAAGTACATGGTACAGCAGGCACATATTAGAAATGTGAAATGTTGGGTTTACTTATTCTTTAGGAAAAGGCAATTAAAGGGGCTGTAAAGGATTTTTTTTTTTTTTTTTTTAAATAACAAACATTTTATACTTACCTCCACTGTGCAGCTCGTTTTGCTTCAGGGGTCCCTTGGCGGCTGTCTTGGCCCCCCCCCGCAAGTACTTCTCACCTTCATGCGAGCTCCCTCTCATGGTGTGGAGTACTTGCGGGTGCGCTCCCGTGATACAGCCGGCGGCTATAGCCGCTCGCTGTATCACTCGGCCCCGCCCCCCGGTGCCCTGCATCATTGGATGTGATTGACAGCAGCGCGAGCTAATGGCTGCGCTGTTTTCAATCCATCCAGTGTAACCAATTAGCGGCCAAGCTGAGCGGCAAAGAGGATGTCGGGGCGAGCGCGGGACTTTCGAGGGGTCAGGTAAGTAAAACGGGGGGAGGCGGCAATGTCAGATGTTTTTCACCTTAATGCATAGAATGCATTAAGGTGAAACATTTTTTTTACCTTTACAACCCCTTTAATGTGGGATATGATCACTTTGTATAAATAAAGCACCCATTGCAACTGTAGGAAAAGTTGTTAAATGCTCCTATACGGAAGGGGTTCTTTACTATAAGAACTGCAAAATAGTCTTTTAGCAAAACTGATAATACCCTGCAATGCATTGTATCAAAAAAGGGCTGAGATGTTCTGTATAAATGTAAATGTATAAAAGGAAAACGTTCTGCCTTTACAACCACTTTAAGACGCCAGATCAACATGACAAACAGACACCTTTCATTTGTGTCAAGAGATGTTAGTAATGAAAGTCTCCATATTCCACAGCTCAAGGTTTCTGTAACAAACATACTGCATCCTGTACAGCTAATATGGTTGCAATTATGAACATATTTAGTTACGACCAATACATAGAAACTCTTTTTTTAAATTAACATAATAATAACACAAATTGTTGAAAGTATTTACATCACAATAATAATATAGATATATGTCTACAAAATTAAAAAGACCTAAAACATGTCTCTGTACTTCGTACCTTCACTATAGGTTGGCCCTTCTCAAAGGAGAACTACTACTACTACTACTTTCATCGGTGGAGCAGTACCTTGCTTCTACTAGATCTACAAAATTAAAAAGGACCACAACGTTTTACTGAAGTCCGAATTTACAAGAAAATATTAGAGATATATATAGGCTGCCCTAATGCACATCTGGAAATGCTAGTTGCTCGGCTGTTATATTAACCACTTGCTTACTGGGCACTTAAACACCCTTCCTGCCCAGACCAATTTTCAGCTTTCGGTGCTCTCACACTTTGAATGACAATTACTCAGTCATGCAACACTGTACCCAAATGAATTTTTTGTCCTTTTTTTCCCACAATTAGAGCTTTCTTTTGGTGGTATTTGATCACCTCTGGGTTTTTTATTTTTTGCGATATAAATGAAAAAAGACCGAAAATTTTGAAAAAAAACAAATTTTTCTTTGTTTCTGTGATAAAATTTAGCAAATTATTAATTTTTCTTCATAAATTTTGGCCACAATTTATACTGCTACATATCTTTGGTAAAAAATAACCCAAATTAGTGGATATTATTTGGTCTTTGTGAAAGTTATAGAGTCTACAAACTGTGGTGCGAATCATACAAAATTGATCACATCTGATATACTGACGGCCTATCTAATTTCTTGTGACCCGAACAAGCCAGAAAAGTACAAATACCCCCCAAATGACCCCTTTTTTGAAAGTAGACATTCCAAGGTATTTAGAAAGAGGCATGGTGAGCTTTTTGATGTTGTCATTTTTTCCCACAATTCTTTGCAAAATGAATTATTTTTTTAATTTTTATTTTTTTCCACAAAATTGTCATTGTAATAGGTTATTTCTCTCACATGGCATGTGTATACTACGAATGACACCCAAAATAAATTCTGCTACTCCTCCTGAGTATTATGATACCACATATGTGGGACTTTTACACAGCCTAGCCACTTAGAGAGGCCCAAAATGCAGGGAGCGCCATCACGTGTTCTAGGAGCATAAATTACACATCTAACTTGTTGACTACCTATTACACTTTTGAAGGCCCTAGAGCACCAGGACAATGACACTGACGTGGCACTGATGACAGGTGGCACTGATACGTGGCACTGATGACACGTGACACTGATGTGGCACTGATGACAGATGGCACTAATACGGGGCACTGATGACACGTGACACTGATGACAGATGGCACTAATATGTGGCACTGGTGACATATGGCACTTATACGTGGCACTGATATCATGTCGCACTAATACGTGGCACTGATGAGAGATGGCACTAATACGTGGCACTGATGACAGATGGCACTGATACGTGGCATTGATGACACGTGACACTGATAACAGATGGCACGTGACACTGATACGTGGCACTGATGACAGATGGCACTTATACGTGGCACTGATGACAGATGGCACTAATATGTGGCACTGATGACACGTGACACTGATATGGCACTGATGACAGATGGCACTGACGTGGCACTGATGACACGTGGCACTGACGTGGCACTGATGACACGTGGCACTGATGTGGCACTGATGACAGATGGTACTTATACATGGCACTGTGGACAGGTGGCACTGGGGACAGATGGCACTGGGGACAGGTGGCATTGGGGACAAATGGCACTGGGGACAGGTGACATTGGGGACAGATGGCACTGGGCACAGGTGGCACTGGCAGATGGCACTGGGGACAGTTGGCAGTGGGGACAGTTGACAGTGGGGACAGTTGGCAGCGGGGACAGATCACACTTTATTTTTTTTCCATCTTACTTACGGCGCCGCTGCAGCCGTTCATCTCTCCCTCCACACACGAGAGCGGCGCTGAGAGATGATCTCATATGTTTACATATGAGATCATCTCTCATTGGACACGCCGATCGCGCTGTAAACGGCCGCTGTGATTGGCCGTTTACAGCGATCTGTGACTGGCTGTGTCCGACGGACACGGCCAGCACATAACTTCCCCGATGTGCGCTCTCAGAAGCGTGCATTAGGGAAGTAAACAGGAGGACGTCCAGGGACGTCCTCCCTGCAGGGAGCGTCCGCGCTGCAGCCGTCTTTCAGCTATAGCGCGGGCGCGAAGTGGTTAAAGTGGTTGTTAACCTCAGACATGAAATGTGAACAAAGCATATATTTATGTAGTGTCTACGTGTCTCTCTCTAAAACACTGAGTTTGATTTACTAAAGGCAAATAGACTGCACCCTTTGCAGAGTGCAGTTGCTCCAGAGCTTAGTAAATGAGGTAAAGCTTTACTTTGCAATGAATACCCAATCACATGCAAGGAAAATTGAAAAAACAGCATTTTTGATGGCACGTGATTGGATGATGGAAGTCAGCAGAGCTTCTGCTCATTTACTAAGCACTGGGGTAACTGTAACTGCAACTGCACTTTGCAAAGTGCACAGTGTATTTGCATTTCGTAAATCAACCCTACTGTCATTTCTCTCTGCTGCCTTGTTGCTCTGTTACCAGTATAAGTCACTTCTGACAAGTTTTCCTGACGCCAAGAGCTAAAAATGTGACAGGAGAGGGATCTCCAGCACATAAAATGTGATTGAGAGACACTATTTTGTTCCTGTGTGCTGTGTGGGGGGTGGGGGGGGGGGGTGTCTTTTCCCTCCAATCATCTCTTGGAGCTGCTGTACAGTGTGTAACTGCAGCTCTCCGCCCCCTACTTTGTGAATGTGAAAAATCCTTTTGATTTCTGAGTTTTACTTAAATGCACAGGGAAAATGGCTGCAGATAAAAAGATACAACTTATGTATGAGGATTTGTTTAATCTTTGTGTATCACCTGGGGCTTTAGATTACCACTGTTATCTGAAGACGCCAACCTATGGTACATCACTAACTTAGAGCAAGTATTCATGTTAGGACTTCTGACTTACATCAAATTTTACTTGCTTCATACTTATTAAGGGTCACTGACTTAGAACATAGGAAAGCTTAAAGTGATTGTAAAGTCTCATTGTTTTTCCTCATAAAAATAACAAACATGTTATACTTACCTGCTCTTTTGCAGTGGATTTGCACAGAGCAGCCCAGATCCTCTTTTTCTCTGTCCCTCTTCTGTGCTCCTGGCCCCTCCCTCCTGTTTAGTGCCCCTACAGCAAGCAGCTTGCTATGGGGGCACCCGAGCCAAGTCACAGCTCCCTGTGTCCATTCATACATGGAGTCCCAACCCGGCCCCGTCCCTCTCTCCCCTGATTAGCTAGCTGACTTTGATTGACAGCAGCGACAGCCAATGGCGCCACTGCTGTGTCTCAGCCAATCATCTCGGACAGCTAAAAAACTTGTGGACATTGCTGGACAGAGAGGGACCTTGGGTAAGTGTTAGAGGGGCTGAGGGGGGCAGCTGCACACAGAAGGCTTTTTATCTTAAGCATAGAATGCATTAGGATAAAAAAACTTTTTCCTTTACAACTTCTTTAAGAGCCAGGAAACTAGCATGTTCAGGAAAAGGTCAACAATGACAGCTCATGAATTTCTTTCAATACAGGCTTCTAGTAAACACATCCGGTGGCTTGCTTTTAATGACAAAATGTATAAATGAGATACCATACTACATAAAAAAAAAAACTTTTAAAACTTTTAAATAAAATATATTTAAGGGATGTATTTTTTTTTTTTTTTAAAAAGGCCATTGAACAAAATCATTAAATAGATATTAGAAACCCCCTATTTTTTATTCTTAGGGTATTTTTGTAGAAATATACAGCTATTTTGTTTAAAACAAAAGACAAAAATTGAGCTGGTATAGTGAAATGAATACTTTATCCGGAAGGGAAGTTTAGGACATG
The DNA here is from genome assembly GCA_028564925.1 of Lithobates sylvaticus. Taxonomy (NCBI): domain Eukaryota; kingdom Metazoa; phylum Chordata; class Amphibia; order Anura; family Ranidae; genus Lithobates; species Lithobates sylvaticus. The sequence goes on along the minus strand of CM053033.1, from coordinate 183,202,184 downwards.
TGTCTGTTTTTTTAATATTAAAACTGCTTGTGATGCGTCCTTTTATAATCTGATGGATATGAAAAATATATCATATTCATTTAGATATGCAGACAAGATTATTCAACCGGTGCATTAGACAGCACCATGTAAATGGTAGTATGACACTTCACTTTCTCCACTAGTGTCTCCTGGAGGAATCTCAGGGGAGCGATGCCTGGAAAAGCAATTACAGGCAGGATAATAAGAAATAAAGTGGTTTTCTCCAAGCAGTCTGCAGTGTAGATAAGGTCATGTGTTTCCCTTGTGGTCGGAGTTAAGTTAAAACTTTCACTGAGTGCTTTTTAATACGCATTATATACAGGGCTAGTATTAAGAAAATATTATGTAGCAGGAGGCTCATGGCACAGAGCCCTCTGTGCCCTAATCCCTAGGTAAGCTATGTTTATCCACTAGGTGCACATCTTTTACACAAAATGTTGCATAGTTGTCCAGGTCTTGTTATGGAACCAAATATAGTAACTGAGGAACCATGTCCATGCTATAAGACAGGGCAAAGGATCCTTTGACGTCCACTGCTGATCATATAGAGGGCCTACACCCCAACATTTTTGAATTCCTAAAGTTTATGTACGTCCAAAACTTGTTTTTTTACATTTTGATAGAGTAGGGAAGGGTGAGAATCTCTGTTAGGTTTTTGCTGTTGTATGTGTCCCTTCTGAGGAGATTTACCACCTCTACTCCTTATGGTAGCCATTGTCACCTGTACAGAAAATGATTGGAAATGCAAAATGTTCTAGTTATCTCTAAAACAGGAGGTAATGGTAAATCATCAAATGTGATGAGTGTTTCCGTAAAACAACTGTCCAAATTCCTTATTTTTTGAGGTTTCCTCTTACATCCTGTTGTGTTCTAGGGACAGAAAGTGATGGGATGTCTCCCCAGTGGAACATAGGAAAGTGATGGAAAGTCCCTCCTACTTTATCCAGAACAAAAAAAATTGACTATACTGTACCTACACTTTAACAGGTACTGATGCTAACAGTACCAGTGATTCCGGTGAAGGTATAGATAGAGAAAATGATGTGGCGAATGACCAAATTTAATGTGGTATTTATGAATGTACTTTTGAAATAAAAAAAAAAAACTGCATCAACTTAGCACCTCCAAACGCCTTTCATAGACATTGGCTTGCATTTACAAATTTTGAACCAGTCATTTTTTTCTGCAGCAATCATCTATCTACTGTCCATTGAATATTTTTATAACTGCAAAGACAATTTCTTTAAAAATTGCTTTTTTTATTATTTGAAACTTGACTTTGCCCCTATACTAAAATACTTCCTCTAGTAAGCAACAATGATCTTCAATGCACAAAAGTAACTAAGAAATAACTGCATTTCAACTGTACTTTCATAACAGAAGAGCTGATCTTTAAAACTAAACTAAATCTAAATCTTGGTGGGCTTTGTGTCACTGTGCATAGCTGAGCATAAATCCAATGTGAAACATTTCCTCTGTGCAGATGCTTCCTGTAATGAAGACCAATCACTGCTGCTCCCTCTCCTTGTGTGGGGTGACGAGTCTTGTATTCTCCCCCTGTAGTTTTATGCAGGTGGCCTATAGTGGGTGTGCCTGCTGGGTCCCTCCCACAGCTTTGTTCTTTGCGTGGGTTATGCACAGTGATGATGTCACTGCTACTTTTTACAGGGCAAAACCCGGGTTTGGAAAGATATTTGATGCATGCTAAGTGGATTTATAAGCTTTGTGGCTATTTAGGAATATATTTCAGTGAAAGTGGTTGTGCCCAGCGTTTAGCTTTAAAAATGCTAGCTTCTAAGTAGTTTTTTATCTTTGTTTAAACCCTTGCCTCAGGGTCCTCAGGAGGCATTCTTTTCAACAATTTACTATTGTTTTCTGCTAAGGGGCCTATGATATGTAAAGAAAACTATAATGCTGAAATATTTAATACTGTGTAAAAACAATATGGCAGTTTTTTTTAGCAAGGCTTTATTATGTAAGTTATTTTCCTGAAAGTTTTATTAAAAAAAAACGATAGAAGGTTAATAATTATGACATTTATTACTTATTTTTTTGGCATATCATAATACAATATTGTATACTTTCATCAATTTGATATATAACATATGCATTGTAAATATATTTTGTATTTTTTAGGATCTTCTGATGTACCTTGATGGAAGATACAACTTGAACATATTACTATCCAAAGAGTGACTGTCATTACATACATAAGGAAGGAGGTAGCAAGGCCATGGATATTTCAACTGGAGACATCCAGCAGGTTCTTTCCCTTGACCAAATTCGTTCCATCAGGGCAAACAATGATTACGTGGAGCGACCAGCTGTCTCATTTATGCAGACTTGGTCTAATCCTTCCATTTCCCAACATGCTGCAAAGCAAGAGTGGTCTAATGACCACCTGGTGTCCTATAATCACCAGGATCTACATCGCAGCCAAAGTCATCAACACCAATCACAACATCTTATCCATGATCTAAGTCATTCCAGTACAATAAGCTCAGTTTCTCGGAGTACCACAGCATCAGACCAGAGACTACTAACTGGAATCACTCCATCCAATTCAGGGCATTCACTTATGAGGACACAGCCTAAGGATGGTGACCTGAAGCAAGACCAGTTTATTAAAGGGATAATGGAGAAGTCAGATAGATACATGGGCCATCTTTTCATCTGTGAGGAGTGTGGGCGTTGTATTTGTGATGAATGCACACAAGTTCGGAAACTCCCTTCTTGTTGGATTTGTAACCAGCGCTGCTTGTGCTCGGCCAAAAATGTCATTGAGTATGGAACTTGCCTTTGTTGTATCAAAGGCCTCTTCTACCATTGCTCTTCCGATGATGAGGACAACTGTGCTGACAACCCCTGCTCTTGCAGCCAGGGATCCTGCTGTGCTCGATGGGCAGTCATGAGCTTCCTTTCTTTCTTCATGCCCTGTCTTTGCTGCTACCCTCCTCTTAAAGGTTGCCTGTCACTCTGCCAGAAAGGCTATGACAAAGTAAAAAGACCAGGCTGTCGCTGTGAGAATCATACCAACACTGTCTGCAGGAAAATATCTTCATCTAGTGGCACACCATTCCCAAGGCCTTTTGACAAACCAGTATGACCTAAGAAGACCATCATGGATATGATCCAACTTCCTACTCTCCTTTAGTACTTCCCGCTGTCCACTTCTTGGAAACACTTGGTGCCAGAGTCAGCGAAAGCCTTACCAACACCCTATTAACAATTCAGGAATGTAAGAAATATTTTTAACAGAATGTAATATGGGTGGAACAATATACAAATACATAAAGATATACAGAATAAATAGACACCTCTAAAACTCCTCAAGTTCATGCTGCAGTAGACCATGTGACTTTTGGTTCTGTAATGATGACATTGAGATCTCTGCCATATGACCTCCTCTGAGTAGGATATCATCCGTGTAAGAATGGAAGTTATATAAAAGCGGTCTGAAGAAATCTTCTGCCTGGACATATTACAAGTCAAACACTTAGAAAAAAGAAGCCAGGACAACTGTCCATGTATTAAGCAAACTTGTCACTTGGTGATTTACTCTTTAGCTGTGTTGAGAAAGGAACAATAAGGAAGTATAAAAACCAAGATCAACTGCAAAAGCTTATTAAAAAAATGAAAATGCGTGCACTTTAATTTAGCAGACATAGCAATCACAAGAGGAACTGTACTTGTAAAACAGTATATAGAAGACATTGAAGGTAAATGGCAACATGAATCAAACAGGGAAAAGGAAAAAAAAAAAAAAAAAAAAACATATTTAAAGGATGCTTGGATTAGTCAAATTAAAATTAACGCCTGATTAATCCACGTCTAGCATACATTTGATGCAATGGCAAGCTAGGGAGCCATATTTTATTTATTCTTTCAATTCAAGAAGGAAATCTTTATTAAACTACTTTTCAACTAGGTGAAATGCATTTTGTCACATATCAAGATATGATGTAAACCAAAGGAGATATATTTTGCATGGATAGGTTATGTTTCTATTCTTTCTTGCCCATACCTCTGTATTATATTTGTTTTCGTTTTTAGCCACTGTTTCTAAAGTGACATTGAATGCTTTCATTTTAATATCCGCTGGGGATAATTTATCAAAACTAATGTAAATTAGTGCTACCAATAACAAACAATGAGATGTCAGCTGTTATTTTTTTAATACAGGTTATAAAATGAAAGCTGGCTCCTGACTGATTGTTATGGGTAGCAGCATTTTTTTTGTTGTTTTCTTTTCTTTTTTATATTGATACCCATTGTGTTCTAAGAACCTTGTGGGTTTAGTCTTGCTGGTGTATCGTGTGGTAGATTTATAAGCTAGTCCAGAATGGACAGATATACCACTTGAGGTGAGGATGGGGAGGGGGTATTTATAAATTGATGGAATAATGAGTATTATTTTGAATTACCTGTGGGAATAGAGCTAAATAAATGAAATGTATAATTTTTATAGGTCTGTGAAAAGAAACTGCATTGGGAAAACCCAAAGTCAAAGGTCTAGAAATACCCAACTAAGTCATATGTAGAAATAAAAACATGCACAGTTAAAGGGAATCTGTGAAGATAAATATATGGGAATTGCCATTACTGACCTGTTCTTGAAGCTGCAAGCTCCAAAGCTATAATCTTTATCTTTTTTTGTTTAAAAATTGTATATTAGATGTCATGATGTCTCATAGACACATGCTTCTTCTAAATGGTTTACCATAGCATAATGTCTACCCTGGATCTTGCCCTTCAAAAACAATCAACAGTGATAATTATCAAATTTTATCCTGGCAGGTTCCCTTTAAGAGGATGTAGAAAATCGGTAGCATGGTCTAAGTATATATATTCTCAGGAATTGCCTGGGTTCCTTTGTTAAGGCAAAGAGCAACATGAAAATGAATGTAACCCCGAACAACTAATTAGAAATATAATTTTACTGTTCTGCCTGCTAAATTTATTACCAGGGGTTACTGGGGCATGTGAATGCTCTTTCCACTATTTAGAATCATCTCTGCCTATTTCAAATAGTAACCGTGAAGGTATTGAGGCAATAATTTACATTAAATTTACAATTTCCTTCTGTTTTTGGAAAGTACTAGACAATGTCAGTGAAGTAGTAATAGTATCCCCAAGGGTTCATGGGCCCTTGCTGTAAACACTTGCTACTGTGCTCACCCAGCTAACAAAATCACTCTTCTAAGACCACATGTTTGGACCCCATCTGTTTTGTGAAGTTCTAAAATTATAGACACACTTTTAACGCAAAATATATGCCCTTGGCGATATGTGAGAATACTCATTGCTTAACAGAGGGGACCTAACAGAATAAAACCTAATAAGTTGTTGCAGGGGGTGATGGTAAGAGAGTGCTTTGCAGACAGGCTGGGGTTCAGTGCCACAAGGGGGATGGTCACTGAATGCAGGTTTATGTATATAGGATTATATAATCTTCTATAAAGGTGCTTTTTTCAAATAAATTGGGACAGACACAAAGTAGCGTAGGTTAAGTTAAAACAATGAAGCTTTACATGGCAATGTGCCACAGCAATGCACTGCAGATTGCAGGTCAAAAGAGACCAGCAGCTTTCAGCCCATTTATGAAGCAAGGAATGGCCTTTTTTGGGAGATTATCATTCACTGGTGTCTATGGAATACAAGTAATTTCTTGTGACGTGAATGGTGCCACCGTCTAAGCTGTATTTTATCTCAAGCAAATCCAAACAATGGCACTCATTTCTGAGAGAAAACTGTATCACAGTCTATGCTGCTTCTTAACAATCTATTCACTTTATTGTACCTACAATACTAAAATGGGCCTATATGACATCCTGACATGCTGCAACACAGACGGGGATCATTTTTCTCTCAGACCCATAAATGAGTCACACTTTTCTTTTCAACAATCCAAGTTTAGATTTTAGGACACGAAATGAAATTCTGCACATAAAAAGTTTTGAGGGTAAAAACTCACCCTCCTCTGCCAACAGGACCTGGAAAGTCTGGGATTGCTGGCAGGTACTTATGCCCTTTTATGTTTTTTTTTGTTTCTCACCATAACCATTGAGTACTTCAAGACACCTGACCCATTGGTGCCCCAGTTATGTTAAGGAGCCATTATAATTCACAATGTAAACATGTAGCCAATCTTGTGGAACCATGTTTTCTATGATGTTCTGCTGACCAGGAATTAAACCAGTATTCAAGTTTAACTGTGTAGGGATTACATGTAATCAAAAATCTACATATCTTCCCTAATTGTCTATAAATAAAGCATAAAGATTTCCTAAAATCTTACATGTTACTAGAGATCAAACTTGACCTCTTGGCTCCTCTATTAGTTGAAGTGTGATTACATGTTATTATACATTTTTAATTTCTACCTCTGACTAGTAACAAGAAGAGACTGTTAGACAGCCTGGGATGTAGTCTGCTTCATATCTGATATTCCATACAATTATACTAGCAAGTTAGAAGCAGGATGCAAGTTATGGTATCTGTGCCTTCAAACACTCTTAAACCCAAAAGAAAACATGTATTATATTGCAGCTTACCAATTCTTTCTTTTTTAGGCTTTCGTTTCCCCCCCCCCCTGGTTATCAGGCCAATAAGTCTGTTTTTTTCCACAGAACAAGCCGTCCTACAAATTTATCAGTTAAGAGTTTTGAGACAAACCATTTACCACTAATGGGGGGCTTACAATGATCTGCTTTTATTTATTCATGTAAAACCTTTATCCCAAAAGAAAAAAAAACTGTTGCTGTAACCGTCTGCGGAACTGCAGTGTTAGCTGAAGTTTGGCCTCATGTTGTTAGTGTATCTAAATCTAATGCTGCATACACACGAGCGGACTTTTTGACGGACTAGGTCCGACGGTCTTTCCGACGGACTTTCGACGGAGTTCCGACAAACTTTCCTAATGAACGGACTTGGCCACACACACGTACGACTGGACTAGAATAAGGAAGTTCATAGCCAGTAGCCAATAGCTGCCCTAGCGTCATTGTTTGTCCATCGGACTAGCACACAGACGAGCGGATTTTTCGATAGGAACTGGGTCCAGCGGGAAAATTTGAAACATGTTCTATTTCTAAAGTCTGTCGGATTTTTCGACAGCAAAAGTCTGATGGAGCCCACACACAATCAAATTTTCAGACGGATTCGTTCTGTCGGACCTTTGCTGTTGAAAAGTCCGGTCGTATGTATGCGGCATAACACTCCCACATCTAACACTCCCCTCCCTTCAGACCGATAATGCTGCTCTTTCATCCAGAGTGGGGGGCACTGTAATACAGACGGTGTGTTACTGGTCAGATCACCAGGTGAAATAAGATGGAAAAAAGCCTAAAAGATTTGTAAGCTGCAATATATTTGATTTTTGATTGTCGGTTTAACACAGCTTTAACGCGTCTTTTCACCTTTGCAGTCAATTTTTTTATGCGTTCCCATTCACACAGCATACCGACAAAAAATAAAACAAAGATTTCATAACTTTCTAGTGGTTTCTTTATTTGCAATGTGCAGCCAGGGAACAGATTTAGGGTCATATTTTTTACGGCCATTAACATACAATTTATCACCCAAGCCTTGAAATGTTTAACTCTTTGTTGGGATAGACAGTCTGCACATCTAGTTTATAACTGATAATAAAATTTGCCAGCACAGTATAGAAAGGATTAATGATAGCAAACATAACTTCTCAGCCCCCTCCTTAACATTACATAGAAGGGGAAAGCTAAGTAGGATTCTTCAGCAAGTAAAAATGTAAGCAGCATTTTTGAATTATTTTTAAAAGTTATGCTATGTGAATGGGAACATGTAACAAATATAAAGTAGGTGTTATATTAATTAAGTTGCAAAAGTGGAAATACAATTTAAGGTATCTATTAATAAATGTGGCACAACAGGAAGTCAACTTACTTGAAAGAGGCAATTTAAAAACTGTAGAGGGGATTAAGTTCACACTGGCATTAAAAGCAGGCATTTGAGTGGCGTTTGAGAGGTGTTAAAAACGCCCCTCAAATGCCTACGCTCAAGATACAATAGACAGCCCACAGTGCTATTCACATTATCAAAATATGAAGCATTAGCATTGCGTTGCTTCAAAATTGAAGCCTTATGTCGAGTCAGGAGGCGTTGAAAGGCTTCAAAGGTCTCCTGACTCGACACGCAACACTAACGCTTTTGAAGTCTTTCAAAGACTCCCATTCAAGTCTTTGGTAACGCCTCGCAAATGTTCTGGCCGGCAGTTGCAGTGTGGTTGCGGGGCGTTAAGATTAGTTAATTCACTGTAATGGAAAAGGCATTTGTGGAACGGTTTTAACGCGCCTTAACGCTCATCAAATGCTTCAAAACTGCCTATAGGGCAATTGAGGAGAATTTTTAACCCATCATTAATGCTTGTAAAATGCCAGTCTAATGCCCATACTAAAGCTCAATAACATTGGTCTAACGCCCATACTAAGGCTATGGAAGCGTTTGTTAAGCGTTAGAAATTTAGTCAAGTGTGAACAAGCCCTAAGACTGCATGATTTCTAAATCAGATAAGTAAAATAGATTACAGGCTGTTCCTGGTATTCCATACTTACCATTACTACATACATATTGGGCCAATAACTATTCTATCTTTTAGATAAAAGCAGTGTTTCCTAAGCAGTAGAATCACTGCATTCACCAATGGCAACAGATGTTCTTTTTAATGCATATACTTTAAAAACTCTTAATTATGGGTCTTCTTATACCCATGGTGGTTATAGCACTTCTGAAGTTGGTCCATTGCAAGTGCATAAAAGTATTTGTAGAGACTAGAGCCAGTCCCAAACATATAAATACTGCATATCTTCTAGAACCAACACCAGGGAAACAGATCAAGTTTGCCTAGTTCACATTCCTGTGTTATTTTTCCAGTGTAAATAGCAATATAACCTTCCAAAATTGGGAAACTTGTAGTTTTCTGAAGCCATAATCTTATTGGATCATGAATGGCAGCATTTTAAGTGCTTCCTCAGACAGCATTGACCATAGGCTTGCTCCTGGGAAAGACATGTGTTCTCTTTGATGAATGCTAATGTCAGTACTTATGGATGGTTTCCAAAAGTTGGATGCACCTTAGAGGCTTTCTACAGTATATGAAGCAGATCAACCTTTCTTCTGATGATCCATGAGATCCACGCCATGGCAACTGTCTTGATGGTAGAAGCTTTGCACATTTGCCCAAAATTCCTACTTGGCATGTTAGCAGGCATAAGCATGTTACAACTCAAAAATATTAGCTCCAAAGAGGGTTTTCTAAAAGCTAGGTTCCCAGGCCCATTTTTATTTGAAACAGCAACATAAAATAATTTACTATTAAATATAATTGAGAAAAATGTAGGAAAAAGACAAAAATATATTTTGATAATATTAACATAAAAATAGCAGAAAAAATATAATGAAAAAATCATGTAGTAAAAAAAATGCTGGGATTGAAAATAATAGCATCAGTTGGGAAGAAATACCTCTATGGTCTATAAATGAGGCTGGCTATCCAATAATATCCTTCTTCTGCCTTAGTACTGTTGGGGGTTCTATACTTTTTTCTAATGCAAACTTTACCCAATGGTTTTTGATTTCAGAGTAGTGAAATGAGCCTAAATGGTAAAATGATTCACCCTAACAAGCCCCCAGGATTTACCTTCCACTTCGCTTTTTAAACACTTTTTCTTGAAATGTCACAATGACATTTCATAGAGTTTTATTGGCCAGTGCGTGGTGACTTGCACTGTGCTGGAAAAAGGCTTTTTTTTTTAGTGCACATTGCCCGCACACCATCACAATACAGTGGTGTGAATATGCCGTACCGCATTTTGTCTTGCGCTCGCAGTGCAGTGGAACTGCTCTGGAATAGCCGCCCAATGCAGTCCCACCACACCTGGTGTGAATGGGCCCTTAGAGAAATGTACATGGTCATATGAAAAAGAACAATTCATGAGATCCCCCAAAAAAGGAATTAATCTTATTTAAGGAAATGCTATGGTCAGTAAACACAAATCTGCATAATATACTTAAAGAAGAACTATATTTGATGAAAACATCCATTTAATATGTTAAAAATACAAAGAAAACTGCATAGTTTTTTAATTTGGTGATTTTATTTTTTATAAGACAAATTCAATTTGATTCTGCCAGTGAACAGTCCTTCTTCTAACAGGGTAGCAATGCTAAATGCCCTACAGTAAAATGACTGCAGTCTTGTTACCCTGTTCAGAACAAGTGCCCTGCACAAGGACTACACTCCATTGTAACATACGTTGAGGAGGAGGATTATTAGTATTGTCACTGCTAATAATCCTGCCCCATACTGTCAACAGCTGCAATGGGCCTTTCCATAGAAGGAAGGAAGTTACACAAGCCCCCCGCTAGGATCTCTCCTTTTTGTTCTGAGGGCATTGATGGGGTAATACAAAAAAAAAAGATAATGTTTGTCTAATGTTGGACTTTAACAAACAGTCACATATATGTGCAAATACCATTTACTGCTATAAATAAGTGGTTGCCACCAGTCAGAATTTGAGGCTCTCACAACAAAAAGGTTCATTTGTTTTTTGCAAGAAGATTGATAATCAGAAACAGAGTATTGTAAACCTATGGATTGGGTCCTTATGGAAAGTCTGCCTTAGATTCCTTGAGAAATACACGGAAGCATTAAGTGATTCAACTATCTGGCAATTTATCTAATACTGACATATGAGTGTTAGGTGGCAAACCCTTTAAGGGCTGATGGTTTAAAAATGGATCACATTTTTTTAAGGGTTTCCTAATTTCCCATTTGGAAATTTGCATACCAATTTTCTGAAATGTGATAACTTTTTGATGCCACATATGTAAGGGGAGATCATTCTACAGATTTAGACAGATATTAAGTGATCTGTGTGCCTTTATTAAACTTTCGAAGAAGTGTACTTACCCACCTTTAAAGCACATCCTGTCAAACTAGAATTATTTCCATCACCTTGTTGGTAAACAGCTCATAAAAGTAAACTTATAAAACTGATACTGTCATATTTTCAGTCATATAAAAGCATTTTTGTGTGTGCTCACTGTATAATAAATTGTACTACTTTGGTATAAGCCATCAGTACAGTAGTTCTGTTTCACATGCTCCTCCAGTATAGTGCTCTACCATTAATATCATGTCTTGCACTCGGGATAATGTATGGCATAGAGATATCAAGCAGCGTAGCCTCATCTCAGGTTAGAAAGTCTAACTTACGGGTTAATTTACTCAAGTCACAGGTTTTTTCGTGACTTCAATGCGACTCTTATTTTTCTTACCTAATTTTGTAAATTGTTTTTTTACTCAAAATAATTACACTTTACAATTTAATTAGGAAAAAAAGCAGAATTGTATTTATTATTCCGTTATAATACCTCAGTAAAAATGCTTCTGATATTTTAGTTAATCTTAAAAATTCCAAGATTCTCATCATTTTAGTCAGTACTCTTATGACCATAAGTTGAATTGATATTTAACATAGCATATAAACAAAACCTTGTAGCTTCTTTAATAGTAGAGCACTTCAAATAGATTCATTTGCATGCAACATTTTATCTGCTGATGTGCTTGACAGTAGCAAAGATACAATATTTCTCATTAAATGCAATGGGCTTCTTTATAAAACATTTTTTATTGTAAATGACAGGCTAGAGAGTAGGTCTTTAATGTTCTAATTGGAGAAAGTGAAAAACGTTATATAAAAGGGACGCCTTACCAAATGTTAATAACAATATGTTAAGGCAAAGTTCTGAAAGGTTTTTTATTGTGAAAGAATAACATGAACTTTTTTTTGTTAAAGTATATGTAAACTCAAATCCCATATACTGGAAGCTTTAAAGTGTTAATGTCATTTCAGAAGCAATTTGAAATACTTTTACATTTGCAGCTTTCATTATAATAATACCTGGTGTTCATGCCATGAAGGTCCTCGTTTAGGCACTTTCTCTTAAGCCCCATACACACGGTCGGACAATCCGCGGACCAGGTCGGTCGGATCCTGTCCGTCATACTTTGTCTGATGTTGGTTTTGCGTACACACGGTCGGACAAAGTTGTCGGAAAATCCGATCATTCTGAACGTGGTGACGTTTGTTGCCTACGACGGGACTACGTAGAGGCTAGTAGCCAATAGCTTTGGTCTTGTAATGTGATGTGAGCATGCGTAGCACTTTGTCCGGTCGGACAACCGTACACACGATCGGATTTGGTGTGATCGGACCGTGTTGTCGGCAAATCTTTCCAGCAGGAGATAAGACTTTGTCCGTCGGACAATCCGACGTACACTGTCCGATGGTGCATACACACGGTCTGATTTTTCAACAACATTGTCCGATCGGACAGAATCCATGAAAAAGTCCGACCGTGTGTATGGGGCTTTATAGTGACCACTCCTTGTCCCTGTCTCTCAATTGTGATCTTACATTGTCACAAGTGTTTTCGATGGAGACCACAACTGTGTGTTTCAATATAGATAACACAGACTTACAACCTGTAACCATCATGAAGCCTGCCCTGAGAATTGCTATGCAGTCTTTGCTGGGGTGAATGTAGACCGGAAGGGGACAACCCCAAGGTAAAAACAGTATTATTTATAAAAAAGGGAATTGTTTATGACACACACAGGTTTTTAGTAAATTGAATGTCATACAGTTAAGGTTTACATTTACTTTATCAAAAACAACTTTGCCACTGAAAGCCATATACACCACACATTTTACGGTTTAAATGTTAAAAACATTTTTCTTTTTAATATATAAATGAGTTAGAGTGTCTTTTCACAAGAAATGCAGGGTTATTCTTTTAAAATTCTGTGCGGTTAGATAAATTAACCTTGGTTTTTTGCTTAGATAGTAATGACTTAGCTTAATAAACCTTGTTAACACACACACATCTTTAATTTTACTGTTCTTCATTTTATTTCACTCATAAAACCTCTACACTTCAACATTTTAAAATGTTAAAATCTTTGAGCATTTTGATCCCTTGATCAGCTCAAACTTCATCCACATGTGCTCAACCACTCTTCTATTCCAGTGAAACCCCTCCGGGTCATATTAAGTCCCCCCCTTCCTTTATGGTTTAAAAAAATGAATGCTTCCACAAAAAATAGGACATTTATTACATGTGTTAGTGGAACCATGAGGGGCACCAAATCTTTTTTTCTACCTGCCAACCTGTTCTTTTTATTGCCTAATCCAGGAAAGCTGACAGTACCCCTCTAATTTTACCTGAAAGAAATGATAGTCTAACCCTGAGCTACTTCAGTTTTTTTGAAGTATTAAATTATATTTAATTTGGCACTTTATTGTATACTGTACCTCTTTAATTTTCTTATTTTTGAATGCATAACTCAACATGATGAATGTGGGACCCAGTTTATTGTAATCAATCAGCGTGAGCTATTTTGGTAACATATTCTGATCCATGTATAAAAACTAGAGGGGACTTAGAGCGAAGATGTTGCAACCAACCAAATTGTAGATGTATTTTCTTTAGTGCTTATAATAAAATCAATGCATGCTCCTAATTGGTTGTTGTGGGGAGTGCATCCACTTTTCCTATCCTCCATTTTTTTATACAAAGTATATTATTTTTTGTCTTTGAAAGGGGATTCTCCTTTTAGCTGACACTTATTTATGGCTCTTTCTGTCTGGATTCACTTTAAGATAGTGTGCCATATTTTTTCTTGTTGTGGGTTACTGTGCATAACTATATTACTAAAAAGGATCCTACAGTAGCTAATTCAGAAAAAGTATGGCTTCCTACAAAAATATATATAAACTCAATCTAGACAGAAAAATAATACAATATTTATTAATATTTGTAGAAGGCACTTACAGCCAATAAATGAAAGTTATCTAAAAACTGTATTTCCTTTAATGACCATAAATAATAATTTAAAACTATAAATTGTGTATTTATAAATTGCTATTAAAAATTGCAAGTTAATGGATAACTGCACATGTAAAGCATATCCTTTACCTAGTTTTTTCCCTAAACACTGAAAAAAATTAAATAGCATGAATAACCTTTCTATTCCTTATTGTTATGTTTGACACAGCATGGCCTACAGACTTCCTGGTCTCTTTCCATGTTCATGCTGTGAAATCCGCCATTTCTGGATACCTTTGGGAGACAGGTTGTTCCTTAAAGTGGAACTATGGAAAATGTTAGAAAAGACATATACGGTATAATGCAGTCTGTCACTATAATCAACACAGCAGGTTTTGACTTTCTGTGTCCTGCCTTTAATACAGTATAGCTTTATGCCATGCTGATCCTGCCAGTGGATTCAATTATTTTTCAATTTCCACTAAAGCAGAACTAACCCTGTCTTTTGTTTACTTTTTGTTTGTTTGTATGGTTAGACCTGCCCCATTCCTGCCATTCTCATCTAGGCAACAATGATATTTACTTTGCTCCAGCAGCCTCCAGAGATATCTATATTAAATATTCCAGGAGGCAGTAGCTTACATAGACCAGCTGGAGGATGGTGGACTCAGTAGTGTGTAATTGAGGGCCAGCTGAATGAACCTAGAAAAGACAGCCGGTTCCCAATGACACAAAGAAAAGAAGATGGTGGCGTGGGACCCAGCATGCAGCAGTGGAGCAGTAGAGCAACAGTGAATTCCCTGTGTGTGTATATTATTCAAGCATAACCTAGCAGACAAGGATGCCCCTGATGTTAATCCCTTCCTTGCCAGTGTCATTAGTACAGTGTCAGTGCATATTTTTTTAGCACTGATCACTGTATTGGTGTCACTGGTCTACAAAAAGTGCCAGTGTCCGTTTTGTCCACTGCAATGTCGAAGTCCTGCTAAAAATCGCTGATCGCCACCATTTTTAGTAAAGAAAATTAAAATAAATAAAAGTTCTATAAAAATATCCCCTAGTTTGTAGGCACAACTTTTGCGCAAGACGATAAATATGTAGCAGAATACATATTGGCCTAAACTGATAAAGCCTTTTGTTTTGTTTTTTTTTTTGTTTTTTTATTGGATATGTTTTATAGCATAAAGTAAAAAAGTATTGTTTTTTTTTTCAAAGTTGTTTATAGCACAAAAAATAAAAACTACAGAGGTGATCAAATGCCATAAAAAAAAGCTCTATTTGTGGGGAAAAAATGACAGCAATTTTATTTGTTTACAGCGTTGCACGACTGCAAAGTTTTCAGTTAAAATAACGCAGTACCGCATCGCAAAAAAATGGCCTGGTCATGAAGGGGGTGAAATCTTCCATGGCTAAAGTGGTTAGCAGGCCAAACTGTCCAGCCACAGTGACAGCTACAGGGGTTGGGACTAGCATTTTAACACCGACAGGGGTGTGTACAAAGGCCAGTGTTTATTAATTTGGTTTAAACCTTTTTTTTCCAAAAGAAGAAAAAAAATCTTCTACAATACCTGCTTAAATTTGTTAGCTGGAGTTGGGCTTTAATTTGTTTGTCATTTATTTAAAGTCAATCTAAGACTATCCAACCTACAGGGTTATAACCTATCTGTGTGCTTTTACTGCGGAAAGAGCAGCTTTTTCACCCTCTTAAAAGAAGTAGAAAAATAATGTGGTAATAACATTGCTTGTTGCTGGAGGAAATTGAGAAACAAAAACTGCCATGTTAATAATAGTGACAGTCAACAACATACGGTATACGCTATTTTTCATTTTGCCCATGATTCCACTTTAACTCAGATTTCATGACAGTAACCTGTCCACCCAATATTACCATCTAGTGGCAGTCAGGAGTGACCTTCTCCACGCCAAATTATGTTGAAATGATGTTGAAATAGGCTGAGGATTCAACAGTGTCTCAAACACACATAAATGGTGCTATTTGCTTCTTCCATTGGGCAGAGACAAGGGTAGCTAAAATAAATGCAGTTATCTTATAACTTTCAGCAAACTGAACCTCAAATTAATTTTGTTGGTTTGGTGAAAGAAGATACCACTAATGAGTAGTTTTGTTTTATGATGTACGATTACATTTCAAGGTATTTCAAAGGTTCCCCTTTCTCAGGTAGACAGAGCCAGTTATAACAGATGGATTTATGGTGATGTTTTTTGTGTAAGAGTAGGGGGTTCTTTGTAAGCATTGTTGTGCTGTCACACAGATAAATTCTGTCATCAAGCCATGAAGACAGTAAAAATCAACTGTCTATAAATAATCCCAAATTTCAAATTTGGGAATAAAAATGTATACTCCAAAACATTATATGTAATCTGTGTGCCTGTGTTCATAATGTACAAAGTGTTTGGGGTCTATGTAATACGGTAATTTTGGAGCAGTCTATACAGAATTCCATATGTCCTTTGAACAGAGCCTGCCATGAAAGTAATGTTGTGTCTGAGTTTAATTTCCTATTCATGGTTAAAGAAGGTGAAATGATTCCAAAAATGCAGGCTGAAAGAAAATGCATATGTTTGTTAACTGCTGCCAGTTGTTTAAAGTCCTGTAAGGATTTTTCTTCAAAAGTAAATGAGAGAGAGACCAAGAGTGCGATTTGCAAAATGGAACAAATCCAACATCTGCATTACCCCATGTTAATTATTTTATATTCTTTAAATGTACCCTAACTCAATTAGATTTTAAACAGTGGGGTTCCTGCAGTCACAATTGCAATTGGGCTACAGGGGAGCAGTAAATCTTCTTGTAGACTCATTTCTCGGCAACCATCCCTAGACTTACATTGTATGGCTCTGCTTTCCAAACTGGTGCTGATCATTTCCTAATTTTTGTAACTACACAGTTTTCACACAGTCAGTTATAGAAGGGATAGAATGGTAAGAGGCTGGGAAAATTCATAAGATGGGATTTCGAGAATAAGCTTGAGTCCCTATAGATTTGTTATTTTGACGCATGTCTTAAAAAATAAGCATGGGTTTGCAGTGCAGGTGCAAAATTGTGCCCTTCAGTAAATCACCTCCAAATTTTGATGCAACTATGGCATAAAGGTTCTCTTTACACATTAATATTGACACAAGTGTTGTTGACATTTTATGTGATTGATATATTGTTTTGCTTTTTATGGTGCTGTTTGTTACAAAAAATATCAAAATGTATTGTTTATTCAAAAACATACTTCCAGTTTTGCTTCAAAATTACCAACTATTCATGGACTGCCAATATCCCTCATCCTTTATTTAATCCTTATTAAGCTAATCACTAAAAGCATAAGCATTTTCTTCACTCTCAGTACCTAGACATTTTATGATATTTGAACTCTGCACCTTCCATTATGTGTATGCGTGCAAAAGAATATAATATATAGAAACTGTAACCTTGAATATTATATGAACAAGAAAAAAATGTAAACAATTATATGCGAATGAAACCGAACTTCAGACTCTTCCTCTGTGTTTAGAGTTACTTTGATATATTTTTGTATATATATAAATATATATATAAATATATATATTATATATAAATTAAAAGGTATAGAAATCTTTATTAAAGAATAATAATGTTGTGAATGGTGCCATAATTAAAGCATAGTTCTAATTTTTGGTACATTAATTCCAATAGTATACACACACACAAACACACAAAGAATGCAGTATTTATTAATAATAAAAAAGGAAAACATTACTTCTGCCTTCTGTTCTTTGCGAATATATTTATTTATGTTACAAATGGAAGGCAAAATAAACTATATTTAATATTTTGGAAATATTATCATCATCATAATTAACTTGAGAAGGGGAGATTCATTTTTCTTAACTTATATTTGCAACAGTCAAATGTGCACTGCATTATAATTACTTTTATAATTAAAAAAATAAATTATTGTAATAAAAGAAAAAATATAGTAAAACTAATATGTATATTAAAGTAATAGCTGAATCATAGCTTAGAAGAGTAAGGTAGAAGTGGGGTAGTAGCTAACATAATATCCTTGCTCTTATCTTTCCAGGACCCCTTTCAACTTCCACACCACTGACAATCTAAATCCCTATGTAATTATCAACACTTGGGGGTTGATTTACTAAAGGCAAATAGACTGTGCACTTTGCAAAGTGCAGTTGCACTCTGCAAGAGCAGTTGCTCCAGAGCTTAGTAAATGAGCAGAAGCTCTGCTGACTTCCTTTATCCAATCATGTGCAAGCAAAACAATTTCTTGCACGTAATTGGGAATTTTTTGCAAAGTGGATCTTTACCTCATTTACTAAGCTCTGGAGCAGCTGCTCTTGCAAAGTGCTCTGTCTATTTACCTTTAGTAAATCAACCCCTAAAAGTTGATAGTTACACGTGGCTTGCAATGCTTCCCTCTGTCTAATGTGACATTGCTAACACTGAGCCGCGGAGACTGGGAAAGTGTGACGCGTTCTCCCCATGCAGGATAAGCATTGAATATTCTTATTCAAGACGGTGAAGTCAAAAACGGACCCCTTATGGTGCTTCCAGACACACTGATGTCTAGGGCCCCATACACACTATTAGATTTTCGGCAGATTTTTGTCTTCAGATTTACCAAAACCATGTAGTGCAAGGGTCTGCCTGATTGCATACAAATTGAAACTCTTAAACCTCATATTATATGGTTTTGGTAAATTTGAACACAAAAATCTGCAGAAAATCTAATAGTATGTATGGGGCCTTAATAAGTTGTGATTGTACACTTCAAGTATAATGTTTTTAAAGCTGAATTACAGGCAAACAGTCTAAATACACAGATAAAATACACATAAGAGCTGTTTTACTTTCCCAAAAAAATGTGCTTCTCTTTATCCAGTCCTGAGATTTACACATGTGTAAAACACAGTACAGTAAAGAGGATGACCCTCCTTTTTCTGTTACAGATTCAAATTGAAGAAGGGATACAGTAGTATATTTTCTCCACCCCTAGCCAACTGACTGGATAGTGAAGGAGCAAGAGAAGACTGATGAGGTCTGTTCTCTGCTCTGTCCTTCTATCATCATGTTCCTTGCTGGCACATTTGCATGCAGCACACCTGACTGTCTCACAATCTTACCCCTCTTTCTCCGAATCTGAGTGCTGCTGTAATGAAGATTTCAAGTCATATTTAGGTATCTACATTAGTTACTTAAAAAAAAAAAAAGAAATTTTAATGAGTACATAGCTGCATTCACTGCTTTTTTTTTAAAACATCTGCCTGGAATTCAGCTTAGAATAACTACTCTGCAGATAAGATTATTTAAAAAGCACTGAATGTGACATTCACCAATTCACTATCCATGGTTAATGTGTTTCAATAGACAGTGAATGATTTACCACCAGTGAATGCCTTACAATTATGCCAATGAACACTCCAATTATCTTTTCTTAATAACTTAGAGTCTTCAGTATTTACAAAGATCATGTCTATTCTGAGCTGCCCTTCTCCGAATAAGGATGCTCTACAATGCATGCTAGATAATATTCATAGAATGCTAGGTAGCTGTTCCTGTAAAATGAAAACATTTACTGCAGTGGGGCAATGTGAGACTACCTGGGCTATAAGAATATCTATGAGAAAAATCATAACTACTTGTGTTAAATTTCGAATAGGTCAAATAATAAAACAAATTGCAAATCACGTTAAAATCCATTTCCGGTTCTGCACTGTCTGGAGAATATTTATAAATTAGATTTCCTCATTTTACTTGCGCATATAGTTCTGTAATGTCCATTTACTGTACAATTACTTCCTGGATTCTAAAAAAAAATAAAAATGCAGTCAAAAGGTTTTTTTTTTTTTTTTTTAGATATGTTTATAAATATCACACTATGAAAAATACAATAACAGCCATTTCCTCGCAGCTGCAAAAAACAAAACTTGGTTTGGAAAATCCTTTGCACAACATCAAAATGAAAAAGTAAGGGCGTAACTTACTTGAGGGGTAATTTTTGGTCTTGGCTGAACAAATCTGTTTTGACTTCAAAAAATGAATCACGTGCATTTAAAGGTGGCTGAATGCTTGAAGCAGGTAGCCACTTGCAATGAAATAACAAAATTACTACATTATTAATTTGGCTTGTAAATGTCCAATGCCATACAACTGCCTGTACAATTGCCTGGATGCAACAGGACTCGTCTCATGGTCTCATGAAGGCTTCTTTTATTATTATTATACAGGATTTATATATAACGCCAACAGTTTGTGCAGTGCTTTACAACATGAGGGCAGACAGTACACTTACAATACAAATCAATACAGGAGGGATAAGAGGGCCCTGCTCGTTAGCTTTCCTCATTAAGATGTTTTTCAATCCATGTGTTAGCAATCTGGTATCATGATTATTATTACGGTATTTACTTCCACCTACTAAAAAGAAGGTATTTTGGACCCTGAACTATTATGAAATGTATAATACTGATTCAAACATTTTGCAGCTGGCATTTGTCACATATTTGAGAGAGTTGCAACATTAATAGCCCCAATAGTTAAAAATAAGAGACCCTAATTGTTTGGATATGTTTATTTAAAAGTTGTACATCAAACATAATAAAATAAATGATAACTGGTTTGCTTTGAGTGTAAAAATGTAATTGAACATAGATTCAATTTACAATACAACAAATCTTTTTGTGCTCAGCATAGCTTTATTAAGGCCAACTAATGCTCTACACACAGCCCAACAAAGGTGTTTTCTTCTTTTTTTATTAAATAATGTGACTCTATTGCCAGAAAAATGTTTTAAAACAAGAGCACCAGCAACAGAAGACTACTCATATTTTTCTTCCTTTTGGGCATTGACTTGATTCGTCAATTTTTTGAAGAGCTACAGCCTCTGGAAGACCTGTCCTGTTAGACAATTCTCGAAGTGTCAGATGTCTTCCTATTCTTCTGTCCACTGTGGTCCCACCCACTCCACCCGTCCTGTAGTATCATGGTGGCCAGCAAAAGAAACTCAATTGCACAGAGTGGAGTCTCAATTGCTGATGAGCTTTCAGTGGCAATAGCTGTTCAGCAAAACAATAATCGGAGTCAGTGCAAGCAAAAAGATAAACAGTCTTCTTTTGCATTTTTACAAGCAAGAGTTGCTTTAAAGAGAACCTGTGCCCTGAATATGTACATTAAATATTTACATATTATGAACAAACAATAAAAGCACTATAATACAAGCCCTCACTTACTTCTATATAACGATAAGCATTATGGAGAAAATAATTTTCAAATTCATAAGCTTTGAACTTTCATGTATTTTGTAAGGAGAGCAAAATCTTTGTAACTTACCAGCCATCTGATATAAATTCAAAGCAGGTATCTCTAAACTGTTAGATATAGACCAAAAACACTTTAGAGTCTCTACTGTGAGTTTCAGGATCCCAGGAGAAATTACAGTGTACTACATGCATCTACAAAGGTCAGATATACTTTACTGCTTGAAAAAAATATGTAAATGCTTCAATGTCAACAGTATGGGCACAGTTGCACCTTAAAGTGATTGTAAACGTAACTTAAAAAATTAAAATAAAATAACAAACATGCTATACTTACCTGCTCTGTGCAAAGGTTTTGCACAGAGAAGCCCCGATCCTCCTCTTCTTGGTGTGCCACCATAGAAATCTGCTTCCTATTGTGGCACACCTGTGGGCTCGATCCCAAGCCACACTGTCTGCATCTATAGACACAGATAGTGCATCTGCCCTGTGAGGAGGGAGAGAGTGGAGAGAGCAACTTCTTGATTGAGAATGGGCTCAGGTAAGTATAATGGGGGCTGTAGGGAGCTGCACACAGAAGTTTTTTTTTTACCTTAATGTATAGAATGCATGAAGGTAAAAAAAACTTCTACCTTTACAATCACTTTAACTGACAAGGCATTAAGATTCATTGGGGCTTATTTACCAAAGGTTATTCACTCTAATATCAAAATGATATTAGATATCATTTAAGTACGGTAACTCTGATTATTGGTATGGAAAAATTCATAGACCAATAACTCGAAGAAACAATAAAAACTAACATTTGCTATGTATTTAGCAGATATCCAGACTCAGTAAGCAGTAGGAAACAAGTCTCTTCAAAAAACAACACTATGAAGCTGTCAACCCATTTCAATAAAAAAGATACACAAACAGAATGAGGGCATATGCTTTTCAGGGAGTGATAGCAGGGAAAATCATATCTCACAAGAAATAGCATAGTTCTACTTCTTTCATCTATTATTCAAAGTTCCCAAAAAGGTTTGGATAAATATATCAGTAAAGAAGGAAACTCTTTTAAGGTCCAACTACACTTACCATGTATATTTTAGTTTTTTGTGGTAAGTGACAAGTTGAATCGCACCTAAAACCTACCAGGGACTTCAATACCAATTATACCTATCAAAATTCTTTATGTCACACAAACTGCAATTACAAAGCCAACTGACATGTCATGCTATCCTCAAAAATGTTTTTATCCAGCTGCAAGTGACTCCTTTGTTTTGACCTTGGAAGGCAGTAGGTTGAAGACACAAATTAGTATAGATTTTTCATTAGAGCACCAAAAGATATGTGATAAATACAATTGTTCCCACTTACAAAACACAATATAGGGGGGATTTACTAAACTTGGTGCACAAAGAATCTGGTGCAGATGTGCATAGTAACCAATCAGCTTCCAAAAAGCTTAACTGAACAAGCTGAAGTTAAAAGCTGATTGGTTACTATGCACAGATGCACTGGATTCTGTGTTCACCAGTTTAGGTAAATCTCCCCCATCATTTCTATGCAGAGTTGGCCTTTAAATTTGCCTAATTTAGTGTGTTATAGATACTTGTACATCCATGGAAGATTGCTACTTTATGAAGAAGTTAATCGAAGATTTAAAAGAGTATTGTTGTTGTCCAAGAACAGTTTACCAACCATGTGCTCAGAAGTTTGACAAGTCAAGAAACATAGTTTCTGAAAGACTGGGATATAGTGCTGACACTCACTAAGTAAGCTAAACTTTGCAGACATTGTTGGCTTATCTCATTTTAAGGCATTGTTTCTAGCTGTGCGAAGGGGTTCCTACAATTTTATTTTTAGCTCTTTTCTGTTTGTAATTTATGGGAACATGATTGGCAGAGGAACAAAAATAAAATACATCTTGACCTATACAAGTGTTCCACTTCTTGTGACTCATCTGGTTCATGTGAAATTTCTGCTACTACAAACTAAATGGACTTTCCCGGACAACAGTATAACTTGGAGTCTGCAAAGAGGAAGAGATTGTCAACTGAGAAACAAATGTACTTGCAGCTTATGGGATTCTTAGAACAATGTAATTGTTGCAAAAACACCATATAAAAAAACACAATGATTTAGGGCTTAACATCATTAGCCTATGCAGTCAAGGGGCCCCAGTATATATTAAAAATCTGTGCAGCTTTGTAATATGGTAATTGGTTTTATGGTGTTATCTGTAGGTCATTTGGTTCCTCTCACATACCTGGGTAATAAACTCCTAGTTAGCAACCCCCACACCCTGACTTGTTGCTAGGATGTGAAAACTGTTGGATGCTCACTCTTAACATTGCAGAACTGAAAACCAATGGTTTTCGTATTCTTGCAATGAGACAGGACGTGGGGGTTGCTAACCTGGATTTTTACAAGCCAGGCCTCTAATGGGGCCCAAATGACCCACAGGTAAAACAATAAAATGAATGATTATTTTAGAAAGAGTCACAGATTTTTAATACCTACCGGTGGACCTTGACTGCATAGACTCATTTCCGAAAAATTTGAACTTAGTCTTTAAAACTTCTGACCTTAAACATCCCACATAATTGTTTTCCTTATATTCCAATATTCACAAAACTGCAAAACTGCTGTTTCAAGAACCTTGAAATCTAATTGCCCTCATCCTTCCCACTAAGGCAAAAGAAGGGTTAGTTTAGAGTTGCCACCTCATCCCTTTAAACCCGAACACC
Organism: Lithobates sylvaticus; assembly: GCA_028564925.1. Taxonomy (NCBI): domain Eukaryota; kingdom Metazoa; phylum Chordata; class Amphibia; order Anura; family Ranidae; genus Lithobates; species Lithobates sylvaticus. Next base: position 183,178,296 of record CM053033.1, on the reverse strand, counting down.
TTTGAATTACACAGGTTCTGAGGCCTAATTAAATGCAGATAAGGCACCAAGTGATTTTACTTACCACCTTAATCAGCCACAGAACCTGTGTAATTAATATGTGTTCGGGTTTAAAGGGATGAGGTGGCAATCCTAGGTTAGTTCCTTCTGTGAGTAGTGGTGATGTTTGAAACCTCTGACCTCATTCTCTTGGGTACATATAAACCCACCTGCAATTACTTTCTAGCCAAATGACACATTAATACTGGAGGTAAATCAACAAAAAAATGAGATTGGCATCATGAAATAGGATTGGCTTTGTGAAGGAAACTGCTACATAACTTATAAAGGAAACTGCAACAAAAGTCAATAGAAGACACAGCAAAGAAAATAAACCCCTATGTAATGCAAGTGGTTATAGCAAGCAGCATGACAGTGGATGAGTTACACAACAGAACTCCCATCCTACACTAGAGCTTCTCAGTTGGACCTGACTTCGTGATACAGGAAGGAGTCTCAGTGGCTACAGCCAGGGAGGGATGCTTTGTTTTTCAGCACTTCAATTCTTTCCTGCAAGGCTAAACTTTGCTTTCCTGAATGGGATATCCAGCTCCCCGCAGACACCCGTCATGTTTCCCTCTCCTAAACACAGCTCTTCTGTCTAAAAATAGCCCTTATGAAGTCCATCCAGCTCTGCTAAAAGTAATCTGTGAAAGTGGCTTAAGTGCTCTGCAGAGAGCCCATGACTGTTGTCACTGACACGCACGCACGTACATATTCTTGGATTGTTGCCGAAAAGAAGTCATATCCACTGATATGAACTTGGAGGACAATAGCTTGTGCACCTGCAAATCAGGTTTGCCAACTCATCCCTTTAAAATGAAACTTCACTTTTACTTGTAAAAAATTCCCTCCAGGTCAGTTATATTAATTCCAAAATGTCTACCAGTTTACCTGTTTGTGCTGTGTAGCTTCTACCATATGCAACTAGTCATTTTCCTTCTTCCTGAGTGCCAATTTTGAGGGTCGGATTGCTATACCACATGGTTACTATATCACATATCAGTGTACTAATAGAAAAACACTGCTGGGAGGAGGAAATAAAATTCCTTGTAGCTTAGTGAGTGAGGTGAAGCTGTATGTTGGCTGATGGCTTTTGCTGTACAGCTTGGAAACTTTAGAGACCAATCAATCACAGCTATTCTCCATTTTCCCCCACTATAGGACAGCAGGACAGCAGGGGGGACGTCCCATCCAACTGCTTGTAAAAGCAGTCAAGCAGCTATCCAGCCACTAGGATTGCTTTTACGTGAAAGCAGACCGCTGGCTGAAAAAAACAATACCAAGAGGATGCCTAAACCTGCAGACATCATTCCGGTATAACCACTCAAATTCCAGCAGCATACTAGTAAGTTGCTGGTCCTTGTTGGGCATATATTGTAATGTTCTTTTTTTTTCTTGCAGCCTGTGGGCTGAACATCGATTGGTGGTATGCCCACCATTAGAATACTGCCCTGCATCCACCCACTTCTAATGATTGTCATACATGCACTGTTCTTTTTTTTCATTCAGCCCATCCAACAGATTCCTCCATTCACATCAGTCGATGTGGATGAAGAAATCTCTGCCAAAAAAAGTGAATAAAATATATGCCAAAGCATAGGGTCAATCCGCCCCTATGTCCACCCCAGCCCCTATGCTTCGGCATATATGCTTTTTTTTAACTGTGGTGGTGAAATCACCTCCTACAGTGCTGGAGTCACAGATTTACATATCGAGTGAGTAAACCCTGTTGCTGTCAAAATAAACAAATCAGTGCTGCAGCTGAATGGCGTACCTGCAAAGAAAACAACAGTTAACAATAAAACGCAATATCAGTAAAACATTAACTCAATAAAACCATTTTTTTTATTGCAATCTGTGCCAAAAAAAGAGTAAAAAATATATGACAAAGCATAGGGGAAATCCACCCCTATGTCCACCCCAGCCCCTATGCTTCACCATATATGCTCTTTTTTTAAACTGTGGTGGTGGAACCACTTCTTACAGAGCTGCAGTCACTGATTTAATGTATTGTGAGGGCAAACCCTGTTTCTGTCAAAATAAACAAATCAGTGATGCAGCTAAAAGGCATACCTGCAAAGCAAACAATGGTTAACAATAAAATACAGTAACAATAAAACATTACAATACAACAGTACACAGTACAGTAAAATGGTGTATCTGCAAAGCAAACAATGGTTAACAAAAAACACAGTAACAATAAAACATTACAGTATTTTATAAAGTACAGTAAAACAGTAAGAACAGAACATTAATGCAATAAAACGACAACTATTTTTGTTTTAGTTTTTTTAATGTTTTTTTTATTTCGTACAGAATTCGTATTCGGAAAAATTTGTAATTCGGATTCATACGAATGTACGAATTTTCGATTCGTACGAAACTAATCGCACATGTCTAGTATATGTAGGAGATGGTGTGTGAAGATTATGCCCATCAGGATAATAATATCCAATGATGGGCGCCAAGAAACAGCAGGTGATCCTAATGCCACGCCAGGTTGCGTGCTCAGATAAGGGTCTGGTATGGATTTTGAGGGGGACCCCACACCATTTTTTTTTGGCTGGGGTCCCCCTTAATATCCATAGCAGACCTGAAGGGCCTGGTTATTGAATTTGGGGGGACCCCCACGCTTTATTTTTTTTATTTTTTATCAATGACTTTTTTTTTAATGAATGGCTTTCAATAAATGACTGTTCTCTGTGTTACGGGAGTGATTTTAAATAGCTTTTTTTCCTGCAAAAATGACACTTTGCGCAGAGACAGTTCTAAGCACAGGAAACATGCGCCCCTTCACAGGCATACTATAGACACCCCCCAGGTACGAAATTTAAAGGAATATTACACTTTTATTGTTTCACTTTAAGCATTATTAAAATCACTGCTCCTGAAAAAACGGCCCCAAACACTTTTTATGACAATAACATGCATATTAGCCTTTAAAATTAGCACTTTTGATTTTGAACGTTCGGATTTATTGTAACTAATAGGGTTCTTATGTTCGCACGGACTTTAGGTCCGTTCGTGGGTTCTGGTGCGAGCCGAACGTGGGGGTGTTCGGCTCATCCCTAATGGTCAGGAAGGGGATAAAAGTGTCCCTGATCTTTAGCCTTGATTGTAACCTTTTACCCCAACCTTCACCCCAACCCTGACCTAGATCAAGCTTTGATCTTTTTTATCTTTATAAAAATTTTTTACACAACTCTTTTTTTTTACATACTTTTCTCTTCTAGCAAGGAGAAAAAATACATTCAAGAGGAGAAACACTGGGGCAGTGTCCTGAAATTTTTATTTGATATGTTTTCTTTTTTTACGATCGCTCGTAACACAGTGAGAACCGGGATCTCTGTGTGTGAACACAGAGATCCCGGGTTCTCTGAGGGGAGAAGTGACAGATCGTCTGTTCATACAAAGTATGAACAGCGATCTGTCATCTGCCCTAGTCAGTCCCCTCCCCCCTTCAGTTAGAACACACACTAGGGAACACAATTAACCCCTCAATTGCCCCTTAGTGTTAACCCCTTCACTGCCAGTGACATTTTTACAGTAATCAATGCATTTTTATAGCACTGATCGGTGTATTAATGCCAATGGTCCCAAAAATGTGTCAAAATTGTCAGATGTGTCCGCCATAATGTCACAGTCATGATAAAAGATCGCTGCCATTACTAGTAAAAAAAAAATAATAATAATAAAAATGCTATAAATCTATCCCCTATTTTGTAGACACAATAACTTTTCCGCAAACCAATCAATATACGCTTATTGCGATTTTTATTACCAATAATTTGTAGAACAATACATATCAGCCCTAAACTGAGAAAATATTTGCTTTTTTTTTAAAAAAAAAAAAAAGGGGGGGGGGGATATTTATTATAGCAAAAAGTACAAAATATTGAGTTTTTTTTTTACATTTTTAAATTGTCGCTTTTTTTTGTTTATAGCCCAAAAAATAAAAACAGCAGAAATGATCAAATACCACCAAAAGAAAGCTCTATTTGTGGGAAAAAAAGGACGTCAGTTTTGTTTGGGTACAACATCGCACGACTACGCAATTGTCAGTTAAAGCGATGCAGTGCTGAATCGCAAAAAGTGCTCTGGTCAGGAAGGGGGTAAAATCTTCGGGGGTTACATAGTTAGCAAGGTTGAATAAAGACACCAGTCCATCCAGTTCAACCTGAATGAGTGTCTACAATTGTGCCTATCCCAGTACATTGCACACTCACATCGGTCCCTACCCTCAAGGAGCCCACAGTCCAAGGTCCCCATTCATATACTAGGGCCAATTTTGGACAGAAGCAAATTAACCTACCAGCATGTCTTTGGAGTGTGGGAGGAAACCCACGCAGGCACAGGGATAACATGCAAACTCCAGGCAGGTAGAGTTGTAGTTTGGGATTCGAACCAGCGACCCTTTTTACTGCTAGGTGAGAGTGCTAACCACTACACCACTGTGCCACCCATTGAAGTTTGAGTTGGGTTGAAGCGGTTAATGTTCCTGACTATGGAGGAATAAGGGGAAGGCAGCAATCAATATGCTGTAGGCTGCTTCGGCATAAACACAAAACATCGATCAGACTTAAAGCGGAAGTAAACCCATCGATTTAACAGTTTAAAAAAAAAAGGCATGCCGGGAATGCTAACTGCACATTGGCTGTGCTCTCAACCAAACAGTCAAACCATCCAATGGCTGGTGTCATAACGGATCACATGTGCAGCACCGTGGCAGTTGAAGATTAAACAGAGGCAAAGATGGCAGCTTCCTTGGCTGAAAGCGATAGGGGGGTTTACTTCCGCTTTAACAGGAGAAATGCCTGTTCCAGGATAGTTAGTAAAGCCAAGATGAAGATGACAGCTCCAAAGCCTGATTCTTCAAAAAACAAGTCAACAATGAAAGTTCCTATTTGGTTAACCTCATAGATTTACTCTGGGTTCTAGTTATACAACATTGATCTATATTATGAGATATAGAAATCATCAGGCTTGTTTTAATTTTCAAAAGTATATTTGGTGATTGGAAAAGCTATTCTTTCTTGTTACACCAGTCTTTATTATCTTGTCTTGTGCTAAGACAGTGTTATTTGGAAATCACACTAATGGTTACATTCCATTGCAGATGTGTGCATAGTGCATAAGTCAGTGAATAACTCCTCAAGCTAATGCCTTTGATCTGTAATGAATGAGCTCTCCTCTACAGCGTCTGACAGATGATCAATACAAGGAGGAAGAAGATATCCTTCAGCCAGCGAGCTTCTGAGATCCTTTCTGCCTCTACTCTTCTCATTTGATTCATTTCCCACCCCTCTCTCCTTCTCCCCTCCTTCCAACAATCCATTCCTATCAAGTTTACTGTGTGAGATCTATTTGTCGTAACCTCCACCAAAGAAATCCATTAACACCACTAAGAGCTTCATTTCCTGGAACATGTGTGGTATATATCATGCAATGATAAAGAAATGGAGTGCAAGATAGAGTTTAATGGAATAAATAGATTAAAAAGGATAGGCACATGTTTTTATAGAATTTTTGACAGTAAAACTATATGTGCTCCCACTAAATATTAATTATATTCTGTCTGTGTAATAATTATGTAAAAATCTGTATATTATGTATATTGTTGCATTCTGTTTTTTGTAAGGTTATATTTAAAGTGATATTAAACCCTCAGTTTTATGCACTTTCTGCAGCTGATTTAATAATTTACTGAATATGCAGCTTTTTTATCTTTTATTCTTTGTGTATGTTTGAGTTTAAGCTTGTAGGGAATTGCAATTTATCCTCCCCTCTGTAGGTGGCACTGTGTTGCTGGCCGCTGTTCAGAGGGAATGGAGGATGGGAGGAACTTTGTTCCCCTGAAGCCACCGTAAGGGTCACCAAGAGAGCAGCTTGCAACTGGCCCTGTCCACAAGCTGGTGCCATCACTGCTGCCCTAGGTTTCCTTTTATACGGTGGCTCCTTTCTCTTGTGGTATCCTATGGAGCCACTCATTGCCTGCCAGGACTAGAGTTGTGTCTCCCTACACTATGTGCATCAATAGAAACACACAGCCCCGTAGCCTAGGATGGCAATGCACTCCCCTGCTCACCCCCTCCTATCTCCAAGCTGGCAGATTGGCTCTAGAGTGCAGTGTCCACTATTCACTCTTTCCTGATTGAGCAGGAGCCTGCTGCTTTGAAAGTTGTAAACAGCAAGAGCTGGGGTAAGAATTTTCACTAATAGCTAACTGGGGATTTTTTTTTTTTATTGTGCTCCACTTGTTAAACTTTAAAATGCTAAGGGTTTAATGTTACTTTTACGTGATTGTAAACCCTGAATTTGTTATACTTACCTGCTCTGAGAAGCCCTGGCCCCTCCTATTCTCGGTGTGCCACCATAGGAAGCTGATTGTGTGGGCTTGTGTGAGAAATGATCAGCGCAACTATAGTCACCTTAAAATTAACTAAATAAACTAAATTAAAATTACCTGAACCTACAGTGCTCATAAAAAATATATAAGTATATATTCCTCTAGGCAGCTATGATTGTGCCACAATAGGGTTAATTATGTAATTGAGTGGATAATCCCATTAATATGTGTAAACTCAATACTGTGCAAAAAAACAATCAATCTGTGCATACAGCAGTTGTGTGCAAAAGTTCAATCCTGTGCAGAAAACAATCCTGTGCAAAAAGCAATTCTGTGCAAGAGTTCTATATAATAAATGTATCAATCTGATGAAAGATACTAGATAATTATGTATAAATATGCCATCAAAATCATAAAAAAATGATCAAACGGTCATATAATGATATTAATCAAATAGTCTATCCAGTGTAGGTAATAAAAACAGTGATACAACGAAAAGTGCAACAGTGCTTCAACCAGAGTCTTCAATATATATTCTCCAATATGGAATCCTTGTGTATGTCACTTAATGCTCTCTAGACTCTTACCTCTATTAAGATGGTATCAGGCTTATTAAACTCAGTGTGGTTAGGGAATCTTCCAGGGTCACTGATGGTTGTGGATATTTCTCATAGTCCCATGCTCCCAATGTGTGCTTTCAATTGGCCAGCGCAGCGCAGATGTTCATATATACTGGGCATATGTAGAGGATAAAAGACAATATCCCATAGCGCAATATGTTTAAACACACTACTTTTATTATTATGACGGCCAAGTGGGCACTTACAACAGTAAAATGAATAAACGGCAGATCTGTCTGTTTATCGGCGCTACAGGCGCCTCTTACATCGCTTCCGGTCTTACGGTGTCCAGTCACTCTCTATGCATTACGACACACCATGTGTCTTCATCCTGAATCTCCTGATGAAGACATGTGGTATGTCGTAATGCATAGAGAGTGCACAGGATTGTTTTCTGCACAGGATTGAACTTTTGCACATAACTGCTGTATGCACAGATTGATTGTTTTTTACACAGTATTGAGTTTACACATATTAATGGGATTATCTGCTCATTTACATAATTAACCCTATTGTGGCACAATCATAGCTGCCTAGAGGAATATATACTTAGATATTTTTTATGAGCACTGTAGTTCAGGTAATTTTAGTTTAGTTTATTTTATTTCGTTAATTTTAAGGTGACTATAGTTGCGCTGATCATTTCTCACACATATACATACTCTAGTGCACTGTGTATACACTTTAGATCTAGCTGCAATTATTTAGATTTATAGTTTAGATCTATTGCTCACTTTATACACGTAGATAGCATGAAGGACTTTATTATATACCTAAGGGCTTGATCACTAGTCATGCTGTCTGCATCTATTGACTCAGCCTGCCCCGCCCACCCCCCGACTCCCTTGTTACAGGATTTGATTGACAGCAATGTGAGAGGGATAGCTGCTGCTCTCATGCACAACGCTGGATCAAGATCCAATTCAGGTAAGTATAAGGGGGCGCAGGGGTGGGGGGACCTGCAAACAAACGTTTTTTTACCTTAATTCATTTTAATGCTTTAAGGTTAAAACTTCTACCTTTACAAGCACTTTAATACGCTGCTATGAATACTAAGTGTGTAGAGGCTCTTCCTCCCCAGATAGGTTTCCAGTTGTTCATAAACACACCTACTGTACGGGCCTTGCCCAGGTGTGTGTTTGCATTATGAAAAAAAAGAAATGTATATATCAGCAGCAGTATATAAATGATTTAAAGCAAACCTTCCCTGAGATAAACAGCAGACTGCCATTGCTTACTTCCTTCTGAACATATTAATTGCCTGATTATTGTTTGAAAGCAGAACCTCATCCAAAAATAACAAGAAAATATAATAACCTGGTAAAATAAACATTAAAAAAGCAACTTTTGTTCCAATAGCCACCTTTAATCTAGAGCTGTCCTCCATATAACTTCTTTTATACCAGTAGATGTCTGATTGCTAGCTTCATTCAACTCACATCCTCACAGATAGCAAAAAAACTTAATAGGTGTTCCACTCTATCTAACGCAAAAAAAAAAAAAAAAAGATTCCTATGGCCTTGGAACTCTCCCAGGCAGTCCTGGATGAAAAACGGAACCAGAGCAGTGGATCTGTATAAATGGATGGTGGTAGGAAGCGGCCATTCACCATGTGAACCACCGTAGACAGGACGTGACATCACTCGGGAGACCGTACTGACGTAAAAGGGGCAGTAACACTTTTGAAGCTTCCATTTCTTCATCAGACCTGATTGGCTATTGTAAAAGTCAATCTAATATACCTGTCCGGGACCTGCCTGGGATGTAGTTTAGTAATCATTGTAAAGGGGAAATCTGACACACCACTGCTGAATTAGTGGTGTGAGTACACTAATAGTACATGCCTAGCCTAACCGCCATGTGGGACAAGAGACAATAAAAATAGATATATACAAAATTGATACACCTGTATATATGATTGTACTGTGTATAGAACCTGCTGCAGCAAAACTGACATTTATAAAGAAAAAAAATGTCTGTATGATGAGGTCACAATTTAGTGCACTCAGAACATGATTAGAGGTTTTTTTGGATAAATTCTGGTGTCATTTTGGCAGACTTTGGATGCAAATAACAAAGTTTTGCACCCCACTGAGCAAGCCTTATGTGAGGAAGCCAAATTATAGTAAGCTCAGGCCAAGATTAACATTTAAAAAAAAAATAAAGTCTGGTGCCTCTTTCGCAGACTTTGGATCGAAGTAACAGGTGTGGAAATATTGGGCTTTGGGTGTTGGTGGTGCCTTCCCACCGTAACCCTATAGATTGGCCTTGCTGTAAAAAAATTTAATTGTATGCCCCAGTCAAACAGTTGCAGAAAAATTGGTCTTTGTGGGTTGGTGGTGCCTTCACATTGTAACCCTATAGAGGTACTTTTGATGAAAGCAAGAATTGCCCTTGCTGTAAAAAATTGAAATATGCACCTGTCAAACAGGTGCGGAAAAAATGGTCCTTGGGTGTTATGGTCCTTGGGTGCCCATGAAACCAACACCAAAAAATGACTTCAAGATAAAATCAACACCCACAAAGCTAGGCAGCCGAGACAGATTTGCAGAGATTCCAGATCCCAAAAACACTTAGTCAGTGACTTAGTCGGAATAAGAGGCTCGATAGCTGCTGCTAATCTAGGACTGATTGATTTTGATAAATGTCATCCAGTCTACGAAGTCTGTGGACAGACACGCTTTTTTATCTGTCACAAAACCTCTGGCAGCACTGAATGCCCATTCAGAAATCCAGGACAGCCCAGCAGCTCAATTACATACTGGGTAAGTTCTGGCCAGTGGTCTATGCTCATGGCCCAGTAACCCAGTGGTTCGTCTACTGGAAAGCTCTCAATGTATGTTTTCGCCCCTAGATAATCTTCCACCATATGATGCAGAATCTGTCAATGGGATTTTAAAGCTGACAGTCCTGGGCGCCGAGGACTGACATTTTTTTTAACTGCATTACTTAAGGTGAGGTCCAGTTATATAACCAGACTGAATACACAAGCACAATTTGAATTAATGCTTGCTTACAAAAATCATTCCATTACCACATTTAGTAGAAAATGGAAGACTTGGATATCCCACCCTAGAGCATCCAACTATTTAAAAGAATGCAAATTCTAACTTACCCCACAGTCTGAAATATTTTGCTCACTTAATTAAGTAATAGGCGGATGTAGAACACTATCTATGTTATGCTCTATTTTCAGATTTTCCTATATTGTTACCCTTCCCAATGTTATTCCCTTACTTATATTTGTACAGCGGCTCAGTGTGGTGACCTCCCAGACCTACAGTGTGAACCTATTTGGGGTAGGCTGGATTGGGCCATCAAGATTTGAACAAAACCTATTTTATACACCTTTACAATGTTTTTTCATTACGATGAAATGTACCATTTGCAACAATCTTAATTGTTATGTTCTCTTTTGATAAAATAAAAAATGTATGGTTAAAAAAAAAAATAATAATTAAAAGTCAGCAGCTACAAACACTGTAGCTGTTGACTTTTAATAAAGACACTTACCTGTCCAGGGAGCCAGCGATGTCAGCCGCCGAGGCCGATCCGTCCACTGGATCGGGTGCCGGCACCGCCATCTTAACGAAGGGAAACAGGTAGTGGAGCCTTGCGGCTTCACTGCCTGTTTCCTACTGCGCATGTGCGAGTCACGTGGCGCTTTGTGATTGGGGCGTGCTGTGTTCTGGGACACACACAGGCGCGCTCCAATCCCCAGAAGACAACGTGAAGAGGAGAAGACTGAAGATCACTGCGGTGTAGGAAGTGGCAGATTAGGACGATCTGCCTAGCAAAAGCCATTTCTGGTAAGTTAAAAAATATATATATATATATTTTTTTTTTTTTTTGGAGCATTTTTATGCATTTTTTTTTTTTTTAGGGTGGACCTCCCCTTTAGGCGGCCCCCTTCTCCACCGTTCCTCCTTTGCCAAACAGAAGCCTCAAAACTACCTTTTCCATGAGAGTGTAAACTACCAGAGTCTGGAAAGGTGTTTAAGATGACCCATCGGCAGAAGTCACTGCTGAATCGACTAAATTTCAATCCATGTTTGCCAGCTTAACAGAACAGAGTAGTGACCATTGATTGTAGCAGTCAGTAAGACATTATTGAGTTTTAAGAGATCAGTTCCTATGTAGTGTTTTGGGCAAAATCCAGACTGAAAGGGGTCAGTGAGAGATGGTAGCTCAGATGGTTGTAGACTAGCCATTCTAGGAGTTTTGAGGGGCACAGGAGCAAGATGTTGGATCTTAGGTTGTTGGGATTGGTGGGCTCTAGCAAAAACTTTTTAAGTAAGAACATAAGGCTAAGAATATAAGGTAACATTAAGGCTAAGAACATAAACGCAAACTACTCACTAGAGGGAAAAAATATGGGGGAATCAAGGAAGGAGAAAGATCTGGGGGTCCTAGTGGAAAATAGACTGAGCAATAGCATGCAATGTCAAGATGCAGCTACCAAAGCGGGCAGAATATTAGCACGTATAAAAAAGTGGATATACTCCAGAGCTAAAACTATAATTCTGCCACTTTATAAATCTCTGGTTAGGCCACATCTTATTTATTTATTTATTTATTACAGGATTTATATAGCGCCAACAGTTTAGGCAGCGCTTTACAATATAAAAGGGAGACAATACAGTTATAATACAATAAAATACAAGAGGATTTAAGCCCCATACACACGGTCGGACTTTTTCATGGATTCTGTCCGATCGGACAAGGTTGACGAAAAATCAGACCGTGTGTATGCACCATCGGACAGTGTTCGTCGGTTTGTCGGACAGACAAAGTCTTATCTCCTGTTGGAAATCTTTGCCGTCAACACGGTCCGATCACACCAAGTCCGATCGTGTGTATCGAATTCCTGACGGACAAAGTGCCACGCATGCTCAGATCACATTACAAGACCAAAGCTATTGGCTACTAGCCTCTACGTAGTCCCGTCGTAGGCAACAAACGTCACCACGTTCAGAATGATCGGATTTTTCGACAACTTTGTCCGACCGTGTGTACGCAACACCAACATCGGACAAAGTACGACGGACATGATCCGACGGACCTGGTCCTCGGATTGTCCGACCGTGTGTATGGGGCTTAAGAGGGCCCTGCTCAGAAGAGCTTACAATCTAATAGGGTGGGGGAGGTGGTACAAAAGGTTGTAACTGTGGGGAATGAGCTGATGGAAGTGGTAAAAGATTAGTTGGAGACGTCATAGGCTTCCCTGAAGAGATGAGTTTTCAGGGATCGCCTGAAGGTAGCCAGAGTAGGGGATAGCCGGACAGGTTGAGGTAGCGAGTTCCAGAGGATGGGAGAGGCTCTGGAGAAATCCCGGAGACGAGCATGGGAGGAGGAAACAAGAGAGCTTGACAGGAGGAGGTCTTGAGAAGAGCGGAGAGGACAGTTTGGGATATTTTTGGAGACAAGATTGGTGATGTAGCTCGGGCAGAGTTGTGGATGGCTTTGTAAGTTGTGGTTAGTATTTTGAATTTAATTCGCTGGGTGATTGGGAGCCAGTGTAGGGATTGGAGGAGAGGGTTGGCAGACACTGAACGGTTGGTAAGGTGGATAAGTCTGGCAGCAGCATTCATGATAGACTGAAGAGGGGATAGCCTATGGAGAGGCAGGCCAATGAGAAGGGAATTGCAATAGTCAAGGCGAGATATAACGAGGGAGTGAATGAGGAGCTTGGTGGTTTCATTTGTTAAAAAGGGGCGAATTTTAGAGATGTTATGGAGGTGAAGTCTACAAACTTTTGACAGTGATTGGACTTGAGGCTGAAATGACGAGTCTAGGATTACACCGAGTACCCTGGCGTGAGGGGAGGGACTGATGGTTGCATTGTTGATTTTGATGGAAAAGTCATGGGCGGGGGGGAATATTAATAGCTCAGTTTTAGAGAGATTTAATTTAAGGAAGTGGTGCGACATCCATGCTGAGATATCAGTTAGTAAGTTAGTAAGTTAGTAATGCGAGAGGAGACTGAAGGAGTGAGGTGAGGAGTAGACAGATAGATGTGTCATCGGCGTATAAGTGGTATTGGAAGCCATGGGCGGTTATCAAGTGACCAAGGGAGGAGTTGTAGATAGAGAAGAGAAGGGGTCCAAGAACAGAGCCTTGGGGGACCCTCACAGAAAGGGGCAATGGAGAGGAGGAGACAGAGTTGTAGGTAACACTGAAGGAGCGCTGTGATAGATAGGCAGAGAACCAGGATAGAGCAGAATCTTGGAGGCCAAGGGAGTGTAGTTTATTGAGAAGGAGCGGGTGATCAACAGTATCAAAGGCTGCAGAGAGATCAAGTAGTAGCAGTATGGAGTACTGGCTGTTGGTTTTAGCAGTTAGTAAATCGTTAGTGAGTTTTAGCAAGGCAGTTTCCGTGGAGTGCTGCGAGCGAAAGCCAGACTGTAAGGGTCAAGAAGGTTATTTTCACTGAGGTAGGAGCTAAGACGGTTGTAGACTAAGCGCTCTAGAAGTTTAGAGGAGAATGGGAGCAATGAGATGGGCCTTAAGTTATTCAGGTTGGTGGGGTCCAGGGAGGTCTTTTTAAGTATGGGAGTGATCTGCGCATGTTTTAGAGGGGAGTGGAAGGTGCCACTAGAGAGGGAGAGATTGAAGATGTGGAGTTTTCTGTCCAGTTCTGGTCACCAGTCTTCAGAAGGGATGTGCTGGAGCTGGAGAGAGTCCAAAGAAAGGTAACTAAATTAATAAGGAGGATTGAGGACCTCAAATACGAGGAGCGACTACAAGCACTAAATTTATTCTCACTAGAGAAAAGACTCTTGAGAGGGGACATGATAGTGATTTACAAATACCTCAATGGTGACCCCAGGAAAAAAACTATTCAATCTCAGGGGGTGTAAGAGGACACATGGCCACACAATGAGATTGGAGGAGAAGCGGTTTAATCTTAAGCAGTGCAGGGGGTTATTCACTGTCAGGACGGTAAGAATGTGGAACTCTCTTTTACAAGTGATGGTGTCAGCGGGGAGTATGGATATTTTTAAAAGACTTTTGGACATGCATCTTAAAGAACACAACATACAGGGATATGGGAAATGATTGTCGACGCTGACACACATACACCTACATAGGTGGGACTCAATGGACTGTTGTCTTTATTCAACCTTACCTACTATGTAAGTATTGGGGTTTCAATTAGCCATACACTATATTGCCAAAAGTATTGGGACACCTGCCTTTACACACATATAAACTTTAATGGCATCTCAGTCTTAGTTTGCATGGTTCAATATTGAGTTGGCTCACCCTTTGCAGCTTTAACTCTTCTGGGAAGGCTGTCCAGAAGGTTTAGGAGTGTGTCTATGGGAATGTTTGACCATTCTTCCGGAAGCACATTTGTGAGGTCAGGCAGTGATGTTAGACAAGAAGGCCTGGCTCGCGGTCTCCGCTCTAATTCATTAAAATTGTGTTCTGTCGGGTTGAGGCCAGTCAAGTTCCTCCAGCACAGTGGTGTAGTGGTTAGCACTTTCACCTAGCAGCAATAGGGTCACTGGTTCAAATCCCAACCATGACATCATCTGCCTGGAGTTTGCATGTTCTCCCTGTGTCTGTGTGGGTTTCCTCTGGGTACTCCAGTTTCCTCCCACACTCCAAAGACATGCCGGTAGGTTAATTAGATCCTGTCAAAAAATTGGCCAAGTATGTGTTTGTAAGCGTGTCGGGACCCCATGGGGCAAAGGACCGCACTATACCGCAGATGGACTTCAGTGGCAAAAAGTGCTCTGAGTCAATTCAGTTTGCATAGGTAGCACTATACAAGTCACTCATTCATTCATCCCAAACTCGCTCATCCACACTATATTGGGCCACCCCTCCAAATCATTTGGTGGAGGTGGGATTATGATGCAGGGTTGTTTTTCAGGGGTTGGGGTTGGCCCCTTACTTCCAATGAAAGGAACTCTTAAGGCATCAGCATACCAAGACATTTTGGACAATTTCATGCTCCCAACTTTGTAGGAACAGTTTGGGGATGGCCCCTTCCTGTTCCAACATGACTGCGCACCAGTGCACAAAGCAAGGTCCATAAAGACATGGATGAGCGAGTTTGGGGTGGAGGAAATTTACTGGCCTGCGCCTGAGTTCTGACCTCAACCCAACAGAACACAATTTGGATGAATAAGAGCGGAGACTGCGAGCCAGGCTGTCTCATCCAACATCAGTGACTGACCTCACAAATGCACTTCTGGAAGAATGGTCAAACATTCCCATAGACACACTCCTAAACCTTGTGGACAGCCTTCCCAGAAAAGTTGAAGCTGTTATAGCTGCAAAGAGTGGGCCAACTCAATATTGAACCCCACAGACTAATGCCCCGTACACACGGTCGGAAATTCCGACCACAAAATCCATCAGATTTTTTCCAACGGATTTTGTCCGACACTGGTGTTGCATACACATGGTCGGACAAAGTCGTTGGAAAATCCGATCATTCTGAACGTGGTGACGTTCGTTGCGTACGACGGAACTACGTAGAGGCTATTAGCCAATAGGTTTGGTCTCCTAATTTGATCTGAGCATGCGTGGCACTTTGTCCTTTGGAATTCTCTACACACGATCAGAAAAAGTCAGATCGGATTTTGTTGTCGGAAAATTTGAGAGCAGAATTCCGACGGAAAAAGTCAGATGGAGCCCACACACGGTCGGATTTTCCGTCAACATGGTCCGATCGGACATTTTCCATCGTAATTTCCGACCGTGTGTACGGGGCATAAGACTGGGATGCCATTAAAGTTCATGTGCGCGTAAAGGCAGGCGTCCCTACTGTATGTTTCAACCCAGGTCACCTAAGCCCATTTCTGAGGCAGGTCGGAAGGCCCAATCTGCAGTTACAGACAGCTAACAAAGAATTTCTACATTTTACTTCCCATGTGAAGAGAAATCTTGCTTTGAAACGTGGTGTTTTTTTTCTGAATATTTCCGCTGACAATTTATTTACATTTACAAACAAAAGCAAAAAGAACACTGTAATCATCCTTGTACCAAAGCAAAGGAATAGGACATCCAGTAAAATGCCATATGATTTCTCCTGTCATATGGGAGAGGATGTAAACTGAGTTTGGCTTTAATTACATTTTATAAATAAACATAAAAGCTTCAAACTGTTTACATTTCCTCAGACAATCACCAGGACGAGCTAATAAGACTGCTTGTACATGAACCTGCTTTGTTGTCTTGGGAGACCAAGCTAAAGATAGCCAGACTTCACATACAGGCCCCAGCCTAACATGCAGCCCAAAAAGGCCAGATGTCTGTAAAAGCTGTATTTTCTCAGACTGAAGAGATCCTGTCAAAAAAGGGAGAAAACAGGAAACGCACGCATTCCAGACATTTGCAGACAGAGCACAAATTCATTGTAAAATGTGCATGATTGCTTACAGAGTGACACTGAGAACAATATGGGCAGAATTCGTTTTTTAATATATTTGAATTACAAGTTTAATGATCTCTTGTGCAATATTCATGTTGTTCATCTAATATGAAACTTGGATCCCCTGCGCCTACTGGGCACCTGTGATTTTATGCCCAACTCTGAGCCCAGCCCCCCAACTCCCATTTTCCCCTTTGCAGCACCCCCCGACCTTTCTGTATACCTACTATTTTTTTTTTTTCAGCTGTCTTGTGACACCACAGGTCCATCTTTTTCTTCTGGCAGTGGACATTGATAGTGGCCATCCTGAATGTTGCAGAAAGCAACGCTATACAATGGATTGGCAGACACTGCATTTTGCTGTGCCTGCATGCACCAGTGGGAGTATAAGGATAAGTACAATGTAAGCTTCTTGTGAATTGAAACTCTGCATAAGTCCAATGAGACTTTTCACACATGTTCACTGCATTACACTGTGTTGGTAAAAATAAGGCATGTTCGATTTTTTTTTATACATTTTTATAGACGAAAGTGGACATGGACAGTTGTGAACCCAGCCTTAAAGTACAGTATATCTAAATCCAAGAACAAAAATGTAACATATTGCAGTCCTCAGATGTGGTGGCTGTATTCGTTTCCTTTTTCCAGACTTTTACATTTTTTTTTTTTTTACCTGATGGTCCTGCCAATAACACACCTACTGTACTAGAGTGACAACACTCACTCATTGTATTATGTTACAGACAAGCAGCGCTGTCATCCTAAGACAGGAAGTATATCAAGTCTACAGAGCACCAATCTCCTCAATCTCTATAACAGCCATTCTCAACCAGGGTTCCGTGGGGTTCCTTCAGAGGTTGCTAGGAGTTCCTTGAGCTGTGGCTGATGAACCACCTTTTTGAGTTTAAGGTTCAGCATCACTTAACAAAGCCAGCAGCATGACACAAAATATCTTTTCAGCTGTCTTTAAGGGTGGCATTCTGAGCACCACTTTAAGTGGGACATTCCTCCTATTGGCCACCAGTATAAGGGGCATTTTATATTACCAGTATAAGGGGCAATTTCAAAGATAGTCAGTGCAGAATTTAAAAAAAGAAAATTCTGAATTACACACCCCTGCTCCGTCGCTCCTACTAGCTTAGAGGGGGTGTATTTCTTTCCATTATCTGTGCCCCTTTCTGATGATCATGTGCTGGTCGGAGCGGAGGGAATATTTCTTCAGTTTCAGGTGCATGCCCATCCAGCTCCGCTCGCATGTTCTTCTGCCTTGGCTCAAGTCCCGGCCAGCCGCCTGCCTGCTTATCTCCTTGCCTTCCCTGGTGGAGTGACCTTTCTCCGCTCCCCACCCAGTAGTACCCGAAGAGTAAGACTTGACAGGCTGTGAGGCAGGCGGCAAGCGGCGATGGGCAGAGAGTCGCTGATTGCCACCATTGCTAGTAAAAAAAAAAAAAATGTCCCCGGATTTCATTTAAAAAATCTGGTCACCTTATTTTAGTAAGGGTTCCTTGAGACCTGAAAATAATTTTTGGGGTTCCTCTAGGGTTAAAAGGTTGAGAAAGGCTGCTCTATAACATAGATGGGAGGTGTTTTGAAGTCCACAGAGATATCTATGAATAATGCTAACTGATCACAGTTAGCACAAGCAAAATGTACAGGAAGTTCACTCGCTGTTTTTCAGGATCAATGTTTTTTTTCACACTTAAGCCCCATACACACGCTCAGATTGTCCGAGGACCAGGTCCGTCGGATCATGTCCGTCGTACTTTGTCCGATGTTGGTTTTGCGTACACACGGTCGGACAAAGTTGTCGGGAAATCCGATCATTCTGAACGTGGTGACGTTTGTTGCCTACGATGGGACTACGTAGAGGCTAGTAGCCAATAGCTTTGGTCTTGTAATGTGATCTGAGCATGCGTAGCACTTTGTCCGTCGGAATTCGCTACACACGATCGGATTTGGTGTGATTGGACTTTGTTGTCAAAAAATCTATCCAGCAGGAGATAGGACTTTGTCCGTCGAACAATCCGATGGAAACTGTCCGATGGTGCCTACACACGGTCGGAATTTCCGACAACATTGTCTGATAGGACAGAATCCATCGGAAAATCCGACCGTGTGTATGGGGCTTTAAAGTGATTGTAAAGGTCATTTTATTTTTTAAATAAATAACAAACATGTCTATACTGGGCCCTCGCCTCTGTCCAGTGTACTCGTACATGCTCGCACCCAAGCTCCACTGCTGCATCCATTGACACAGACAGTGTGACTCGGCCCCGCCCCCCGTCACTGGCTTTGATTGACAGTTCTGGGAGCCAATGGCTCCTGATGCCCCAGCAAAGTCAATGAGACCCGGAAGTGAGGGGAGAGAAGAGCTGTAGACGCACACAGCGCTGGATCGAATGTGGGCTCAGGTAAGTAAAGGGGGGGGGGGAGTGAAGGGGGATGCTGACACCTAAACATTTTTTACCTTAAAAAATTATTAGGCTTTACAACCACTTTAATGAACAGACATAACAAAGTTTATATTTAACAAAAAAGTGAGCAACTATGTGAAATTTATTGTTAGGGTTTACATTGACTTTAAAGCAGAACTCTAGGAAAAAATTTGCACTGCATGGGTTAACTGCTCATTTTTGTCTAGGGGATGAGAGAGCCAAAATATACTCATCTAATCCACCGATCCTCCGAGAGCAAAACTGGTCCCTGCCGCTTCGCCCACCACATGCTAGCAGCCTTGTGAATGGACTGTTCCTGACGTCATGCCCATAGACCGGCTCTGGACCTGAGGACGGCCTTTCGGTTGCCCCCTGGGCACAGCCCCACCGCATGGGGAAATTTTTGTTTTGCTTTAAGTGTTGGACTACATGTCATAGAGGTGCCTTGACATGGTTGTGCAATTGAAACATACATTTTTTAAATTTATGCCATCAAGTCATTTGTTTGGAAGCTGTTTGCTGAGTGGTAGTGCATGTGCTGGTTGTCATTGTCCACAAGCATAACCAGAGAATGTGTATTAACGACATCCTAACACGGATACAGCTCTGTAATTACACCAAACCACTGACAACTTTGACAATCATACCTGGTTATATTGCTCTGTTGTGAATAATTTTTTTTAAGTTTTGTGCTAACTGTTGGAAAAGTACTAGATGACCAACTTCAGAACTTCCTGCCAACATTTCAGGTTCATGTAGGATACAAGCATTTTATGCATTTCATTAGGATTGCCAACACAACATTCATTTTCATGGGGTTTCTTTAAATGTTTACATGCTTTTTGTATCACGTTGCTATAGTATATCTTATTTACTTACTGTGTATCAACTAAAGAACACAAAATTACTTTTCACTTTCTGGAGCATACTGCATTTTATATTATATTATTGTATTGAATTTCACAATATTAAACAGTATTACTGTTTATTTAATTCATTGCTACTTAAAGTTGGCATCAACTAATATTACTGAATTCCCATATTGCATTCGTATACAAAAGAATTTCTCAATGAGTCATTCATGTTCTAGAACAACTTTTACCGCCCACTAGTTGCTTTATTAGAAAAAAATGGAAATACACCATGACATTCTTCTAACTCCAATTAAAAGCAGCTGTCCATGGTATTAACAAGGGTGGTCTACTCAACATCTGGTCCTTCTTAACACTTTGTAGCATATGTAGTTGAATTTTTTTTTGGCTGTCATGATCTCTGTTGCATTGTTCAGATTGTATAGAATTTGTAATAAATTTAAACAAAGTTTATATCTGCTTTTATACTGGCATTATCTGGAATTCCCTACCTTAAAAAGCTACAAACTATTCATTAATAATAATGATAAAAGCCTAAGATTGTCATGCGTGCATTTAGCCTATCTAGCACTGAGTACTGGACATCAGCTGGGGAAGGTGTTCACAAGCTGGTGTCTGGCTGTTGGATTAAACATATGTTCTTCAGTCTGAAATAAAGGGATGGAGCCATACTATACTGAGAGTGAGCTGTGGGTTTTGGGTGCTTTGCCTTTTGGACATTAGGTATTGGCTGAACAATTGCTGATGAACACGACCTTTTATTATTTATAATAGCTATAGCAATGTGAACATTACGTCATTGGCAGGAAAGGAGTCTAGATTGGTAAGGACTGAAGAATGCTATTTAGAAGATATTGTTTATATATCACCCCGGACCCTGGAACCACACCTTTACTGAAAGTAGTTGTTCTCCCACTCAGGACAACCTTAAGGTATAAAATCTTAGGCAGGCTTGGGTATACTAACAAGCCATCAACACAGGTTTTTTTTTCCACAGCCACAGCTTTCAAGAAAAAAAAACTTTCACTGTTCTGTATGTGTATGCAACCTGTAGTGGGTCGGAGTATTCAATTTACTTAAAAAGATAGGTGATATTCTCAAGAAGCTATAGCGTGTCAGCTGAATACTTAAAGTTAGACAACACTTCTGCAGAGACTTTCATGCAAGTTAAGTGGATGGTTTTCTAGTTCAGTATCTTGTCCTAAACCCCTGTGTTTTAAACCAGTGGTCTCCAAACTGTGGCCTGGGCCCGGATGTGGCCTTTTGTTTGCTTTTATATGGCCCTTGGGGCACTATTTTAGTCACTGATGCCAATGAAGGGCACAAAACCTCCCAATGACACCAATGGAGAACAATTCCTTTCAATTACACCAACAATAGGGCACAGTTCCTCCCAATGCCACCAACAATGGGCCACAGTTCTTTCCAATGACACCCACAATGGGCCACAATTCCTTCCAATGACACCAACAGTGGGGCACAATTCATTTCAATGACACCAACAATGGGACCCAATAACAACAATGATGGGACACAATTCATCCTAATGACACCAATGATAGGGCCCAATGACAACAATGATGGGGCACAATTCCTCCCAATGACATCAACAATGTGGCCCAATGACAACAATCATAGGGCACAATTTCTCCCAATGACACCAATTATGGGGCACAATTCCTCCCAATGACACCAATGATGGTGCACAATTTCTCCAGATGGCACCAATGATGGGGCACAATTCCTCCCATTGACACCAATTATGGAGGCTTGTTTACTCCGACTGATGCTGGGACATTTTGTACTCCCAATGGCTACAATCCGACCTCCTTAAATTCTGAAGGACAGTAAACTGGCCCTTTGCTTAGAAAGTTTGGAGACCCCTGTTTCAAACAGGTCAAGAGAGATCTGTCACATGATCCCTTCTCATTTGGTAGTTGGATTCAGAGGCTAAGACAGATGCTGTATGTACAGTATATTGAGTCAAAGACAAATGTTTTTCAGAACATCTGGTAAAAGTTTCTGCGTGAGGAGAACTCAACCCACACAACAACACAAGCTTTTCAGTGCACTGAGCACGGTTAGGGACATTGAGTCCAATTGTTCCATGTTCACTAAATACCTTGATGGTGGAGGAAGTTCTGAAATGTTATTGTGATAGGGTAGTTGTTGCATGTCAGTTTGATGCCCCTAGGACCTGCTGATAACAAAATCAGTTTAAAAAAACATAAAGGTGAAAAAGGTGCATTCCTCACAGTGGATTTTCTGAAAAAATATTAGCAGGCCAAAAATGCTGCTGTAAGAGGTACTGCAGAAGCAACATCTTGAGTGTGGCAACAGTTTGTAGATTCTAGGCATATGACTACTAGATGCCCTAGCAAAGCTGGGGTGTGCTAAGCAAGAGCAGGGAAGTTATAATCACTATTAATGGCGCGTATACACGATCGGACTATTCGGCCGGACTATCCGGCGGACTTAACCAGCTGACAATCCGCCAAACTTTCCAGCGGAGGTCCGCCGGACTTTCCGAACGTGCGGACTTGCCCGGACTTTTCCGGCGGACAATCCGCCGGAGTTTTGGCGGAGGTCCGTCGGACTTTTGAAATGAACAGACTTGCCCACACATGGAGTAAAGTCCTCCATCGGCGAGATTGACACCTTGCTAGCCCCGTCGCCTGGTATGGATTTAAAGGGGAATCCCTACGCCGAAAAAACAGCGTGGGGGTCCCCCCCAAATCCATATCAGACCCTTATCCGAGCACGCAGCCTGGCCGATCCCTCCTGAGCCAGACCAGGCCACGTGCCCTTAACATGGGGGCCCCAGACCCCAACAACCAATGGCCAGGGTTGTCGGGAAGAGGGCCTTGTCCTCATCAACATGGGGACAAGGTGCTTTAGGGTGGGGGGGCTGCAGGGCCCCCCTTCCCCAAAACACCCCCCCCATGTTGAGGGCACGCGGCCTGGTACGGCTCAGGAGGGGGGCGCTCGCTCGTCCCCACCCCATTCCTGACCGGCTGGGCTGCGTGCTCAGATAAGGGTTTGATATGGATTTGGGGGGGACCCCCACGCCGTTTTTTCGGCGTAGGGATTCCCCTTTAAATCCATACCAGGTGACGGGGCTAGCAAGGTGTCAATCTCGCCGATGGAGGCGGTGACATTGACTTCCTGTGCTAGTCCCGTCTACCTGGAGTCACCTTCTAAATGAACGGACTTTACTCCGTGTGTGGGCAAGTCCATTCATTTCAAAAGTCCAGCGGACTTATATGAACAGACGAAGTAAAGTTCGTTCATTTAGAACGTGACTCCAGGTAGACGGGATTGTCCGCCAGACTGCCGAGTCCAGCGGATAATTTTGAGTCAAAACTTCTTTCTAAGTCTGCCGGACTTTTGGGAAGAAAAAGTCTGCCGGAGCCCACACACGGGAAGATTGTCCTGCCGACTCTGGTCCGCCGGATAGTCCGATCGTGTGTACGGGGCATTAGGCATTAGAAAGAACACTTTATGAAATATCTAACTGTCACTGACATTTTCTCCCTGTATGCTTTGGTGATGACTAAACTGTATTAAACTACACTGCAAATTGTAATAAAAAGTGTCCATTTTTAGTATAGTCAATACCTATTTTAGGTAACTAGTGAAACCAATGAGTGAGCTACTAATCCATTCCAACAGACTGCAGCTGTGTTCAGACAAAAGAAGTTACTCAATTCTAAATTCCTACTATTCATTGTAGACACACAGGACATCTTACATGCTAAGTAAGGTGGGAAGTAGAGGAGAACTTTCTAAAGTCTGTCCAATGTGACTTTGGATCTTTCTTTCTTTCTGCTTCCTGCATTACAAATTATATTTAAACTTTCTGGGCTGTTCTGGGTTTCACTGGTTGCAGGCTTGGCTGCTTCCCCCTGCCTTCTGGTGGATTCTAGAATTTAGAGGGTTGGAAGAGGCAGAACCTTAGCCTGAATATTTATTAGACATGGGAACTGCCAAAAAATTCGTTTCGTTTCGTTTCGTCCCGTTTCGTATATAAAAAAATTCGTAATTCGTAATTCGTGTACGAAATTCCGTTCGAATTCGTACGAAATACGAAATTCGGACGAATCGTAATTTTTTTTACGAATCGTTAGTAAAGTTACGAATAGTTACGAATCGTTACGAATCGTTACGAATCGTTAACGCGGCTAATGAATTGTTGGTTCTCATAACACAGAGAACAATTCGAATCCAACTACAAATATCGAATTTCAATTTCAAGTTACGAATCGTTACGAATCGTTATGAATAGTTACGAATCGTTACGAATCGTTATGAATAGTTACGAATCGTTAGTAAATCCAACTACCAATATCGAATTTCAACTAATTTGAACGAAATTATTATAGCAGATATAACGAATGAATTCGAATGACAAAGTGTCATTTTTGCAGAAAAAAAAAAAGCGTAGGGGTCCCCCCAAATTCAATAACCAGGCCCTTCAGGTCTGGTATGGATATTAAGGGGGACCCCAGCCAAAAAAAAAAAAAAAAAAATGGCGTGGGGTCCCCCCCAAATATCCATACCAGACCCTTCAGGTCTGGGATGGATTTTAAGGGGAACCCCGGCCAAAAAAAAAAAAAAAATGGCGTGGGGTCCCCCTCAAAATCCATACCAGACCCTTTATCCGAGCACGCAACCTGGCAGGCCGCAGGAAAGGAGGGGGGACGAGAGCGGCCCCCCCCCCGCCTGAACCGTACCAGGCCACATGCCCTCAACATTGGGAGGATGCTTTGGGGTCCCCCCCAAAGCACCTTGTCCCCATGTTGATGAGGACAAGGGCCTCATCCCCACAACCCTGGCCGGTGGTTGTGGGGGTCTGCGGGCGGGGGGCTTATCGGAATCTGGAAGCCCCCTTTAACAAGGGGACCCCCAGATCCCGGCCCCCCCCCCTGTGTGAAATGGTAAGGGGGTACAAAAGTACCCCTACCATTTCACCAAAAAAGTGTCAAAAATGGTAAAAATGACAGGAGACGGTCTTTGACAATTCCTTTATTAAAATCTTCTTTCTTCTTTCTTCTGGTCTTCCTTTCTTCATCTTCTCCTTCCGGCATCTTCTTCCATCTTCTTCTTCCTTCGATTCGCTTCTTCTTCCTCCGGTCTTCTCGTCCTTCTCGTCCGGCGTCGTCCTTCTCGTCCGGCGTCGTCCTTCTCGTCCGGCATTGTCGTCTCTTCTCGCAGGCCGCTCCTCGCAATGGGAGGCTCCTGCTCTGTGAGGCTCCGCTCCGGGTGACAGGTCTTGTATAACGAAGGCACCTGGTGACCCCGCCCCCCCTCTGACGTCATGGGGAAAGCCATAGGGAATTCCACATGACGTCCCGTAATACAGAGAACAATTCGAATACAACAACTAACAAATATGTAATTTCAACTAATATGAAAGAAATTATAATAGCGGATATAACAAATGCTTCGAATGATTCGAGATTCAGTATATCTAATATAGAGAACTGTCCCTGTACAATGTGTCATTTTTGCAGGAAAAAAAAAAGCTATTTAAAATCACTCGCAGCTGTTTGCCGGCAAATGAATTGTTGGATCCGTAATACAGAGAACTGTCATTCATTGAAGTCATTGATAAAAAAATGTGTAGGGGTCCCCCCAAATTCAATAACCAGGCCCTTCAGGTCTGGGATGGATATTAAGGGGGACCCCAGCCAAAAAAAAAAAAAAAAAATGGCGTAGGGTCCCCCTCAAAATCCATACCAGACCCTTGAGGTCTGGGATGGATTTTAAGGGGAACCCTAGCCCAAAAAAATGGCGTGGGGTCCCCCATAAAATCCATACCAGACCCTTATCCGAGCACGCAACCTGGCAGGCCGCAGGAAAGGAGGGGGGGACGAGAGCGGCCCCCCCTCCCGCCTGAACCGTACCAGGCCACATGCCCTCAACATTGGGAGGGTGCTTTGGGGTCCCCCCCAAAGCACCTTGTCCCCATGTTGATGAGGACAAGGGCCTCATCCCCACAACCGTGCCCGGTGGTTGTGGGGGTCTGCGGGCGGGGGGCTTATCGGAATCTGGAAGCCCCCTTTAACAAGGGGACCCCCAGATCCCGGCCTCCCCCCTGTGTGAAATGGTAAGGGGGTACAAAAGTACCCCTACCATTTCACCAAAAAAGTGTCAAAAATTGTAAAAATGACAGGAGACGGTCTTTGACAATTCCTTTATTAAAATCTTCTTTCTTCTGGTCTTCCTTTCTTCATCTTCTCCTTTCTTCATCTTCTCCTTCCGGCATCTTCTTCCATCTTCTTCTTCCTTCGATTCGCTTCTTCTTCCTCCGGTCTTCTCGTCCTTCTCGTCCGGCGTCGTCCTTCTCGTCCGGCATCGTCGTCTCTTCTCGCAGGCCGCTCCTCGCAATGGGAGGCTCCCGCTCTGTGAGGCTCCGCTCCGGGTGACAGGTCTTGTATAACGAAGGCACCTGGTGACCCCGCCCCCCCTCTGACGTCATGGGGAAAGCCATAGGGAATTCCACATGACGTCCCCGTGCGTCAGAGGGGGCGGGGTCACCAGGTGCCTTCGTTATAAAAGACCTGTCACCCGGAGCGAAGCCTCACAGAGCGGGAGCCTCCCATTGCGAGGAGCGGCCTGCGAGAAGAGACGACGATGCCGGACGAGAAGGACGACGCCGGACGAGAAGGACGAGAAGGACGAGAAGGACGAGAAGACCGGAGGAAGAAGAAGCGAATCGAAGGAAGAAGAAGATGGAAGAAGATGCCGGAAGGAGAAGATGAAGAAGGAAGACCAGAAGAAAGAAGAAAGAAGATTTTAATAAAGGAATTGTCAAAGACCGTCTCCTGTCATTTTTACCATTTTTGACACTTTTTTGGTGAAATGGTAGGGGTACTTTTGTACCCCCTTACCATTTCACACTGGGGGGGGGCGGGATCTGGGGGTCCCCTTGTTAAAGGGGGCTTCCACATTCCGATAAGCCCCCCGCCCGCAGACCCCCACAACCACCGGCCAGGGTTGTGGGGATGAGGCCCTTGTCCTCATCAACATGGGGACAAGGTGCTTTGGGGGGACCCCAAAGCACCCTCCCAATGTTGAGGGCATGTGGCCTGGTACGGTTCAGGCGGGAGGGGGGGGGCGCTCTCGTCCCCCCCCTCCTTTCCTGCGGCCTGCCAGGTTGCGTGCTCGGATAAAGGGTCTGGTATGGATTTTGAGGGGGACCCCCACGCCATTTTTTTTTTTTTTTTTTTGGCCGGGGTTCCCCTTAAAATCCATCCCAGACCTGAAGGGTCTGGTATGGATATTTGGGGGGGACCCTACGCCATTTTTTTTTTTTTTTTGGCTGGGGTCCCCCTTAATATCCATACCAGACCTGAAGGGCCTGGTTATTGAATTTGGGGGGACCCCTACGCTTTTTTTTTTTTTTTATATCAATGAATGACTGTTTTTTAAATAGCTTTTTTTTCTGCAAAAATGACACTTTGTCATTCGAATTCATTCGAATGCATTCGAATTCATTCGAATGCATTCGAATTCATTCGAATGCATTCGAATTCATTCGTTATATCTGCTATAATAATTTCGTTTGAATTAGTTGAAATTTGATATTGGTAGTTGGATTCGAATAATTTGGAGCTGAAATTCGTAAACGGAATTTTTCCTGCAAAAATGACACTTTGTCATTCGAATTCATTCGAATTCATTCGAATCATTCGAATTCATTCGAATCATTCGGCAACGAAATTCGTAAACGGAATTTCGTATTCCGTACGGAATTCGTAAAAAAAAAAATTCGTACTACAGATTCGTAAATTCGTACGAATTTCGAAAAATTCGTACGAATTACGAAGTCGTACGAAACGAATCGCACATGTCTAATATTTATGAGGCTTCAGCCAATCCCTGGGGGAGGGTGCCCAGTAGGTGGCTAAGGAGTGCATAGATGTTCCGGGACCTGGAGCAGCAGTTTTCTTGTTTAGGGGGAGAAGTCCCCAGCTTGAAGTGTTGCTGCCCTTCTGGGCAGTGCAGCTGAAGCTTGCTGGAGCTCACCGAGGTCCCAGCTCAGCTAGAGCTGGGGGGGTTGTTATTTTTTTCTGAGAATAGCTGGAGTTGATCAAGGGAATACACTGAGGATCTGGTCTTGGAATGCATTGGAGAAGTGCCTGACTGATATTGTGCCTGGACATTGTGAGGACAGACCTGAGTGTAGGATCCTATTGATAGTTTGCTGCATCTATCACGTCGTGTATCAGTGCCAGTGCTTGAGTGGATTGGGACAGTCCTCTTTTTGGGGTCTCAGTGTTGTTAATTTTCCTAATTTTTGCTAAAGGGATTATACTAAGAAGTTTACATAAAGAAAAGAGTGTCCTCTGAATATTGCAGTATCCCACAGCTCCCTGCGCCCTAACCAACTTCATTGTGCAATAAAGCATCAAAAGATACCCCTACCCAGGGGTATCAAACTGGGGGCCCGCCAACTGTTGCATAACTATAAGTCCCATTATGCCTTTGCCTGAGGGTCATACTTGTAACTGTCAGCCTTGCAATGCCTCATGGGACTTGTAGTTTCGCAATAGCTGGAGGGCCACCAGTTTGACACCTGTGCTCTGGACTATACATTGGGCCAGAAGAGTGACTGTGACTTTGTGCCTGGCTGCTAATACACCATCTTGGGAAAAGAGCCTAAGGACTAATCAGTGGGACCTTTCAGGGGTGAGTGCTACAAATACAAATATTGATCAGAGGAAGTATTCTCCCCTTAGGTCTAAGTTATAGTTTTGGTTGGAGCCTAAGCCAGTTCAAACATCGTTGATATTGCGCAAATTCCAGGATCTGTGTTTCAAGGGAAATATTATTTTCCTTCTATAGCCTAACATGTCCTAGAAAAATGACAACTGGAATCTGGTTGGTTGCTACAGGCACCACAGACACATTCCTTTCTGACATTCTTGATATATGAGGTCCATAGATAGTTAAGCCATACACCACTGCCAAAAACAATGGAACAAATATATCTTTAGATGTTTGAAATCTCTCACTGTCACTTTCTGTAGACAATACATGAAAGGGGAAATAATCACAAGTCATATCTTGAGACTTTTTTTCTCCTCTTCTAAATATGAATTGTTGCAGAATAGACTCACATGTGTTTCCTTTCCAAAGGAAAGAAGGAAGCCACTGGGACAACAGGACATGTCTCAGCTAAAATAAGATTAATTAAAAAAATGATCATAGGAAATTAAAAGCTGTTTATTTGGAGTGTACAGTCCTAAATATGAACAATTATATAAAACAAAAAATAATCTTCCCAGCTTATTCTTTTAAGCAAATAGCAATATTGTTTGTGGGCCATTTGTTGAACTGATTGTAAATTTCAAAATCTGCAAACTTTAGTTTAAACCACATTGAAGTCTATGTAATTCAACCTGGGCCACTACCTTACAAAATAAAAAAAAAAAAAAAAAAACCTAAGCACCACCTTTTCCCTATGGAAAAATGTAAATAATAAGTTCCTTGCAAGATATGGCTAGCATCTCAGACACTGTCATCACAGAGGGAAGGATGGCAACAAGGTGTTCTCCTGACATTTTCTGCACATGGTTCTCTGATATATAACAGCTTTTGAATTTGGCCTCAACTGCATCCCTGGGCTCTTCTGAAAATGTGGACAGAGGGTATTGATAGCATAATGGAAAAGGTGGACACTGATGTTTCAAAGGAAGTTACCTACAGACCACCAGGACCGAAGACAAATCTCCTGATACCCTTCACCGAATTTATTTCAATGCACACCCTGAAAACCAAAAACGTCCTGGTACTCGGAGACTTCAATCTCTGGGCAAACAACACCGAAGACCCCATCGCCTCTGCCTGCATAAACCAACTGGAAGAACTAGGTCTTCAACAACTGATAAATGCTCCAACGCATGGTTCAGGACACACTCTGGACCTCATCTTCAAACAAAATATCAGCATCAACATACTCAACAACTCGCCGCTACCATGGACTGACCATCACGCCATCAAATTCGAAATCACCACCAACACCTTCCAGAAATCGAACCACTCAACAACGACATACTGGACCAGATCTCAGAAGAAGCTACACTCGGAACTCTTCAAAACTACACTATCCAATAAAATAACAACTTTAAATTTAAACCACTCGACGGAAAAAACACTCAACTCCTTAAACAAAGCGTTACTACAAACAGCAGACGCAATCGCTCCGAAACGCAGAAGACTCATCCGCAATAAAAACTCTGGATGGTTTAATGGAACTCTAAAGCCCCGTACACACGGTCGGACTTTTTGACAACCAACATGCAAATTAGGTGGTTTGGACCAACATCCGACCGTGTGTACGCTCCATCGGACCAACTTTTTCCAGGTTGCATCGGACTTTTGTTGGCTGTGCGAACGGACCAACTTTCTGCCAACAAAAGTCCGAAGGACCAAAGTCCGAACGTGTGTATGCAGTACCAACTGACTTTTGTCCACAGTACAAACACGCATGCTCAGAACCAATGCAAAAGATCAGACAACAATATAGAAGTTGACCAAAGGTGGCGCTGGAGTATTCGAACGTCCTCTTTTGAAGTGTCGTCAGTACGTTGAAACGTCATTACGTTCGTGTTGGTTGTCTCAAAAGTCCGACCGTGTGTATGCAGTACCAACTTGAGGGCCAACGCCCTTTGGACAAAAGTCCAAGGGAAAGTTGGTCCACGGTCCGACCGTGTGTATGGGGCTTTACTCTACTGAAGCAGGAACGCAGAAGAGCTGAAAGAGCCTGGAGAAGAAACTGTTCCAAAGAAAACCACACAAACTACAATACTCTCACAATGAAATATCACAAAGCTATCTTCAAAGCAAAAAAAGAACACTTCTCAAACACCATCACAAAAGCTCTAAACCGCCCTCGTGAACTATTCAAACTAGTCGCCCAGACTATGAACCCTACCTGCCTAGAGCCCCCTACCAACGAAACTCAAGAATTTTGCAATGAGTTATCGGATTTTTTTATCGACAAAATCGACAGCATTCGGGAAAATATCCAACAGAAAAATACAATCAACTGCATCCAAAAAGAGGAAGCCGATTCAAACATCGCACAACCACCGAATTTTTCGTTGACCCAGATCGCCATAGAGACCACAAGAAACATCATCAGAAGCCTCCGGGACAGCACTTCACCCAACGATATCATCCCCACAAAACTACTGAAAGAATGCTCTGACATCTTGGCACCTACTATAACACTACTCATAAATCAGTCATTCAAAGAAGGAATTGTTCCTAACTCCCTCAAGCAAGGCATAATCAAACCCCTCCTAAAGAAACCCAACTTGGATCCAAGAAACCCCAACCACCGAAGACCGATAACTAGCTTGAACACCATCTCCAAGATTATGGAGAAAGTAGTGGTACAACAGCTACAACTCCATCTGGACACACACAATCTCCTGGACCCTCTGCAATCAGGCTTCCGCCTGGGCCATGGCACAGAAACAGCTCTCCTCAAAATATGGGATGATGCCTTGGAAGCAGCAGATGATGGAGAATCATGTCTCCTGGTACTCATGGACCTTAGTGCAGCATTTGACACACTGGATCACAACACTTTACTCACCCGCCTTAAAGAAGTAGCAGGAGTCACAGATTCAGACTTACCATGGTTCACTTCCTTCTTAGGAAATCGGTCACAGACAGTGAAACTTGGAGCCTTCACCTCTGAATCCCGTGCAGTCTCCTATGGAGTCCCTCAAGGATCACCTTTGTCACCTGTGCTCTTCAACATTTACATCCGTCCAGTCCTAAAAATCATCAGCAAATCAGACCTATGCTTCCACTCATACGCAGATGATACTCAACTCTACCTTCGGATCCCCGGACAAAAAGACCAATATCAGGAATTAGAAAAATGCCTCACATCGATAGACGACTGGATGTCCACAAGCTCACTCAAACTTAACGGAACCAAAACAGAACTCCTTCTCCTAAATGCAAACCGGAAAACGAAATCTACGACACCATGGACTCCGCCCTCCATCCTTGGACAGACCATCCCCCTAAGCATAAAAGCCAAAAGTCTCGGTGTCATCTTCGATTCAGAAATGTCAATGAATGCACAAATAGGATCAGTAGTCAGCGGATCCTACCACCTTCTACGCCTGCTACGTAGACTCATCCCCTTCATTCCAGAAAAGGACAAAGCCATAGTGGTAGGAACAATCATCAACTCTCGACTCGACTACGCAAACTCCCTCTACATAGGACTACCTAAATTCCAGATTGCACGACTACAAGTCGTTCAAAACACGGCAGCAAGACTAGTCACAGGAAAAAAACCATGGGAATCCATCTCCCCATCCCTGAGGACCCTCCATTGGCTAACCGCAAAGAATCGGATCACATTCAAGACCCTCTGCTTGACTCACAAATGCACACAAGGAGATGCTCCGCAATACTTATGCAAAAAAATACAACACTACACCCCCAATCGCAACCTCCGATCTAACGACCAAAACCTCCTCCTTGTCCCCAAATCCCGGTACAAGTCAAGGGGAGAATGAAGATTTGCAGTCCAAGGACCACGGCTATGGAACGCTCTACCTATGAACATCCGCTTGGAAAAAGACCATCGGGCCTTCAGGAAAAAACTCAAGACCTACCTCTTCTAAGAAGGAATCAACGCAGGTCGGATCAAGCGCCTCGAGGTGATTCAGTTTGCAGTTGCAGCGCTATACAAAACATTCATTCATTCATTCATTCAAGTTTACAGGAACTTGATGAAAGAAAACAGGACATAATAATTAACACATACAAAAGAGTTGTAAAGCAATTCAATGATGATTTTTTTTCTTATTGAAGCCATTAAATATAAAGTGTGTATCCATTATTGGACTGAAAAGATTTAGTCAGTACGCTACCAACTTCTTCTTCATCAGACTCTCCTGAGCCCTCTCAACCTCTTCAGGAGCATGAGCTCATATAAACTGGCACTACTCATTTATCTTCTGGGGAAAAGGCTAGAAGAAGATCCCTGGGACTCTGCTTATACTGTGGCAACTACGGCCACTTTGTCACCAGCTGCCCCAACAACCTGGGAAATGCCAATAGTCAAGTGCATGTTGGGTTTGCTTATGTAGACTTTACAGTGACAGGTTCCGCCCAAGATAAACTATTTGTTGGTCAGGTCCACAAGATGTAACTGACTATCATAGATAATACAAATATAAGACACATTACAGTGATTTATTGTGACAGCTGTGCATTTTTCTT
Organism: Lithobates sylvaticus; assembly: GCA_028564925.1. Taxonomy (NCBI): domain Eukaryota; kingdom Metazoa; phylum Chordata; class Amphibia; order Anura; family Ranidae; genus Lithobates; species Lithobates sylvaticus. Next base: position 183,145,330 of record CM053033.1, on the reverse strand, counting down.
TTTTAAATAGACCCCTATGTAAGCAGCTTCAGTAGTTTAGAAGGGAGAGACTAGGCAGGTCTTAATCAAGGACTCTTATGCCCCATACACACGGTCGGATTTTCCGAGGACCAGTTCCGTCGGATCATGTCCGTCGGACTTTGTCCGATGTTGGTGTTTTGTACACACAGTCGGACAACGTTGTCGGAATTTCCGGTCTGCAAGAACGTCGTGACGTAAGTCGTCTTCCACGAGACTAGAAAAGGGAAGTTCAGCACCACGTCCTGCACCCGTTGGGCTCCTTCTGCTGATCCCGTGTTTATCGCGAGTTAGTTGAAGTTTGGGGACTTACGATTCGCGCTTCTCAGTTTTGTGACTCAGATCATTACTGCTCTTCAGTTTGTGCTTGTCGTGCGTATCTGTTTATTAGTGCGTGTAGTCAGTTCGCATTTGTTAGTCATTGCGGCCTATATCTTGATATAGGACGCTTTGATTTTCACTGCTTATTGTCTGCTCGTTTCTGGTATTCATTTCTTTTTTTTTAGGCCTTGCTGTTTATCGGTGCTTTCTGTTTGTCCGTTCTGACCAGCCGACCGCTTGTGAGCAATGTTTCCCGTACGTACTCGTCGCCGAGTTCGTGCTGTACACGGAATTGGTGTCGGGCTTTTAGCTTTGAGCCAAGACCCGTCCATGAACAGAGTGACGAGGAGTATGTGGACCAAGAATTGGTTGCTTCAGCGTGATCAGTTCTCGCACATGCCTTTGCTTCGTGAGATCCGGGAGAATAATCCTGATGATTTCAGGAACTTTCTCCGGATGAGGGACCCCGTTTTTTACCATCTTTTGGCTTTGCTGACCCCTTTTATCAGCCGGCAGGATACCTGCATGAGACAAGCCATCACTCCGGAGCAGAGGCTTGTTGCTACGTTGAGGTACTTGGCGACAGGGAGAAGCCTTCAGGATTTGAAGTTCTCCTCAGGTATCTCTCCCCAGGCCCTGGGAATCATTATTCCAGAGACCTGTTCTGCCATCATCCAGGTCCTGCAGGAGGACTATATTAAGGTAACATTTCTACTTTACTATTCCCTTCTATGTATATTCTGTTTGCTAATGTCTTGTATTTTTGCCCTCCTTCCCTAATTACCATGATTGCAATATGCTCTAATATGCTGTGCCCCTTTTCTCCTTCATGCATTTTTCCCTTCACTTACCTCCCCAGCATGCTCTTCTGGCCCAATAGACACCTATGGCCTAGTCACTTAAGCAATGTATTTTTTCTGCTGCATAGTATTGTTTTCCCCCAAACACCCCCTAAAATATGCACTCATGTTTGCTGTGTGTTTTACTTCATGCCGAGCCCCATTTTGTCCCCATTTTTTGGGGGGGGGGGTGCCAAACTCATTAGGAACCCCCTCCCCCAACTGCTCTGTCAGATGCTAACAATCCTCTATCTGCTGGCTTTCCCAAGGTCAATACACACTATATACCTACCTCTTTATAGTGGGCATCTTTAGGGATGAATTCAGCAAAGCATGTAGTGCAAGGGGCTGGCTCCATACTTTCCATTTGCTCTTTTTTTTGGTTATTTCCCTCCTATTAGCTTGCTAGGTAATTGCAGAATGTCAAAATGTGCTTCCCTTTTTTTTTGGGGGGGGGGGGGGATTTGGAATGTTCTTTTATCTTTCCTGTGGGCTGCCAATAGTGTTAAGTAAGGAGGGTCTGGCCAAACTAGCACACATTATTCAGCCATTTGGCAATCAATGAAGTGCAGAGGGTTACCTGTCCAAACACCCCCCCCAAACCCCTAGTTATTGTCAATGGCCCATCAGAAGTGGGGGGATTGATGGGGGGTGAGTAATCTGCTAGGGGGACCCTCTACTTTTCGGTGCAAATACTTTCCATCTTAAAATGTAAAAGTCTGATCTTGTTCCAAGATGTTTAGTGTCTAATCTACTTGCAATGTTTATGTGCAAAGTGACTAATTATTTTTTCTTGTTTTACTCCACAGTTCCCTTCCACGCCACAGGAATGGCAGACTGTGGCCTCCCACTTTGCCAGCCGTTGGGACTTTCCTAACTGCGGAGGTGCAATTGATGGGAAACACGTCCGCATCGTCCCACCCCCCAACTCGGGGTCCTACTATTATAATTATAAGGGGTTTAATAGTGTAGTGATGTTGGCGGTGGTGTCGGCGACATACGATTTTTTGTATGTGGATGTCGGGATGAACGGCCGGATCTCGGATGGTGGTGCCATTGCGCACACGGAGTTCTACTGGCGTCTCCAAAGTGGCAGTCTGTGCTTGCCACCTCCAGAGGAGAATGATGAAGGACTCCCCTTCGTCTTTGTCGCAGATGAAGCGTTTGCGCTGACTCCCCATCTGATGAGGCCCTTCCCGATGAGGACCCTCACCCCAGACCAGAGGGTCTTCAATTACAGGCTGTCGAGAGCCGGCAGAGTGGTGGAGAACACCTTCGGGATCCTGGCCAGCCGATTCCGCCTGTTGTTGACGGCTATTAACTTGGCGGAATACAAACCGAACCACATAGTTCTTGCCTGTTGCATATTGCACAACTTTTTGAAAAGACACAACAGCAACTATGTGGTGCCCGTTGGCCCAGATGTGGAGGGCCCTTCCAATGCCGACCTCACAGCCCTTCAAGCGGCACGTCCAGGCTTGCCCCCTCTAAATGCCCGCGAGGTCCGCAAGCAATATATGGAGTACTTTGTGGGTAGGGGGGCCATTGCTCTGCCTGACGATGTGTGAGAGGCATTTTTAAATAAATATATTTTTTAAACAAACCTATGATTTCTTGTCATTTCCGTATTATTGCTTATTTGAGCTAGAAATTTTTGCCCTTTAGCTTCAACAGTGGGAATGCACTTTCTGGGCAAAAGGAGGTAACAGTCTCTTCTTCCCAAAAAGAATCTTCTCATGTTGTGTGTGTGATACCTAATCTTTTGTCTAGAGAAGGTTTGTAGTGCATAACTGACACCCAAAATACTCCTTTTCATCACCATGTCAGACATGTGTGTATTCCCAAAAATGGTGTGCTACGTGTTTTCGTACAAAGCACTGTGGGTGACATTTACATAAGTCAAATCCACTATGCACTACAAGTGCACTGCAAAAGTGCCCTGGAAAATACACTTGCAGTGCAAACTGGAATTGCCTTTAGTAAATAACACCCATTGCCCCCCAAATCCTTTACATTTGACATACATAATGCTTTTGTGTTTTTAAATAAGGAAGCCACACATTTAGAAAATTAAAAAAGTTTACTTGCAACACATTCACAAGTGCGTTTCCAAACTTCTTGGCAAAACTGACAAGATCTTGGTTCTTTCGAACATTGTTTACTAACATTCCGCATTTGTTAAAACCAGGCATGGAGCAAAACAGAACATAGGAACTTGCAAAGTTCAACTTTCTAAAGTGAAGACAAGATCAGACATGACTATATGTTCAAAGTGTGTTTGATCTTGCCTTCATCACATGGGGTGTCACCCCTGGAAACTGGAAATTTAGAACATGCACACAATTTGGGTCTGAAAATGGACATTAGATGGTAAAACACATGCGTAGAATGTTCAAAAGTGCCATTTCCCATCATGGGGATCAATGGACGTATTTTGGGGGTGCAACCCCTTCACCACACCCACTTTAGTAGTTAGTAAAGTGGTTGCACCCCCAAAAAAACATTGTCATTCATCCACCATGATGGGAGCTAGCACATGTGGACACAATGTGTGCATGTTCCAAATTTCACACAGTTCTTAAGTTGCAAATGTTGTCACAAACAGCCACAAATGTGTGTTATTAATTACTTGGTGCGTTTTCAGATTTTCCCTAAAACATCAATGATGTTCTTCAATTTTTGTTGAACATCATTGATGTTTTGCTTTATCTCATCTAGATCTCGATTGCAGACCATTATCTCCCCGATGAGTACGTGTGCACTTTCAGTGGTAAAGTGCGATTCTTCTTCCACAACATCCACGTCACCTAAAAAAAAAAAAAAAAAAAAAATGTCTCTTGGAAATGAGGCAGGCATACATTGATTAGCTTACCAGTAGCTGTGTTCTCCCACACTCACCTGTTGTGGTGACAAGTTCTCCAACTTCTATGATCTCTCCTTCCTCCTCCTCTGCTTCTGGTCTTTCCCCTTCTTTGGGAGGTGTGGGTTTTCTGGTTTCCTCAGACGTCCCGAGTTTTCGCTCCCTTATGAGAATGTACAAAAGGAAGATTTAGCACCACAATCTATTGAGGGCAGAAATAGGAAATGTCAAACATTGCTTGAAAGTGAGGGACAATATTTTTGGTTGGCCAGTTACAAATGACAACAACATGAATGTAGTCACTTTGTAAAGGTGCTAAACTTACTAGCTTTTTGGTAGAAGTTTGTCTGATGGAGACACCCCTCTAGTATCCACTGGAGCACATGTGTGGAAAAGCATAATAAAAAGGGGGTTTGGGTGTCCCAGCACTAGTGCTCTAGAGTCCAGATGGGTAAACAGCTACTGAGTGACCTCTCCTTTACATTGAATAAATTAGCTTGACATTCTTGATGACATCTCTATTGAGATCAAACTTCCTTTCACTAAAAACTTCACCAAACATCGCATTATAAGTGGCCGGGCGATCGAGGTTGAGTACGATCGAATGGACACACACGAACATGACACTGGCAGAAAGATCGAGGTTGAGTACGATCGAATGCACAGACGAACATGAAAGTGGCCATTTTCTAATGTACAACATTGAAAAATTACAAACACATGGAGCAGTATGCAAGCAAAAAATCAAACACAAAACACAACTACTTACTTTTTTGAAGAACTCGCTTGATCTTTCTGTACTGATCGGGCTCCCTCAGTTTCAGGTCTGACCAGCGTTTCCTCAGTTGCTCCTTGGATCGTTGTACCCCAAAATGATTGTACAGCCTCCTCACAACTTTAGACATGATCTTGGCCTTGGGGTTGAGGTAAGGCCCATACTTCCCATCATAGTCGCTCCTCTTTAATATGTCCACCATCTCCAACATTTCTCCAAATGACATATTGGAGGCCTTGAATTTCAGGCTCCGGGATCGGGACGTTTCTGCCTCCAGCCTTTCCTCGTCCTCCTCCTCGTTGGTGTAATATTTGGGGCGCTCTCCCCACTGCGCCGTAAAGAGAAGGGGTGGGAAATAGACGAGAAAGATCGTCAGGGGCGGGCGGAGTTTGACGCATGCGCACTGTATATAAAACGTCACACGCCTGTGTCGTAGCCACGATCTGTGAGACGAGGGGAGAGAAAGCTCACGCACGAGACGATCGCTAGAACGAAGGTACAATTTGAAGTTGGTACATAACTAGCCTAGACTGATTAGACCTTGAGGCTTATTTATGGAGAAGATTAGGAGAGTTTAGCCTGACATTATTTATAGTGTTTTGTGTGGTGTTGTGTCTTGCAGAGATTATGCATGGATTCAACGATGTGAGTTTTCTCCCCCTCTTCCTTGATAAGTACAGGGAAATGACCCTATTATGGCAGGCTAAACACCCCGATTACGGCAGCAAACCAAAGAGGTACACAGCCATGCTGAAACTTGTGGAATTTGTAAAGCCAAGGATGCCCACGGCAACCGTTCGTAAGTTAAGACTCAAAATTGGCAGCCTGAGGAGTGCGTATTTCAGGGAGCGCAAGAAGGTCCTGAAGTCCCAAGCATCTGGAGCTGCAGCAGATCAGGTCTATGTCCCCAAGCTCTGGTACTATGACAGGCTCCATTTTCTCAAACACCAGGCTGATGTCATGGAGTTACTCTCGACTCCTCCTTCCACGCTTCCTTCCGTGCAGGCCACCCCTGATGAGGCTTCCGAGGAGCAACCTGGGCCTTCCAGTCTGGAAGATGTGGAGGAGCCCAGCTTGAGCCAGGTATAGTAGTTTTGGAACCAATTTTGTGAAAACTAAATGATGTTCAGTTAATTCAGGATCCCCAATTGCTTAGTTCCTAACGTGTTTTGACATATCAACGGACAGTAATGTTGGAGACATTTGGGGCAAGAATCTAAACTGCAGGGCTGAGAATTGTATGGTTTTCGATTTGTAAACATTTAGCAACAGTCACTAGATGAAAATTGTGTGTGTTTGATGACCAAATAACTCAAACTATGTCCCTTTTTCATACACAGGAAGACCTCAGCCAGGAGGAGGCTGTGGAATGTGGCAGTCAGGAGGAGGAAGGGGTTAGTGGCAGCCAAGAGGTGGGTAGTGGCAGCCAAGAGGGGGGTAGGCCTAGGAGCCTGACTGTCTCCCAAGTCCCTCCCCTCCACCTTCCCTACAAAAGGGCGAGAAGGGGGGGTGAGGCGGGAGAGTCAGAGCTCCGGCTGATCAGAGAGGCTTCAGCCTCCCTATATGCCACACCCACCTACGAGGAGGCCTTTGGCTCCTTGGTTGCCAATAAAATGAAGGGTATAAAGGTGGGGCAACGCAGCATGTGTGAGGGGGTCATCCTCAAGGTCATAAATGAGGGTATGGCTGGGGAGATGACCCCACTCACACATGTTTGCGATAGTGACCTTGCTCCGCCTCCTCCTCCTTCTGCCACCCCACCAGCACCACAGCCACAGCGTGCAAGGAAGCGTGGAAGGAAGACAAGAGAGTGACGACCTGGATTCAGTCTGGTCTGAGAGAAGATGGAGCCTCTCGTAGTACCAGAGCCTGGGGACCTAGATGGCATCTGCTGCAGTTCCGGATGTTTTGGACTTCAGGACCAGATAGCACTCCCCTTAAGATACGTACTCCTCAGGCCACCAATTTTAGAAGCTTCAAAAATGATGTTTGCCGTGGGTGTCCAAGGCTTTGCTAATTCCCCAAGTTTCTCCATCGCTGCGTTCCTCTTTGGTTTGTTGCTGAGACCTAAATAAAGGTATTTTTGATTTGAAAAAAACATTGCCTATTGTGTTTTACTTTTCTACAATGACAGTTTATTTGTGAGTAGGCAGGTACATTTCACAAATCATAAAGTCCAATTAACAAGGGGCACCAACAACAAACAAACTCCTACTAAATTTAAGCAACAAATACAAATGTTAATAATGTTGTTTTGCTAAGTTGAGACACACAACCCCCCCTCAAAAATCTAAATAAATTATCCTGAAAATATGTATTCCAAACAAAATAAAAAAAAGACAAATCATCCCAAAAATATAACAAACATTCTTTTACGATCTGAGGAAAAATAAACATCTAGTCAAGAAATCCTGAAAAAGAATAAATAAATAAGTTTGTGAGAAGTGAGTGTGAATAGGAGCAGCTAAAACACCTCATTCTTCTTGCATTGTAAAGAAAAAGAGAATGCGCTGCATTTTAACATTGCCGCGTGACGAATGTGCTGTGTCGATTAGGAACGGTAGTTTTACCTGAACGAGCGCTTCCGTCACAGAATTTCTTCTGAGCATGTGTAGCACTTTGTCCGTCGGACTACGCTACACACGATCGGAATTGGTGTGATCGGACTTTGTTGTCGGAAAATCTATCCAGCAGGAGATTGAACTTTGTCTATCGGACAATCCGAGGTAAACTGTCCGATGGTGCCTACACACGGTCGGAATTTCCGACAACATTGTCCGATAGGACAGAATCCATCGGAAAATCCAACCGTGTGTATGGGGCTTAAGTTAGATTCTATTATTTCATAGAAAAAGCCAGAAATACTGTACTTACTCTATGCAGGCACTTTTACTAGGCCATTCACAGGAAGACTCAATGCAGGTTTTAATTAAATTCTGCCACTGGAAAAGTTGAATTTAGACAAGGTTAAGCCAGACGAAAGTAAAAAGGAGGAGGAAGAAAAACGGCGATACAGCTTGTGTTAGGTACCTGGTGGTGTGCCTGACTTAGTAGGAGAGGACCTCTTATACGACTCTGGTTCAGGGGCCACTGGAGTGGAGACAGTGGTTCCGTGAGCACAGTGGGATAGGAGTGTCTGAGCAGGTTGCCGCTGCTGATGTGAAGCAGGGTGAAGATCCTCAGGACGGTCGGAACTGTAGGAGATGGCAGAGATGACAGCGGATCAGCAACCAGGAGGCCGGCAGGTGTGGGGGCAGCAGCTACAGGACCTGGATGGGACACAGCACACTCGGAGCAAGCAAAAGAGTAGTCAGGCAGGCCGAGTCACAACAGGTAGGCAGACAGGCAGATTCAGCAGTCTGTAGAGAAGTCAAATGGCAGGCAAAAGTTTGGCAACAGAGATCAAGCAAAGTCCATAAACAGGGTCAAGCAAGCTGGGATTGGGGTAGTAGAGGTCAGAGAGGTCAAACAGGAGCCAGGTCAGTATTCACAGGATCAAGCAGGCAAGAATCAAGAATTTGGACACAGAGCTGCAGACGAACAGTGCCACATAAGTGCAGCTGAGATCCTTATAAAGGGCCACATGGGGCCAAACAGCGCTAATGCGCATGCGCCCGTTGTGCGCGCACCCGCACCCATCGCACACGTGCGCACGCCGGTGCTCAGATTGCCCAGAGTCGCGTGTGCGCATGCGTGCACGCATATTCACACGTCCAGTGCTGGTAAATCTCTGACAGCTTGACTCCTAGGACATTTGGGAATTGGCCCAGGCGTTCACCATTTTGGCCAGTGTGAACGGGGAGAAGCGCCGGAGTGCTGTTCTGCTGTAGGACTCTATTAGTGAGGCCCAGAGAGTGTATGGGGGGTGGCCTGGTTACGCTATGATGAGCAGTTTCAATAGCGTGAGGCAGTTAGGCCCTCCCTAAGGTGGGACCACAAGAATATTAGCTTGTGGATGAAGCTGATGACCCAGGCGAGGACCGTTCCACAACCCTTTCAGGGGGGTCAGGTGTGCTAATGCCTCAATACCATCGTCCGCAAACCAGGCAGATTCGGGGGATCCTGCCGGTATCGCCATGAATGCTCTGGATGCGGAGGTTCACATCCGTTGTCCAAGTGCTTTAAGAAGGGTTAAGGGAAGTCGACTGACGCTGGAAAGAGAGAGAGCTCTGGCGAAGGTGGAAAAAATGGTGCCCTTTCTCAGTAGTTATCCGGATAGAACCGATGGGCAGTTTTTGTTACAGGTGTTCACAGAGGGTTTTACTATCCCTTGTACATTGTCCACTGTTCCTCCGGTGAGGGGCAACTTACGAACCGCACACTTGCATCCCGAGCTGGTTTCGTCAAAACTGGCCAAGGAAGTGTAGGATGGCGTTCCCATTTTCTTTCCCCCTGCTGGCTGATTTGGTGGTTTCCCAGCTTGGGGTGGTCCCCAAGAAGAAACCCAACAAATTTTGCCTTATTCACCATCTGTCGCACCCCCGGGGTGGGTCAGTCAATGACGCTATTTACCCCCAGTTGTGCATGGTGTCCTATGCCTCTCTCGATGATGCCATTAAGTGCGTGCGTGAGTTCGGGCAAGGTGCGCTGTTGGCTCAAACTGACATTGAGTCAGCTTTCTGATTGCTGCCTGTCCACCCATGGAGTTTTTGGCTTTTGGGCTGCATTTGGGAAGGGCAGTATTTTGTGGACCAATGTTTGCCCATGGGTTGCGCTATTTCCTGTTCCTTTTTTGAAACTTTCAGTTCCTTTCTGGAATGGGTGGTCCATTATTTGGATGACATTTTGGTGGTCGGTCCTCTGGGGACTCGGACTTGCCAGGTCTTGTTGGCCATTTTACAGCATGTGTTTGAGGTTTTTGGGGTGCCATTGGTGCCTGAAAAAACAGAAGGTCCGGTTGAGGAACTGAAGTTTCTGGGTATCATCATTGATACGTTTAGGATGGAATGCAGGCTACCTGTCGATAAGCTGGAGGATCTTCGTGAGACGGTTACCCATGCTCGGAGTTGCAAGAAGTTGCAATTGCGTTCCCTGCAGTCGCTGCTGGGCAAACTCAACTTTGCCTGCTGCATCATGCCTATGGGGCAGGTTTTCTTCTGGCGGTTGATGGCTGCCACTGCGGGGGCCAAATCCCTGCATCATTATGTGCGACTACTCAAGGCCTGGCGGGAAGATCTTCGAGTCTAGGAAACGTTCCTTGACCAGTACAATGGGCCGTCCTTGTGGATGGAAGAAGCGGTATCCAACTTTGACTTGGATCTCTACATGGATGCGGCTGGCTCGGCTGGGTACGCAGCCTATTTTGGGGGTCGGTGGCGAGTCCCGGAGAAATTCAGACTTCATCTGCAACCTGGTACTGTTGGAAATGTTCCCAATAGTGTTGGCGGTTGAAATTTGGGGCCAGGAATTCCGGAACAAACGTGTGCAGTTCCACTGTGATAATTTGGGAGTTGTATAGGCCATTAACACTGTTACTGCTTCTTCTCCGCCAGCTGTGTGTTTTCTAAGGCTTTTGGTTTTGTATTGTCTGAGTTTAAATGCTTTTGTATATGCTGTCCATTTGCCTGGGGTGAATAACACAGTGGATGATGCCCTCTCTCTTCTGCAGTGGAAAGAATTCTGCCAGTTGGCACCGGAGCCGGAGCAGCTTGGAATTTCATGCCCCTGTTTCCTCACATATGGCGACCCATCACATTTGGCTACCCGCTGGAGTGCGCATGCGCGACACCGCCATATGCGCTCCGACACTTATAAAATTTTTGTCACTTTAAACACTTTTTTAAAAGTCTTTAAAAAAAATCAAATAAAAAGTCTTAAAAGTGTTTTTGTCACTTTTAACTCTTTTAAAACGTAAAGTTTTAAACGTGTTGGAATGCATATGGCGGCGTCGCGCATGGGCACTCCAGCGGGTAGCCAAATGTGATTGGTCACCATTTGTGACGAAAACCCGATCACTTGTGGGACGTCGCCTTTCCACCGTAGCCGGCTTGATTTGGCAGTTGGTCTGTTCTGCTACTTGGACAGCTTATGAAAGAGTCTGGGGCGAATGGCACAGATTGGTGAGTTTGGTGGGTGGTTGTTTTCAGGAAGAAGATCGTTTGCATGTATTACTGTATTACATTGGTAAGAACTTTGAGGAAGGAGTATCGATCTCCTCACTGAATCATAAGCTGTCTGGTTTGGCATTTCTTTTCCGGCTCTCAGTGGTGGCTGATGTCAGAGTTTTTTTTGGTGAAAAAAGCTTTGCGAGGTTACAGGAAGGGTAGCCGGGTGCCTGATTTCCGCCGTTTCTTTTGAGATGCTTGTTTTACTTTTTGAACAGTTGCCTAAAGTTTGCTTAAATTCTTTTGAAGTGGTTCTCTTTAGGACTGCTTTCGTTTTGACTATTTTGGGGGCTCTTCGGGTGGGGGATCTAGTTAGTCCTTCTACCCGTGTTGGGGGTGATTTGGGTGTTTCGGATGTCATGGTTCAGGGGCACAAGGTGTCTTTGTTCATTTAGAAATCGAAGACTGATCAGCTGGGCTGTGGAGCTAGCATAGTGCTCAGGGGAGTCCCCAATTCATCTTCCTGCCTAGTCACAGCCATGCTCACTTGGTTAAGAGTCAGGACGGCTGGGCCCGGGCCTTTTTGGATGCACGGTGACAGGTCAGCCTTGTCCCGTTTCCATTTTTTTTTTTGAAAATGCCTCCTGTCTGCTGGTTTTAATCCGTCGGCATATGCTTCCCATTCTTTCAGAATAGGGGCTGCCACAGAGGCGGCCAGATGGGGTTTGGATGACTAGATCCTGCAACGGATCAGTCGCTAGGAATCTCAGCGTTTTAGTTTGTGTGTTCGTCCTCATCTCCTGTAACTTGTTTGTTGTCATTGTATCCCTCTGTCGTTGTATGTAGTGGTCGTGAGGAGTTCTTTGTCTTTGTCTGTTTCTGCTTTTCATTGCACTGTTATTTCTTATTCTTGTATTTTCTTGTTTTTCAGACAGAGACTGTTTAGTGTGGATTCTTGGCCACTCTTATGTTTTTTGGGGTGAAAAAGGGGCTTCAGTTAGACCGGAAGGCAGGTAATGGGCTTACCACGGAGAGAGGCCAGCGTTAGGTGGATCGGAGTTCCGGGCATGCTGTAGTCCTGGGTATTGCCTGAAGTGCATCGGTATGCCAGGTTGGATATACCTCCGGACATCTTGTTAGTGCACGTTGGGAGCAATGATCTTGGGCTACTCGGGAGTTGATTCGGGACATAAAATTGGATTTCTTGCGTCTGCGATCCTTTTTCCCGGACACTATTTTAGTTTGATCCGACATTGTGGGTAGAGCCTCTTGGCATCTGTGGACAAGCTTAATAAGGCCAGACTTAAACTAAACAAGGAGGTGGCACGATTCTTTGTTAGAAATGGCGGCCTTGCTGTATGCCATAGGAGTTGGAGGGTGACAACTGGCTCTATTTGCGGGGGGGATGAAGTGCACTTGAACGCCGTCGGCATTGATATGTGGTTCTTTCAGAGAACTTTTGGTTTGTGGAGGGCCGCCCAAGTGTGAGGTTTCGCACTTGGGCGTCTGTGGCAGGGATCTCAGGGTTTTGAAGATGGACATGTTCAAAAAATTTTGTGGAGAATGATGGGAGGGGCTCATCTTTGGTATGGATACCTTTCCGAATAAGTGACGTCAGTAAGGAGAGAACGGTATTGGGGCTGTATCAGGTGGTAATGTGTTAACTAATTGTCCCAGAGTCAGTGTATTTGCGGTAGACCATGCTCGCCTCCAAATACCTGCTATAGAAGAGTCAGTTAGTGTTGATGAATAATATGTATTGTTTATGGTTTCTTTGTTAATAAAAGGATACTATGGCCATTTAAACCCATTCACAGAGTCGTGTCTTATTCATATAAGGTGTGGAAAGTATTAGTTAAGTGTGGCCACGGCAGCCGGTAAGTCTGCAATACACCAGTCATGTTTGCTTTTGGCTTTAATATAGGTTGCTGCACTTTGTACTCTTTTATTGAATATGTCTGTTAGTGGTTTATGAGACTGTGCTAAGCAAAATAACATCTTGAAAAATGCAGTAAGCCGTGGGAACCAGTTATATTTCACCTCTACAAAAGCCATGAGTATAACATACATCTCAACTTTTTGAGATGGGAATGAGGGACACCTATTAGCAAAAGTATGTAGGCATAGGACACACCCCCTGCCACACCCCATTAAACTAGAATTATACAAAAAAATTGTTAATGTTTCTTACCACTTCTATTCCTTTATATTGGCTTTTGAAATTTACAAATACAGCAATTAAAAAAATTGGATGAAAGGCTTAGCACTTGGAAACACTTTTAGAAAGACGAATAGTGTATTTTATACATGTATAAACTACACTGAGCAAATTTATAAACGCAACACTTTTGTGTTTGCCCCTATTTATCATGAGCTGAACTTAAAGCGGTGGTCCACCCACCGCTGCAATTATTAAAAGCCAGTGGCTGCACATACTGAAGATGAGGACTTTTAATAATTGGATACTTACCTGTCCTTGAGTCCAGCGATGCCGGCACGTATTTGTGATATGTATTTGTGATATAAAAACATTGATGGCCCACAATTTCCTTCAATTAAACTGTGACAAGACTGACGTTATGCTTTTTGGCACCCCCATCAATTATGTAAAGCCAGTCCTGGTAGCCAATCTACACTGAGCAAAATTATAAACGCAACACTTTTGTGTTTGCCCCTATTTATCATGATCTAAACGCAAAGATCTACGACTTTTTCTATGTACACAAAAGGCCTATTTCTCTCAAATATTGTTCACACATCTGTCTAAATCTTTGTTAGTGAGCACTTCTCCTTTGCCGAGATAATCCATCCACCTCACAAGTGTGGCATATCAAGATGCTGATTAGACAGCATGATTATTGCACAGGTGTGCCTTAGGCTGGCCACAATAAAAGGCCACTCTAAAATGTGTAGTTTTACTGTATTGGGGGTCGGGTCCAAAAACCAGTCAGTATCTGGTGTGAGCACCATTTGCCTCACGCAGTGCAGCACATTTCCTTTGCATAGAGTTGATCAGGTTGTTGATTGTGGCCTGTGGAATGTTGGTCCATTCCTCTTCAATGGCTGTGCGAAGTTGCTGGATATTGTCAGGAACTGGAACACGCTGTCGTATACGCCGATCCAGAGCATCCCAAACATGCTCAATGGGTGATGTCTGGTAAGTATGCTGGCCATGCAAGAACTGGGATGTTTTCAGCTTCCAGGAATTGTGTACAGATCCTTGCAACATGGGACCGTGCATTATCATGCTGCAACATGAGGTGATGGTCGTGGATGAATGGCAAAACAATGGGCCTCAGGATCTCGTCACGGTATCTCTTTGCATTCAAAATGCCACCATGAGCCATTCGAGCCACAACGTTGACATCAGCAAACCGCTCACCCACACCAAAGTGCCAGGCGCCATTGAATGTGGGCATTTGTCCACTCAAGTCGTTTACGACGACGAGCTACAGTCAGGTCAAGACCCCGAAGAGGATGACGAGCATGCAGATGAGCTTCCCTGAGATGGTTTCTGACAGTTTATGCAGAAATTCTTTGGTTATGCAAACTGATTGTTGCAGCAGCTGTCCGCCTGGCTGGTCTAAGACGATCTTGGAGGTGAAGATGCTGGATGTGGAGGTCCTGGGCTGGTGTGGTTACATGTGGTCTGCAGATGTGAGGCCGGTTGGATGTACTGCCAAATTCTCTGAATCGCTTTTGGAGACAACTTATGGTAGAGAATTTAATATGCAATTCAAGGACAACAGCTCTGGTGGACATTCCTGCAGTTAGCATTCCAACTGTATGCTCTCTCAATACTTGCAACATCTGTAGCATTGTGCTGTGTGATAAAACTGCACATTTTAGAGTGGCCTTTTATTGTGGCCAGCCTAAGGCACACCTGTGCAATAATCATGCTGTCTAATCAGCATCTTGATATGCCACACCTGTGGGGTGGATGGATTATCTCGGCAAAGGAAAAGTGCTCACTAACACAGATTTAGACAGATTTGTGAACAATATTTGAGAGGAAAAGGCCTTTTGTGTACATAGAAAAGTCGTAGATCTTTGCTTTCAGCTCATGATAAATGGGGGCAATTACAAAAGTGTTGCGTTTATAATTTTGCTCAGTGTATAAATGGCACTGTACTTGAGCTTCAGTCTAAATTGAAAAATATAGGGACGATATTGATGCTAGTTTAACCTTTGATCCGCATGTACAAAAGGTTGTCGGAACACCTTTTTTCCACTTGAGAAGCATTCCTCGGCTATGTCCTAGGCTATCATACACTGTAGCTGAAAAGCTGTTCCATACATTTATGTTCTCCCGACTTGATTACTGCAATGCTCAATTCACTGGTGTACCTAAATCCACTATTAATTTATATACAATTCTTCAGCTAGAGTCTTGACTAGGCCTGGTACAAGTGATCATATTACCCCTATCCTGGAGTCCTTGCACTGGCTATCCATCAGGTTTCACATAGAATTTAAGATCTTCTTGCTCACCTATAAGGCTCTTCGTGGCTTGGCACCCTATAATCTGTCTAAACTTTTAGCAACTTACAACCTCCACTCCTCAAATTCTGGTCTTCTGTGTGTCCCCCCTACTCATCTACACTGGGTTGGAGACAAAGCCATCTCCTGCTATCCTCTAAAACTCTGCAAACCACTTCCAATGAACAAGTCATGTTCTCTAAACTCATTCAAATCAAACCTAAAAACGTTTTTCCAAGCTTTCACGTAATTGTCCCTTTTTTCTTTTGTTTTATCCTGTGTATTTCTTGTGTTTCTCTTGTCTTTGCAAAGCATTTTGAGAAGCTACCTTTAAAGGTGCTAAATAAAATAATGTTTTTTATTATCATTATTCACCACACATTTTAACTTGCTATCCAATTATTAATTACAAGTTTAAAATAACACAATGTTTTCAAGAATTGTTTGCATTTAGGCATTTATTTACCAAATCAAAAAAAGCCATTAGAACTTTGTTTTAAATGTTACATTTTAAGAACGTTTGTTTAATTTTCGATTCGCTAGTGGGGTCAATTTACTGTTTGTTTTTGACCATAGTGATCAGAAAACTTGAAAGTGCAGGATGGAAAATTTTTGTTGAACGAGCAAATTTCTTACAGTGAACGTTTCATTTGTGATATTGCATTCATTCTAAAATTAAAATGTAGCATCCTCTACTAGGTAGGTGCTAGAGGTGAGATTTTTGGTGAGTGCAGGTAAATTTGAGCAGGCCTGTTTGTTTTGATCTGTGTGGGCTGGGAGTAGCTCAGAGTAGGCTGGTGACTCACAGACAGCATCACTCCACGGTTACCTCCCTCTTGCTTCTAGAGGATTCTAGAAAAGGAGGAGGGGACGTGGGGAGGAGCAGTCTGGGGTGTTTCAGGGAGCCCTGACCAATTCCCAATTAGGACTGGCAGGGGCAGGCCTCCTTAAATATTCAGAGTCAGCCCAGCTGGGGAGGAGTTGTCGGGTGGAAGAACTTTGGATGTAGTACCAGGCTGTCAGGGCCTCTAAGGGCGCTCCCCATTCTGGGGGGGGGGGGTTATTTGGGCCAGGGACTTGGGTGCAGGATGGATCTCTTCAAGATTGCATGAGGGATCTGAACAGGAGGCACAGAGAGGAGTCAGAGAGGACAGCAGGAGATAGTACTGCTGGGCAAGTCTTCAGGAGGGAACCACCAGTGTGTGCAGCCGGGGGAGCTGGTGAGTGACATGTGCTATCGGTAGGACTGGAATAGCATGCCAGAGAGGACTGGGAGGAAACAGTTGAAGCTGGGTGTGGAGCCAGTAAGGATTGCAATTTCACGTGCAGTGGAGTTGGGCAGCTGCAGCCAGGTGGGCTGGCAGGGCCTGAAGAGGAATTGCTGGGAGCAGTAGTCCACCATAGGTCAGCTAGCACTAAAGACTTCCTAATCTTTTGCTACATTAAAGTAAGGTGTAACTGTGAAGTGTATATAGTACCTCAACTGACTGAAGAGAAGAACCAATTGTTCGTTTTATTGGGCATCCCACACACTCCTATCCCCATCCAAGTTCAAATCCCTCAATAAAATAACAAAACAAACATCTGGACTGTTCATTGTCTCCAAGGTGATTGGAAAGTGAATGCCAGGCTGGGCAGGGTGACAGATGGGTCACAACTTTCATCAGCCCTTACTGGGGGTACTGCTACAGAATGTTAAGAGCAAAGGCAATTTAGAAGTACCTTTGAGCAGCATTTGTCAAGTCATCAAAAGAGAATTTTCAAACCAATGTTTGTACAAATATTCAAATGAACATTCTTTAAAAATCTACTAGTGTATGACAAGATTAATACAGGTGAATTTGAGAAATTAGGCAAGTCTTCTCTGTGCCAATTGTTCTTGGAGGGCTATCTGTTACTCTACAGCCCAGTCACTTTGCCTTCATGCCAGCATATATGAATTTTGCCTCTAGTGATAATCATAGGTCTAAATATTGTGAAATGCTGTATTCTGCTTTTTTATTAACCAGTGTTTTTTATGTTCCCTGTAGAGTGTTTGAAGGTCAGCTCCCCTGTATTTCATAGGTTTCCGGGAACTGTTTGCCACTGATTGATGGGGATGTTTTAACAGCAGAGTGGAGCAGGAGTGCAGGCAGTCTGGGAAGGAAAGCAGACACAACTTCGTCATCCTGATTAGCAGGTGAACTGAAGTTGAGCAGTGGTGGGACCAGCTGGTACAAAGAATGTGAAGAATGTGGAAACCCCTCCACATTTTTTTTTCTTTTTTTTGTGCATACCTATCCTTTCCTTTATAAAGAGCCTGCTCATACTTGGGCATTTTTATTAGATGCCACAGATTGGGACACATTTATTGTCACAGTTGGGCTGGTTGGTATATTTATCGATTATCTGTAATTATGATTAATACACATATCTGTGTTTTTTATGGAATGCTAGGGGCTTGAAAAAATGCTCTGAAAAGGCAATCCATTTTTTATTATATTCCCTACTTTTATCCTTCCTTGGTATGTCTGCAGGAGACGCATGGCACTAATGATACTACTAGATTCTTGCAACGCTGCTTTGTACAAGAGGCCTACTATTTGGCTTATACCTCTCATTCAAAGGGGGGTGTCCATTTTAGCCTACATGGGTCGTTCTCCTGCCTTGGTGGACAAAAATACATTTTCCTGCAGTGTAAGTTGTATGATCTTAAGCTAATATTTGCTGGTGTGTATATGCCTCCCCCTACAACTCAAATGTTATTCGCCAGCTAGTTTCCTTTACGGGGGCTTCTCATTGTGTACTTTAATAATGTTATTGGTTTGGGGTTTGACTGGTTTTCATCTGATGGATCTCTCTTGGATGAGAGCCTTTCCTCTTTATTATCCTTTGCAAGGATTTGGGACTGCAGGATATGTGTGAGATGGTTTCACCCTGTTGAATGTGCCTATATGTGCTATTCTAAATCTCATAATTCTTTGTCCAGAATTGATTTGGTTTTATGCACTGCAGAGCTTGCCCTGACCTTTATAGAGGTCAACATAGAACCCTGATAAATATCTGATCATTCCCCTTTGCTATTTACCTTAATATCTGAGTGTCCAGAATCGAATAGACCATGGTGGTTGAATCCCTTCTGGCTGGACTTGTTCCTCAAAGAAGATTCCATACCCTCTTCCATTGAGGCCTTCCTTTCCTTTAATGTTGGTTCTAACCTCCCCGTGGTGGTATAGGACGCTCTTAAGGCTTTCCTCTGAGGCTTGCTAATTCAACAAGTCAGCTCTTTTTTGTTCAAGTATCATCGTATTGTGCTCCTTAAAAACAACCACAGCATCTTTTCCCACAGCAGCCTGTATTTTTCCTGAGGTTACCTGTGGGTTTTTCTTTGTATCCTGAACAATTCCTGTGGCAGTTGTGGCTGAAATCTCAACCTTGTTACCTTGTTAGGCAGGTCTTTTGACTGTTCTTTTCTGCTCCCCGTGGCTTAGTATCTAGACTGCTTAACCACTTTAAGACCAGCGACGGTCGTTGCAATACTTTTTTTCACACCGTATTTGCGCAGCGGTCTTACAAGCGCACTTTTTTTGGAAAAAATTCACTTTTTTGAATAAAAAAATAAGACAACAGTAAAGTTAGTCCAATTTTTTAATATATTGTGAAAGATAATTTTACGTCGAGTAAATTGATACCTAACATGTCACGCTTCAAAATTGCACCCGCTCGTGGAATGGCATCAAACTTTTACCCTCAAAAATCTCCATAGGCGACGTTTAAAAAATTCTACAGGTTGCATGTTTTGCGTTACAGAGGAGGTCTACAGCTATAATTATTGCTCACTTTTATTCCTATTACAAGGAATGTAAACATCCCTTGTAATAGAAAAAAAGCATGACAGGTCCTCTTAAATATGAGATCTGGGGTCAAAAAGTCCTCAGATCTCATATTTGGACTTAAATGAATGACATTTGTAAAATGTGCCTTTAAGACGTATGGGCGGAAGTGACGTCTTGACGTCGCTTCCGCCCTGCTATGGTATAGAGACGGGTGGCGGCCATCTTAGCCTCACTTGTCTCTATACCCAGCCACGGACAGGTCCCGATCGCCTCCGCCGACGGCTCCGGTAGGCGGCGGAAGGCGCGGGAGAGCGGCGGGAGGGAGGGCACCTCTCCCGCCGCCGATAACGGTAATCTCGCAGTGAATCTGCCGCGATGACTACCATTATCGGAATTACGATCGGCACCTGAAGAGATGGATATCTCGGTTGTGGCAGCAGCTGCTGCCGTTACCGAGATATCCATCTTCAAAATCAGGATGTATATAGTCGTGCGCCGGTCGTAAAGTGGTAATGCATCCAAGTGAGAGCTAACAAACTCATTGACTATTTATACACAGACACTAATTGCGATTTAAAAAGCCACAAATGTGGGAAATTAACCTTTTAATAGCCATTTTAACCTATGTGTACCACCTTCTATTTCTGTACCAAGGTCAAACATTCCAGGGTATGTAAACTTTTGATCAAGGCCATTTGGGTGATTTCTGTTATCTTTATGATTTTAAAAGGAGCCACAAAACGATGTAATATTAAATGGCTTTGTGTGATCACTATCCTTGAATAAAAGACAGTTTTTTGGCATGATTAGTCATATTTTTAATATAAATGCCAACATTTCACAATTTCTGCCAGGGTGTGCAAACTTTTGAGCACAACTGTACATTTAATAAGGATTTTTCTGTGGATCAGCTTCTAGACTCTATGGGTGAGGCTGTCATAGTAGTTATACCTAAAAAAAGGCAAATACCCTCTATACCTGAGTCTTATGGACCTATTTATTATATATGGATGTTAAAATACTCGCCAAAGTACTTGCCAATAAGCTGAACAAGGTCAGCACACATATTATTCATCCTGATCAAGCTGGTTTATGCCTAACATGTCAATGACTGTTAACATCAGGCAGGCCTAGTTTAACATGCAGGTGGTGGTTTATAATCATTTGCATTGCGCCTTTTTGGCGTTAGATGCCATTAAGGCCTTTAATAGTGTTGAATGGTCAAGTTGTAAAGCACTACGTAAACTGTTGGCGCTATATAAATTCTGTATAATAATAATAATAATAATGGTCAAATTTATGGGCGGCACTTGGTTTTGTTTCTATCTTTTGCCAATGGGTCCGCTTGTTGTACTGTATACTGTTCCTCTGGCTTTAATTAGGGTTAATAGCCTCCAGTCTCCCCCTTTTAGACTTTTTCGTAGCACTAGGCAGGGGGGCCAACTGTCTACCCTGCTTTTGGCTATTGCCATAGAGCCCCTGGCCTGCCTCTTGCGGATTTCTTCTGATGTTACAGGCTTGGTTAGAGGTGCCCTAGAGGAAAAGATTGCATTGTACGCAGAGGTTTATTATTACTAATATTCGGTCATCTTTTGCAACAGTAGTGAAATATGTTTGGAAAATGTATGTAGGGCTTGGTATAAACTGGGAGAATTCCATGTTATTGCCAGTAGATCCCTTGCCAGTCTCCCTACCTTCTACACTATCTCACCTTAAGTATTTTGGGTATCCTGTATCTATGTCTGCCTCCTCCCAGGCGTTCATCTCAGATAATACTGCCTTGTTATTGTCTAGAGTCCAAACTCGAAATAAAGTCTGGAGTAAGTTACTCCTCTCTGTATTAGGTTATATTAACTTACTTAAGATGATATGGATGCTTTTGTATTTTTTGTATAATTCTCCTGTTTTGATACACTTGCATATTTTTACTAAGATTAATGGCATATTTAGGGATTTAATTTGGCAAAAGAAGGCCCCTCATATAACATTTTGAGGTACTACAATATCCTTGATTTAAGGGGACTAGCAGCACCTAATCCAAGGATATATTTTCTTGCTGCCCAACTACAGCATTTTGCAGGCTGGGATTCTGAGCTCCCTCCCAGTGCCTCCTGTCATTTATTTCCCTATGTGTTTAGGGGTCAGCCACCACTATATGTTTAGGAAGGGGCATTGGGGGTGTTTCATATACCACTTTGCCCACCCCGGTGCTAATGTGCAAGGTGTGGGATGCTGCTAAGAAAATGATTGGGATTTTATCTTCTACTAGATACATTCCTATTTAGGGAAATGATAGGCTGCCTGAGTTTTCTATCCTTGGAGAGAGCCATCTCTGAAAGCCCTCTCCAATTATACGATAATGGTTCTCTTAAAACGTATGAGCAGCTGAGAACAGAATTCTCCCTACATCCAAGGTTGTTTTATCAGTTTCTCCAATTGTGCCTTGCGTTACCAGCCCAATTTTTCCCAGTGTCAGTGTTTTTTTCTCTCCCACCTCTGCTCTGTATAGAATAGTACAAGCAACCTCGACCAAGGGTCTTTTTTTTGATAGGTATATGGCTTTGTTAGATACATTTCCTATTCCTTCCAGAGCAGGGTGGGAACAGGATATTGGCCCAATCTCTGAGGTCTGGGAGGAGATCCTTTGTTCCCCCCCTCTTGTTTCTTTTCCCCCATCGCATAAACAAACTCAGATTTTTATTCTTCATAGAGTGTATAGAACCCCCAAATTCCTTCATGCCATAGACTTAAGTCCTGACCCAGCCTATTCCAGGTGTGGCAATCCTGGTGCCCTTATTCACCTTCTGTGGCAGTGCCCTGAACTCCAGAGATACTGGGTGGAGGTGGTCGGTACACCTAATGGGCTCCTGGATGTGAATATTCCTGTTTGCACACTTCCTATGTCGATTATGATTTTGTGTGCTCTTTTAGTGGTCTGTAGACGAATTGTCCTTAAAGTGGTGGGACACCCTGAAAAAAAAAACTTAAAAAATATGTTAGTAACCATTTAAAATGAAAAAAAAAAAAAATAAATTATTTTTTTTACTTACCAGAAATGGCTGTTGCTAGGCAGATCGTCCTAATCTGCCTCCTCCAGCGCCGCGGTGATGTTCTCTTCCTCCGTCTTCTGGTGAATTGGGCGCGGTGTGTTATGGGAACTATGTCCCACAACACATCGCGTTCCCCATTCACAAATTAGAGTCGTGCATGCGCAGTAGGCCCCGCGCCGACTCGCGCATGCGCAGTCGGCCGCGCGCCGACTCGCGCATGCGCAGCAGGAAACGTGAAGCCGTTTCCCTTACTGAGGATGGCGGCGCTGGAACCGGATCGCCGAGGGACAGCTCGTCCTCCACGACCGACATCGCAGGCGCCCTGGGAGGGTAAGTGTACTTATTAAAAGTCAGCAGCTACTTTTTTTTTAGCTGCTGACTTTTAAAAAAAAAATTTGTAAGGTGAAACACCCCTTCATCATCTCCACATCTTCCTACTTTATATGATTGGATTTTTGATCTTAAAGCGGAAGTAAACCCATCGATTTAACAGTCTAAAAAAAAAAAGGCATGCCGTGAATGCTAACTGCACATTGGCTGTGCTCTCAACCAAACAGTCAAACCATCCAATGGCTGGTGTCATAACGGATCACATGTGCAGCACTGTGGCAGTTGAAGATTAAACAGAGGCAAAGATGGCAGCTTCCTTGGCTGAAAACGATAGGGGGTTTACTTCCACTTTAACAGGCTTATTTCTTTTGAAAAGCATGTGTATTGTTTAATAAATTCAATGAAAAAGTTTGATGCCATCTTGTCACAATGGCTTGAGTTCATGTGGCCAGTATTGGAATAGGCAAATTTTTGTTTTAAATATTGGTGCTATGTTTATGCCTATATGGTATTCTTTTTATAGATGCTTTGCTTTGAGGGTCAGTTTTATGCACAGGCCATGTGCTTATCAATATGTGTGTTTGCCCTAAGGAGTTATTTTTTTTATTGTTTACTTTTTTTTCCTCATTGTGTGACGTCCTTTGTTGCGTGCTCTGTATGTTTTGTTTGTGTTGTCTTTAAGATTGGATTTTTTTTTTTTTTAAATTAAATCTGATACAAAAAGAATAAAAGGAAGCCCCTCTATCCAAGGGCAGGAAGCACAGCTCAGTGTTATCATCCTCATGTTGTCTGTCCTCCCTTTTATATAAATAATAACTTTGCATGGAGCAGTATCTGTGAGTGGGAGAGGGGGAATCATGTAGAAAGGGAGTGAACTGAGAGAAAAGAGGAGGACAAGAGGAAATGGTTTTGACCTGAGCGGAGGGGGTCTGCTTTCCTTATCTGCTGAAATACTGGCCCTGACTAAATCATTTAATAACACATTTCATCTGCTATGGTTATCATTGTGTTTTATAAACACCATTTAAAATAAAAACTGCTAATGATTATTGTGCAAATGCAAAGTGAGTAGACTTTTGACTCTTAATAAGAGAACACAGCACATACTATAGGGTAATTTGATAATGAGACCATTTTTACTCTTAGCTGGTTTTCATTCAAGGAAAGGTTAGTTATTGTTTATAAAAACACACAAACATAAAGACAGCTTACTAATTTCTCAAATCTTTTGGTGAGGCATGAGATAGATAGATAAATAGATACATATAAAGCGTAGCCTTTAAGATACCCTGAATTCCTCAGTTTTTTTGCCATTTTTTTTTATGTATAAAACACTTACTGACCCCCTTAAAAGTTGGGGGGTCTGTATTCAAGGTGAGCATTTGGAGTGACACCAGATGGTGGGAGATCACATGTGAAGCTTGAACACATAAGAAGCTTGTTCAGTTTTCATGGATACTTGTTGATGTAATTTAAGGATATTCTTGCACTATTTAATATTTATGTAATAAATAACAAATGCAGCGCTAAAGATGAAAACAAAGTAAACATCAAAGTAAATAATCCATAATAGTGATAATAAACATGTGTAAACAAAGTGTCAAAAATTCATGTAGAAAAAAGTTCATATTTAAAAAAAAACTCTAAAAGAAGTGTCCGTGCTCTCATAAGAATCGTGTAATCCAAATTCATGTTGAATGATCAAGTGATCAGATTTCACCACGTGATCCACCACCATATAAAGTTGGACTCGTACCAAAATGATAGGACTCTATTACGGAGTCACAAACACCCAATAGATATATGAGGTAGCAGATGTCATCCAAACACAGGATCAAAGATGCAGCAAGTGCAATGGCAACTACGTGCATATGCAAGAACGTATTCCCACTATGGATGTACAATGAAAAGGAGCATCCATATAGCGTAAATCCATATAAACTTTATTATAAAAAAAAGAGGGATTAAGGCTACTCACAATATCAATGAATAAAACAGGCATATCAAAATCCAAAGTCAGCAGGAAGCATAGAAAAAAAGCAGCTTGTGTAGTGTGGCGACGGCATTTGTATGTAGACTCCGCCCTACATGTTTTGTCACAACTGACGTCTCCATATTTGGGCAATGATTTCACTGCTATTCTTGACCCTTTGCTTACGTAGGCAGAGATTCTTAACTGTGTAGGCCAATGTGCCAGTGATGGCAGCAGTTCCTGGGGAAACAGTGGGTGCCAGCACTGGCTGCTTCCTTAGGAACCATTAACAGAAGGAAGCTGTCATATATAGAAGTGGTAGAAATACCACTTCTATATAAGATGCTCGGCTCCAGTCAAACAAGGGATTAAAAAGGCAAAAGTTCTGTCCAAACTTTGGTTCGGATCAAACCATTGGCTTATGTGGGAAGGTTGCAGCACCTATACACCTGTTTTCCTTAAACCATTGGTTCATCCCTACTGGAGATGCCTGAAATTGGAAATGTACCTTAGTGCAGTCACACAAACAGGAAATAAGACTACTGGATATGTGTTGTGCTACAGCTCTTTCATACTACCCTATTGCAAAGAAATAACATTTGAAGTTTTTGAAAACTGCAGTCTCTATCTCTTTTTTATTGAATACAATGGGAAACATATCAGGAAAATTAGCCCCATTTTTAGTCCTAGATCAGGCTGTCTCTTGTTCAGCAAAGTTTCTGCAACAGGTAGTACTGGTTTTTTTTTTCACTCAAAAAAAACTTTTATTGGTAACAGGTAAACATAATAATACAGCTTTGATAATGTACAGGTTGTTCGCATGTTGTCATCAGAATAAGCACCCAGTAAAGCAAATACATTAGCATCCACGTGTACAAATTATTGTCATAGTTCTTACCGGGTATACATCTATGGTTGTGTCTTGTGTGTACAGAACTAGCAGGTACATTCTACACCCCATTAAGTGCATGTCTCAGAGTTCTGGAGCCACCTGTCCCATATCTTGTTATATTTTTCAGGGCATCCTCTATTAATATACACAAACTTCTTGTAGGGAAGAAAAGAGTTCACATCAGCCTTCCATTCCATAATATCTGGGGGTAGCGGTCTCATCCATTTCCTAGCTATCACTTTCTTGCTGGCAAAAAGGGTCTCCTGGAGAAACGTCTTGGTGTGTCTGTCAAGGGTATCTGGGAATATCCCCAACAGACATTGCTTGGGGTCTAGAGCCAGAGGGGAGCCCATATTATCGTGTAGAAACTCCACTACCTGCTCCCAATAACCCTGTATCCTATGACATGTCCAGATCAGGTGAAAAAAGGTGCCTTGTGCAGAAGTACACATGGGGCATGTGCTGGGTTGCTCCCGTTTGTATTTAGCCACTCTGAGAGGGGTAAGGTATGCACAGTGCAATATATTAATTTGCGTCATTCAGTCTGAAAGCTTGGGGGATACCTGTGTGCATGTTTCCATCGCCTCTTCCCATTCCTCATCTTCCAGGGGGCCTAGGTCTCCCTCCCAGTGTGGTTTCAGGTTGTATGCTATTTTAGCTGCAATAGGTGCTGAAAGCATGTTGTAGAAGCATGATATGAGCTGGGGTCAGTATCTTTAATGATTGCCATGATAGGGTTAGGGGTGGGCTGTGGGATTAGTTGAGCTAGTTGTGCCTGAGCTACGTGTCTTAGCTGTATGTACCGGAATTGCATGTGGTCTTGTAGTGTAAATTCTGCTTTGAGTTCCGTGTATGTCTTTATTGCTCCATTCGCCAGCAGGTGGTTCAAGTAGAAGATACCTCGCCTGAGCCAGAGATGAGCATGTTGGAAGCTATACATGTCCTGCAGTTTCTTGTTGTGCCACAATGGAGTGTAGTCGTTCAGTGGGGGTATACCCAGTTTAGAGACTGCTAGGTCCCATATACGGTTGTAGAGGTATGTCAGGGAGTACCTGTCTCCACCTGTCTCATTGGCCGCGGTACCCGTTGTAATCGCATAGATTGGGTCGTTTGTCAGTTGTGCCCATTTGGGACATAGTAGTGCAAGGAATCTGTCTCTGTCTCCCTTGTCAATATGAAATAATTGAGAGAGCTGAGAGGCAATGTAGTAAAGGTTGAAATCTGGTAATGCCGTACCCCCCCTGTCCGTGGGATTCTTGAGTGCCTGCCATTTTAACTTGTGTCTATTTTTCCCCCATACAAATGGTTTGAGAAGAGCTTCAATTAGATTAAAATATCTAAGGGGTAAGTAGACCGGGGAGTGCCAGAGGACATACAAGATCTTAGGGAGGAGGATCATTTTTATGAGGTTGATTCGACCCCAGATACCTAGGGGTAGGCGGGACCACGTTTGTACTTTGGTTTTAATTAAGGGGACCAGGGGTTCAATATTAAACTTGACGTAGTCAGCCGGGGATTTGGACACATGAACTCCCAAGTATTTTATCACGTCGACTCGTTGCAAGGGCAGGTCAGCCTGCGATGCAGGAGGTGGAAAGCTGTCCAGGGGAAGAATCTGAGATTTTCCCCAATTAATTTTAAGGCCTGAAAATCTGCCGAAGCATTCAATCATTCGGAGGGCGGTGGTGAGGGATGGGCCAGAGTCAGCTAGGTATAGTAGGGTGTCGTCTGCATACATGCTTATTTTCTCGCTCAGGGACCCCATCCTCAAACCCTTAATCTCTGTGTTTGCCCGAACAGACATGGCAAGGGGCTCCGCCGCTAGGGCGTACAGGAGGGGAGACAATGGGCAACCCTGTCTCGTGCCCCTGCTGAGGGTGAAAAGTTCAGACGGCCACCCTTTTGCCACCACCCTGGCCACTGGCTCATAGTAGAGGAGCTGTACCCATTTGATGAATCGTGGACCAAAACCATATCTCTCCAGGCAACCCCATAGGTATTTCCACTCTACTGAATCAAATGCCTTGGCCGTGTCTAGGGACACCACCACCCTAGTGCCGACATTGTCATGGGAGGATTGTAGGTTCATAAAGAGCCTACGGAGGTTGAAGGAGGTGTTGCGGCCAGGCATGAACCCCGCTTGATCAGTGTGGATTAGAGTAAGGATAACTTGATTCAGGCGAGTGGAAAGTGTTTTGGCGAGGATTTTTATATCGACCTGGAGGAGGGAAATAGGGCGGTAGGACTCCGGAAGACCAGGGTCCTTGCCCGGATGGGTATTAGCACTATGGTGGCCTCTCTCATGGATGTCGGTAGAGTTTGTGTTTTGATCAGGTCATTATATAGAGCAAGTAGCTTGGGAGTGAGTATCTCTGTGAACTGCGAGTAGAATTCTATGGGGAGGCCATCTGAGCCAGGAGACTTAGCTCTGGCAAAGCTGGCTATCGCCCCTGCAATCTCTTCTTCGGTGAAAGGTGCTTCTAGTACGGTGACCTGTTCCTGGGATAGTTTGGGGAATGAGATGGATTCAAAAAACTGAGCCATGGGACCAGGGTCCTCTTGAGCTGTGGACGTATATAAGTCTGTATAGAATTCTTTAAATTTGGAGGAAACAGTTAGGGGGTCTGAGACAGGTTGGTTTCCAGAGTCTTGGAGTGTAATAACCACCGGGGGTCTATCCTCGTTATGCACGAGGTAGGCAAGGAGTTAACCCGCCCGTTCCCCCAATTCAAAATGTTTTTGCTTGCTAAAAAATAACTTCTGCCTGGCTTTTTCGTATTGGATTTGGGTAACTGCTCTGGCTTGTAATTTTAGTGCGTCTGCATTGTCTCGTGACGGGTCCCCCCTGTATTTTTGTTCCGTCAGGGTTAATTCTGATATTGCTTTGTCATAAGCTGCTGCGGAGTCCCTCTTTATCAGATTTATTCTAGATTGTAGGGTGACACGGGCATGGAGTTTAAAGGTTTCCCAGACTGCTGCGGGAGATGCAGAGCCGGCGTTTTCCAAAAAGTGTCTGCCCAGTTCAGTGGATATGCTGTCATCTTCAGGCAGAAGTGACAGCCAGAATGGGTTTAGACGCCACGTCCGTGGAGGTCTGTCTTGTGAGGTACTAAGTGTAATGATGTATGGGTGGTGGTCTGAAAGGAGTCTGGGGCCAAACGACGCCTCCCGCAGCCGGGGAAGGAGTCTCTTGGAAACAAATATAAAATCAATGCGTGACATAGAGTTGTGTGTGGAAGAGAAGCACGAGTATTGACGTGTGTGGGGGTATTTGTATCTCCACGTGTCAGCTAGCTGAAAGGAGGAGACCATTTTGGAAAGTCTAGATTCCCCAGTAGTTTTCTGAATGGTTGGCATAGTCCTGAGTCTGTCCAGGTCCTCATTAAGTGTAGTATTAAAGTCGCCCATCCATACCGTTTGTGCTGTGGGATATTTGGCTATGAACTCAAGGCCCTCCGTAACTGTCGCGGGGGAGAAGGGGGGGGGATATATGAGGCCAATATGAGGAAAGGTTCCCCATGTAATTTAGCAGACAAAAATATGTGGCGGCCCTGGGGGTCCAGGCAGAGCTCCGTCAGTTTGAAATGAACTGATTTGGCTATAAGAATTGACACTCCCCTGGAGTGGGAAGTGTAGGTGGAATGATATGCCCATCCCACCCAAGGTCTGCGAAGTGCCCTCTGCATCTGCCCCTCTATATGCGTCTCGACCACCGCCATGACATCAGCTCTCTGCCTCTTCAGGAACGTGAGGGCTGCCGAGTGCTTAACCCTGTCTCTGAAGGGATCTCAGCCGTCTCTTGGCCTCCATGAAGCCCTGTCTGCGCCTCTGGACCTCCGCCGAGAAGTCTGGAAAGATGGCAACTTTGGCATTTCCCAGGGGGATATTACCCCGTTCCCTGGCCATTCTGAGTGCTGCGTCTCTGTCCTTGTAGTTCAGGAGTTTGGCTATGAATGTACGTGGGGGGGCCCCGGGAGGTGGTGGTCTGGCCGGCATGCGGTGTGCTCTTTCAACGGCTAGCATAGGGGAGAATGCTTCTCTGCCATAGGTGTTAATCAGCAGCTGCTCAAGGAATGCGGTCGGATCTTTCCCCTCTGATCCTTCAGGGAGGCCGATCAGTCGAATGTTGCACCTCCTGATCCTATTCTCCATATCGTCTTGCTTTGAGAATAGCTGCTGGATCTGCCTGTGTATGCGCTCTGTACCGGCCTGCAGTGGCGGGAGTGCGTCTTCCACGAGGCCTACCCGTGTCTCGCCTGATGAGGGATATGTCGACTTTCACCTCCTCCATCTGTGCGGTAAGCGAGGTGCGGCATAATGTTATGGCCTCAAGGAGTTTGTCCGTGTCTCCCGCTGTCCTCTCCCCACTGACCTTTTCAGCGCCATTTTCCTCCACCTCGCCCCTCTCCTGACGGCGGAACTGCTCGAGTTTGGCGGCGGCGTTTTTCAAGGATTTCGGTGGAGACATGCTGTCCTCGGTCTGGGGCTTCACCCTAGGTGAGTAGGGGATCTTAATTCCACTCGTGGGTTGCAAGATGGAAGGGATTGCAGGATAAACGAGCGGAGCTGTGTAAAGTGCGTCCTACTCCATGCGCCGTCAGGCCACGCCCCAGTACTGTTTTTTTTACCTCTGCACCTGTAATCCTGATCAGCCAAGTTTGACAGTTTAAAGGGTTAAAACAGACTAAGCACTGAAGATGAGACAGATTTTCACTTTAAAGAGATGCACAGTCAAGAAGTGGTCAATGTCAGGTGCTGTTCTGTCACAGTTCTACTTTAGATGGAGTAATTTGTGACACAAGCTGTAACCCTGTAGTAAATTTGTTGCACAATCTGTCTCAGTACTGTTGTTCAGCATTGCATTGTTATGCAACAGAATTGCTAAATGTCCTTCACAGAATTTTCCTTTAGGTCACATTTACACTTGTGCACATAGTATAACAAGCTGTTATGTGTTGTCTTTAATTTTCAATGTAACTACTATGTGCATACATGGACAAAACTAACGCATCTGACCATTAGTGCACCACAATGTATGCAATAAGAAATACAGGTGTGGTTTGCGTGTGCCGGAAATAATAAGGCAAGTGCATTTTTTTGGTCTGGTCTGGAAAATGAATGGGCATGGGCAAGCTCAAACAATGTGTGCTAATATGCCAGAGAATTCTTAAATAGGCCCAGAAAGATTATTCGTAGGTAATAACAGGGGCGTAACTACAGAGGTGACCATTGTGAGTCGGCCCCATGCTCCAGGGGGCTCATGTGGCCTCCCTCTACACCTGGACAGGAAAGGAGGCATATAGAGGAATCAATGCCCTCCATGTTCCTCCTGCAGCTGCTGAATGCCTGCAGGATGGGGAGGAGTAAATGCGGCTGCAGGAGGAACATGTAGGGTGTCCGTTCCTCTATATACCACACCTTTTCTCCAGCTTCCTTCTGCTAACTGCAGGCCTCTCAGGATTCTCCTGGTCCCCCTGTGAACTTCCCCAGCAACTTCTCTCCTCGCTCCCACCCCCGCATCTGCCCCGGTCCCCTGCTGTTCTCTGGTCCCCTGTTGTTCTCTGGTCCTCCCCTGTGCTCTTCTCTGGCCCCCTGCTGTTCTCCAGTACCTTGTTTCTCTCTGCCCCCTTGCTCCTCTCCTGTCCCCTGCTGTTCTCTGGTCCCCGTGCTGTAAGCTGTGTTTACTATTCTTCAATTTATGAATGAACAGGAAGCTCTGTACAGAGCTATACTTGTCCATTAATTCTGTGCAGCTGAGGCTGTAGAGATGGAGAATGAGGGCTGTGTCCTCAATCTCATTTCTATGTCTCAAAGATGAGCTGTCAGGGGTTTGTTTAGACCCTTGATATCTCACCAAAGCCCCCCAATGGGGTTCTTAAAAAATTGCAAAAAAAAAGAAATAATAAAATCTTAAAAATAATATAAGAAAATAAAAAACTATCACACTTACGACCAGGCCCTAGCGTTCCACCACTGGGCTTGAAGGTAAGGGCCCTGGGCTCAGAGGGAAGGGCCCCCAGCCAGGAGTCTATGGGCCCTTCATGGTTTCTTGCACTGGGTCCCTGAAGGTTCTAGTTATGGCTCTGGGTAACAATCTGCCAGTTAACTTCAATAGCAGGCAGGTTCTAGAGGACTAACATTTCTTCAAACCATACACAGACATCCATAGTTAACCCTTGTGAAGGGTGCCATCATACAGAATCCAGCACTGAAGAGAAAACCACCACACCAAGAAGTAGATTCTGAAATTCAAAATCCACTTCTCTGTATGCTGTCTTTTTTTTTCATTGCTAGGTTCTACAAGACGCCAAGAGACCCAAAAGTAAAAACTGACTTCAGTCCACCTCCTATGCTTCACTCTTAGTAACCATAGTGATAGGCCAACAGTGAGGTGCTGGCCAGAGTACTGAATGTGTAAATTCTCAAAGGAAATGGAGAAGAAAAGAAAGAAATGGAAGTGCCTCTCATGGCAGTGTTTTTAAAACTATGGGTTGAGCTCTAAAATGGTGTATATGTTTGAGATGGGTTGCCACTTGACTTTGGGTCCAAGTGCCAAATTAGCAGATCACTGGCGATGATCATTGACTATGAGAGATGAATATGGAGAGCTAGAGAGCGTTTGCGAGGCGGTAGGACGAGGTAACTAGCTGGAAAAGATTGTAAGGTGAAGAGATCCTGCACTAGTTGGAAATGTTTTCTACTAAAAGAACATTCAGTAAAGATTTAATTTCTTTTAACTTTACTGAAGTTTAGAGAAACAGAGAAGCGTGTCCGCAATGTATTCTATGTAGGGAAGTTCTTGGTAATGTAAGCCTTAAATTTAAAAAAGGCATTTTTTAACAGAATACTCACATCATGGAAACAAACTCAACCAGCATCACTCCACAAGTTTTGTCAACATTGTTTTGCAGTGGTTCTCACGTGCAGTCCTTGCTCCCCCCTCCCCCTGTGTGATATGTTAGAAATACAGAGCATAATAATTATCGTTTATGTGTATTTTTATATATTATATGCCCATTATATTCTTTGTATGGCTTTGCTGACATTTTGGTAAACGTTATCCTCTTGGGTACCATTGAAAATGAACGGACTTGCCGTCGGCAAGTCCGTTCATTTAGCACGTGACTTCAGGTTACGTAGCTAGCGTAGGCAGTAAATGCCGCCGCGCTAGCTCCGTGACCTGTCATGGATTTAAAGGGACTCCCCACGCCGAAAAACGGCGTGGGGGTTCCCCCCAAATCCATGTCAGACCCTTATCCGAGCACGCAGCCTGGCCGGCCAGGAAAGGGGTGGGGACGAACGAGCGCCCCCCCCCCCCTCCTGAGCCGTACCAGGCCGCGTGCCCTCAACATGGGGGGTGCCCTGGGGAAAGGGGGGCCGTGCTTATATAGGGACATGGGGACAGGGTCACATGCTCATGTCACATGGTGACCCCGCCCCCTTGTGATGTCACAGTCCTGGAGGATGCTGGGACTGTGACATCGCAAGGGGGCGGGGTCACCATGTGACATGAGCATGTGACCCTGTCCCCTTGTCCCTATATAAGTCCCAGCACAGCGCGGCTCTGCCATTCCGGCCAGAGAGAGCATCGGGTCAACATCGGAAGAAGAAGAAGAACAAGAACAAGAACAAGAACAAGAAGAAGAAGGCGGCGCCGGCGGCGCGGAAAACGACGACCGCCGCAAGAACAGAAGAGACCCCCGGAAGACCCCGGAACACCCCCGAAGGCGGATCGAGACCCCCAGACGACGGCGGCGACGACGAAGAAGGTAGCCGGACTTCTCCGCTCGGTAAAAGAGCTTGGTAAATGGCGGAGGAGTCCGACGAGAAGACCCCCAAGACGGAAGAAGACCCCCCGGAGCAGTGCAATAAACTATTTTTTCAAAAGTGTGGGTGTTTTTTTTACTTTTTTTTATTTTACACCTTAGGTGAATGGGTAGGGGTACATCGTACCCCATACTCATTCACATAGGGTGGGGGGCCGGGATCTGAGGGCCCCCTTATAAAAGGGGGCTCCCAGATTCCGATAAGCCCCCGCCCGCAGACCCCGACAACCAACGGCCAGGGTTGTCGGGAAGAGGCCCTTGTCCTCATCAACATGGGGACAAGGTGCACCCAGGGCACCCCCAGGGCACCCCCCATGTTGAGGGCACGCGGCCTGGTACGGCTCAGGAGGGGGGGCGCTCGTTCGGCCCCACCCCTTTCCTGGCCGGCCAGGCTGCGTGCTCGGATAAGGGTCTGACATGGATTTGAGGGGAACCCCCACGCCGTTTTTCGGCGTAGGGAGTCCCTTTAAATCCATGCCAGGTTACGGAGCTAGCGCGGCGGCATTTACTGCCTACGCTAGCTACGTAACCTGAAGTTACGTTCTAAATGAACGGACTGCTCCGTGTGTGGGCAAGTCCGTTCATTTTCAAAAGTCCCGCGGACTTTGTCCAGCGGATGGTCCGCCGGAGAAGTCCGTGCGTGTGTGGGCAAGTCCGCGCGTGTGTGGGCAAGTCCACACGCTCGGAAAGTCCGGCGAAGCCAGCTGGAAAGTCCGGCGGATTGTCCGCTGGACTAGGTCCGCCGGGAAAAGTCCACACGTGTGTACGCGGCATTACAGTATCAATTTTCTTATTTGGGTTCTTGGATTAAAACATTTAAAATCCATTGCCTATGGTGTAGTACACAACAAGCGATGAACCCTTAAAGTTAAAAAAGGTGTTTGGCCATAGGATAGTAGTTTATACTTACATTGAGCAGTTATCAGAGGTCTCTGCAACCCTGCTATAGCTGTGTCACGGGTCCGGGGCTTAGAAATCCCTGCAGCTTAATCTCCAAAACGTACCCCGTCAGGAAGTACGTTTAGGAGCATTCTAATTGGTCGGGCCATCACAAGGGCAGTGTGACCAATCAGAACCCGCTTAGCCCGTCCTGTCAGCAAGGAAGAAGAAAGCCAAGGGGATTTCTAAGCCCCATAACGCGGCTATACCAGGATTCATGATCCCACCCACACTGGAGATCGCTGCGCTCCAGGTCAGCGGGACTTGGGGGAGGGGGGGTGAGGAGGGGGTCCTGTGTAAGTTCACCTTACAGATTTTTCTGTAACGGTGAACTTACACTTTAACTGATAAGTCATCAGTTAAATCAAATCATCATGAAAAAAAAAGAATTGTCGGCAAGAAAAAATTTGGGAAAAAAAAATGGTTTGCAACCTTTGTAAATAATCGCCAAACCCGAAAAAAAAATAAACTCAGCTCGTCACTGGCCCAGCATGCATCGGTCGATGAGGTCACAGGGGGGGGGGGGCGGTGCCACTAGGTGACAACACCAGGTGGCCCTGTCCCTTAGCTTTTTAAGAAATGTCACACAGCGGAGCAGGCAGACCGCAGGAGCGTTCATTGCGAGCTGAGCTTTTTTTTTTCTTTTTTCAGGTCTGGTGGTGGCGGCAGGCGGCGTGATTGACAATGGATCTACAT
This sequence comes from Lithobates sylvaticus, assembly GCA_028564925.1. Lineage (NCBI taxonomy): Eukaryota > Metazoa > Chordata > Amphibia > Anura > Ranidae > Lithobates > Lithobates sylvaticus. The sequence continues at coordinate 183,110,474 of CM053033.1, read as the reverse complement.
CAGGGGACATTGTTTTTATTTTTTATTTTTTAATAAAGAACTTGTCAAAAACTCTTATACTGTTTGTATGCACTGTTTTGGTGAATGGGTAGGGGTACTATGTACCCCATACTCATTCACATAGGGGGGACCAGGATCTGGGGGTCCCCTTGTTAAAGGGGCTTCCAGATTCCAATAAGCTGTTTCTCATCTGTCTAATTTCTTTTTATTGCAGCATGATGTGTTGCTCTTTGAGATCTTTTAGCGTGCTTCACTTCAGCTTTTATTAAAGTGATTTCTTGATTCAACTGGTCTGGCAGTAATCAAGCCTGGGTGTGGCAAGTGAAATTTAACTCAGCTTTCCAAAAAGTTCAGTTCATTCACGATTTAGCAATTGCTTTTTCACATAGGGCCAGGCAGGTTTGGGCAGATTTTTTCCTTTGATAAATAAAAATCTTCATTTGAAAACCGTATTTTGGATTTACTAGGGTTATCCCTGTGTAATATAATCATCTGTTTGATAATCTGAACCATTTAAGTTTGACAAATATATAAAGAAAGAAAAAAATCAGGAAGGGGCAAATACTTTTCCACAGCACTTTTTTCTATCGAGTTGCACTGGAGAGAGAAGCTGAGCTGGATAAGTCAGCTCTGAGTTATATATATACAGTTTCTTGCAAAAGTATTCACCCCCCTTGGCTTTTTACCTATTTTGTTACATTACAGCCTTTAGTTCAATGTTTTTTTAATCTGAATTATATGTGATGGATCAGAACACAATAGTCTAAGTTGGTGAAGTAAAATTAGAAAAATATATACGTAAAACTATTTTTCAAAAATAAAAAACTGATAATTGGCATGTGCGTATGTATTCACCCCCTTTGTTATGAAGCCCAGAAAAAGCTCTGGTGCAACCAATTACCTTCAGAAGTCACATAATTAGTGAAATGGTGTCCACCTGTGTGCAATCTAAGTGTCACCTGATCTGTCATTACATATACACACCTTTTTGAAAGGCCCAAGAGGCTGAAACACCTAAGCAAGAGGCACCACTAACCAAACACTGCCATGAAGACCAAGAAACTCCAAACAAGTAAGGGACAATGTTGTTGAGTATAATTCAGGGTTATGTTATAAAAACATATCCAAATCTTTGATGATCCCTAGGAGCACTATGAAATCTATCATAACCAAATGGATAGAACATGGCACAACAGCAAACCTGCCAAGAGACGGCCGCACACCAAAACTCATGAACCGGGTAAGGGGGGGCATTAATCAGAGAGGCAGCACAGAGACCTAAGGTAACCCTGGAGGAGCTGCAGAGTTCCACAGCAGAGACTGGAGTATCTGCATGTAGCGCCCTGCTCCTAATGAGCAGACGCTATTATTTTTGTAAATTTAAGTTTGTCTGAAGCTGCAGTTTTGCTCATCACGAACAGGAGAATATCTAGACCTATTTATACAACCGGCAGTACAAAAAACGAGAGCCTACTTAAAGGATACCAAACATGTACTACAATTATTGCAGACAACATCAGTCCTAGAGGGTAGAACATTAGTTGCTACGGCAGATGTTTCTTCCTTATATACAATAGTACCACACCATGAGGCCTGCACTGCCATTAAATGGCTTTTGAAGACACACAGCACTTTAATTTGCAAACAAAGAAAATTTTTAACCAAATGCTTAGATTTTTGCCTCAAGTGTAGCTATTTTTGGCATAATCAGGCATACTATAGGCAGGCGATAGGGATTGCGATGGGAGCAAAATTTGCCCCAAGTGTCGCAAATGCCTTTATGGCCTACTGGGAGGAAGAAGCTGTGTACGAGGACATGCCGGCAGAATTGACATTGTATAAAAGGTATATCGACGACATACTGATTATATGGAATGGAAGCCACCAGTCGTTGGAAAATTTCCTGAATAAACTTAACACAAATGAGAAAAATATTAATTTGGTCTGGAAAATTGATAATAAATCAGTGGACTTTCTTGATTTGAATATAGCTATAGAAAGCGATAAGGTAGTCACTAAAACCTTTTTCAAAAATGTGGATACCAACAGTTATCTGTCAACTAAAAGCTGCCATCACAATTCATGGCTCTTTAATATACCTAAGGGTCAACTGGTACGCATTAAGAGAAACTGTTCTAAGGAAGAGGACTTCAGAATACAAGCTCAACTTATTGGCACCAGATTCAGAAATAAGGGCTATGATGAATCCGTGATCAATAATCAAATATGCCAAGTCCGAAATATGGACAGGGATGCCATGTTACAAGATAAATCTAAAGGTGGAACATCTAAATTCACTGAGGCACCGTGTCTAATATTGGACTATAATGTACAGCATAAAGCAGTAGAGAAAATGATAAAGAAGCATTGGCATGTATTGAGAAGCGATAAGGACCTCAAACCCATTTTACCTGTACTACCAAAGATCATCTACAAAAGAGCTCCCACGGTGAGGGACCTGGTTGTGAAATCAGTTGTTGAACCACCGACTAAAAAGAGTTTTACCTTTTTTAATGGGAAAGGGTTCTATCCCTGTAAAAACTGTAATGCCTGCCGAAAAGCATGCAAATTCCAATCTAAAAGGGCAGATTTCACAGCTACCACCACAGGACAAATCTATCCTATAAAGGACTTTATTAGCTGTCATACAGAGGGCGTGGTGTATGTGCTGCAATGTAGCTGCAATTTGCAATATGTTGGGAGAACAAAAAGACAATTGAAGATCAGAATAGCAGAGCATGTTCGCAACATTATTAAGGGGTCCCCTAAGCATAATGTATCTAGGCATTTCGATAGAAAACATAACAGGGATCCCACACAATTGCAGTTCTGGGGCATAGAGAGATACAATCCCTCATGGAGAGGTAGCCACCTAACCAGAACCATTAGTCAAAAGGAATCCCTCTGGATACATAGGATGCGTACACTGACTCCTGAAGGGTTGAATGTTGACTTTGATTTAAATTGTTTTTTAAATAATTTTTAACCATATTTTATGTAGAGATGTAGATATTACTTGACTACTGCATTTCCGGGATGCTTGGTTATATATATCTATTTTTTAATCCACTCTGTTATTCAAATGTAAGGTATTCTTATGGATTTTATAGTTTATTTTATAAATCTAAAAATCAGATTAACATAATTTTAAATACAATTTTAATATAGTTAAACTGATTTATTTAATATATTATTATAATATAATATATACCTCATATTTTATATAGGGTATAATAGTCATACCTATATGGGATAGACTATTTTGTATTGCCCCCTTTTTTCATTCCGTTAAATAGTTTGGCCTCAATTGGCTATTTGGGGCTAAACACTTGTGTATTACTAACTTAAATACACCGTATTGTCCTCCAATATTAATTGTCTCCTGGATACTTAGTCTCTGGCAGTCCCGGTCCACGGACCAGAGTCTATCAACTCTAACCAATGAGTTGGTTGTGACTGTCAGCAGAGTAGGTTTTTGCATTAGACATGCGCAGAAAAAACTATCAAATGTGAATAGTGGAGCACTATATTCAGAATGACGCCACCAGCAAATGGCGCACAGTCTATGCAGTTAATAATGTAGCTTGCACACTATGGTGTTATTGTTTCACCCATAAAGAAAACACACTATACGGCTCATGTTTTTAGCCAATATTAGTGTTAGAGGGTCAGAAGGTTAGGATTAACTGACCAATAGTCTATATTAGTAATAGGATTTAGAAATCCAACTATAGACTTATACTTTTTGATTTCTAAGATTCCAATTAGTCCACATTAGTAACCGGTGGTGGTAACTAAATAAAAATGTCCGCACACGACCTTCCGGGGACCTAACCCGGAAGTTAATAAATATCTCTCTCAAAATGGCCATCATTGTCTGGCCTACAGAAAATATTGGTAAATTGTCACCAATGCAAGTATAGGCACCAAAATGGCCGCCGATCTACTTCCGCCTTGAACACTATTTAAACGTCCACACTACGACCAATCAGTATCCCCTGAAGAAGTCACGTGTGACGTAACGCGTAGGGAGTGGTCTGGACGGACGCAACCGGAAGTGCAGTGAGAATAGCGTGTAACAGCGCCTCGTTTGATTCCTTGCCTGTTATTATTATTTTAGATGTAAGGGCGTAATTTTTACTTATAAATAAACACTTTACTTTTTAAACTACTACACTATGGAAGTCCTCTTTGCCCTCCTTCCCCCTTGTCTCTTTGCTTGATGAGGTTTTAGCGGATTGGATCAACAGACTGGGGCATTCAAAGGACACAGTCCAGCGTGTGGAGCAGTTTAACCAGCAGTAAAAGAAAGTGGCCATTTGCAGTATTAAAAGAAATCTGGAGGTGAGAGTCCTGTGAGCCTATTTGAGGATATGTGTGGCAGTCTTCCATTTGCTTTTGTGGTATACAAATAGAGACTAGAAAATAAGCACCGGAGCCCCATTTCATTTATCTATATCGGCATTCCTGGCACGGATCAATTATTTTACTTGGACACATTTTTCTTGGACACATTTTTTGGTGCATTTAGTCTTTTGTTTTTACGTACTTTTTCACCATTTTTTCACTTTGCTTTCTATCATTATTTATGATTGATCCATTATGAACACTTGATGTTATATTTATACTATGCGCTGAGTCACTTTTACTTTTTACTTTTTATTTGCAGTTTTGCTCAGACTAATTATGCTAAAGTTCTGGTTTCTGTACCAGTTTAGCTGGGTTGTGCTAGTTTCCACTTGGCCATGGGTGTCACTGTCACCACCAGTAAGTGTTGGATGCAACAGGCTAAATTCATTGGGTATCTCTTTTACTCAGAAACAATAGTGGACATCACTAAAGCTGTCACTTCTACCACTACCCACTTTACTGCACCTGCCCAAAAGAAGGTGGTATACGTGAAAGCCTCCCGCAGCCATGATCAAGGCCTACCTCAGAGACTGCCTGAACTGGATCCGGAGAAAGAGATCACTTCAGAGGAATCCACGCCAGGAACGGGTGAGAAATCTGGGGAAAATGTACATAAAGGGACTGTTTGTAGATATGTATCCGCAGAAGAGTTACGGGACTCTGAAATAGACTCTCTCTCTGATGTATCTGGAGATGATGACCTTTTTGAAACTATGTCCCAGGAGATGCTGTGGGCAAATACTGATGATGTTACCTCGGCTTGTAACGTATCTGACTGGATAGCCATGAACTCGGGGAGTACATCACCTTGTGTGGAAACCCCTGTCACTATTAGCGAGACTTTGCCCAAAGATGACAGTTTGTTCGGGTCAAAGAAGTTACCCATTTATGCTGTGGTGCAAAAATCGCCAACTTCATGTGTGCCCCCTGGATTTGGAAGCGCACGATCTCTGCCGAGACTCGCCCGATCACAACGGTTATTGAACAAACGGGTGGCCACAGAGTATGGGATGGAGTTTGCCTACATCCCCAAAGAGGTTATGCAGGAGATCAAGGGTAACAGAGAAAGTTGGTACGCCGAAGATGTTTGGGACTATTTCAAAGTGCCAAAGCCTTTCAGAAAGCCAGGGTGTTCTTCCAGTATGGATGATCGGTTTACCGGATGTCTTCTACATTGGAGCTACAGGAGACACATCTATGCAGATAAAGTAATCATTTGCCAGCCAGGCAAAGATAATATTGTGTATTTCATTACAACCGTGGATACTAAAGGGAAAGCTGTAACTTTGCCTGATCCCCGCTTTTATTGGTGATTGAACACATTGACTGTTCTGTTGATGTCAGTTCTGGAAAGAGGAACTTTTAAACTACAAGAACTGTGGGGAGTATAGCCAGGTAGTGTTAACTCATAGAGAAAAACTTTGGGTCAAGATCATCTACCTGCCATAGTACTTGCATAAAGGATTTGTGTTACAGTGTTTCTGCCACTAGGTGGTTGAAGTTTGCACAACAGAGGTTAAACTTTTGCACTTAGCCACTACAGACAAAGCACGGGAAAGAAAGTGTCATTTCCCCGGAAATGGGGCTTTGCTTCCTACAATATATACTAATTTGTGTGTTCTTGCTCTTTTTGTGTTTTGTTTCAAGATTCAACTGGATCTACTATCAAGCTGCTGGACAATGGGTGGCCTAGATAGATAGATAGGTGTTGGGAGTTATGTTGCTGTAATTCTTCTATGTGTTAAACTGTTAATTGTACAATGTGTTGTTATCTTACCCTTTTCCCCTCCCTATCCAAATTTTGGGATTCAGGTACTCGACTCTCAGGACTTAGGGTCTCTATTTTTTTTTTGCGGAGTGGGGAGTATGTAAAGCCCTGCTCCTAATGAGCAGACGCTATTATTTTTGTAAATTTAAGTTTGTCTGAAGCTGCAGTTTGGCTCAGACTAATTATGCTAAAGTTCTGGTTTCTGTACCAGTTTAGCTGGGTTGTGCTAGTTTCCGCTTGGCCATGGGTGTCGCTGTCACCACCGGTAAGTGTTGGAAATGCAACAGGCTAAATACATTGGGTACCTCTGTTACTCAGAAACAGCCCGGTGGGGGTGGTCTACCCACTGTGCATTATGGGTAAGGGTATTTAAGGCACAGGCGCCATTTTTTGGGGTTCATTATCCCGACCTCATGGCCCTCCTGGCCTAAGGTGTGTGCTGCCTTACTCTATGTCTTGGGGGCAGCTGGGCCGAGGCTTCGCAACTGAAGGGTAGGCCCAGAAGCCATGGGGCCTACTGATCCAGGGGTGGTCCTGTGCTGTCTTGCCTGGGGGGAGAAGCCACGCAACTGGAGGATCCAGAGGAAGACTTTTTTCAGGAGAGGACCGAGCAACAAGGCTGGTATCTCTGGAAGAGCCTGGAGACTCAGTTGGAGGACGCATTCTAGGTCACATACCACACAGTACCGCCGGATTGGCTAAAAGAAACTGGTACTGTGTGACAGTTCTTTAATCTTGCAACAAGCTGCTGGTTGTGCCTTCCTGTGGCAGAGGATTGCACAACGATTCCATTAAATTGACAAGTCTGTGGCAGAGACTTTGACCAAGCATCTCATCGGCTGCTAGGTCAGCGAGAGAGGCCTATCCTGTGGTTGCTGGATCCAGTCTGTGGAAGCTGTTTGTCCTCTGTATCAAGGAAATACCTCTAACCCGCAAGTTACAAGGTACCTGAATTCCCCTTGACCCTCTATCCCTCTATTGCAAAATTTATGTTCTTTTAATAAAGCTTTGAAAAAGGGACTAAGTGTCGGAGACAATATTCTTTCACAAACTCTACAACAGGACCCCTAGGACGGACACAGTGAACAGTTGAGGTAACGGTAAGCCCAACAAAAACCAGCAGCTCCTTCGGGGGTCAGTGCTACATGTACATAGGACAACAATAAGCCGTACGCTCCATAGAGTTGGGCTTTATGGCAGGGTGGCCAGAAGAAAGCAATTACTTTCAGCAAAAAACAAAATGGCATGTTTTGAGTTTGCAAAAAGGCATGTGGGAGACTCCCAAAATGTATGGAGGAAGGTGTTTTTGGTCTGATGAGAACTTTTTGGCCATCAAAGAAAACACTATGTCTGACGAAAACCCAACACATCACATCACCCAAAGAACACCATCCCCATGGATAATGCATGCATAAAAAGTCTCCACAATGTCCACAAGTTAAGTGTCCATAAGTATAGATCTATGTTTGTCCTGAGCATGTTTGAGGCCATTTACTGTTGACTGTCTTACTACCTCTGCTGGCAGCTGACCTGCCCTCAGTAAAGCCATGCTGCTTTGGGTCCAGCAAGTTGTGTATTTTTAAGTGATCAATGATCCTTCTTTTCAGGAGTTATTACATTAACTTGACTACAACTGATGTACATCTTCTTGTGGATAGGTACAATATTAGCTGTCCACCAATAATGGGGAACTTCTTCTGTTAAAAGAGATTGATTAAAAGGATCTGTTATTGGACCAACAACTATATGTCAAAGTTATCTTAGAACTTTAGGATGAATACCATCAGGGCCCATTGCTTTATTAGGTTTTAACCAAGCCAGTTCCTCTGCTACCCTTGTCCCCAGAGCCATCATTACTAGAACCAATATGATTCCCAAACTTGTTATTGTTAGTGCACTTTATTTCTGAGAAGACTGAACAGAAGTAATTGTTTAAATGGTTTGCTACATCCAGGTCTCCCTCAACAACATATGTGTTGTGCCAAGTTTTCATTTTAGAGGCGCCTCTCCCCACCCCCTTTCTCTGATCTAATATATATACACATTTTGTTCACATTTATTGAGTTATTTGTACATATAGGAGGGATAAACTCTTACTTTATTACATATATTTATTTAGGAATTATCTTGATAATTTTCCAGTGCTCACCCTATGATTCCCATTGCTGGATTTTGATTGCTCCCATATCTGCTGTTTTCATTTGAACAACTGGACTCTAACAAATCTATTTATCATACATATGATCATATGATGGGTAAGTTGTATTGCCATCACACACATTTCCCTCTGTGAGATCCATGATAGCCATAGACCATTTGAATGGGGCCTTTATTATGCCTCCCTCTTGTTCATTCTTGGTTGTTGTTTTTTTTTTTTTTGTGTATCTATGTTACTTTATGTTACTTTATGATATTCACCTGTATATTATGATTCTGTATCCGATTGTTGTATATGTTGTGTATCTTATATTTTTTTCTTGTATTTTATTTGAAGAAGTACTCGAAACATGTACAGCCCAACAGGCATTTATACAGATACTCTAGCTTTATATTCACATTATTGTTTCATATTATGTTGTGATCATTTTATATGAATTTCTATATTCTTGACAGATAATCTTGTTCACTCTTTTTAATATTTTGATATTAATAAAATGTATTTTTTATTGAAAAATATTTTTTTTTGTTTATACCTGTGGCACCATTAAAATCCCCCTTTCCAGTTATCTATAAATGTAATAGTGCCCACTGATTACTTACTCCTGTAAATTGATTCCAACCTTTCAATTCATTTTGTAGAAGTTTCCCCATTTCAGCAAAATGTGTCCTTTTAAAATCTAAAACTTTTGTTTTTGTATATGACTTTTCAGTTCTTGTTTTAATATCAAACCAAAGACATTGGTGATCACTAGAACCCAAATTCTCTCCCACCTCAACATCAGACAGTCGATCCCTATTTGTCAGTACTAGGTCTAGGTCATTTTACTCCAACCTTTCAATTCATTTTTTATTTAACAAACAAGCCAAATGTTCAATTCTGCACATGTGCTCCCCCGATTTGGCAGGTTTGTTTAATCACAAGAAGTGGAATGTTTTGTATGGACACTTAATTTGTGGGCACTATTTATATGCACTTTTTTGAGTACATAATAATATTGAAATTTGCACATGTGTTTGGATTGGAGCACAGTATATTTCTATTAGTGTGAGTTATACATATATTTTTGGAGCACTTTATGTAGCATTGTAATTTAGTAATCAGAGAGTCTGAGCACTGGCCATTCGTTGTATAATATATTATGTACTGGCTAGTAGTGGAGAGATTAAGTTGGTGACATGGTCTCCTTTTTATGAGCCGTAAACTTTTCTTCATGAAAATCTAAATGCATCAATCTGTGTTTTTATATCTGCCCGGCGTTCAGCTTTAAAATATAAAGCAAATAATTCTCCCTACATCTGACTATGCAAAAGCAGAAAAAGAGATGCAGAAAATACAAGACGCCCGTTGTGATTTTAAAGGATGTCTCCAGTCTTAATTCAAAACAAGAGCAGCTTCTTGGGAAGAATATTTTGATCTGCGGCTGCACTGTAGTCACATCTCCCCATCTTACAATGGATCATGTGTGATTCAGAACTGTAGAACATTTGTGATGTCATCGGAAGAATATTTTTATCAATGTGGAGACGCTCGCAGGAAGCAGAGAAAAATGCTGACCGAGAAACATGACAAAACCGGCCAGACTGAGCCTTTTACATTTTTCCCACGCTTTTTTATGGTGTTTTTTTTTTTTTTCATTAGACTTGTGTAAATCAACAGAAAACAGGAAAGAGCAGTTAGAAAAGAGCAGGGTTCTGAGGAAGTGCCAGGCCAGGATGTTACATTTACTGAAAGGCAATGGAAACAAAATTTTCCTTCATCAATTATGTAGATTCTCCATTAATTCCACGTCAGCTGTAGAATTCCATTAGCTAGATTTTCAGACATTTGCACACTGGAATAAAAGAAACATCCAGCTCTTTCTTCTATGCCTGCATTTTCCCTGCTATTTTTATCATGTTTTCTCATATTATTATTTAGTACATTAAATTAAAACAACACTGTAAAATAAGAATATGAAAATGTATTTTATAAGTCTGATTCTGTGCCCTAACACTGCCTCCCAGTGATCTCCAGGTTCCTCCCGGTGGCCCCCACTAGCAGGGTATTGTTTATACTTACCCTTTTCCGAAGTGTTTAGGTTGATCACGTGATGAACACGGTCTTTGTTTTTCTCAGGGTGGGTGGCCCCAAGGCCAGGACTAGGAGGGGCAGAAGGGTCACCTGCCCTGGGTGCTGGCTGTATATGCAGTGTGTGGGGGGGGGGGGGGGCTCTGGGAGCTCCCTCTCTCTGCCACCTACTGACAGAAGTGTCACTCCTGTTAGCAGGGATTTGTTTCCATCCGGAGCACAGTGTTAAGCCCCATACACACGGTCGGATTTTCGCATGGATTCTGTCCGATCGGACAATGTTGTTGAAAAATCAGACCGTGTGTATGCACCATCGGACAGTGTACGTCGTATTGTCCGACGGACAAAGTCCTATCTCCTGCTGGATAGATTTTCCGACAACACGGTCCGATCACACCAAATCCGATCGTGTGTATGGTAGTCCGACCGGACAAAGTGCTACGCATGCTCAGATCACATTACAAGACCAAAGCTATTGGCTACTAGCCTCTACGTAGTCCCGTCGTAGGCAACAAACGTCACCACGTTCAGAATGATCGGATTTTCCGACAACTTTGTCCGACCGTGTGTACACAAAACCAACATCAAACAAAGTATGACGGACATGGTCGGACGGACCTGGTCCTCGGATAATCCGCGCGTGTGTATGGGGCTTAATTCTGGCCCTATCCCTCTGCTCCCTGCCAGCGGCTTTCTGTGCTAATTCTATGTTTACATATGACACAGAGTGCCTCAAGTGACAGCACCTCTTCAATTCAGGAGGCTAGGCATGGAGCGATCTGTAGTAGTACTGTAGTAGGTGACCGCAGGAGAAGGGGGAGCTATGTGCATTGGGGGGGTCCGTGTTTTGGGGCAAGGAGTTGGGGGGGGCGCTCTGTGTACTGGGGATGCTAGGAGGTGGGGAAAGCTGTGCATTGTGGGTGATAGGAGGTGGGGGAACTCTGTGTACTGGAGGGTGCTAGGAGGTGGGGGAGCTCTGTGTATTGGTGATGCTTGGAGGTGGGGGACTCTGTGTATTTGGGGTGCTAGGAGGTGGGGGAGCTCTGTGTATTGGGGTGCTAGATGGGGGAGCTCTGTATATTGTTGGGTACTAGGAGGGGAAGATCTGTATATTGTTGGGTACTAAGAGGTGGGGCAGATCTGTATATTGTTGGGTACTAGGAGGTGGGGGAGATCTGTATATTGGGGGGAATAGGGTGGACGGAGATCTGTCTTGGAGGGTGGGAGGACGGGTGATCTTTGTGTACTGGAGAAGTGGGATAAGGGGGAGCTCTGTGTCCACTCAACAGGGGAGGGGGCACAGTTTCCCATCTTTGCCCTTGTCAACCGTTAGTACAATTAATTTCTGAGAAGACTGAACAGAAGTAATTGTTTAAATGGTTTTCTATATCCTGATCTCCCTCAAAATATGTGTTGTGCCTAGTTTTTATTTTAGTGATCCCATTGTATTTTCCTTCTATCACTAATGTACCTAAAAAAAGGTTTTATCTCCTTTCTTAATAGATTTAGCAATTTTTTCCTCTTTCTGTGCCTTGGCATCACTGATAATGTGTTTGGCCTTCTTTTTTCTATTTTTATACTCTTCTCTGTCAGCTGCACCTCCTGTTTCCTTGAATCTTCTATATGCTGATTTTTTCCTTTACTATCCTACTTACCCCTTTAGTGAACCATTTTTTTTTTTTGTTTCTTCCGTTTATTCTTACTAACTGGCCTGACATATAATCTAGTTGCCTCTAGGATGGTAGACTTTAATAGTGCCCACTGATTACTTACTCCTGTCATTTTACTACAACCTTTCAATTCCTTTTTTAGAAGTTTCCCCATTTCAGCAAAATTTGTCCTTTTAAAATGTAAAACTTTTGTTTTTGTATATCATTTTTGAGTTCTTGTTTTAATATAAAACCAAAGACATTGGTGATCACTGGAACCCAAATTCTCTCCCACCTCAACATCAGACAGTCGATCCCCATTTGTCAGTACTAGGTCTAGAATATGGTCACCTGGGTTGGGCTTTTTACTAACTGTTTTAGAGAAACCCCATTCAGTGCTTCCATTACATCCCTGCACCTGCTTGTAATAGCAGTTTGAGAATTCCAGCTATTGTCAAGCATGTTGAAGTCATCTATAATCAAAACCTCTCCCTTCATTGCCATTTGAGTTATCTCATCAATCAAAAAGTAATCATAATCTTCACAATCTAATAGCTGTTAATTACATGTTAAAATTATCATAAATTCAATCCAAAGGGAGGTCTTGCACCAGATCAGATATAGATCCATTTGGTTGTAGTATTCACTCTTCTAAGCCCTGATGAACGGAGAGTTTTTTGTCCCCAAAACATGTTGGCTGTTTTATGTGACAGTATTATGAACTATTGGGCCTCATTCAGACAGGCACTAACACCCAAAGCTCATGAATAAGTGCCCTATTAGATGTGGTGGCTGCATTTGTTCTCTTTATTTTTAAGCTTTTTCCCCCTCTGTGTTCACCTGGTGATCTGGCCAGTAATGCACCTCCTGTACAGTATTAGAGTGCCCCCACTCTGGATGAAGGAGCACAGGGGGCAACTTCGGACAGCAGCATTGTCAGTCTGGGGGGAAGGGGAGTGTTAGATGTACTATCAGATTTACATAAATTCACTAACAAATGTAAGCCAAACTCCAGCTTATACTTTATAAGCAGTTACAGCAACCAGTTTTTTTATTTTATTTTGAAATAAAGATTTTACATACAGTAAATAAAAAAAGCAGATCATTGTAGGCACTTCGGGTGTAATTCATTTTCCTGACGCCACCATGGCAGCATACTAGTGATAGGCTACGCCTCTCTTCCACTTCCTTTAGGACCAGTCAGTAGCATAAATTAAAGGCCTAGTTAGGCCCCACCCAATTCTTATTTTTTTCCTCATACCTCCACGCACCAGTGAAGCGTAAGCAGTTCTATGTCCCCACCTCTGCCTCCGTGCAGCATCCCGCTGGGTTGAACCTCTCCCAGTGCAAAGTCCCAGCGCTTGGGCCGCTAAATTGTGCTAAACAGCCTGGGAACCCCATTTGTGGGTCTTGATGGGGTCCTGCAGTGTTTCCTCTTTACGAACGAAATCTGCCAGTATGTAAGTGTCTGCAGGCTGAGGCTTGGGCGAGCCAGCTAGTTTATTCATTTCACTCCTTTGGTCCCTTGTATCTCACAGGGCTGCCTATCCCTTTCTTTTCTGTCTCCCTATATGTTTCCCCTTTTTTACCTTGATCTTTCTATTTTCTGTTCCTTCTTTGGCTCCATTTTTTGATTATGTTTGCCCTTTTGTTTGCTTGTTGTATCCTGTGCTGGACTGTTTTCTCTGTGCTGGAGGCACTCTTGATGACATCTCCGGGCTGCGCCGGTCTGCACATGCACACTGGCTGGCGGGAGTATCGACCGCCATTTTTCTTTTGGGAAAAGCTGTTAATAATGAGAGTCACAGGGTAGATCTATAGATCTCCAGGGATAATTAGAGGGACTCAAACGGCCCTGGAGGATTGGTCAGGCTGAGCCTCCTTTGCCTGGCTCTGGATCATTCTTCCCTCTGCTTCCTAGGACAAGCGAGCTTTCCTTCAATGCCCCCTGCTGTTTGTTTCAGGTATGGCACAAAAAAAACCCCGTGTGTGTATGCACATATTCCTATGTGTATGTATGGGCAATAATTTATTTAATTCCCTTATGCCGCGTACACACGATCGGACAATCCGACCGTGTGTTTTTGTTCCCAAAAGTCCGGCGGACTTAGTTTTAAGTTTTGACATAAAATTGTCCACCGGACTCGGGGAGTCCGGCGGACAATCCCGCCGTCTGTGTGCTAGTCCGCGGGACTTTTGAAATGAATGGACTTGCCGACACACCGTCGTAAAGTCCGTTCATTTTGAACGTGACTCCAGGTAGACGGGACTAGCGAAGGAAGTCAATGCCGCCGCCTCGATCGGCGACATTGACACCTCACTAGCCCTGTCACCTGGGGAATCTCTATGCCCAAAAAACGGCGTGGGGTCCCCCCAGATCCATATCAGACCCTTATCCAGCATGCAGCCCGGCCGGTCAGGAAAGGGGATGGGGACGAGCGGGCGCCCCCCCCCTCCTGAGCCGTACCAGGCCGCGTGCCCTCAACATGGGGGTGCCCTGGGGAAAGGGGGGCCCTGCAGCCCCCCCACCCCAAAGAACCTTGTCCCCATGTTGATGATGACAAGGGCCTCCTCCCGACAACCCTGGCCGTTGGTTGTCGGGTCTGCGGGTGGGGGGCTTATCGGAATCCGGGAGCCCCCTTTAATAATTAAAAAATAGCATTTTCTGCGTTTTCATAAACGCTTTACATACTGTCCGTGTATTCTGATATATACAAAAACACCCATTTAGGGCGAGATCATAAATTTTGAAAATATGAGGAGATCATCAAAAAGGGGACGTGGCCCGGGTCATGGTGCTGCTGGTGGCGCTCTTGTTGCAGGGAGAGGATGTGGTCGATCTGTGCCAGCTACACGCACTAGTGAAACACCTTCCTCAGGTGCGAGTAGGCGACAGAGCCTGAAGCAGTATTTTGGCGCGCCTAATGAGGCTGTACGAATGTCAAGGCCAGGACAAGTACAGGCGATAGTAGATTGGGTTGCTGCTGACAGTGCCTCTGGTTCCTTCACATTGTCTCCCACCCAGTCTCCTGATGAAAGTTCAGAGTTGGCACCTGCAGCCGATGTCCATCAGTCTTTCACCTCACCCCCTTGCAAATCAGCCAATCAGTCTGAGCCCCAAATCATGCAGCAGTCTCTTCTGCTTTTTGATGACTCTGTTAGCAGGGTTTCCCAGGGCCATCCACCTAGCCCTGCCCCAGAAGTTGAAGAGATTGTGTGCACCGATGCCCAACCACTTATGTTTCATGATGAGTACATGGAAGGACCATCGCAGCACGTCTCGGATGATGACGAAACACATGTGCCAACTGCTGCTGCTTTCGCCATTGTGCAGACCGACAAGGAGGGCAGGGGTGAATTTTGGGTGGAAGATGATGTGGAGGACGATGAGGTCCTTGACCCCACATGGAATCAACGTCATGCAGGTGACCAGTGTAGTTCAGAGGAAGAGGTGGTGGTCGCACAGAGCCACCAGCACAGCAGAAGAGGGAGCAGGGTGCAAAAGCGGAGTGTCCGTCCCCTAGACAGTACGTCTGCTACTGCCCAACGCAGCAAGGGACTGAGCACACCAAAGCCAGGTCCAAGGACTTCCCTAGCGTGGCAGTTCTTCAGACAGTGTCCTGATGACAAGACACGAGTGGTTTGCACGCTGTGCAATCAGAGCTTGAAGCGAGGCATAAACGTTCTCAACCTGAGCACAACCTGCATGACCAGGCATCTAAGTGCAAAGCACGAGATGCAGTGGAGTAGACACCTCAAAAACCAAGAAAGGTCTCTGGCTCCTCCTGCTTCCTCTTCTGCTGCAGTCTCGGTCTCTTCATCCAGTGACAGTGACACCTGCCAACCCGCAAACAGAGTATCTGCCAGCAACACTACCACCTGGGTCACCAACCATCTCCACAATGTCCCATGGAAGCTTTCAGCTCTCTATTTCCCAAACACTGGAGCGGAAGAGGAAGTACCCCCCTAGCCACCCGCGATCCCTGGCCCTGAATGCCAGCATTTCAAAATTGCTCGCCTTTGAAATGCTGTCATTCCGTCTGGTGGAGATGCAGAGTTTTCAAAGGCTGATGTCATTGGCTGTCCCACAGTACGTCGTGCCCAGCCGCCACTACTTTTCCAGACGAGCTATCCCTTCCCTGCACAACCAAGTGGGGGACAAAATCAGGTGTGCACTGCGCAACGCCATCTGTGGCAAGGTCCACCTAACTACGGATGCGTGGACCAGTAAGCACAGTCAGGGACGTTATATCTCCCTAACAGCACACTGGGTAAATGTAGTGGCGGCTGGGCCTGAGGCGGATAGCAGTTTGGCGCATGTCCTTCCACCACCGAGGATTGCAGGGCACTTCAGTTTGCCTCCTGTTGCTAACTCCTCCTACTCCGCCTCCTCATCCTCTACCACCTCCTCATCCGGTCAGCGTAACACCTTCACCACCAACTTCAGCACAGCCAGGGCTAAACGACAGCAGGCAGTTTTAAAACTTTCCTGTTTGGGGGAAAAACCCCACACCGCGCAGGAGTTGTGGAGGGACATGGAACAACAGACCGATGAGTGGTTGGTGGCAGTGAGCCTCAAGCCCGGCCTGGTGGTGTGCGATAATGGGCGAAATCTCGTAGCAGCTCTGGGCCTTGACAGTTTGACGCACATCCCTTGCCTGGCGCATGTGCTGAACTTGGTGGTCCAGAGGTTCCTTAAGAATTACCCCGATATGCCAGAGCTGCGGCAGAAAGTGCAGGCCGTCTGTGCGCACTTTCGGGCGTTCTCACCCTGCTGCTGCTCGCCTGTCAGCGCTGCAGCGTAACTTCGGCCTTCCCGCTCACCGTCTCATATGTGACGTGCCCACAAGGTGGAACTCCACCTTGCACATGCTTGCCAGACTGTGCGAGCAGAAGCAGGCAATAGTGGAGTTTCAGCTGCAGCACGCACGCGTGAGTCGCTCTGCGGAACAGCACCACTTCACCGCCAATAACTGGGCCTCCATGCGAGACCTGTGTGCCTTGTTGCGCTGTTTCGAGTACTCCACCAACATGGCCAGTGCCGATGGCGCCGTTCTCAGCGTTACTATCCCAGTTCTATGCCTCCTTGAAAAAACTCTTAAGGCGATGATGGAAGAGGATGTGGCACAGGATGAGGGGGAGAAGGAGGAGGAAGAGGGTTAATTTCCAAGGCTTTCAGGGCAGTCATTTACAAGTGGCTACGAGGGTGGGTTCCTGCACCAACAAGCGCCAGGTACACAATTGTCTGGCAGCAAGGGCACAGTTCTGGAGGATGACGAGGTGGAGGATGAGGAGGAGATGGAGGAGGAGGAACCATGTTCACAGCAGGGTGGCACCCAGACCAGCTCATGTCCATCACTGGTGCGTGGCTGGGGGGATACAGAGGACACAGACGATACACCTCCCACAGAGGACAGCTTTTCCTTGCCTCTGGGCAGCCTGGCACACATGAGCGATTACATGCTGCAGTGTCTCCGCAACGACCGCCGAGTTGCCCACATTTTAACTGGTGCTGATTATTGGGTGGCCACCCTGCTGGATCCCCGTTACAAGGACAACGTGCCGTTCTTAATTACCTCACTGGAGCGTGATCGTAAGATGCGCGAGTACAAGCGCACGCTGGTAGACGCACTGCTGGTGGCATTCCCACTTGGAAGCGGGGGTACGGTGCAAGCACAAGGCGAAGGCAGAGGAGGAGGAAGAGGTCGCCAACGCAGCCGGGGCACTGCCAGCACCTCAGAAGGCAGGGTTAGCATAGCCGGAATGTGGAAAAGCTTTGTCGGCACGCCACAACCAGCACCACCAGCTGAGATGGAACGTCTTAGCAGGAGGCAGCATTTCACCAACATGGTGGAGCAGTATGTGTGCACACACGTACACGTACTGCATGATGGGTCTGCCCCCTTCAACTTCTGGGTCTCCAAATTGGGCACATGGCCTGAGCTTGCCCTTTACGCCTTGGAGGTGCTGGCCTGCCCTGCTGCCAGTATATTATCTGAACGTGTATTTAGCACGGCAGGAGGCGTTATCACAGACAAGCGCAGCCGCCTGTCCAGAGCCAATGTGGACAAGCTCACGTTCATTAAAATGAACCAGGCATGGATCCCACAGGACTTGGCCGTACTTTGTGCAGAATAGACACATATACCGGTGTTCTGACGAAAACGGTCTTGCTATCGGATAGTGTCCGGCCACTTACTGCGCAGGTGCAGTGCTTGCGCAGTACGGAGGACAAGGAGATTCACAAAATCTCCAAAGATGAACGTCGCCTGCGCAGTGAGTGCAGGTTCAAGCCCGACCATCCAAGTGGACATACGGTAGCACATAGTAACAGGGCCCCTCACAGGCTCGCTTGGCTAGGCTTCAACCTCGGATGATGTGGCTTGAACCTGGAGTCACCACGCATCGTCTTCCGAGAGTTTTGAGATCCCCTTGTCCTACGTACTGAGCAAGCGCAGTACAGGGCGGACACTATGCGACGGGGGACAGAATTCGACACATCATTCACCACTAGCCTTACCAAGCCATTGTTGTATTTTTGAACCAGTGTTGGCTACCTCGTCCTACTCCACCGCCGCTTCCACCTACACCGCCACATCCACCGCAACCTCAACCTCCTACTCCATTTGAATTTCGTCCTCCTAGGTCAAGATTATAATTTTTAAATTTTTTTTAATTTCCAAGTATTTTATTTTCTCACTATCTTATCCATTAAATTGAATAATTTTTTCCAGAAAGTGCGTATTCTGGGGTATTCCCACCATATGTGCGGCATCGTGCCGTTGAGTTTCTGAGGTTCTTAATGACTTCCCGTACCTCTTCTGCTGAGAAGGGGGCCTCCATTTATTTTTTGTTTTTATTTTTTATTTTTTTATGTTATTTTAAGTTATTTCCCTATCCACATTTGTTTGCAGATCACTTGCCATGCTCTTAACAACATTTTGTTGCCATTTGCAGCCCTCTAGCCCTTTCCATTACCTTTTTACAGCCATTTTAGTGTTCAAAAGTCCGGGTCCCCATTGACTTCAATGGGGTTCGGAGTTCGGGGTCAAGTTCGGGTCAAGTTCGGTCCCGAACCCGGACTTTTTTCCGAAGTTCGGCCGAACCCGCCGAACCCGAACATCCAGGTGTCCGCTCAACTCTACTGCTAGGTGACGAGCTGGGGGCTCGGCTCTCTACAACCAGTAGTGCCAGCCTTCCCCTGCATGCACCCATAATGTCACCAGCACTAGGTCCTAATAGACTTCTGCCACTGCCAAGGAGACAGATGCCAGACCAGCACTGTCAATAGCAGGGGCAGGACAGCAAGAGGAGGCTGGGGCCCAGTGGCAAGACAATTTTTGCAACCCTGATAGTTCTCCCACTGCTTTGGACCCTTATATTTTCTTGGTATGCTGGTGACATATATCTCTTGTTTTCTGCCACCCTGGGGATCATAGTAAAATTGCATTTTATAGTTGCCCCCCTACTTTTGTCCCTGTCCCCCCATGTGCCCCCCCCCCCTAAATATGAAAGCTGGAGACGCCACTGTTCCTTACCTATATTATGTTCCATTTTAAGCTGGTGCCATGATCACTGTCACAGGTTTCCTGTTGCAGGGTGGCTCCTTTCTCCTGCAGCATCCTTTGGAGCCACCATTGAATGCAGGGGCTAGAGTTGTATCTCCCTACACTGTGTGCATCAATAGAAATACACTGCCCCTTAGTCTAGGATGTGAAGGCACTCCCCTGCTCCTCCCTTATCCTCCCTCCTTCTCCAAGCTAACAGACTGGCACTGTCCACTGAAAATTCCTTCCTTTGAAGACCAGAAGTTCAGGGAAACAGCACTGAGAGAGCATGAGTTAGCAGCATTGAAAGTGGTAAACTTTAAGTTTTAACGTTAAGAAATTTAACAAATACTTGTTAAATACTGGAGAATGTTTATTTTATTGTGCTCCATGTGTTCAGCTTAAAAATGCTGGGGGTTTAATACTACTTTAAGTCAATATAATTTCAGGTATGCTTTAGGATCTTGGAATGTTTTAATTATGCATTTATGTACCGTATTTATCGGCGTATAACGCGCTCCGGCGTATAACACGCACCCTCATTTTATAAGGGAAGTTTCAGGAAAAAAACATATTTTTTAAATAAACAACTTTGAAGCAAATTAAGGGTCAGTGCCCATCAATGTCCATCTGCAGACTGATTAATGTCCATCTGCAGCCTGATTAATATCCATCTGCAGACTAAATAAAGTCCTCAATGCAGCCTAAACAAATCAATACAGCCTGATTATTGTCCTCAATGAAGCATAAAAAGTCCTCAATGCAGCATGATAAATGCCTTCATTTAAACTGCCTGTAATATTAAAATGCCTTCCTTTAAAATGCATTCATTTGCAGCCTCATCATCTCCCTCTCCAGCAGCCTGAAATAACCGAGATGTCTCCACTCGGTTCCTTGGCTTTCACTCGGCTCTCCACGGCACACACACATTCCCATCTCCGCCATCGGCTCCTGTGATAGGCAGAACACTGGTTCAATGCCGGTGGCGGAGGCAGGACTGTGTGTGTAACGTCATGTCCTCTCCACTCGGCTCCTTGGCTTTCACTCGGCTCTCCATGTCACACACACACAGTCCCGCCTCCGCCATCAGCTCCTGTGATAGGCAGAACACTGGTCCAATGCCGGTGGTGGAGGCGGGACTCTGTGTATGTGACGGGGAGAACCGAGTGAAAGCCGAGGAGCCGAGTGGAGAGGACATGGCGGCTCGCTGAGGTACGCTATCGGCGTATAACATGCACCCCTGATTTGCCCCCGATTTTCAGGGGAAAAAAGTGCATGTTATACCCCGATAAATACGGTATCTATTACTGTGCCTGAGAAAATTACATGACTTCCCTCCTAGATTGTAAGCTCTAGCGAGCAGGGCCCTCTGATTCCCTTTGTACCAAATTGTAATGTAACTGTAATGTCTGCCTTAATTTTGTTAAGTGCTGCGCAAACTGTTGGCATTATATTAATCCTGTATAACAATAATAATAAAAATAATTAAGCATGCACAATTGATAAAATGTATAATTATGCATGGATACACGCTTTATAGACACGCTTCATGGGCTGAATTTTTTCTAATTTATTATGCTTGTAAAACAGACCAGCATAGTATGTGTTACTTATATCTCCAAAAAGAATTTTGCTGCATTGATTAAGGTTATACTATGATGCCCTCTGCTGTTGGCTGAAAATTATTGTTCCACTTATTAGTTACTGAATAAGCCTCAGAAACTTCTCTGCAGTTTTTACTGCCTACAGTATATTGTGTCATCAGCATACACCAACATTGAAATGCAGAGCTGTTCATTACCATTACCAAGTCCTGAACAAGAAATAAAAATAACATGTGGGTAAGTCAATATCTTTTAATTGGGGCCAGAGAAATTGTTCATCCTGTCCCTCACAAACACTAACATTTGTAGACTGAGCTATATGTGCCAACTACTGTAGGTTACTGTAATCATTCCCTGGGCCTTTAAGTATAAAAGCAAAACACAATTTTTTAACAGCCCTACCTACACCACCATCCCACACATACTTTTGAGACTATACACAGAGGTGGATGAGTGTGGAGAGACCGTTGTCATTTTAACTGTTTCCATTATTCACAAAATGGACTGACATGTTGTCTTCACTATAGTTTGATTTATATAAGGACACTTTGTGGAGAACTTTTGCACATTGCACTTTAATTTATAATTGTTTATACCATTGCACTTTATATCCCAATTGGATATTCTTATGATTTATTCAGCGCTGCACTTAATTTGATATATGCAATTTTTAGATATGATGGCTGCATTTGATATTTTATTCTGGTGGTCAAGCCAGTAAGTCTGTTATTTTTCAAAGGAGCAGGTGTATCAGTTGCAGAAGTGAGACAAACCATTCACAACGGACAGGGGTGCTTACAATAATAAGCTTTAATTTTGGTAAAACCTTTATCCCAAAAGGAAAAATAAACTGTTTGCTGTAACTGCTTATAAAGTATTAGCTGGAGTTTTGCTTCAATTTGTTCGTTTATTTAAATTGGCTAGCCCATAGACAAAGAAGTAATTAAGGAAAGTATTAATATGAGGGAAGACAGGGGCGTTGCTAGGTCTACAAAAGATCTGGGGCTAGAGTAAAGAAATTCATACCCTTGGGCAGGCATACACATGTATATAATATATATGTATGTATCTGTGTATATATATATTATATATTATATATATAAAATATTGTTACATATGTGAGTGTGGATCCCCACTTACATCAGAGCCCCCCATTACATCTGGGGGGGGGGGGGCTTTGGTTCCCGACAATTACATTGCCCGGCAGATTGCTACAGATGTGGATGTCGGGACAATGATTAAATTGTCGGAGTTGCTGAATATAGATAAGTACTTGTGCCTGATAACATTAACTAATCATGTTCCTCCCCCGGCCACCAGCTGAGCAGATGGAGCCCGGAGCCAAACCTAGGCAAGAGACTCGGGGCTATGGGCCCCATATTCTGGGCTACAGCCCCAGTATCCTCCCCCTACCGTGTTTCCCCGAAAGTAAGACAGTGTCTTACTTTCTTTTTATCCCTAAAAGCCCCACTATGTCTTACTTTCGGGGTATGTCTTATATTGTATCTTATATCTGTACTTATATCTTATATCTTATATTGTACTTATATCTGTATGACCAGCACTGACCTTTTTCCGGGAGGACACAGAGCCAGTGACACCTGTCGGCAGTGATCCGGGACCTGGCACAATTATCCCCTTCTCTGTGATTGCGTCGCGCGTTCTGATCAGTCTCGGGCAGCGGCTGTCACTCTGCTCGGCCGAGACTGATCAAAACGGCGCTGTCTCTTCAGTCGGAGGGGGAGGGCACTGGCCTGGCACCCCCCCCCCCCCCCCCGGGGGGGGGGGCCCGCACCCCCAGCCCCACTCTTTGTACCGTACGTCACTGGAGGCAAATCCCCCGTGTTTCCCCGAAAGTAAGACATATGTCTTACTTTCGGGGTACGGCTTATATTAGCTGACCCCTCTGAAACTCCCGATACGTCTTACAATCGGGGGTGTCTTACTATCGGGGAAACACGGTAGTGACGCCACTAAAGGAAGGTTAAGAGGGATTGAGTGGTACAGATAAAGAAAAATTAAGGATTCCAAGAAGGTAAAGAATGGAGAAAAGTAGGGAAGAGAAAGAGGAGTGAAGGAAGGGTGCTGCAAAGTAATAGTGAAAAGAAAAAAAGAAGTGAACTGCCTTGTGGATTGGGTCAATGAGGCTTACAGAAGCCATTTTCATATATCTCTGACCTGTTCTTTTGTTGCAGTGCCTCACATCTTTCTATTACATGTAGTATTACATGTAGTATTTCATGTCTCTATATTGTATGCACTTCCTTGTGCTTTTCTATTACACTTTTGTGTATTTAAAATGAATTTGAAGCATAGACATTGACAGGCATTCACAGGACTTCTTTACTTAATCACACACAGGAAAACAGGAACCATAGATGCTAAAGAAATACATAGTTCTACCAGAAATATACACAAATGAACATATTTACAATCTTCTGCCTACTGGATGGAGAGCAGTATAACACACTAATACATAACACTCCTTCCCCCTAGACCTCAGATTGAGATAACTGGGAGGGTGAAAATTTCTTCTTAGACGCCTAAGGACCACTGTTTGAGACAGTTCCCTGGGACCCTCAGTTGGGTGCAATTCTTCTTCATGTGCTGTGTCAGAGGGACTGAGAGAAACTGTCTCTGCAACAACATTTCCTGGAGTAATAGCACCTGTATCAATGGTTCACCATGATCTGGCATCACTGGAATCCCAGTACCAATAGAACCAGCAGCAGGTACAATTTCACCACTTCTTTCTCAGATCTGATCAACGTGCCTTTGTAATATTCTACCATCAGTAATTTGTACATTGTATGACAAAGGTCCTGTAGCTACAAGCACCTTTGCCGGTATCCAACGAGACCCAGCAGCATAGTTTCTCACATAGACAGCACTGTCAGACTCAAACACTCTCACAGAAACCTTAGCATCCTTTTTAAAATGCAGCTCTTGCTTTTCTTTTAACTCCGATGTCAGATGAGGGTTTAAATGATCCAAACATGTCTTTAGACGACGGTTCATTAGGAGCTCTACTGGGCCACAACCAGTGCTTGAGCGTGGTGTCACATGTTGTTGCAGAAGGAAATTTGAAAGTCTCTGATTCCAATCCCCTTGAACAATTCTCTTCAATGAGTCTTTGGTGGTCTGAACCATACGTTCAGCTTGACCATTTGATGGCGGGTGGAATGGTGCAATCGTAACATGTCGAATAAGATTGCTTGCCATAAAGGTTTTGAATTCTGAGGAGGTAAATTGCGTTCCATTTTCCGACACGATTGTATTTGGCAACCCATGTGTAGCAAACAGCCTCCTTAAAACTCTTATGACAGTGGCTGAGGTGGGGGATGTAACTGATACAACTTCCAGCCATTTTGAGAAGGAATAAATAACTAAAAAAAAATCTGTCCTTGAAAAGGTCCCGCAAAATCTATATGCAACCGTGACCAAGTCACTTCCCAGGGATGAACTGAGGCTTTAGGTGGAGCATGATGGGTGGATTGACATGGTACACGGTTCTGTACCCACTTCTCAATTACTTCATCCATTTTAGGCCACCAGACATAACTTCTGGCTAATGCTTTCATGTGGACTATTCCAGGATGTTCTTCGTGGAGAGCATGCATTACTTATGCTTGCTGTCTTTGGAATTATCACTCTGTTTCCCCAAAATTGGTAACCTTTATAGGCAGACAGTTCATGTTGGCGCACTAAAACTTCTCTTCAACTTTTGATTTGGGCCATCCCTTCCACATCCAGTTGAGCACACGGGCCAGCACAGCATCTTTAGCAGTCATACCAGCAATGTCTCTAGCATGTAATGGAGGGTTTGGAATATATTCCAACATGAGAACCTCAGGCACAGGGGGGACAAGGAAATCAGGAGAAAACAAAGGCAACTGGCTCAACCCATCAGCATGAGTGATATTCTTGCCAGGAAGATATTCAAAATCACAGTCATAGGCATTTAGCATGAGTGACCATGTTCTAACTGAACTACAAGGTCATAAACTTTATCTCCAGCTTCATATAGGGCTTACAGAACCTGGTGTTCTATTTATCCCTTGCATCAATTCAGACAGCTTAACTTGATGAATAAACTCACTGTTGAAGAGACAGACGATGAATCCCTTTGAATGTTCCGTTTAATGATGGATATTTATAGTCATAAGCCACATGGAAAGATGTTACAACATGGTGGAATACTGAGCAATGAACCAGAGAGAGGAAGGGGAGGGGGATACAGAACTATGGTGGGAGAGAGAGTTCAGCTTAGACAATAGAACACAGCTTAAAGACAGAGAGCAGTAATAAACCAAATAGTGTAACACAACACTCCCCGTCTGAAATCTTTAGATTTCATAACCTTAAACTAATATATATATTTAATAAGTCCAATACTGATAAATGTCCTGGAACCTGTAATGAAAAACATGCAACAAGCAAACAAACCACTCCTACTTATGAACAGGGCGCTGCGGGGACCCTCTGGCGTTCTGCGCGGACCATCTGCCGTTATGCGCATGCATGGCCAGACAGAGCCTCGAAAAATTTCGGAAAATTACGTAATTTGCCACGCATGCGCAGAACGGCATTCGGCGGAACATCGTAAATGTCCATAATTGTCGTTCTGCACATGCGCGGCTGACTTACGAACATTTCCAAATTACAAACAGGAGGAAAGTCCCTAACGGGTTCGTAACCTGGGGACCCCCTATAGTCTGACATATGACGTCTTCAAATAATTCCAAAGTTCAGAGTAGAACCTATAGATAGCAGCAATGTACTCCCTGCGGTGCCAAAAGCATGGCTAGCCCTTACATAAGTCACTCACCTGACAAAAAGAGTACTAACTCTGTAATTGGTGGAGTAATGCCACACCCGGTCAGACTTTTCGGCAGAAAAAGTCAGATGGAATCTTTTCATCGGATATTCCGATTGTGTGTTAGCCTCATCGGAATTCTGACAGACCTAGAAATAGAACATGTTTTAAATATTTCCGACGGAAATAATTCCTATCGGGAAAACCGTTCGTCTGTATGCCATTCCGACGGGCCAAAATCGACAAATGCTCTGAAGCAAGTACGAGACGGCAGCTATTGGCTACTGGCTATTGAACTTCCTTTTTCTAGTCCCATCGTACGTGTTATACGTCACCGCGTTCTAGATGGTCAGACTTTGGTGTGATCGTATGTAGGCAAGACAGTTTCAGCAGAACTCCATCGGAACTCCGTCGGAAAAACCGTCAGAGTTTATTCCAACGGAAAAAAACGACCGTGTGTACGCGGCATAAAGGTTCTTGATGATCCTTCCTTGGTTACCTTGACTTCTACCTTCCGTACTTTGTTATCATCACTGGGCATAACTTTAGTAATAAGACCCATAGGCCACTCATTCCGACAAACTTCCTTGTCTTTTAGAAGGATGAGATCTCCAACCTGAAGATTAGGCTTAGAGGTAGTTTCTGTTGTCTTCTCTGACAATGAAGCAGTGAAACATCTGTTGAATATCGGCCATTACTGCTACAGGCTCTTGTCTGAAGCGACTCAAGACTCCTATTAAGCCCCATACACACGGTCGGACAATCCGCGGACCAGGTCGGTCGGATCCTGTCCGTCGTACTTTGTCCGATGTTGGTGTTGCGTACACACGGTCGGACTACGTTGTCGGAATATCCGGTCTGCAAGAACGTCGTGACGTAAGTCGTCGTCCACGAGATTAGAAAAGGGAAGTTCAGCACCACGTCAGGCACCCGTTGGGCTCCTTCTGCTGATCCCGTGTTTATCGTGAGTTAGTCGAAGTTTGGTGACTTAAGATTCGCGCTTCTCAGTTTTCTGACTCAGATCGTTACTGCTCTTCAGTTTGTGCTTGTCGTGCGTATCTGTTTATTAGTGCGTGTAGTCAGTTCGCATTTGTTGGTCATTGCGGCCTATATCTTGATATAGGACGCTTTGATTTGCACTGCTTATTGTCTGCTCGTTTCTGGTATTCATTTCGTTCTTTCAGGCCTTGCTGTTTATCGGTGCTTTCTGTTTGTCCGTTCTGACCAGCCAACCTTTTGTGACCTTGTGAGCGATGTTTCCCGTGCGTACTCGTCGCCGAGTTCGTGCTGTACGCGGAATTGGTGTCGGGCTTTTAGCTTTGACCCAAGACCCGTCCATGAACAGAGTGACAGAGTGACGAGGAGTATGTGGACCAAGAATTGGTTGCTTCAGCGTGACCAATTCTCGCACATGCCTTTGCTTCGTGAGATCCGGGAGAATAATCCTGATGATTTCAGGAACTTTCTCCGGATGACGGACCCCGATTTTCACCGTCTTTTGGCTTTGCTGACCCCCTTTATCATCCGGCAGGATACCTGCATGAGACAAGCCATTACTCCGGAGCAGAGGCTTGTTGCCACGTTGAGGTACTTGGCGACAGGGAGAAGTCTTCAGGATTTGAAGTTCTCTTCAGGTATCTCTCCCCAGGCCCTGGGAATCATTATTCCAGAGACCTGTTCTGCCATCATCCATTTCTTTTTTTTTTTTTTTTTTTTTTTTTTTTTTAACTTTAATCTTTATTAAACAAATTTCTTTTTATCTTACAGACATTTACATTTACAAAGCGTGTGCCAAACTTATCCACTAATTTATCCTGCCTGTTATTACCCCGTTACTTTTGCATGGTTGTACTCCTTTTCTACACTCTCGTCTATTCTCTCCCTGTCCACCCCCCTCCCCCCCCACCTTACCCCACCCCATTTTCTGGTACTTTGTTACTTTATATTAACTCTTTACCATCCATAATCTCCACATATTCTCAAATTCTGCACAATTTCCTCTTTTTGTGTAGGCTACTCTTTCTTTCATGAGCGTTTCATTTACACCTTCTACCCAGTTCTCAACTGTCGGTGGGTGCCTTGATTGCCACCTCAGTGTAATCATCTTCCTTGCTTGGAACAGACTCCTCAGAATGGCCACCGTGGTGCTCTTCCTTTCCCCTTGCTCCTGTCTATACCCCAGAATACACACCATCGCCTCGTTTGCCAGCCCCGTGGAGAACCTTTCCCTCAGGGTCTGGGTCACTCCCTCCCAATAGCGAAAGAGTTTCGGGCATCTCCATACCATATGTAGGAGGTCCCCTGTTCCCTGACATCTAGGGCATTTGTCGTCTGTTCTTTTGCCAAATTTGTACAAGCGTTTTGGGGTATAGTAGGCTCTGTTTAATTACATTAAGTGGGATATCCTTTGCGAGGCTGAGACTGACACCAATGGGCTCATCTCAAGAACCCTTCTCCACTGCTCCCGTGATACTTCCCCTATGTCCCGTTCCCATTTACTTCTTACTAGGTCAAGTTTCGCGTTACTTTTCGTTGTTATAGTGATCTGCCCATATATTACCGAGATTAGGCCCTTCATGGGGCCCAGCCGGGATAGTCATTGTAACAGGGGAACCTCCACCCAGCATTGTGATTGGCCGCTAAACTGGGATCTCAGGGCGTGCGCTATTTGGAGGTACGTGTAGTGCGTATTCTGGGGTATTTTAAATTCTTCTTTCAGGGCTGCGAATGTCTTAAGC
The DNA here is from genome assembly GCA_028564925.1 of Lithobates sylvaticus. Taxonomy (NCBI): domain Eukaryota; kingdom Metazoa; phylum Chordata; class Amphibia; order Anura; family Ranidae; genus Lithobates; species Lithobates sylvaticus. The sequence goes on along the minus strand of CM053033.1, from coordinate 183,081,714 downwards.
TTATTTCCCGTATAGAGTTGGTTCAATCTTTTTATTCCGTGCACAACCCATTCTTTATTTCTGCCTATCAGTAATGTTTCTTGTAACTTATTGTTATTCCATATAGGCGAGAATTCGTTCCACCCATTATAATTCAGTGCTCTTTTAGATGCATTCCATATCTTCGCTAGCATCCGAGTTATCGGATACCTACAAGGAAAAGAATCTGCCTCTAATGCCTCCACTAATGAATCGTGTGGGCTGTCTGTCATCAGAATTTTCCCGTTCGGGGTACCTCCGTTCTCCTCCCCGCACCCCGCCAATTGCTGTAGTTGTGCCGCCCAATAATAATGCTCTGGGTTGGGAAGTGCCACTCCCCCCTCCCCTGTGGGTAGTTGTAATGTGCGTAAACTTATCCTGGATTGTCCCCCCTTCCATATCAGTTCTCTGAATAGGCTTTCAATCTTATTGAACCATTTTTTGGCAATCCACACAGGTGCATTGTGTAATACGTACAGCAGTTGAGGCAGCCAGATCATTTTGATCAGGCTGCATCTACCTGCTGCTGATAGGGGTAATCGTCTCCAGATATCGTTTTTTTCCCTGTGTTTTTTTAGGAGAGGGAGAAGATTTTTTTTTATGTATTGGTTAGGATCTGTAGTAATGACTATCCCTAGGTACTTCAAAGCTTCTACCACTGCCAGCTGGGGATTCCCTGGCAAACTTATTTCCCCCTGTGAGTCTATCGGCATTAATTCTGATTTGGTCCAGTTGATTTCCAACCCCGAGAAACTGCCAAACATCTCCACTAATCTCATTGCCTTGCCCAAAGATTGGGCCGTGTCCCCCAGAAACAAAAGGATATCGTCTGCGTATAACGCAATTTTTTCCTCTCCTGAACTCCTCTGAAATCCCTTTAAATCGGTACACTTTCTTATGGCAATAGCCAGGGGCTCCATGGCCAAGGCAAAGAGCAGTGGAGATAGTGGGCATCCTTGCCTTGTGCCCCTTTCCAGTGATATCCTGTCTGATAATTTGTTATTAATTTTTAATCTTGCGGTGGGTTTGTCATAAAGCAATTTGATCCAGCCAATAAATGAAGGGCCAAATCCAAATTTCTCCAATATTTTCCAAATATACTGCCATTCTATGGTATCAAAAGCTTTTGTCACATCGAGAGACAGTATCGCTCTATCCCCCCTGTTTTTTACTGGGGATTGTAGGTTTAGGAAGGTCCTTCTGATGTTTGTGCTAGTGGATCTGTTTGGTATAAACCCTGCCTGGTCTGGGTGGACCAGTCCCTGGATGAGCCCTTTCAGCCTAGTTGCCAATGTTTTTGCTAGAATTTTTGCGTCTGCGCACAGTAATGATATCGGTCTATATGCCCCCACGTCTTTTGGGTCCTTCCCCTCCTTGTGTAATACAATTATGGTGGCTTCTAGCATTGAGGCGGGCAAGTGTCCCATTTCCCTCGCCCCCTCCAACGCTTTTAGCAATTCCGGTAACAGTATCTCGCCAAAGTGCTTATATGTCTCTATGGGTAGCCCATCAGGACCCGGAGACTTATGATTGGCCATCTCTGCCACTGCCTGATGTAACTCCGCAAGAGTTAATGGGGCTTCCAATAAGTCTCTATCTTCTTGTGAAACCATTGGGGTTTCCAGGTTACCCAGGAAATCTTCCATTATTTCCTCCCTACCTTTCTTTTGGGCTGTGTATAGTTTTTGATAATATTCTTTAAATGTCTGTAAAATCTGAAGGGGGTCTGAAGTCTCCTCCTGTCCTGTAGTCCTAATTACCGTAATTGTGGATGATGGCGAGTTGGTCTTCACCAACTGCGCCAGCATCCTACCCATAGTTTCTCCTTCCATAAAGGAGGCTTGGCGCTGCAGTAGCAGTTTTTTCTCTTCTCTCTGTATATTTATCAATCTATATTCCTGCTGTTTGGCTAACCATACTGTTTTCTTGTCTGGGGATGGGTCCATTATATAGTTATTTTCCGCTAACATCACTTCCGCCCTCGTATTTTCCTCTTGTGCCCTTTCTGCTTTATTGTGTTTGGCGATTTGCTGTATAAGAACCCCTCTTAGAAAGGCCTTTAACGTATCCCATATTATCCGGGCGCTTGCGGTACCGGTATTTCTCTCTACAAATTCCCTCAAATTGGCAAGGATATCTCTTGGGTCTTTAAATAGTTCGAACCAATATGCGTTTATTTTCCATTCCTCCCGTTTTCTTTGGTCCCCCAGATTTAATGCTATCGTTAGTGGTGAGTGGTCTGATATCCCTCTCGGCCAGTACCTGGTCTCCTCCGTGAGCTGTAGCATTCTGTCGTTCCCCAGTGCCATATCTATTCTAGATAACGTAGAGTGGGTAGCAGAGTAGCAGGAGTATTGTTGAACCCCGGGGTGCCTCACCCTCCACAGGTCCAGCAAGCCTACCTCCGACAATAAGCGACTTAACCTGTTACACTCCGTGATTCCTATCCCCCCCTTTACTGGAAGCCTGTCGTTCCTGTCATCTAATACCTCATTGAAGTCTCCTACTATTATTGTTGGAATATCCTGTTTATCCATCAAAAAGTCATTTAACTTTAGCATGACGTCCAATTTAAAGGGCGGAGGAATGTATATATTGGCCACCACTAGCATTTTATTGTTAATGGTACAAAGAAGAAAGATATAACGGCCCTGTTCATCTATACTGACCTGCCTACAGGAGAAGTTCACCCCTGTTTTTACCAGCACACTCACCCCCCTGCCATAAGAACTGTGGACTGAGTGGTACTGTGCCCGGTATTTCTTTTTCGCCCGGATTTGAGATATTGTGTCCTTAGTGAGGTGTGTCTCCTGTAGGCAGATCAGTTCTACTCCGTATTTCTCCATCATAGAGAATACCACCGCCCTCTTACCCGCTGTACCTAAGCCTCTTACGTTCCAAGATCCTACTCGTAATGTCTTAACCTGCATCAAGGGCATTCTCCATCCTGTATTTCTTCAAGTGACCCCTTCCTTTTTTTTTTCCTTTACAGCATTTTCTTTTTTTTCCCACCCCGTTGTATATCATTAAGTTCACTCGTGTTTCACTCCTCCTTTTACATGCAAAACCAGAACCTTGAAAAATATTATCATTCTTAGTCCTACCTTGTGTTATTACTAACTTTAAATCTGTGTTTTTAGTGCATCTCTCTTTTTTTCTTGTTAACAAAAAATCCTTTAAGTATTCTGATGTACCCTTCCCATCCCTCTTCCTTTCTACATCCTCCCCCCCCCCACCTCCCTCCACCTTCCTTGGTGTCCCCCAAAGGGGCTATTAGTGACCATTACCCACTCCTTTTGTTCAATCTTCCAATCTTTCTCAACCAACATTTGCCCCCCCACTCGTTCGCTGTGTGCACACCCCCCTCCCTCCACACCCTTCTCCCTTTTCATAGGTCATATTAGTGCTATCTTTATACATATACATATAAATCTTCAAATAACTTTCCCCCTGCCCCCCCCTGTTTCTCCCACCCCCCCCCTCTCCCAATCAGGTTATTTGGAATGAGTCCTTGTTTTCTTCCAGCCATTTATCCACCCCAGCCGGGGTTTCAAAGAACAGGTTAGTTCCTAGAGCAGTCACACGGAGTTTTGCGGGGTAAAAGAGAGCGTAGGGGATCTTAAATTTTTGTAGGTTTCTTTTGGACTGAGTAAACTCCGCCCGTCGCTTCTGTAAATCCATTGAAAAGTCTGAATAGAATGAGATTTTTATACCGTTGTACTGGATAGTTCCAGCCTCTCTGGCTTTTCGTAACAGGGTGATCTTGTCCCTAAAGTTCAGGAATTTAATCAGTAGAGTTCTAGGATGTCCCCCTACAGCGGTAGGTCTGGAAGGTACTCTATGTGCTCTCACTATGCAGAACATTGGTGAAAAAGTCTCTCTCCCAAAAATCTCGACCAGCCAATTTTCTAAAAATTCGATAGGGTTGCTACCCTCGCTTTTTTCCGGTATCCCCACCACACGCACATTGTCCCGCCGACTCCTGTTTTCTAATTCCTCCATTTTAAACTCTTGCCGGTGCATCTGTTTTTTCATATCTTTAAGCTCTCTTATTAGGGGCAATAACTCATCTTCAATCTGGGAGACCCTCCCTTCCAACTCGGTGGTTCTTTCTGCTGTCTTTTGCACATCGAGCCTAACCATGTTTAAATCCTGTTTGACCCCTTTCATTTGCTCGCATAAGTCCTTGAGTGATTCGTTACATGCCCTTACAGCCATTAATACATCGGTCAGGGTCGGTTCTTTCGGTGGTGGTATATTAATCCCAGCTGCGCCTTCCACTGGTTCAGCGGGGCTCTGTGTACCCTGCGTGCTGTGGTCGGGGGGGGCTGAGTTCTTATTGCCCACTACTTTATTGGATTGGGCCAAAGCCCGGGGGGTTAAAAGAGTGGCTTGATTCTGACCATGGCTTCTCCTATCCAGTGTCCCTCCTTGCTGTACCTTAGGTTGCTGCCCCCTTTCTTTGTGGGGGATTGTGCGGAGGGATGTGCATATTGTTCTAGTTTAGCGGCTGCTGCCGCTCCCGCTTGCTGGAGATTTTTGTCCTTGCCTGACCGTAACTGTTGCTGCATTTTCTAAAAAGATTTTTGATAAATTGCACAACCCAAAAAAAAAAAAAAACAAGGAAAACAAGCAAAGAAGAAAGCGGTGCAGCTCGAGACGTTTTTTTCTCCTTTATCTCTTCTTCCTTCTCTCTCCTCTCCCTTTCTTTTCCCCTCCTCTCTCTGTTTCTCCTCTTCCCGGTCTCAGTAGGTATGGGAGGACCCCAGAACAAATTAGGGGTACAATGAGGAAAAAAAAAAAAAAGGGGATAAGAGCCGGGCAGGCGTTCTTATTTAAAAAATTATTTATTAATATTGTCTTTTCCCTTTTTTTGCGGGGGGGGGGGTGAGAACAAATCCCCACTCCTACCTCCCCCTTAAATTATCTCCTCTAGCGCCCAGTTATACAGGGATAATACAGGGATAACACAGCGGTATAGGTTGAACCACCAGTTTTTTCTTTATACCGCTGCCAAAAAAAAAAAAAAAGGGGGGGGGATACGGAGCAGACAGGGGGAAGGCAGGAATCGCTAATTGTTCTATTGTCGCTGTTGTCTCAGATCCAATTAATGATACCTGCAGCACATTTAGTACCTTAAATAACTGCCTCTGCTGTGCATAGGTACCCCTGGGCAGCAGTTGCTGTTTTTCCTCCCAGAGAGTGGTTCTTAGAATACGTCCTTTTTACAGTTAATCACAGTCAATCACAGTCAATCACAGCTAAGCCTTTAAATGTCTCTGAGGGGGTACCTGTATTTCACTCTGGACCATACATATGTAATTGATATCAGGATATGGTATCAGAATAGATTGTATCTGAGAGTGTTCAAATTCTCACAGTAACAGGTACAGTCTCTTGGTTTTTAGTACTCACGCGACCTGGTATGAGACCTTCTGCTTTAGTCGGTGCTGGGGTTAACTGACTTTTGGCCGTTGCTGGGGATCTTCCGTTGGGTACAGCGGACTCTCAGCAGACTCTCAGCTGGACGGGTACTTGCTGTGTGCTTGCTGTGTTCGATCCTGCATGGGATATCCCCGCTCTGTCACCCCGCGTTCATACAGGCTCCAGAGCTGACTCTCCCTCTCCGCTCGCGGTTTACTCACAGCAACACGCATCCAGCGTGTGACGTCACTCTCGTGGGCTCTCGGCTCAGCTCCGGCTCAGCGCCTGTTAGTTCCTATTAGTTCCGCCTGCTGGACCTTGCAGGGGGGATGCCTTGACTTACGGTAAGGCTGATCTTCCGTGCCGCACTCGGGGCACGCGCGTGGGACACTCTCCACGCTACACTCTCCCCGCTACACTCCACTTGCTCCACCAAGGCCGCTGCAATACCCAGGCTCCAAGCTACGTTTCTGGGGGAAAAACGACACCGCCAGCACTACACGTCAGGCATGTCAGGCATGGGTTTTTAGGGAGCCCCCCCCCCCCCCCCCCCCCCCCCCCCCCCCCCCCCCCCCCCCCCCCCCCCCCCCCCCCCCCCCCCCCCCCCCCCCCCCCCCCCCCCCCCCCCCCCCCCCCCCCCCCCCCCCCCCCCCCCCCCCCCCCCCCCCCCCCCCCCCCCCCCCCCCCCCCCCCCCCCCCCCCCCCCCCCCCCCCCCCCCCCCCCCCCCCCCCCCCCCCCCCCCCCCCCCCCCCCCCCCCCCCCCCCCCCCCCCCCCCCCCCCCCCCCCCCCCCCCCCCCCCCCCCCCCCCCCCCCCCCCCCCCCCCCCCCCCCCCCCCCCCCCCCCCCCCCCCCCCCCCCCCCCCCCCCCCCCCCCCCCCCCCCCCCCCCCCCCCCCCCCCCCCCCCCCCCCCCCCCCCCCCCCCCCCCCCCCCCCCCCCCCCCCCCCCCCCCCCCCCCCCCCCCCCCCCCCCCCCCCCCCCCCCCCCCCCCCCCCCCCCCCCCCCCCCCCCCCCCCCCCCCCCCCCCCCCCCCCCCCCCCCCCCCCCCCCCCCCCCCCCCCCCCCCCCCCCCCCCCCCCCCCCCCCCCCCCCCCCCCCCCCCCCCCCCCCCCCCCCCCCCCCCCCCCCCCCCCCCCCCCCCCCCCCCCCCCCCCCCCCCCCCCCCCCCCCCCCCCCCCCCCCCCCCCCCCCCCCCCCCCCCCCCCCCCCCCCCCCCCCCCCCCCCCCCCCCCCCCCCCCCCCCCCCCCCCCCCCCCCCCCCCCCCCCCCCCCCCCCCCCCCCCCCCCCCCCCCCCCCCCCCCCCCCCCCCCCCCCCCCCCCCCCCCCCCCCCCCCCCCCCCCCCCCCCCCCCCCCCCCCCCCCCCCCCCCCCCCCCCCCCCCCCCCCCCCCCCCCCCCCCCCCCCCCCCCCCCCCCCCCCCCCCCCCCCCCCCCCCCCCCCCCCCCCCCCCCCCCCCCCCCCCCCCCCCCCCCCCCCCCCCCCCCCCCCCCCCCCCCCCCCCCCCCCCCCCCCCCCCCCCCCCCCCCCCCCCCCCCCCCCCCCCCCCCCCCCCCCCCCCCCCCCCCCCCCCCCCCCCCCCCCCCCCCCCCCCCCCCCCCCCCCCCCCCCCCCCCCCCCCCCCCCCCCCCCCCCCCCCCCCCCCCCCCCCCCCCCCCCCCCCCCCCCCCCCCCCCCCCCCCCCCCCCCCCCCCCCCCCCCCCCCCCCCCCCCCCCCCCCCCCCCCCCCCCCCCCCCCCCCCCCCCCCCCCCCCCCCCCCCCCCCCCCCCCCCCCCCCCCCCCCCCCCCCCCCCCCCCCCCCCCCCCCCCCCCCCCCCCCCCCCCCCCCCCCCCCCCCCCCCCCCCCCCCCCCCCCCCCCCCCCCCCCCCCCCCCCCCCCCCCCCCCCCCCCCCCCCCCCCCCCCCCCCCCCCCCCCCCCCCCCCCCCCCCCCCCCCCCCCCCCCCCCCCCCCCCCCCCCCCCCCCCCCCCCCCCCCCCCCCCCCCCCCCCCCCCCCCCCCCCCCCCCCCCCCCCCCCCCCCCCCCCCCCCCCCCCCCCCCCCCCCCCCCCCCCCCCCCCCCCCCCCCCCCCCCCCCCCCCCCCCCCCCCCCCCCCCCCCCCCCCCCCCCCCCCCCCCCCCCCCCCCCCCCCCCCCCCCCCCCCCCCCCCCCCCCCCCCCCCCCCCCCCCCCCCCCCCCCCCCCCCCCCCCCCCCCCCCCCCCCCCCCCCCCCCCCCCCCCCCCCCCCCCCCCCCCCCCCCCCCCCCCCCCCCCCCCCCCCCCCCCCCCCCCCCCCCCCCCCCCCCCCCCCCCCCCCCCCCCCCCCCCCCCCCCCCCCCCCCCCCCCCCCCCCCCCCCCCCCCCCCCCCCCCCCCCCCCCCCCCCCCCCCCCCCCCCCCCCCCCCCCCCCCCCCCCCCCCCCCCCCCCCCCCCCCCCCCCCCCCCCCCCCCCCCCCCCCCCCCCCCCCCCCCCCCCCCCCCCCCCCCCCCCCCCCCCCCCCCCCCCCCCCCCCCCCCCCCCCCCCCCCCCCCCCCCCCCCCCCCCCCCCCCCCCCCCCCCCCCCCCCCCCCCCCCCCCCCCCCCCCCCCCCCCCCCCCCCCCCCCCCCCCCCCCCCCCCCCCCCCCCCCCCCCCCCCCCCCCCCCCCCCCCCCCCCCCCCCCCCCCCCCCCCCCCCCCCCCCCCCCCCCCCCCCCCCCCCCCCCCCCCCCCCCCCCCCCCCCCCCCCCCCCCCCCCCCCCCCCCCCCCCCCCCCCCCCCCCCCCCCCCCCCCCCCCCCCCCCCCCCCCCCCCCCCCCCCCCCCCCCCCCCCCCCCCCCCCCCCCCCCCCCCCCCCCCCCCCCCCCCCCCCCCCCCCCCCCCCCCCCCCCCCCCCCCCCCCCCCCCCCCCCCCCCCCCCCCCCCCCCCCCCCCCCCCCCCCCCCCCCCCCCCCCCCCCCCCCCCCCCCCCCCCCCCCCCCCCCCCCCCCCCCCCCCCCCCCCCCCCCCCCCCCCCCCCCCCCCCCCCCCCCCCCCCCCCCCCCCCCCTTCTGCCCCAATAGACACCTATGGCCTAGTCACTTAAGCAATGTCTTTTGTCTGCTGCATAGTATTGTTTGCCCCCAAACACCCCCTAAAATGTTTGCTGTGTGGTTTACTTCATGTAGAGCCCCTTTTTTTTTCTTTTTGGTGGGGGGGGGGGGGCAAACTCATTAGGAACCCCCTCCCCCAACTGCTCTGTCAGATGGTACCAATCCTCTATCTGCTGGCTTTCCCAAGGTCAATACACACTATATACCTACCTCTTTATAGTGGGCATCTTTAGGGATGAATTCAGCAAAGCATGTAGTGCAAGGGGCTGGCTCCATACTTTCCATTTCCTATTTTTTTGTGTTCTTTCCCTCCTATTAGCTTGCTTGGTAATTTCAGAATGTCACAATGTGCTTTCCTTTTTTTGGGGGGGGGGGGGGTTTGAAATGTTAGTTTACCTTTCCTGGGGGCTGCCAATAGTGTTAAGTACAGAGGGTCTGGCCAAACTAGCACACATTATTGAGCCATTTGCCAATCAATGAAGTGCAGAAGGTTACCTGTCCAACACCACCCCCCCCCCCCCCAAAACCCTAGTTATTGCCAATGGCTCATCAGAAGTGGGGGGATTGATGGGGGGTGAGTAATCTGTGAAGGTGAGCCTCTACTTTTCTGTGCAAATACTTTCCTGCCTCCAATTTTATACAATGCTCTTGTTCCAAGATGTTGATTGTCTAATCTGCTTGCAATGTTTATGTGCAAAGTGACTAATTATTTTTTCTGGTTTCACTCCACAGTTCCCTTCCACGCCACAGGAATGGCAGACTGTGGCCTCCCACTTTGCCAGCCGTTGGGACTTTCCTAACTGCGGAGGGGCAATTGATGGGAAACACGTCCGCATCGTCCCACCGCCCAACTCAGGGTCCTACTATTATAATTATAAAGGGTTTAATAGTGTAGTGATGTTGGCGGTGGTGTCGGCGACATATGAATTTATGTATGTGGACGTGGGGATGAACGGCCGGATCTCGGATGGTGGTGCCATTGCGCACACGGAGTTCTACTGGCGTCTCCAAAGTGGCAGTCTGTGCTTGCCACCTCCAGAGGAGAATGCAGAAGGACTCACCTTCGTCTTTGTCGCAGATGAAGCGTTTGCGTTGACTCCCCATCTGATGAGGCCGTTCCCGATGAGGACCCTCACCCCAGACCAGAGGGTCTTCAACTACAGGCTGTCCAGAGCCCGAAGAGTTGTGGAGAACACTTTTGGCATCCTGGCCAGCCGCTTCCACCTGTTCTTGACGGCAATTAACTTGGCGGAATACAAACTGAACCACATAGTTCTTGCCTGTTGCATATTGCACAACTTCCTAAAAAGACATAACAGGAACTATGTGGTGCCCGTTGGGCCAGATGTGGAGGGCCCTCCAAATGCTGACCTCACGGCCCTTCAAGTGGCACGTCCAGGCTTGCCCCCTCTAAATGCCTGCGCGGTCCGCAAGCAATATATGGACTACTTTGTGGGTAGGGGGGCCATTGCTCTGCCTGACGATGTGTGAGAGGCATTTTTTAATAAATCTTATTTTTCAACCAACCTATGATTTCTTGTCATTTCCGTATTCTTTTTAGCTTATTTTACCTTTAATTTTTTTCCCTTTGCCTTCGACAGTGGGAATGCACTTTCTGGGCAAAAGGAGGTAACAGTCTCTTCTTCCCAAAAAGATTATTCTCATGTTGTGTGTTTGCTACCTAATCTTTGGTCTAGAGAAGGTTTGTACTGCATAACTGACACCCAAAATACTCCTTTTCATCACCAGGTCAGACATGTGTGTACTCTCAAAAATGCTGTGCTCCGTGTTTTCGTACAAAGCACTGTGGGTGTCATTTACATAAGTCAAATCCACTATGCTCTACAAGTGCAGTGAAAAAGTGCCCTGGAAAAGAAACTTGCAGTGCAAAGTGGACTTGCCTTTAGTAAATAACACCCATTGCCCCCCATATCCTTTACATTTGACATACATAATGCATTGTGTTTTTTAAATAAGGAAGCCACACATTTAGAAAATTAAAAAAGTTTACTTGGAAAACATTCACAAGTGCGTTTACAATCTTCTTGCCCAAACTGACAACATCTTGGTTATTTACAACATTGTTTACAAACATTGCGCAATTGGTAAAACCAGGCATGGAGCAAAACAGAACCTATGAACTAGGAAAGTTCAACTTTGTAAAGTGAAGACAAGATCAGACATGACTATTATGTTCAAAGTGTGTTTGATCTTGCCTTCATCACATGGGGGGTCACCCCTGGAAAGTGGAAATTTAGAACATGCACACAATTTGGGTCTGAAAATGGTCATTAGATGGTAAAACACATGCCTAGAAGCTTCAAAAGTGCCATTTTCCATCATGGGGATGAATGGACGTTTTTTGGGGGTGCAACCCCTTCACCACAACCACTTTCGTAGTTCGTAAAGTGGTTGCACCCCCAAAAAAACGTTGGCATTCATCCACCATGATGGGAGCTAGCACATGTGGACACAATGTGTGCATGTTCCAAATTTCACACAGTTCTTAAGTTGCAAATGTGTTCAGAAGCAGGCACAAATGTGTGTTAATTACTTGGTGCGTTTTCATATTTTTCCTAAAACATCAATGATGTTCTTCAATTTTTGTTGAACATCATTGATGTTTTGCTTTATGTAATCTAGATCTCTATTGCAGACCATTATCTCCCTGATGAGTACGTGGGCACTCTCTGTGGTAAAGTGCGATTTTTCTTCCACAACATCCACGTCACCTAAAAACCACAAACAAACAAAAATCGGGTGTTGGAAATGAGGCAGCCATACATTGATTAGCTTACCAGTAGCTGTGTTCTCCCACACTCACCTGTTGTGGTGACACGTTCTCCAAGTTCGATGATCTCTCCTTCCTCCTCCTCCTCCTCTGCTTCTGCTCTTTCCCCTTTTTTGGGAGGTGTTGGTTTGGGGGTTTCCTCAGACGGCCCAAGTTTTCGCTCCCCTATGAGAATGTACAAAAGGAAGATTTAGCAACACAATCTATTGAGGGCAGAATTATGAAAAGACAAACATTGCTTGAAAGTGACGGACACTATTTTTGTTTGGCCAGTTACAAATGCCAACTACATGAATGTAGTCACTTTGTAAAGGTGCTAAACTTACTAGCTTTTTGGTAGAAGTTTGTGTGATGGAGACCCCCCTCTAGTATCCACTGGAGCACATGTGTGGAAAAGTCTAATAAAAAGGGTGTTTGGGTGTACCAGCACTAATGCTCTAGAGTCAAGATGGGTAAACAGCTACTGAGTGACCTCTCCTTTACATTGACTAAATTTGGTTTACGCTCTTGATGACATCTCTAGTGAGAACAAACTTCCTTTCAATAAAAACTTCACCAAACCTCGTATTATAAGTGGCCGAACGATCGAGGTTGCGTACGATCGAATGGACACACACACGAACATGACAGTGGCAGAAAGATCGAGGCTGAGTACGATCGAATGCACAGACGAACCTGAAAGTGGCCATTTTGGAATGTACAACTTTGTAAAAATCAAACCACATGGAGCAGTATGCAAGCAAGAAATAAAACACAAAACACAACTACTTACTTTTTTGAAGAATTCGCTTGATCTTTCTGTACTGATCGGCCTCCCTCAGTTTCAGGTCTGACCAGCGTTTCCTCAGTTGTTCCTTGGATCGTTGTACCCCAAACTGATTGTACAGCCTCCTCACAACTTTAGACATGATCTTGGCCTTGCGGACATTGGGGTTGAGGTAAGGCCCATACTTCCCATCATAGTCGCTCCTCTTTAATATGTCCACCATCTCCAACATTTCTCCAAATGACATATTGGAGGCCTTGAATTTCAGGCTCCGGGATCGGGACGTTTCTGCCTCCGGACTTTCCTCGTCCTCCTCCTCGTTGGTGGGATATTTGAGGCGCACCTGCTGTGTCCCCGCCATGTGCTCTCCCCACTGCGCCGTAAAGAGAATGGGTGGGGAATAGACGAGAAAGTTCGCCAGGGGCGGGCGGAGTTTGACGCATGCGCACTGGATATAAAACGTCACACGCCTGTGTTGTAGCCACGATCTGGGAGACGAGGGGAGAGAAAGCTCACGCACGAGACGATCGCTAGAAACGAAGGTACAATTTGACGTTGGTACATAACTAGCCTATGGGAAAATACAAACAGCATTGGATGGACCGTGCTTGGTCCACTCAAATTGGCGTTTGTAGCAGCGCTATTCAGAGTTTTTCAAGTGAATAAAAAACATTTGATATATACACTCACACTAGAACACCATATATCACATAAAGTTGTGAAAAATTAATCTTATAGGTGGAATAAAATTATAAATATGGATCTAGTGAAAGTGATAAAAATTCTCATAGGTGCTTAAAATTATAAAGTATATAAAAAAATATAAAAGTGCATTCAAGTGAATCATATATGTGATAAAAAATATATGATAAAAATTATATGATGAACCAAAATAAATCAATCAATGAATGATTATCAATTCTGTGTCTCCAGTCCACATAAAACCAAGCTTGTCAAACTGGTCCCGCTAGACTGCAGCAAACCACCAATCCACCAAGTGACAGTTGGTATAAACAAAACAGTTCAGAATTTGGGTGTTTGAGTGATCCGACCACCGACGGTTTCCACCTTGTGCAAGACTCGCCCCTATGGGGATGCACTCACCAGAAAACTGCTTTAAATGTGCCTGTAGTTATAACCCATGTGGGCCTTCTCATCCAACATCAGACCATCCACCAGCGCGAAAATAGGACCAGATCCACTGTTCAGCATCACCTGATCATTACTCCACCAGCGCAGTCACATAATGTATGAGAAGACAAATGGAGGACCACATAGTGTAATACTGCTTAAAAGTAATTTTATTGAAAACACCTCCCCTTTAACAAACGATCCCCCCTAGTAGTAACTGCGTACCAAAATATGATGATAAATTAGCCTTTAGATAAATGTAGGAATCTACTGTGCCTGAATCCAGTCCACAGGATGTGGAGGAAACGATTTCCGCTGAGTGTGTGAGCGGTGTCTCTCCTTCCTGATGGCCTTGGAACGCACAGTGGACCGCAAGCGTGATGACGTCACTTCCTTCTGACCTACGCCCTGACGCGTTTCGTCATTTCCGACTTCTTCTCGAGGGCGTAGGTCATCAGGGAGGAAGTGACATATATATACACTGACTGATGTGCCAACCGTCCAATGAGGAGGCTAGAATGCTCGCACACTGGACGGGGCGACGTGGACCAGGCAAACAGACACTAGAGGTCTAATAAAGACATCTAGTGATGAAAGCTCCGGTATCAGCGTGTTTACAGCAATAAGGGACATTATAATCAATATATCACATTAAAACATATCATGTTAAAATGTCATAATGTCCAAAGGATAAAATATTTGTCTTTGTGTGTTTTGAGAGGTAGGATAGAGGTAGGATATACACCTATCTTCCTCCCTATACATTTAATATGTCATTTTGTTTTTGTGGGCTGTCATTGTTGATGTATCCATTCACCTTTTATATGCGGTGTGTGTATTCAAACCTTATATAATCTCTAGCTTTTGCCCGCTGTTTGTGCGGTTGGGTGGATGGTGATGCATAGTCTGTCCCGCTGGTTGCGGGGATAGAACTCTACTAAAATATATCAGACTTACAATCAACAATGGCAGCCCATATTTCCAATACAGCCATATTATATATTCAAGGAACGTGAACTTGGGTATTAAAATGCTGGTTACATGATATTTATAAAAATGGTATGTATAATACTTAGGTGGACAAGGTTATATCTATAAAAATTAAAATTGATTAAAACTATATTATGTACTCGTATATATATAAAATTAAAAAAATATATATATAAAAAATATATAAAATTAAAAAAATATATATATAAAACCAGTGAGTTGCCATACAATTGCATTATGAGATCAGAGTGACTGGGTTATCTGTGGAGGTGATATTGTTATTTCATATTCATGTTCCTTAAATATGTACATATACCGGCACAGTACCATACACAAACGATCATGCGACATGGTCCTCAGGAGATCTATCACTGTTTATGTGTTTGTATAGGTGTGCTTTTTCTAAGGCACTATGTGTCACTTATAAAGCAATTAATATCTAGTTCGATGTTTAATCCTTTGGGCGAGAGAACGTCAACTAGGTATATCCATTTTGTTTCTTGTTTAGACAGTTCGCGGACCATGTTTAAACCTCTCCAATGGGGTTGAATCTGTTCAATACCCCAAAATTGGAGACCTTTAGGGTCCTGGCCATGTTTGAGTTTAAAGTGCAGTGAGACATTGTGGTCTTTAAAACCAATTTTTATGTTATGAATATGCTCAGCAATTCGCACTCGTAATAATCTTTTTGTCCGTCCAATATACATTAAACCGCATGGGCACTTTAAGGCGTATACCACATGCGAGCTATTGCACGTGATAAACTGTTTGATAGAAAACACGTTATTGTTGACTGAGGAGGTGAAATTTTCAAATTTCCTGAGGGGTTTAGATACTTCCCGGCATGCTTTACATTTCCTACAGGCGAAAAAACCGTCCTGGTCCCAGAATGTAGGTGGTTTTTTTGGCGGATCAATAACCTTTTTAACTACTCGATCTCCAAAGCTAGGTGCTTTCCTGTAGATAAATTTCGGAACTGGAGGCAATGATGACATTAGTTTCTTGTCCAGAAGCAGGACATGCCAGTGGTTTTTAAAGATTTGTTCGACCTCTTGATACTGTGCATGGTAACCAGATAAAAAGGCCCATTCCAGATTTTGTTTGCTGGACGGTGTGGATAGTTTCTTTTTTTCTTCTAAGATAATGGACCTGGGTATTAGATTAACTTCTTCCACTGTCTTTTGTAACTTCACAGGGTCATAACCTCTTACTTCAAACCTATTTGTAAGAATTTTTGATTGTTCAATATAATTATTTTCTTCAGAGCAATTTCTTCTTACCCTCATTAGTTGGCCTTTTGGGATGTTTTTTAACCAAAGTGGATGATGTCCACTAGATGTCGGTAAATAGCTGTTTCTGTCAGTTTTTTTAAAAAATACTTTAGTCTCCAGTCTATTTTGTTTCCGATATATCGTGACATCTAAAAAGTTGATTTCATTAAAATCATTGGTTGATGTTAATTTAATATTATTGTTGTTATTATTAAGACCATTTAAAAATACTTCAAGACTTAAAATGGATCCTGCCCAGATAAAAAACAAATCGTCAATAAAACGTTTATAAAATCTCAGTTCTGGTCGCTGATTATTAAAAATGGTCTTATCTTCCCATTCTGCCATGAATAGATTGGCAATACTTGGGGCAAATTTGGCCCCCATGGCCACACCTCTTTGTTGGGAATAAAACTCTCCTCCATACCAGAAATAATTGTGGGATAGACAAAAATCTAGAGCGTTCCTTAAAAACATCTTCTGATTAAAAGCCAAATCTTCCCGTTTACTTAGGGCCCAATTTAGGGCAAGCAAAGCGTCGTCATGTTGTATGATCGAGTACAGAGATGAAACATCTGCTGTAACGAGAATAATTTGTTCGTTGTTCTCCAGATTAATTTCTTGTAAAGAGTTGAGCAAATTTTTTGTATCTCTTAGATATGATTTTGTTTCCCTTACACTTTTCTGTAGGAAGGTGTCCAAATATTGACCCAGCCTGGATGACACCGATTCAATGCTATTAACTATTGGTCTTGCCGGTGGGTTAGTTGGATCCTTATGTATCTTGGGCAGGGTATACAGTGTTGGTACTCGACTATTTGTGGGTATTAGGTATCTTCTCTCTTTACTCGAGAGTACTCCAGAGTGAGCGCCCATCTTTATTAATCTTTCTAAGTCTTCTCTATATATTTGTGTGGGGTCTTTATTCAGAGTTCTGTAGGTCTCTTTATCTGACAACATCTCCAAAATTTGTTTATGATAGAATTCTTTGGTTAATATAACAACTCCTCCCCCTTTGTCGGCCGGTCTGATTACTATATCTTTACGTTTTTCTAGAAGTTTTATGCCTTCTTCAACGTGTTTTATATTCACTTCTTTTTTTGGTTTCAGTGTTTCTAGATCTTGTAATATCAGACTCTTGAAGACTTCCACATGGTGGTTTGGGTTGTTCGGTGGATTGAACAGTGATTTGTTTTTTAGTCCACTATTCTTAACCCCAGGTCTTTCATTTATTGTAGTTATTTGGGGTGTTTGTGTTGTTTGGATGCTACTTGTTATTTCACTAGTGCAGCCATTGCCCAAAAAATATTTCTTTATATTTATTTTTCTAATATATTTGTGTATGTCAATGTACACATTAAACTTATTTATAGGTTTTTTTATGCCACATTTAAGGCCCAAGTTTAAAATATTTAGTTCCTTGTGTGTGAGATTTACCTCTGTGAGATTAAAAATTCCTCCTACTCCGATCCTCTTCTTCTTTTGTTGCACCTTGCGTCCTGCCCTGCATCCTCTGTATTTTCCTTTCTTTGTGGTAGTTGTGTACCATCTTTGGGTTTTTGCAGATAGTCTTGTCTTTGGTTGTAATCTTTGTATTGGCCCTGGGTGGACTGCTGCTTCAGGTAAGGTGATGAGTTTCTTAGGTGATAGGGGGGTTGGGCCTGCATTGGGGGTCGCCCTCTGCGTGGGGGGTGTCCCCTGCCTCTCTGCTGACCCCCCCGGCCTCTCCCTAAAAAAGGACGAGGTAGCGGACGGTGTTCATATTCATCCTCATAGTCGTATATTGGCTGGAACCTATTCTGTGTGACTATCCCGTTAGTTTGTTGTTGGTGTTGTGTTCTTTGATTGTTGCCTCTCATTCCTTTGTTCTTCCCTTTTCCTCTATTTGTTGGAGTGGAATAGTACCTTGGGGAATCCATGTATAAATTCTCTTCATACTGATTCCTTTCCTCCATCCACGGGATATTTGGTTTTTGGACTGGGGTGACATTTGAATTTCTTGGCGCTTGAGAAGCCGTGGCACCTTTTGGTTTTGCCCTTTCCGTGTTTGGGTTATCTATGTTGTCTGGTTCTTGTTGCCAGGAGTACATTTTATTGTTTTTAAAATCGTCAAAGTCTTTATGATATTTTTTGATTTTTTTCTTTTGGGTGTCCTTGTCCACCTTTTCTAAACGTTTCTGTACTTTTAAGTTAAAATCAATGATCTGTTGTGAGTCCTTAATAGGATCTAATTGCAGTTTTAGATCATTTATTTTGGTCTCAATATTTGTCATTTTACGTTTTTTCCTTTGTATGATTAACTGCTGTAATTTAAAACCGACCCCGTTAAAAAAATCCAGCCATTCCTGGGTGGATATAGGGTCGTCTAGTCCATCGTGGGGGGTCACATCCCATCTTAAGCTCTTAATGATAATTTTATCTTTCATATACTGCTCAAGAGTGCAGATGTCCCACCACGTTTTTACTTGCTTCTCCAAAATATTACCCAGAGCTGCCATTGCTCCATTATAGTTGGTTTCAGTTGGTGAGGGTGTGTGATCTGAGAACAGGGTGTCAAGATCTATGCGTCTACTATTTAAAAATTGTAGTACGTCCATGGCTGCAGAGAAATTTAATATCGAATATTGGATAGTGATGTTTATTTTATTCCGCCCTCTTCAGGCACAGGATTCAGGCACAGTAGATTCCTACATTTATCTAAAGGCTAATTTATCATCATATTTTGGTACGCAGTTACTACTAGGGGGGATCGTTTGTTAAAGGGGAAGTGTTTTCAATAAAATTACTTTTAAGCAGTATTACACTATGTGGTCCTCCATTTGTCTTCTCATACATTATGTGACTGCGCTGGTGGAGTAATGATCAGGTGATGCTGAACAGTGGATCTGGTCCTATTTTCGCGCTGGTGGATGGTCTGATGTTGGATGAGAAGGCCCACATGGGTTATAACTACAGGCACATTTAAAGCAGTTTTCTGGTGAGTGCATCCCCATAGGGGCGAGTCTTGCACAAGGTGGAAACCGTCGGTGGTCGGATCACTCAAACACCCAAATTCTGAACTGTTTTGTTTATACCAACTGTCACTTGGTGGATTGGTGGTTTGCTGCAGTCTAGCGGGACCAGTTTGACAAGCTTGGTTTTATGTGGACTGGAGACACAGAATTGATAATCATTCATTGATTGATTTATTTTGGTTCATCATATAATTTTTATCATATATTTTTTATCACATATATGATTCACTTGAATGCACTTTTATATTTTTTTATATACTTTATAATTTTAAGCACCTATGAGAATTTTTATCACTTTCACTAGATCCATATTTATAATTTTATTCCACCTATAAGATTAATTTTTCACAACTTTATGTGATATATGGTGTTCTAGTGTGAGTGTATATATCAAATGTTTTTTATTCACTTGAAAAACTCTGAATAGCGCTGCTACAAACGCCAATTTGAGTGGACCAAGCACGGTCCATCCAATGCTGTTTGTATTTTCCCATATTTTCTTTGTTTTAAGCAGCAGCTGTTGATGATATATGTATAAGGTCTACTGTACATACACATCACATAGAGATTATCCTTGCACATCACAATTATAATTTCATCACATCTATGCACAAGCATATATATATATATATTTTGATTTTTTATTGATTTTTTATATATTTTGCACATATATACATATATATTTATTTATTTATTTATTTATTCATATATTTATATATTTAACACATCTACTTAATACAGGTGGGTACACCTATATACCTACCCAATCTTGTTAGTAACACATCCCAGGGGCGCAGAGCGGTGTTTTTTGAAGAGGGCGGAATAAAATAAACATCACTATCCAACATAACTAGCCTAGACTGATTCGAACTTGAGGCTTCTTTATGGAGAAAATTAGGAGAGTTTAGCCTGACATAATTTATAGTGTTTTGTGTGCTGTTTTGTCTTGCAAAGATTATGAAGGGATTCAACGACATGAGTTTTCTCCCCCTCTTCATTGCCAAATACAGGGAATTTCCCATTTTATGGCTAAACACCCCCATTATAGCATCAAACCAAAGAGGGACACAGCCCTGGAGGAACTTGTGGAATTTGTCAAGCCAAGGTTCCCCGCGGCAACTGTTGATGATATAAGAAAGAAAATTGGCAGCCTGAGGAGTGCGTATATCAGGGAGCGCAAGAAGGTTGTGAAGTCGGAAGAAACTGCAACTGCAGCAGATGAGGTCTATGTCCCCAAGCTCTGGTACTATCAGAGTCTACATTTTCTCAAAGACCAGGCTGATGTCACGGAGCCACTCTCGACTACTCCTTCCACGCTTCCTTGCGCGCAGGCCACCCCTGATGAGGCTTCCGAGGAGCAACCTGGGCCTTCCAGTATGGAAGAGGTGGAGGAGCCCAGCTTGTTCCAGGTATAGTAGTTTTGTTACCATTTATGTGAATAATGAATGATGTTCACTTAATTCAGGATCCCCAATTGCTTAGTTCCTAACGTGTTTGACATATCAACTGACAGTAGTGTTGGAGACATTTGGGGCCACAATCTAAACTGCAGGGCTGAGAATTGTATGGTTTTCTATTTGTAAACATTTTGCAACAGTCACTAGATGAGAATTGTGTGTGTTTGATGAACAAATACCTGAAACTATGTCCCTTTTCATACACAGGAAGACCTCAGCCAGGAGGTGGCTGTGGAAGGTGGCAGTCAGGAGGAGGCAGGGGTTAGTGGCAGCCAAGAGGTGGGTAGTGGCAGCCAACAGGGGGGTAGGCGTAGGAGCCGGACTGTTTCCCAAGTCTCTCCCCTCCGCCTTCCCTACAGAAGGGCGAGAAGGGGGGGTTATGCGGCAGAGTCAGCGCTCCAGATGATCAGAGAGGCTTCAGCCTCCCTACATGCCACACCCACCGACGAGTAGACCTTTGGCTCCGTGGTTGTCACTAAAATGAAGGGTATGGAGGTGAGGCAAGGCAACATGTGTGAGGGGCTCATCCTCCATGTCCTAAATAAGGGGAGGGCTGGGGAGATGACTCCCCTCACACATGTTTGCCATAGTTACCATGCTCCGCCTCCTCCTCCTCCTCCTCCTTCTGCCACCCCACCAGCACGACAGCCACAGCGTGCAAGGAAGCATGGAAGGAAGACCTGAGAGTGACGACCTGGATTCAGTCTGGTCTGAGAGAAGATGGAGCCTCTCGTAGTACCAGAGCCTGGGGACCTAGATGGCATCTGCTGCAGTTCCGGATGCTTTGGACTTTAGGACCAGATTGCACTCCCCTTAATATACGTACTCCTCAGGCCCCCAATTTTCTACGCTTGAAAATTGATGGTTGCCGTGGGGGTCCAAGGCTTTACCAATTCCCCAAGTTTCACCATGGCTGCGTTCCTCTTTGGTTTGTTGCGGAGACCTAAATAAAGGTTTTTGGGATTTGAAATAATCATTGACTATTGTGCTTTACTTTTCTACAATGACAGTTTTTATTTGAGTAGGCAGGTACATTTCACTAATCCTAAAGTAGAATTAACAAGGGGCACCAACAACCAACAAACTCCTAGTAAATTTAAGCAACAAATACAAATGTTAATAATGTGGTTTGGCTAAGTTGAGACACACAACCCCCCTCCAAAAAACATTAAGAAAATCTCCTTCAAATATGTATTCCCAAAAAAAAAAAAAAAAAAACATGCTAAAAATATAACAAAGATTCTTTTACGATCTGAGTAAAAATAAACATGTAGTGTATAAATCCTGAAAAGTAATAAACAACTAAGTTTGTGAGAAGTGCGGGTGAATAGGAGCAGCTAAAACATGTCATTCTTGTTGCATTGTAAAGACAAAGAGAATGCGCTGCATTAAAGACATTTTAACATTGCAGCGTGACGAATGTGCTGTGTCGATTAGGAAAGGTAGTTTTACCTGACCGAGCGCTTCCGTCACAGAATTTCTTCTGAGCATGCGTAGCACTTTGTCCGTCGGACAACCGTACACACGATCGGATTTGGTGTGATCGGACCGTGTTGTCGGCAAATCTATCCAGCAGGAGATAGGACTTTGTCCGTCGGACAATCCGACGTACACTGTCCGATGGTGCATACACACGGTCTGATTTTTCAACAACATTGTCCGATCGGACAGAATCCATGAAAAAATCCGACCGTGTGTATGGGGCTTTAGACTGTTCAAGTTGGGCCCCGTAAGGAGCATGTTGTTTAGAGAAACACCTTCATGCTGAGCACTGGAATCAAAGACAACTCTGATTTGGTCTGGTTTGCATTGGTGATACACGCCAAAGGATGGGCGGTACCAGCATTCTTCTTCCTCCTTTAGTGGGGGTGTAGGCTCTGCATGATCTCTGTCAAATATATTTTGCATAAAGTTCACAAAGTGATTTTGCATCTCTGGTTTCCTGCTTAAAGCGGTTGTAAACCTTCGTGTTTTTTCACCCTAATGCATCCTATGCGAGAGCCGCTGGGGGACCCCAGAAGAGGACAATTGGGGCCACTCTGTGCAAAACGAGCTGAACAGTGGAGGTAAGTATGATATGTTTGTTATTTAAAAAAAAAATTAAATTAGGGTTTACAACCCCTTTAAGTTGGGATTTGAGTAAGAGAATCTACTGATGGCCTGCTGCAAGTTGTTTGGCAATCTTTCTCTTGGTAGATGAAAAGGTAAGGGTGCTACCCAGTTATTGGAGTCATCTTGAAAGAACTCATTGTCCATTACTTTCATAAATTCTTTGTCTTCCATTGAAGGAGCCAGTATGTCATCTTTACAGGTTGCATTAAACACTGTAGAGCCAAGGTCGTCATTGTGGCAGGAGAAAGGGCTTGTGTTACCTGAGATACCATGTAGCCATTTGTGGCTGGCTTTCTTCTCTTTCACCCAGTAGTGATGTGGGCATGGCTCAAAGTAAGTGTTTCGGCCATTTGGCAGAACATTTGTCTTGTATGATGAAATGTTGGTAGGTCTCTTCATTTTGCCTATGCAGACGTTGCCTATGATGAACCAACCTAGATCTATGTGCTGGGCAAAGGGGGCATCTGGGGGTCCACTGACTTATCTGTATACATTGTAAACTCTAATGCCCTGTACACACGGTCGGACTTTCTGACGGAAAATGTGCAATCAGATTTTGTTGTTGGAAAATCCGATCGTGTGTGGGCTCCATCTGACTTTTTCTGTCGGAATTTCCGACACACAAAGTTTGAGAGCTGGACCTAAAATATTTAGACAACAAAATCCAATCGTTTAAATTCCGATCGTGTGTAGACAATTTCGACAGACAAAGTGCCACGCATGCTCAGAATAAATTAATAGACGAAAGCTATTGGCTACTGGCCCGTTTATAGTCCCGTCGTACGCGTTGTACGTCACCTCATTTAGAACGATCGGATTTTCCGACAACTTTGTGCGACCGTGTGTATGCAAGACAAGTTTGGCCCAAAATCCGTCTAAAAAAATCAGACGGATTTTGTCGTCGGAATGTCTGACCGTGTGTACAGGGCATTAGAATGTCTCTTCCTAACAGAAGAAGGATATGAGCATCTTTGTCAAGCGGTGGTATTCCATTTGCTATTACCTTCAGGTGATTAATAGCAGCAGCTGGAGCAGGGATTTCTTCCCTGTTAGCAGGTATCTGATTGCACTTAACAAGTGTAGGTAGGGGTAATTGCAAGTTACCTTTGAGAGAAGATACCATGAGTCCATGAGCCCTTCTTCCAGAAACCTCTATAGTTCCACTACAGGTACCCAAGGTGTAAGGATGAGCTTTGCCTTTTATTTCAGATAGATTAAACATTTCTGATTTTGCAAGTGATCTATTGCTCTGATCATCTAAGATAGCATACGTCTTTAGAGTCTTTTCTGGTTGATCCATGTGGTATATGTTCATCAAGCATATTTTAGCAAAGGACCTTTCACAGTGTTCTTCTCCACAAACTTCAGTGCAGGATGAAGAAATGATAGTAGATTTAGGCACTTGGTCTGTATTCTCCCCATCATGCGTTAACCTGGGAGGAGAGTTAGCAGGTTGTGCAGAGCTGGGTTCAAGTGGATGGAGGGCTTGCACATGTTCTTCAGAGCCACACTCTATGCACCTGATGGACACATTACAGTCCTTAGCAAAATGTTCTGTAGAAGCACAACACCTGAAACATACCCCAAACGTCTTTAAAAGCTCCTTACGTTCTTCAAGAGGCTTTTTCATAAAGCCAATACATTTTTTGAGGGGGTGTGGCTTCTTGTGAATGGGACACTCTCTGTTAGGGTTTTAAATCTTCCTACTCTGTTTGTTTGTGGCCACAACTGTGGTAGGAGTGGAAAGGATGTCAGTCTTTTTCACGGATAATGGGTCTCTACGGTTTCTATAGTTGCCCTGAAGACTGGTACTCTTAGGAACATGTGAGAAGAGACTGTACTCACCGTAGGAAAAACTTGGATCGTTCTAGGTCTCTGCAATTTTCCTGATGAATTTGCAGAGGAAAGAGAATGGAGAAAGGAAATCTTGTTCTCTTTTTTGTATGTTGACCCTAGTGCAGACCATTTCTCTTTCAAACCATATGGGGGCTTGGAGATAATTGGGTTTAGCCCTCTTGCAGTGTCAAGGTAACTAAGTCCAGGTAGTTTTGAGTCTGCCTTGGCTAGCTGAAGCTCAAGGAGAAGGTCACTCAGTCTCTGGAACTCCTTGTTTTCCTTACCAGATATCTTTGGGAAAGTTTCCAGACGCATGAACAAAGCATTTTCTATAGATTCTGGACTGCCATAACTTTGCTCTAGTCGATCCCATGCAGCTGTGAGGCCTGCTGTAGGATTGTCCATGAAAACCGATCTTAATGGCTTAACACATGCAGCAGATAGAGGACCAAGCCATCTAATCAGCAGATCAAATTCTTCAGCAGCTGTAATGCCAAGATCACTGATTACCAGTTCTGAAAGCACATTTCCAACTTCTACAGTTCTCAGGTTGGTCATCAAAACTTGTAAGACCAGACTTTTTGAGCTCTATGCGAAGTATGTACCTCACAAACTCTGCTGTCTAATCTTTTATACAAGACGTTGTTGGCTGAATGGTGGTGATTGCACTATCTTTGACATTGTTGTTAAAGGACACATGGAAATATGGTGCAGCAGATGCATTCAGGTGAGTTTCTTGCTTGAAGTCAGTTGTTCCAATAGTACGTTGATTCGAGGCTGTACCAATGACCAGAGATTGATGACTTGCTTGCAGCTTGCTCTGATGCTCTGTGGTGTATGCAGGATGGTTAGATAGGCAGGCAGGAAATGCACTGGAGTGATTTTGCATGTTGCTGGAACCCTTTTTAACTTGATGCTGTGAAGGAGTCTCTATGTTGTCAGGAGCGTTGGAGTGTACACTGCAGTGGCTTAGGACATAGTCTTTAGTGCATTTGAGGGGATATTCCATATCTGCTATGTTTAGGTTGATGCTGTATTTCTCAACTTCATCTGCACTGATAGCTTGCTCTAGGACCCTTAGCTATGCCATAGCTGCATCATTTTTACACAGTTCGTTTAAGATTTCTATTGCTACTCTTTGATGTGCTTTATGAGCTTCCATCTCTGCTCTCTTTTCTGCATATGCGACCTGCACCTTGCTGGCTTCTGCTTCAGCACGGGCACTAATAAGTTGCTCCCTGAGTGTTGAGTATCTTGAACTATGGGATTTAGAAGACTTAGAACGTTTAGTGGAAACAGATCTGTGAGATGCAGTGTCCTGTAGCAGCTCTATCTTTGCTTCTGCCTTTAATTTGGTTTGTTGGATAAAACTGTCTCTTAATAGATTAAGAACCTGGAAGTTCTTTAATTCCTCCAGTGAACCTTCCGTGTTCATACTTTGTAAGACATTAATGAACTTGTTACTGGTAAACTCATAGAGCTCATATGAGGCAGAAAGTTGTTTAATGGCACCCTCTAGTGGCAGTAGTTCACGTTCAACAGACACTATATTAGATTCAGAAACAATCTGGTCCTAAAATAATTTCAAGCTATTTGACAATTCAGTTCTTAAAGCTTCATAATTCTTGATTACTTTCCAAGTTGGTTTGAGTGAGCGTTTGGGTAACTCAGCTGGCTCAGATGCTGGGGTTGCTGTGTGTTCACATTCAGAGTCGTGGTAACTGACACAGGCAGATAATAAGTGAGTGATAAACAGGCAGGATCTGTGTGCTATAATATGACACCAGGCAGCCTGGACTCAGATTATGAGGCTTACATGTGCCGCGCTCTTTCTTGCAATGAGGGCAGTAAATATTGTCTGTAGCACTACTGTCATGCAGAAATCCTGTAATTAGGCTGTGAAATTCTGTTTTTCTACTATTCTGACTCAACTACAAGGCCATAAACTTTATCTCCAGCTTCATATAGGGCTTACAGGACCTGGTGTTCTGTTTATCCCTTGCATCAATTCAGACAGCTTAACTCGATGAATAAGCTCATTGTTGAAGAAAATTTTTGTACGCTGTATAGCGGTTTTATTACATAAATACCCTACGGGTTTTACCCATGGTCGCCCCACTTTTTTTTTCCTTTGAGTGAACATCTATCATCACCCTGTGCCGTAACTACATCCGCTGCCAGTGGAGGGTTATTTGGATGCCGTTTAGACCGGAGGCCACCCTGGTGAGGTGAGGACCTGGCAAGTCTGGTGTGTCATCTAAAGAAAAGGCCCTGGCTGGGTGATAGCCACAAGCGTCAAAGCACTTTTATTTGGTAAGCGCTCAATTCACTCTGTGGTGGGATGCACGTGATAAGGACTGTATTGTGAAATGATCCTCGGCTTTTCCCAGCTATCAAGAGTTGTGGACATTATCCTATAGGAACGTTATTCCCTAATTTTCTTACAGGCATTTGTGCAATTACTAGGACATTTGTCTATTCTCTGATTATTGCACTATAAGAACGATATTCATTTTTTTCCTTTACAGGATTTTTAAAAAAAATTGTGGAATCACAAAAATATTAGTTTTTGCTAAAAAACATATTTTCTCACCTTTATATTTTTTTCACAGCGCAACCTTTTTTTCTGAATTTATGTTTATTGTGTGTATTTCACTTGGTGTTGCAGCTAGTAATATTTAGTAGTATTTTTTTGTCCAGCGTATGTTTTTCTTGCTATACTGCGCAATGATTGCTGTTTATTTTTATGAGAACCGATAGAACTGGAGAAATCAATTATACTGACACGCTGTTTGGGAAAAGTGCAGACTGATGCTCTGAGTGGAGTGGTTATCCCATTGATGAACCAAAGGCGCATGTATATTTATTTCTGGTGAGTGGCCAATCTAAAAGGTGGTGTTGTCACATATTGGTGGAATCAGTGGCATGGAGACACAGATGAGGGATGAACACACAGGAATTAGTTGATTTTCACTGAAGCAATTCACTGGGACTTGATGCACATCATTTATTTATTTATTAAAAAAAATTCACATATATTTTTTTCGCTTTATTTGTCAATTCCCTTTGCTGGCTTATCTTTAGCACCACATATTTGATTGGTTTATATACATATTTATTTATTCATTTTATATATGGAGTGCAGCATATATATCAGTTTTTTTAGGTGTATTATTTGGTATTTAACATTTAGGCACATATATTAATTGTTTATCACTGGATAGGATAAACGGAGGGTAAAATCCTTCACAGTAATAATTAAAAGATATATATTTTTTCACTGCTATAATAAGAGTGGTAGAACACAAATTTGTTTAGGAGTTAGCGCAATCAACACTTTTTTCTTTTTCCTGTCAGCGTAAAGCCTCGTACACACAACAAAACTGGATTTTTTTTCTGAAGGATGTTGGCTCAAACTTGTCTTTCATACACACGGTCACACAAATGTTGACCCAAAATTCCGAACGTGAGAATGCGGTGACGTACGACAAGCTGAGAAAAAGGAAGTTTAATAGCCAGTGCGGCTCCTTCTGCTTGATTCTGAGAATGCGTGAACTTTTGTGCGACGGACTTGTGTACACACGATCGGAAATTAGATCAAGTTTTGTTGGCGGAAAATTTGAGAACCTGCTCTCAAACATTTGTGGGCGGAAATTCCAACAGCAAATGTTCAATGGAGCATACACACGGTCGGACTTTCCGACAACAAGCTTACATCGAACATTTGTTGTCAGAAAATCCGATCATGTGTACGGGGCATAACAGTCCCATGAGGATGGATTATCAACATCAAATTCCTCCATGTGTCCCAGAGAAGCCATGCTGGATATATTTATAGATGTGTCTCTAAAACACAAGTTCCGATTCTTCATTCAAGCTGCATGTGTTTCTGCAGTGTCCATTCACTGAGATCCCATCCTCGTCGCCAGTTTTGTGTATTCAAAATGAATTTGAAGCATAGACATGGACAGGCATTCACAGGACTTCTTTACTTACTCACACACAGGAATACAGGAACCATAGATGCTAAAGAAATACGTAGCTCTACCCAGAAATATACACAAGTGAACATATTTACAATGCTTCCCCCTACTGGATGGAGAGCAGTCTAACACACTAATACATAACATACACATAGTGTTTCTGCTACATGCCTCATGCCACAGTAAATCATGGCTATGTGTTACATGCAGAATATCATACTTCCATTACATGCAGTGTTCTTTCTATGACCAGTGCCTCATGCCTTCTCAGTGATGTGAAGGACATCATGATTCTGTCCTAAACGCACTGTTTTATGCCTATGAGGTGTGTCTTGCCTCTCTGTTTCAGTCTGTGAAAGCATTTCAACTCTTTGTCTCTGTTAGACATGTGCGATTCATTTAATTACAAACTGAAATTCGTACAAAAATGTCATTATTCAGAGATTCAGATATATCCAAATCTCCGTATCACAATAATAACAAATTTCAACGAATCCAAAATAAATTATTACGAAAACAACAAACTTATCAGTTTTCATTCGAATGTCATAACGCAATAGTTTGGGCCTTTTGTTAACCACTTGACATCCGCGCTATGGCCGAATGACGGCCACAGCGCAGATCTCAATTCCCGGGAGGCCGTCATATGACGGCCTCCCCTGTGCACACTCCCTGGGCGCGCCCTACAGGGCACGTGCTGAGCGCACTGTGATCACTGAGTCACTGAGAATTTTTTTATAACAAAATTAAAAAAAAATATATATATATACTTTTTTTAAATTCGGTCTTTTTAAATTTTTTTAACGAAAAATAAAAATCGCAGAGGTGATCAAATACCACCAAAAGAAAGCTCTATTTGGGGGGGAAAAATTATAAAAAATTTCATTTGGGTACAGTGTTGTATGACCGCGCAATTGTCATTCAAAGTGCGACAGCGCTGAAAGCTGAAAATTGGTCTGGATAGGAGGGGGTTTAAGTGCCCAGTAAGCAAGTGGTTAATGTTTGGAGCATCCAAAAATAACGTAACTACGTAAAGAATGATCCAAATTGATTTGGATCCTTTCGTTTTGGTTGGATTAGGGCAGCGCGGTAGCCTTGGATAATCAGACAATCTTTTTGCATTAACATTTTTCATTGTTATTTAACCACTTGCTTACTGGGCACTTAAACCCCACTCCTGCCCAGACCAATTTTCAGCTTTCATTGCTGTCACAGTTTGAATGACAATTGCGCGGTCATGCAACACTGTACCCAAGTGACATTTTTGTAATTTTTTTCCCCACAAATAGAGCTTTCTTTTGGTGGTATTTGATCACCTCTGGGTTTTTAATTTTTTGTAAAAATAATGAAAAAAGACCGAAAATTTAGATACAAAACCGTTTTATAGTTATACAATTTTGCAAACAGGTAATTTTTCTCCTTCATTGATGTACGCTGATGAGACTGCACTGATGGGCACTGATAGGCTGCATTGATAGGCACTGGTGGGCACTGAGAGGTGGCACTGGTGGGCACTGAGAGGTGGCACCGACAGGCACTGAGGGGTGGCACTGAAGGGCATTGATAGGTGGCACTGAAGGGCACTAATAGGTGGCACTGATAGGTGGCAGTGATGGGCACTGATGGGTGGCAGTGATGGACAGTGATGGGCACTGGTAGGTGACTCTGATAGGCAGCACTGCTAGGTGGCACTGAGGAGGCAATGATTGGCACCACTGGTGGGCATTGATAGGTGACACCCTTGGGCGTTGATAGTGGGCACTGGCAGGTGGCACTGGCAGGCGGTATTGGTTGGCACAGATGATGCTGCTGTGCCTCTTCCTCTTCGGGAAAGATGTCCCTTACACAGAAGCCGGTGATCGGCTTTTTTTCACCTCACAGGATCGGCCCCTTACTCCGATCTGTGATCACCCGAGTCTTATTGTAAAACTGTAATGGAGTCCACTTTGGAGTCTATTTTAACCCTCACAGCGCTGGCGGGAAGTGTCAAAAGACCAGGCTGATCCTCTCCCATGAGCAATGAGACTTGCAGGTGTAATGTAGGGTAGATTATTGGGCACCAGACACTTCTTGAATGCAAAAAGATTGTATTTCTCTTAACAGAACTTTGGGTTATGGCTAGAACACCCTTAGCAAGTTGCAATGTTAATTAGAAGACTCTGAGACTTCTACAGGAAGACATCCATGCAGAGAAAGGCATCCAGCAAGAAGTAGTATCCTCCCGAAGCATCACCCCCGCTTCTCTGCTGGGTCTCCAGCTTGGCACTCCAGATACTTCTCAAGTAGGGATGAGCTGAACACCCCCGGGTTCGGTTCGCACCAGAACCTGCGAACGGACCGAAAGTTCGCAAGAACCGTTAGAACCCTATTAGTTACAATGGACGCAAACGTTCGAAATCTAAAGTGCTAATTATAACGGCCAATATGCATGTTATTGTTATAAAACAGGCTTGGGACCCGGGTCCTGCCCCAGGGGACATGTATCCATGCAAAAAGAAGTTTTAAAAACTGAAGTTTTTTCTGGAGCAGTAATTTTAATGATGCATAAAGTGAAAAAAAAAAAGGTGAAATATTCCTTTAAATATGGTACCTGGGGGGTGTCTAAAGTATGCCTGTGAAGTGACATGTGTTTCCCGTGTTTAGAACTGTCCCTGCAAAAAATGACATTTGTAAAGGAAAAAAATAAGCCATTTAAAACTGCTTGTGGCTTTAATGTCATGTCTTGTCCTGGCAATATGGATGAAAATCTTTGAGAAAAATGGCATGGCTACCCCATCCCCCCCCCCTACCCCAGCCTATTACCAGCCCCTTTGGGTCTTGTATGGATATTAAGGGGAACACTGCACCCAAAATAAAACCCTATACCTAAAACCCTATATACTCTGAACCGCAGTATACAGGCGGTGGAAACAAGACAGGGACTGTAGGTATATACTGTATGTATGTATGTATGTATGTATGGACTGTTGGTGTATACTGTGCTGTGCTGGAGGCACACAAAACACACTAACTCCTGCAGATGTCTGTCTTAAGTCACAACAGGGCAGATACAGTGTAAGGTGGTTTAGTGTGCTACTGCTGTGCTATACTCACACACACACACTAACTCCTGCAGATGGCTGGATTGGTAGAGAACAGCACTAAGGAGAACACACTACCCCTGCCTATTTTTCCTCTATCCCTACACTTTCCCCACAAGCAAAGGCTGAGAAGAATACACTATCCCTGCCTATTTTTCCTCTTTCCCTACATTTTCCCCACACAGAAATGATTCACATATAGTGTGTACATGTACAGTACACTGTCACTGTTCCTCAAGCCGGAACACACTACATAGGGCCGCCGGCGCGGCGTCCTTATATAGTGTGGGGCGTGTACTAAACCCCCTGAGCTATAATTGGCCACAGGCATCCTGCCTGTGGCCAATTATTGCTCTCCTCGCTGCTGGCTCTTTGATTGGCCAAGCAAGCGGGGTCACAGTGCATGCTTGGCCAATCATCAGCCAGCAATGCACTGCGACTGGCGCAGTGCATTGTGGACCGTTCGCACCACACAAATTTGATGCAAACGCCCCTCAGAGTTCTGCCCTAGACGAGCGGACGAACGGCCGATGTTCGATTCGAACATGGGTTCGAATCGAACACCGGGACCATCCCTATTCTCAAGCTTCACCCCACTGGCCTGCTCGGTCCCTGGCTTGACACACAAGGCTGCTCTGCAAGCGTCACCTCCACTGGTTGGGTCCCTGGCTTGATACCTGCTGAAGTTTCCCGATTCTTCACCGTCCTTGGTTGGTGAGAATTCTGCTCCGGTACTTGCTTCAGCTACTGACTGTGGTCTTTGGTAATAAGGTGTATGGCCCCTTAGTGGCAACAGCTTCTCCTCTACCTCCGACCATGACAGGTTCTCCGCCCAGCAGAACCGGCACTTCTGAACCGGCACCCTGCACTGCTCTCTTGCTTCTGGATAGGCCCTCAGACAGCCTAGCAGCCAGATGTGCCTGGGATAGGCCCAAACTCCAGTCTAGCAGCCCGGGCAATACAACACACGTCCACCCAGACATCCGTCCGGGTGGCACAGAACGCCGATCACATGACTCCACCCAAATATATAGGTTCTCCCAGCAGGCCAAGGGATTTAAGAAAACCCCTGTCCATTGGCTGAGACACCCCATATACCCATAATCTGACCTTGCAGTGCCCTTGTCTTATCTAATGCCAACAAGTGCCCAGCCACTTGACGGCAAAAGAGAGAAGTGCAGCAATTACAGACTTAGAGTGAAATAAATTTTTCCTCAACAATTAGCTAAGGTAGCTAGCTATACCTGGCAGGTAAATTCAGGAGCAACACTGCTTAAACACCAGGGTGCTACACTAATATATCCCACCAATTGTAACAAGATATTCCCTTTACCTGTCAGTGGTCATAATGTTATAGCTAATCGGTGTATAAGCCATCTCAGACTCTATTTAAGCACACCCCTTCAAGCCATGCCCAATATTTAGTGCAAGTAAACCACGCCCACATTTTGCAGCATTTTCTTCTTTTGCATGTCTGGGGCCCAATTTCTGGCTCTGCACACAGACCCACTGATTTCATTGATTCAGTGATTTATATGCCTCTGTTGTAAATTTTTAAAATACATTTTTCCACAATGCTTATAGCTAGAAAGGAGAGTGGCAGCCTGTGCTTTTAATACTTGTTCAGATCATGTACAGTGCCTTGAAAAAGTATTCATAACACTTGAAATTTTCCACATTTTGTTATGTTACAACCAAAAACGTAAATGTATTTTATTGGGGTTTTATGTGATAGACCAACACAAAGTGGCACATAATTGTGAAGTGGAAGGAAAATGATAAATGGTTTTCAATTTATTTTTTACAAATAAATATCTGAAAAGTGTGGCATGCATTTGTATTCAGCCACCTTTATTTACTCTGATACCCCTATCTAAAATATAGTGGAACGGATTGCCTTCAGAAGTCACCTAATTAGTAAATAGAGTCCACCTGTGTGTATTTTAATATCAGTATAAATACAGCCCTCAGAGGTTTGTTGGAGAACCTTAGTGGACAAACAGCATCATGAAGGCCAAGGAACACACCAGACAGGTCAGGGATAACATTGTGGAGAAGTTTAAAGCAGGGATAGGTTATAAATAAAATATCCCAAACTTTGAACATCTCACGGAGCACTGTTCAATCCATCATCTGAAAATGGAAAGAGTATGGCACAACTGCAAACCTACAAAGACATGACCATCCACCTAAACTGACAGGCCGGACAAGGAGAGAATTAATCAGAGAAGCAGCCAAGAGGCCCATGGTAAACCATGGAAGAGCTGCAGAGATCCACAGCTCAGGTGGGAGTATCTGTCCACAGATCAACTATTAGTCGTGCTCTCCACAAATCTGGCCTTAGAAGAGTGGCAAGAAGAAAGCCATTGTTGAAAGAAAGCCATAAGAAGTCCTGTTTGCAGTTTGCAAGAAGCCATGTGGGGGACACAGCAAACATGTGGAAGTAGGTGCTCTGGTCAGATAAGACCAAACATGAACTTATTGGCCTAAAAGAAAAACGCTATGTGTAGCAGAAAACTAACACTGCACATCATCTTGAACACTTCATCTCCACTGTGAAACATGGTGGTGGCAGCATCATGTTGTGGGGATGCTTTTCTTAAGCAGGGACAGGGAAGCTGGTCAGAGTTGATGGGAAGATGGATGGAGTCAAATACAGGGCAATCTTAGATGAAAACCTGTTATGCCGCGTACACATGGTCGGAATTCTCGTCGGAAAGCGCTCTGATGGTTTTCCCGTCGGAATTCCGACGGAATTACGCTAAAACTGTCTTGCCTACACACGGTCACACCAAATTTTGACGGTCAATAACACCACGCCTTAAAAAACGTTCGACTGCACTATAAAAGGGAAGTTTAATGCTTCTGAGCATGCGTCAAATTGTTTCCGAGCATGCGTCGGAATTTTGCGTGTCAGAATTGCATACACATGATCGGAAAATCCGATAGAAAGGTTTTCCATCGGAAAAATTAAGAACAGGTTCTCAATCCAAAGTCCGTCGGAAATTCCAACAGAAAAAGACCGATGGGCATACACACGGTCGGAAAATCCAATGAAAAGCTCCCATCTGACTGTTTCCATCGGAAATTCCGACCGTGTGTACGCGGCATTAGAGTCTGCACAAGATTTGAGACAGGGGCAGAGGTTCACCTTCCAGCAGGACAACGACCCTAACCATACAGCCAGAGCTACAATGGAATGGTTTAGATCAAAACATATTCATGTGTTAGAATGGCCCAGTCAAAGTCCAGACCTAAATCCAATTGAGAATCTGTGGCAAGACCTGAAAATTGCTGTTCACAGAAGCTCTCCATCCAATCTGACAGAGCTTGAGCTGTTTTGCAAAGAAGAATGGGCAAAATTTGCACTCACTAGATGTGCAAAGCTGATAGAGACATCCCCAAAAAGACTTGCAGCTGTCATTGCAGCAAAAGGTGGTTCTAGAAAGTATTGACTCAGGGGGGCTGAATACAAATGCACGCCACACTTTTTATATATTTATTTGTAAAAAAAATTGAAAACCATTTATCATTTTCATTCCACTTCACCATTATGTGCCACTTTGTATTGGCCTATCACATAAAATTCCAATAGAATACATTTATGTTTTTGGGTGTAACATGACAAAATGTGGAAATTGCATAGGGTATGAATACTTTTTCAAGTCACTGTAAATATTAAAATTAACATAACCTGGGCAATTTTTTTGCACTTCTTTATGATCACCGTAGGGGAGTATTAACAGCATTACAGCACAGTGATCCTGTCCTGAGAATATAAAAGCTTGGCAGTAGTATACAAGCAGGTTACTAAAGGGACATGTGTGGTTATGATATGCTCATAGTTTATACGCCTCATACACATGGGTGCCCCGGGTCATTTGATGTAAAATTCGGGTGTATTTCCCATGCAGTCCACGGACATAAATCTATACACATGTGAGTGTTTACACAAGTACTTACGTACAGTATACCCACAATACAGCCATTGATTTTTATAGGCAGTGTTATGCAGCTGCTCCTGAGCAGAGGAACATGCCCAGATTGTATGCCATATGGTCCCAGGTGCCCCTGTACATGTGGTCATATCATTATATCTTAACAAAAAATAATTAATTGGCATTATGTGAACTCACTCCTGAAATAAGTTTCCCCATAAAATGCTAGAAATGGTAATGCCTACAAATTACCACAAGATGTCAGTAAATAGCTGATAAATGCTTGCTTTTGCGCATTAATAACTGCAGCACTGGTCAATAGAAAGCAAAAAAAAAAAAAATCTGCTGGTGTCCAGCTGGGGTACTTCTGGTCTCTTCCTTTCCCAGAGGAGGTAAAATGAAATGTATTCAAAGTGAGGGAAAATCACCTGATATGCCTGGTACACATTATCGTACAGATGATCGTCCATTTTTCTTTGCATGCTAATCTTCTTTTTTTTTTAAAGATATTTTTATTAAACTTTTGTGTCAACATACACATACAACAGGTAGAAACGTTGGTGATTCACAGCATTATAATATTACATATGTACACTAAAGTACATAATAAACTGCTTTCATTTATCATGTCTCCTGTATTCACTAATATGAGTTACCATGAAAGTTCAGTATATAATTCTTTAAATGTATGACCATCAGGTGGGTGTGTGCCCCATTTTTGTATATTTCCTCTGTTGGGGCCACTACCTATCTGGCTATTTGTCTCGAGGAAGGGTTAAAGGGCTGGGCAGCCATTTATTCCAGATTTTGTAAATGGTTATGTTTTTTTTCCTAACCTCTAATGTAAGTTTATATAGGGGTATCGCATCATTGATTAGTTGTAGCCACAGAGATTTCAGAGATGTCTGTGACCCCTTCCATGACAATAGTATGGTTTTCCTTGCATAAAAGTATACGAAGGAGCCTTTTGGCATGGGTTGAGAATGTGGAGATCCCCAAAAATTCCCAGCAGGCAATTCTTGGGGTGCAGAATATTTGGGAGGCCTATTGCTGATGAGGTGAAAGTCCCCACTTCTGTCCAAAAGTGCTGGACTATTGAACAGGTCCAGAAACAATGTACAAAATCTGCCTCTTGGCAACAATCAATGCAATTTTAATCGCACTGATCACTGTATTAATGCCAATAGTCCCAAAAATGTGTCAAAATTGTCTGACGTGTCTGCCATAATGTCGCAGTCACGATAATAAACGCTGATCGCTGCCTTTACTAGTAAAAATAAAATGTATTAATAAAAATGCCATAAAACTATCCCCTATTTTGTACACGCTATAACTTTTGCGCAAACCAATCAATATACGCTTATTGTGATTTTTTTTTACCAAAAATATGTAGAAGAATACGTATCGGCCTAAACTGAGGGAAACATTTTTTTTTATATATTTTTGGGGGATATTTATTATAGCAAAAAGTTAAAAATAATGCGTTTTTTTTTTTTTCAAAATTGTTGCACTTTTTTGTTTATAGCGCAAAAAATAAAAAAACACAGAGGTGATCAAATACCACAAAAAGAAAGCTCTATTTGTGAGAAAAAAAGGACAACAATTTTGTTTGGGAGCCATGTCACACAACTGCGCAATTGTCAGTTAAAGCGAAGCAGTGCTGAATCGCAAAAAGTGGTCTAGTCTTTGGCCAGCCAAATGGTCTGGGGCTTAAGCAGTTAAAGGGGACAGCAAATTTACACTGTTATACAAGCTATACACTTACTACTTTACATTGTAGCAAAGTGTAATTTCTTCAGTGTTGTCACATGAAAAGATATAATAAAATATTTACAAAAATGTGAGAGGTGTACTCACTTTAGTGCGATACTGTATGAGCGTGGTAGATCAAAGTCAGCCCGCATCTGTTGGAAGGATTTAAATCCCTGTGAGTCATATGGATGGCACAGGTATTTAACTCCTTTGGTGTACCACTGTTGAGGGTCAGGCAAAGAGTACAGTTCTTTATAATTGGAGTTAAACCACAGAGGGTTATTAGGGGACTTTGACCATGGTTCTTTTGTAATGGTAGAGACAATCATTTTAAACAGAGATAGTGAAGTATTTAGCATAGTTGTGCCTGGGCGAGCTGGTGCCTGACCTCTGTATATGATATTATGGAGCATCTCTAATGAGGAGACAATGTCTCCTTCAGTAGACGTGCAGGCGTTAGCTGCAGCAGGGTGTAGCCAGTCGTGGATATGCACCAGTTGGGAGGCTAAATAATATAGATAGAAGTTGAGGAATGCTAATCCCGCCAGGTGTGCCGGTAGCCGTAGGGTCTCCAATGCCACTCTGGGAGACTTACCATTCCACAGAAATGCCGTGCATAAGGTGTCAATCCGTTTGAAGTTAGATCTAGGTATCCTACATGATGCATTAGCTAGGATATATAACAGTTTGGGTAAATAGATCATTTTCAGGACGGTAGCGCTTTCCATTAAATCTAAGGGAAGGTCCATCCATTGTTTAGTCTAAGCTAGTAGTTGGGTCAGCAAGGGACACAAGTTGTTTTCAATATATATGGATAAGGGTAATTGCACTATGACCCCTAAGCATCTGAAAGAGGACACCACTTGTAGTTTGGAGTCCGGGTGTATCTGCACTGCTGCATCTGGGTCCAGGGGAAAAAGGTTAGATTTGTCCCAATTCACCCTGAATCCAGAGTAATCACCAAATGTATCTATTTTTAGTAACAGTGTCTTTAATGAGTCCTGAGTGTCAGCTAGGTATACTAAGGTGTCATCCGCATATAGCGAAATCCGCTCTTCTATAGTTGAGATGGGAAGACCTTTAATCTGTTGAGAGCAGTGAATGCATACTGCCAGCGACTCCATGGCCAGAGCAAAAAGGGTGACAGTAGGCACTCCTGCCTAGTGCCCCTAGTAATGGAGAAAGTGTCTGTAGTGCAAGAGTTTTGCATGCTAATCTGATACCAAAAATGATGAGTTTCCTAAAGTGATGAAAATTCTCGTATGACAGAATAAAAATTTGGAAGTGATATAATGTGTTGTAGTGTATTTGTATTGTATTTTTGAACCACAACTGTACTGATTAAACAAAA
Source organism: Lithobates sylvaticus (assembly GCA_028564925.1). Lineage (NCBI taxonomy): Eukaryota > Metazoa > Chordata > Amphibia > Anura > Ranidae > Lithobates > Lithobates sylvaticus. The sequence continues at coordinate 183,043,751 of CM053033.1, read as the reverse complement.
ATATTACGATCAGGCATCGTACAAGAACATTTTTCGTACTTATGAATTGTCATAATCGGCTCTCGAAAGCTGTGTACTAGTAATCAGATTATTGTACGATCGTTTAGAAATTGGTATTTTTTTGTACGGTTTTCTGATCGTGTGTACAAGCCATTAGACATTGTTCCTGACGGCTCCATGTCACCACAGCTGGGTATAGGCTTTGCCCCCCATGCCTCCAGGACTTAACTCATAGAAATTTGAGCCCACCTACAGCCTTTGTGTTCTTCTTTTTTCCTCCTAAGCGCAGGACCTAGTGATGCTCCTCTACCTGGCTGGTCTAAAGGGCTGGCCGTCCGTCCATGTGTGGATTAGAATGGACGTAGTCCCTGGTGTCTCGGCTGAATGACCCATAATCCAGGGAGCCCTGCTGCTGGTCCTCGGGCGGCTTTTATCAGGGCTAACAACCTTATCTAAACCTTTCATCTGATTTCTAAATTGCTGCATTTGTAAATTCCAAAAGCCAATATAAAGGAATAATAGTGGTAAAAAAGCACTTGTGGGTTTAACCAATCTTGTTTTTTTGTACCATTCTCCTTTAAGGGGCGAGGCAAGGGGTGTGTTCTATGCCTGCATACTTTTGCTGATAGGTGTCCCTCATTCCCATCTCAAAAAGTTGGGAGGTATGTCCTTTCATTTATAAAAATTTAGTTTGAAGTCAAGTTGTGAGACTTGATGGATACCAATGTGTCCGGCATTCATTCATGTAGGTTTGATCTTGTGCGTTAGTCATTTTATTATAGAGCCTAGCAGGTTATAATATCTGCGGTGGTTTCCAGACATCGTTGGCTTTATTTTCCACATGCCCTGCTATCCTGTACAAGGTGAATTAGCTGCTTAACACAGTTTTGGTGTAGCAGGCATTGCATAACGTGCTGGACCAACTGGTGGGAGCAGGAGCATATTTGGAATTATGGTGTTGGCAAATATGGTTCTTAGTTAACTATCCACAGAACAGTATAGGGATAGGGGACTGTGAATTCCAGGGCCGGCGCTACCACTAGGCGAACTAGGCAGTCGCCTAGGGTACACTGCCACCTAGGGCACAGCCACGCCCCCTGCAAGGGAGGAAGTGGGGAAGCATGTGGCAAAAGTGACAAGCTGGCAGAAGAAGGAAGTGAGTGGTGCACCGTGCAGAAATTAGTTCCTGTGCCCCAGAAAACCCATCCACCTGCTTCCCCCTCCCTCCTCCGATGGCTGCTCCTCTGCTCTCTGTGTGCAAGTGACGGCTGGGAAGTGCAAATGTCCTTGGTGGAGAGGATCCATTCCCCACACTGCTCCGTCCACTCCACCTTCAGCATGCATGCAGCCAGCCCTGAACAGCTACACACCTCTCCCGAGTCAAGCCCCTCCTGTGTACTCCGTCCAATCCACCTCAAGCATGTCTGCCCCGATCAGCTTCACAGTTCTCCCGAGTCCCGCCCAATTCTGTGTGCTCTGTCTGTGAAAGGGAGATTAAAAGAAGCAACCAACAGCCACAATGAAAAACTGCTGAATGAGCCAGTGAGCCCCCTTTCACTAGCCAGACCCCACTTCCCTCTCCCTGACACTCTCCCTCTCTCTTTTTCTTTCTCTGTCCCCCCCCCCCCCCCCCTTCTCTCCTTGCTAGCACTGAAAGTAGCTTTACTCCAGTCTATAGTTTATCTCCTGCTTTAACTCTTTCCTTCCCATCATCTATCTATACATTGATGTATAACAGAATTACTTGATTAACTTTATCCACTTAGAGTGGTATTAAAGCAAAGCAAAATATTTATTATACTGCAGCTTAACAATTCTTAGATGGGTGGCTGTATTTGTTTTATTTTTTGTTTTTAAGTTTTCTCTTTTATTTTCACCTGGTGATCCTGCTAGTAAGTCTGTTGCTTTTCAAAAGAATGAGCTGTCTTGCAGATGTAGCAGTTAGAGGGTTAAACCAACCATTTAACACTGGCAAAGGGAGTGGAGTCAGAGGCAAAGTCGAGGGGAATGCAAAATGAGGTTTCGCCTAGAGTGTCAAAAATCCTTGCACCGGTCCTGGTGAGTTTGGGGGGAGGGAGGGGGTATTTAGGTGGAACTTAGGACCTAGGGTAGAGTGGGAGCCTAGGGGTAGTGGGGGATTTTGGAGTGGGGGGTTGGGAGATTGTGTTTTTTTCTGGGAGAGATCAGTCATCACTGAGGGGAGTGTTGACTTTTTTGTACTGCATTTTATTGTATACCATAGTTGTCTTTTGGTAGCTTAAGCAGGTGCTATATGCTTTTGTGGTGCTTTTTGGTCAGAAGGAAGAATGCCCTTACAATGGTCGTCAAAATGCCACTTTTACAGGCAAAAAGATTATCGGTGCCATGCAGCTTATTCTGCAAGTGGTGTTGTCTCTGGATCAGTCACATCTCAAGGAACCAATAGCAACTTCGGAAGGAACCCTAGTTGAGAATGGTTGAATTAGAGAAAGAAAAATTTTACTTCTAAAAGGAAGTCTATCTTTATAAAAACATGAATTGAACACTACAGTACACAATACTTCAGTAATTATATAAATTAACCTGTTTCTACTAAGTCTGTCAGTGTTCTACATCAGGGTGCATGCACCTGATGTAGAACACAGGCATATAAAAATACAATTTAAATGGATCGAGAACAAAACATGGAATCCACTTTCCGATAGCAACATGTGTTAATGATAATCACTGATTCGCCAGCTGGGACGGGATACCTCCAAAGCTCAAATAAGTCAAAATGTGAAGAAAAGAAAAATGGAACAAGTTAATGTCCTAAAGAAGAGCTATAAGAAGGATCAGCCACGGAATGTCAAATTGGAAAATAGCTTTATTGAGATTACAAGTGTAAAATATGGCCACTACAAATGTTGGATAACCATAGCAGTGGAGCCATCCCCCCCAGTATACCCAATAATAAAAGCACATACAGACAAAAATGACAACGTTGTCCCCAATATGGCGCAAACCACAGAGCTCCACTCACACACACATACAGGAACCAGCTATAAAGGGAATGAAGCTGCTATCAAAGAAGAGGGGGCGGTGCTTGCTCTTGATCCCGAGTAATGTTACAACAGATAAGTCGGCTATATTTGAGCATATGGTTGTGCCACATCCAATATTATAGAAGAAAAAAACAAAATCCCCTGGTGGTGGACTTTAAAGGCACAGAATTGTGAAGGAAAAATGTATCTAATATGAAAAATGTTTATTCAATATGAAAAATACAAAACATGTATAAAAAACACATAAAAATGTGATAGAACGAATTTTACAGTGTTGTCATCAAAACATAGTACAAGTAGTAAACTAGTAATTCTTTCACCCAACGCGTTTCAGAGTAAATGTGTAGCTCTCCTTTTTCAGGGGTGTAATTTGAGCAAGAATACTTAGTATTCTAAAGCAGAATTGAAAAAAATGACATAAGTATACAAATGTGTAGCAATGTAACACTGTACATACATATAGTGAGATAACAGACATAAATGAGTGGAAAAATGATAGAGAAATTCACTTACATATAATGGGATGACATAAAAACATATGGATGCGCAAAAGATTGCTTCCAGTTTGCTTAAGCCGGAAATTCAACACAAAAGGCGTGCCTCAAAAAAAAAGGAGGTGCCTGGCCCAAGAATGCTGGCCCAGCTTCCCTTGCACAACACCAACCCGGGAGGAGGGAAGCCAGAGGACCCACTGAGGCCAACGAGGGGAAAAGACCCTGGAATCATGAAATGAATCAATAAGTGCATAATTTTAATTAGCATTACATTTATTAATTCCTAAGGAAGTAAAAAACCTTCATAGGTGTGTAAAGCATAAGATGCATGTATGCAAATGTATGCAAATGTTGAAAAATATCTAAAATGTTTATAATATATGTTCCAAATAGATACCTGCAGATGGTACGTGAAAATCACTTGACTGCACAGTTGTTGTATAAAACACAGTAACCGCTTGGCTAATATAGAGCTGCATTTAGAGGCATAAAAAATGAAGGGGGCGTGGTTTGGCTCCGCTCTGTGATGGTCGCCTGAACAGAACTCTCCTCCACCACGAAGCTCTAATCAAACAGTACATGGACCAAACGAACCATTTCAACATCACAACTATGGGGAAAAACGACCACAACCCCTCGGCATCCCGCAGCCTCAAAGAGCCACTCTCGCAATCCATGGGAAACATTCCAGCAATGTTCCATATGGCCATGGGAGAAGGCCATGCGGTCTCCGAAATGGAGCAGGCCTGCTCTCTTAACTCCCACGCCTCAACACAATGGGATAGCGGAAGCTCAGCTGCTCCAGCTATACAATCCCTCTGCCTCACAGACCTTCAGGTGGTAGTATCGGACATCAAACCTACACTCTCTGCCAATATCACCGACCTGAAAAATGACATCCACTCAATAGCTGCTTGGATGGGAACAATGGAACAGACTGTGACCCGCCATGCGGACACCATCAGCCAAGTGCAACGGTCATCAAACTTGTCCCACATTCTTGAAATCCACAGACATCTGGAGGACCTTGATAATCGCAGCCACCGCCATAATATCCGAAGCAGAGGGATCCCAGAGTCTGTGGATCAACAACACATTGAACAGACTGTAGCTGGTATGTTTAATGATTTGCTGGATAGACCTGCTGATGCTCGCATAGAAATGGAAAGAATTCACAGAGCGCTCAGACCAAGGGTCTGTGAGAATGATCCACCCAGGGAAATAATATGCTGCCTAGTACATTTCCCATTAAAAGAGGCTATCCCCTGCTGGATCAACTCTGCATGAGAGGAATCCCATATAGGTGTAAGTTCCCCTTCTGTTTGTAAGCCACGTGGAGAAGTCACACTGCCCAGCTCCACACCCCTGAGGATCTACAGGCATTCTGCGATACATTGAACATACCCTTAATAGAAGTCCCGGAGTGGTACAGCTCATTCTCCATCCCAGAAACCTGGATTGAGGTATCCAACAATTCTACCCCAAGAGCGCGGAACAAAGAGACCGACTCACTCTTTCAAAACACAAAGGTGGAATAGCATTCCCTGATCTACGACGCTACTATTGGGCAACACACCTGGCCCGCATTTTGGACTGGAACATCCACCACACTGTAAAAGACTGAGTCACCCTAGAACACTCAATACCTCCCCAAAGTTTGAGATCAGAACCATGACTACACCCACGACATGTACTCTTTCAAACAAAGCGTCACCCCTTAATAGGTCCCACACTAGAAGTATTTCATAACTCGACCAAAGCTACTAATCCCACTCCCTGGCTAAGTGCACTTACCCCATTACGTGCAAACCCAGACTTCCCCCGGGCACTAATGACAATTTCCTTGTACAAATTTGGCCCCATAGAGATGTACTGGTTACACACAAGTTTAACAAAGGCGTACTCATTTCAATAGAGGACCTTAATGTTAAATTGTCAGTACATGACACTATCCTCTCTGTCACATCTGATAATGTAGACTACTCTCCTGCAGTATACCTGCTTCATCATACCACCATTCCCAAAAAGCGATATCTTAAATCACTAACAATGTTCATGATAAACATAGCAAGACACTGCATCCCATGCCATTGGCACTTTCCAATTGCCCCAACGAAAGAGGAGTGGTATCATAGAATCAACAATATAGAAAAAATTTAAGAACTTTTCAGTATCTCACATGAAAAGATACCCAAATTTACATCAACCTGGTACACTTGGCAACACTTTAAAACAACAGAGGTATATCAAGCGAATGACGGATGAGTTCTTCTCATCATAACACCTTTACTGAAAATAGAAAAGTATAAACACTTTACATGTTGCTACCTATCCTGGTCCCTTTCATGATCCTCTAGGATAATCAGGACCAACATACCCACGTCTTATGCTCTTAACCCAAACTAGTTCTTTATTGATCTGTTGCAGCGTGGCTTGAGAGAGAGAGTCTGGAACTACCCTTCTTTTCTCCTTCCCTCCTTCCCTTTCCTTTCTCCATATACCTTTTCTTGAGCTACGTTCTACATCTATAACTACAATTTATTATAGTGCCAAAAAATAAATAAATAATAAATTAAAAATAATATTCATAAAATCGAACATAGCATAAGGATATGTATAAAAATCTGTTAATCTAACTCTGCATATGGTAAATACTTCTTGATGCTGAATTATCATTAAAATGTTTACCCGGTTTCATTATTTTGGCTCCATATGCTAGATGTAGAAACTTAAAAGTTCATATGTTTAAATATACTACTTGTTAATTCATGCTGTACTTTTGACAAGATTTGCGAAATGATATATCTTTGCATGTCTTATTCACCTTTGATAAAAACTTATTAAAAAAAAATGAAAAAATGCATCAACATTTTTTTTTCTTCCCATGTGCATGAGGTTATATAAGTTATATAGTGCCCCTACCCTGGGTTAGCTAAATTTAGTAAATGGCTTCGCTGTAGCCAGCTAAGTTGCTATTTATCTTTTTGGTCTGCTTGGGTTTTTCCCTAAACATGGTGGCTGATTGCTCCTACCTTCTGCTGGAGAAATTTCCAAGCAATAGAGTGGGAAGACCAACCACTGGAGTTATGAATCACTATCTGACCCTAGCCAATCCCTGGGAGGCTGACCCCGAAAGTGTGGTTGGGGAAAATATATATATTTGATTGGGTCTGAACAGTCTCTCTCTCCCTTGGGGCTTCTCCCCCGCCAGGGGAAACATGATGCTACTGCTACTAGGCCTCAAAGAGATGCTATAGGCTAAGAGCCTGAACAAAACTTGCCTGTGGATGCTGGGCTGGAACGGTGGGGTGTTGCTCTTGTAGTTCCAGGTATGGAAGTAGTTTTTGAGCATGAGATGCCAGAGGTTTCTGCTTAAGGACTGTGACTGTTTGCATAGGGTTACAGATTTACTGGTTGTCCCCTCTTTATCAGTGTTTTTTGAGGCTGCTCCTACTACTGGGATGAGATATTCAGTAAGCTGTCCTCAAAGATTTGTGAGTGCCTTGGGAATCCTGCACCCTCAACCCCTCTCCCTGCATTTTTTGTTCAAGACCTGCGATAAATCTTAAAAAGACCTTAAGCCAGGGTTCACACTATTGCGATGCAGGAAACAGCGCGATTCCAGTGCCGGGTTCCTGCATCGTATCTCCCTCGCAGGCAGTTCACACTGCCCTCTGTGAACTGCTGCGGGTGTCAATACAAAGTTAATGATCCCGTAGTTTTAAAATGGATAAAATGGTTGGATTTTCTGCCAACAGCCTGTCATTACACAATTCTTGTCAGAAAATCCGATCGTGTTTATGAGGCTTTAGTCAGACTAATTCCTGTGTCCATATTGAGCCCCTGGCATCCTAGGCCCAAACTGCTTGTGGAACCTTGACTTCTGCCCAAGTCAGGATTATGCAATGCCCCTATTGGTGCCAAACTCAACCCCCCCCCCCCCCCCCAATTGTCAAATGCCAGAATGCAAGTGGGCAGTAGAGGCTTTGGCAGATGACAGCTGAATGACAGGAGCCAGGACTTAGCACTAAAATCGAGGAAGGATATAAAAAGAGGAGGAATATCAATTTAGGAGAGAAGTCCATGATCCTTGTACATCCTGGGCTTTGGCAAAACTCCAACTATCCCTCATTTGGAAACATGTCCCTTATTTGAGACAATTTAAATACATTTGGGTGCTGCAGACCAACAATAATATTGCTACCTTTATCTAACTGATGAACTGCTGCATGCTCGCTAATATATTTAATTTCCATTAATATGTTATGTTTCTGGTTCTAAACGTATGTAGATTACTTTTGCAATAATAATCAAAATTATATAAAATAGAAAGACATAAATGTAGGAATTTGGCATGCAGAACTGCAAAAAGATTCATTCTGACAAATCTGTAAGCCTAAGAGAAATTGATATTGATGAGGACCATATGTCCGTTTTATACCACACGAGGGCAGTGCTGCTCTAAAAAAAATACCTTTGTCTCTACAGTGGAACCTCAGATTACGAGCATAATCCGTTCCAAGAGAATGCTCGTAATCCAAAGTACTCGTATATCAAAGCGAGTTTCCCCATTGTAGTTAATGGAAACGAAAATAACTTGTTCCGCATAGTCTAGTGCCTAGAACAGGGGTGCTCAAACTTTTTAAACAAAGGGCCAGTTCACTGCCCCTCACACTTGTTGGGGGGGGGGGGGGCAGATTTTGACAAGTAGGAGTTAAAAAAACTCAATGTCCATGGTCTATGGTACTAATAAATGTGTGTGTGAGTAGAAGAATGCCCAATTGACAGATGTCAATAGGAGTAAAAATGCTCTTGCATCTGTGGTCAGTGCAAATAAAAAAGGACTCTGTCAGTGTTCAGTGGGAGTAATAAATGCCCATATGTCAGTGTGAGTAAAAAATAAATAAAAATACCCCGTGTGAGAGGAGAGTAAAACAATGCCCTGGCATCAGTGATGGTAAAAAATAGGTCTTGGCTTCAGTGGTCAGTAGGAGTAAAAAAAATTCAGTGTCAGAGGTCATTGTGGGTACAATAAACACCCTGGTGTTAGTGGGACCTTATGTCAGTGGGAATAAAAATTGTCCCAGCATCAGTAGAAGTAATATAGTGCCCTAGCATTAATGTGAACAAAAAGCTTCCCTAGTGTTAATGTGAACAAAAAAGCATCAGTGGTAGTAAAATGTCCTGGCATTAGTGGGAGTAAAAAAAGCCGTGGCATCAGTGGGCAGTAGAAGCAAAAAAATGCCCCAATATCGGAGATTGAGTAATAAAAGCCCCCAGCGTTTACTCCCGTAGTCTGTGACAGTAATAAATGCCCTGGCTTCAGTGGGAGCAATAAATGCCCCAGGGTCATTGGTCAGAATGGTTCCCTATCATTGGTATTCAGTCTGTAAGAGGAAACCATTTCTATCGTCAGTTCAGTGGGATTCTAAAAGTACCCACCAATCATTAGTGTTCAGTTGGGACCTAACTCAGTGAAAATTCCATGTCCTATGCCAGGAGTATTAAATTAAAATTCACAGAGGTCCGGTCATAAAAATTTTCTACCAGCAGAGATCCAAATATCATGTTGGTACCCGTGGCACCTTCGCATGTGCCAAACCGCTTGGTGCAGTGTTATTTTGGAAAAAAATAGGTCAAGGACTTCTTTCTCTGTGTTTCTTGCTGGTAGTGCAGCCCATTAAAATAAGATGTCCTACCCACAACATGTGCACCTTATGCACATGCACAGATGTGAACCCATTTTTACATCAGCGTCCCCAGTGCACATCAGAGTCCCCTCCCTCTTGATGAATGTCCTCAGGTCCCCCTTTACATCACCCCCCTCCACCCCTGCCCCTATTTACATTATCCCCCACATTATTGTCCTCAGTACCCCCCCCCCCCCCCCCCACATTACTATCCTCAGCCCCCTTCATATTACTGTCTTCTTTGCCCCCCCCCCCCACATTACATTTCTCAGCCCCCCCCCCCCCACATCACAGTCCTCAGCCTCCCCCAATTTAATGTCTTTAGCCCAACCCCCCCCCCCCCCCACAAACACACACACATAACAGTCCTCAGTCCCCCACTTTAATGTCCTCAGCTCCCTCTACAATACAATCATCAGTCCCTCCACATTACAGTCCTCAGCCCCCCCTTTAATGTCCTCCTCCCCTCCCCCACACATTACAGTCCTCAGTCCCCCACTTTAATGTCCTCAGCTCCCTCTACAATACAATCATCAGTCCCTCCACATTACATTCCTCTGCCCCCCCTTTAATGTCCTCCTCCTCTCCCCCACACATTACAGTCCTCAGTCCCCCACTTTGATGTCCTCAGCTCCCTCCAAATTACCGTCATCAGTCCCCCCACATTACAGTCCTAGCTCCCCCTTTTATGTCCACAGCTCCTCCCCCCACACACATTACAGTCCTCAGCCCCCCCCCCCCACTTTGATGTCCTCAGACCATCACATCACAGCCCTCAGCAACTTCAGGGTACTTTCACACTGGGGTGGCAGGTCCGTTAGCAGTAAAGCATTTTAGCAGTGCTTTTCGGCTGCTGGCAGGTGCTTTTAACCCCCGCTAGCAGCCGAAGAAGGGGTTAATAGCGCCTGTGTTGCCGTGCTTCTGAAGCGCTTTTCAGGCGCTTCAGAAGCACTGCCCATTCATTCCAATGAACAGGGGCGGTGTGGGAGCGCTGTATACAGTGCTCCCACACCGCTCCAAAGACACTGCTTGCAGGACTTTTTTTCCCATCCCACAAGCGCACGGCCCCACTGTGAAAGCACTCGGGCTTTCACACTGTAGAGGCATGGGAGGCAGTTTTCAGGTGCTATTTTTAGCTCTAAAATGCCTGAAAACTGCCTCAGTGTGAAAGTACCCTTAGACCCCTTTCACACTGAGGCGCTTTTCAGGTGCTTTCATGCTACAAAAAAAGCACCTGAAAAGCTCACGAAAACCTATTTCCATTAAAATCAATGAATGCTTTCACACTGGGGCGATGAAAAAACACCCATCTCTATTGAAATTATAGCTACTTTCACACTGGGGTGGGCGGGTGTTGGCGGTAAAGTAATCCTATTTTTAGCGGCACTTTGTCGTCATTTTAGTGGCACTATTCGGCCGCTAGAGGGGCGTTTTTTAACTCCCGCTAGCAGCAGAAAAAGGGTTAAAATCGCCGGCAAAAAGGCGCTGCCCCATTTTTTTTAATGGGCAGGGGCGCATTAGGAGTGGTATATACACCACTCCAACAGCGCTGCAAAGATGCTGCTTGCAGCACTTTTTTTACCATCCAGCAAGCGCATCAATCCAGTGTGAAAGCCCAAGAGAGAAAGGAGAGGCTCTTTACAGGCACTATTTTTAGCTCTGTAGCGCCTATAAAGCACCTCAGTGTGAAAGTAGCCTTATGGAAAAGTGCTCAGTGTTTTACTGGCAGTTTGGAACCTCCTCAGCGTGAAAGGGGTCACAGATCGAAGATCGGAGGACGGCTCAGTCTGAAAGCAGGGCGGGTGTTGCAAGATGGTGATTGGTTGCTAGGACCGCCCATCATCCTAGCAGCCAATAACCTGCTTGTTAACTTCGGGCAGCTCCGCCCTCCATCCAAAACGGTCCCACCTCCCACTGTCAGCTCTGTAAAAGATTATAGAGCGATGGCAGGGGGGAAGAAAAGGCTGCTACATGGCGGTACCGCAACAGTCCGAATGGTAATGTCACGCGGTCCACATTGGAACGTGGTCCACCATTTAGTGATGCCAGTCCTTTCCTGATGATGAGTTCATGGCCAAGACTATACTGGAAACCAGCAGGCTGTAAGGAACTTGTGTGCAGTAATTTGGAGAATTTAGGTAATTTTAGCAGTGAAAAATTTGATTTCGTCAAGCAATAGTAGGCCTGCTTTGAGAAGCAGATAGGAGTTGTCTGGTGTTTCACTGAGGTTGTTCCTGTTCTCGCTAATGCAAAGTCATCATGCCACTTAAACAACAAAGTACCTGCAAAGAAGCAAGTGAATCCTTAGCTATCCTGCTGCCCGCACCACCAAACAATGCTCTGATGACGAGAAATTTCAGCCTAAAGTTCCTGTGTGTTCATTTCACCGACCCCTACAACAGTACTGCATGCAGAATTTTTTTGCACAGTCGTATCATCTGATCGGCTGATGCTCATAATTGATGTGGGAAAATATTAGCCTATCACTGTTGTTTCTGAATTTACTCCTGTTCTTGCTGAATAAAACTGTCCTGGCACTGGCCAAGTGTTACACAACTGTCTCTTAGCGTTTGATACAAATTGGCCAATGGCAGAAGAGTTTCAACTGGTAAGAAGAGCAGTAAATGCAGATTTGCACAAGGCATAGGCAGGTTTTTTCCTACAAAAATTTGGTTTGTCAGCCCTCAGATCATAGGAATGTGTAAAAAAAAAAATCCTGTATGCTGTAGGCATCAGAACAGTGTTCCATGATATGGACAGTGGGGAAGGTAATACGTGGGCTGCGAGTGCACATGGACTGTGAGTCATGTAGGATGCCAGTGCACGTGGACTGCGAGTGCACATGGACTGCGAGTGCACGTGGGCTGTAAGTAAACATGGGCTGTGAGTACCTGTGTATTGTATTGTTGAGTACCTGTGTATTGTTGAGTATTAGTGACAGGAAGCTAGTTGTTAGTTAACCACTTACGGACCGTCTGCCGCAGTTTTACGTCAGCTGTTTGAAGGAGGATATCGTTGTTATGGCAGCAGCTAGCTGCCAAAACCCCGGTATCCTCTTCTTCAGCGGGTGGTCCGCTACAAGATAAAAGTGGTCTCTGCGGCAGATTTGCCGTGAGATCACTTTTATCTGTGACAGGAGATGGCCCCTCCCTGTCCGGTCACTTGCTGGGTATGGAGAGGAGTGAGGTCAAGATGGCCCCCACCCGTCTCCATACAATTGCTGGGCGCCCACAGCTCTTAAAGGGACATATATTTTTTTTTTAATTATAATCTTTATTAATTTTTCCATCCACAAATAATACATAATTTACACTTCATCTCAAATATTCAATAAATAATATTCTTTTTACATACATATTATTCATGGCTCCAACTTATGCCCCTTTTAAAAAGAAAACTGTCTATGCTCCATCTACTAGGAAGGAGGGAGCCGCCTACACAGTGAGACTTCCCAAATTTGAACTAACTCGTTGTCCCCCTCTTTCCACGCTACATTTCCCCCCCCCTCCCCCCCCCCCCCCCTCTATTCTAGCTGTATCTGGTGTAGGGATGAGCCGAACACCCCCGGGTTCGGTTCGAACCAGAACCTTCGAACGGACCGAAAGTTCGCGCGAATTTTCGAACCCTATACGTTATAATGGACGCGAACGTTCGAAATCAAAAGTGCTAATTACAACGGCCAATATGCATGTTAATGTCATAAAACAGGTTTGGGGACCCGGGTCCTGCCCCAGGGGACATATATCAATGCAAAAAGAACTTTTAAAAACTAACGTTTTTTCGGGAGCAGTCATTTTAATGATGCATAAAGTGAAAAAAAAAAAGTGAAATTTTCCTTTAAATATGGTACCTGGGGGGTGTCTAAAGTATGCCTGTGAAGTGGCATGTGTTTCCCGTGTTTAGAACTGTCCTTGCACAAAATGACATTTGTAAAGGAAAAAAAGAAGCCATTTAAAACCACTTGCGGCTTTAGGTTTGTTCTTAAGTAGAATCTGAACAGGTACATTATGAAGTGTAGCTCCATCCCAAAAAAATCTATTTTTAAGCTTTTTGGAGAACATAGGGAGGGGTTATCACCCCTGTAACATTTGCTGTCTTTGCACATCTGTTCAGAACATGTCACCTCACTTTCCGTCCCAATGACAAATGTTTTTGGAAAAGTGGGGTTTTAATTGAAACAAGGATTGGTGATAAAGTATCAGTAGAGAGGAGATACCTTTTTCCCAAATTAAATCTAACAGGATAGAATTTCCCTTCCTAGGGGTAGATTTCCTCTCACTTCCTGTTTTCTCTTTCCATTTGCAAGTAGGAGTCGTTTGTAAGTTGGATGTTTGAAAGTAGGGGCCTGGCGTATATACTCTGCAGAAATTTGCCCTATTAGATGTTGGTGTAGCCACAAGACTGGTGGGCACAGGAATGGGCCCTGCTATGAGTTAATAGATCAAGATTTGTAATTGCATGCACCTGTTGAACAGGGCAGAAAAATTGGGGGTGGTGGTGGTGGTGGACGGTGTTGCCACAAGACTGTAAGCTCTCACAGTTACTCTTGGTGGGCGCAGGAATGGGCCCTGCTGTGAGTTATTAGATCAAGATTTGTAATTGCAAGCACCTGATGAACAGGGCAGAAAAATTGGGCCTTTGGCGGTGGTGGTGGACGGTGTTGCCACAAGACTGTAGGCCCTCATAGTTACTCTTGGTGGGCGCAGGAATGGGCCCTGCTGTGAGTTATTAGATCAAGATTTGTAATTGCAAGCACCTGATGAACAGGGCAGAAAAATTGGGCCTTTGGCGGTGGTGGTGGACGGTGTTGCCACAAGACTGTAGGCCCTCACAGTTACTCTTGGTGGGCGCAGGAATGGGCCCTGTTGTGAGTTATTAGATCAAGATTTGTAATTGCAAGCACCTGATGAACAGGGCAGAAAAATTGGGCCTTTGGCGGTGGTGGTGGACGGTGTTGCCACAAGACTGCAGGCCCTCATAGTTACTCTTGGTGGGCGCAGGAATGGGCCCTGCTGTGAACTATTAGATCAAGATTTGTAATTACCCGCCCCTGTTAAACAGGGGCTGAAAAATTGTGCCTTAGGCACTGGTGCTGGTGCCACAACACTGCAACCCCTCACAGAGACTGTACTTGGAGCACAGCAGTCACACGTGTTGCGAAGCATTTTTTTAAAAAATTGTAAGTACCCGCCCCTGTTAAACAGGGGCTGAAAAATTGTGCCTTAGGCACTGGTGCTGGTGCCACAACACTGCAACCCGGCCCTCACAGATACTGTACTTGGAGCACAGCAGTCACACGTGTTGCGAAGCATTTTTTTAAAAAATTGGAAGTACCCGCCCCTGTTAAACAGGGGCTGAAAAATTGTGCCTTAGGCACTGGTGCTGGTGCCACAACACTGCAACCCGGCCCTCACAGATACTGTACTTGGAGCACAGCAGTCACACGTGTTGCGAAGCATTTTTTTTAAAAAATTGTAAGTACCCGCCCCTGTTAAACAGGGGCTGAAAAATTGTGCCTTAGGCACTGGTGCTGGTGCCACAACACTGCAACCCGGCCCTCACAGATACTGTACTTGGAGCACAGCAGTCACACGTGTTGCGAAGCATTTTTTAAAAAAATTGGAAGTACCCGCCCCTGTTAAACAGGGGCTGAAAAATTGTGCCTTAGGCACTGGTGCTGGTGCCACAACACTGCAACCCGGCCCTCACAGATACTGTACTTGGAGCACAACAGTCACACGTGTTGCGAAGCATTTTTTTAAAAAATTGTAAGTACCCGCCCCTGTTAAACAGGGGCTGAAAAATTGTGCCTTAGGCACTGGTGCTGGTGCCACAACACTGCAACCCGGCCCTCACAGATACTGTACTTGGAGCACAGCAGTCACACGTGTTGCGAAGCATTTTTTTAAAAAATTGTAAGTACCCGCCCCTGTTAAACAGGGGCTGAAAAATTGTGCCTTTGGCACTGGTGCTGGTGCCACAACACTGCAACCCCTCACAGAGACTGTACTTGGAGCACAGCAGTCACACGTGTTGCGAAGCATTTTTTTAAAAAATTGGAAGTACACGCCCCTGTTAAACAGGGGCTGAAAAATTGTGCCTTAGGCACTGGTGTGGTGGCATGGATCATTGAGGAGGAGGAAGAGGATAGTCAGTGAACATAAGAGGACAGTCACTCAGCATCAGCATAGGCAGTCTTGAAGGGATGTGACATTAAAAATTATTCGGTTATATCCGCCTCAGGTGCCTGGTAGCTGGTGGTGATCCAAGACTGATTCATTTTGATGAATGTCAGTCGATCAACCGAGGCGGTGGACAGGCGCACCCTATGATCAGTCACAAATCCTCCAGCAGCACTGAATGTGCGTTCGGAAAGAACGCTGGAGGCAGGACAGGCCAGTAGCTCAATTGCATACTGTGCAAGCTCTGGCCAGTGATCCATCCTCAGGACCCAGTAAGCCAGAGGATTTTCGGTGGGAAAGGTGTCCAAGTCTGACCTTGCCCCAAGGTATTCCTGCACCATGTATATCAGACGCTGGCGATGGTTGCTGGAACCGATCATACCTTGGGGCTGCGGACTAAAAAATTGTCTGAACGCATCGGTCAGACGTCCACCTTCCCCACCGCTCCTTCTGCCACTGACCGAAGCCTCAGCAACTCGTCGCCCAGGACCAGGAGTTTGTAGCCTCCCAGTTTCTGGGAACGCGTTGCACAGACCTTTCTGCAAGGCCTCCCTGAGATGTCTCATCCTCTGCTCCCTCTGCGACGGCAAGATAAGGTCCGCAACCTTACCCTTGTACCGCGGATCAAGGAGAGTGGCCAGCCAGTAATGGTCCCTCTCCTTGATCCGAAGAACACGAGGATCCTTCCGCAGGCTTTGCAGGATCAGGGAGGCCATGCAGCGTAGGTTAGCTGAGGCATTCGGTCCGGAGTCTTCTGGGTCACTGAGGATGACATGATCGCCAGCCACCTCCTCCCAGCCACGTACAAGTCCACTGGTTTGTTGGGACTGTACATCATCCCTAAAAGACTGCTGCTGCTGATGCTGAGTGCCAGGCTCCACCTCCATGCTCACACAATCCTCCTCCTCCTCCTCCTCCTCCTCCTCCTCATCCTCTTCCTGTGTGATGGGTGGGACAGAAGGAACACTGTCCGGATAAAGGGGGCCTTGAGAGGCAAGGAAGTCCTCCTCTTCCTGCCTCTGTTCTGCCTCAAGTGCCCTGTCCATTATCCCACGCAGCGTATGCTCCAACAGGTGGACAAGAGGGACAGTGTCACTGATGCATGCACTGTCACTGCTCACCATCCTCGTGGCCTCCTCAAATGGTGAGAGGACAGTGCATGCATCCCTGATCATGCTCCACTGACGTGGGGAAAAAAAACCAAGCTCCCCTGACCCTGTCCTGGTGCCGTAGTCGCAAAGGTACTCATTGATGGCCCTCTGCTGCGTGTGCAGTCGCTGCAGCATGGCCAACGTTGAGTTCCACCTGGTGGGCATGTCACATATTAGGCGGTTCTTGGGCAGGTTCAGCTCCTTTTGCAGCTCAGTCAGCCGAGCACTGGCATTATAAGATCGGCGGAAATGCACACAGACTTTCCTGGCCTGCCTCAGGACATCCTGTAAGCCTGGGAACCTGCCCAAGAACCGCTGCACCACCAGGTTGAGGACGTGAGCCATGCAGGGCACATGGGTGAGCTGCCCCTGTCGCAGGGCGGAGAGGAGGTTGGTGCCATTGTCAGAAACGACCATTCCTGGCTTAAGCTGACGTGGCGTCAACCACCTCTCGGCCTGCCCCTGCAGAGCTGCCAGAACCTCTGGCCCAGTGTGGCTCCTGTCCCCCAAACACACCAGCGCAAGCACGGCATGGCATCTTTTTGCCTGCGTACTTGCGTAGCCCCTTGTACGCCTACGGAGCACCGCTGGTTCCAAGGACAGAGCACTGGAGGAAGAAGAAGAGGAGGGGGTGGAGGAGAGAGGTGTGTCACAACCAGTAGCAGTAGTCGCGTTTTGGAGGCGTGGTGGCGGAACAACCTCCAACACTACTGCACCTTGTCCTGCATCCCTCCCAGCTGCCAATAGAGTGACCCAATGGGCCGTGAAAGAAAGGTACCGTCCCTGTCCATGCCTGCTGGACCATGAGTCAGCGGTAATATGCACCTTACCGCTGACCGCCCTGTCCAGCGAGGCATGGACATTGCCCTCCACATGCCGGTAGAGAGACGGAATCGCCTTCCGCGAGAAAAAGTGGCGTTTGGGAACCTGCCACTGAGGAACCGCACATTGAACAAACTCACGGAAGGGGGCCGAGTCTACCAACTGAAAAGGCAGCAGTTGAAGTGCTAGCAATTTAGCAAGGCTAGCATTCAACCGCTGGGCATGTGGATGGCTGGGAGTGTACTTCTTTCTACGGTCCAGCAGCTGGGGCAGGGAAATTTGCCTGCTGCAATCGGACGTCGGTGTACTGCAAGTACTTTGGTTGTGACACACCGAATTCTACACCTTCAGTCCTCTCAGAGCAGCTTTCAGAGAGGACTGAAGGTGTAGTGGGGATGGAGATCCCAGCTGAGGAGGAGCAAGGAGAGGTCCGCTTAGTTCTTTGGTGTGGGTCTTTTATGTGTGCCTGCCAACGAGCTGCATGGCAGGTCGCCATATGTCTGGTCATGCTTGTCGTGCCCAAGCGGCTGATGTTTTGGCCACGCGAGATACGCTTGAGACAAATATTGCAAATAGCAGTGGTGCGATCTGCTGCACTCGTCTCAAAAAAGGCCCACACCAAAGAACTTTTCTGATAACGTGCAGAGGCAGCGCCCTGCACAGGCGGAGCTCTGCGGTGTTGTACAGTTGCTGTGCTGGCCTCTACCTGGCCTCCAGGGGGCATCCTGCCTCGTTGGACATGTGACGCCGCATCCTCCTCCTCCTCGTCCTCCTCCTCATCCTCTCTCCCTTGAGGCACCCACGTGGAGTCAGTGACCTCATCATCCCCTCCCTCTTCACCACTAGAGCAAACCTGGCAGTAAGCTGCAGCTGGTGGAACAGTACTGCCAGATTCCTCAAGCTGGGTATCGTCATCCGAGCCTTCGAATCGTTGGGCATCCTCCTGGAGCATGTACCCAACACTGTGCTCAAAGAGTTCGGGGGACTCCTCAGGAGGACATGGTGGGTCTAGGGAAGGGGTGGCTGATGATGCTCTGTCAGTACCCTGAGCCTGGGTGAGAGAGGATGAGGAGGATGAGGAGGGCTTGGTCATCCATTCTACCAAGCCTTCAGCATGATGCGGCTCCACATGTCCAGCTGCCGAAAACAAAGACGCGCGTGTCCCATGGCCACGTGCTGATGACGATGCACGACCACGTCCACGTCCACGGCCACGTCCACTAGAAACAGAGCCTGCCTGCCCTGTGTTCTTGGCTCTGCACGCTCTGCCTCCCCTTGGCGGTCTTCCAGCCATTGTAGTCGGTAGTCCTGTGGGTGCTGCTGAGAAGAAAATATAGGAGCTCTGTGTGATGCCACTAACACACTAGAAGTCCTATGGGTGCTTCTGCAAAGAAAATAGAGGAGCTCTGTGTGATGCCACTAACACACTAGAAGTCCTGTGGATGCTTCTGCAAAAAAAATAGAGGAGCTCTGTGTGATGCCACTAACACACTAGAAGTCCTGTGGGTGCTTATGCAAAGAAAATAGAGGAGCTCTGTGTGATGCCACTAACACACTAGAAGTCCTGTGGGTGCTTCTGCAAAGAAAATAGAGGAGCTCTGTGTGATGCCACTAACACACTAGAAGTCCTGTGGGTGCTTCTGCAAAGAAAATAGAGGAGCTCTGTGTGATGCCACTAACACACTAGAAGTCCTGTGGGTGCTTCTGCAAAGAAAATAGAGGAGCTCTGTGTGATGCCACTAACACACTAGAAGTCCTGTGGGTGCTTCTGCAAAGAAAATAGAGGAGCTCTGTGTGATGCCACTAACACACTAGAAGTCCTGTGGATGCTTCTGCAAAAAAAATAGAGGAGCTCTGTGTGATGCCACTAACACACTAGAAGTCCTGTGGGTGCTTATGCAAAGAAAATAGAGGAGCTCTGTGTGATGCCACTAACACACTAGAAGTCCTGTGGGTGCTTATGCAAAGAAAATAGAGGAGCTCTGTGTGATGCCACTAACACACTAGAAGTCCTGTGGGTGCTTCTGCAAAGAAAATAGAGGAGCTCTGTGTGATGCCACTAACACACTAGAAGTCCTGTGGGTGCTTCTGCAAAAAAAATAGAGGAGCTCTGTGTGATGCCACTAACACACTAGAAGTCCTGTGGGTGCTTATGCAAAGAAAATAGAGGAGCTCTGTGTGATGCCACTAACACACTAGAAGTCCTGTGGGTGCTTATGCAAAGAAAATAGAGGAGCTCTGTGTGATGCCACTAACACACTAGAAGTCCTGTGGGTGCTTCTGCAAAGAAAATAGAGGAGCTCTGTGTGATGCCACTAACACACTAGAAGTCCTGTGGGTGCTTATGCAAAGAAAATAGAGGAGCTCTGTGTGATGCCACTAACACACTAGAAGTCCTGTGGGTGCTGCTGAGAAGAATATATAGGAGCTCTGTGTGATGCCACTAACACACTAGAAGTCCTATGGGTGCTTCTGCAAAGAAAATAGAGGAGCTCTGTGTGATGCCACTAACACACTAGAAGTCCTGTGGGTGCTTCTGCAAAGAAAATAGAGGAGCTCTGTGTGATGCCACTAACACACTAGAAGTCCTGTGGGTGCTGCTGAGAAGAATATATAGGAGCTCTGTGTGATGCCACTAACACACTAGAAGTCCTATGGGTGCTTCTGCAAAGAAAATAGAGGAGCTCTGTGTGATGGGACTAACACACTTCAAGTCCTATAGGTGCCTCTGGGAACAAAATATAGCTCTGTGTGTGTGATGGGACTAACACACTTCAAGTCCTATAGGTGTTTCTGGGAAGAAAATATAGCTCTGTGTGTGTGATGGGACTAACACACTTCAAGTCCTATAGGTGCTTCTGGGAACAAAATATAGCTCTGTGTGTGTGATGGGACTAACACACTTCAAGTCCTATAGGTGCTTCTGGGAACAAAATATAGCTCTGTGTGTGTGATGGGACTAACACACTTCAAGTCCTATAGGTGCTTCTGGGAAGAAAATATAGCTCTGTGTGTGTGATGGGACTAACACACTTCAAGTCCTATAGGTGCTTCTGGGAACAAAATATAGCTCTGTGTGTGTGATGGGACTAACACACTTCAAGTCCTATAGGTGCTTCTGGGAACAAAATATAGCTCTGTGTGTGTGATGGGACTAACACACTTCAAGTCCTATAGGTGCTTCTGGGAACAAAATATAGCTCTGTGTGTGTGATGGGACTAACACACTTCAAGTCCTATAGGTGCTTCTGGGAACAAAATATAGCTCTGTGTGTGTGATGGGACTAACACACTTCAAGTCCTATAGGTGCTTCTGGGAACAAAATATAGCTCTGTGTGTGTGATGGGACTAACACACTTCAAGTCCTATAGGTGCTTCTGGGAAGAAAATATAGCTCTGTGTGTGTAATGGGACTAACACACTTCAAGTCCTATAGGTGCCTCTGGGAACAAAATATAGCTCTGTGTGTGTGATGGGACTAACACACTTCAAGTCCTATAGGTGCTTCTGGGAACAAAATATAGCTCTGTGTGTGTGATGGGACTAACACACTTCAAGTCCTATAGGTGCTTCTGGGAACAAAATATAGCTCTGTGTGTGTGATGGGACTAACACACTTCAAGTCCTATAGGTGCTTCTGGGAACAAAATATAGCTCTGTGTGTGTGATGGGACTAACACACTTCAAGTCCTATAGGTGCCTCTGGGAACAAAATATAGCTCTGTGTGTGTGATGGGACTAACACACTTCAAGTCCTATAGGTGCTTCTGGGAACAAAATATAGCTCTGTGTGTGTGTAATGGGACTAACACACTTCAAGTCCTATAGGTGCTTCTGGGAACAAAATATAGCTCTGTGTGTGTGATGGGACTAACACACTTCAAGTCCTATAGGTGCTTCTGGGAACAAAATATAGCTCTGTGTGTGTGATGGGACTAACACACTTCAAGTCCTATAGGTGCTTCTGGGAACAAAATATAGCTCTGTGTGTGTGATGGGACTAACACACTTCAAGTCCTATAGGTGCTTCTGGGAACAAAATATAGCTCTGTGTGTGTGATGGGACTAACACACTTCAAGTCCTATAGGTGCTTCTGGGAACAAAATATAGCTCTGTGTGTGTGATGGGACTAACACACTTCAAGTCCTATAGGTGCTTCTGGGAACAAAATATAGCTCTGTGTGTGTGATGGGACTAACACACTTCAAGTCCTATAGGTGCTTCTGGGAACAAAATATAGCTCTGTGTGTGTGATGGGACTAACACACTTCAAGTCCTATAGGTGCTTCTGGGAAGAAAATATAGCTCTGTGTGTGTAATGGGACTAACACACTTCAAGTCCTATAGGTGCCTCTGGGAACAAAATATAGCTCTGTGTGTGTGATGGGACTAACACACTTCAAGTCCTATAGGTGCTTCTGGGAACAAAATATAGCTCTGTGTGTGTAATGGGACTAACACACTTCAAGTCCTATAGGTGCTTCTGGGAACAAAATATAGCTCTGTGTGTGTGATGGGACTAACACACTTCAAGTCCTATAGGTGCTTTTGGGAACAAAATATAGCTCTGTGTGTGTGATGGGACTAACACACTTCAAGTCCTATAGGTGCTTCTGGGAACAAAATATAGCTCTGTGTGTGTGATGGGACTAACACACTTCAAGTCCTATAGGTGCTTCTGGGAACAAAATATAGCTCTGTGTGTGTGATGGGACTAACACACTTCAAGTCCTATAGGTGCTTCTGGGAACAAAATATAGCTCTGTGTGTGTGATGGGACTAACACACTTCAAGTCCTATAGGTGCTTCTGGGAACAAAATATAGCTCTGTGTGTGTGATGGGACTAACACACTACAAGTCCTATAGGTGCTTCTGGGAACAAAATATAGGAGCTCTGCCTGCCTGCCACGAACACACTACAAGTCCTATAGGTGCTTCTGGGAACAAAATATAGGAGCTCTGCCTGCCTGCCACGAACACACTACAAGTCCTATAGGTGCTTCTGGTAACAAAATATAGGAGCTCTGCCTGCCTGCCACGAACACACTACAAGTCCTATAGGTGCTTCTGGTAACAAAATATAGGAGCTCTGCCTGCCTGCCACGAACACACTACAAGTCCTATAGGTGCTTCTGGTAACAAAATATAGGAGCTCTGCCTGCCTGCCACGAACACACTACAAGTCCTATAGGTGCTTCTGGTAACAAAATATAGGAGCTCTGCCTGCCTGCCACGAACACACTACAAGCCCCTCTTTCTCAATCAATCTTTGTAACTGAATCTATCTAACTCAATTTCTGTAAGTGAATCTCTCTACCTAACTAAATCGAGCAGAGTGTCACAGAATCAGCCTGCTCAATCTGCGCCGGAACAGCATGTGACCGGCGCAGACGGCGTGGCGGCCTTTTATAGGGGGGGGGCGTGTACTACAGCCCCTGAGCTGTAATTGGCTACAGGCGTCCTGCCTGTAGCCAATTATGGCTCTTCGAGTTTCCGGGGCTGTGATTGGCCAAGCATGCGGGGTCACAGTGCATGCTTGGCCAATCATCAGCCAGCAATGCACTGCGCCGGCCGCGCCGGCCGCAATGCATTGCGGGGCCGCGCGCATCACACGAACGTGATGCGAGCGGCCAAAATAGTTCTGGGCTCGCCGAGCGAGCGAACGCCCGGTGCTCGATGCGAACGTGGGTTCGCATCGAGCACCGGGCCCATCCCTAATCTGGTGTATTCCCTCTACCCACGGTCTCCACATCCTTTCAAATTCCTTCATATTGTATCTCCTTATGTACGCGGCTCTCTCCTTCGGGATGGTTTCATTCATTATGTCAATCCAGTTTTTTACTGTAGGTGGCGCCTGTGATTGCCATCTCAGCATTATCAACTTCCTCGCTTGGTACACGCCTCTTAATATTGCCACTGTTGTACTTTTCGTTTCTCCCTTTTCCTGTCTATACCCCAAAATACAAAATCCAGGTTCCTTTTCCAATTCCCTGTTGTATATACTCTTCAATACTTCTATCACCCCTTCCCAGTACCGAAAGAGCTTGGGGCATCTCCACATCATGTGGATAAGATCCCCCAACCCCTGGCACCTCGGGCATTTATCATTAGGTCTTCTTCCAAATTTACATAGCATCTTTGGGGTATAGTACACTCTATTAAGTAGCACTAAGTGCGAGAATCTCTGTGCGGGTGAAACCGATATCATCGGGCTTAGTTCTAATATTCTCTTCCATTGTCCCTGTGAGATAGCTCCTACATCCTGTTCCCATTTTTTTTTTCACCTCCGGTAGCTTTTCTTCTCCTAGAGTCCCTCTGTTTAATAGTTTATATATTATAGATATTAGTCCTTTGGTAGATCCTGGCATCCCAATAACCTGTAACGCTGGTAATTCTTCCCATACCATAAGTTGGTTTCTGAACTGGGCTTCTAGGGCGTGTTTGATTTGAAGATACTTAAACTGTGTATTCTGGGGGATCTTAAATTCCCTTTTTAATACTTCGAATTTTTTAATGGACTGGCCCTCGTACAGTTGGCACACTTTTTTTATTCCCCTGTTTTCCCACTCCCTAATTTTACCTATTGCACTTAGTTCCTGTAAATTACTATTGTTCCAAACTGGAGTATATGTATTAATCTCCCTATACTTTAACTTTTTTTTGACGACTTTCCATATTTTACTGACCATTTTTATTGTTGGGTTCACAAGCCCAAATGACCCTGCCTCTACGGTTTCTATTATGGTCTCATGAAGAGTGCCCATTAAAAGGATTTTTCCGTTAGGGGACCCACCCCCTTGAGCACAGCATCCCGCTAATTGTTGTAATTGAGAGGCTAGATAGTATAGCTCGGGATTGGGCAATGCAAGACCCCCTTCCCCTAGTGGCAATTGCAGAGTCCGAAGCCGCATTCTTGCCTGTCCCCCTTTCCAGACCAATTCCCTGAACAGGCTCTCTATTTTATCAAACCATTTTCTGGGGATCCATATAGGGGCATTGTGAAGCACGTACAATAGCTGGGGCAACCAAATCATTTTTATTAATGAACATCTCCCGGCCCTAGACAGTGGGAGAGATTTCCAAATTTTTATTTTCTCCCTAAACTTCCCTAATATTGGTATCAAATTATTATCCACATATTGGTTGGGGTCCCTTGTTATCCTGATCCCTAAGTATTTAAGGGAGTCTACAACTACTAATTTAGGGCTATTCCATAACATCCCTTCCCCTATTTCGGCCATCGGAAGGAGCTCTGACTTTGTCCAGTTGATCTCTAAGCCCGTAAAGCTACCAAACCTCTCCACAGCTTTCATTGCTTCTTCCAGAGAATGTTCCATGTCCCCCAAGAAGAGCAATATATCATCAGCATATAATGCTATACGTTCTTCTCCTATACTCCTACGAAAACCTACAATCTCAGGGCTCCTTCTGATATGTTCCGCCAGGGGCTCCATTGCTAATGCAAAAAGTAAGGGCGACAAAGGGCACCCCTGCCTAGTTCCCCTTTCCAATTTTATTTGATTTGAAAATCTATTATTTATTTTTAATCTAGCTACCGGTCTGTCATAGAGCATTTTGATCCACCCGATCAGCCTGGGCCCAAATCCAAACTCTTCCAGGATGCGCCAAATATATTCCCACTCTATGGAGTCAAATGCTTTGGTCACATCTAATGCTAATATCGCCTTCAACCCTTCATTATCTGTTGGTGTTTGAATATTTAGAAAAGCTCTCCTTATGTTTGTACTGGTTGATCTATTTGTTATAAACCCAGACTGATCAGGGTGAACCAATTTTGAGATAACTTTGTCCATTCTAGCTGAAATAACTTTCGCTAAAATTTTAGCGTCCGTACATAAAAGGGAAATTGGCCTATATGAGGCGGCATCTAGGGGGTCCTTCCCTTCTTTATGGAGAACAATGATGGTTGCCTCTCTCATTGAACCAGGGAGATAGCCCGCCTCCATTGCCCCCCCCAAGGCCTTCAATAGTTCAGGAAGCAGGATATCTCCATAGTGTTTGTACGTTTCTGTTGGCAGACCGTCCGGACCCGGCGACTTTTGATTCGCCATATCAACCACAGCCTGTTGAAGTTCGGGGAGCGTTATTGGGGAATCCAGACCATCTCTTTCTTCCTGTGTTATCTTTGGAAGGGCTAGATTCCCCAAGAAGCTCTCCATCACTGTTCTCCCAGCTCCCCTTACCCTTGCGGAATATAAGTCCCTATAGAACTCCTCAAAGCTTTCTAGTATACTTTTGGGATTCGAGGTTACCCCCCCTTCTCTACTCTGAATTGCTAATACATTACTGGGGGCCCTGTTCGCCCTTGCCACCTGGGCTAACATTCTCCCCACCATCTCTCCTTCCATGAAGGCCTCCTGCCGCTGTAACAGCTGTTTAGTCTCAACTCTCTGTATTACGCATAATTTATATTCCTGTTGTTTTTCCAGCCATTTTTTTTTCCCCTCCGCTGTTGGGGCTAATATATAATTCTCCTCCGCTGCAGCCGCTTCACCCCTTTTATTTTCTTCTTGTGCCCTTACCCCCTTATTATACTTCGCTACCTGTTGAATTAATAATCCCCTCAGAAAGGCCTTCAGGGTATCCCATAGAATCCCGGATTCTGCTGTATTTGCATTGATTTCAATAAATTCTCTCAGTGTTGATGGAATGGTATCTATATTTTTCAGTATCTCAAACCAACACGGGTTAATTTTCCACCCCCTCTGTATATCTTCCCTCCCTATCTTTAGACCAAGCGTAAGGGGTGAGTGATCTGAAATCCCCCTAGGCCAATACTTAACTTCTTCCACCAACTCCAGTGCCTTATCATTTCCCATAACCATGTCGATTCTGGAGAGGGTAGAATGCGTGGCCGACCAGCAAGAAAATTGCTGAACGTCAGGGTTCCGTACCCTCCAGAAGTCTATCCAACCCACCTCATCCATGAACCGACTCAGCTGCCCTTTCTTTGTAGTTTCCACTGTCCTCTGAGCTGGAAATCTATCCATATTGTAATCCAATACCTGGTTGAAATCTCCTATTATTATAATTGGTATTCCCTGCTTATCCAGCAGGAACTCATTTAGTTTAAGCATGATCTCCATTTTGAATGGGGGAGGGACATATACATTTGCTACCACCATCTTTTTATCTTCAATTTGACAACAAAGAAATATATACCGGCCCATTTCGTCTGAGATGGCCTGCGTGCAGGAAAAATTCACTCCTTTCTTAATCATTATACTAACCCCTCTACTATATGATCCATGAACCGAGTGGTACTGATATTGGTATATCCCATTCTGCCTTTGTAATTGCTGGGCTGTTTCTTTTGTTAAGTGGGTTTCCTGCAGGCAAACCATGTCAATCCCAAAGCTACTCATCATTGAAAACACTATTGCCCTCTTACCCGCTGTGCCCAAACCCCTTATATTCCACGACCCCATTCTTAATATTTTAGCTTGCATCAAACTTCACCCAGTATCTATATATATTTTTAACCAATCGTGTTTCATCTCTATACCAGTGTTTTCACATATTATCCTAATAATTCCCCCTTCGAAGCTCTTTGTGTCTTCCTTCTTTCTTCCCCCTTCTGTGCATCTACTATGATACTCTATAATTCTCTCTTTTATATCAGTGAATGTACCCTTTTTCCCTGAACCTTTTACACACCTTTGATCTGCAATAGTACCCATACCCCCCCCACCCCTCCCTCCCCCCTCCCCACATCCCCACCTCTCTAGGTGAACCCCCAAGGGGCTACCAGTGACCTTAACCCATACTGTTGACCCTTTCTTCACTTTCTTCACATACACCCGTATCATCATCCTCTCGTGCCCGTCCTCTGTGCAACCTCCCCCCCCCCCAACCCGTCCCCCCCCTTTATGCAATCTATTCAGAGTAGCATGGCGTGTCACAGTGCCAACAACCTTTCCCTGTTCTCCTCCACCCATTTCTCCACCCCCCCTGGATCCTCAAAGTACCGGGTTTCCCCCATGGCAATTACCCTCAGTTTGGCCGGGTATAGAAGAGCATACTGAATTTTGAATTTTTGTAATGACCGTTTGACCTGGATAAATTCTTCTCTACGTTTTTGGAGCTCCTGAGAAAAATCTGAATAAAAAGACACTTTAATCCCATTAAAGAAGATATTCCCCTTGTCCCTGGCTTTTCGTAGAAGTGTCACTTTATCCTTGAAATTAAGGAACTTCATTAACAGGGTTCGTGGATAGCCTCCTTCTGGTGGTGGACGGAACGGCACCCTATGTGCTCTTTCTATGCTAAATGATCCTGTGAAGGATTCTCTCCCGAAAGTCTCAATTAACCAGCCTTCTAAGAACTCAGTTGGGTTGGATCCTTCACACTTCTCGGGCAGTCCTACTATCCTAATATTATCTCTTCGGCACCTATTCTCAATTTCCTCCAATTTGCAGGCTTGCCGATGTAGCTGTTCCCTTATAGTCTTCATCTCTTTAACCAGAGGAGAAACATCATCCTCCACCTGGCTGATCCTGCCTTCCAGTGCTGTAGTTCTCTCGGCAATCCTTTGCATATCTTGTCTTACCCGTGCCAGGTCCTCCTTAATTCCCCTCATCTGTTCACACAAGTCTTTAAGTGAATCATTAGAGGTTTTTACTGCCCTGAAAACATCCATTAATGTAGGTTCTTTCTCCATAGGCGGGGGAGGCCCTGCCACGGGACCAGCTGTTTCTGTATTTACTTTAGGGTTTTGATCTGGTAGCATGGTGTTTTTACCACCCTGTATCTGTGCCTTTGCCCCCTGACCTCTGGGTGTTACGGCATTTGGTTGACTCTGCCCTTGGCTTTTTCTCTCTCCTGTACCTCCTTGTTGAATTTTCGGCTGGGTCCCCTTTTTTGGCGGAGACTGCGACATGGGTTGCCCAAGTATGTGCCCTGTTGAGTGAGCAAATTGTTCTAGTCTTGCTGCCGCTGCCATGCCTGTCTGCTGAGCATTTTTATCTTTATCCTTTGCTGAGCGTAATTGCTGCATTTTCCCTCTTTCCCTCAGGGGACCCTCGGGGGACCCAACCAAAAAAGAACAATTCTGAACGATGGTCACTCCAACCTGAGTCGCAGGGTAGATTGTCTTGACCCAGGCCACCCAGCCAATTAGAGGAATGAATAAACCAAACAGTCTTTTTCTCGTTTAAACGTGTAGGTTGCCAGGTGGGTAGTCAGCTGGCGTTCACCTATAGGCTACAGTTCTTCACCTGATGAGAACCTATAATCATATGGTATCACTGCCCGCCGGGTAGGGGGTGTATTCCTCGGAATACATCCAAAATATATTTAATATAGGAAAACAGTTTTCATAAGAAGGCACGAGCAACCAAGTCTATAATTTACTGGTATTCAGAATGATAGCTACAGATCTGCTCCTATAGGAAACCGAGACAATCAGATATACACAAATCTCTTCCTTTTCCCCCTGCAAAGATGCCGGGCCTTTGGTTTTTTCCACGTAGTATTTTCTCCTATGTATATAGTTTAAATATGTACAACTGTATATCTGTATATACCACTGTATATCCCCACAGGGGATCAGCTGGTTATGTGGTCATACAAGGCAGCCTGATTGAAGATTTTTTTTTCTTTTTTCTTCTTCCTCCTTTCCCCCCACGAAGGCACGTGATCAGTTAATGAAATAACAGCTGAAACTTTACTCCCACATGATCATATGACGATATACAAAATACCCAGGCCAGAGATATCTACCGTATCTTTATACATGAGTGGTTTGAGTACATACAGCCGTGTGTCATTTCAGCAATATTACTTCACATGCAATCCAAGGCATGGGGGTCACCCACGTACTCCTCCTTATATTATAAAAAGTTTATTTCTTGGAAAAGAGAGGAAAAAAAAAAAAAAAAAGAAAAAAATAAGGAGAGGGGTAATAGCTCAGAGGAGGTCAGGCGGGCAGGCAGGCAGTTCCTAAAATAAATGTGCATATGTACCATGAACAGTCCTTCTTGCCCGAATAGTATCAGCAGGAAACCACAAAAAAAAAACAAGAATTTTCCTTTTCCTTCTCTTTTTCCTCCCTAGGCACCATTAGCCAGGTCAGCCATTTTAACCAGATACAGGACAGTCTATATCAAAGCAGCATCCGATCACACACTTTTTCTTGTTTCATGTATTTTAAACTTCCATTACTGGTGTTTACTGGTACTCACGCGACCGACCCTGGTAATGCCCGTCTCTCCATCCATGTGTCTGTAGATGTATGCGCTGGCGGGTATGTTGTCTCCTCGCCGTATAGCTTGTACTGCTTATCGGCTTGTCGGCTTGCCTGCTTCCTCTATGACCACGGGCACCCCCGCCGCTCTCTCCACTCGATGCGAACAGGGTATCGGGAGTAGCGTGTGACGTCACCTCCAGCCCTCCACGTCCTCACGCGGTCTCAAACCTAAGGCTCAGGGAGAGCCAGGGAGCTCCGCAGCCCACGTGTCGCCGGCACCTGTTGCAGCTCTATGGTGATGTTACGGCCGTAGAGCTGTGTTTACCAGGGGAGGGGTTCCCCGGGCCTCGCGGCATGTAAGCGAGTCGGGAGGTCAGGAGGGCACATTCGGGCAGCTTCTCACTCCTCTCCCTCACGCATCCCTCTGCACACTGCGCCGCTCAACACTCACATCCGGTCACGCCCCCCAGGTTACCAAGGGACATATATTTTAAATAATTTTTTTAAATGACAAATTTTTTTTATTGCATTTTAGTGTAAATATGAGATCTTAGGTCTTTTTGACCCCAGATCTCATATTTAAGAGGTCCTGTCATGCTTTTTTTATATTACAATGTATGTTTACATTCTTTGTAATAGGAATAAAAGTGACAATTTTTTTTTTTTAACAGTGTAAAAATAAAAAATAAAAGGTAAAATAAATAAGAATTTTTTTTTTTCTTAAACGCGTCGCATCCCGACGAGCTTGTGTGCAGAAGCGAACACAAGCGTGAGTAGCGCCGTATATGAAAACGGTGTTCAAACCACATATGTGAGGTATCACCGCGATCGTTAGAGCAAGAGGAATAATTCTAGCCCTTCTCTGTAACTCAAAACATGCAACCTGTAGAATTTTTTAAATTTTAAATTTTTTAAATGTTTGCCTATGGAGATTTTTAAGGGTAACAATATAAAAAAAAAAATTGTTTGTTGTCTTTTTTTTTATTCATTTTTTTTTCAAAAAAAGTGCACTTGTAAGACTGCTGCGCAAATACGGTGTGACAGAAAGTATTGCAACGACCACCATTTTATTATCTATGGTGTTAGGAAAAAAATGTATAATGTTTGGGGGTTCTAAGTAATTTTCTAGCAAAAAAAAATGTTTTGAACTTGTAAACAACAAATCTCAGAGAGAAGCTCAGTCCTTAAGTGGTTAATTTGGACAGGGTATAATCCCCAATCCTTATTAGTAGGTATGAAGCCCGGCCAGTGTGGAGATGCGACTCGGTGTACATCTTGCTGCATGTATGCGCTCCTTGATCATCTGATCGAGGGCAAATACTGCTGTGCAAAATGTAAGCACATTGTTTCACTGGAAGCCCAGGTTCTGAATCTAGGAAAGCAACTGTCAGCACTAAGAAGACCTTCCATACTAAAGGAGAGCCAGGAATGTACCCGGCAGGTGCCAGCAGGGGCCAGAACAGAGGCAGGTGGACACAAAGAGGTGCAGGCAGAACCGGTACGGGCGGGGGGGGCGGAAAGGGCGGATGCCTACAATTTATTGGGGGTAGGGGGCGCAGTGAAGTGTCCTTCTAAAACGGGCATCACTAAATGGCGGACCGCTGGCCAATTGCGGACCGCCACACTCTCCTATGGGGCTCGCCGCGGCACCGCCATTTAGTAGCCTTTTCTTCCCCCTGCCGTCTCTGTAATCCTCACACAGAGCCAACAGCGGGAGGCGGGACAGTTCTGGATGGAGGGCGGAGCTACCAGAGATTAACAAGCAGGTGATTGGCTGCTAGGATAAAGGGTGGTCTTAGCAACCAATCACCATCTTGCAACACCCACCCTCCATCCGAGACATGCCGTGCCTCCCTCTGATCTTCGGTCTGTGCAAGGTAAGTGAGGGAGAGGGTGAAGTTACAGGGAGTGAGGACACTAGCCTGAAAAGGAGGAAAGTGTGTGCTGACTCGCTAAAGATATTAAAGTGGAGTTGTTAAGGGCTGTGATGTGATGGGCTGAGGACATCAGGGTGGGGGGCTGAGCGGACTGTGATGTATGGGGGAGATGTGTATATTACAGTGGGGAGATGTGGACATTAGAGTGGGGATATGTGGACAATCATTACAGTGGGGGAGATGCAGACATTACAGTGGGGAGATGTGGACATTACAGTGGGGAGATGTGGACATTACAGTGGGGGAGATGTGGATATTACAGTGGGGGAGATGTGGATATTACAGTGGGGGAGATGTGGACATTACAGTGGGGGAGATGTGGATATTACAGTGGGGGAGATATGGATATTACAGTTGGCGAGATGTGAATGTTACAGTGGGGGAGATGTGGATGTTACAGTGGGGGAGATGTGGACATTACAGTGGGGGAGATGTGGATAGTACAGTGGGGAGATGTGGACATTACAGTGGGGAGATGTGGACATTACAGTTGGGGAGATGTGGACATTACAGTTGGCAAGATGTGAATGTTACAGTGGGGGAGATGTGGACGTTACAGTGGGGGAGATGTGGACGTTACAGTGGGGGAGATGTGGACATTACAGTGGGGAGATGTGGACATTACAGTGGGGAGATGTGGACATTACAGTGGGGAGATGTGGCCATTACAGTGGGGCGATGTGGGTATTACAGTGGGGGGAGATGTGGATATTACAGTGGGGGGGGGATGTGAACATTACAGTGGGGGGATGTGGACATTACAGTGGGGGAGATGTGGATATTACAGTGGGGGAGATGTGGATATTACAGTGTGGGAGATGTGGATATTACAGTGAGGAGATGTGGAGATGGGGGGGGGGGCGCAGTTTGCCATCTTTGCCCTGGGCACCAAATGGCCTTGTCCCAGCACTGGGTGACAGAAAAGAGTAGATGGGTGACAGTCAGGAAAGATAGAGGGGAAAGTGCCAGGGAGGCCGATCCTGGGCTGGAACATCCCAATAAGTACGCTCCATTGAGTGACATTGGTGAAACTAGTCAGGGACCAGCACTGCTGGAGCTGAGGGACTCCCCTAATTGCCAGTGGAAGAACTCCTCCAGTGAGAGTAGGGGGGAAGCGAAGGGAACGGAAAGACAGATTCTGAATATTTCCTTATTAACCACTTATTATTTGGACTGCACCTTTATGCATTGGACCAGCTATATATTTTGGCCTTTGCTCAGTTCATTTATTTATTTTACTTTAGCGGAATCACATTGTGTCATATGTTTTATGATTTATGTCACTAATTGATACACAGTGAATCACATTGTCACATTTATATTTGTTACTTGGTTTCTTGTATAATTTATTAGCGCTGCACTTGTTTTCTTTTGTCACTTTTCTATATACCTTTTAGTGCCGGCAGCTACACCTGGTGATAGCGCGGTATATACATACATACATAGGGTTCTAAACTTTTTTACCGCAGCAATCCTTGCCTGTATATTTATATATGGTTATGGATGTATTTGAGTACAAGGCAACACGCACCGTCAACACTGATGGCGTGTGTTTACCTCTCTAGCTAATGATACAGAAATTGGTGGTCTTTTTTTAAGACTAAAAAATGCTATGACCTCTGAACTTCATCTTCAGTGGGACACTGTATTTCTTGAACAATATATATCAGAAAAAATGATTCCTAGGAGTCTCAGGTGGGATGTATATCCCCAACAAGTAGATTCAGACCTAGAGTCATGGTTTAAATATTTTAATGAAGCTGGTGTTAGTTTTCTGATTTTTCTTAATTCAAGACTTTTAGTCTTGGATAAAGAAATCAGAGAATTAAAAGAAAAACTTGTAGTTTATAAAAATACGGCTGATTACCATTCTCATTCCACTAATCTTAAGTCTTTCCTTGAAAAGGAAGATCGAGATCAGAGGAATAAGAAGCACAAAAAATATTCAAGGGGTGCTGGAGATTATAAATCAGGGATGGTTTTTGGTTGGCAGAAATCTTTGATTTCGGCCCCCATTCCTCCAGCTCCCGTGAATGCCGATAGAAGTAACCAAGTTTTGGCCACAAATGTTGCTACTACTAGTCATGCCTTCTGGACCCCACCATACTCCTCGAAGTGAAGCTTATGACCAAAGGGATAACCAACCTCCCCAAAGGAGTAGACTTCCTAGTCATCATACTCCTTTACAATCAGTTAGAGGAGGTGGATCAAATCGTACCAATAGGGGAGGTCGTGGTCGACCGAAAGGTAACCAAAGAAATCCCCAGTTGCCACGATATCCTGATAATGAGGGTTATGCGTATCATAATTCTCCCAGGAGAAATAGGGAATATGCAGTTCCTCATGATTCCGATTCTCGGTATTATGAGCATCCCTCAGTTCCTGTATATAACAGATTTACACCTTTATACAATACGCAGTATGGAGGAGAACATTCCTATGACAGGAACGACTACCCCCGACCCTCATATGGTCAAAATCATGAGATCCCATATGTGCAACGGGATTTTCATCAAGACACAAAAGCAAGAAGAAGGCCTTCGGAAACAAGAGAGGCATACGAGGGGGGAGGAGAGTCCAGAGAAGAAAAGAGAAAGAGGACCAAAAAGGTAAAGGGGTCTTTAACCTAAGTACCAAAGAACTATCTAGTCAGGAACTATCAGTCCTTGACAAAGGTTTAAAGTTTGCTCCACAAAAAAGTCTTGATAAATTCCACACTTTTATTGACATACATACATTTGTGAGGAAAATTAATATCCAGAGGTATATCACCTCTACCTCTTCATTCGATTGTTCTAGAGCTGCCACATCTGGAACAGTACACTTTGGGCTTTCTAACCCCTCGTTGTACACTCCCCCTGTATCGGCAGCTCCTTCTGTCAATATCTTCAGAGACCTTGTCTTAAAAGATTTGTCAAAATTACCCCCCAAAAAGTTTTATAACCATTCTTTTTCTAAAGGTGGGTTTTGATCACTGTGTGATCGAAAATATATAATAGTCCGCCTTGCGGATAAAGGTGGGGGTATTGTTGTTTTAGATAGATCAGATTATATTCAAGAAATGTATCGTCTATTAGATGATCGAGACACATACCGAGAACTACCTAACAACCCTACTAATGCTTTCAAAACTGATCTGGGTAAATTGGTTTTAAAAGGTTTTGATTAATTTATTTTGAATAAAAAGGAGATGATATATTTAATTCCCATCGCACCCAGGATTCCTGTTTTGTATTATTTGCCAAAGATTCACAAGAGCACCGTACGCCCACCAGGTCGGCCCATTATTAGTGGGATTGACTCAGTGACTTCCCGTATTAGTCGGTATGTGGATTTTTATCTACAACCTTTGGTTAAACGAATGCCCTCCTACCTTAGAGATACCACTGATACTCTCAGACGGTTGGAGAGCATTACGTTGGAGGGGGATGTAATTATGGTTACTGCGGACGTAGCGTCCCTTTACACATGTATACCCCATGACAGAGGATTGGAAGCTGTTGCACATTTTTTGGAACGTGATGATTCGCTTATGCGCCAACAAAAGGATTACGTCATTGAACTATTAGAGTTCGCCACCACCCACAACTACTTCTGGTTCGATTAAAAGTATTTCCTTCAACGGAGAGGCGTGGCTATGGGAGCTAAATTTGCCCCCATAGCATCCTACTCCTATGGAAGGGCTCCCTAGAATCTTTAAGTGATTTTTTCTAGTGCCTTGCCTTAATGCCAACGATTGAGGTATTGCTTTGACCTATGAGTCTAGTTACTCTAAGATCCATTTTCTGGACCTTGAAATAGAGATTGTTTCTGGACAGTTCAAATTCCAGACATATTTCAAGAGTACAGACCGCAATAGCTTTATTTCTATGAATAGCTGTCATCACAGCTCATGGTTACAATCTGTCCTCCGCAGCCAATTTTTGAGACTGCGGAAGAATTGTACAGATCTTGATATATACATTCACGCATCTACTCTTAAACTCAAATTCCTGGAAAAGGGTTATGAGGAAATAGCACTCGACACTGAACTACTAAAAGTGTCACAGATAGATAGAAAGTCACTTCTTATTCCCAAATCATCTATCCAATCACAAGATACATTTAAATGTGCTATGCTCACTACATACTCTACTGAACATAGAGATGTTAAAAATACAATTAACCGACATTGGGGCATCCTTAAGAATGATCATGTGCTTAACCACTTCCCGACCGCCCCATGTATATATACGTCAACAGAATGGCACGTACAGGCAGAATCACGTACCTGTACGTGACATTCTTCCGGCGGTTGGGGGGTCCGATCGGACCCCCCTCCGCCGGCGGGGACGGTCGGGATCGTGTCAGGAGCGATCCGGGACGAGGGGACGGCCAGTGGTTTCTGGCCACCCCCTCGCGATCGCTCCTGGCCAATGAAAAGCTTCCCCTTCCTGTCTATTGTATAGACAGGAAGGCGGAAGTGATGTCACGCTCGGTGCGCCGGTCTATGTGACCGGAGACGCCGAGCGGTGAACATGTAAAGGTTAGTGCACAACAGTACACTGACACCAGTACAGTTAGGCACATATTCCACCCCCCTGTCACCCCCTGATCACCCCCCAGATCACCCCCTCCCCCCCAGTCACAGTGTCACTAATTGCAGTGATCATTTATTTACTGATCACTGCATTTAGTGTCAGTGTGACTGTAATAACTGTCAGGGCAGTTAGTTTTAGGTCCAAGGTAGCCCCCTACCCCCCCCTAATAAAGGTTTAACCCCCTGATTGCCCCTAGTTAACCCCTTCACCCCCTTTTGCCAGTGTCACTAAGCGATCGGTTTTCTGATCGCTGCATTAGTGTCGCTAGGTAACCATTTTTTTTTTTTTTTTAACCGCCATGTTTATATAGGTTCATAAATAGGTTTATAGGTCAGGTACCCCCATATTACAACCTAAATAAAGGTTTTAACCCCCTGATTGCCCCTAGAGTTAACCCTTTCACCAGTGATCACTGTATAAATGTCACTGGTGACGCTGGTTAGCCAGTTAGTTATTTCGTTATTTAGGTTCCCCGTCAGGTTTTTATATAGCGTCAGGTACCCCCATATATTACCTAATAAAGGTTTTAACCCCCTGATTGCCCTAGTTAACCCTTTCACCCCCTTTTGCCAGTGTCACTAAGCGATCGTTTTTCTGATCGCTGCATTAGTGTCGCTAGGTAACCAGTTTTTTTTTTTTTTTTACCACCATGTTTATATAGGTTCATAAATAGGTTTATAGGTCAGGTACCCCCATATTACAACCTAAATAAAGGTTTTAACCCCCTGATTGCCCCTAGAGTTAACCCTTTCACCAGTGATCACTGTATAAATGTCACTGGTGACGCTGGTCAGCCAGTTAGTTATTTAGGTTCCCCGTCAGGTTTTTATATAGCGTCAGGTACCCCCATATATTACCTAATAAAGGTTTTAACCCCCTGATTGCCCCTAGTTAACCCTTTCACCCCCTTTTGCCAGTGTCACTAAGCGATCGTTTTTCTGATCGCTGCATTAGTGTCGCTAGGTAACCAGTTTTTTTTTTGTATTACTGTTACGGGTGACGCTGGTTAGTTAGCTTGTTTTTTAT
This sequence comes from Lithobates sylvaticus, assembly GCA_028564925.1. Classification (NCBI taxonomy): domain Eukaryota; kingdom Metazoa; phylum Chordata; class Amphibia; order Anura; family Ranidae; genus Lithobates; species Lithobates sylvaticus. Next base: position 183,006,635 of record CM053033.1, on the reverse strand, counting down.
ACTGTCAGGGCACCCGCCATTTATTACCCAATAACGGTTTAACCCCCTGATCGCCCGGCGGGTGATATCAATTAGGTTTTAGGGTCTAATAAGGTCTGCGTCGCCCCAGGTTAGTGCCAGTACCGCAAACACCCACGCGCAAAGCATACACCTCCCTTAGTGGCACAGTATCTGAACAGATCAATATCTGATCTGATCAGATCTATACTAGCGTCCCAGCAGTTTAGGGTTCCAAAAAAAACGCATTGTTAGCGGGATCAGCCCAGATACCTGCTAGCACCTGCGTTTTCCCCCTCCGCCCAGCCCAGCCCACCCAAGTGCAGTATCGATCGATCACTGTCACTTACAAAACACTAAGCACACATAACTGCAGCGTTCGCAGTCAGGCCTGATCCCTGCGATCGCTAACATTTTTTTTGTGGTAGCGTTTTGATTCAGTCGCTTCAGTCAGGAGCTTTTTTACCTGTGAATCTCAAAAAAAATAAAAAAAAAAAAAATAGTTGTCGTTTTATTGTTTCTCTCTCTCTCTCTCTCTCTATTGTTTGCTCTTTTTTTACTCCATTCTATTCTGCAATGTTTTATTATGTTTTATCATGCTTGCTTTTCAGGTATGTAATTTTGTTTACTGTGTTTTAGTGTTAAGCATTTTTTTGTTTTCAGGTGCGCCATTCAGTTGCAACGCGGATTTATTTATCTTGACAGCAACAGCGTTTGCTCCCACGATACATAAAGCCGCGACTCCAACGCTGTAGGAGGTGATTTCACCACCACAGTTAAAAAAAAGAGCATATATGCCGAAGCATGGGGGCAGCAGGGGGGGGGGGAGGAGCGATTGGCTCCTAATGCCACGTACATACGGTCGAAATTCCGACCGTGTGTACACGGCATAACTTTTGCGGGAGGATGCCCCCATGCATCGGCATATATAAATGGTGCATGTATGCCCATCATTAGAAGTGGGTGGATAAAGGGAGGTATTCTAATGGTGGGCACACCCACCAATCAATCTCTTTTTTTCGTTCAGCCAAGAGGCTGCATGAAAAAAAAAAGATTACAATATATGTCCAGTATGTTGCTGGACTTTGAATGGTTATACCAGAATGATGCCTGCAGGTTTAGGTATCATCTTGGTATCATTCTTTTCAGCCAGTGATCGGCTTTCATGTAAAAGCAATTCTAGCGGGTAATTAGCCTCTAGACTGCTTTTACAAGCAGTGGGAGGGAATGTCCCCCCTCCCGGATATAAACCGCGCCATTGGGAAATTGGGAAAGCATTTTATCACACCAATCTTGGTGTGGTCAGATGCTTTGAGGGCAGAGGAAAGATCTAGGGTCTAATAGACCCCAATTTTTTTTCAAAAAAAGAGTACCTGTCACTGCCTATTGCTATCATAGGGGATATTTACATTCCCTGAGATAACAATAAAAATCATAACAAAGAAAAAAAATGGAAGGAACAGTTTAAAAATAAAATAAAAAAGCTAAATAAATAAAAAAAAAACCAAAAAAAAAAAAAAAAAGCACCCCTGCCCCCCCTTCTCTTGCGCAAAGGCGTACACAAGCGTTGGTCTGGCGTCATATGTAAACAGCAATTGCACCATGCATGTGAGGTATCACCGCAAAGGTCAGATCGAGGGCAGTAATTTTAGCAGTAGACCTCCTCCGTGAATCTAATGTGGTATCGTGTAAAGGCTTTTAAAGGCTTTTAAAAATGTATGTAGTTTGTCGCCACTGCGTGTTTGTGCGCAATTTTAAAGCATGTCGTGTTTGGTATCCATGTACTCGGCCTAAGATCATATTTTTTATTTCATCAAAAATTTGAGCAATATAGTGTGTTTTAGTGCATTAAAATAAAAAAAAAAGTGTATTTTTTCCACAAAAAATGCGTTTGAAAAATCGCTGCGCAAATACTGTGTGGAAAAAAAAAATGCAACACCCACCATTTTAATCTGTAGGGCCTTTGCTTTAACATTATATATAGTGTTTGGGGGTTCAACGTAATTTTCTTGCAAAAAAAAAATATGTTTTCATGTAAACAAAAAGTGTCAGAAAGGGCTTTATCTTCAAGTGGTTAGAAGAGTGGGTGATGTGTGACATAGGCTTCTAAATGTTGTGCATAAAATGCCAGGACAGTTCAAACCCCCCCCAAATGACCCCATTTTGGAAAGTAGACACCCCAAGCTATTTGATGAGAGCAATGTTGAGCCCATTAAATATTTTTTTTTTTTTGTCCCAAGAGATTGAATAATGAAAAAAAAAATATATATATATTTTTTTTACAAAAAGTTGTCACTAAATGATATATTGCTCAAACATGTCATGGGCATATGTGGAAATACACCCCAAAATACATTCTGTTGCTTCTCCTGAGTACGGGGATACCACATGTGTGGACTTTTTGGGAGCCTAGCTGCGTACGGAACCCCAAAAACCAATCACCGCCTTCAGGCTTTCTAAGGGTGTAATTTTTTTATTTCACTTCTCACTGCCAATCACAGTTTCGGAGGCCATGGAATGCCCAGATGGCATAAAACCCCCCAAAATGACCCCATTTTGGAAAGTAGACACCCCAAGCTATTTGCTGAGAGGTATTGTGAGTATTTTGCAGATCTCGCTTTTTGTCACAAAGTTTTGAAAATTGAAAAAAAAAAGAAAAAAAAAAAAAAAAAATTTTTTTTTTTTACTTTCTTCATTTTCAAAAACAAATGAGAGCTGTAAAATACTCACCATGCCTCTCAACAAATAGCTTGGGGTGTCTACTTTCCAAAATGGGGTCATTTGGGGGGGTTTTGTGCTATTTTGGCATTTTATGGCCTTCGAAACGGTGATAGGTAGTGAGGAGTGAAATCAAAAATTTGCACCCTTAGAAATCCTGAAGGCGGTGCTTGGGTTTCGGGGCCCCGTACGCGGCTAGGCTCCCAAAAAGTCCCACACATGTGGTATCCCCATACTCAGGAGAAGCAGCAAAATGTATTTTGGGGTGCAATTCCACATATAACTATGGCATGTGTGAGCAATATATCATTTAGTGACAACTTTTTGAAAAAAAAAAAAAATCTTTTTTATTTTTGTCTTTATTCAATCACTTGGGACTAAAAAAAAAAATATTCAATGGGCTCAACATGCCTCTCAGCAAATAGCTTGGGGTGTCTACTTTCCAAAATGGGGTCATTTGGGGGGGTTTTGTACTTCCCTGCCATTTTAGCACCTCAAGAAATGAAATAGGCAGTCATAAATTAAAAGCGGTGTAAATTCCAGAAAATGTACTCTAGTTTGTAGACGCTATAACTTTTGCGCAAACCAATAAATATACGCTTATTGGCATTTTTTTTACTAAAGACATGTGGCTGAATACATTTTGGCCCAAATGTTTGACTAAAATTGAGTTTATTAGATTTTTTTTATAACAAAAAGTAGAAAATCTCTTTTTTTTTCAAAATTTTCGCTCTTTTTTTTTTTTTTCCGTTTATATCGCAAAAAAATAAAAATCACAGAGGCAATCAAATACCATCAAAAGAAAGCTCTATTTGTGGGAAGAAAAGGACGCAAATTTCGTTTGGTTACAAAATTGCATGACCGCGCAATTACCAGTTAAAGTAGTGCAGTGCAAAATTGAAAAAAGACCTCTGGTCTTTGCGCCCAACACTATTAATCCGTCTTCCCGTCCCTCCTTTTTTCCCAACATGGTGGGATATTTTCCTTGTAAAAGATGCGATGTGTGTAAACACAACGCTTGCGGGAGACAAAAGAGTGTTGAGTTCACATCTAATACCACCAGTAAGGTGTATCCAATTAAGGTCTTTTGTACATGTGCCACCACACATCTGGTATACATGATCACCTGCCCTTGCGGGAAACAATACGTAGGATGTACCATCCACCCATTTTCCGTAAGGGTAGGTGAGCACATCACTAGGATTAAGGGTGGTGACATTAAACATAATGTACCAAGATATTATAGAAAACACCATAATCGTAACCCCATGGGTTCACATTTTTTCATTATTGACAAATACACTCCTCCATGGTGAGGAGGGGCCCGTACGAGAGGGGTGTCACGATTAGAAACGTATTGGATCCACCAATTACAAACATACTCCCTGTATGGCCTTAATATTGAGTGGGACATAAACGCCTTTATTAATCAGGGTTGAACTACCACTCTTTTTAGTTTCCTGGGTGCTATACCAAATCTACTCTGGTATATATATTGCATATGATGGGCATTATTTATTTACTTTTTACTTTCAAAAGTTTTTTTATTAGAACAAAATACAGAGTGCAACAAGAAGTAGTCAAACATGGTGAATATACATCATTCACTATACGTACAAAGTGTAACCATTACAAAACATCAGAGGAATAGTAATATAAGTGCTATCGTTGGTTGCTGATAAGTATGGGGGAGAATATTATCACGGTGGAACCAGTATGTATCAGCAGGGGAGGTCCCTAGAACTACAACAGGTAATATAGGTCGTTTATAACAGGTTCTTAGGGTATCTAATATGTGAGATCACAGCCACGAAGACTTGTTCTTGTTGGAGAGGTAATTGAACAGAGATTCAAGTAGAGTTTGGGGAGAAGGGAAGGAAGAGCGGGGAAAGGAAAGGCACAAAGGAGAGAAAGAAGAAGAGAGAAAAAGGAAGGGGAGGGGATCGGTGTCGGTGGGGCCGCGGTGTGGTCGAGGGGACCACCATGTATAATGGTGGAGATAAATAGAAAATCATGGGATAAGGAGGTTAGAATCAAAGTCTGGGGACAAAAAGTTGTCCACCCACGGGTTCCATATTTTAGTGTGCCGAGGGACACGGTCTAGTATTGTGGCCTCAATTTTACTGTGGATCATGGCTTGGGTTACTCTATTCTTCATTTCTGCTATGTGGAGTTTCGGGGGTTTTCCAGGCCTTAGCGATGGTTTGTTTGGCGGCGGTGGTCAACTGAAGGAGGAGGCTGATCTGATTTCTAGTGTATTCTCCCTGAATATGGTTTAATAGGGCCAGGGCCGTATCGGGGACCACTGTCTCATGCAGTATTGTGGAGATCATTTGGAAGATAACCTTCCAGAATTGTTGTGCTATCTGACAAGACCACCAGATATGGAGATGGGTGCCATGTTCACTGCATCCTCGGAAACAGTGCGATGGGTAGTTCGGTACGAACTTGGATATTCTCGCTGGAACCAAGTACCAGCGCATTAATACTTTATAATTTGTTTCAAGCGCTACCACATTTTGGGAAGAAGATTTGGTAGTGGCCCAAATATCGGACCACTCTTCAGGGGTAAGGGATATATGTAGGTCCTTGGACCACTGTGCAGCATAATGAGGGAGGTCAGCTGATGGTGTAGAGAAGTGGTTATACAGGCTAGATATAATGCCTGGGGCGTGGGGGTCTGTCTTGCAGGTTTTTTCGTATAGAGATTGGGTATTAAAATCAGTGCAAGGACCGACTATAGATTTGGCAAAATGGATCACTTGGAGATATCGGAAGGATTCCGAAGTTGGGAGTTTGGCGCTGGACTGAAGATCCGTGAATGTCTTAAAGGTGGAATTAGCGGTAAGGTCACATATTCTAGTTATACCCGCTTGTGACCAACAAGAAAAGGTGTTGGGTTCAGAGTAGTCAGGGTAGAAGGAAGGGTGGCGTAGGAAGGATAGTAGGGGGTTATACGGGGAGATCAGTTTAAAGTGGTCGCGTAGTCTGTCCCATAGTTTTAAAGAGTGACAGGTGATGGGATTGGCTATGTGACCGCGAGTAGAAGGGGATAACCATAGTATATTATCAACTGTTAGTGGGTAGAGGTCTATAGCTTCGAGGGAGACCCATGTTGGAATTTCTGTAAGTGCGTGTAATAGGGTAAGTTGGGCTAATTGGGCTGTGTGGTAATATTTAGTAAAATTTGGGATGCCCAGGCCCCCGTGTAGTTTGTGTCGAAGGAGAATAGTTCTCGGGATCCTGGGTTTGGTGGGGCCCCAAATATATTTGAAAACTCTAGATTGGATAATCCGGTGGAAATAGGAGGGGACGTTAATAGGGAGGACTCTATATAGGTATAAAAGTTTAGGAAGCAAGGACATCTTAACAGCTGCAACCCGTCCTAACCAAGAAACACACAAAGGTTTCCAGGTGTCCAAGAGAGATGACAATTGTGCCAGCATGTGGAGATAGTTGGCTTGGTATAGCGAATTTGGGTTTCCAGTCAGTTTTATACCTAGGTACGGGAGAGAAGTGGTAGACCAGGCAAAGGGGAAGCTTAGCTGTAGGTGGGTTACTTCTTTGTGTGAAAGAGACACATTGAGGGCTTTAGACTTTGCTTGATTAACTTCTAGACCTGAAATGGAGGCAAATTTATCTAGGGTGTGAATAAGATTAGGAAGGGTGGTGTGAGGCGATGTTACAAATAGGAGTGCATCATCTGCAAACAGGCAAATCTTATGTGAGGTGGAAGCTATTTCTAGTCCTTTAACGTTGACGTTTGTTCTAATCAAAGCTGCCAATGGTTCAATAGCTAATGCAAAGATTAAAGGGGAAAGGGGGCATCCCTGTCTAGTACCTCTTGCTATAGAGAAACTGTCCGAGCGAAATCCCGAGTACCTGATATAGGCTTGTGGCTGGTTATAAAGGGAATTTATCCATTGTAGAAAATGCGGGCCAAAGCCCCAGCGTTTGAGAATGTAGTCTAGATAGGGCCAGGACACCGTGTCAAACGCCTTCCTTATGTCAAGAGATAGTAGGTGCATTGAGATATTATCGTTTTTTTGCAATATGTTGGAGGAGTATCACTCGTCTGATGTTGTCGCTAGCTTGTCTCCGGGGGATAAAGCAAACCTGGTCTCTGTCTACTAGTTTGCCGATAAGAGGGTTAAGGCGAAGTGCCAATATTTTAGCCAGGATTTTGATATCCAGGTTAAGTAGAGAAATAGGTCTAAAGTTGGACCAAAGGGAGTTATCAGTATTAGGCTTGGGTATCATTGCTATAATGGCTGTCAGTGTGTCTTGGCCAAAGGCATGGTTTTGTAGTAGGGCATTAAATGATTTACATAAAAGTTTTTGGTAGGGTTACTAGTGTAGGTGTTTTTATCGGTCCTTAATCTGATGGGAGCATGGTTCCGCTTTGGCGTTATAGAGGTCCTCTAATCGTTTACGAAATTCACTTAGGATTTTGGTAGGGTTACTAGTGTAGGTGTTTTTATCGGAGACGCATGGCTAGAAAGGTATCAGGTTTGTTAGCTTTGGTGTAAATGGTGTGGCTGGATCTGCTGATGGCCTTATCGGCCGATTCAGCCAGCAGATTTTTCCATTGCTACCCTATGGGGTTCGGATGGGGCTGTCTGGAACTGAAGAAAATTCTGATGGAACTCTCTTTCAAGGTTGACTAATTGGAGCTTCTTATCTCGCTTGAGATGTGTAGATACCGATATGCATGTGCCTCGTATTACCGGTTTGTGTGCCTCCCAAAGGAGAATAGGAGAGATATCAGGGGTGTTATTGTGTCGCAAGTAATCTGTGAGGGCCACTTGAATATCAAGACAGTATGACGGATTGGGGAGGTGAGCTTCATTAATACACCAGGAGCGGTCACTGGTTTGGGGGATCAAGGAAGAAATTGTGGTAATCACTGCACAGTGGTCCGACCATGGTATGGGTTGTATAGAGGACTTGACAAGTATTGGGGAGGATGCAACCGAGAGGAATATATGGTCAATCCTAGAAAAGGATTTATGGGGGTATGAGTAGAACGCGTAGTTCTTCTTTGTTGGGTTGCATTCTCGCCAAGTGTCAAGCAGTGAGGCTTGTTGCAATAGTTTACTGTAGAAATGATTTCGCGCTCATGTGCAATAGATAAAAATACAAATAAAACACAGTCCTAATCAATACATATACATTACAATCATACACCAAGTGCTATAAGTGTGTAAAATAGTGTAAAAATAATGAATAAAATGTTGAATAGATCTCCTGTGAACTGAGTGATGTACAAGACAAATCACTACCAAAAAAGTGCCAAATAAAACTAGTGTCCACAAGTGAGTGATAAAACACAATCCAAATGGGCTATAAGTGAGTGAATATAAAATAAGAGAGGTAAAGGTCTAAAATTGGACTAAAATGACAACGTCCAAAAGGTGACTGGTGCTGTTCGTTGGTACAAAGCACGTTCTTCAAAATTTATAAGAAACGGTGTGTCATGTCCAAACGATAATGGTACAGTGGTTCAGACTCCACATTGGAATGTGGTGGATATGTGGGACTGGGATCCTTAAACGTGCTCTCTAGACTCTCACCTGAAAGCACGCATTCAAAAGCGTGAGTAGATACAGGACGATGTCTTGTCTTGTCTTTGCTCCTCGGATCAGATCATTTCCACCGATTTCCACCACTGGGGGCTGTATGATCTTCACTATCCTCTTTGGATTATCCTATTCACTGGATGACTCTGATTGGCCCAAAGGTCTGTAAGTCTGTAACAGCAGATAGATGCTAGTCTCACAATACTTCCGGTATCTGGTCCGGCCACTCCCTACGTTTCGTCACATGCACGTGACTTCATCAGGGGAACCTGATTGGCTGGAATGGACTTCTATTTATTTGGTGAAACCGGAAGTAGGTTAGCTAACCTACTTCCGGTTTCACCAAATAAATAGAAATTAGTGCTGTACAGTTTTAATTCTTATTTTTAGTTTTTTGCCATCCTTGTGCCTCAAAGTTGGTTGTCATAATTGCAGTGTTAAACTGCTTGTCTTGACGCCCAAAATGAGGCTTGGATTGCACTAATATGCGCTCCAGCGCATTATTTTCCCATAATGAGGCTTGAGACACAGACTGGGTACTTCCGGTTTCGATATTGAGGCTTGAGACACACGCGGTTTCCATCTTGCCTGGAAACCGGAAGTTGAAGGTGTTTGCTTCCCAGCTCTGTCACACACCTGTTCAAGGTAAAGGGGGTCCTCCATTCTTATAAATAAGCGGTTTGAGGGCAGGTCAGCACCCCAGATGATGCTTATTCAATCGAAATGCGTCGGGAACGCTTGCTGACCTGCTCAAACACCGCTGTTTTGACTATATAAGCGCTTTATATTTGGAAGCATGTAAGTGCATTTCCTATACATTTTAAAATAAATTCACTTTTAATACGGAATTATGCTATGTTCCTCCTCTTTTACTTTTGGCATTTTTTGGTGAGCCTTTACTTAGTCATCCTCTGATTTGAAAACGATTGTGTTGGAAAGGTCTGATCTTCACTTCACTATCTGTGACCCCTGGAACCATTTTATCAAGCTTGCTTTGACCCACCAAGTGTACGCTTGAGTGTGTCATTGTATTCTGGTAAGTATTTTGTGCTGCTGGTGGTGGTTGGTGTTTATCACTTGCTGGATTCGATACACATGGAAATATTTCCTTATTAACCACTTATTATTTGGACTGCACCTTTATGCATTGGACCAGCTATATATTTTGGACTTTGCTCAGTTCATTTATTTATTTTACTTTAGTGGAAACACATTGTGTCATATGTTTTATGATTTATGTCACTAATTGATACACAGTGAATCACATTGTCACATTTATATTTGTTACTTTTTTTCTTGTATAATTTATTAGCGCTGCACTTGTTTTCTTTTGTCACTTTTCTATATACCTTTTAGTGCCGGAAGCTACACCTGGTTATAGCGCGGTATATACATACATTTTAAGTGTGCACTAATGCACCGAAATATACTGTGTTAAACGCGCAGTAACGCACTGGAATATGCTGCGTTACACATGCAGTAACACACTAAAATATGCTGCGTTAAACATGCACTAATGCACTGAAATATACTGCGTTAACCGTGCACTAATGCACTGAAATATACTGCGTTAAACATGCACTAATGCACTGAAATATACTGGATTAAATGTGCAGAAAATGCACTGAAATATACTAAAAAAGAGAAGAACTCTATGCTATGAGTGAAAAGTGAAAATGAATTAAAGCTGCTCCCCTCAAAGTGCACAAACAAACTTTGAACTATGGGGGGTGTATAATAATAAGGGGGCACTAATGATAAATATGTGTACCAATAAAGTGCTAGTGCTCAATATTTCATGATCAAATGCGAACAATTATTACAAGTATACAAAATGCATCATATCATAACCATAAGTGAACAATGAAAACAAAAAATTAAGTGCAATTTGCATCAATAAACAGCCAGCAGATATATCAAAAAATGTCCATAAATTGTGTGAAGTTTTTTGATCTGTTACACCATCACCACTGCCAAAAGCGATTTTGAATACAGAGACACCCAGTGAATGAAGGTAAGTATCCTACTTACCAAACCACCATGACCTCTTTAATTAAAAAGATAGGTCAGGTGGGGCTTTGTATGATAATTATCTGTAATCTGTAAAGGTACCAAATGGATAGGCCAAAAGAAGCTCCGCCACAATGATGCTCAAAGAAAAATGCAAAAAGGCAATGCCATAGCATAATTCCGTTTATTTAAAAGAAAAATGTAAAAACAACAGGCCAAATGGCTGCTTACTTTAAAAGTGCCTTTCCTCGGCACTGAAGGTACAGGTTTAGCACTGTCAGGTGAGTTGGGGATTGGCGTGCATTCCACCGCCTGGAAAGCTGAACCAGGAAGTGGCCGGAAAAAATAATGTGACCGGGATATGCCTCGGTGTACGTTTCTTCTTGATAATGTTGTCAGGAAGCGTCCCAGTCACTGAATGGGTTGAATTTTTATTCCCCCGGAAAACAATGGGATTGGCTAAGTAGATATTAAAGGACTAATGCCATCTAGTAGATTCATTTTTTAATTCAGTGGGGACAGTTGGATACGTTATAAAGGACTAGTGCCATCTAGTGGATGGTAAGAATTGTTACCGCCTCAAGCACTGCTGTTCACAGTTCACCTGGCTACAACATTAATAAAAAACATAATAAAAGTATAGATGACAACAATTTCATTGACAGTAGGTAAAAATGTAAGCTAGAATGTTAGTAATGTGGGATCTTGGTTATGAAAAATTCTAAAGTGATTGAATACACTATGTTTTGGAAAGCCGTTGATAATATTTGCTATGTGTTCATTGATTCTAATGCGTAATTTACGTGTAGTTCTACCTACATACTATTTTGGGCACAGACATTCCAATACATAGGCAACATTTTCTGAGTCACAAGTGATTAAAGATTTAATTTTGAAATTGAGTTTAGTTACTACTGAGTGAAAACTATTTATTTTTCTTTTTGTTCTCTTGGAAGTTTTGCATGCTTTGCACCTAGTGCAGTAATGAAAACCTTCCCTATCCAGGAAGGTGGACAAGGTTTTGGGAGGGTCCGGAATGGGCCCAAAACAGTATGTAGGTAGAACTACACATGAATAGAATCAATGAACACATAGCAAATATTATCAATGGCTTTCCAAAACATAGTGTATCCAATCACTTTTTTTTTTTTTTATTCAGTACTTTTTTTTATTAATTTTTCATCTTCAAAAACATACAAACTATCCAATCACTTTAGATTATTTCATAACCAAGATTCCACATTACTAACATTCTATGGGATTGATAAAGTAAAGAAACATTGAAGAGGGACAAATTTGAAAAAATCAGTTTTACAAAATGAAACAAAATGGTTATATAATTTAGACACTTTACAACCAGCAGGCCTCAACATAGATGTTGACTTAAATTGTTTCTCAACAAATGATTAGTTTATGATCTAGTCTTTGGTCTATCAAATTTGCCCATATGCTAAGATAGGTACCCTTGAATGGTTTTGTACCATCATTTTTGGTATAACACCTATTCAAGCACTGATTGGTTTGGTTACTATTTAAGGTTTTACACAACTAATTTAGTATATGCCCAATAGCTTTAGACAATTGTTGCCATCCATTTTTAGTATGTTCACCAACAATGCAAGCCAGATCAATCGAGGAAGAGCGATGTCTATTGGTTTTGCCAGAAGCGGTATTGGTTTTCTAAGTTATCCACGAGATGGCATCAGACATACTATTTAGTTATCACCAATAATGTTATTATGTCATTAGAGGTAGTTTAATATTTATTTAGACATATTTCCATCTAATAGTTTACATCATAGCTTACATTTTTACCTACTGTCAATAAAATTGTTGTCATCTATATTTTTATTATGTTTTTTATAGGGCTGGGGAATTTAAAGATTAATTCCTCGATTAATCGTTAATTTTTTTGATCAATCAAAATTCTTCAGGGAGTTCTGTCGGAGATCCGGTGATGTCACGGACATCGACGTCACCGGACTCCTCCCCCCTTCCCCAAGTGCCTCTGTAACGACATATTCGGCAACCCATCGCAGTTTGCTATGGAAGTGACATTCCGTCCCCGCCATCTTGCTACACCCCACTCTCGTCCACAGTAAGGATACACTAAGAAGGGGGAGAGTGCACATGTTGTTACACCCACCGGAGTTTTGCATTTTAGACATATTTATAACAGTAAAGTCACTTTCTATAGTGAAATACAGTACTTAGAACTCCGTCTGACTGCTTAGATGTTGAATTTTAAAAGCAGTAAACTTCTGTCAGATTAGAAAACCTGTGAGATGACCAGGGTTGCTGCTGCTTTTAAAATTCAAGATCTAAGTAGTCAGACGGAGTTATAAGTACTGTATTTCACTATATAAACAGACTTTACTGTGCGATATAATTAATCGAAATTAGTCGATTAATCGATTAAAAAAATCGATTAATCGAACACGAACATTTTAATCAGTAACAGCCCTAGTTTTTTATCAATGTTGTAGCCAGGTGAAGTGTGAACAGCAGTGCTCACTTTTGCTTAAGGCGGTAGTAATTCTTACCATCCACTAGATGGCATCAGTCCTTTATTATGTATTCGACTGTTCCCATTGAATTAAAAAAATCATCCACTAGGTGGCATTATTAGTCCTTTAATATCTACTTAGCCAATCCCATTGTTTCTGGGGGAATAAAAACTCAACCCATTCAGTGACCGGGACGCTTCCTGACGACATTATCACGACGAAACGTACATCGAGGCATATCCTGTCACATTATCCTTTCCGGCCACTTACGGGTTCAGCTTTCCAGGCGGTGGAACGCATGCCGATCCACAACAAGCGCAAGCAAGTGAGGCGGCTGCTTCCCAACTCACCTGACAGTGCTAAACCTATACCTTCAGTGCCGAGGAAAAGCACTTTTAAAGTAAGCGGCCATTTGGTCTGTTGTTTTTACATTTTTCTTTTAAATAAACGGAATTACGCTATGGCATTGCCTTTTTCCATTTTTCTCTGAGCATCATTGTGGCGGAGCTTCTTTTGGCCTATCCATTTGGTACCAGTACAGATCATTACCATACAAAGCCCCACCTGACCTATCTTTTTAATTAAAGAGGTCATGGTGGTTTGGTAAGTAGGACACTTACCTTCATTCACTGGGTGTCGCTGTATTCAAAATCGTTTTTGGCAGTGGCAATGGTGTAACAGATCACAAAACTTCCCACAATTTATGGACATTTTTTGATATATCGGCTGGCTGTTTATTGATGCACATTGCACTTTATTTTTTGTTTTCATTGTTCACTTATGGTTATGATATGATGCATTTTGTATACTTGTAATAATTGTTCTCATTTAATCATGAAATATTGAGCACTAGCACTTTATTGGTACACATATTTATCATTAGTGCCCCCTTATTATTATACACCCCCACTGAAATATACTGCATTAAACATACACTAACACAGTTAACTATACTGAGTTAAACGTGCACTAAAACACTGAAATATACTGCGTTGTACGTGTACTAAAGCACTGAAATATACTGCGTTAAACGTGCGATAACGCACTTAAATGTATTGCAGTAAACATGCACTAAGGCACTGAAATATACTGCATTAACCCCTCTGGCGGTATTCCCGAGTGTGGCTCAGGGTGAGATTTTAGTACCATTAGCGGTAACCTCGAGCCACACTCGGGATTGCTTCGCTGGATCCTGGAAGAGGTTTCCTACCTTGTCCCTGGGATCCCGCGATGTACTCCTGATGTGTATGGTGGCCGGATCTTCCTGATCTTCCGCCCGATGCACGGTGTACCCTGGCTTGCGTTCCCTGCGAGCGTCGCGACGCAGGGGGGGTGGAACCGGCGGAAAATTTAAAATGTATAAAGCACAAACACACTAATACATTGTAATCCTATTGGATTACATTACTAAATAAAATAAAATAGACCTTATTTTGCCCCCCCAGTGCTTTATCCAGTGCCCTTGCCTGCAGCATTACTGTACTTTCTGTCTGGAAACTATAGAGTGACCACGGCATCAAAAAAGCGTGCCTCTACCTCTAAAGCGGTATATGACCTGCTGGAAAACAGTGGCATCGATACAGAATTGCTTGCAGAATTGAGTGACAGTGATTCTTGGGGAAGTTCGTCATCAGACAAGGAAAGCAATTTCAGCGATAAACTGCGACTGTGCCCAGCGATGTGCGGACTTGGTGCTCGATTGAATGCGGTACGGAGCACACAGCGCCCCCAAGATTTCCGTTTACTGGAGCACCCGGTATCAAAGTGGAGGTTGAAGATGACAACCCCCTGGCATACCTCCAACTCTTTTTGACCAATGAGGTTATAGAAAAAATTGTTATGGAGACAAATCGGTACTAGGAGCAACAAGCTGCTACGCATCAAAGGTTTGCAAGGAGCAGAAAGTGGGAACCAGTGACAAAAGAGGACATCTGGAAGTTTCTGGATCTCATAATTCTTCAGGGAGTGGTGGGGAAACCCCTGCAGAAATGGTACTGGACAACCAACAAATTACTAACCACACCTTTTTTTGGCACGGTAATGTCGGAGTACAAATTTTCTCTGATAATGAAATATTTGCACTTTCAAAATAATTAAGAATTTGATGAGACTTCTCATCCAGCACCAAAACTGAAAAAGATTTGGGAGATATATCAAATTATTCAGAAAAAATTCCAGCAGACCTATGTACCAGATAGAGACATCAGTATCAACGAAAGTCTAATGGCCTACAAAGGAAGCTGGATACAGTTTATCGTGCCTAAGAAAGCACGATTTGGCATAAAATCATTCATGCTCTGTGAATCCAGCACCGGTTACATATGGAATTCGGTCCTTTACACCGGGAAAGGAACCAAATTGAACAAAAGATTCAGTAATTATGGAATGGCAACCGCTTCTGTTCTTACTTTGATTGAGCCATTGCTGAATCAGGAATACTGTGTAACCACAGATAATTTTTACACTTCTCCAGAACTCTAGGAGTTCCTTCTACAGCACAAGACGGATGCATATGGGACCGTTAGAGCTAACCGGCGTGACATGCAGCCAACCTTTGGCAATAAAAAGCTCAAGGCAGGAGAAATAGTTGCCTGGCAGAAAGGCAAAATGATGGCACTGAGATGGTGCGACAAAAAAGATGTGTGCCCAAAAGGTGAAAAAGACGTAATGAAACCACAAGTCGTGATGGACTACAACCACACCATGGGAGGTGTTGACAGAGCTGACCAAGCCATGACTTTTTATCCAGTCATGAGAAAGCAAAAAAAAAATATTACAAAAAAATCTTCAGGCATCTTCTTGAACAGTGCCTGTGGAATGCTTTCATTCTTCTAAAAAAAAGAGTGACAGGCCTGTGGTTCATGCGGACTTTGTTTGGAAAGTTGCCGAACTTATATTTTTCCAGCACCAAACACCAACGACTGTAAATAGATATTGACATCGTGCTGCTGGCGTTGTTAACCCCGGAACGCCTGACCGGTCGTCACTTTATGGACCACATTCCACCAACGGAAAAGAAGTCAGCACCCACAAGGATGTGTGTGGTTTGCTGCTCTAGCGTGACGACCCTGGAAGGAAAATTAGAAAAGAAACCATGTTCTACTGTCCTGACTGTGACGTTGGACTTTGTGCTGTACCATGTTTTAAAATTTTCCATACCCGGGACATTTACTGAAGCAATATGACTACTAATATTGCACCTTTGTTTGGCCAAAAAAAATGTCAGTGTTTTTGATTATATTATTTACTAAAATTTATTGAATAAAAAGTATTATTATTATTATATTATTATTTGTTATTATTTATAGTTATTTTATTATATTATAATTTATGATTTTGTGTTTCAAACGTTATCATACCCGAGATGTCTACTAGACTCTGGTTTGGACAGATTTAAGTGAGTTATTCAGGCCTACAATCTAAAACGCCAAATTTCCATGCAAAATAATGGTACCGCTTTCAGCACCTAAAATCTGAAATAATATACCGCCAGGGAGGTTAAATGTGCAGTAACGCAGTTAAATATACTGCGTTAAACGCGCACTAACGCACTGAAATTGGATAGTCATCATCACAGTGTCCAATCATGGCTCTGACAGTGCTATGTGCCCTGATTGGGCAAAGCTTTCATTGCTTCAGCCAATCAGGGCTTCCAATGCACTGGCATTGTAAACTGTGGTCGTTTGGCGGGCCAAAAAAACGTACCAATATCTCAGGCTGCCCTTAGAACTTAAAGTGGTTGTGAAGGTTAAAGGATTTTTATGGTAATGCATTCTCTGCAAAAAAGTAAAAAACCCTTCATGTGCTGCTCCCCCCTAGCCCCCCCCCCTTCCACTCAAATACTTTCCTGAGCCCGATCATGATCCAGCTTTGTGCCTGAGAGCAGCATTGCTGCTCTCTCTCTCATTGGCTC
Source organism: Lithobates sylvaticus (assembly GCA_028564925.1). Taxonomy (NCBI): domain Eukaryota; kingdom Metazoa; phylum Chordata; class Amphibia; order Anura; family Ranidae; genus Lithobates; species Lithobates sylvaticus. The sequence goes on along the minus strand of CM053033.1, from coordinate 182,989,911 downwards.
AGAGACAGCAGCAGGACCCATTGGCCATTACTGCTGTCAATTACAGCCTGTGAGGAGGGAGAGGGGGGGAGGGATGAGCAGTGAGTGATCCCATAGCAAGCAGCTTGCGGGCACTGAGCATGGGGGCGTGGAGGAAGAGCGCCAGTGGGGGACCCGAGAGGAGGAGGATTGGGGCTGCTCTGTGCAAAACCATTGCACAGAGCAGGTAAGTATAACATGTTTGTTATTTTAATGAAAAAAATGTGAACTTTATAATCACTTTAATACACTGCAAACCCTCTAGAAAAAAAGAGTAGGTTGTTTATTTTTCAAGCTATTTTTTGCTAAGAGGCTCAATAAGGAAAATTTAGAGGTTCTGTGAAATTTTGCTAACAGCAAAATCAGTAATTTCAAAGCAAATATCCATTTTGTCAACATCACTCTGAATATCTCTATTTGGAATATTGGTGGATTGGAAAGTAAAAAAAAAAGAATCTAACTACTATAAAACACTTTTTTTAACTTCTTTCCTGTAGTCTTATAAATAAGCTGCATTCCGTTGCCATCCACCCTAGTTTACAGAGTCTGAATTGAATAATATTTTTTTTCTTTCAAAGCCACCAATCATATGCCAGTAGATAACCTGTCAGCCTACAGAGTATGACATCGTATATTGATACTGAAATGAGAAAGATCTACATGGGAAGTTAACAGAACGGAATTGCCTATAAGTGCACCAAATTCAGTCCTTCGTTTTCGCTTGAAATGCTTCCGAGTGGCAGACACCCTCAGGGCATTCAGGGAAACTGGTGCACATTTTATGAATATATATGCGGAGATTCATTGCTTTTTAATTTATGAACAAAGCCATTACAGTAAATTAATATTCAGCCACAGTCACTTAGCTCCTTGTTGTGTCTTCACCATTACCCAACCACTGAACGCGACGCACTACTGAACAGGGAGATAGAATTGACAGGGAGAGAATAAAATTCCTGTGCATTTAGTAAATACATATTTGTTGAAAACAACCCTGTTGGTAATAGAGGTACCCTGCAGATGGTAATAAAAATAAAATTTTCCATCCCACTTAATCTAAAATGATATTAAAGTTATTTTGTAGTGACTTTACAGATTCAACAACCAACCAGTAATCACCTTTCATGCAGGAGTCACACCTTTAGGCTTTGTTGATGTGCGTTATGACGTGCCAGCACAGCACGCAACACAGGTTGACTTGTCTTTTAATGCATTTCCATGGATTTCAATAGAAAACACATCAGGCACAAAAAGCCCAAAAGTGTGCATCGGCTTGTAATGACCTGACTTTAACTATCTGGTTACTTTGGGTTATTGCATGTTGTATGTTAAAGTGTATACTCAGACAAAGTTGGAAGGGGTTATAAGCCCTGTCAGGTTTTATCTGCTGTCCAGGGCTCTTGTAGAGAGGATTCCTCTCATTTTCTGTCCCGGTGAGCATATTTTTAACACAGGAGGCTAGGTTTACCTGAGGGTAGCTTAGCTCTGAGGAAGGAGGTGTGCCCCCGAAATGAGTTAGCTGTATACCCCGTGATGAGAATACGCCACATGTGTGTCCTTACTGTACAGCATTGTGTGTTTTTTTGGCCTAAAAAATGTTGCCATCTTTTTAGTATCCATTTTTTATTGTTTTTTTTTTATTGAATACCTGCTTTGTGGTAATGCACTGCGTGTGCCTTCCATTTTATCTTGTTTCTGTAGTATCGATCGGGTTACCCCATCCGGGGAGGGCAGCATCTGCTCAGTTCTTTGGCATTACCAATGTCCTTGCTGTTTTACACCACAAAAGACATCATAGCGCTAGAAGTGACTGCTTCCCTTTGTTTACACTTGTGTGGTCCCTTCGGCCATGGCTTGCTTTGAATGGGCTGCCGTGCCTCGCAAAATGCAGGAAAAAGGTCCCCGTACCTTCCCAAAAATCGCAGCCTGCACGGGAACCGCATTGTACTGCAGTGTGAGCAGCATGCCATTAGGATTAATGGCACCTGCCCTTGGGTCCCCCGTTTCAATGTGCGGGTGGTTGCAGCTGTGTGATGAAGTGAAGGTCCCGCAGTGGCAACCACCCACACAAGTGTGAACCTAACAGGAAGTGTATTAGTGGTCAGACCACCACGTAGAAATGAATGAAAATAAATCCTTAACAAAACAATTGCAGACTCTACATCTAAGGACTGGTAAACTGCAATATATTTTTGCTCCTCGTTTGTCAGTGTAGCTGGAAGTGCTCTGGGTCTCAGCTCACAGTCTACAATGATCACTATACACTAAAGGAACAGTATAGGCAACCACACTAAGGCTCTGTTTCCACTAGTGTGTCTTGTCATTCGACTTTGGACACATAAAGTTGCATGACAAGTCACAGCCCATTGATTTTAATGGCACCTGTTCCCATCGATGCGACTTTGAAAATCAACAACTTTGAAAAGGTACCTGCATTACTTTAATGCAACTTTTGATGCGACTTTGATCCAGAGAGTGTAAAGTTGGATCAATGCAATAAATCAGTTTGCAGCCCAAAGCTCTGGAATAAGTTGTATCAAAGCTGCACTCAAAGTTGCATCAAAGTCACACTCCAAAGTCGCCTTAGGCTACGTTTCCACTAGTGTGACTCCAAAGCTGTGCGACTTTGAGTGCAGCTTTGATCCAGCTTTACACTCTGGATCAAAGTCGCATCAAAGTAGACATATTCCTTTATTAATAGCTCTGTCTTCTCCCTGGGCCGTCCTCTCCACTGCTGTCTCTTCCCACAACTGTCTCTTCCCGCCGCCATCTTCTCCTGCCGTCTCTCTCGGTGCCTTCTCTCCACCGCAATTTTTTTTTTTTACATTCAGCTGTCAGCGGGGGAACATCTGATGACTCATCGGTTGTTAAGGACGCGGCAGCCGGCTTCCCGGCCCCGTCCTTAGCAACCAGCTATATACAGTGTGTTTAATGAGGGGAAAAAAGGGTCGGATGTAAGCGGATTGTCTGCTAACATCCGTTTTTCATCCATTCTGTTTATTTTATGAATGAAAAAATAGTATTTTCTTCTGTCATAAAAAACAGAGCTTAGTGGAGACAGATGTCAGCGAATGATCATCCACTAACGTCCGCTACCCCATAGAGATACAGGTATGTCCGTTTTTCATCCGACAATGGATGAATGAAAAACGAACATACGGAACGGCCGTGGGAAAGGGGCCTTAAAAACTCATTACTCACATGTAATGAGCAATAGAAATCGATCTGTATGCTTCCAAACTTTCAATAATGTTCCTTTGAACCTTATTCCTTTCATATTTGTTCCCCAGCTCCCTCTGCCATTCACAGCGGCTGGGCGTGTGCCACACCATGCGCACAGTGCCAATGAATGAATGAATGAATGAATGATTTGTATAGCGCTGCAACTGCGAACTGAATCGCCTCGAGGCGCTTGACTGCTCATGTTGGGATGCCATGTATTAGAAGAGGTGGGTCTTGAGTTTTTTCCTGAAGGCCTGATGGTTTTCTTCCATGCGGATGTTGTTTGGTAGAGCATTCCATAGCCGGGGTCCCTGTACTGCGAATCTTCGTTCTCCCTTCGATTTGTAGCGGGCTTTGGGGATGAGAAGGCGATTTTGGTTTGTTGATCGAAGTCTGCGATTCGGTATGTATTTTTCTATTTTCTCACAAAGGTATTGAGGCGCATTTCCTTGTGTACATTTGTGGGTGAGGCAGAGGGTCTTGAATGTGATCCTGTCTTTTACCTTGAGCCAATGGAGCATCCTTAGGGATGGGGAGATGGATTCCCAGGGTTTCTTTCCGGTGACTATTCTTGCTGCTGTGTTTTGGACAATTTGAAGGCGCGCAATCTGGTAATCCGGTAATCCTATGTAGAGTGAGTTTGCGTAGTCGAGCCGTGAATTGATGATCGTTCCTACTACTACCGCTTTTTCCTTTTCCGGGATGAAGGGGATGAGTCTGCGTAGCATGCGAAGGAGATGGTGGGATCCGCTGATTACGGATCCTATTTGTGCCTCCATTGTCATCTCTGAATCAAAGATTACTCCGAGGCTTTTGGCTTTGTTGCTTGGAAGGATGGTCTGTCCCAAGATGGTTGGTGGTGTCCAAGGGGTCTTCGTCTTTTTCCTTGAGTTTGCGTCGAGGAGCAGTAATTCTGTTTTTGATCCATTTAGTTTGAGGGAGCTAGTGGTCATCCAGTCATCTATCAATGTGAGACATTTTCCTAGTTCCTGGTATTGGTCTTTTTGACCGGTGATCCGGAAGTACAGTTGAGTGTCGTCCGCGTTTGAGTGGAAGCACAGATCCAATTTGCTAATAATTTTGAAGAGTGGTCGGATGTAAATGTTGAACAGTACTGGTGACAATGGTGATCCTTGAGGGACTCCATAAGTGATTGCCCGAGTTTCCGAAGTGAAGGCTCCTAGTTTCACTGTTTGTGACCGGTTTCCTAAGAAGGAAGTGAACCATGGCAGATCTCCATCTGTAACTCCTGCCACTTCCTTGAGGCGGCTGAGAAGCATGTTGTGGTCCACTGTGTCGAACGCCGCACTGAGATCCAGCAATACCAGAAGACACGATTCTCCCTCATCCGCTGCTTCTAGGGCGTCATCCCATATTTTCAGAAGTGCCGTTTCTGTGCCATGGCCTGGGCGGAAGCCCGATTGTAGTGGGTCTAGGAGCTTGTGTGTGTCCAGATGAAGTTGAAGCTGTTGTACTACTGCTTTCTCCATGATCTTGGAAATGGTGTTCAGGCTTGTTACCGGTCTGCGATTGTTCGGATCCTTGGGGTCGAGGTTGGGTTTCTTTAGTAATGGTTTGATGATGCCTTGCTTGAGGGAATTCGGAACCAATCCTTCTTTGAACGACTGATTTACTAGGTGTGTGATAGCGGGGGCCAGAATGTCGGAGCATTCTTTCAAGAGTTTTGTGGGGATGATGTCGTTTGGCGAGGTGCTGTCTCGGAGGCTCTTGATGACATTTTTGGTTTCATCCGTTGTGATCGGGGTAAGTGAAAAATGTGGTGCTTGTGCGCTGTGGATGTAAAATTCCTTACCTGGGTTGAGTTGAGTAGAGCTGGTTGTTGTTTTTTTTTGTTGAATTATTTTCTGAATGTTGTCTATTTTGTTGATGAAAAAATCTGATAATTTGTTGCAGTATTCTTGAGTTTCGTTTCCTAGGGGCTCAAGGCAGATGGGGTTCATAGTCTGGGCGACTAGTTTGAAAAGTTCCCGTGGTCGGTTTAAGGCTTTTGAGAGGGTGTTTGAGACATGTTCTTTTTTTGCTGTGAAAATTGCTTTATGATATCTCTTGGTGAGTATTCTGTAGTTTGTGTGATTTTCCTTTGTGGTGTTTCTTCTCCAGGCTCTTTCTGCTCTTCTGTGTTCCCGTTTCAGTAGAGTAAGCGTGCCATTAAACCAACCAGAATTTTTCTTGCGGATGGGTACTCGATGTTTTGGGGCGACTGCGTCTGCTGTTTGTAGAAGTGCCTTGTTTATGAAGCTGAGTATTCGTTCTGTTGAGTGGTTTTGATTTAGTGTACCCATTTTGTGTGTTAGTGTGGTTTTGAAGATTTCCGAATGTAGTTTCTTCTGCGATCTAATCCAGTGTGTTGTTGCTGCTGGGTTTGGTTTTTGCAGGGAGATGTTGGTGGCGATCTCAAATTTGATAGCGTGGTGGTCTGACCATGGTAGCGCTATGTTGTCTTGAATGCTGATGTCCGTATTTTGCTTGAAGATGAGGTCCAGGATGTGACCCGACCCATGTGTGGGAGCCTTTACTAGTTGTTGAAGCCCTAGGTCTTCCAGTTGATTGATGCAGGTGGTGGCGATGGGGTCTTCGGTGGAATTCGCCCAGAGGTTGAAATCTCCGAGTACCAGAATCTTGTTGTTTTTCAGGGTGTGTGCCGAGATGAATTCCGTGAGTGGTATCGGTAGATTTGTCTTTGGTCCTGGTGGTCTGTAGCATAGCAGCATGTGGATGGTTTCTTGTGGTGTGGTTTGCATCTGTAGAGTAAGTGTCTCCATAAACGTTGCTTTGTTCTGTACCGTAGGTTTGACGAGCGCTAGATGAGCTTTGAAGATCACTGCTAGGCCTCCTCCTTTTTTTCCTTTCCGATGCTCGGTTAGGATCCTGTAGTTTTCTGGCACTAATTCTGTTAGGATGGTGTTGCAGTCGGGTGTTAGCCAGCTTTCCGTGATGAAGAGGCAATCTATGTTGTTTTGTGTGATGAAGTCATGGATTTCGTGCCTGTGCTTGACTGCCGATCTGGTGTTAATCAAAGCGCATGCTAACTGTTGCGGTTGAGTTGTAGTCTTCTTATGTTTGATCGTTGCTTGTGGATCGATTCTTAGTAGTCGTTCTTTTTGTAATATTTTTTGAATGTCGGTCGGTAGAGTTGCGGTCAAATTTCTTAGTCTGCATAGGGACTCTGCTGAGTATTTGAAATTGCACATGTTGAGGTGCTCCAAAAAATGTCCCTGCTGTGGACGAGATGATGCGTTGAAAAAACGCTGATGCTGTTGTTGAGGCGATAACGGTCTTGCGCAGGCTAGTTGAAGATGTTGCGGATCTGTGGGAAAACCCTGTAGACCTACACCCTCCCTCCCGTTGATCCAGAGGAAGGCGAAAAACCCCTACTAGCGCGGCCAATTGCTGTGGCAGAGGAAAAAATTCCTTCCTGACCCCCCGAGGGGCGGTCGGATGTTGGTCCCTGGATCAACTGCTAAGTGGTGGTCCCTGCGTTACTTACCAGAATATTTACCTTACCGGGTGATCCAATGATGGCGATAGGGTGGATCCTGATGTTGATCTCCCTGCACAGGTACTATGACCCCTGTTACAACCTCCTGTTATAAACTCCTGGTTTTAACTCACCACTCAATCACAGTGCCACACCATGCACACAGTGCAAATCCCAGTGCCACACCATGCACACAGTGCCCATCACAGTGCCATCACAGTGCCCATCACAATGCCATGCAAAAACAACCACATAGTTCTACACTGTAGAAAATCTGCAGCATGTTGCATTGAAATGTATCTTACAGTTTCTAACAAACATAAAATACTTCCAAAGCCTGCGCTCCCTCTCTCTCTCTCTAAGGTTATATGGTTTCCAATGGCATAGTTCATACCAGTGCAGTCAGTTCCAGGGCTTGCCCGTTTCAGCAAAAAAAAGTAGAACTTGCTAAATTTTTCCTGCACTGGACTGTACAGGAATGCAGTAAAATGCATCAAAAATGCACTGACCCCAGTCAGTGAAAAAAACAGGAAAAGAAGAAAAAAAGCATCTGGAATGCATCCAGAAACACATCAAAAACGTTAACGCGCATATGTAATGGAGACATTTATTTTAAAAACAAATGATCCTTTGACTGAAATGTATTTTTGTTTGTGAGATTATCATTTGCGACACAGTAATTCGTATTTTATGGGTACAAAGACTGTGGTATGTTTGCATTCTATACAGCAGATGCAGATTCTGTTCAATTCTTCTTTAAGACTCTCCCACTGGTCATGCGCATTGTTCCCAATGGTGCGCTATGCGTGTGGCAGGTTAACATCTCCCTGGTATGCTGTATGCCATGATGCTGTTAAGGTGGTCCTGCCCATGAGAGGCTCCTGGTGCCTTTACTGGGTCACCAGCTTTAAGTCCCCCGCCACTCTGCATGTCGCCAAGCTTGGTGCCCCTCTGCAAAAAGATGGCTGCCGCGTAGCAGCCATCTGTAAGCCTGAAGGGCCCCATAATTTCTTATTGCCCGGGGGCCCATGAGTTTTCAGTCCACCTTGCATGGGCCTCAGGTGTCAGGCAGACTATCTGTTGGAATACAGTGTTTTGTATTTTGTACAACTGCAGCCATATTCATTAGAGATATACTGTAGTCTATGTATAGTAGATTCTATGTGTCCTATGCACAGAGGTTGGTAGAAGAAACCACAGAGCATTGGGAGGGAGGGGGGACGCAGGCAACTGATAATCCAGTAAATGTTGCAAGGTAAATATCTGTTCAGAGATGCTGTTAAAAATCACAGGCCCCATACAGCCTACCTGACAGGGCCCCCTTCCCCAGGCCGAAAGTGACTGAGGACATAGATTTATCAGTCCCTTTTTTTGTAGCGTCAGCTGTACAGATGAATGAATAGGAAGTGCTCTGTGGCTTCCTACTCATTCCCAAACGGAAGCATAGTAAACAAATTTTACTATGCTTCAGTGACAAATGGACACAGGAGTGATTGGTACCGATCACTCACTGTGTTCATTCAGGAATGGAAGGGGCCAGTAAATTACCTATTTACTGGCCCCTTCCACTGCTCTCAATCCCACAGCAGCAGCAGGAAGGAGAGGAGGGAAGCCTGAAGTACTGTGGGGGAAAGGGGCACACAGGGGGGCCCAGATAGCAGATGGAATGGGCACATGTGCTAGGACTAATCCCTCTGCAGTGCAGCCAGAGGGAGATAGAAGAGGAAACGCTGGCAGCGCTGCAAGGGGAGGCAGAAGAGGATTGGTGTCTGCAATAAGACAGTACAGCCAGCACAACTCAGCAGGTGCCTGGGCCCCCCTTTGGAACTGATGGGTTATGGGCCCAGTACTGGAGGGCTGGCTATCCTGCCTTACCTGTCTCTGTTTCCAAGCTTATCTCTTCCAGACAGGGAGGTTCTGGTGGTACAGGCAGTGGGACATGTCTGTATTTATTAGGATTGATTTAAAGTGGTTGTAAACCCACAAAAACCAAAACCTGCAAGACAAAGGCATAATGAGCTAGTATGTGTAAGGCCCCTTTCATTTTGATGGGTTCTTACTGGTGTTTTTGATAGTGTAGGATGTAGGAATAGGTAAATTTAACCAGGGCCGTGTCTTTGTGCTGGGCATGGTTGTGGATTTGGGGTTGGGAGTGTCAGAGTAGAAGGGGGTGTGGCCACCTACACTTGGGCTCAGGGATGCCTTCTCTGTTTGACAAGTGGATTCTGTTGTCAAGAGAGGGTGGGCTGAGACCTGAGTGGCAGGAAACCCCATGTGAGAGAACTGACCAATGGTTAATTTTGTGGTCAGTGGAGTAGGTCTCTCATAAAAGGGGGAGGTCACATATCCTCGAGGGAAAAAAGAGAAGAGAAAGGAGGAGGAACCGGAGGCTCGGGGTTCAGAGACTCCGAAGTCTCCAGGAGCAGAGACTTGAAGGCCCGGGAGTTTAGAGATCCTGGAACCGGATAGTCGCAGGAGATTCCTAGAAAGCTCAGGAGTTCAGAGATCCTGGAGCCGGATATTCGCAGGAGATTCCAAGAAGGCCCGGGAGTTCAGAGATCCTGGAGCCGGAACCATCATGTACCGCAGGAAGAAGTAGGAACTAAGAGGAAGAAGAAAACTGGGAACAGCCTTCTGTGAGAACATGGACTACTGTTGGGAGAGTGCAAAGGTAGTGCAAACCCAGTGGAGCTATTTGAAGATTCTGTGTTGAGTATCTAAAGCCCACAGATTTAAACACTTCTCGGGGGTTAGTGGAGGAGGTTGGACACTGCAAGTCATGGAAACAGGTGGACTTTGAGTTTCAACTTTTTCAGCATTATTCAGAGTGATGCTTAGCTGCCCATAGTGAGAGTGTGCTGCCAAAACCAAACAAGGATCGTTGTCTAGTCTAGAAAGACTAGTTCATAAAGCTACGGCTGCAACTAATCTTTCCTTTTTGCATTTGGAATATGGGACTAACAGTGCATCTCATTCGCTTCAGTTTAATGCCCTCTAAAGTGTCTCAGAATAAAGCAAATCTAAAAAGTTTCAGAGTGTGAAGTGCTACTTGTATGGAATTGCATGGGAGGATTGTAATTGGAGCAGACTGGCGTGAGGTAAATGAACAAAACAGCAGCTCCCAAGGGAGTAGTGCGCTACATGGCGGTCCCACCGAGATTTGCCTTTACTGCCAGCCTGCTAGCCGCAACCTATAGCAACCAACTACCGAATTCAATATAAAGAAAGTCCAGCATTCAGTGACTTTAACACGTGTTGTCATACGTGGCAATCACAGCGGCATCGTGCCATTCTATTACAGGGTGTCTGGCGTGGAGATAGCGCTGACAACCACCACTGTTTGCAATATTTGTCCTGCTATCACAGTCAGAATGTGGATGTCGCTTGTGGATGTCGCTGTTGCCTTTGGAAACACAGACACAGGGGACTGCGGAGAAGTTGGTGCCTTACAGTTGGGACATCACAAGGAGACATTTTGCTGTGTGTATTTAGTGATGGCTGCTAACTGGCCTGCAATTCATTAGTGCCTGCCACTAGGTGTCGCTGGGGTGCACAAAGAAAATGTAGTGTTACAGTTCCTCGCACGCTGAGTCAACAAGTAGAGGGGGTGGAGTTATGCCCCGGAGGAGAAGTTAAAACTTTCAGCGTGCAACGCCCACCACGAGGCGGAGGAAGATGGCTGACCGCATTCAGAGTACATCAGCCATGCAGAAGCCCACTGAGTTGCAGAAAAGGGTGTTGGTGGATACCGGCATCTGCTTGGAGGTAACTGGAGGACTGGCTTTGGGAGTGATTGCTGGGGTGGAGAAGTTATGTCTGCTGTGTCCGGAATGTCACGACCTACGGTTGGGATTCATGCCTGGGCCCGGTGCAGCCACTGTGCGGCCGGCTGGTATCAGTACACAGAGAAGCACAGTATTACAACGTCCAACCATCCACCGGACTATGCATTCCTCAGACACAGGTGACTGGGAAGAAAGAGGGTCGTGTGTTACCCACCCCTGCGGTGAGAGAGATGTCGCCTGCATCATTCAGCTCACACCTTTCAGAGCCAACACTCCAAGGTAATGCTGGGGAAGCCTGTGGCCTGGCTGGGGTTCTGGAGGGGGTCGCTGTGTGCGGTAAGGCCCTGGAAGATGCCCCGAAAAAGTCAGCCAAAGTTAAGACCCTAGCTGTACCAGTCCAGAAGGAGCCACAGTTAAAAGAGGGGGATCCCTCAGGTGAGCTGGACCGGGTTAGCAAGGGCCGGGCTGTGGATTGGGGGTCACCGCAAGTGCTAGAGAAGTACGGGTCTTCAGAAAATTTGTTCGAATGGTCGTCCCCTGAAGAGGCAGGTATCAGTGATGAAGAAGAATGGTACATGGAGAGTTCTGCTTCAGCTGGGATTTCCTCTGCAACATCGGAGAAGTCTCTTTCTACTTCTACAGGAGCACCTACAGGGCGGACCAGGGCTCCAGACTTCTGTGTTCTGCCTGGGCGGGGAAGGCCCAGGGAAGTAGCGCGGCTCTCAAGGTTGCAGAGGAGTGGGGACTGGACTATCCTTATGTTCCTGAGAACATCATGCAAGTGATAGAGGATGCCAGGGAGCAGTGGGGAGAACATGCCATTGCTTCAGTGCGCATGTGCCGATGACGTCGGCACATGCTGATACAGGAGATATCTCCTAAACCGTACAGGTTTAGGAGATATCCGGGGTAGCTACAGGTAAGCCTTATTATAGGCTTACCTGTAGTAAAAAGGGGTCTGTAAGGGTTTACAACCACTTTAATAGAGGTTGTTTACTTAGACTACTTTCACACTGAGGCGCTTTTCAGGCCTTTTAAAATATCGCCTGTAATTTGCCTGAAAAGTGCCTCTCAAGCCACCCCAGTGTGAAAGCCCGAGTGCTTTCACACTGGGGCGGTGCGCTTGCAGGACGGGCAAAAAAGTCCTGCAAGCAGCATCTTTGGTGCGGGAGCGGTGTATACACCACTCCCAAAATGTCCTGCCCATTGAAATCAATGGGCAGCGCTGCCAAAGCTCCTGCAAAGCGATTCGGCAACCTCTTCTTTGGGGTTAAAAGCGCCCCGCTACTACCCTCACAGCAAAATGAGCGGCACTTTACCGCTAGCACGGGGCGGTGTTCAGTGTGAAAGTGGCCTTAGGAAACTGTAGGTTTATTTTGCAGAGTGAATATTAGTAAATAGGATGAACAGGTATTTACTTTCAATTCCCAGTCATGTGCAATAAAGATAAAAAAGGATATTCGCTAGCTCATGATTGGATGTTTGAAGTGAACACAGCTTCACCACATATACAAACTCTCTAAACATTCACTTTCCTAGGTGAACAGACTTTGCTCCTTTCGTAAATCAAACCCACTGAGATTGATTCACTATAGAAATGTGGACCATTCACTTAGAAAACTGAAGGTTTACTTTGCAAAGTAAATGTTATCTGAGCTTAGTAAATAAGGTAAAGCTGTGTTCAATTTCAATATCCAATCATAGAAGGAACATTTTAAAAAAATGGCTGCACTGCAAGTTTTCACTGGCTATTGATAGCATGGCAAACAATCAGTATATTACAGAAGAACAGAATGCAAATAAAAATGCATTGCAGTATCAGGCTCCATTATTTCTTGTAAGTGCCTTCCTTTATTTCTTTTTTTTTAAAGCTCAATTGTTTTTATGATCAGAGGGAGACACAGAGATCTATGGCCAAGACTGCTGTCCATTTTCCCATAGATCTGCCACTGTAATATTTCTTTTATTCTAATCACCTCCTACAGTAAAACCAGGAGGCTCATTGTCGGTCCAAAGGCTGCGGCTGGCCAGAGACCGAGACAACAGGGAGGATGGCAGCGTCCAAATATAGCCGGGGGTCTGCCGCATAATTCGCCCCAGCTAGAGCCATTACGAGCCTTGCCTTACCTATTTATAGTGCAGACTAATATATATGGTTTTACACTGCAGAAGGCTCTATAAATCATTGGCTCTTACATTATATAAGTTATATTGATCTTGTCCTATCTACTTGTTGTCTACTAACATTACAATGTTTTGAACTTAATTAAATTTACCGTATACGTAAAATAAAATCACATTTCTAAACACCACTCCAGAAATTGAAAAATAAGTCCTATTTGTTTTCCATGTGCTCACTTTGATTTAGTATATGTACTTATTGTAAAACCTTTATGTGCTAATCCTTCGAATTCCTTGCTTGTGTATCCACAATTTTCTCTGATTTTGATGTGAGCCAAAGCGAAACCATATGGAATTAAAAATAATTACATTGACCTCTAGGACTGGGCACTCTAATTTGCAAATACAGACTTCATCTCAAAAGCCATCACTTTAATCCTAGTGTGATGGCCAATGGTGAAGAGTGAAAGGCAGGAAGAGGGACCCAAATAACTCAAGATGAATCCTGGAGCTTCTAGGCACCTGCACATAAGGTCTGGGGTTGGTTTAATTCAGTACAGGTACATTTTAAAATAAAAAAATATTCAATCTAATTTTGCAATATCAATGATTAATCACAGATGTCCGTTTGGTCAGTTTCTTGTGAAACAGAGTTTCCTCTATTGTTTACTCTGGAACCAAAGCAGTTGCCAGAGATGTCTGTATTTCCATCTCCCCAATAACCATAGATATCACCATGCACATGTGTTAATACTATGGTCAGTGATCTATGCAAATCTCAAGTAAAATTTTACTCCCATGTGTACTTGCTTTTTTTTTTTTATTATTATTATGGCAAGAGCTAAAACGCAATGGGGGAATTCAGTAAAGCTGCTGGGTCATTACTCTGCCATTTATCCTTCTTGTTAAAAGAGAAGTTTGGGGCAGCAAAAAAAAACATTTATACTCACCTAGGTGAATGCTGCATCAGTCCCTGCAGCTTCTAAGACTGAGAACTGAGCGATCAAAAACCTCTGATTACACTGTTCTCGGTCATAAGTGAGCAGAGAGGTGACTGTCCCTCACTTGCTCTCTACTGTGTCCCTCCAGTGCTCACTGGAGTGTCAGGCTAGGCAGGGGTCTTGAGCAGCTGGCTCAGGCTCTCAGCAGCATGTTAAGAGGCTGGATCCCGCCAATATGGTCAGAATGCTTCCAGAGCCTGGACCAGCTTTGATGCCCATTAGAAAGGTTCCAGCAGAGACAGATTGTCCCTTAGCTTAGTGATTGTGGTAAAAATTCACTTTGCAAAAATAATGTCCAGTGACGTGTAAGGAGTATTTTTGCTTGCACATGATCTGATGATGGAAGTCAGCAGAGCTTCAACTTATTCACTAAAGTAAGGGAAATTTTTGATGGATAGTAATACAGGCATACCCCACTTTTAAGTACACAATGGGGTTTATTTACTAAAGCTGGAAAGTGCAAAATCAGGCATAGAAACCAATGAGCTTCTAACCCCAGCTTGCTCAATTAAGCTTTGCTAATAAAACCTGGAAGCTCATTGGTTTCTAAAGTGAGAAGTGAGCCTGATTTTGCACTTTCCAGCTTTAGTAAATACACCCTATTGCGTACTTAAAAGTGGGGTATGCCTGTAGTTTCTTTGTATTGAACAGCCTATTTACCATTAGTAAATCAACCCAAAAGTGTCTAAAAAAGAACACTATTTTTAGATATAGTGATCTTGGAAGTATACAGTATATATATTCCAGTGGTCGTCACTATATATATATATATATATATATATATATATATATATATATATATATATTATATGTGTTAAAAAAATATATAAAACATCCACTTATAAATTTAAAACAATTGACCCAAAGCCATTAAATCCCTTTAACATTACATTCTCTGAGACAGGGTGACACTTTCCTTCGAAGGATTGACGAATGCTAATTTAAGCTACAATAATAGCTCTAACCTCATCTGCTTGCTGCCTTTAGATTCAACACTCTGAACTAAAATATATCTTAACACCATACATTGTGATGTGTTAAGCAGTGCTTATTACGTACAGGGAATAAATAAAGAAGGAGAGCAGCAGAAATATTAGACTTGACCTGGAAGTCAAAGGCCAAACACAATCATTTTTACAAAACGTCTTGTGAGCATTTAGAGATTATTTGACGCTGAATAATTAAAAATGTCCATGCAGTAAACACATGAAAAATGTATAAGTGTAATAGAAAAATGAACATTCTTTAACCAGATTCTATGCAAAGTTGTGGAATCCATGACCTATCGTATGCAGCATATACCAGCGTGCTCAAATCAACTCTATACAGGAGGAACCAAACCACTAACAGCTAATGTGGAGTGTCCCTCATTTTAAACACAGACAATTTCCGAAGTGCTGATATGCACTGTGCAGAATAAATAATAAAGAAGACCTTTACTAATCTGGCAAGAGAGGAAGTGAGAAGGTTCTCGGTAAACTTGCGCTGATTATTTTCAGTGTAGAGAAAGAACAATACTAGATGGGACTAATTAAGCTGAATAGGTTATGTAGGAATTTTAAGTCAATATGTAAGCGTCTTTAATAAAAAATACAAAGCACTTTCTATAAGTATTTAATTGACCATGTTTACCTGGATAATAAATGAAGTATTACTTTGTTAGCAATGCCTATTAATTAGACATTTTGGTTTGCCTCCTAAATACTGTATGGTAAATAAGAAGCAAATTAAATATAAATCAGCTTTGTGGAACTAAGATATATTATATATACAGGATCAGAAATGTGTAACGAAATGATCTCTGGTTTTAAATGTTGAATATTATCATGATAGAGGATTTTCACTACGGCTGGATGATGCTCTGGTGTTCTGATAAGGCATTCTAATATTGTTAAAGGTAAAAGTGGTTGTAAACCTCAGACATGAAATTTGAACAAAGCATATCCCTCTATACTGTGTACTTGTCTCAATCCAGAGCACTAAGTGTCATTTCTGTGTGCTGTTCCTCTACTATCAGCATGAATCTCTTCTGACAAGTTTTTCTGACACCTGTGATGGGGGGGGGGGGGGGGGGACCACCAGTAGATTGACAGCCTCAGCTCTGTGCCTGTGTGGATGGGGGGGGGGGGGTCTCTTCCGGCACTGTATGAAAGGATTGGATCTGCTGATTGCTGGTGCAAGGCTTTACAGGCTCCTACAACAAACATTTTTTTTACCTGCAAAAATATATATTTTTAAAAGAAAAGATGGAAAAAATTGTAAGCCAACTTTACTCAATAAAACAATTTCAAGTTCTAATGGAAAATTCAAAATCTCTGGCAATGGTGCAATACTTTTACTCTTAGTAACTTTCATGATAACTGTTAAACTACTTAAGCAAATCAAAAGAAAATATATATAATACAGTTGTAGTGCTACCCCTGGAGGAGCCGCTGAATTGTTTTGTAATTTCTCTGCTAACCTGAAGATGACACACCTGGCTCACCCAGCACTTACAGACACACTTTGAGGTATTTCAAATAATTTTAGGCAAAGCATAGCCTAAAAGAAGAAAGAAATAGAACGTGTGCTTACACAAACAATCAGTGTAGGGTCCCTCCCCGGACCCTACACTACGCATCACAGCCCCCCTCACATCGCGCCCCGCCGGCGGACGCCAACCGGAAACGCCGTAAGCCCGCCAGATGCCTAGGAAACACTGTGGCTCCGGCCTAGCGCCAGCCAGACCGGCAATCCGCCCCACCACTCTCCTCCATCCTGCCCCCCGGGAAGCCTTGCTATCCCCCACCAACCCAGACTCACCCCTTGCATCATCAGACCTAACTGTAGCCGCACGGGAAGCCCCCAAGCATCGGGACAGCCCGCGGATCGGGCCATCTTGGTACACCCAGAGGCGGCCGCAGCACCTCACAGGCCAGCTCCAACCCAGCCCCCCAAAGTGTACTGAGCTCCCTGCCTCACCCAGCACCCACTCAGCCTTCAGCTGAGTGGCATTATTGGCAGCAAGGCGTGCGGGTCTGAAGCCCCAGGTGTCAGCATCTTGGGCCTAGACCGTCAGCCATCTTGGTACTCCTTGGCACACCTGGATACACTGCACCTCCAGTACCCATCAGCAACAGTACCGTGATCCCCCACCCCTCCCGGCCCCCACTCAGCCCCCAGCCAGCCCCCAGCTCAACAGGGCGACATCCATAGCAGCTGACTTGGTACGCTTTTTTCCCCAGCCCACTCACCGCATAGAATAGGTATCAAGTACAGGTAATGACCCCTGGGCGCCACACACTTATCAGTTGATCCAGGGTCCGCCGATCGCCTCCGGGGTAAGGAAGGAATTTTTTTCCTCAGCTGCAGCAATTGGCCAGCTCAGCCAGGGGTTTTTCGCCTTCCTCTGGATCAATGGGGAGGGAGGGCAGATCAGCAGGGTGCACCTTCTTCTCCACCACACGAACAATCGTACGTGCATTAGGACCATCAGCATCGCCACCCCATCATCAGCCACATCGCGCAGGACAATCATCTCCTCAGCAACCGCATCACCATCACATCTCGCAGGACCGTCATCAACCACATCGCGCAGGACGATCATCTCCTCAGCAGCCGCATCACCATCACATCTCGCAGGACCGTCGTCAACCACATCTCGCAGGACCATCATCTCCTCAGCAGCTGCATCGTCGACACATAGACAGCCACATCTCGCCGGACCTTCGCCAGATACATCTCGCAGGACCATCATTCCTCAGCAATCACAACGTCGCCACATCAACAACCACATCTCGCAGGACCATTGTCAGCCACATCTCGCAGGATCATCATCTCCTCATCGCCACATCGACAGTCATATCTTGCAGGACCTTCGTCAGCCACAAATTACAGGACCGCCATCTCCTCAGCAACCACATCGTCGCCACTTCGACAGCCACATCTCGCAGGACCACCATCTCCTCAGCAACCACATCGTCGCCACATCTCGCAGGACCATCATTTCCGCAGCAACCACATAATCGCCACATCAACAGCCACATTCGACAGCCACATCTCGCAGGACCTTCGTCAGCCACATCTCGCAGGACCATCATCTCAGCAACCACATAGTCGCCACATCTTGCAGGACCATCATCTCCGCAGCAACCACACCGTCGCCGCATCCTGCAGGACCTTCATCTCCGCAGCAACCACACCATCGCCACATCCCGCAGGACCTTCGTCAACCATATATCGCAGGACCATCATCTCCTCAGCAACCACAACATCGCCACATCGACAGCCACATCTCACAGGACCATCATCTCATCAGCAACCACATCGTCAGTGGCGGAACTACCGCCATAGTGACACATGCGGTCGCTATGGGGCCCGCAGCCAATCAAGGGCCCGGTGAGCAGCGTTGCTAGGCGGGTGCGGGCCGCGTCGGGTGACACCCGCTAGCGGGGGTGACACCCGTGGGTAGCGGCAGCCACACTAACGCCGCTCACCGTGCCTTCTGGACTGGAGCGCAGGAGGGACACAGCGGCGCCGACCGAAGCCGCCTCCCCTCCTCTCTGTTTACATTCAGAGAGGAGGAGGAGCCTGCGCTCGAGCCTCGAGGGACACACGCGCCGCTGTTCTGAGGTAAGTAAGGGGGTGTTTTCTGCTGTGGGGTCTGCACTACCCGGGGGGGTCTGTAATGGGTGGGGGTGTCTGCATTGCTGGGGGGTGTCTACTGATGGGGGTCTGCACTGAGGTGGGGGGGGGTCTGTAATGGGGGTGTCTGTACTAAGGGGGTCTGTAATGGGGGATTGTCTGTACTAAGGGGGTCTGCAATGGGGGATTGTCTGTACTGAGGGGGGCCTGCACTGAGGTGGCGGGGTCTGTAATGGGGGATTGTCTGTACTAAGGGGGTCTGCACTGAGGTGGGGGGGTCTGTAATGGGGGATTGTCTGTACTAAGGGGGTCTGTACTGAGGCTGGGGGGTCTGTAATGGGGGATTGTCTGTACTGAGGGGGGCCTGCACTGAGGTGGGGGGGTCTGTAATGGGGGATTGTCTGTACTAAGGGGGTCTGCACTGAGGTGGGGGGGTCTGTAATGGGGGATTGTCTGTACTAAGGGGGTCTGCACTGAGGTGGGGGGTCTGTAATGGGGGATTGTCTGTACTGAGGGGGGCCTGCACTGAGGTAGGGGGTGTCTGTACTGATGGGGGTCTGCACTTGGATGGGGGGTCTGTAATGGGGGTGGGTGTCTGTACTAAGGGGGTCCGCACTGAGGTGGGGGGCGTCTTCACTTGGATGGGGGACTGCACTGAGGTCGGGGGTCTGTACTGATGGGGGCTGCACTGAGGTGGCGGGGTCTGTAATGGGGGATTGTCTGTACTAAGGGGGTCTGCACTGAGGTTGGGGGGGTCTGTAATGGGGGATTGTCTGTACTAAGGGGGTCTGCACTGAGGTGGGGGGGGGGTCTGTAATGGGGGATTGTCTGTACTAAGGGGGTCTGCACTGAGGTGGGGGGTCTGTAATGGGGGATTGTCTGTACTGAGGGGGGCCTGCAATGAGGTGGGGGGTCTGTAATGGGGGATTGTCTGTACTGAGGGGGGCTGCACTGAGGTGGGGGGGGTGGGGATTGTCTGTACTGAGGGGGGCCTGCACTGAGGTGGAGGGGTCTGTAATGGGGGATTGTCTGTACTAAGGGGGGCCTGCACTGAGGTGGAGGGGTCTGTAATGGGGGATTGTCTGTGCTAAGGGGGTCTGCACTTGGGGGGGGGTCTGTACTGAGGGGGGTGTCTGTACTAAGGTGGTGTCTGTACTACTGGGGGGGGTTCTGTACTTAGGGGGGTCTGCACTGAGGGGGGGGGTCTGTAATGTTGGGGAGGTCTGCACTGGAAGGGTGTCTGTACTGAGGGGATGGTGTGCACTGGGGGGTGTGTCTGTACTGAGGGGGGTGTCTGCACTGAGGTGGGATCTGTAATGCTGTGGGGTGTCTGTACTTAGGGGGGTGTCTGGCATTAGTTCTCTTTTTTTTGTGGTGGTGGGGGGGCCCCTACAACATTTTGCTATGGGGCCCTGTGATTTCTAGTTACGCCCCTGCACATCGTCGTCACATTGACAGCCATATCTAGCAGGACATTCGTCAGCCACATCTCGCAGGACCATCACCTCCTCCTCATCAACCACATCTTCGCCACATCGATAGCCACATCTCGCAGGACCATCATCTCTGCAGCAACCACATCGTCGCCACATCTCGCAGGACCTTCATCAGCCACATCTTGCAAGACCATCATCTCCTCAGCAACCACATCGTCGCCAAATCAATATCACCACAGTCATATTTCAATTTTTTCTCTCAGCATGTGCATCTACAAATACTCAGCGGAAACCCTTCACAGGCTAAGAAACATCACCTCAACATTGCCAACGCCCATTCAAAAAGAGCAATACTACAAACAAATCAACCACCAATCAAAGGAAGACCCCAATTCAACCACCACTCAAAGGAAGACCCCAATTCAACCGCAACACTTAATATGCGCCTTGATTAACACCAGATCAGCAGTCAAGCACAGACTAGAAGTCCACGACTTCATCACCCAAAACAACTTAGATTGTCTCTTCATCACAGAAAGCTGGCTAACACCCGACTGCAACACCATCCTAACCGAATTGGTCCCTGAAAATTACAGGATCCTAACGGAGCATAGACTAGGAAAAAAAGGAGGAGGCCTAGCAGTGATTTTCAAATCTCACCTTACGCTCTGCAAACCTACGCTACAGAACCCAGTGCCTTTTATGGAGACACTTTCTCTACAGCTGCAAACAACACCCCAAGACAGCATTCATATACTGCTATGCTACAGACCACCAGGACCAAAGACAAATCTCCTGATACCCTTCACCAAATTTGTTTCAATGCACACCCTGAAAACTAAAAACGCTCCGGTACTTGGAGACTTCAATCTCTGGGCAAACAACACCGAAGACCCCATCACCTCTGCCTGCATAAACCAACTGGAAGAACTAGGTCTTCAACAACTGATAAATGCTCCTACGCATGGTTCAGGACACACTCTGGACCTCATCTTCAAACAAAATATCGACATCAACATACTCAACAACTTACCGCTACCATGGACTGACCATCACGCCATCAAATTCAAAATCACCACCAATAACACCCTCCAGAAACCGAACCACTCATCAACAACACACTGGACCAGATCTCAGAAAAAACTTTACTCTGGACTCTTCAAAACCACACTATCTAACAAAATTACAAGTCTAAATTTAAACCACTCGACGGAAAAAACACTCAGCTCCTTAAACAAAGCGTTACTACAAACAGCAGACGCAGTCGCTCCGAAACGCATAACTCTCACCCGCAACAAAAATTCTGGATGGTTTAATGGAACTCTTACTCTACTGAAGCAGGAATGCAGAAGAGCTGAAAGAGCCTGGAGAAGAAACTCTTCAAAGGAAAACCACACAAACTACAATACTCTCACAATGAAATATCACAAAGCTATCTTCAAAGCTAAAAAAGAACACCTCTCAAACACCATCACGAAAGCCCTAAAGCACCCTCGTGAACTATTGAAACTAGTCGCCCAGACTATGAACCCTACCTGCCTAGAGCCCCCTACTAACGAAACTCAAGAATTTTGCAACGAACTATCGGATTTTTTTATCGACAAGATCCACAACATTCGGGAAAAAATTCAACAGAAAAATACAATCAACCCCATCCAAAAAGAGGAAACCGACTTAAACATCGAACAGCCACCGAATTTTTCTCTGACCCCGATTGCCACAGACACCACAAAAAACATCATCAGAAGCCTCCGAGACAGCACATCACCAAATGATATCATCCCCGCAAAACTTCTGAAAGAATGCTCCGACATCTTGGCACCGACTATAACACTACTCATAAATCAGTCATTCAAAGAAGGAATTGTTCCTAACTCCCTCAAGCAAGGCATAGTCAAACCCCTCCTAAAGAAACCCAACTTGGACCCAAAAAACCCTAACCACCGAAGACCGATAACTAGCCTGAACACCATCTCCAAGATTATGGAGAAGGCAGTGGTACAACAGCTACAACTCCATCTGGACACACACAATCTCCTGGACCCTCTGCAATCAGGCTTCCGCCCGGGCCATGGCACAGAAACAGCACTCCTCAAAATATGGAAAGATGCATTGGAAGCAGCAGATGATGGAGAATCATGTCTCCTAGTACTCCTGGACCTTAGTGCAGCATTTGACACACTGGATCACAACACTCTACTCACCCGCCTCAAAGAAGTAGCAGGAGTCACAGATTCAGACTTACTATGGTTCGCTTCCTTCTTAGGAAATCGGTCACAGACAGTGAAACTTGGAGCTTTCACCTCTGAATCTCGCGCAGTCTCTTATGGAGGCCCTCAAGGATCCCCTTTATCACCCGTGCTCTTCAACATTTACATCCGTCCACTCCTTAAAATCATCAGCAAATCAGACCTATGCTTCCACTCATATGCAGATAATACTCAACTCTACCTTCGGATCCCCGGACAAAAAGACCAATATCAGGAATTAGAAAAATGCCTCACATCAATAGACGACTGGATGTCCACAAGCTCACTCAAACTTAATGGAACCAAAACAGAACTCCTTCTCCTAAATGCAAACCGGAAAACTAAATCTACGACACCATGGACTCCACCCACCATCCTTGGACAGACCATCCCCCTAAGCATAAAAGCCAAAAGTCTCTGAGTCATCTTCGATTCAGAAATGTCAATGGATGCACAAATAGGATCAGTAGTCAGCGGATCCTACCACCTTCTACGACTACTGCATAGACTCAACCCCTTCATTCCAGAAAAGGAAAAAGCCATAGTGGTAGGAACAATCATCAACTCTCGACTATGCAAACTCCCTCTACATAGGACTACCTAAATTCCAGATTGCACGCCTACAAGTCATTCAAAACACGGCAGCAAGACTAGTCACAAGAAAAAAACATGGGACTCTATCTCCCCCTCCCTTAGGAATCTACACTGGCTAACTGTAAAGGATCGTATCACATTCAAGACCCTCTGCCTGACCCACAAATGCACACAAGGAGATGCTCCTCAGTACTTATGCGAAAAAATACAACACTACACTCCCAATCGCAACCTCCGATCAAACAACCAAAACCTCCTCCTCGTCCCCAAGTCCCGGTACAAATCAAGGGGAGAACGAAGATTTGCAGTCCAAGGACCACGGCTATGGAACGCTCTACCTACGAACATCCGCTTGGAAAAAGACCATCGGGCCTTCAGGAAAAAACTCAAGACCCACCTCTTCTAAGAAGGAAACAACGCAGATCGGATCAAGCGCCTCGATGCGATTCAGTTCGCAGTTGCAGCGCTATACAAATCATTCATTTATTCATTCAGTAAGACAATAACTTTACCCTAATGCCCCGTACACACGGTAGGATATTCCGATGGAAAAAGTCAGATCGGATTATGTTGTCGGAAAATCCGATCGTGTGTGGGCTCTAGCGGACTTTTTCCGTCGGAATTTCCAACGGAAAAAAATTTAAGAGCAGGATCTAAAATTTTCCGACAACAAAATCCCATCAGACTTTTTTCGATCGTGTGTAGAGAATTCCGACGCACAAAGTGCCACGCATGCTCAGTAGAAATTTGGAGATGAAAGCTATTGGCTACTGGCCTCTACGTAGTCCCGTTGTACGTGTTGTACGTCACCTTTGTGCGACCATGTGTATGCAAGACAAGTTTCGGCCAAAATCCGTCGGAAAAAATCTGATGAATTTTGTGGTCGGAATGTCCGAACGTGTGTACAAGGCATAAGAGATATGGATAAATACTTCCTGTATTCTAACAGTAATTAACAGAATTGAACTGCATTTACCTAGCAACAGTATATAAAGTTCTAACTTATTATAATAGCCCCAGTTTTATCCCACTGGCTAATGATTGATGAAAAAAAAAATGGCCAGCAAAATTGGGGCCCTTAAAACAAGCACAACAGTTTCCAGCAGATAACAGATTAATTTGTACAATGCTAGTGTCTTACCAGACCCACAGCACCCTATTCTGGGTCTCTGGACATTGCTAGCTTTGTAATCTTTTTGTTTTTTTACATTCTGCTGTTGATTTCTGGCTTTTGACCTAGACCAAAATGATGTCATTCATCTTGTGAGTCCTCATGGGCATTGTTTTCTTTCATCTGGAGGAGGGGAGGAGGGGCTTTCTCAGCTAAGAACACCTTCTTGCTTGCATCCTTGTGCTAAGGGCAGATGGATTCCAGGAAGTCAATTCGTGAACCACCTACCCTTACTCAAGATGGCCATGGCTGCAAATGCTAGAGGGTGTCTTTCAAAGTGATTTGTCAACAAAATCAAGCATTGAAGCATGGATGAATGGGTGAGTTTGCTATGAATATGAAAAATAAAATAAATAGCCTTTTCAGTTTGTGGTGCTCAGATGCCATTTCACTTTAATATATCATTGCTCTTTTCTTTGGCAGAAGAGACAATTTCAAGATATGATCTATTTTTGTGAATTGCAGAAAAAACTGTTGTCTTGAATTTACTTTAGGAAGACTATAATCCAAATGCTTTCCATAAAGTTCTTAATATGGATTATAGCATTTATTTGGGTTTAATATGGGTTATAGTATTTATTTTAATAGTGTCATGAGCTGCCAGTTCTGGTCTGTGACTTAAACAATGCCAAATTTTAAAAGTTATTCTGATTCAGCTTTTTACTAAATAGTTTTGCATAACATGGCACTAGCTCCAAAAAGCAGTAAACAGATTAACTATTTTTAAAGCTCAACTGTACTTTCAGTTTAATTCAACTAAATACATTCCAAGTGCATCGAAACAGAAGGTGTTCAAAGTCCTACAGTATGCTTTCATTCAAAAGCAGCCACAACCTGATTAGAAAAGCCTGTTCCCCCCAAGCATGCTGCAAAGTAGGACCCTTGCTCTTGCAGTTGTCTCTCTCAGAGACACCTTATGTGTTACATATTTATGTATTTACACTTAAAGTGATTGTGAAGTCTCATTTTTTTTTTTTATTAAAAATAACAAACATGTTATGCTTACCTCCTCTGCTGCAGTGGTTTTGCACAGAGCAGCACGATCCTCCTCTTCTCGGGTCCCTCTTCGGCTCTCCTGGCCCCTCCCTCCTGTTGAGTGCCCCCATAGCAAGCAGCTTACTATGGGGGCACCCGAGCAGGGCCGGACTGGCCTACCGGGATACCGGGATATTTCCCGGTAGGCTGCCTGCCCTGGGGCCGCTTTGCGGCTGCAGTGCTCCCCTGTCATGCTCCTGTGAACACGGAGCTGGCCGGGTCTGTGTTTCGGCGGCCGCTCCGTAACACGGTCCCGCCCCCCTAGACCGGCTCATGTGATAGTAGATAGAATCCACCTATCACACAGCCGGTCTAGGGGGGCGGGACCGTGTTACGGAGCGGCCGCCGAACACAGACCCGGCCAGCTCCGTGAAAAACAGGAGAGATGCCTGTGAGTACACAGTGTGCCTGGATAGGGGGGATCAGACAGCAGGGAGGCCGGCGGGCCACATATAAAGGAAATGAGCTTTCTATATTCCTCCATGCAGCCGCTGAATGCTTGGAGGAGGAGAATCAAGCATTCAGTGGCTGCATGGAGGAATATAGAAAGCTAATTTCCTCTATATGCTGATCCCCCATCCAACTTCTTTTACTGCCCCCCCCTTCTCCTTGTGCTCCCCCCAGTGCTCTCCTTCCCCACCAGACTCTCCAGCCCCACCCCCCACAGTTCCCTCAACCCCTGTTCTTTCTGCCCCCCCCTGCTCTCCCCATCCTTCTCTAGCCCCCCCCCACAGTGCTCTCCAGCCCCCCGCAGTGCTCCCCACCCCCCACAGTACTCTCCAGCCCCCCGCAGTGCTCCCCACCCCCCACAGTACTCTCCAGCCCCCCGCAGTACTCTCCAGCCCCCCGCAGTGCTCCCCACTCCCCCCAGTACTCTTCAGCCCCCCGCAGTGCTCCCCACTCCCCACAGCACTCTCCAGCTCCCCGCAGTGCTCCCCACCCCCCACCAGACTCTCCAGCCCCACCCCCCACAGTTCCCTCAACCCCTGTTCTTTCTGCCCCCCCCTGCTCTCCCCATCCTTCTCTAGCCCCCCCCCACAGTGCTCTCCAGCCCCCCGCAGTGCTCCCCACCCCCCACAGTACTCTCCAGCCCCCCGCAGTGCTCCCCACCCCCCACAGTACTCTCCAGCCCCCCGCAGTGCTCCCCACCCCCCACAGTACTCTCCAGCCCCCCGCAGTGCTCCCCACTCCCCCCAGTACTCTTCAGCCCCCCGCAGTGCTCCCCACTCCCCACAGCACTCTCCAGCCCCCCGCAGTGCTCCCCACCCCCCACAGTACTCTCCAGCCCCCTGCAGTGCTCCCCACCCCCCACAGTGCAGTGCTCCCCACCCCCACAGTGCTCTCCACCCCCCACAGTACTCTCCAGCCCCCCGAGCTCCCCCCACAGTGCTCTCCAACCCCCGCAGTGCTCCCCACCCCCCGCAGTGCTCTCCAGCCCCCACAGTGCTCTCCAGCCCCCACAGTGCTCTCCACCCCCCACAGTGCTCTCCCTCCCCCACCGTGCTCCCCACCCTCCACAGTGCTCTCCAGCCCCCCGTGCTCCCCCCGCAGTGCTCTCCAGCCCCCACAGTGCTCTCCAGCCCCCATCCCAGTGCTCTCCAGCCCCCTCCATGCTCTCCAGCCCCCTCCGTGCTCTCCAGCCCCCCACCGTGCTCCCCGCCATGCTCCCCACCCCCCACCGTGCTCCCCACCCCCACAGTGCTCTCTACCCCCCACAGTGCTCTCCAGCCCCCATGTTCTCCACCCCTGTTCTTTTTGTCTCCCCCACCAGTGCTCTCACAAGCTCCCCCCAGCACTCTCCACTCCCCCCTGCATTTTGCCCCCACCCATGTGCTCTCCAACCCCACCAGTGCTCTCCAGTCCCCCGTGCTTTCCACCCCTGTACTTTCTGGCCCCCATGGGTGCTCTCAAGCTCCCCCCCCATTGCTCTCCACCCCCCCCTGCTCTTTGTACCCCCCAGTGCTCTCCAGCCCTGTTTTTCTGCCCCCCCAGTGCTCTCAAGCTCCCGTCTAGTGCTCTTCGCCATCCCACACTCTTACCCCCCCCTAGTGCTCTCAGCCTCCCGTGCTCTCCACCCCTGTTATTTTTGCCCCCCCCAGTGCTCTGCACTCCCCACCCCCCGTGATCGCCACTCCCCCCTGCTCTTTGCCCCCACCCATGTGCTCTCCAACCCCGCCAGTACTCTCTGCTCCTTTCTCTCCAGCTCCCACCCAGTGCTCTCCACTTCCCCAGGACCAGGGGACAGGCTGACTGGGGCCGGAAAATGAGGATGGCTGAAGGTGCAGGTGGCCCGGGACCACTCCATCTCACAGCAAACAGATCCTCTGGAAGGAACACTGTCCCCATCCAAAACGAGAACAGCCCCTGCCTGCTGCTGGCCATCATGGATATCCTGCTGGCATGCAAGGTACTGTACCGGGCATCAACAACACACCTTCCCACAGACAGGGACTGCAGACTTGGACATGGGACACAGGAGGGGCTGCAATGATGGGCACAGTGAGGCTGCATTCATGGGCACAGTGAGGATGCATTCATGGGCACAGTGAGGCCGCATTCATGGGCACAGTGAGACTGCTTTCACGGCACAGTAAAGCTGCATTTGATGGGCACAGTGAGGCTGCATTGATGGGCACAGTAAGGCCGCAATGGTGGGCACGGTGAGGCCACAATGGTGGGCACGGTGAGGCCACAATGGTGGGCACAGTGAGGCCACAATGGTGGGCAGTGCTGGGCACAGTGAGGCCGCATTCACGGGCAGAGTAAAGCTGCATTTGATGAGCACAGTGAGGCTTCATTGATGGGCACAGTGAGGCTTCATTTGATGGGCACAGTGAGGCTTTATTTGATGGGCACTGGCGAGGCTGCATTTGATGGGCACTGGCGAGGCTGCATTTGATGGGCACTGGCGAGGCTGCATTTGATGGGCACAGTGAGGCTGCATTTGATGGGCACTGGTGAGGCTGCATTGAGCTCTTGCATCATGTCTGCAGTCTCTGAGGGAGTCTGAAGAGGAGTCAAGAGTGGGAGCGCCGCCAGGATGGGGGTCATGGGAGAAGTCAGACATGTGTGGACTGTGGAGAGGAGACTATAGGATAAAACCAGAGCCACCAAGCTGGAGCCGACTGACTGAGCCCTGCTTGGTGCACCTGAGAGGAGGTCAGTGACAGCACCGCCAGGCCAGTCTGAGGGGGGGTCACTGATGTAAGGGGGGAGAGAGTACAAAAATGTAAGGGGGCACTGATATAAAGGATTTCCCCCTTATATCAGTACCCCCCCCTTACCTTAGTGTATTCTTTCTGCGGAATGTGGTCCCCCCCCCCCCACGTTCTGAGTTCCTGGGGTCCCCCTTGATGATTGACTACTTTTAACTGGAATTTGCTTATATATATATATATATAAGATATATATATATATGTGATTTCATATCTGTCTTTTTTATATATAATACACTCTTCAAATGTGCTTTAAAATGTATGGTTTTCCCTTTCTCAAACCAGAAAATAATGACGTTATGCTGTTGCGCTGGTATAATAATGCTGTGGGGCTGGTATGAAATTTTTTCGAGGGCTGAATTTTATTCCCAGTCCGGCCCTGCACCCGAGCCGAGTCACGGCTCCCTGTATCCATTAAGACATAGAGCTGCTGCCCAGCCCCGCCCCCTTTATATTCTCATTGGCTGACTGACTTTGATTGACAGCAGTGGGAGCCAATGGTACTGCGTTGCTGTCTCAGCCAATGAGGAGGGGAGTCCCCGACAGCCACTGGAGGTAGAGGGACCTCAGGTAAGTATTAGGGGGGTTAAGGGGAGCTGCTGCACACAGAAGACTTTTTATTTTAATGCATAAAATGCATTAAGATAAAAAATGTTCTGCCTTTACAACCCCTTTAATATTATGATTTTTCAGACTTTTATAGACTCTTTACTTTTTATAACAGTAGAAATGTTATTAGGGTTTTCCAAAGTATAATGTACCATTAGGTAACAACAATAGTACCGGAGCAGAAAAATAGATAAATTTGCACTTATTTTTACCTGGTAGTTCTGCCAGTAAAACCCTTCCAGTCCTAGGGTAACAACATTCACTTAACCTTCTGTATCAGGACAAGAGAAACAAGATAGGACTACAGAACCTCACCTCTCTGCTATTCAGCATAACACAAAAGTTATGTACCCTCAGAGATAGTTGAGGACAATGTAACTGATATTAGTACAGGAGCACAAGAACTTAAAGCGGAGTTCCACCCAAAAATTGAACTTCCGCTTTTCGGATTCCTCCCCCCCTCCGGTGTCACATTTGGCACCTTTTAGGGGTGAGGGGGATCAACCGCAGAGGTGATCAAATACCACAAAAAGAAATCTCTATTTGTGGGAAAAAAAAGAACATCAATTTGGTTTTGGTGTAATGTCGCACGGCCGCACAATTGTCAGTTAAAGCGATGCAGTGTCGAATCGCAAAAAGTGCCTTCAGTCAGGAAGGGGGTAAAATCTTCCAGGGCTGAAGCGATTAAGGCAACTTCTATCTGACTTGTGCTCATAGACTTCAATGGAAGTCGACTCCAAGTCGGATCCTCATCTTATTTGATGTGATTTGGATTTGACATTACAGGAAGATTGCACAGGCATTTCCTGAAAGTCTCTTCAAAGTCTATTCCAAGTTACTACAAAGTCTCATCAAGTAGTACTCAAATCACCAGCAAATCCCCAGGAAGTCACCTGGCAAAGACTTTCAGGTCCCAGAAGTGTGAACCAAACCTTAAGACACCTTTCACACCACACCGCCCATAGCGTCGGCGGTAAAACGCTGCTAAAAACCGTTTTACCGTCAGATTTGCGGTGCATTTCGGCTGCTAGCGGGGCACTTTTACCCCCGCTAGCGGCCGAGAAAGGGTTAAAACCCCCGGCAAGACGCTGCAATAGCAGCGTTTTGCCGGCGGTATTACAACACTGCCCCATTGATTTCAATGGGGAGCAGTGGTGGAGGAGCGGTGGAGGAGCGGTGGAGGAGCGGTGAGTTCACCGCTCCAAAGAAGCTGCTGGCAGGAGTTTTTGTGACGCCCAGCCAGCGCACCGATGCAGTGTGAAAGTGCTCGGGCTTTCACACTGCAGACAATGGAGCAGAAGTTTGAGGGCAGATTGCAGGCGCTATTTTAATGCTATAGCGCCTGCAAAACGCCCTCGTGTGAAAGGGGTCTAATGGTATATTTACTAGACAAAAAGGGAACAAATAAGAGAAATTGATTGTTAGAGTTTTATTTACCCTTTAACCGCTTCCCGACCGCCTCCTGCACATTTACGTCGGCAGAATGGCACGGCTAGGCAAAAGCACATACAGGTACGTCCCCTTTAATTGCCTAGCCATGGGGTTGCGCGTGCACTGCCGGCGGCGCGTGCGCGACCCGGTCGGGAGCTCCGTGACCACGGCCGATGTGTCTGCCATAATGTCTGTAAAAATGACAATGGTCACAAAAATGTCCGATGTGTCTGCCATAATGTCGCAGTCACAAAAAAAAAAAAAAAAAAAATATTAATAAAAATGCTATAAAACTATCCCCTATTTTGTAAACGCTATAACTTTTGCGCAAACCAATCAATAATCGTTAATTTCGATTTTTTTTTTTACCAAAAATATATAGAAGAATACGTATCGGCCTAAACTGAGGAAAAAATATGTTTTTTTATATATTTTTTTGGGGATATTTATTATAGCAAAAAGTAAAAAATATTGCATTTTTTTCAAAATTGTCACTCTATTTTTGTTTATAGCGCAAAAAATAAAAACCGCAGGGGCGATCAAATACCACCAAAAAAAAGCTCTATTTGTGGGAAAAAAAGGACACCAATTTTGTTTGGGAGCCACATCGCACGAACGCGCAATTGTCAGTTAAAGCGACGCAGTGCCGAATCGCAAAAAGGGGCCTGGTCCTTTGGCTGCAAATTGGTCCGGGGCTGAAGTGGTTAACATACTCTCAGCATGATTTGTGAAGCCCTAGATACAGACCGCTCATCAGTACCTGCACCCTCTCAGTCCTGCACTCTAACCTGACCCCGCCATTGACCACCCAGCTGTCATGTCTGAATTAAAACCATGCTTACAAGAGAGTTGGGGACAGTAACTAATGCTCCACTTTTATACTGTGGCACTACCAGCCTACAGTTTATTGTCATGTATGACTTTTACCACCTGCGGCTATAATAACCTTCCATAAGAGTGTCCTGTCTATTCAATTTATTCATAAATGATATAGAGGATGGGATAAATAGCTCAATCTCAGTTTTTGGGGACGACACAAAATTAAGCAGGGCAATAACTTCACATCAGGATATAGAAATTTTACAGAAAGTCCTGAACAAAGTGGGCAAATACATGGCAAATTTAATTTAATGCGAAAAAATGTAAGGTAATGCACTTGGGGCAAAAAACAAAAATGCAAACTACTCACTAGGGGGAGAACCGCTGGGGGAATCAAGGATGGATAGAGATCTGGGGGTCCTAGTAAATGACAGATTGAGCAATAGCATTACAAGCTGCAGCTACCAAAGCCAGCAGAATATTAGCATGCATAAAAAAAGTGATATACTTCAGAGATAGAACGATATTCCTACCACTTTATAAAACTCTGGTTAGACCACATCTGGAGTATTCTGTCCAGTTCTGGTCACCAGTCCTAAAGCCCCATACACACGCGCGGATTATCCGAGGACCAGGTCCGTCGGATCCTGTCCGTCGTACTTTGTCCGATGTTGGTTTTGCGTACACACTACTGGTTAGACCACATCTGGAGTATTCTGTCCAGTTCTGGTCACCAGACAATCCGATGGAAACTGTCCGATGGTGCCTACACACGGTCGGATTTTCCGACAACATTGTCCGATAGGACAGAATCCATGGGAAAATCCGACCGTGTGTATAGGGCTTTAGAAGGGATGTGCTCAAACTGGAGAAAGTCCAAATAAGGGCAAAAAAATCTAATAAGGGGACTGGAGGACCTCAATTACGAGGAACAACTGCAAACATTAAATTTATTCTCACTGGAGAAACGAAGCTTGAGAGGAGATATGATAGTGATTTACAAATACCTCAAGAAGTGTAAGAGGATACAGGGACGCACAATGAGATTGGAGGAGAAGCAGTTTAACCTTAAACTGCGCAGGGGGGTTTTCACTGTCAGGGTAATAAAGATATGGAACTCTCTTCCACATTTAGTGGTGGCTGCAGGGAGTATTGATATTTTTAAGAGACTCTTGGATGTGCATCTTAACCACTTTCAGACCGGACCAATTTGCAGCCAAAGGACCAGGCCCCTTTTTGCGATTCGGCACTGCGTCGCTTTAACTGACAATTCTCGTGCGACGTGGCTCCCAAACAAAATTGACGTTCTTTTTTTCCCACAAATAGAGCTTTCTTTTGGTGGTATTTGATCACCCCTGCGGTTTTTATTTTTTGCGCTATAAACAAAAATAGAGCGACAATTTTGAAAAAATGCATTATTTTTTACTTTTTGCTATAATAAATATCCCCAAAATATATATAAAATTTATTTTTTTTCCTCAGTTTAGGCCGATACGTATTCTTCTACATATTTTTGGTAAAAAAAATCGCAATAAGCGATTATTGATCGGTTTGCGCAGAAGTTATAGCGTTTTCAAGATAGGGGATAGTTTTATAGCATTTTTATTAATATTTTTTTTTTTATTAGTAATGGCGGAGATCTGCGATTTTTTTTTTTGTGACTGCGACATTATGGCGGACACATCGGACATTTTTGACACATTTTTGGGACCATTGTCATTTTTACAGCAATTAATGCTATTTAAATGCATTAATTCCTGTATAAATGACACTGGCAGTGAAGGGGTTAACCACAAGGGGGCAGTGTAAGGGTTAAGTATGCCTAGGGGTGTGTTTCTTACTGTGGGGGGCGTGGCTGTCAGCTAGTGAATGCTGATCTCTGCTCCAATCACAGGGAGCAGAGATCGGCGTCACTAGTTGCTAGGCAGAACGGGGAGATGGTGTTTATCTCGGCATCTCCCCGTTCAGCCTTCCCGTGAGACGATCGCGGGGGTCCCCGCAGCGATCGAGTCCGCGGGGACCGCGATCAGACTCAAGGGGGTCCCGACCGGTGCGAGAGCGCGCCGCTCCCAGCGCGCTCCCGATGGCACGGACAGGCTAAAGGAGGGACTTATATATATGCCCTCCTGCCTGTACGTGCCATTCTGTCGACGTATATCGTCGTGCGCTGGTCGGCAAGTGGTTAAAGAACACAACATACAGGGATATGGAAAACAATTATAGACACTGACACACAAACACCTACACAGGTTGAACTGGATGGACTATTTTCTTTATTCAACCTTACCTACTATGAAACTATGAAACCTGCCATTGCAGAAAAAGAAGGGATTTGAGTAACTATTGTGTATGGAAATTCATATATTTTCTAAATTTTTTTGTTGTTAACAAAAATCACTGAGAGCTCTTTTTATTATGACACTCAAAATACTCACTTATTGTCTGGCACATTTCAACTAATTTCATTACTAAATATTACCAGAAAAGTAGACTTTCTCCTCTTGGGTAAAGTTCCGCTTTAATCTGTTAAAAATCTTCCAACAATCTTTTAAAAATTTAAAGAGAAATTTGAAAAAAAATCTATAAAAATTAAAATTTATAAAAAAAAAAAAAGTATAAAAAGATGTAATAAAAGTAATTAAAATCTATTAAAAATCATCCAAAATATGTAAAAAATCAGCACAATGTCTGTTTGCAGAAGAGTAAAAGTAGTTGGAAGTCAACTTGGCTCCTTGGATTCGGCCTCAGAGCAGAGAGATAACATTTCTGTCATTATTAGCCTCAGCTCTTGGCTGTAGGAAGTTTTCTCCTTCAGTTTTCTTTTCATGTAACTGGAAAGTAGAGGAACGGAAGATACCGGGGTCAGGATCCGGCAGCCGCTGCCAGATGACTTTACCAGCTGCAAGTAAGAAAAAAAATAACGCATAATAACCATTTCTTAACTGGGCGAACCACAGTATGCAACAAAATGGAGCTTTGCAGTGATGTCCCGGTAACTCAGGAAGTGAAAGGGTAATCCGCACAGCTGCAGGTCTCTAAAGAAGGAATGCTGAATTGCTGATTCTCCATTTATCATTGGCCCATTCATATCCTCTACATAAAAACAGACAGCAATAAGGAAGTCTTCAAACAGCCTGCACATCCAACCAAGAGTACTGTGATTTAGTGTTCTTTTAAAAGAAGACATTCATTAATAAACTATTCCTGGATTTATATGGAGGTCAAATACTAATACATTTTGCATAGTCTGCTCATTCTGCAACAAAGCCCTACTTTCTATTTTTACCTTAATTTATGCCCTAGTAAACCCTATTTTCATGTCTGTTTATTGTAAGGAGATTTAGTAAAACAAACATTATGTAAAGGGTTATTATTTGTGCTGAAAGGAACTCATATATCATAGTCAAACTTTTGTGACGACTATCAGTGAATATATAAAATATAGCATATTAATTAGCATTTTAGATTTACATGTGTCAGTTGTGGTTTTAGCAACCAGTAAGGATTAATTGTATTTTGAAAAGTGCAATAATAATAATAATAATACAGTAATAATAAATTATTTTCTTACATATCTTAGGCTGCTTAAAGAATATATTGTATATGATGCCGGGTAGACTGCCACTAAATCCTAAATTCAGAGTATCATAGCCTTAGAGTCCAACTACAAGGTTTTAACCTACTTGTACCTGGTTCCTGCTTGCCTGGCTAAATATGCATCCAATTACTCGCCCAAATGTTTTCGTGGCTGCAATGACATTGGCACTAGACATGTGCAATTCGTTTCGTTTCTTTTCGTTTTTCGTTTTTTTTTTTTTTTATTTTTCGTTCGTTCGTTTTCGTACGAATGAACGAATCATTCGAATCGTACGAATCCGAATAACGAATCGTAACGAATCGTTCGAATCGTACGAATCCGATTAACGAATCATTCGAATCGAACGAATCCGAAAAACAACGAAAATCCGAAAAAAACAAATTAGAAACAATGAATGTACTAATGAAGAAAATCCGAAAAACAAAAACGAACGAAAAAATTTGTACATTCGTAACTTTTTTTTTTTGTTGAATTGGTAATTTTCCGTGTCCCTTACAATGGTGCTGCTAAACGTGCTGCGAATGGATTGAACAAAAAAATTCGTACATTCGTAACTTTTTTTCGATTCGTAACTTTTTTTTTGATTCGTAACTTTTTTTTTTTTTTTTGATTTGTAATTTTCCGTGTCTCTATTGAACCAAAAAATTCGTACATTCGTAACTTTTTTTTTTTTCGATTCGTAACTTTTTTTTTTTTCGATTCGTAACTTTTTTTTTCGATTCGTAAATTATTAAAATGTAATAATAGCATACACATTACATCAAATTATGAATTATGCTCCGATTACGAATCTACGAATGTTATGAATGTTACGAATGTACGAATAAATACGAATGCGTCCGAAAATTAAACTAACGAAAAAACGAATCAACGAAAAAATAACTCTTACGAATGTACGAATCATTACGAATACAAACACAGACGACTTACGAATGTACGAATCGTTACGAATACGAACAACGACGACTTACGAATGTACGAATCGTTACGAATCGACGCAAACGAAAAAAAAACGATTTTTTTTCGGAAACGAAAAAAACCGAAACGAAAATAAACAAATTTTTT
Organism: Lithobates sylvaticus; assembly: GCA_028564925.1. Lineage (NCBI taxonomy): Eukaryota > Metazoa > Chordata > Amphibia > Anura > Ranidae > Lithobates > Lithobates sylvaticus. Next base: position 182,954,420 of record CM053033.1, on the reverse strand, counting down.
TGTTGTGCACATGTCTAATTGGCACTCATCTCCACATTTGGTGGACTTGTCCTGTGGTGCAGTAATTTTGGTCACACAAATTTCAAATCATTTCAACCTTGATGGGCACTGTACTTGCAGCTGATTCTCTATTGGCCTTGCTGAATCTAAGTTTAACACAGGCAGAACACAAACTGGTCCTTAAAATGACCATGGCCCCTAAACAAACAATAGCAAAATTCTGGAAAACCAATTCTCTTAATACAGTGAAAACAAAATATAGGATGACTAAGGTGATGATCCCTGCTAAGCTGGATGTGATCCTCCTAGAGTCAAACATTACATCAAACTATGGCAACCTTGGGTACATCACTCCTCCCCACTTCGATGAGACCCTCTTACTTCTGTGATGTAATTACATCTTCATCACCTCTGACGCTCAAGCCTGATAATGATAATGATGGTTATTGAGCGGGACTCCAGGACCCCCCCACCTTCTGACTCCAAACCCTTCCGTTCCCACCCCACCCTTCTTTCTTCTTTTCTTACTTCTCTTTTCTGCCTTATTACTTTCTAGGCTCCTGAACTCTCTCTTTGGTTCATGCATGACATAGAGTTACAGCAAGACTTTTTAGCCTGTTGTGCGGCTCCTTTCTATTGTCAAACCTGCTTATATCCTCTTTGGCCTCTGTTATATGCTTATTTTGTCTACTCTGTATGACTACCTGTGACCCGAGGCGCCTATTAGGAGTTTACCTGTTTTTGGTTCCCCTTGTTATCTTTGTCCCTATGGAACAGTTAATGTGTTGTACTCACTGTTCATGACTTTAATTATTGGTTCACCTTTAATGTACCACTCGTGCATCATGCAGTGCACTCAATGTTCTTCTCCTATGTTGACCATGTTTTGTGTTTAATTCAGATAAAGAGAAAGGGTTTGGGGCATTGAGGGAAATAGAAATAAGAACCTGCAGAGACCATGGAGAGTAGCAAGAAAAAGAGAGAGTGATAAAATGCCTTGGACAAATGCATTACAGCCCCAATCTTATTTTTTTGCCACGCAGATCAATTACTAGTCAGGGTCTCAGCATTATTATAATCCAGCTCCTCTGAAACCAATGAAATGCACTGCCTAATTTTGCAATTTATTGCAACAACTAATAAATATTAATCTGAACAAACCAATGGATTGATGTGTTTATCTTTTACACTTTTCTCATGCTTTTACAAAGACTGCCATGGAGGCTCCTGTGAAATTAGAAAGCTGCCTGTAAACCCACACATAGCAAACAAATACACTTTACTAGCGCTATAAGTACACCTAGAAGTTCATGATATTTGCACAACAAATATTGTTTTATAATTAAATGAAAATATACATAAGTAGCTTGATATGTATTATATATGTTAAATCAGTTATTTATTATGCATGTGATGTATAGAACTCCCCATTACCTTATAGAGTAGGTCTTCAGGGTAGTCCTTTTTGTATTCAATATGGTCAGGCAACTGGGCGATTTTATAAGTCTTATCTGGAGATGTAATAAGTTGGTAAGATATTGGAAATCTGTTCAACATATTTTTATTTTTAAAACAAATGTATATATAGTGCTACCCCCATAGGAGCCACTTGGTTATAATGGGATCTCTGTTCTGCCACAGCTCTTTAAGCTTCTTGGTCCCCACTGACACACCTGTGTAATTTAAATGTTAAATGCAACTTAGTGGTAGAATAATTAAGTGTATTATGGCAAGGCAGTAAAACAATGCATGAATCCATAAGCAAGCAATTTAATATCTTTAAAGATGCAGTACTAGATAACGTGAACACTGACCCATAAGATGCCAATCAACTGAACTGTAGCAACACTAAACTCACTTTTACTGATGCAAACAGGGTTAAATGTATAGGTATTAACTAATCAAATGAAATAAACATTCTCCTGTGCACACTACACATACAACCCCAATAGTGGGTGGGTGTATACAATCCTGACAAAGGGGTACCCCAAGAGGTGACTACAAGTACCTGGCACCTAATAGTCAGTATTGGCCGGCTATCATTGGGCCCCTTCTGTAAGGCAGTGAACATAAAGCTGTCCCTTTAGATCTGTACCATGGATGTCTGGTGGGCTGGTAAGCAAGGATCTATCTCTATTGGCATTAACTGTATGCAGCAAGGGATTAAACTTGGCAGTTCTATCCACCACTCCTGACATGCAACTAGTCTGGTCCCATATGCTTGGCAGTCAGTTGTCCCAGAAGTGTTAGTCCTCTAGACCGGGTCCTTTGAAGTTTCAGTCCCAGCATTAGACTCTCATTGGCTCTCTCAGGAATAGTCCTTCTGAAGGTGAACACAGATGGGTGAAAGCAGCAAGTCTGTGCCCCACAGTCCACATCACCAAAGGCTCTCCTTGGCTTAGTTCTCAGCCTCTATGGATGCAGCACACAGCTCCGGTCCTCACCAGGCTCTCTTTCCCAGAGCAGACATGCACAGCAGCAGGTCCATGTAGTCTGGTTCCCCCACACTGTCTGTCCTTACCAGGAAAAGTTCTGGTCTCTCCTCTTCTTATTTGCAAGGTATCCTGGGAGGTTTGGCAGCCATTTACTTGCATTGTACTGCACCCCTTTAAGGACTACACATCTAATGATCCTTAGTGACTGTATGTCATCCAATCTCCTACTCACATATTCTCCACTGCTGTAGTAAGGTGGAAAGGGGAGAAGTCAGAGTAAATGAGGGATTTCCACAGAGCTTGCTCCATTCACAGCCAGCAGGGAAGTGAAAGTAGAGATGCACATGCAGCCGGCAGCACAATTGACTAAATACTGGCGGCGGGGGACAGAGAAGGAGAGTGGGTGCAGCAACACAAACAGATCACTCCTCCAGCAGCCAGCTGAGTACCCGACTATATGGGAAATCTATATTCTTGCAATTTGGGGTATATAGAGTTTCCATAAAATACATTTAATTTGAGATTGTAGCTTAGAACAGTATTTCTTTCTGGTAACTTGGCTCAAAAGAGACATTTAAAACCATAACCGTAACCGTCAAGTTGAATGTGAAATTAGCACAGTTGACTTTTCAGCAGAAGGGCGTTTTAAACAAATTTCAAACAATTTGGGCAGAATGGCTTCAGGTTTCCAATCTGGTACCAAATTGGTGAGAATTTAAAAGATGCTACATACTCAGGAATGTTGGAATAACATTCTGTAGGGGAAAACCAGATGGATGGCATAGATTAGAATGTATAATGTTTTAAATATGTAATACTGGGTTTAGTTGGGTAGTTATGTTTTTTATTTGTCCAATGTGATTTTCTTGTATTAAGATGTTTTCCTGTGGTATATGTGTAAATTGAAAAAATATATGTAAAAAATATACATATAAAATGACAGCTTAAACAATCATTATATATTCAAAAATATGTTTATATTACTCAACTATTATTATTTGTTATTAATCAATTATTTTAGGTTAGAGAGTTTAGTTTCTTTCAGAAAACCTTTACTTTACTTATTCTACTTTACTTACACTTAAAATATTTCACACGGCAAGTAAATTGACCCTACAATATATAAAAAATGATTCCACTTGCAACAACTTTGTCAAAGTAACCTGACCAAGGGCAAGATGCCCTTGAAAAATAGTACTTCTCAATCTGCCTTTAGTTTGTGAAAACATAACTTTAAAAGGTTTACACTGGAAAATTGTATTTTATACATTTAAGTTAGTTTTCACTGGAAGAAAATGTTTATCCCCTCCAAGCTGAAGTGTAACATCCTGTAAGATGCATCAAGTTAATCAAAGGAAAAAGTACATCTGGAATGATTCTGTATATATTGTGGAGAAATGTATAAACAGGCTTTTTCTCTGCAGGGAAAACAGATGGATTTTTCTTTCTCAAAACTTAGAAACCAAGTGGCTTTAATGAGAAGCAAATATTTAGGGTCCCATCCTTGCAAGTCACCTCCTATCCACAGCCAAGATAGATACAATGCAAAAAAATCATGTGGGGGGCGTTTTTCATGTTAATGTTGTAGATTTCTTAGTATCGGTCGTCCTGGGGGTTTTTACAGGAACAGATCCAGGCAAGGGTCTGATATAGATCATAAATACTTTGTGTCTTACATTAGATGCAATCCTTTTCTATGTTTTTTTAAATACGATGGTATTATGTCAGTGTTTCATCACTTTATTACCATTTTAATGTTTACAAGTTTATACGCTAATGTTTTCTATGTTTTTTAAATATTTGTAGAATATCTTCAAATTGCTATTTATTTAAGAGTGCATTCATGACAGTTTCAAACGAATAATGGGCTTTCTTATAAGAAAGTCCAGCACTGCCCTTTCTTCTAGTTAAAATGTAACTTTTTGCAAGCAGAGGAGGAAGAGGGACATGTCCTTCCCCTGCACAAGTTTCACAACAGCAGCTGCATGAAAGAAAAAGACATCTTTATTATGTATTGTTCTACCTGATGGCTACACAGGGGTACATATGAAATAATAATAATATGAAATTAAAGCTAGAATTTGTATTTTTTTTACTAGCTAAAATAATATGTAGCGCCCTGCTCCTAATGAGCAGACAAAAGTTTTTTTTCAAATTTAGTTGTCTGAAGCTGCAGTTTGGCTCAGGCTAATTATTCTAAAAAGTTGTTTTGTGTTGTGCTGTGAATTCTGGGAGAGGGTATTAAAGGTATGGACACCATTTTTTTGGGTCTGTCGTCTTCTTCTTTCGGGGTCCGCTATCCCGACCCCATGGCCCTCCTGGCCTGGGGTGTGTATCGCATGATCCTGCGTCTCGGGGCGGCTGGCTTGAGGCTTTAAAAAAGTCCCCCAGTCCCGGGAAAAAGTCTTGGGGCCTACTGATCCAGGGGAGGACTTTTCTAGGAGAGGACCGAGAGCAAGGCTGGTATCTCTGGAGGAGCCTGGAGACTCAGTTGGAGGACACAGCCCAGATCAACACTCATACAGTATCGCCGGGGTGGCTGAAAGAGACTGGTACTGTATGGCAGTTCTTTAAATTCTCAAGATCTCTCAAGAATGCTTTAGTTAATTTGACAAGTCTGTGGCAGAGACTTTATTGAGCATCTCACCGACTGCTAGGTCAAGTGAGAGGGGCCTATGCGGTGGTCGCTGGATCCAGTCTGTGGAGCTGTTTGTCCTCTGGATCTGACCAATACCTCTAACCCGCAATTACCAGGTGCCTGAACTCCCCTCAACCCTTTGACCCTCTATTGAAAGACTTTGTGTTTATCTCAAATAAATAAGTAAAAAAGGACTAAGTGTCGGATTTAGCATTCTTTGGGCCATTTTCCACGGGACCTCTGAGACGGAGAAGCGAGCAGGTGAGGTAACGGTAAGCCCAAACAAAATTCAGCAGCTCCTTCGGGGGTCAGTGCTACAATATGTAAATAAAGAAAGGGACATTAGATTCCTCTGGGGAAGTAAGGTTACTCTCAGTAAAGAATTAAGAACTGGGCCCCCATTTTTGATTCCCTCTGGAAAAATGTATTGAAGCTGGTGGTCCTATCTTTGACTGGAGACAACCATAGCTGTGAGAAGGTCGGTTGACTGGAAGCATTTGAGCAGCTAATAGTGCCAGGATAAGTTCACAGCTGCAAACAATAAAATGGCCTCCTTTGCGGCAGTAGTCAGGAACAGTAAAAAAACAAGCAGTATGACCTCCTTGGCTCTTGGGTCTAACTGCAATTGCAACCAAAGTCACAACACCATCAAAATGATATTGCTTTAAAAGAGAAGTATGGCCAAAGCTTATTTGGTCCTACTTTTTTGGTGTGTCACAGGCGTGCGCTTGCTTTTGCACTCCTGTGACCCACAGTCAGCCAACAGTGGGTTAAAGCCCACTGTTTGTTGACGGCACAGAGCTACTCCAGACTCTGGAAGTATCCCTACCATATTGCGAGGATCCACCCAGCTGTCTGATTGACAGCTGGTTCTGGCTCTCAGCGCTTGGCTGAGAGACAGCTGCGCTCGCCCCTTCTCCAGCCAGTGCTCCAATGAGGCTTCGAGCCAGTGAACAACCGCATAACACCTATTCTGCATTGTAGCATTGTCAATTAATCACAGCAGGTTTAGGCACAGGAGTTTTCAGGGCCAATGAAATTTACCAATGATAAACACTCAAAACTATATTCAAAATTCCAACAGCTTAAAATGAACATGTTACCAGCATACCCTTAGGCCCCTTTCACACCGGGGCGTTTTTCATATTATTAAAAATAGCGCCTGTTCACCGCATGAAAAAATCCGGCCCCTTTAACTCCAGTGTGAAAGCCGGCGGGCTTTCACACTGGAGCGGTGCGCTAGCAGGACGGCAAAAAAAGTCCTGCTAGCAGCATCTTTGGAGCGGTATAGGAGCGGTGTGTTCACCGCTCCTATACCGCTCCTTCCCATTGATTTGAATGGGAAACCGCGGTAAAACCGCGGCAATACCGCCGCAAAGCGCCGATACGGCGGCGCTCTGCGGGGGTGTTTAACCCTTTTTCGGCCGCTCGCGGGGGGTAAAACCGCACTGCGAGCGGCCGAATACCGCGGTTAAAACGACGGTAAAGCAGCGCTAAATGTAGCGCTGCTTTACCGTCACCGCGGCTCCCTGCCCCAGTGTGAAAGGGGCCTTAAAGAGACACTCCATGCAAGACAAAGTGATAATGACTCTAAAGTGCTTCTGCACATTTTGTATTCACCTTACCGGAATCAGCCGGCACTGAAATATAAGTGGTTGGCTGCTAAGAATATCAATGATGTCACTCCCCTGGTCATATGGAAGTGCTTGGACTTAGCTTGGGCTAGACCTAGTCCTGTCACACAGAAGGAGATTACATGCTGCCCCATACCTGGAAGTGCTGTGTTTTGTCACCAGCTGCAGGAGCAGCAAGGAAGCACTGGTAAAGTGAATATAACGTTTCAAAGGCACTGTCACTTTGCCTTGAATGGGGAAGGTTACAATGTTTCATTCAATTTAACCTAACCATGCCAAATTCACCTTGCTAGCCCCAACAGCTGTACATACTTTGTTTTTTCCCTCAGTACTTTGTTCTTATTCCCTCAGTACCTTATTCAGTCACTGGGAACAAGGGAAGGGAAGGGAAGCCCTGTGTAAGGTTCAAGTCATGACTTGCAGCTTACACCGGGTTAAAGGCTTTCCCTCACCACTCCTATGTGACAACACTGCTCCAGCACACCCATGTACCTTAAAATACCATTTTCTTTTTCATCATTGATTGATTGAGTGATTAAAGGGAAGGTGAACAAAGCATTTGCTTTAAGTTAAAGTGGAACTTCAGTCATTTTTTCACCTTTCCATCAATAAATCTTCTGCCCTTGTTGTTTTAACTTTAGATAGTAAAAAAAAAAATTTTTTCTGCCAGTAAATACCTTATAGAGCCCACTTCCTGTTTCTTGTCTGGAAAAAAGCCTAGGCTTATGACTCACGTGAGATTTTTCCAGATAGGGAGGGGGGGATGAGTCATAAGAGGGACAATGAGAGCTGCAGAGCTGGAGACGTGCCTCTGTGTGTCTGTGTAAATCCAGGAAGTGAACAGGCAGCAGCTTCAGCTGCCCACCGTTAAAATGATTGCAGCCAGACTCAGTGGAGGGAGATTTCTGCAGCATATTTCGCAAGTACAGAATCACAGTATGTATAAAATAATATGCAAAGTGGTTGGAGGGAAGCTTCAGAATGGCAAAGATGTTTTTATTACAAATGTGAGCAGACTGCAGTTCCTCTTTAATCAAATTTCATAATTTATTGCTGAAACTTAAAATCTATGAACATATCTCCTAAATCAAATCCTTACCCTAAACCTAACAATTAAGCTACCCTTGAACTTGATACTTTCAAATGTTTTTGTTGTGTTAGTGTAATTATATTCCCTGGGTTGCTTGCCTTATCTTGTAATGATGAGCTCACATGTTGTGGCTGCAGTTTGCAGTGTCATAACTGATCACCAATTCCCCTATGCCCCTGTATTGATTCACCTAGCTTGTCCTTATTCGCTAAACTGTATTGGCAATGGTTAGATTAAAAGGTTAAGCATTAAAAGCATTATGAATCCTCCTACCTGAACCATGTGTTTTTTATTTACCTACATAAGATGTGCATTGATCATGTAGTTTCATTGCCTAATTTGTTGACCTGTATGCACATCCTATAGTAGAGAAAAACTTCTCATTTTGGTATCAAAAGTTTCTGTTTGTGTTAAAACATGACACATGTGCCATGACACTACACATTTTAATGAAAGACCTCTGTCTGTAGTCTATGAACTAACACTTCCTAGATTGAAAGACCCAGGGATTTTCGGGCATGTAGTCTGAAGAAACTACATGCCCGACAATCCCTGGGTCTCTCAATCTAGCATCAGTGCAGGTGCAGTTATTAGATCTAACACAGCCACAAATAGACAGAGCATTCACAAAGAGGTCATCATGCTGGAAGCGTTGAGTTTCATCATATAGTACTCCCACATACTGCATGTGAGGACACAGAGGAAATGGTGAGGCATTGATTGGATGCTGTGTGACGTGGGGCAAGAAGGCACATAAGCATATACAGTCATGGCCAAAAATATTGGCACCCCTGTATCTCTGTCAGATAATGTACCACTTCACCCAGAAAATTGTTGCAATTACAAATGTTTAGGCATTCTCATGTTTATTTCTTTTGTTTGTATTGGTATGACACAAAAAAGTGGAGAAACAAAAAGCCAAATCTGACACATTCCACACAAAACCAAAAAAATGGACTGGACAAATTTATTGGCACCCTCAATTTAATATTTGGTAGCACACCCCTTGGAAAAAATAACTGAAATCAATCACTTCCTGTAACCATCAATGAATTTCTTACACCTCTCTACTGGAATTTTGGACCACTCTTCTTTCGCCAACTGCTCCAGGTCTCTCAGATTGGAAGAGTTTATTTTCCCAACTGCTGTTTTGAGATCTCTCCACTGGTGCTCTGTGGGATTTAGCTCTGGACTCATTGCCGGCCAGTTCAGTACTCTCTAGCGCTTTCTTAAACCATTTCTGAGTGCTTTTTGATGTGTGCTTTGGGTCATTGTCCTGCTGCAAGACCCATGACTTTCTGACACCGGGCCCTACACTGCACCCCAGAATTATTTGGTAGTCTTCAGATTTCAATATGCCATGCACATAGTGAAGAAATCCAGTGGTGGCTGGTGCTAAATATTTTTGGGGGGGGGGGGGGGTGCAAACAAACTGAAAAATTCAGAAAAATACTAAAAAACATCAGTTGCAGCCACTGTGCCATCAAATACAGCCACTGTGCCCATCATATGCAGCCATTGTGCCCATCATATGCAGTCAACTGTGCTCAGCAAATGCAGCCAACTGTGCCTATCATATGCAGCCACTCTGCCCATCATATGCAGCCACTGTGCCCATCATATGCAGCCAACTGTGTCCATCATATGCAGCCAACTGTGCCCATCATATGCATCAACTGTGCCCATCAATGCAGCCAACTGTGCCCAGCAAATGCAGCCAACTGTGCCCAGAAAATGCAGCCACTGTGCCCAGCATATGCAGCCACTGTGCCATAATATGCAGCCACTGTGCCCATCATATGCAGCCAACTGTGCCCATCATATGCAGCCACTGTGCCTATCATATTCAGCCACTGTGCCCATCATATGAAGTCAACTGTGCCCAGCAAATGCAGCTAACTGTGCCTATCATATGCAACCACTCTGCCCATAATATGCAGCCAACTGTTCCCATCATATGCAGCCACTGTGCCCATCATATGCAGCCAACTGTACCCAGCAAATGCAGCCAACTGTGCCCATCATATGCAGCCACTGTGCCCATCACATGCAGCCTCTGTGCCATCACATGCAGCCACTGTGCCCAGAAAATACAGCCAGCTGTGCCCAGCAAATGCAGCCAACTGTGCCTATCATATGCACCCTCTGTGCCCATAATATGCAGCCACTGTGCCCCCCGCCCACCTGCCCGCTGTCTGCCTGGCACTTATCATATGTAGGTGGGACGGGTAGCATGCGTCAATTTACAGTACATGGCCACTGTTAGCAAAGTAAATATTATTTTGCTTTTATAACCCACCTGGGTGGACTGCGAGCGCAATGCTCTGATGTTTTTTTTTTTTTTATACCCCCGCTGTGAATAGATTCATGCAAATTTGTATCAATTTTTCCCTTTCGTCCAAATAGCGCACAGTGGACATAGGAACATTAAGATCACCTTGAGATTGTCCATGCTTTTTCACAATTTTTGTTCTCAACCCTCAGACAATTCTTCTCTGTGGCACACAGAGACATTTTACCTGGTTGCCAGTGTGATTTATATATTGTCAGCACTTACCCACTGGGCACTTAAACCCCCTTCCTAACCAGACCAATTTTCAGCCCTCTCACACTTTGAATGACAATTTCTCAGTCATGCAACACTGTACCCAAATAAATTCTTTGTCCTTTTTTTCACACAAATAGAGCTTTCTTCTGGTGGTATTTTGTTTTTTGCGCTATAAAACAAAAAATACAGAAATTCGGTAATAAAAAATTATTTGTTTCTTTTGTTTCTATTAAAATTGGCAGAGTATTGCAGTGTTGCAGAGTATTGGCAGAGCATTGCACAGTGTTGGCAGAGTATTGCACAGTGGTGGCAGAGTATGGATAAGTCTCTATGAGCTTGGCAGTGTATTGCACAGTGGTGCAGTGTATTGCACAGTGTTGCACAGTGGTGGCAGTGTATTTGCACAGTGGTGGCAGTGTACTGCACAGTGTATTTGCTTAGTCCCTGACCAGCGCTGTGGGCACTACACATCCAGCCCACAGCGCTGTCCCATCTCTCCCCCCTCTCCGCTTCTCCCCTCTAACTGTACGATCGGTACAGAGAGGGGAGGGAGGAACTGCTCCAGCTCCTTCAATGTTGGATGGTTTGCGCTTGTGAACAGCCGACCGCGCTGTAGCCGTCTTTTCGGCTATGGCCCGGTCGGCATGTGGTTAATTGATACAGGTGACCTACAAATTTTATTTCTTACAATTTTGAGAATGTGACAATAATTTTGTCAATTGGATTGAGGTCTGGGCTTTTTTTGTCTTTTTTTGTGTCATACAAATACAAACAAAAGAAGTGAAAATGCCTAAACATTTGTAGTGGTGTATTATCTGACAGAAATGCAGGGGTGCCGAATATGTTTGGCCATGACCGTAAAACTTGTAAACCACTCACATGCAGCAATTTTCTCTAAGCTGTTGCTTTGTAGCAGAGATCAGTAAAAAACTCCCATGTGCAAGAGGCCTAATGCAGCTATAATCGTTAATACACAATCAAATGACTTTTTGATGCATTATTGAATACAATAATTACTGCTTTCTGTATGTATAGAAAAAATCTGACAGGTTGGTTCACATGGGTACAATCAGCCTGCTCATACATAGAGCAAAATTGGTCCGGTCCATGCTGAACCAGCCAAATTTCAATCTACAGTGCCTTGCAAAAGTATTCACTCCCCTTGGCATTGTTTTTTGTTGCCCCACAACCTGGAATTAACATGGATTGTTTGAGCAACTTATTGTGAGATATACACAAAAATAAACAAAAAAGAGAAGTTGCGCTAGTTATTACTAAGTGTAAATACCCAGTGATTTAGCATTCTAGTGAAAAGAAACTAAATACTGGTTCAAAATTGACATCCACAAAATAAAAATTATATTAAGTGAATTAAACAGTGAGTATAGTGATCCCAAAGTGTTTACACAGGGACTGAAAACAAGAAAAAACAGGAAAAAGTCCCACTTTAAAAAGTTCCAAATGAAAGTCCACAACTCAAGCCTTTAGAAAAGTGCAAAAGCCTCAATTCTTCCAAAGGGGTCTGAGGTGATGGAAATAAATGGTTCCGACTTGCATACAAAGAGGACACCTTATCTTTCCAAATTATATGCTTACCAGAAAATAAGCAAAGATGTACAGTTGGCTTATACCCAGCCTGGGCCTTTTTCCCCCCTCCTCCCCCCTCTTCCTCCCCCTTTTGTGAACCAGGATACAGCAGCTTGTGAATAATCACTTACAGCAAGAATATAACTCCGTGCATGTGTTTAAAAAAAGAAAAAAACAGGAACATAGCGTAATAGTAATTGTCAAAGATATTTTCAATATAAAGATTGTCACTTGAAATGAAAAAAAAAGGAAAAAGTAAAAAACACCCAGTGAGCAAATTAGACAGCTACGGTGTCCACCTTCCAAGTGCGCTTACCGGAGAAAAAACAATTTGAGCAGTTGGCCTTAACCCAGCCTGGGTTTTTCCTGGACACACTACTTGTATGCGTGTTTTAAAAACGAACAAGTTAACTCGTGACCCCGTCACCACACAGAGAGGCTCCTTACCAGAAATAGAGCCAATTAACCACTTTCAGACCGACCAATTTGCAGCCAAAGGACCAGGCCCCTAAAACTGACAATTGCGCGGTGTGCAAACAAAATTGACGTCCTTTTTTTCCCACAAATAGAGCTTTCTTTTGGTGGTATTTGATCACCCCTGCGGTTTTTATTTTTTGCGCTATAAACAAAAATAGAGCGACAATTTTGAAAAAAAATGCATTATTTTTACTTTTTTGCTATAATAAATATCCCCAAAAAATATATAAAAAAACATTTTTTTTCCTCAGTTTAGGCCGATACGAGTATTCCAACGATTATTGATCGGTTTGCGCAGAAGTTATAGCGTTTTCAAGATAGGGGATAGTTTTATAGCATGTAATGGCGGACATCACATTTTTGGGACCATTGTCATTTTTACAGCAATTAATGCTATTTAAATGCATTAATTCCTGTATAAATGACACTGGCAGTGAAGGGGTTAACCACAAGGGGCAGTGTAAGGGTTAAGTATGCCTAGGGGTGTGTTTTTTACTGTGGGGGGGCGTGGCTGTCAGCTAGTGAATGCTGATCTTTCACAGGGAGCAGAGATCGGCGTCACTAGTTGCTAGGCAGAACGGGGAGATGCATCTCCCCGTAGACGATCGCGGGGGTCCCCGCGGTGATCGTCCGCGGGGACCGCGATCGGACTCACGGGGGTCCCGACCGCGCGGTTTCTGTCGACGTAATCGTTCGGCACAGTTTTGGCAATTTTATTTAAATAAAAAATATAATATGCACTTACAAGAATGCAGATTATTTGTAGCATAAAACAGAAGCCGGCCGGCAACTCACTGTTTAACCATGTCCAAGAGGGGATATCAACTGCCACAACCGAGGTTGAAGATCACCGTTATCGGCGGCGGGAGAGGTGCCCCCCCCCCTTGCTCTCCCGCGCCTTCCGCCGCTTTCGGGTCCGTTCCCCTCCTGTGTCTTTTTCATCTCTATACCATAGGAGGGCGGAAGCGACGTCAAAAAACGTCACTTCCGCCCATATTCATTTTTTTAAATGACATTTTTTTTTTTCATTGAAGTCCAAAATATGAGATCTGAGGACTTTTTGACCCCAGATCTCAATTTAAGAGGACCTGTCATGCTTTTTTCTAACAAGAATGTTTACATTCCTTGTAATAGGAATAAAAGTGAGCCAATTAATTTTTTTTTAAAAACAGTGTAAAAAATAAATAAAATCAAGAAAAATAAATAAGAAAACAAAAAAATTTTTTTTTAAAGCACCCCGTCCCGACGAGCTCGTGCGCAAAGCGAACGCATACAGTAGCGCCCGCATATGAAAACGTCAAACCACACATGTGCATAACTATTCACCCCCCTAAAGTCAATACTTTGTAAAACCACCTTTTGCGGCTATCACAGCTCCAAGTTGCTTTGGATAAGTCTCTATGAGCTTGCCACATCTTACCACTGGGATTTTTGCCCATTCATCCTTGCAAAACTGCTCCAGCTCCTTCAAGTTGGATGGTTGTGCGCTTGTGAACAGCAATCTTTAAGTCTGACCACAGATTTTTCAATTGGATTGAGGTCTGGGCTTTGCTTAGGCCATTCCAACACATTTACATGTTTCCCCTTAAACCACTCAAGTGTTGCTTTAGCAGTGTGTGTTGGGGTCATTAACCTGCTGGAAGGTGAACCTCCATCCTAGCCTCAAATCACACACAAAGTGGTACAGGTTTTACTCAAGAATATCCCTGTATTTAGCACCATCCATCTTTCCCTCAATTCTGACCAGTTTCCCAGTCCTGACTGCTGAAAAACATCCCCACAGCATGATGCTGCCACCACCATGTTTCACTGTGGGTGTTCGATGGGTGATGTGATGTGTTGGGTTTGTGCCAGCCATAGCGTTTTCTTTGATGGCCAAAAAGTTAAATTTTAGTCTCATCAGACCAGAGTACCTTCCGCCATACATTTTGGGAGTCTCCCACATGCCTTTTTTCGCAAACTCAAAACGTGCCATTTTATTTTTGCTGAAAGTGATGGCTTTCTTCTGGCCACTCTGCCATAAAGCCCAACTCTATGGAGCGTATGGCTTATTGTTGTCCTATGTACAGATACTCCAGTCTCTGCTGTGGAACTCTGCAGCTCCTCCAGGGTTACTTTAGGTCTCTGTGCTGCCTCTCTGATTAATGCCCTCCTTGCCCAGTCAGTGTGTTTTGGTGTGCGGCCGTCTCTCGGCAGGTTTGCTGTTGTGCCATGTTCTTTCCATTTGGTTATGATAGATTTGATGGTGCTCCTAGGGAACCTCAAAGATTTGGATATTTTATAACCTAACCCTGACTTGTACTTCTCAACAACATTGTCCCTTACTTGTTTGGAGAGTTCCTTGGTCTTCATGGCAGTGTTTGGTTGGTGGTGCCTCTTGCTTAGATGTTGCAGTCTCTGGGGCCTTTCAAAAAGTTGTGTATATGTAATGACAGATCATGTGACACTTAGATTGCACACAGGTGGACATCATTTAACTAATTATGTGACTTCTAAAGATAATTGGTTGCACCAGAGCTTTTTATGGGCTTCATAACAAAGGGGTTGAATACATACGTACATACCAATTATCATTTTTTTTATTTCTGAAAAATAGTTTTATGTATGTATTTTTCCAATTTTACTTCACCAACTTATGCCCCGTACACACGGTCGGAATTTCCGACGGAAAATGTCCTATCGGACCATGTTGTCGGAAAATCCGACCGTGTGTGGGCGCCATTGGACTTTTTCCATCTGAAAAAATTTGAGATCCTGCTCTCCAATTTTCCGACAACAAAGTCCGATCGGACTTTTTTTTCCGATCGTGTGTAACGAATTCCGACGGACAAAGTGCCACGCATGCTCAGATCAAATTACAAGACCAAAGCTATTGGCTACTAGCCTCTACGTAGTTCCGTCGTACGCAACGAACTTCACCACGTTCAGAATGATAGGATTTTCCGACAACTTTGTCCGACCGTGTGTATGCAACACCAGTGTCGGACAAAATCCGGATTTTGTGGTCGGAATTTCCGACCGTGTGTATGGGGCATTAGACTATTGTGTTCTGATCCATCACATATAATTCAGTTAAAAAAAACATTGAACTAAAGGCTGTAATGTAAAAAAAATAAAATAGGTAAAAAGCTAAAGTGGTGAATACATACAAGGCACTGTATGTATGGCTAGCTTAAGGCTTTCTTTCCTAAAAGCCTGAGCACATTTGTTACCTTTGTCTTCACACTGTCCTAGTACAGCAACATGTATGCATTTACTATGGAGGCTCCTATTGAAGGCAATTTACTACAATCATGACATAATACTGTACTAGCTGCCAAACGTTGCTTTACAGACACACCTTATTACTACAATACAACTACAACGTTTTCAGCTTGCCCCGTGTTTTCAGAGTCTAGGCCTGTTTTTTTTTATTATTTAAGGTGATTTTAGGACATTCTGGTGCGTGCCTTGCACTTCATTAGATTTATTAATATCATTTTTTTCTTTCCGAGTTGCCATAGCGAATAATACAATGGCAATGTGTTGTTGATTGTGCTGGAAAATAAATAAATACAATGCAGCAATGCAGAAATCCCCTCTCTAGGGATGCATAGTCTGGCAAAGTAAAGAGAAATACAACATAAGGAAGGAATTTCTGGCTCTCCCAATTGGTTGCTGTGCAGAGGTTATACAAGAACAAATTAATCCCTGAGATTCCTGCATTTCTGTTTTTGACTTTTTATGGCCTATGTTAGAACTCCCTTGTGAAAATTAGCTCCATTAATTGAATTTCTGAAAATTCTTTTGGTGCTTAGCTTTGCTCTGAGCTCCATTGGGTGAGTTAACTCTCAACATAGTGCAAAGTGGAATGATGGGTAGGATCCTATATGGATTATTCATAGATCGGCTTTCATTGATTGGATCATGATAAACGTTGCTAAACATATGCATTATTTGATGCATTTTTACTAAAAGTTCCAACACACAATCGTTAATCCGATTGTTTGATCCATTTTCCATTGGGTAGAGTGGATTTTTAAAATGCTCGTAAAGGCTTAGGGAGAAGATCAAAGTTTCTGAAATACACATTTTTTGATATCACCCTAGAAAAACAAATTGCATTCAAGGTCATATATTTTAATGAGGCCAAATATTTGAACAGTAGGGATAAGCCTGGGTTCAGCCCAAACACATGTACAATGGAACCCAGAAGGAAGTTGTCAATGCTGAGCCAATCAGCTGCAGTTAAGGCATTCCTCACCCACAAAAATTGGTGTAGATCCACGCTAGGGCAAAAATGTATGCGGCTGCTGTGCACTGTGTCCATCTGATACAAAACACTTGAAATATGGTAAAGCAATCGTGCAGAGCTCTAGTGCTCAAATAACACATGCAATTGAACTTTAGTAACCCATAAAGTAACAAATGTGAAATTTTAAAGAGGAAGTTAACCCATACAAAAAAATTTAATAAAAATAAACCCTGCAAGGCAAAGGCATAATGAGCTAGTATGCATAGCATACTAGCTCATTATGAATAACTTACCTGAGAACGAAGCCCCCAAAGCGGTCCTCCTTCTTCATCTCCACCGCTGCCCTGTATCCCGGACTGACTTCTGGGTCTCGCGGCTCCGGCACTGTGATTGGCCGGAGCCGCGATGACGTCACTCCCGCGCACGGGAGCCGCCACTAGCGGCATATCGCCGTTAGCAGCGGCGTGCTCAGTGCGCCTGCGCGCCGCTGTCTACGGCGCAAGCGCCGTAGACAGCGGTGCCTGTCTTTTTGCAAATATCTCCTAAACCGTGTAGGTTTAGGAGATATTTCTTGGACCTACAGGTAAGCTTTAATCTAGGCTTACCTGTAGGTCAAAGTGGTCTGTAAGGGTTTACAACCTCTCACTAAAAGTGATCAAAGTCCTGAAAAAAATTGAAAACATCAATTTCAGTGATCCCACAGCCGTGATGGAAACAAGAGACTCCAAGAAAGCCAGGTGACACCCTTCACTCTCATGATCTGCTTAGAGCGTGACCCCTAAAAAGTGTGGTCAACATGCCCTCTTATTACAAAGCCAATCCAGCCTCTTCCGCAGGCAAGGTGATCCCTCTCAGTATGGCGACCAAAACAGCTCCAGAAACCAAGCAGCTTACATACCCATTCCTTTACTGGTTAGTGTGTCCTCTTTGACCAGCATTAACTGAAATGAAATGTTTCTGGTAACTGTTGATTAGTCCTTCTTGGAGGAATTACAGGGATAAGTAGCTTTGGAATGGCCCCTGGTGGCTTACTGGCTCAGTCAGCAGCTTTTTTTTTTTTTTCACACCTACAGTTGCACATACCCAAAAGAGATATTCATTACATGAATTACATATCCATATGGGCAATTTTATCTGATACGGATGAAAATGGGTTTCAACCAAGCCCAAGATGAACCCAAGCTCATTCCTAGTACAATGAATTTAAAGGCAATCCTTTTTCATTTTAAATTTGTAAATATTTTTTTGCATTTTTGCTATGTGTATTTTGTTACCAGTACCCTTATTGGGTCACTCAAGATTTATTATGGCCATTTTATGTTCTCCCTGGTTCTATGTATCAGAACAACCAGCAATATTTATTACCTTGCCTTTACATCACCATTATCTCTGTATTTCCAGATTACTAATGAGTTCAATTATCTGGCAGCAGAGTACAACCCATGTTGCTAGGACATTCCCAGCAGTTACTGCTCACCCCCACATATCTGTGGTCCACTATCTCCTGTGCCGGTGTCATGTCATATTCTGTCCCCCATCGGAAAGTGTCTGCTGTGTACTGCGCATGCCAAAGATGAACGGCGCATGCACCGTGAGTCCAGGTTCAAGCCCCACCATCCAAGTGGACATAGAGTTAGAATAAAAAAGAGCCGAGCGCAGCGAGTCTGTGAGGGAACTTCGTCCTTACACGGTCATGGATGAAGTCCTCATCATTACACGGTCATTGATGAGGAGTCCTGGATCAGAGGAGAGACTATGGGGGAATAGTGTTAAATCGATGTGGCCCGAGGGCACATGATTTGCAAGTTGGACTAGCTGGGAACAGTGGTCCACCGTTCAGCACATGCTATTAAACTACTAGGTCTTTGGGGAGAGGTACTGCAGACCTCTGGCCTAGTAGCAGCAACTAATCAGATTCAGCATTAGAGAATATTCAGAGTGGGCCCTTTTGCATATAGAAGAGGATGTGACAGGAAACATAATGTGCTACAGAATAAGTTTGTGCAGGAGGGAAGGATTCTTGGGAGCAATAGTCTGCAGGAGTGATGCAGGGAAGAGACTGTAGATGTTATACATGTGCATCATTTCTAAACCCACAACAGTAAAATCTGTCTGTATATGCAGATTAGCATGCGTGTTATACTCACTGTGGAATTTAAGGGGTAATCCTCTGTATTGCGTAAAAAGGCTCTTTGATCCTGTATGCACAGATCCTCCCTCTCCTGCAGGGTCTCTCCAGGCAAGGCCAGATAATA
The DNA here is from genome assembly GCA_028564925.1 of Lithobates sylvaticus. Taxonomy (NCBI): domain Eukaryota; kingdom Metazoa; phylum Chordata; class Amphibia; order Anura; family Ranidae; genus Lithobates; species Lithobates sylvaticus. The sequence goes on along the minus strand of CM053033.1, from coordinate 182,935,522 downwards.
CACAGTCAGAGTGGTCCCCCTGCACATGCTCAGTTTGGTCTCTATTGCTGGAGAGAATATTTCCTTGTTAAGCTGAGCTTTTCAAGTCACATGATATTGACATCACACATGTGGGCATTCATACAGATCCTAATTGACAGCCCAGTCCCTCTCTCCTCCTCCATGCCCAGTAACTAAAAAAGAACACAGTGGGTGGGATGTCACATCTTGATTGATGGATGATCCACCTCCCATGACAGCATGAGGACACAGACTGTATTGGAAATCTTCTCCTACCTACACACTCAGCACTCGGGCAGACCCTGAAGTTTATCACGTGACCGTGGTATACTGATCAGCCAAAAAGGTATATAGTGGCAGTGTTTTAATGAAGAAAGAAGATTTATAACCGGTGGGCACTGCGGGGGGGGGGGCAAATTAACTATTTTCATATTACTGGGTTTAGTTTAGTAACACTTTAGCCACTTCAGCACCTGAAAGATTTACCTCCTTAATCACCAGGCCATTATTTGCGATTCGGCACTGTGTCGCTTTAACTGACAATTACACGGTCATGCGACGTTGTACACAAACAAAATTGATGTCGTCAAATAGTTTCTTTTGGTGGTATTTGATCACGCTAAAACAAAATTTTGAAAAAAAGCACAATATTTTTTACTTTTTGCTCCTCTTTTTTTAGGCCGATACGTACAAAAAAAATCGCAATAGAGATCGGTTTCTTTAGCGTCTACAAAATAGGGGATGGCATTTTTTTTTTTTTTTTTACTGTATCACCTCTGTGCTTTGCGGCGGACACTTCGGACACTTTTGTTTTTGGGACCATTCACATTTACACAGCGATCGTTGCTATAAAATTGCAAAAAAACTGGCAGGGAGCATAGGGGGCAAATTTTTCCCTAAAAAACTAACTATATTTTGTTCCTCCGTGCTGGGATCACATGACTTTTGCTCGCTATAATAAACACACAGCTCCATCCCGCACCAAAAAAAGGCCGCCGGGCACCCGCACCGGGTAAAAAGGACGTAAACGCCCACCCAGGATTTCTTCATATGACTAGGGCGGGTATTAAAGGTTCAATATGTATTTTAAAAAAAATGACTTAAGCCCCACATATTTTTCATGGTAAAAAAAAAATCACAATACAGTGCGTCGGTTTGTCCGATTTATTGGTTTGCGCAAACACCAAACCCGTTATAGCACAAAGTCTACAAAATAGCGCTATTGGCTATTACGTATGGCATTTTGATCGGATTTTTCGATAACTTCATTTTTTCCGCGGATTTCCGAGCGTGTGTATGGGGCTTAACTATGTAAGCAATGCGTGGTGCCGGCGCCGCCATTTCCACTAAGGGCACAATTTTTTCAGCAGCACGGCGCACGAGCCGCGCTGCGAGTGGATAGGCATTCCTGGGACCTGTCACATGTCCCAGGAGACAAATTTCGTTTAGGTCACACATATTTTTGGTTTATGCGTATATTTATTGGTTTGCGCAAAAGTTATAGCCACAAAATAGCGACATTTTTATTACAGCTGATGATCAATTTTTAGCAGGACTAAAAATAACCGGACACTTTTTTGGTATCAAAGGTAAAAATAACCACTGATTACTGTATACATGACACTGGCAGGGAAGGAGTTAACACTAGGGGGCGATCAAGGGGTTAAGTGTTCCCTAGGGAGGTGTTTCTAACTGTGGGGGGGAGGGGACTGACTGGGAGTACAGAGAGATTGCTGTTCCTGATTACTAGGAACAGACGATCTCTCTCTACTCCCCTGTCAGAACGGGGATCTGTTTGTTTGCATTGACAGATCCCCGTTCTGGCTCTCTGTGAAGCGATCGCGGCCGCATGCCACGCGCATTGGCTCCGGCGACGAGTGCCTGCTATTGCTCTTAAAGCAGACGATGTAAAGCTATAGCGATTTGCGCAGGTAAGCCAACCTACCACAGTATAATGACAGGGGGCTGGTTGGCAAGCGGTTAAATATGGTGGAAGAGGGGGTCCCTAAGAGGGTTCCCCTAGGTCTAAGGGGGGGCCTTTGCCTCCAGGCTGGGCTCAGGCTGGCTTAGGAAGATCTATTCAGCATGACAGTTTGAACAGGATTCTTGCCTGAGAGCAGTGGGAGCAAGGAGGACAGAGTGAGTACATCCGCACACCCAGGGATTCACAAGGGGAGAGACTGCCATATGTAGCAAGCTTTCAAAGGACATTGCTGTACTTAAAGCGGAAGTAAACCCATCAATTTAACAGTCTAAAAAAAAAAGGCATGCCGTGAATGCTAACTGCACATTGGTTGTGCTCTCAACCAAACAGTCAAACCATCCAATGGCTGGTGTCATAACGGATCACATGTGCAGCACTGTGGCAGTTGAAGATTAAACAGAGGCAAAGATGGCAGCTTCCTTGGCTGAAAACGATAGGGGGGTTTTACTTCCACTTTAACCCTGTATCCCTTGTCCTGAAAAATCTTTGTGCAGTCAGGAGGGCTGGTAGTTCCTGCAAGTGGTGGAGCTGGGAAAAGCGAGAGGAGATATTCCTGCATGCAGCTTTTCAATATTTTGTGCTATTTTTCAAAGGGGTTAGGAGCCTCTAGTCCTTAAGGGACTTTGCCACTGATCCAAGAGACTGGGAGTTTTTAGCAAGGAGAGCAGTCCAGGATCTTTTCTCTGTACATAAGAAGGAAGTTTGTCCTTATCTGTTGTTTTTTAAGTCAAGTTGGGCATCCAATAATCCCTATACCCTATCCAAGTTTTTTCCCCAATAAAACAACAAAAACAAGCCTACTGACTGATTTCTCGTGTCTGGATGCAAGTTGAAAATGTGCGTTGCCTGGCTGTGCAGGAATAGGGGAACCATTGATCAGCAGCTCCTGCCGGGTTAGTGCTACAAATATGTAAAAAATCATTTAATTCTTCCATGAAATTAAGCCTGTCCCACTTGTTTGTAAACTCCAAACAACAAGCAAGCCACTACACATAATGCAAAGCCAAACAGCAGTAAGTGCCGGTTCACACAGGGGCGGCTTCAAAGTCGTCCGACTCTGAAGCCGCCCCGTACATCGTGACTTCAGCGCGACTTGCAAAGCCAATGCAAGCCACTCCGAAGTCGCCCCAAAGTAGTACAGGAACCTTTTTCTAAGTCGCTCCTATTCCATTGCAATGCATGGAGCGCGACTTGTCAGGTGGCTAAGTCGCCTGACAGGTCACCCCTGTGTGAACTGTCACTAACAGGTTCCCCTATTATAAATAAAGGTTTACTTTTAGTTACAAAGAGACATTTTAATATATAGCAGCTTAACAATGCTAAATCTAGGTGGCTGCTTTTGTTTTCTTTTAGTAAAGTGATATTAATATTCGTTTTTAAAGCGGAACTTCACTGCATCTGTGCACCACAAACCAAAAACGCTGTTTAATTAATTTTTAATATTCAAAGCAAACCCCCTCATCCATCCATGTCTCCATTCTTTATTTTGCTAAGATATCACTTTGCATAACACCCCTCTAGCATTTCTCGCCGTGGCCAACTTGAGTAAGGGCAGATGATTTATGTAGCATTTTCTTCCTGGAATCCTTCTGCCCTTAGTTCAGGCATGAGGTTACGGCTAGATGAGAAAACCCTTCTCCTCTCCTGAAGACTCCTAGGATGTATGACATTTGTCTAGGCATGGAAACCAGGACGTAACTGAAGAAATGTAAAAAAAAAAAAAGTTTAAAAAGTACAATATACTTTCATATCTATATCTAAAATCAGTATTTTTTGCTAGAAAATTAGTTAGAACCCCCAAACATTATATATTTTTTTTAAAGCAGAGACCCTAGAAAATAAAAAGGTGGGTTTTGCAATTTTTTATGTCGCACAGTATTTGGGCAGCAGTTTTTCAAACGCAATTTTTTAGGAGTTACATTTTTTTTTATTTTAATGCAACAAAAAACATAATATATAACCCAATTTTTTGTAAAATATAAAAGATGAAAAAGATCCCAGTGAAGCAAAAGAAAGTTATAGGAAATCTCCCAAAGTGGTTTCCCCTCACCTTTTTTTCTTGGTGACAATGGCATTGGTCACCATACAAATAAAGGGGTGAATCACCCTAATAGGGACACAGACAGCAATATAAATGTAACATTGAGTCTAACCTTTCCTCATGCTATCCAAATTTAAAAAAAAAAACGTTTTTGCTTAAAGAGTATGTATGTTCATTGTATGACTAAAAACTGGGGAAATAAGTATTTGATATAAATTTTCCATTTTCCTGACAGACTCCATGGCAGCCAACGTATGGGAAATAACTAGCCATACACTTCCGGGTGGGACAATTGCTGGTTTTAGAAAAAAAATTTTAATTGGCATTGTCAACAGATAAGACATTCAAACCAAAATTAACTGAAGAAAGAGCCGCCGGGCTCAACACAATAGTGTGTCATAAATGTATGTATCGATGACCATGATGCTGCTTTGCAAATCACTTCCGCAGACACATGACGGGAAGCTGCCCAAGACGTCGAAACACTTCTAGTCGAGTGTGCTGTCACCGCCTCTGGAGGGACCATACCCTTAGCCGTATACGCCCTTTGAATAGCCTGGACAATCCAGGCTGATATGGATCTGGAGGAAGCACGTAATCCTCTATTCTTCCCTTGAAAGTAAATGAAGAGGTAATCCGATTTCCGGAAGGGAGCCGTTGCTTCCAGATAGACTCTTAGGATTTCTCCGACATCTAGAGGATGGATACTAGAATCGTCAGATGAATGGAATGTTGGGAGAACTATTTCTTGATTCTCATGAAAGACGGACGTCACTTTGGGATTTGATCCCAACATAGGGATCAAGACCACCCTATCCGGAAAAAAGGTGATAAACGGTTCTTTGAAACCCAGAGAGCTGATCTCAGATACCCTTTTGGCAGATGTTATGGCCACCAGGAACACTGTCTTGAGAAAAAGATCTTTGATGGACAATTGATCCATTTGTCGAAAATCCTCTCCTGAAAAGAAGTCCAAAAAGGAGATTCTCCTGATGAAGCCACCATGGAAGACACTCCCTCATGGACGGGGTCATTCTGACAAAGTGATCTTGTGACTCTGGGATCCATTGTTGAAGAAAACCCTTTTGGAAGGGTCGCATCCTCCACTGTGCCCATTTTACCATGGGAGCTGTGGCCACCATGGTGCCGATAACCCTGAGGCAATATGAAGCCCTGAGGCGAGGACATGTCAGGGCGAGCCGAATCCTGTCTTGAATTACTGGGATCTTCTCCATGGGTAAGGAGATGGTACTCTTTACCGTGTCGAACTGCGCCCCTAGGAATATCAGGGACTGGGTCGGATCCAACTGACTCTTCTCCCTGTTCAACAACCAGCCGAACTCCGTCAAGACCGAGATGACTTGGTCCCGATGTAAACGAAGCTGGTCTCTGTCCTGCGAGAGCAGGAGTAGATCGTCCAGGTAGTGGTGTAACCGGACACCTTTGACCCTGATTAGGGCTACCACTGCCAGTAGTACCTTTGAGAACACTCGAGGCGATGTTGTCAGCCCGAAAGGAAGACAGGTGAACTGGAGATGTCTCTGCTCCACTGCGAACCTGAGGTATTGCTGAAAATTCCTCGCGATTGGCACATGAAAATATGCGTCCTTCAAGTCCACTGAGACCATCCAATCGCCTGGCTGAATTGTTTGACTTATGGTCAAGAGAGTCTCCATCTTGAATCTTTCCTTCTGGATGAAGGAGTTCAAATATGTTAGGTCGATGACTGGCCTCCATGACCCGTTCTTTTTGAGAACCATGAAGAGGGGGGAATATACCCCCTGAAATTTTTCCTCCACTGGTACCGGAATGACGGCCCCTTGAGATATCAGGGAATCTGTATAGGATAAGAGAATTTCTTTCTTCTCTTCCGATCTCGGTAGAACTGTGGGAATGAAGCGGTGTGTGGGTGGGTTGGTGAAAGTCCAGGTGTGACCTGTAGAGATGGTTTTGATTGTCCAATAATCTTGGACCGAGGCTGCCCAGACGTGCTGGAAATGGAGTAACCGTGCTCCTACCTGCTCCACCTGGACAGGCTCCATATCAAAAGGACTTAGTCGCATCACGACCCCCGGAAGACGTGGCCTTTGTGGACTTCTGACCTGAAGGTTGGTTTCTTTTCCAGTTTTTTCTGAATTCCCTACCAGGTCTGTATCGCCGTGCGTCCCTAGCACGCTCCTGATCCTGTCTGGGTTGGGTTCTTCTCTGGCTCAAGAGACGACGATCCTGGGGTAGAAAACCCGACTTACCCCCAGTGAAGCAAAAGAAAGTTATAGGAAATCTCCCAAAGTGGTTTCCCCTCACCTTTTTTTCTTGGTGACAATGGCATTGGTCACCATACAAATAAAGGGGTGAATCACCCTAATAGGGACACAGACAGCAATATAGTAACAGTAACATTTAGTCTAACCTTTCCTCATGCTATCCAAATTTTAAAAAAAAGTTTTTTTGCTTAAAGATGCATTTTGGATGCACTGGAAACACACCTTAATGCGCAAATGTATTAGACGTGCACCCTTTTTTTTTGCACAGCGTACTGCATCACAGATTAATGACGTATGTTCATTGTATGACTAAAAACTGGGGAAAAGAAGAGTATTAATAATCCCATGCTTCCTCCAGTTATTTTGTTTTGGCCTGGAGTGCCATCTGCAGGTTGAATATTAGCAATGAAGACAGTCCAGTAAAAAAGATGCAAAAATAAATTGGATGCTCAATTTGGGATTTGGGAAAAACAAATCACAAATTGGTGTACATGAGTTGTTTAGCGTGGCATAGTTAAATTAAATCTGAGCTTACTGTTATTATTCACTATACACAGTCCACAGTCCCTGCAGACACAAAATACTCCTTAATTACTGTGCTATGAGTCCGGCTGCATTCACATCTGAGTGTAGCATTTTTGAATACTTTTCCGGGTGTTTTTGGCGCTTTTGTATGCAGCGTTTTTGGGCTTTGCCTTTTTTTTATTAGCCAATAGAGAAAACTATTATCTGTTGCATCATTTGTTGCTAGGTATTTCAGCTTTTTTAGCTTTTTTATTAGCTTTTATTTCTTCTTTTATTATTATTCATTTATTATAATGTTTTTTTCGTAGGATAAGGGGATCAAGTTCAGTTTAGGTTAGGATTAGGAGTTGGGGTTAGGGTTATTTATTATTATTTTATTTATTTTTTATTCTATTTTATTTATTATTATTACATGAATAATAATAAATTAATAAATAAATGTAAAACTAAATTACACAAATACATAAAAAATCATAAATAAAAAAATAAATAAATTCAATAAATTAATACAAAGTAACACTAAATAAATAATTAACCCTTAACTTTAACCCTTACCCCTTAAAAAAAGAAAATAAGAAATAACTAACCCCCCCAACCCAAATTATTATTATTATTATTATTATTATTATTACTGTATTTTTTTTGTTCAAGCTTGGGTGTTGTTATTTTATTATTATTATTATTATTATAATTAATAATAATAATAATAATAATAAAAAAAAATAAGGTTAAGTATTATTTATTAATGTATTATTACTTATTATTAATTTTATTTTACTTATTTATGATGATTTTTAGTTATTTATGTATTTATCTTACATTTATTTATTCATAAATTATTACTATTTTAATTAAAAAAAATTGTGCAAAAACATGTGTCATACACGCAAATACGCACAAAAATGTGCAAATGGTGCGTTTCCTTTTATTTCTATGGGAATACAAACGCGCCAAAAATGCCCAAATCTGCCCGATTCAATCGGCACAAAAAATCTCCAGAACTTGTTTGAGCTTCACGCGTTTGTGGAGATGTGAAACATCTCCATAGAGAATAATAGATTTTTTCCCCTCCAGCATTTTGGAGCTTCAGGCTTCAAGCTACAAAACGCTGAGGTGTGAATGGAGCCAAATGCCGCTTGCACACAAAATCTTGGATGGTTTTTCTGACGGAATTCCACTCAAGCTTGGCTTGCATACACACGGTCACACAAAAGTTTGCTGAACTTTCGACCGTCAAGAACGCGTGACGTACAACACTACGACAAGCCGAGAAAATTAAGTTCAATGCTTCCAAGCATGCTTCAAATTGTTTCCCAGCATGCGTAGGAATTTTGCACGTCGGAATTGGTACAGGCGATCTGAATTTCCGATCGAAATTTTCTGACCGAAAAATGGAGAACCTGCTCTCAATCTTTTGCTGGCTGAAATTCCGCCAGCAAAAGTCCGATGGAGCATACACTTGGTCGCATTTTTCGACCAAAAGCTCTCATCTGACTTTTGCTGGCAGAATTTCCGATCGGGGGTACACGGCATTAAAGTCTCACACACATAACCTAGACCTAGAGGATCATAAAAAAAAAATACGGAAAAAGAGCTAATACTTTATCTGAGCCTGCCTCAAAGAAGAAATTCAATAAAATGGTTTTAAACTACACAGCAACTGTTAAGAAATTAAACACTTTGGTCAGGGCTATGTAACATGCAACGTAGATACAAAGTTCAATCTGGGCCTGGGAGTTCAATGACCAGTCTATGTAACATCTGAGTGTATTGAAAGCGTCAGGATTATGCAATGCACAGCATAGGGTATAGAGTACATTGGTGAGAAATATGTATCATAGGGTTCCTTACATTGCTGGTCAGTGGGAAGGGGAGCCTGCTATCATCCGGGTAATAAAAAGCTCTACCGTCAGTGGTACTTGGAAAGAAAAAAAATGCCCCAGATTCTGTCAGAAGAAAGCATCCTAATGTCAGTGATCAGTGTAAGGAAAAATGTCTGTCATCGGTGAAAGGTAAAAATGCCCCATGTCTGTTGTCATTGCAATGAAAAAATAAGTAGCATCAGCATTCGGTGTGAGGGAAAATGTCTGGTGTTCGGGGTCAGTGGAGGAAAAAAAAATTCCTAGCGGTCAATGACAGTGGGGGAAAAATGCCCTGATGTCGGTGGTAAGAGGGAGCCAGTGGGTGTAAAAAAGAAACCCTGGTGTTAGAAGGGGCTGGAGGGGTACATTGGTGGTCACTGGGAGCTGAAGGGGTACATTGGTTGTCAGTTGAGACTGGTGGAGTACATTGGTTGTCAGTTGAGACTGGTGGAGTACATTGGTTGTTAGTGGGATTTGAAGCAATAGAGTGGTGGTCAGTGGGGGCTGGAGAGATATATTGGTGGCAGGGGGATAGGGGGAAGCTGAGTTGGGCACATTGGTATAGTATATATCTCTGCGCTTGCCTGGTGAATAAATAGGGCTAATGGAATACTGCGGCAAAGCACTCATAGGAACTATCGGATCCCAAGGAATTAAGGTAAGGTAAAGAGGTAGTGCTGCGCTGTATAATAAAGCTGTAGAAACTAAGGTATATTAAATAGGTATGCACACAAGTGCTGATTATGCAGAAGATAGAGGATGGTGTGAATTTTGGTGCATAAATCACATAAAATCGCATAAACGTGACATAGCTTAAAATTGCATAAAATTGCATGAAATCGCATAAAACATCATATTCAAAGGGTAAATCCGTGAAAGGTGTGAATTTTTCTGCATAAATCACATAAAATCGCATAGACGTGACATAGCTTAAAATTGCATAAAATCGCATGAAATCGCATAAAACATCATATTAAAAGAATAAATCCGTGAGAGGTGTGCAGAGGTGTATCAAGTGAGAATGATGTGGGTAAATCACATAAAATCATATAAAAATGGCATCTCTTAAAATTGCATAGAAACGCATAAAAATCGCATAAGGTTGCATCAAGCGTCACATTAAAATAAGGTGAATCTGTGATGGGCGTGCATAAAGTGCTGCGGTCAGGTACAAGTGGTTAAAAAATATGACACATAAAATAGTCGCAATAAAAATTGCATCGGTGCATAAAACCAACTAGGTGGATAAGGATGTGTGGAAGGTAAGCATAGCCAAAAAAATTGAATACAATCAATAAATAAGTAATGCAAAAGTGCAAGAACAGTCCGTGGGGGTGAGCCCTTTCCTAGTGTGGGCAAAGTGAGGTTTGCTTATTTGTATTGAATAAAACCTTTTAAAAACGTACTACACTATCGAGACCCTTCCTCTCCTTATCCATTTTTGCGAGACACATACACCTGAACTAGAGCGTACACCCCAGTAAAAGAGACGCCCAAACACCTGGATTTAAAGGGAGCCGCCCGCCATAGGACACAGAAGCCCCATTGAGAACCAGCTAACACATATACACGCTGTTACCTTACAGCGGTAAGGTAAGGGTACATCCATTACTATATTCCACGGAAGATCAGGAACCACCTGCAGCTACTGGTCACAACAACCACCAGCACCGATACCGTTATACCCCACCAGGATTTGTCACCAGCGCCATAGCAAACCACACTTTGCCCACACTAGGAAAGGGCTCACCCCCACGGACTGTTCTTGCACTTTTGCATTACTTATTTATTGATTGTATTCAATTTTTTTGGCTATGCTTACCTTCCACACATCCTTATCCACCTAGTTGGTTTTATGCACCGATGCAATTTTTATTGCGACTATTTTATGTGTCATATTTTTTTTTTTTTTTTTTTTTTTTATCCAAAAAACAAGTTTATTGAAAAAGCTAGCACAAAGTAAACAAAAGCATACACCGAACGTACATCATTATCTCTTCACCATTACAGTCATAGTAAACAGTTGTTGCACACATTTTTTTTTCCTTTAACAGCAATGTCGCCAATCCCCGCCAGCCCGCTCCAGCCCCTTACATCCACAGTATACTTAAAAAGCTTAGCCCAATGTGCATTTCTGAGTTTCTTCCAGTATTTGTGCTTAAGCCAGTATTCTGGCCATTACTAGATCCACCGGGGCAAGCCCCGGAACATCCAGCCACGGCCCCCATAATTTCTCAAATTTTTGGGCGCATCCCCTATGTTGGAAAATTATCTTTTCTTTTCTAAGCATATCACCCATTGTGTTGATCCATTCTTTAAGGGTAGGTGGGTCTTCTGATATCCAGTGAGTCATTATTAACTTCCTTGCTAGGAAAAGGGATCTAATAGTGGCCACTCTCGTGCTTTCCTCCCATTCTAGCTCCTCCAACACATTAAGAAGGCAGTGCTTTGGATCAGGAGGTAGTGAGATTTGAAATACCCTGTTTATGGTATCCACCACCCCTGTCCAGTAGGGGTGTAATTTGGGGCACCTCCACAGAAGGTGGATCAAATCTCCGTGATCTCTCTTACATCTAGTGCACAGTGGTGTAGGTCGCAAGCCCATAGCAAACAGTCTGTGTGGCGTATAGTACACTCTTAGCAGCAGATATAGTTGTGAAACTCTCTGTGATATATTCAGGGAGCATGAGAGTACCGCCTGTAGGGCCTCCTCCCATTGTTCCCCGTCAAGCCTGCCAACCTCCCCCTCCCACTTGGCCAGCATCCGTAGGGGGTGTTTATCCAGAAAGTTCCCTAGTAGCATGTTATAGCATGTTGATATAAACCCCTTAGTACTGGTGGCCCTTGCAATCATTTTAAACACCGGAGTCGGGCATAGGGCCCAGTCTTCTGATCTGCTTTGGGCCGTTATAGCATGTTTTAACTGTACATAGTAAAATCTCATGGAGTGCGGTAAACCAAACTGTTCCTGCAAAGTTTCAAAGGTGTGCATGTTCCCATTGTGAAATATCTGCTTGAGGTAAACTATCCCATAGCTCTTCCATAGCTTGCCATGCTGTAGTTTGGCCAATTCTGGGTATGAGTCATTATTCCAGACAGGGCTAAAGTCTGTGTATCCATTCACCCCCTGCAAACTTCTAGTTTTGTTCCAAATTTTTTGGATAAGATTGTAGGTCGGGTAGCGCTTATTAGGTTTGCTAAATGCCTGAGACTCCAAAGCTGACTGTATTGAGTCCCCTTTTACTGTGTGTGCCATCACTAGTTCTGAGGAGGCCCGGGTCCCCCCCTCTTCTCCTGCATCCGCATGGATTGTGCCTATTAATTGCAGTAGCTGCGCGGCAACATAATATAGCCAGGGGTTCGGGAGGGCGAGTCCCCCCGCGTCTTTTGGGCGCTGGAGGTGCTCTAGTTTAATTATAGGTGCTTGGTTTTTCCAGATTAGCGTACGGAACAGAGAATTAACAGTCCTAAATGTCTTTAGCGTCACTACTGTCGGGGCATTATTATGTGTCATATTTTTAACCACTTGTACCTGACCGCAGCACTTTATGCACGCCCATCACAGATTCACCTTATTTTAATGTGACGCTTGATGCAACCTTATGCGATTAGTGGGAGCTGGAGAGGTACATTGGTAATTAGTGGGGGCTGGAGAGGTACATTGATAATTAGTGGGGGCTGGGGGTTTACACTGGTGGTCCGTGGGGGCTGGAGAGGTACATTGGTAGCTGGAGGGGTACATTGGTAATTAGTGGGGGCTGGGGTTTACACTGGTGGTCAGTGGGGGCTGGAGAGGTACATTGGTAATTAGTGGGGGCTGGTGGGGGAACATTGGTAATTAGTGGGGGCTGGAGAGGTACATTGGTAATTAGTGGGGGCTGGTGGGGGAACATTGGTAATTAGTGGGGGCTGGAGAGGTACATTGGTAATTAGTGGGGGCTGGGGGTTTACACTGGTGGTCAGTGGGGGCTGGAGAGGTACATTGGTAATTAGTGGGGGCTGCAGAGGTACATTGGTAATTAGTGGGGGCTGGGGGTTTACACTGGTGATCCGTGGGGGCTGGAGAGGTACACTGGTAGCTGGAGGGGTACATTGGTAATTAGAGGGGGCTGGGGTTTACACTGGTGGTCAGTGGGGGCCGTAGAGGTACATTGGTAATTAGTGGGGGCTGGAGAGGTACACTGGTAATTAGTGGGGGCTGGGGGTGTACATTGGTGACCAGTGGGTGCTGGAGGGGTACATTAGTAACAGTGGCGGCCCGTCCATAGGGGGCGCCCGGGCGGCCCCCCCCCCCCTCCTTGCATTTAAAAAAAAAAATAAATAAATAAAAAAAAAAGTTCAAAAAAAAAAAAAAAATGTATTTAAACATGTCCCTTTAAGGGCGCCATGTCCCTTTAAGGGCGCACAGTGCAGTATGCACCGCTCTATCACCAATAGATAGATTCATGCATTGCATGAATCTATCTATTGGTCACCTCTGCCGCCCCCTATTCAGGTGTCCGGCCCCTGATCGGGCGCCGGGCATCTGAATTACAGTGGGGGGGGTGTTGCTGGAAGCGCCCCTATTAGAGCTGTAAGCTCTAATAGGGGACCCTATTAGAGCGGTGTGCTCTAATAGGCTTCCCTAAGTGTAAACAGCGGGCGCACGGCCGTGCGTTCGCTGATTACACAGTATTGTGTTAGAGAAGCGAATACATCGCTTCCCTAACACAGACCCGCCTCTCAGCCAATCAGGTTGCCAGGTCTGTTACCTGTCACCTGATTGGCTGAAGTCACAGGCGCTGTGATTGGACGCTAGGCGTCCAATCACCTAGCGTCCAATCACAGCAGAAGAAGACAGGAGGAGCGCGGGAGAAGACATCCGACGGAGACACCGCTCGTCGCCTGACGCCGTCACCAGCTGCACACCGGGACAAGGTAAGTGCAGAGGGCAGGCAGGGGGCACAGTGGCAGCACTTAAGAGGCACAGTGGCAGAACTTGGGGCACAATGGAAGCACTTAAGGGGCACAATGGCAGCACTTAAGGGGCACAATAGCAGCACTTAAGGGGCACAATGGCAGCACTTAAGGGCACAGTGGCAGAACTTAAGGGGCACAATGGCAGCACTTAAGGGGCACAATGGCAGCACTTAAGGGCACAATGGCAGCACTTAAGGGGCACAATGGCAGAACTTGGGGCACAATGGCAGAACTTGTGGCAGAACTTGGGGCACAATGGCAGCACTTAAGGGGCACAATGGCAGCACTTAAGGGGCACAATGGCAGCACTTAAGGGGCACAATGGCAGAACTTGGGGCACAATGGCAGCACTTAAGGGCACAGTGGCAGCACTTAAGGGGCACAATGGCAGCACTTAAGGGGCACAATGGCAGCACTTAAGGGGCACAATGGCAGGACTTGGGGCACAATGGCAGCACTTAAGGGGCACAGTGGCAGAACTTGGGGCACAGTGGCAGAACTTGGGGCACAGTGGCAGCGTTTTCTGGGCACAGTGGCAGCGTTTGATGGGCACAGTGGCAGCGTTTAATGGGCACAGTGGCAGCGTTTGATGGCACAGTGAGGCTGTTTGTTTGCGCCCCCCCAAAAATTTTGAGCACCAGCCGCCACTGATTAGTAATAGTCTGTGTTTCATACTGCTGATCTCTCCATCTGCCTTCTTTTCTATGTCAGGACTAGACTATGCAAACTCCATCAGACAGGGGATCACTCTGCCCGCAGTTTCCATGTCCCTGTGCTTGGCTCCAGAACATAGCTCAGATCCGCAGGATAATGAGATGGTATTTCGTGAGTATGTATGTTATTTCTCTGCTAGTCAGGTTATTATAACAGTTACCTAAAGTGCTATCTACCAAACCTTCCAACTGATTTAGTAACTGTGTTCATGGGTCTCTAGAGGACTCCTGAAAAAAGAGAGAAAAATAAGAAGGAAAGAGGGAGGGAGGGGGAGAGGTGAAGAAGAGAAAAAAAAAGGGGGGGGGGGGATAGGTTGGTATCATCCTGTGTCAGTCTCCGGATCGTTTTGCTCCTTCGGGGGGTGCCACAGCTCCCAAGTCATGTTATGCTCATCCAGGCGCTCCTGGATCCTCGCTGTCATCCTCTCCATTAGCTCTACATCTCTGATTCTGTCATAGAGTGCTCCCTCTGGAGGAGGCGAGCTGCTCTTCCAGTTCAGTGCTATTAGGCAGCGAGCTGCCGTGAGGACGTGTCTAGTTAGCTTTTTATGTGGGGCTGGAACTTTTAGTGGTGAGAGCCCAAGCAGGAAAAATTTAGGCGTGATGGGGACCTCTTTCTCAAGAAGGCGACTTAGGAGTCGGTGGACTGAGTTCCAGAAGGGGTTATCAGCGGGCATTCCCAGTAGATATGATACAGCGTTCCCTTGACCCCCAGGCATCGCCAACAACGGTCTGTACTGGTCGGGTGGATGGCGTGTAATACATCCGAGGTCATGTACCAGAAATGTAGTATCTTATATATATTCTCTTTATAAAGTGTACAGATCAAGGTTTTGGATGCCTGGGTCCATATGACCCTCCAGTGATCCACGGGTATCTCCTCACCCAGTGCCTTTTCCCACTTAAGCATATATTTGTGTTTACCCATTGAGTCGATGGGTCTTTCGTTAAGTATTTTGTATATGTCTGATATCAGACCTCTCTGAGCAGAACCTGCCAGAATGAGATTTTCAAAAGGTGTAGGTGGGGAGAATTGCAGGTTCGATGCAAATGTTAGGGCATAGTGGCGGATTTGGAGATACCCGTAGAAAGCCTGCTTCGGGAGGTCAAATTTGGACTGCAGTTCTGCAAAGGAGTGCAATTTGCGTGTACGGGGATCTACCAAATTCCCGTAGTGGAACAGGTTTCTTGTGGTCCAGGGGGAGGACATCTGGTGGGTGAGGCTATCTGGCATTTTAGGGTTACGGGCGAATGAGGTCAGGAGCGAGCTGTCTGAAGACAGTTTGTATTGTTGTACCACTTTGCGCCATAGCCTCCGGAGCTGCGCCATCGGGCCCAGCAATCGTGCAGGGTCTACTTCTGCGTTTGCGCTCCAGAGTAGACTGGGTGTATTGGGGCTAGCCATAATTTTTCTCTCTCAGTCCATTTATTATACGAGTGGAGCGTGAACCAAGAGGTTATCGCCCTCAGTTGCGCTGCCTGATAGCATTTGATGAGGTTGGGGAAGGCCAGGCCACCATCCGAGCGGGCTGCTTGCAATACGGAACATGGAATTCTATGTCTCCTGTAGTTCCAGGTGTATTGTAGTAAATCTGCTTGCAATTGTTTTAGTTGACCATGCGGGACAGGGATGGGTAGGGTCTGGAAGAGATATAACAGTTTTGGGGGGATCGTCATCTTTACTGATGTGATTCTCCCTAATAATGAGATGTGGTGCTTTTTCCACTGTTGGAGAAGGGTTCTAATGGAGTGGAAGAGGGGGGGGGGGGGGAGTTTTCCTGGTATTGACCTGGGAGGAGGGATCTGAGTATAAATGTTGAATGGCCCTAATTAAGGAGCCCCTAATTCCTATGTGTCGGAGTGTGGCGAACAGGAAGGGCCAACCCAGGCGATCGAACGCCTTTTCGGCATCTAAACTTAGCAGCATGGCTTGTTTGCCCTCCCTGTTCGCCACCTCCACCAGGTCTATCATCTTCCTGGTGTGTTGTCCCCCGCTTGACGGAGGGGGACAAATCCTACCTGATCTTTATGGATCAGGGACGGGAGGACCATATTCAAGCGGATAGATAGGAGTTTAGTGAATATTTTAAGGTCCGAGTTCAGCAGGGCGATCGGTCTGTAGTTGGCACATAGAGCCGGGTCCTTCCCAAGTTTGGGAATTACCGTAATAAAGGAGCTTTGCATGTCTCTGGGGATCAGGGTATCGTGTAGGAAGGCATTGAATAGTTTGCTCATGGAGGGAAGCAGATACGGAAGAAATACCTTGTAATACTCGTAAGGAAAGCCATCGGGATCTGGGGCTTTGCGGTTGGGTAGGGATTTGATGGTCTGTTCTAATTCCTCATGTGTGATTGGGGCGTTTAAAGAGTCTAGGTCCCCAGATTGGAGTTGCGATACACCACTGTGGTCTAGATATTGCTGGAGTTGTTTAGTGAGTTCGGGCAAGGGGGGGTTGGTCGGGATATCATGGCTGTTTTATAGGGTCTTGTAGAATTCTGCAAAAGATTGGGCAATATCTTTAGGGTGGGAGACCAGGCAGCCTGAACTGTTCTGAATCTGGTGGGGGGTCGACATTTGTGTGTGGTCCCGCAGCCTTCTGGCCAAGAGTGTGTGGGATTTATTACCCTTATCATAAAACATCTGTTTTAATTTTATTAAGGCCTTCTCGACCTGGCCCAGGGCCAGATCACCTAGCGTTGCTCTGAGGGATGCGATTTTCTTTAAGAGAGTTAGGGTGGGGGTGGTCTGTAGTTGTTTTTCAAGGGTTCTAAGTTCCCTCTCTGTTTGAGTTTGCATGGCCTGTGCGTTCTTTTTCATGGCTGAGGTGAGGGACAGACATCTGCCCTTCATCACTGCTTGATGGGCCTCCCATAGTGTGGACATGGATACCTCACCAGTGTTATTGTCCTCCAGATCATTTTTTAGGGTAATGGTAAGTGCTGTTTTTGAGGGGAGGTGTTGGAATAGGAACGTGTTTAGACGCCAATTACAGGGTCTGCTTATTGGGGAGCCCAAGTCTAGGGTTATCACTACTGGGGCGTGGTCTGACCACGAGATCGGCAGGATCTGCGCTTTTTGGGTCATACGTAGGGTGGTTTTGTTGACAAACATGTAATCTATGCGGGAGTGCGTGCGATGGGGGGCTGAATAAAAAGTGTACTGTCGGTCGCCAGGGTGATGGGCCCGCCACGTGTCAAAGAGGGCATACCTCCTGGTGAGCTGACAGAATTGCTTTCAGGTTCTAAGCGCTCGGGATGTGGGTGCCCTGGGATCCACCCCCTGACAGTCCAACAGCAATGAGTGGGTTAGGTTAAAGTCCCCCCCCCATCACTAATACCCCATGTTCTGATCTAAAGAGGCGGGCTAGTACTCTGCTCAAGAATCCGGTCTGCCTGACGTTTGGGACATAGACTGTACATAATGTCATTTCCTTGCCCTGCCATAGGCCTTGCAGGATCAGGAAATGACCTTGGGGATCGCTGTAGTGGGACGAGTATGTAAAGGGGGACCCTTTTTAATCAGGATGGCTACTCCCGCCTGCTTGTGTGGT
Source organism: Lithobates sylvaticus (assembly GCA_028564925.1). Lineage (NCBI taxonomy): Eukaryota > Metazoa > Chordata > Amphibia > Anura > Ranidae > Lithobates > Lithobates sylvaticus. The sequence continues at coordinate 182,917,624 of CM053033.1, read as the reverse complement.
CCCAATAATAGGTAGATCTGAGGGTAGTATCTGGCGGCAAAGGCAAAAGTGCCCTCCTTTGTCAAAGTGGGTTTCTTGCACCATTATGACACTCGCTCCTGACTGCCTAAATTCCCTCAATGCCAGCTGCCTTTTACGATTGGAGTTTAATCCGTGGACGTTTAAGGATAGAATTTTAGCCATGGGAGCTTGGGTGTATATACTCATCTGGTGTAGATGGAGTTGTTCCGGACTGCCAGGTCCAGCTGTGGGCACCGCATGGGAGGAGATCCTGGTGTGTTGGAGATGCCTTTTGTTGAGACGGTCATCGACACAGGAAGGGAGGGGGTTAAGAAAAGCTAGGAGAAAGAGAAAAGTGGTTAGTGTGGAAGGACCATGCATATGCAAAAATAGTAACATTAACAGACCTTTAGGGGCAGCCGGCCCAGGTCTAGAAGGCTTCCCGTGAGTCTCCCCGGCCCAACTCTGTAAGGGTGAGCCAGAGAGACCCAGGGGAACCAAAAATCAAGTATGCAAGCCTTTATGAATCGCTTGCTTTAACGGTCTAGTGCTCTGAGAGGGGGGGTGGTAGGGGTAACTTGGAGAGTCTCTCTCTTAAGTCTCATCCGAGACTCGCCCATAATGTTGGTCAGTACTGTAGTTAGGGCGCCAAAGGTGGGACTAATTGTGGCCGATTGCCAGGGTAGCTCCACTGGGAGGAGCCGTATACACCTCTAAGAAGAGAAAACAGAAGAGGAAAAATAAAACAAGCAAAAAGAGAAAAGGATGACTTTTTCAAGTTTGCAATGTGCAAGTTCTTGGGATGGTTTGTTCAGGTTCTATGCTGCTGCGAGCGTCGACCTCTTGGGGACTTCTCTGGACCTCGGGGACGCTTGGGTGGGAGGACCTTCTGCCATACTGTAGGCGGCGGAGGTGGGGTGGCGATGAGGTCCCAATCTGGGAGTTGGGGAGCTCTAAGTTCCAGAGTGTCGCAGAACGGCTCCAGGTCTTCTGGGTATCTCAGGATCGATAATTTCACCTTTTAACGAATCTGGTCGCTAATATCATATGGCTGCTCCAAACTACCAAATTTTACCAGCAAATGGCTAGTGAGGTTGATCGATCTACCCACTTTAAGCTGCTGAATGTGTTTTCTGGTTAGGCAAAGTGGTTAATGAATAAAATCTTTCTTGTGCGATATGATAAGATAAACCCAGAAGGGTTCATTCTAGGTGCCCATCGCCATGGGAGACAAGCAGTCTTACACTATTTTCCTCGTCTTTTACATCTAAAATTAGTTCTGACATCAAAGTGTATATTTTGGCATGTTTCCGATCTCTTTCCTGACATTTTAATTCCACACAACAGTTCCCGCTGATTATAAATAAATCATTCTGCGTAAAAGTATTTATGTAACCTGTGACACACTTGACGAATATTGTTATAATCATTTACCGGCTAAATATGTCTGGAGCAGATAATCGGTGAATGCTTAACTGCCAGTATGAACGTAGTTTAATTTCCTGTTTATTTGTTTGTAATAAACTTTGCTATGGGAAAGAACGCTGATACGCTGTTGTTGGTGTTGTGTATTTCTTTTTGGTGGAATACAGTTTTAATTTAGGGAGTCTACTGAATACCAATATATTTATGAATTGAAGATTGTTAGTAACTTGTGTCTAAGGCCCCTTTCAAATGGACGGACCGTCTATCCGTTTTTCTTCCATCCGTCGACGGACGACAATGCATTCCTATGGGCAGACTGATGAACATCCGTCACCATCAGTTAACCTCCGCTTCCGTTTTTATCCGTTTTTTTAAACGTACAAGGCTACGTTTAGATCCGTCAAAACGGATATTAACTGACGTTGACGGACATCGTCCGTCAACGTCCGATCCGTTAAGATCCGTTTTGTAAAGGGTTTACAACCACTTTAAGTCTCAAGGTTTTTCTTGAGACTTAAAGTGGAGAAGAAAAACCTTCTGTGTTGCAGCAGCCCCCCAGAGCCCCCCCTTTTACTTACCTGAACCTGTCTGTTCCAGCGTGGGAGGACTAGCCTAGACACTGTCTCGGGTCCTCATTGGATAGATTTATAGCAGCAGGAGCCATTGGCTCCCACTGCTGTCAATCAAATCCAGTGACATGGGAGCTGGGGGTCGGGACCGGGTACTGCTGTCTGTGTCAATGGATGCTGCAGAAGGACTCAGGAGCATGCCCGCACGAGTGCCCCCATGGAATGCGGCTCTCCATGGGGGCACTCGATGAGGAGGAGAAGCGCTGCCCGGCACCCCAGAAAAGGAGGATTGGGGCCACTATGTGCAAAACCCTTGCACATAGGAGGTATGTATGACATGTTTGTTATTTTTTTTATTTTTTTAATGAACCGTTACAATCACTTTAAGGCTGGGTTCACACATATGTGGCCGCGGTTTCAGTGCGGCAGTCTCTTCACCGATTCAGGTGTGAAATTTTACCTGAACCGGAACCCAGAATCGCACAGGACCCTTTTTAAAACCACACCGCGGCCACCCCGCACATGTTTGAACCGGCTCCATTGAAGGCCAGTCCGGTTCACATGTAATGCGAATTGGATGCTGTTAAAAATGTATCCAATTCGCATATATATTTGTGAACCAAGCCTAAGGCTGGCCATACATACATGTACAATTTTCTTGTACAATTTTCCTTTAGATTTACCTTAAACTATGTAGTGCAAGGGCCTAATTAGTGCCTAATTAGGCTGTCATATGACGTCTTTGACTTTCAGTGGGAATATCTGAATGAAGTCTGCAACTACAGGCATCATTCAGATATCCTTGTTTTCAGCCGGCGATTCTGTGCACCATAAAGCCTCATACACACGATCGGACTTTGTACAAGCTTTCCCGTGGATTTTTGTACAAAGGGCGTTCGCGGCAAGTTTGTATTGCATACACGCAATCTGACTTTTTAGGCAACAAACATGAACGTAGTGATGTTTCCATGTACTGACGACACTTCAAACGAGGACGTTCAATTACTCCAGCGCCACCTTTGGGCAACTTCTGCATTGTTGTCTGATCTTTTGCATTGGTTCTGAGCATGCGTGTTTGTACTTTGTACAAAAGTCCAATGGTTTTGTGTACACGCGATCGGCCGGAAAGTTTGTCCGTTCGCACAGCCAACAAAAGTCAGATGAAAACCGAAAAGTTTGTCCGATGGTGCATACACACGGTCGGATGTTGCCACAAAACAGCAAATTTGCATGTTTGTTGTCAAACAGTCTGATCGTGTGTACGGGCCTTTAGACCGATCATATCGGCAGTTCCGCTGCTTGATTGTTCTTACAGGCGACGGGAGGGGACATCCCCCCCTTCCGCTGTCATCCGGTGCTTCTCTGGGCTCTCCTGTGCCATCGGGGACCCGGAGATAGAATCGAAAATAAATGCTACAAATACCTAATTTCACTGCTGAGATTACGATCACATGACTGGCCAGCTTTCTCCTTTCCTCCTCTGAGAGATGCAGCGGGCAGGGCTGAGATTCCACTGCTGATGCCATTAGATATTTACACACTTACACTTGCACTTATATTTATAAATCATTCACAGAGGTGGACACTACAATAGGAGGCAGTGCTAATGGTGTATATATTTATAAATCATTCACAGAGGGGGGGGGCTGGACACATATCTTTTTTTTTTTTTTTTTTCAGAAGTCGTCCCAGGGGGACGGGCAGTGCTAATGGTGTATACAGGTTAGTGTCTATGAGTGCAGCAGGAGGGGGGAGAGAGTGTCAGAGAGGGGACAGGGGGGGGGGTCAGTGCGGCCCTCTATCAGCTCGCCCTCTCTGTCAGCCCGCCCTCTCCTGTCAGGCCCCTTTCTGTCAGTACCACCCCTCTCTGGAGCCAGCCTGCCACCCACTGACACAGGTGACCCACCCACACCAGGAAACCAGCCAGCCACAGTGACCCAGCATCAGTGCAGCCAGCCACCAACGGTGACCCACCCACACCAGGAAGCCAGCCACCACAGGAGCCAGCCAGCACCCACAGGAACCAGCCACAGAGGACGCAGGAGTCAGCCACCAACAGGAGCCAGCACAGAGGACGCAGGAGTCAGCCACAGAGGACGCAGGAGCCAGCCACAGAGGACACGGGAGCCAGCACCAACAGGAGCCAGCCACAGAGGACGCGGGAGCCAGCCAGCCACAGAGGATGCAAGAGCAAGCCACAGAGGATGAGGAGCCAGCCAGCCACCACAGGAGCCAGCCACAGAGGATGCAGCAGCCAGCCACAGAGGATGCAAGAGCCAGCCACAGAGGACGCAGGAGCCAGCCAGCCACAGAGGATGATGGCAGAGGCACGTAAACTGACACACGGTTAGGCCCCTTTCACAATGGGGCGTTTTTCAGGCGGTACAGCGCTAAAAATAGCAACCTGAAAAAAAAAATGAGTGTGAACACCGTAGTCAGTTTACCCCCCCCCCTCCAGGGGGGGGGGGGGGAATTGGCAGGATCAGCCAGGTTTTTTAGGTGTTACAGGGGGCCAAATGACAGCTATAGTGCAGCCAGCTATTTCTGAGATGCAGTCATAAGATGGCGTCCCGTGATCGCGCCAGCTGCGGGGCATGGGTTTGCGCGCTCTGTGAATGCAGTGTCTGGAGGACACTGCTGATCACAGATTTCGGTAAAGAGCCAAGCAGCGGCTCTTTACCACGTGATCAGTTGTATCCAATCACAGCTGATCCCTGATGTCAACAGAAATCGGTTATCGCGATTCCTTTTCCCACACGTTGAGAACAAAGGGGACATCTACACTAATAATCAGGGCACTGATTATCGGTGTCCGATTAACAGTGCAGTCCCAACAGTGCCTATCAGTGCTGCCAATCTGTACCCACCAGTGCTGCTAATCAGTGCCAATCAGTGCTGCCAATCAGTGCCCATCAGTGCCTCCTCATTAGTGTCACCTATCAGTGCCACCTACCAGTGCCTCCTATCAGTGCCCATCAGTGCAGCCTCATCAGTGCCGCCTATCAGTGCAGCTTCATCAGTGCACATCAGTGAAGGAGAAAAATTACCTGTTCGCAAAATTTTATAACAAACTATGAAAACGTTTTGTCTTTTTTTTCAAAATTGTTGGTCTTCATTTGCTTATTTAAAAAAATAAAAATAAAAACCCAGTGGAGATTAAATGCCACCAAAAGAAAGCTCTATTTGTGTGAAAAAAAATGATAAAAAATTAGCTTGGGTACAGTGTTGCATGACTGCGCAATTGTCATTCAAAATGTGAAAGCGCTAGAAACTGAAAATTGGCCTGGGTAGGAAGGGGGTGAAAGTGCCCAGAAGACAAGTGGTTAATTTGAGTACAGTTGTATGATCAAGTAATTGTCAAACTACAGCAATGAAATCTAAAAATTACAGTACCTGGTAATGAGGGAGTATTACAGGCTGGTACTCAAGCTCTCTCCCTCCTCATTGGCTCTCATTAGAGGCACTCTCAGCTCTCTCCCTCCTCATTGGCTCTCATTACAGGCTCTCTCCTTCCTCATTGGCTCAGATACAGCAGTGGGAGCCATTGGCTGTCAATCACAGCCAGTGACGAGGGAACTGGGATCGGGGCTGAGCCCTGCTCTGTCTTATGGACACACAGAATGGGGCTTAGGAACAAGCATGCATCAGTGCCCCCATAGCAAGCTGCTTGCTATGGGGGCACCTGGCAGAGAAGGAGGAGCTAGGAGCGATGGCGGAGGACCCAAAGGAAAGAGGATCGAGGGGCTGCTCTGTGCAAAACCACTGCAGAGAGCAGGTACGTATAACATGTTTTTTATTTGAATAAAAAAAAAGCTTTTCTTTAACTACTTGCAGACCTGCCACCGTCATTATACTGCGGCAGGTCGCAGTCGGCTCCTTTAAGCGGGATAGCATACCACATATATATATATATATGTGGTCAGTGAGAAGAATGTTCCTTACATTGGTGGTCAGTGAGAAGAATGTTCCTTACATTGGTGGTCAGTGGGAAGAATGTTCCTTACATTGGTGGTCAGTGGGAAGAATGTTCCTTACATTGGTGGTCAGTGAGAATAATGTTCCTTACATTGGTGGTCAGTGAGAAGAATGCCCCTTACATTGGTGGTCAGTGAGAAGAATGTTCCTTACATTGGTGGTCAGTGAGAAGAATGTCCCTTACATTGGTGGTCAGTGAGAAGAATGTCCCTTACATTGGTGGTCAGTGAGAAGAATGTTCCTTACATTGGTGGTCAGAGGGAAGAATGTTCCTTACATTGGTGATCATCGGGAAGAATGTCCCTTACATTGGTGGTCAGTGAGAAGAATGTCCCTTACATTGGTGGTCAGTGGGAAGAATGTTCCTTACATTGGTGGTCAGTGAGAAGAATGTTCCTTACATTGGTGGTCAGAGGGAAGAATGTCCCTTACATTGGTGGTCAGTGGGAAGAATGTCCCTTACATTGGTGGTCAGAGGAAAGAATGTTCCTTACATTGGTGGTCAGTGGGAAGAATGTTCCTGACATTGGTGGTCAGTGGGAAGAATGTTCATTACATTGGTGGTCAGTGGGAAGAATGTCCCTTACATTGGTGGTCAGAGAGAAGAATGTCCCTTACATTGGTGGTCAGTGGGAAGAATGCTCCTTACATTGGTGGTCAGAGGGAAGAATGTTCCTTACATTGGTGGTCAGTGAGAAGAATGTTCCTTACATTGGTGGTCAGTGAGAAGAATGTTCCTTACATTGGTGGTCAGTGAGAAGAATGTCCCTTACATTGGTGGTCAGTGAGAAGAATGTCCCTTACATTGGTGGTCAGTGAGAAGAATGTTCCTTACATTGGTGGTCAGAGGGAAGAATGTTCCTTACATTGGTGATCAGTGGGAAGAATGTTCCTTACATTGGTGATCAGTGGGAAGAATGTCCCTTACATTGGTGGTCAGTGAGAAGAATGTCCCTTACATTGGTGGTCAGTGGGAAGAATGCCCCTTACATTGGTGGTCAGTGAGAAGAATGTCCCTTACATTGGTGGTCAGTGGGAAGAATGTCCCTTACATTGGTGGTCAGAGGGAAGAATGTCCCTTACATTGGTGGTCAGAGGGAAGAATGTCCCTTACATTGGTGGTCAGAGGGAAGAATGTCCCTTACATTGGTGGTCAGTGAGAATAATGTCCCTTACATTGGTGGTCAGAGGGAAGAATGTCCCTTACATTGGTGGTCAGTGAGAAGAATGTTCCTTACATTGGTGGTCAGTGAGAAGAATGTTCCTTACATTGGTGGTCAGAGGGAAGAATGTCCCTTACATTGGTTGTCAGTGAGAAGAATGTTCCTTACAGAGGCCAGGTACTTATAACATGTTTTTTATTTGAAAAAAAAAAAAAAAAAAAGCTTTTCTTTAACTACTTGCAGACCAGCCAAGGTCATTATACTGCGGCAGGTCGCAGTCGGCTCCTTTAAGCGGGATAGCATACCACATATATATATATATGTGGTCAGTGAGAAGAATGTTCCTTACATTGGTGGTCAGTGAGAAGAATGTTCCTTACATTGGTGGTCAGTGAGAAGAATGTCCCTTACATTGGTGATCAGTGGGAAGAATGTCCCTTACATTGGTGGTCAGTGAGAAGAATGTCCCTTACATTGGTGGTCAGTGGGAAGAATGCCCCTTACATTGGTGATCAGTGGGAAGAATGTCCCTTACATTGGTGGTCAGTGAGAAGAATGTTCCTTACATTGGTGGTCAGTGAGAAGAATGTTCCTTACATTGGTGGTCAGAGGGAAGAATGTCCCTTACATTGGTGGTCAGTGAGAAGAATGTCCCTTACATTGGTGGTCAGTGAGAAGAATGTCCCTTACATTGGTGGTCAGAGGGAAGAATGTTCATTACATTGGTGGTCAGTGGGAAGAATGTCCCTTACATTGGTGGTCAGTGAGAAGAATGTCCCTTACATTGGTGGTCAGTGGGAAGAATGCTCCTTACATTGGTGGTCAGAGGGAAGAATGTCCCTTACATTGGTGGTCAGTGAGAAGAATGTTCCTTACATTGGTGGTCAGTGAGAAGAATGTTCCTTACATTGGTGGTCAGTGAGAAGAATGTCCCTTACATTGGTGGTCAGTGAGAAGAATGTCCCTTACATTGGTGGTCAGTGAGAAGAATGTTCCTTACATTGGTGATCAGTGGGAAGAATGTTCCTTACATTGGTGATCAGTGGGAAGAATGTCCCTTACATTGGTGGTCAGTGAGAAGAATGTCCCTTACATTGGTGGTCAGTGGGAAGAATGCCCCTTACATTGGTGGTCAGTGAGAAGAATGTCCCTTACATTGGTGGTCAGTGAGAAGAATGTTCCTTACATTGGTGGTCAGAGGGAAGAATGTCCCTTACATTGGTTGTCAGTGAGAAGAATGTTCCTTACAGAGGCCAGGTACGTATAACATGTTTTTTATTTGAATAAAAAAAAAAAAAAAAGCTTTTCTTTAACTACTTGCAGACCAGCCAAGGTCATTACATTGGTGGTCAGAGTGAAGAATCGTCCTTACATTGGTGGTCAGTGGGAAGAATGGTCAGATATATATATATATATTGTGGTCAGTGAGAAGAATGTCCCTTACATTGGTGGTCAGTGAGAAGAATGTCCCTTACATTGGTGGTCAGTGAGAAGAATGTTCCTTACATTGGTGGTCAGAGGGAAGAATGTCCCTTACATTGGTGGTCAGTGAGAAGAATGTTCCTTACATTGGTGGTCAGTGAGAAGAATGTTCCTTACATTGGTGGTCAGTGAGAAGAATGTCCTTACATTGGTGGTCAGAGGGAAGAATGTCCCTTACATTGGTGGTCAGTGAGAAGAATGTCCCTTACATTGGTGGTCAGTGAGAAGAATGTCCCTTACATTGGTGGTCAGTGGGAAGAATGTTCATTACATTGGTGGTCAGTGGGAAGAATGTCCCTTACATTGGTGGTCAGTGAGAAGAATGTCCCTTACATTGGTGGTCAGTGGGAAGAATGCTCCTTACATTGGTGGTCAGAGGGAAGAATGTCCCTTACATTGGTGGTCAGTGAGAAGAATGTTCCCTTACATTGGTGGTCAGTGAGAAGAATGTTCCTTACATTGGTGGTCAGTGAGAAGAATGTCCCTTACATTGGTGGTCAGTGAGAAGAATGTCCCTTACATTGGTGGTCAGTGAGAAGAATGTTCCTTACATTGGTGGTCAGAGGGAAGAATGTTCCTTACATTGGTGATCAGTGGGAAGAATGTTCCTTACATTGGTGATCAGTGGGAAGAATGTCCCTTACATTGGTGGTCAGTGAGAAGAATGTTCCTTACATTGGTGGTCAGTGAGAAGAATGTCCCTTACATTGGTGGTCAGAGGGAAGAATGTCCCTTACATTGGTGGTCAGTGGGAAGAATGCCCCTTACATTGGTGGTCAGTGAGAAGAATGTCCCTTACATTGGTGGTCAGTGAGAAGAATGTTCCTTACATTGGTGGTCAGAGGGAAGAATGTCCCTTACATTGGTTGTCAGTGAGAAGAATGTTCCTTACAGAGGCCAGGTACGTATAACATGTTTTTTACATTGGTGGTCAGAGGGAAAAAAAAAAAATTTCCTTACATTGGTGGTCAGTGAGAAGAAGGTCCCTTACATTGGTGGTCAGGTGAGAAGTGTCCCTTTAATTGGTGATCAGTGATAAGAATATCCCTTACATTGGTGGTCAGTGAGAAGAATGTTCCTTACATTGGTGGTCAGTGAGAAGAATGTTCCTTACATTGGTGATCAGTGGGAAGAATGTTCCTGACATTGGTGGTCAGTGGGAAGAATGTCCCTTACATTGGTGGTCAGTGGGAAGAATGTCCCTTACATTGGTGGTCAGTGAGAAGAATGACCCTTACATTGGTGGTCAGTGAGAAGAATGTTCCTTACATTGGTGGTCAGTGAGAAGAATGTTCCTTACATTGGTGGTCAGAGGGAAGAATGTCCCTTACATTGGTGGTCAGTGAGAAGAATGTCCCTTACATTGGTGGTCAGTGAGAAGAATGTCCCTTACATTGGTGGTCAGAGGGAAGAATGTTCCTTACATTGGTGATCAGTGGGAAGAATTTCCCTTACATTGGTGGTCAGTGAGAAGAATGTCCCTTACATTGGTGGTCAGTGGGAAGAATGTTCCTTACATTGGTGGTCAGTGAAAAGAATGTTCCTTACATTGGTGGTCAGAGGGAAGAATGTCCCTTACATTGGTGGTCAGTGAGAAGAATGTCCCTTACATTGGTGGTCAGTGAGAAGAATGTCCCTTACATTGGTGGTCAGAGGGAAGAATGTTCCTTACATTGGTGGTCAGTGGGAAGAATGTTCCTGACATTGGTGGTCAGTGGGAAGAATGTTCCTTACATTGGTGGTCAGTGGGAAGAATGTCCCTTACATTGGTGGTCAGTGGTGGTCAGTGAGAAGAATGTCCCTTACATTGGTGGTCAGTGGGAAGAATGTCCCTTACATTGGTGGTCAGTGAGAAGAATGTCCCTTACATTGGTGGTCAGAGGGAAGAATGTCCCTTACATTGGTGGTCAGAGGGAAGAATGTCCCTTACATTGGTGGTCAGTGGGAAGAATGCTCCTTACATTGGTGGTCAGTGGAAGAATGTCCCTTACATTGGTGGTCAGTGAGAAGAATGTTCCCTTACATTGGTGGTCAGTGAGAAGAATGTCCCTTACATTGGTGGTCAGTGAGAAGAATGTCCCTTACATTGGTGGTCAGAGGGAAGAATGTCCCTTACATTGGTGGTCAGAGGGAAGAATGTCCCTTACATTGGTGGTCAGTGAGAAGAATGTTCCTTACATTGGTGGTCAGAGGGAAGAATGTCCCTTACATTGGTGGTCAGAGGGAAGAATGTCCCTTACATTGGTGGTCAGAGGGAAGAATGTTCCTTACATTGGTGGTCAGTGGGAAGAATGTCCCTTACATTGGTGGTCAGTGGGAAGAATGTCCCTTACATTGGTGGTCAGAGGGAAGAATGTTCCTTACATTGGTGGTCAGTGGGAAGAATGTTCCTTACATTGGTGGTCAGAGAGAAGAATGTTCCTTACATTGGTGGTCAGTGGAAGAATGTTCCTTACATTGGTGGTCAGTGAGAAGAATGTTCCTTACATTGGTGGTCAGTGGGAAGAATGTTCCTTACATTGGTGGTCAGAGGGAAGAATGTCCCTTACATTGGTGGTCAGAGGGAAGAATGTTCCTTACATTGGTGGTCAGAGGGAAGAATGTCCCTTACATTGGTGGTCAGAGGGAAGAATGTTCCTTACATTTGGTGGTCAGAGGGAAGAATGTTCCTTACATTGGTGGTCAGTGGGAAGAATGTTCCTTACATTGGTGGTCAGAGGGAAGAATGTCCCTTACATTGGTGGTCAGTGGGAAGAATGTTCCTTACATTGGTGGTCAGTGGGAAGAATGTTCCTTACATTGGTGGTCAGTGGGAAGAATGTCCCTTACATTGGTGATCAGTGGGAAGAATGTCCCTTACATTGTTGGTCAGTGAGAAGAATGTTCCTTACATTGGTGGGGACACATGGGCGGAGATACAGGGGGCCACATGATCTCCTTTTGCCCGAGGGCCCCATGAGCTGTCAGTCTGCCCCTGGTATGTGAATTGTGAAATGAATCCAGCGGCATAACAGTCCCTAAACAGCCCAGCCCTCTGTCAGGACTTCCCATCCCAATACATAATAGAAAGACATGGAACGCTTCGGAGAACTAAAACTCCCGGCATACTCCCGCACTCACGCACTGACCAACCACAGGCTAGTAGGACCTGTGGTTGGCTTCTTTTTCGTCAACACACGCGCAGCATCCTGGGAGATGTAGTGAGCTCGCCGCTGGTTGTCAATGCAGCAGGTCCTGCATGGCCACAGCCCCCACAATGCACCGCGGGGCGGACTTGAACTGTGCGATTGAATTGTACAGCCAAGTAAGAAGTGCTGGAGGGGCCCCAGACGTGTCAGGTAGGCGGGAGGCTGTGTGCTGTTCTTGCTGTATATGACTGTGGATGGAGTGTGTATAAAGTGGGGGAGGGAGAGTTTGTTATTGAATTGTACATGGCTGGTGATTGTGTATGGAGTTAGTTCACTTCTTTCTTTCTTCTTCTATTAATTCCTCAGTGTGAGCTGGAGCAACACTAGAACACATGCATGGAGGGGGATTATCTTCTATAATTCACAAAGAAATCTGATAAACTTTCCATGCATTACTATATTCCTCCCTGATAGTGAGTGTTCTCCTGTGCTGACACTGCACCCATCACATGGCACACTGTACCCATCACACTGCACCCATCACATGGCACACTGTACCCATCACACTGCACCCATCACATGGCACACTGCACCCATCACACTGCGCCCATCACAAGACACACTGCGCCCGTCACAAGGCACACTGCGCCCGTCACAAGGCACACTGCACCCATCACAAGGCACACTGCACCCATCACAAGGCACACTGCACCCATCAGACTGCACCCATCACACTGCGCCCATCACAAGGCACACTGCGCCCGTCACAAGGCACACTGCGCCCGTCACAAGGCACACTGCACCCATCACAAGGCACACTGCACCCATCACAAGGCACACTGCACCCATCAGACTGCACCCATCACACTGCGCCCATCACAAGGCACCCATCACAAGGCACACTGCGCCCGTCACAAGGCACACTGCGCCCGTCACAAGGCACACTGCACACTGCACCCGCCGGCACACTGCACATCACATGGCACCCATCACATGGCACACTGCACCCCGCCCACTTCACCCATCACAAGGCACACTGCACCCTGCACCCACCCATCACACTCACAAGGCACACTGCACCCGTCACAAGGCACACTGCACCCGTCACAATGCACACTGCACCCGTCACATGGCACCCATCACAAGGCACACTGCACCCGTCACAATGCACACTGCACCCGTCACATGGCACCCATCACAAGGCACACTGCACCCGTCACATGGCACAAGGCACACTGCACCCGTCACATGGCACCTGTCACAAGGCACACTGCACCGGTCACATGGCACCCATCACAAGGCACACTGCACCCGTCACATGGCACCCATCACAAGGCATACTGCACCCGTCACACTGCACCCGTCACAAGGCACACTGCACCCGTCACAAGGCACACTGCACCCGTCACAAGGCATACTGCACCCGTCACAAGGCACACTGCACCCGTCACAAGGCATACTGCACCCGTCACATGGCACCCGTCACAAGGCACACTGCAGCCTTCACATGGCACCCGTCACAAGGCACACATCGCAAGGCACACTTCACCCATCACATGGCACCCATCGCAAGGCACACTGCACCCATCACATGGCACCCGTCACAAGGCACACTGCACCCATCACATGGCACCCGTCACAAGGCACACTGCACCCATCACAAGGCACCCGTCACAAGGCACACTGCACCCATCACATGGCACCCGTCACAAGGCACACTGCACCCATCACATGGCACCCGTCACAAGGCACACTGCACCCATCACATGGCACCCGTCACATGGCACACTGCACCCATCACATGGCACACTGCACCCGTCACAAGGCAAATGGCACCCATCACATGGCACCCACCACAAGGCACACTGCACCCGTCACAAGGCACACTGCACCCGTCACAAGGCACACTGCACCCGTCACAAGGCACACTTCACCCGTCACAAGGCACACTGCACCTATCACATGGCACCCTTCACAAAGCACACTGCACCCATCACATGGCACCCACCACAAGGCATACTGCACCCATCACAAGGCACTCTGCACTGATGAGCCTCTATGTGCCCGCACAGGCTGCACTGAGCCTCACATGCTTCCCTTTCTTCAGCTCTGTGCAGTGTTATGTTTACACAGAGATCTTTGTATCAGACCCACAAAACACTGCTCTATTCTGTTGGAACAAACCTCTTTTTCTGCATTCCTTAAAGCTGAACTCCCCCCCCCCCCCCCCCCCCCTCTGTAGCAGGGCTGTGCCTGCACTGCAAGGGTTAAATGCCCATGTAGGTCTCATAGTTTAGTTACATAGTTGGTGAGGTTGAAAAAAGACACAAGTCCAACCTGTGTGTGTGATTATATGTCATGGGTTAACAAATGCTTTAAAGCGAAATGAAACCCTCCTATCCTTTACAGCCTGGGATGCTGATTCTGTTTAAACTGCAACTGCCATGATGCTGCACATGTGATCAGTTATGACCCCAGCCATTTGGGGATTTGATAGTTTGGTTGAGGACACAAGCAGGTGTGTCAGTTAGCAATCCCGGCATTTCAGGAATGTAACTGTGTTTTAAAACCGTTAAATCAATGGGTTTAGTTCCGCTTTATGATTTACTAATCTTTGTGGGCTCTGGGCTTCAGCAAAATGGCAGCAAGAAGCAAGTTGTTATGGGCAAAGTTCTGCTTTAAATAAGATTTTTTATGCCCAGAGTTCAGCTTTAAGCTACAAGGCAGTAGAATGTGGTTGTACACATGCTGCAGCCACTGTAAAATGTATACCTGGTTACTCTTGGCGAGCAGTTTGGATGTTGTTTAAAGATCCATGGTGTGCTGGCGATATGTACTTTGACCATTTAACTGAATGCCCAGTCCTTCTCTGTGCTGTCATTCTCACCCCTGGCCCCATGTAACTCCTGTATTTGTAATGGTTGGCTGGGGAACCACAACATGCAGCAGGGGACTAGGAATTTAGTGTAGCAGATGCTGAAGAATCTTCAGTGGGGGTATCTCTGGCTGAACAAAGCAGTGCCATGGGCAGTGGAACAAGTGGGTATAAAGCCACTTCTTTTCCAGGCAGCATGGTTTTTGATTTCTGGTGCCCGGATGTCTATTTTAAAAGAAGTATCACCATACCTTAAATCCTTGTTGATTCCCTCCAAGGTTTTTCTGTTTGTCCTGTAGCTCCACCCCAGGCTGAAGCCCAATTTATTGGTGTTTCTATGGGGGGTGGGGGGGGGGGGTAGATTACAGAACTGTTGCCCAGTGTAGAGACAACTACAAAAGGGCAGACAGCAGAGTCTAGACCACTAACTTGTAGCTTGTGTTGCAAATGATGGGGCACACATGCATCATCATTCACAACTCAAGCTAGTACACTGGTCTCTTTCCAACTTCTTCACTAAGTAACTTGGAGTTCCTGCAGGATGACATCAATTGTCTGGATGAATATGGCTCAACATTATGTACCACATGATTTGGGATCATGTCTCCACAGATGTATTGCCTCCCTTTACTCGCTGTACAAAAGCTCAATGCTGCATCCAGGTGGCTTTAAGAGGTGGAGTAACGTGTCGGTCTGGATCTGGGGACAGAACTTCTGTGGGGTCTCGTCTGTGTATACTGTCTGTGACGCCCCTTCTCCTCTGTGTACGCTGGCACTCAGAGCTAATTGTATATATATACATCCTTCTAAGCAGCATGATCAGACAGAAGTGGGGAGCATGAATGCCAACATGTACTGTAACATACTTATCTGAGCATCTGTGGGGCATCCTCAAATGGAAAGTTGAGGAGTGCAAGGTCTCTAACATCCACCACCTCCATGATGTCATCATGGAGGAGTGGAAGAGGACTTCAGTGGCAACCTGTAAAGCTCTGGTGAACTCCATGCCCAAAAGGGTTAAGGCAGTGCTGGAAAATAATGGTGGCCACTCAAAATATTGATACTTTGGGCCCAATTTGGACATTTTCACTTAGGGGTGTACTCACTTTTGTTGCCAGAGGTTTAGACATTAATGGCTGTGTGTTGAGTTATTTGAGGGGACAGCAAATTTACACTGTTATACAATCTGTACACTCACTACTTTACATTGTAGCAAAGTTTAATTTCTTCAGTGTTGTCACATGAAAAGATATAATAAAATATAAAATAGCTACATACAGTACACTATACTGGGTTCTGGCTGAGAGTCAGAGACTTCCCGTTTTACACCCGGAACAATACAGAGTCAGGCTGAGCAGCGCCAAACCATTCATAGGCAGTATTGTATTCTGTAAATAAATACAAAGCTTCCTCTGATTGGCAGAGAGCATAGTGTCATCAGCCCACCGGACAAATTCTTATCCACATATGGGCAGGCTGGTTGTACTGAAGTCGATCCATCGATCAACTTCAGTACAACCAGCCTGTTGGTTTTTTTTTCACCCAATCACTGCCGACGCCTATAGCTGCCAGCAGTGATATCAGCTGCCTATATAGCTTCCTTCATCCCCAGCAGAACACAATAGCGCTGTGGGAGGGATTCCCCCATCAACTGACTGTGTCGATGGGGGAATCAAGCAATTATGTTTTCTTCAACCCTGGGTTGAAGGAAAGAAAATTGCATATTGTATGACCTGCCTTACTTATTTTGCTGCATCTAGTAAACCCAGTGGGGGTTATTTACTAAAGGAAACTCCACTTTGCACTGCAAGTGCACTTGGAAGTAAAGTCACTGTAGATCCGATGGGGGACATGCAAGGGAAAAAAAAAAACAGCATTTTAGCTTGCACATGATTGGATGATAAAATCAGCAGAGCTTCCACTAATTTCATATCTACCCCTTAGATTTAGAGCGACTGCACTTCCAAGTGCACTTGCAGTGCAAAGTGGATTTGCCTTTAGTAAATAACCCCCTGTGACTTCTATTCCACCACAACATTATTCCACTATTCCACTACAACTAAGATTGATGAGCCATCGTTTCTTCAAGAGCCTTGCAGACTGATATCCGGACAGATACAGACAGATCAGCTTATGTAATAAATTATCTGGATATATTTAAGTTGTGATGCTCATGATGAAATAAAAAAGGTTACTAAGTTTTGTCTAGTAAGATGCTTTTAAAGTGATACTCACATACTTCACATACTCACCCTATGAAATTATATATAAAAAGAAAAGCTAATGTTTTCCATATGCTATTTATACATACAGGGTTGCGAACTCGTTAGGGACTGCCCGCCTGTTAAGTCGGAATTGTTCGTAAGTCGGCCGCGCATGCGCAGACCGACAATTACGGACAATTACGGACATTTCCGATGTTCCGTCTAATGCCGTTCTGCGCATGCGCGGCAAATTACGGACATTTCCGAAGTTTGACGGCATTTTTCGAGGCTCCGTATGGCTGCGCATGCGCAGAACGGCCGGAGGATGGCGGAGGGTCCCCGCAGCGTCCCGTTCGTAAGTAGGGGATGTTCGTAGGTCGGGCGTTCGTAAGTTTGGAACCCCCTGTATCTAAACCTAGTATGTTCATCATTTTATTGCATTCATTTCTACAAATTGTCTCCATTTCTTGATTTATTTTCTTGGTAGGATTAATTTAAACAGTTGTTTTTTTACTTCTCTGCATGCACTGCTATTTAGAGGTCGACCGATATATCGGCCGATATTTGGCGTTTTTTATTTAATCGGCATCGGCCGATTGTGCCGATAAAAAAGGCAGATTATAACTTCAGCCGCGACTTGCAAATTACTTCTGTAATAGAACTCAATGCAAGTTGCCTGAGGCCTCATGCACACAAGACGCTGTTAAACGCGCGTTCAGAGGCAGTTGGACACTTTTTTCAACTGCACCTGAACGCATGCAATGTTATCCTATGTGTCCATGTACACAGTCTAGTTTTTTCCCGTTTTTATGCAGTTGCGTTTAACCTCGTTTTTCCAGAAGCAAAAAAATGCGTTCAGACACTTTGCTTTTCTGCTTTTCAGACACAAAACGCAGCTAAACGCAGGCACCTGCGTTTAGCCGCGTTTGCGTTTATAAGCCTTTTTAAAGGAACCCAATTTTTTGGAGCAGAAAACTCAGAAATATGATGGTAAACCATAAAAAATACTAGAAAAAATTGTTTAAAATGTCGTAATTAGTTTAGATAGTTCATAGAGCATATATACTCACTAATGCATACATGTTTGTGAAATGCATACATGTTTGTGAAATATTCAACGGACATTCGCTGTGCCATCAACAGATGGGTCCAATATCGACAAGCTCTGATTCTGGACCTCTCATGCAAATTTGCGACGACATTGCTGCCGCATCAAGAGCGACATCAGGAGCATTTCCTGACATATATTTAATATGGGATCCATTTCCAAAAAAAAACACAGAAAGAGAGGCAAATGCAAGTGTACAACTGCTCTCTCTGCTGCTGCTGCTCACTCTGATCAAATTGGCAGAAATAGTTAATAATACATGCTTTCTGAGCTTGGGGAGGGTCTATATGATGTTATCTTTACAAATGCTTATAGACGCAAACGCGTCTAAACACGTCTAAACACGTCTAAACGCGGCATGAAAACATAGCAAAACGCGCGTTTTTAAACGCAGGTTTCTGCTTTTTAAAACACGCGTTCAGCAGAGTTTGCATCTGCGTCTCATGTGCATGGGGCCTGAGTCTTCCCCTGGAATGACTTCTCTTTTCTGCCAAGAAAAGTCTAAAAAGATACAATGTTTACACTTATCAATAAGACTGAACTCCTGTGGAGGAGTTCTCAGTTTAACCATTTAAAGTCTAAATCTTTTCTGACACTTGTTGCTTAACCACTTTCCGACCGGCGCACGACGATGT
This sequence comes from Lithobates sylvaticus, assembly GCA_028564925.1. NCBI lineage: Eukaryota > Metazoa > Chordata > Amphibia > Anura > Ranidae > Lithobates > Lithobates sylvaticus. The sequence goes on along the minus strand of CM053033.1, from coordinate 182,899,060 downwards.
ACGTCCCTTTTTTGAAGAGGGATATCTCGGTAACGGCAGCAGCTGCTGCCACAACCGAGATATCCATCTCTTCAGGCGCCGGTCGGCATTCCGATAATGGTGGTCATCGCGGCGGATTCGCCGCGAGATCACCATTATCGGCGGCGGGAGAGGTGCCCCCCCCTCCCGTGCCTTCCGCCGCTTACTGGAGCCGTTGGCAGCGGCGGAGGCGATCGGGTCCGTTCCCTGCCTGTGCATAGAGATGAGTGACGGTAAGATGGCCGCCACTCATCTCTATACCATAGGAGGGCGGAAGCGACGTCAAAAACGTCACTTCCTACCCCACTTCACATATGGTGGGACTGTCCGAACCTAACCACACTGTGGTCCACACTATCCAAACTTCTCCTTTCCATTCTATCAGTTCCTGTACCCCTCACTCCACAAATGGTACTATTAGGTCATGATTTGGAGTCTTGGCCACGACCCTCCCGGAATATTATTTCTCATGTTCTTATCGCCACACGCTTAGCCATCGCCAAACACTGGAAAACCCCGCAACCCCCTTCCATCGTAGAAATAATCACACTCCTGAATAACCATTGCCTAATGGAATTTATGCACGCCAAAGCTCACCTCCAACTTCCTAACTTCCAAACCAACTGGGACCTTTGGCTTAAACACCCTAAATGCAAACCCCCTATGAACGAACTCCCACACGACTAAACAACCCTTTCCCGTCAACATCTGAATGCTGTAAACCTGTTTACCCATGTTAATCCTCTCAGTTACTATGTTATTTATTGCTGTTCACTTCTACGACTCATGGTATATACTCTGTACATTTTGCTGCACTCTGGGCAAAAACCCTTTTCCTTTTCTTTTTGTTATGCTCATTGGTTGATACTTCCATACATATGCACTTCCAAGATTGAGCTCCTGAGACCCTCATTTGGGTCAATAGCAGGCTACCTACCAACGTTCCACCAAGAACCTGCTCACAGCAAGTACCCTGACGGGGTGACGGGTTCTACCTCATACTGAGGCCATGCTCTACTACTCCATGAAAAGCCTGCAAGTTTATGTCAATGTTTAAACCTAGAGCTCCCCCCCTCTTCTTTTTTAATTTTTCCTGTTATCATTTTGTATATCTAACCTGTTGCATTAACAGTAAACTAACTTGTCCTGTTTATTGTGAAAATTAATAAAAACATTTGATTTAAAAAAAAAAAAAAAACGTCACTTCCGCCCATACGTTTTAAAGAGAAATTTACAAATGTAATTTTTTAAAATTACATTTTTTTTTTTTTATTTTTTTTTTTTTCATTGAAGTCCAAATATGAGATCTGAGGACTTTTTGACCCCAGATCTCATATTTAAGAGGACCTGTCATGCTTTTTTCTATTACAAGGGATGTTTACATTCCTTGTAATAGGAATAAAAGTGAGCCAATTAAATATTTTTTTTTCAAAACAGTGTAAAAATAAATGAAATCAAGAAAAATAAATAAGAAAAACAAAAAAATGTTTTTTAAAGCACCCCGTACCGACGAGCTTGTGCGTAGAAGCGAACGCATACGTGAGTAGCGCCCGCATATGAAAACGGTGGTCAAACCACACATGTGAGGTATCGCCGCGATCGGTAGAGCGAGAGCAATAATTATAGCCGTAGACCTCCTCTGTAACGCAAAATATGCAACCTGTAGAATTTTTTAAACGTCGCCGATGGAGATTTTTGAGGGTAAAAGTTTGATGCCATTCCACGAGCGGGCGCAATTTTGAAGTGTGACATGTTAGGTATCAATTTACTCGGCGTAACATTATCTTTCACAATATAAAAAAAAATTGGACTAACTTTACTGTTGTCTTATTTTTTTATTCAAAAAAGTGAATTTTTTCCAAAAAAAGTGCGTTTGCAAGACCGCTGCGCAAATACAGTGTGAAAAAAAGTATTGCAATGACCACCATTTTATTCTCTAGAGTGTTAGAAAAAAAACAATATATAATGTTTGGGGGTTCTAAGTTTTTTTCTAGCAAAAAAAACTGTTTTAAACATGTAAACACCTAAAATCCAAAACGAGGCTGGTCTTAAAGTGGTTAATCCTATATTTTCTGCTAGAAAATCACTTAGAACCCCCAAAAAATGATATATATTTTTTTAGCAGAGACCCTAGGGAATAAAATAGCGGTTGTTACAATATTTTATGTCACATGGTATTTGCGCAGCGGTCTTTCAAAAGCAATTCTTTGGAAAAAATACACTAATGATTTAAAAAAATAAAAACAGTAAAGTTAGCCCTTTTTTTTTTTGTCCAAAAGTTTTGATTACCTGTTTTTGTGTATTTAATATTTAAAGGGGTGTTCCGGAAATTTTTTTTTTTTAAAGCCAGCAGCTACACATACTGCAGCTGCTGTCTTTTAATAAATAGACACTTACCTGTCCTGCTGTCCCTCGATGTCGGCACCGCAGCTGATGTCTCCATCAGCTGCCGGGTGCTGCCGCCGCCATTGCGGGTAAGGTAAGAGAAGTTGCTTGCAGGACTTTTTTTTAACGTCCTGCCAGCGCATCGCCTCAGTGTGAAAGCCCGAGTGCTTTCACACTGAGACTGCAGGGGAGCCGTTTTGCAGGCACTTTACAGCCACTATTTTTAGCCCAAAAGCGCCTGAAAAACGCACCAGTGTGAAAGGTTTTAACTGTTAGATTTTATGAGATGAAGACAAAAACAAAAAAAATCGGCCTAACATATCGGCCCAAAAAAATCGGCATCATATATTGGCCATCGGCCGCCACTATTTCTAAATATCGGCATCGGCCAGAGAAAAACCCATATCAGTCGACCTCTATGTGGATGCGTTAGGCCAGGTTCACACCTCCGATGGATGCGGCTCACAGCAGGGGTTCGGTGCGTCCCTGTTCTCAGTTTCAGGGACAAATCAGGATCAAATTTTTGCACGAATTCGGCCCTGAAACGGAGCCAAAGACACACAGCAGAATCTGTGCAAGCCGCTTCGCAAACCGCAACGGAGATATGTGAACCGACTCCATAAAGAGCCGGTCACAATCTCCTGTCATGCGAATCGGATGCGGTGAAACCCACATCCAATTTGCATAGGTGTGAACCCAGCCTTAAAGCGGAGTTCCACCCTAAAGTGGAACTTCCACTTATCGGATTCCTCCCCCCCTCCGGTGCCACAATTGGCACCTTTCAGGGGGGAGGGGGTGCAGATACCTGTATAATACAGGTATCTGCCCCGCCCATATCCGAGGATGCCCGCCCATATCCGAGGGTTCCCGTTGTGTCTTGGGAAACACACAGTTCCCAGGACACAGCGGGGACCAATAGAGGCGCGCATTGCGACTCGCGCATGCGCAGTAGGGAACCGGTCAGTGAAGACGTTGCGTCTTCACTTCCTGATTCCCTGACAGAGGATGGCGGCGGGGCAGCAAGAGACGAGCGGTCTCTCGTCACATTCTGCCGACACCGATGGAACCAGGAACAGGTGAGTGTCCATTTATTAAAATCAGCAGCTGCAGTATTTGTAGCTGCTGACTTTTAATATTTTTTGTGCGGGTGCAGCTCCGCTTTAAGCTGTGTAAGTGGCTTATTCCATCAGGTTAGTGTGATTGCAGCGGCCATTTCTTTGTACTCATAGGAACGTCCAGTAAACAACCTATTAAATGTGATCGGGAGGACAGAAAAATTAAGAATCATGAAAACAAGGAAAGAAAGGTATTTAAATATCATGAAAACAGCAGAGGTGTTCAGTGACATTAAAGTAATACTAGAGTAAGCTGGTTATGTTGTGGATGTTGAGTGTTCCCCCTTTCATGAATCATTTTATTGCCTAAGACAGAATGTCAGATCTCATTTTCTGATGTTTCTGGTGTACTGAAATGCAGTAATTCTGACATGTACAGTGCTAACAGAATATTGAAAGTTAATAAGAAAACTTGTAGATAGTTTGGCTTAATCATCAGTTCTGCTTTATGCACCTTAGCAACCTTTGATACCAGACAAGAAAAGGCAAGGACCATCGAGGAGCTGAACAAAGATCTTCAACTGTCGGCAAGAGCACAGAGTGAGGACAGCTCCAAAAAAGGTGGGATATCTATTTATCTATATATCTTTGGGTATATATCATAGTTTTTTAAAACTGAACAGAAAATGGGACGTGGAGTCTTATCAAGTATACTTTTTAAATATCCAATATTTTCATGTGTGACAAAGTCTAAACTCTTTTATCTATAGCAAAGTAATACATCCCAAAAATGTAGCCAACTCTGTTAGGCAAGTTTTTAGATAAAATGTATCAAACTTTAATTACACATAATAAGTTTAGGCACCAACATGAATAGAAATAAACATACATTTAAAAACAATTAAAAGATATCCTATCCAACATGCATATCAAGTTAATATCCAACAACACCCTATTAGAGTAATACTAGTAGTATTGCACCAGTTGCTATCCATTACAGAGACAATGGGAGTTATTTACGAAAGGCAAAGCCACTTTGCACTACAAGTGCAAAGTGCACTTGAAATTGCACCGAAAGTGCACTTAGCAGTGCAGTCGCTGTAAATCTGAGGGGTAGATCTGAAATGAGGGGGAAGCTCTGCTGATTTTATTATCCAATCATGTGCAAGCTAAAATGCTGTTTTTTATTCTCCTTGCATGTCCCCCTCAGATCTACAGCGACTGCACTTCCAAATGCACTTTCAGTGCACTTTGGAGTTACCTTTCGTAAATAACCCCCAATGATTCAAATATGTTTGTATTGATCAATAATGTGTACATTATCAATATATCTGATATAGATTTCTGATGTCACATAAACATACTTAACTGTGTAATCGAGTGCAAGTAACCATATCTAGAATATTTGAAAATCCACTACTAGATATATTCAAGGTGTGCTTCCTTAGTGAGTCCACTATATTGCAACCCTCCTGCAGATATATCTCATAGGGATGAAAGTGTAGTCATACAACTATGACATAATAGTTAGGTACTACTATGGAACGGTAAATGACATATACTCCAAATACTGACAGGCTGTCTAAACATCTGGGATCTCAATTTTCATTGTATGATTTTACCCATAACTCCCCAGTATTGAAAGAGGGATTACTCCTGAGCCATTAGTGTGTCCCCTGAAAGAGCTTGTCACATCCCCAATATAGAATTGCTGGAGATTACCTTTATGTAGGACCACAGTTTATAGAGCCAATTGTATTTACCACTAAGGCTGCTTTCACAGGGGGATCTGCGTATTTTTAGCGGCGCTTTACCGTTGGTCTTTGCTGAGGTTTTCTACCGTTATCGGGACACTTTTAACCCCTGCTAGCTGCCTAAAAAGGGTTAAAACGACCCACAGCATCGCTTTGCCGGCGGTTTGGCGGCGCTGCCCATTTATTTCAATGGGCAGGGGGGGTTTAGGAGCGGTGTATACACCGCTCCTTCACCGCTCCAAAACTGCTGCTTGCAAGAGTTTTTTTAACGTCTTCCTAGCGCATCGCCTCAGTGTGAAAGCACTCAGGCTTTCACACTAAGACTGCAGGGGAGACGTTTTTCAGGCACTTTACAGGCGCTATTTTTAGCCCAAAAGCACCTGAAAAACATCTGAGTGTGAAAGGGGTCTTAAGCCCCATACACACACGCGGATTATCCGAGGACCAGGTCCGTCGGACCATGTCCGTCATACTTTGTCTGATGTTGGTTTTGCGTACACACGGTCAGACAAAGTTGTCGGAAAATCCGATCATTCTGAACGTGGTGACGTTTGTTGCCTACGACGGGACTACGTAGAGGCTAGTAGCCAATAGCTTTGGTCTTGTAATGTGATCTGAGCATGCGTAGCACTTTGTCCGGTCGGACAACCGATCGGATTTGGTGTGATCGGACCGTGTTGTCGGCAAATCTATCCAGCAGGAGATAGGACTTTGTCCGTCGGACAATCCGACGTACACTGTCCGATGGTGCATACACACGGTCTGATTTTTCAACAACATTGTCCGATCGGACAGAATCCATGAAAAAATCCGACCGTGTGTATGGGGCTTTAGAGAGGTCAAATCTTATATTTTCAGAGATAAGTAATCCAGGTCTCATAAGAAGTGTATAAATCAAATATCCACTAAAAGTGGGTGTATGAGCATCTCCTGTGCATTATCTTTAAGATGCCTCAGAATATCTGAAGTCTCATCTATACAATAATAATACCACCAGGATGTTGAAACTCAAGTCCAAGAATGCTGAAGCCATGTGATGCTCTGACGTGTTTCTTCCCCAACAGCACTTCTTCAGACTCTGATGAAAAGCTATGAGACCGCTGATGAAAAGCTATGAATTAGGAGTACTTGGTACAAAATAATAAAAGCACAGTGTTATCTGTTTTTTTTTCTTCCCCCGAAATGATTATTGCTCTCAGGTTTTATATTCATAAAATGAAAGAATGGATCGTTAACATCTGTGGAATGTGAAAGTGTGTACTGGGAGTACATTTTTTGTCTGATTGTACTTGACTTGAGCAGTGAAGGAGCACATTACTCAGGGCATTGTGGCAAGAGATCAACTTCCAGTAAATATCTTTATGTGGCCGTCGAGTCCCAGCCGTCTAAGATCCAATGACACTATTGACCCTGGGAGTACCACAATCACCACAATTTTTACTGGTGCCACGGAGTCAGCTCACAAAACCACGAGCTGGTATTTCTAGTAGATGAGAGCAGGGATTGCAGTATTCCAGACACTGAAAATACAGGTATTGTTGGTTGAGATTCCAGCAGCAATACATGAGCTAGGCCAATTTTCAGTGATTGGCACCATAGCTTGTAGACTCAAAGATATATAGCATTATAAAATTTGGCCAACATTTATGAAATTTATGAAGAAAAATTACTAATTTAGAAAATTTTATACAGATAAAGAAAAATGTATTTTTTATTTTTTCGGTCTTTTTTCATTTATAAGTGCAAAAAAATAAAAAACCCAGCAGTTATTAAATACCACCAAAAGAAAGCTCTATTTGTGAATAAAAATGACAAAAATGTCATATGGGTACAGTGTTGCATGACTGAGTAATTGTCATTCAAAGTGTGAGAGCACCGAAAAGCTGAAAATTGGTCTGGTTAGGAAGGGGGTTTAAGTGCCCAGTGGTCAAGTGGTTAAGTAGCCGTGCCTCTGCATGACCCAGAACACTTTTCCTAAGACAGGTTGCCTTTAACAAAAAAAGCCTGGCCAAATGCATGCGTAGAGATTATTTTCAGTGACAACCCCATGTTAAAGGAGTCTGTACATCCTGAGATATCAGCAGTTATATAATATGCGTAAATCTTGACTTTTCTGTAACAGTCAAGACCCACATCCAGAACTTCTGTATTTACAAAAACTGTAGCACCTTTACTAGTCTTTGGGTCCCCAGCTCTGGCATTTTAACTGTGGGCATCTGGCTAGGACTCCCTGCAGCTTCACAGTAGAGCTGCACGATTCTGGCCAAAATGAGAATCACAATTTTTTTGCTTAGAATAGAAAGGTCACCATTCTCTCACGATTCTCGCAACGTAAAATGTTTCACATTATACAAAAAAAAAATGGGCTAACTTTACTGTTTTTTTTTTTTTTTTTTTATGCTTTTTTAATTCATTAAAGTATTATTTATTTATTTTTTAAATTGCATTTGAAAGACCACTACGCAAATACAGTGTGACATAAAATATTGCAACAACCACCATTTTATTCTCTAGGGTGTCTAGAGAAATAAATAAAAAAAAAAAAAATATATATATATATATATATATATATATATATATATATATATATATATATATATATATATATATATATAAGGTTTGGGGGTTCTAAGTGATTTTCTAGCAAAAGATAATGATTTTAACTTGAAACCAACAAATGTCAGAAAAAGATTTGATTTTTCACTTACACACAAAGTCTATTACATTGACAAATTGTTACAATGTTAATACTTAAAGCAGAGCTCCACCCTAAAGTGGAACTTCCGCTCATCGGATTCCTCCCCCCTTCCGGTGTCACAATTGCCACTTTTTGGGGGGGAGGGGGGGACAGAATACCTGTCTTTGACAGGTATCCTTTCCCACTTCCGGAAGTCCACCACGGCGTGATGTGGCCCTGACGTACCGCGGGGCTCCCTCCTCCTCCTCCCTCGGCCGCCGGGCTAATAGGAGAGAGGAGTGGGGCCTCGCGCATGCGCAGTAGGGTTCCTGGCGTGAAGCCGAAAGGCTACACTGCCGGGTTACCGTACTCGCAATGACCGCGGCAGCACCCGTCAGCTGATGGAGACATCAGCTGCAGTGCCGACATCGAGGGATTGCAGGACAGGTAAGTGTCCATTTAATAAAAGCCAGCAGCTGCAGTATGTGTAGCTGCTGGCTTTTAAATTTTTTTTTTTTCCCCAACACCCCTTTAAGTTCAACTGATAAAGAATATTTTGATTCTTGGCAGACTGCCCAGTTTTTCTCTTCCTTTTTTTTTGAGGGCTGCTGCTTCAGAAGAGCAGAGAGAATTCTTTGAATAGAAAGAATTGTGAAACACTTTAGTCAAGATCGCAATAAAGCCCCATACACACGGTAGGATTTTCGCATGGCATGGATTCTGTCCGATCGGACAATGTTGTTGAAAAATCCGACCGTGTGTATGCACCATCGGACAGTGTACGTCGGATTGTCCGATGGACAAAGTCCTATCTCCTGCTGGATAGATTTTCCGACAACACGGTCCGATCACACCAAATCCGATCGTGTGTACCGTTGTCCGACGGACAAAGTGCTACGCATGCTCAGATCACATTACAAGACCAAAGCTATTGGCTACTAGCCTCTACGTAGTCCCGTCGTAGGCAACAAACGTCACCACGTTCAGAATGATCGGATTTTCCGACAACTTTGTCCGACCGTGTGTACGCAAAACCAACATCGGACAAAGTATGACGGACATGATCCGACGGACCTGGTCCTCGGATAATCCGAGCGTGTGTATGGGGCTTTACGATTCTTGACGATTAATTGTGCAGCTCTACTTCACAGCCAGTTTCTTACTGCGCATGCGCAAACCATGCTGCACTTTGTGAATGGTCGGGTGACGTGTCCCAGAAGGCTGAAGGCAGGGAAAAGGAGGGGGGGGAGAACTTGTGCTCGGACCACCTTGATCTATGTGGGAGTGGGTAACTGTCAAAACTCCCTCCCCCCTCAAAAAAAATAATATATGTTCCAAAGATGATGGAGGACGGGGGAGGAGGAGGAAGAGCAGAACTTCCCCTTTTGAGTGAATTTCAGCTTTAACAGAGATGGTGGATATTTGCATACTACTTCAACTGTCCTTATGTGTGGATCTACTGTTCCTTTTCACTTACAGCTGTCACCGAAGATAACCTTTGCTTATGTGTTTCACTCATCACATACTCTGTTTATATTGCTTAACCTGATGAGTTTACTTTTCCAAAGCTGTATGTGACAAGCTAATGACCTAGGGATAAAATGCCAAGTAAGCTTTGAAAATAATAAAACCTTATTAATCTTTACCAAACAGGAAATTGTTGAAATTGTGCAGAGCTTATCCTTTGTCCCTTTGTAAATGTTTTATATCTCCTTTAATGTAATCAAGGCAAAAGCCAGGTCTGTGGGTTGATTTTGAAGTGCACTTTATTCAGTTGTCATTTACAAAGCATAGGGCCTGCAGTGTGGGTTAGCAGTTAAACTGACAAGCGTTGAACTCCATAAAGGATATGTTTGCTTTAAAAAACAATTTTTAAAAAAATCCACATTTTTTTTTGAAGGTAAAAAATTGTGCATTCACCATATATACTCGAGTATAAGCCGACCCGAATATAAGCCGAGGCATCTAATTTTACCACAAAAAAATGGGAATACTTATTGACTCGAGTATAAGCCTACAATGCCCATTTGCAGCCTCACCTTGCCCATTTGCAGCCATAGGTCCCCCGAACTTCAAACTCGGTAGTTAAGTGTTCCTAGATGCCCTCTAGCTGCAGCCAAAATGTGGGGTCTCTGGACCAAAAGTGTCCCGAAATGATATTGCTGCAGATGGACACAGTTGACCAAATTTGGGGCCCCGTATCTCGGGGCCACTTGGTGCTAGGAACCCCAAATTTGGTGTGCAAACTCAGTGGAACTAGCACTACAACAGATGGGGTTTCTAGCACCAAGTGGCCCGAGATACAGGGCCCCAAAATCGTTTTGGAAAATGTCAAGCACTTTTCTGCAGCAGAGAATTACATTTTCCGAACTGACCTATTACTATGTGTTGTAGTGCTAGTTCCACTGGGTTTGCACGCCACATTTGGGGTTCCTAGCACCAAGTGGCCCAGAGATATGGAGCCCCAAAGTCGGTTCGGAAAATGTCATTCTCTGCTGCAGAAAAGTGCTTGACTCGAATATAAGCCGAGAGGGGCATTTTCAGCACAAAAAACCTGTAGTACTTTTAGACACACAGAGTTGTGTGTATGAGTGACACACTCATTTAGGTGGAGCCTCGCACGGCTGCGCTGTTTTCAGTGACAACTGGTACAGGGTACTTCTCCCCGTACTTCTGCCAGGGGGGGGGGGGGGGGTTGGGGTTATGCGGCACTGGGAATATGTTACATGTTCCACCCTAAAAAATTTAACATGTTCCCAAAGGTGAACTTATCCTTTAAAGTTTTACTGAGGGCAGTTTTTTTACTTTCAATGATAATGGTAAACAGGACAAACAGGGTGAATCTCCCTAACAAGGGCACAGACAGCAATAAAAAACTGACAGGGGTTGTAATCCCTCTCCCTTCTATCCAACACTAAAAAAAAAAAAAAAGTTTTGCCTTTGGTTGTACTTTAAGGGCGTTTAACATACAGCAAATAAGTGAAGTTCATTGTAAGGGTTTACATACACTTTTTCCAAAGCATTCTAAATTCTCTGTGCACACCCTCTCATCTGCTGATTGACAATATGTCTTGCATAGTTTTAGTTTTTTAACCGCTTCCCGACCGCCTAACGCAGATATACTGCGGCAGAATGGCACGGGCAGGCAGAATCACGTACCTGTACGTGCATGTGCCTGCCTGTGGGTCGCGCGCGCGCCGCCAGCGGCACGCTCGCGACCCGGTCGGGAGCTCCGTGACCCCGGCCGCGGGACCAGCGGACCCGATCGCCGCTGGTGTCCCGCGATCGGGTTACGGAGCTGAAGAACGGGGAGAGGTTTGTGTAAACAAACCTCTCCCCGCGCTTCCTACACTGACTGTCAGTGATCGGCGGTTCCCTGTCATCGGGAACGCCGATCAATGACGTCAGACGTACAGCCACGCCCCCTACTGTAAAAAAACACACACGTCACACTGACTCCTCCCCGCCCCCTAGTGGTTAACCCCTTCACTACAACTGTCATTTACATAGGAATCAGTGCTATTTAAATAGCATTGATTTCTGTATAAATGACAAATGTCCCAAAAATGTGTCAAAAATGTCCGATGTGTCCACCATAATTTCGCAGTCACAATAAAAATCGCTGATCGCCGCCATTACTAGTAAAAAAAAAAATATTAATAAAAATGCTATAAAACTATCCCCTATTTTGTAAACGCTATAACTTTTGCGCAAACCAATCAATAATCGCTAATTGCGATTTTTTTTACCAAAAATATGTAGAAGAATACGTATCGGCCGAAACTGAGAAAAAAAAATGTTTTTTTTATATATTTTTTTGGGGATATTTATTATAGCAAAAAGTAAAAAATATTGCATTTTTTTCAAAATTGTCGCTCTATTTTTGCTTATAGCGCAAAAAATAAAAACCACAGGGGCGATCAAATACCACCAAAAGAAAGCTCTATTTGTGGGAAAAAAAGGACGCCAATTTTGTTTGGGAGCCACGTCGCACGACCGCGCAATTGTCAGTTAAAGCGACGCAGTGCCGAATCGCAAAAAGGGGCCTGGTCCTTTGGCTGCCAATTGGTCCGGGGCTGAAGTGGTTAATATGTATTATATAATCTGGTTAGTTTAAATGCAAATTGTGCTTAGCAGAGTTCTTAATAGTAGCATTTTAGAAGGAGCAATTGGTATATCTCATAGCAACCACCTACTAATAGCCATGCAATAATTTATGGCAGTGAGACTGATAAAACTTAATTTTTTTTTGTTGGTTGCTTTGTACTGTTGAACTTAATTGCTCTTTGCACCATTCACTCAGATATCAGATTGGCACTGGATGGATGTTTGATGTTCAGTACAAGAAAGCTTATTAGGGGAGGTAATTCAAAGAGCTGTAAAAATACAGTACTGTATGTAGTGTGTTTAGCCATAGTAAGCTGAATGACATAGAAGACTGGGTGGAAAGATATCTGCCCCTATACTGCATTTAATGAGCACCAGGAACCCTTAGGCCCCTTTCACACTGGGGCGGGAGCCGCGGCGACGGTAAAGCAGCTCTATATTTAGCGCTGCTTTACCGTCGTTTTAGCCGCGGGATTCGGCCACTAGCGGTGCGGTTTTAACCCCCGCTAGCGGTGCTATTGCCGCGGTATTACCGCGGTGTCCCATTGAAATCAATGGGTAGGAGCGGTATAGGAGCTGTGAATACACCGCTCCTATACCGATCCAAAGATGCTGCTAGCAGGACTATTTTGACCGTCTTGCTAGCGCACCGCTCCAGTGTGAAAGCCCGCCGGCTTTCACACTGGAGTGAATGGGGCCGGATTTTTTCAGGCGCTGTACGGGCGCTATTTTTAGCGCTGTACCGCCTGAAAAACGCCCCAGTGTAAAAGGGGTTGCCACTTCTGCTGTGTTTTGATGATTCCTTCTGCTCCATAGTCACGAAAAAGTATCTGGCCTGTTCACAAAGATTTTTCAACCAGTTGGGAAATCTTGTAAAATATAGATTTCCTCAGACTGCGGGGGCTGCAGCAGACTGCAGGAGAATAATGCCAAGTAGGCTTGATACTATTAACACTAAAGCCCCATACACACGGTAGGATTTTCCGATGGATTCTGTCCTATCCTACAATGTTGTCGGAAAATCAGACCGTGTGTAGGCACCATCGGACAGTTTCCATCAGATTGTGTGACGGACAAAGTCCTATCTCCTGTTGGATAGATTTTTGGACAACAAGGTCCGATCACACCAAATCCGATCGTGTGTATGGTAGTCCGACCGGACAAAGTGCTACGCATGCTCAGATCACATTACAAGACCAAAGCTATTGGCTACTAGCCTCTACGTAGTCCCGTCGTAGGCAACAAACGTCACCACGTTCAGAATGATCGGATTTTCCGACAACTTTGTCCGACCGTGTGTACGCAAAACCAACATCAGACAAAGTATGACGGACATGGTCTGACGGACCTGGTCCTCGGATAATCCGACCGTGTGTATGGGGCTTTACAGTGAGGGGAAAAAAGTATTTGATCCCCTGCTGATTTTGTACGTTTGCCCACTGAAAAAGAAATGATCAGTCTATAATTTAAATGGCAGGTTTATTTTAACAGTGAGAGACAGAATAACAACAAAAAAAATGCATTTCAAAAAAGTTATATATCAATTTACATTTTAATGAGTGAAAGTAGTATTTGACCCCTTCGCAAAACATGACTTGGTACTTGGTGGCAAAATCCTTGTTGGCAATCAGTTTCTTGTAGTTGGCCACCCGGTTTGCACACATCTCAGGAGGGATTTTGTCCCACTCCTCTTTGCAGATCCTCTCTAAGTCATTAAATTTCGAGGCTGACCTTTGGTAACTCAAACCTTCAGCTCCCTCCACAAATTTTCTATGGGATTAAGGTCTGGAGATTGGCTAGGCCACTCCAGGGCCTTAACCACTTCGCATCCGGCCGTAGCCGAATGACGGCCACAGCGCGGATGCCAAATCCCGGGAGGCCGTCATATGACGGCCTCCCCTTTCCTCGTTCCCTGTGCGCGCTCACGAGCGCGCAGCAGGGAAATTCTGTGTTGGCCGTGTCCCTCGGACACGGCCAATCACAGATCGCTGTAAACGGCCAATAACAGCGGCCGTTTACAGCGCGATCGCCCTGGCCAATGAGAGATGATCTCATATGTAAACATATGAGATCATCTCTCAGCGCCGCTCCTCCTCCTCACACAGAGACAGCGTGTGAGGAGGGGGAGATGAACGGCTGCAGCGCCGTAAGTGTTGTACAAAAAAAAAAAAAAATGCCATCTGTGCCCACTGCCACCAATGTCATCTGTCCCTAATGTCATCTGTCCCTAATGTCATCTGTCCCCAATGACATCCCCAGTGCCATCCGCCAGTGCCATCCGCAAGTGCCATCCACCAGTGCCATCGCCAGTGCCATCGCCAGTGCCATCCGCCAGTGCCATCGCCAGTGCCATCCCTAGTGCCATCCCCAGTGCCATCCCTAGTGCCATCTGCCAGTGCCATCCCCAGTGCCATCCCCAGTGCCATCTGTAGTCAGTGCCATCTGTCATCAGTGCCACATATTAGTGCCATCTGTCATCAGTGCCACCTGTCAGTGTCACGTGCCATCTGTTATCAGTGTCGCCTGTCATCAATGCCACGTATCAGTGCCATCTGTCATCAGTGTCATGTGTCATCAGTGCCACGTATTAGTGCCGTCTGTCATCAGTGCCACGTATTAGTGCCGTCTGTCATCAGTGCCACGTATTAGTGCCATCTCGCATCAGTGCCACATATTAGTGCCACGTGATATCAGTGCCATGTATGAGTGCCATCTCTCAGTGCCATCTGTCATCAGTGTCACGTGTCATCAGTGCCACGTCAGTGTCATCAGTGCCACGTCAGTGTCACGTGTCATCAGTGCCACGTGTCATTGTCCTGGTGCTCCAGGGCCTTCAAAAGTAATAGGTAGTCAACAATTTAGATGTGTAATTTATGCTCATAGAACACGTGATGGCGCTCCCTGCATGTTGGGCCTCTCTAAGTGGCCAGGCTGTGGAAAAGTCCCACATATGTGGTATCGTAATACTCAGGAGGAGTAGCAGAATTTATTTTTGGGTGTCATTTGTGGTAAACACATGCCATGTGAGAGAAATAACCTATTACAATGACAATTTTGTAGAAAAAAAATAGAAAATAAAAAAATAATTCATTTTGCAAAGAATTGTGGGAAAAAATGACAACATCAAAAAGCTCACCATGCCTCTTACTAAATACCTTGGAATGTCTACTTTCAAAAAAGGGGTCATTTGGGGGGTATTTGCACTTTCCTGACTTGTTCGGGTCACAAGAAATGAGATCGGCCACCAGTACATCAGATGTGATCAATTTTGTATAATTCGCACCACAGATTGTAGAGTCTGTAACTTTCACAAAGACCAAATAATTTCCACTAATTTGGGTTATTTTTACCAAAGATATGTGGCAGTATAAATTGTGGCCAAAATTTATGAAGAAAAATTAATAATTTCCTAAATTGTATCACAGAAACAAAGAAAAATGCGTTTTTTTTCAAAATTTTCGGTCTTTTTTCAATTATAGCGCAAAAAATAAAAAACCCAGAGGTGATCAAATACCACCAAAAGAAAGCTCTATTTGTGGGAAAAAAAGGACAAAAAATTCATTTGGGTACAGTGTTGCATGACTGAGTAATTGTCAGTCAAAGCGTGAGAGCACCGAAAGCTGAAAATTGGTCTGGATGGGAGGGGGGTGTTGGTGCCTGGTAGGCAAGTGGTTAATGAGCTTCTTCTTGAGACACACCTTTGATGCCCATCCACGACCCATTTTCATTGCCCCGGCTGAGGGAAGGAGGTTCTCACCCATGATTTGATGGTGCATGGCTCTGTCCATTGTCCCTTTGATGCAGTGAAGTTGTCCTGTCCCCTTAGCAGAAAAACACCCCCAAACATAATGTTTCCACCTCCATGTTTGATGGCAGGAATGGTGTTCTTGGGGTCATAGGCAGCATTCCTCCTCCTCCAAACACGGCGAGTTGAGTTGATGACAAGGAGCTAGATTTTGGTCTCATCTGACCACAACACTTTCACCCGGTTCTCCTCTGAATAATTCAGATGTTCATTAGCAAACTTCAGAGGGGCCTGTATATGTGCTTTCTTGAGCACGGGTACCTTGCAGGCGCTGCAGGATTTTCAGTCTTTCACAGTGTAGTGTATTGAAAATTGTTTTTTAGTGACTATGGTCACAGCTGCCTTGAGATCATGTAGTTCTGGGCTGATTCCTCACCGTTCTCCTGATCTTTGAAAGTCCACGAGGTGAGATCCTGCAGAGAGTCCCAGACCATGGGAGATTGACAGTTATTTTGTGTTTCTTCCATTTGCAAACATCACACCAACTGTTGTCACCCTCTCACCAAGCTGCTTGGCGATGGGCTTGTAGCCCATTCCAGCCTTGTGTAGGTCTACAATCTTGTCCATGACATCCTTGGACAGCTCTTTGGTCTTGGCCATGGTGGAGAGATTGGAATCTGATTGATTGCTTCTGTGGACAGGTAACAAGCTGAGATTAGGAGCACTCCATTTAAGAGAGTGCTCCTAATTTAGCTTGTTACCTATATAGAAGACACCTGGGAGCCAGAAATCTTGCAGATTGGCAATTCAATACTTATTTCACTCATTTAAAATGCAAATCAATTTATACCTTTTTTGAAATGCGTTTTTTGGATAATTTTTTGTTGTTACTCTGTCTCTCACTCTCAAATAAACCTACCATTAAAATTATAGAATGATCATTTTTTTGTCAGTGGGCAAACGTACAAAATCAGCAGGGGCTCAAATACATTTTTCCCTCACTGTATCTGCCTGAAGCACTTGTAACATGAGTGATCAGATATGACCTTAGGCTCTATGCACACTGGCCTTAAAAAAAAAAAAAAAACTCAAATTTCCTTGGCAGAAAAAAATGCTCATATAGAGTTAAGGAGAGTTTAGCGTTTTTTTGGCCAGAAAGCTCCAATCAGAAAGCAAGCCAAAATGTTTATTTTTTTCCTGCTTCTAAACGAGCTCAAAATACTGTATGCAGTGTCATTGTATTCTGACAGTGGGGAGACTTCTCCTCCATCAGGCTACAGAGATCAGCGCTGCTGTCTATAGCCTGCAGCACTGATCGAGCGGCTTTTTTCCAACAGGGCTATTGAACAGAAGTTGATCTGTAGATTGGTTTCTGTTCAGCCACAGTGGCCATACTGAACCAGCTGATCCATGTATGGCCACCTTAATCTCAGTCACAAGACTGTGATTATTTCTCAGGCAAATCAGTTATGACGTTGTTGTAGACATTTTTATAATGAGTTCAGAAGATTCTGGATGTTTTATTTCAAAAAATTTACTAAATCTGACCATGTTTGCAATAAATATATTGGAAGGCCGGGTACCGGCCTGAAGTTATGGGAGGAGCCCGGAGGGTATTTAAGCAGCCCAAAGGCCGCTGGTCTTTGTCGGTTTCCTGTGCGTGATATCTGATACGTCAGACATCTAGGACCGACTCGTTCGAGACAAGCGCTGTTGGTGCCGGTTCGTGAGCTCCGTTTTCGTCTGTCCGTCTCCTCTTGTTGCAGTCCCGCGTCCGTGGTCGTAAGTCGTGTTGTCCCTTCGTGTCGCACTCGTGTCGCCGAGTCGCAGTTTCGTACAAAGAGTTTGGTTCGGCTGTCGCAGGTAGGGCTTCGGCTCCCATGTTTTACGTTCTCATTCACTGCTTATCATGTCACTAAACTGTGGTCTGCGTAGCTCACGAACCACGCGCTGCTTGTCTCGAAAACTAAACACTTACTCGCACGTTTTTGGTTGTACACGATCGGGAGCCATCTAGCGGCACGCACATTCAGGGCCGCCCGCCACTACTTTCCGACCGATGCCGCATCCGGCACTCAAGGGTTCCCCTTTCGCGGTCGTGCTACGCAGTCTTCGAATCGTTCAAACGTGACTCATGCACGGGTGCCGTTCGCACTCACACGTATCGTTCATGTCCTGCCATCATTCGAATCGGTGGCGCCAGCGAGCGTGCCGAATCGCTATTCACATTCCAAAGCACTGTTGGCATACTAATTGTACAAATCACTTCGACCGTGTCGAAACATTTCACGTGTTAGCATGACAATCATTTCATCATTTCAAACGTGGCCAACGTATCAGGCCATTCGGTCATGCTAAATCATTTCGCATCAGTTAAAACAGGGTGTTCATGCCATCGCTTCCATCCTGGTCCGGTCGCATCCACGCATGCTCCGATCGGGGCGATCCAGATGCACGACTACCCGGCCTCATTTCGATACATGCGCCAAGGGCAGAATCACATCACTGGTTGCGTACGTTCTTGATTCTTGCCCCTGTCATGGTATATCATTTCTGTCACCTTACCACGCCCGGCTTGTATGCAGTCACTTCCCTGCACTGATTCGGGTCGGCGTGCCCCAGGCTGGCCTCATTTCAATACATGCGCCAAGGGCGGAATCGCATCACTGGTTGCGTACATTCCTGATTCTTGCCCCTGTCATGGTATATCATTTCTGTCACCTTACCACGTCCGGCATGAATGCAGTCACTTCCCCGCACTAATTCGTGTCGGCGTGCCCCAGGCCCGGCCTCATTTCAATACATGCGCCAAGGGCGGAATCACATCACTGGTTTGCGTACATTCCTGATTCTTGCCCCTGTCATGGTATCTCATTTCTGTCACCTTACCACGCCCGGCATGAATGTAGTCACTGCTTCGCACTAAATTCGTGTCGGCGTGCCCTAGGCACGGCCTCATTTCAATACATGCGCCAAGGGCGGAATCGCATCACTGGTTTGCGTACATTCCTGATTCTTGCCCCTGTCATGGTATCTCATTTCTGTCACCTTACCACGCCCGGCAGGAATGAAGTCACTTCTTCGCACTAAATTCGTGTCGGCGTGCCCTAGGCACGGCCTCATTTCAATACATGCGCCAAGGGCGGAATCGCATCACTGGTTTGCGTACATTCCTGATTCTTGCCCCTGTCATGGTATCTCATTTCTGTCACCTTACCACGCCCGGCGTGAATAAAGTCACTTCTTCGCACTTAATTCGTGTCGGCGTGCCCTAGGCTCGGCCTCATTTCAATACATGCGCCAGGGGCGGAGTCGCAGAAAAAAAAAAAAAAAAAAAAAAAACTTTGATTCTTGCCCTTGTCATGTTATAGCATTTCTGTGTCACCTTACCACGCCCGGCGTTAATTGGTCACCCGCTTGTACGAATTCGCGCCGGCGTGCCCTAGGCCGGCCGCATTTCTACAAAAAAAAAAAAAAAAAAGGGGGGGGGGAGCTTGGAGTCGGGCCCGGTGGCAGCTGGATGTCACAGTTCGGCCTCAGCGTACCTAGGCAGTCGGCCTAGTTTCATGGTGGCCTCATTCGGTACGGGCTCCAGAGTCCGGCCCACAGTCACCCCCATACGGTACGAACGGGCCGGGCCCTGTCACGAGAAGTTCATTCAGTTAAGGCAACGTGTCAAGTCAGTCGTTCGTGTTGTCATCTGCCATTTGATCCCATAGCGATCTCGGCAGTCGACTCAAGTCACTATCGCCTGTTGTTATCATCTACGTTGGGTTCCGTCGCTCTGGACGGCAGCAGTTTTAGGCTCTTAAATAGGTACCTTTTCTCACACTCTCTCAGGTCAGTCGGATTCAGTAGGTCCACCTGCGCCAACTTGATCAGAGTTCCAGCAGGTAAAAAAAAAAAAAAAAACCCACAGGGGCACGGGGGGCTCCTGCTTTCTTGTGGCAGGTACGTATATCATAGGTGACACGTCCAAACTCATTTCTTGTCACCTTTTAGGCCCAGCCTGCAGACACGTGACCAGTCTACCAAGTAACAGGTCTTGGCAGCCGCCATGTCGTCAGTTGGCAGCGATGACCTCACCACCCCGCTATCTCCGGCGTCAGCCTCCGAGGCTGGCAGTGTCCAGTCTCTTAGGGCGTGGACAATTCCCAGGCTGTCCGCCGAGCTGAGACGCAGAGGGGTACCCTTCTCGTCCACGGCCAGGAAGGCGGAGCTATTCAGGCTTCTCTTCCCACCACCGGCCGCAGCAAGCCCCAGCAGCCAGCAGGCGTCTCTGGAATCGATTTCAGCCGCCGTTGCCCAGCTACACACCCTCGTATCTTCCCTGTCTTCCTCAATCGTGGAGGTCCAGGACAGGGTGTCTCGTCTAGAGGCCAGCCCGGCTGCCACGGTTCCGGACCCCGCGGTGGTCCCAGCCATCAGTGCACCGGCCGCAGGTAGTGAGCTTGCCACGCCTACCGTTCACCCTTCCCACCTGGTGCCACCCAGCGTAAGGAAGGACATTCTAGAGGGCAAAGACGTTAATCTGGCCTCACTCTTGATCTCGGTCCATGACTTGGCCGAGAACAAGGCCTACACCTGGGGGGATGTCTCGGTGGTGTTGAAAGCGAAGGATCCGAGGCTCAACAGGAAGCTCACGGTGCCCGAATTCACGCTCGCTTTCGGCATGTTTAGAGACGTGCTGTGCTCAGCCTCCCCCGGCAGACGGGAAGAGCTGGACCTCTACCTCCATTTGATCGTAGACCTGGGCCACAAATACGGTGGCTCAGCGTTCTACGACTATCATCGGTCCTTCTCGGCCAAAGCCGCAGCCAGATTCGCACAGTTCCATTTGCCAACGGACTGGAGCGTAGTGGACACGGAGTTGTTCTGCCGCCACTTCGCGGGTCTTCGCTCCCCGCTATGTGCTGTCTGTCAGTCAGCGTCCCACACCACGGTCTGGTGTGCCAACATAGCCTCTGTCCATCCGATAGCTAGCACGGCCTCTACCAGCACGAGCCAGGCTCAGCAGGCCCCGGCGCAAGGGCAAAAGCTGGACAAGTTGGGACGTCCGGTGCGGTTGATTGGGGGAGCCGCCATTTGCAACAATTTCAATTACGGCTCCTGCAACTTCAGCCAGTGCCGGCTCTTGCACGTTTGCACCCTATGCCAGAGGGCGCACCCCAGGATTCTATGTGAGGTCAAACAGAAGAACCACGATTAAGCCGGGTCAATGCCCTTTGGCTCGGTGTTTACTTGACCTCACACCCCACTCCGTCACTCGCCAGCTACCTCATCCGGGGTTTCACCGATGGGTTTCATACCGGGCTCATCACCCTGCCCCACTCCACCCACGAATGTCCGAACCTACGCTCAGCAGCAACAGATGTGCCAGCGGTTGACGTCCTTCTGCAGACGGAGTTGGGTCGGGACTTCTTGATAGGCCCGTTCAGTCAGTCCCCCTTTAACATCTGGAGGGTTAGCCCTATCGGGCTTGTACAGGGAATATTTTTTCAAATAAAAACGTCTGGTGTATGATCTGTCAGCGCCTCATTCTTCCGTCGCTCCCAGTCTCAACTCGCTCGTCCCCTCATCAAGTGGAGGGAGCGATATTGTTTCGCGACCAATTTGACCTTCGGGTCTAAGAGTAGCCCTTGGGCAGCCAGGGCAGATCTGGCCATGGGGGAACACTTTCCTGGTAATTGGAACGGTGTGTCCCTGTTCATCCCAGTCGTGTCCACGCAGTCACCTCAGGTGGTGACCGATGCGGCGACATCCACAGGATGCGCCGCCATTTTTGGCCATTTGTGGTTCGCCGCCCCTCGGCCTCCTCAATTACTAGCCACGCCAGGCTTCACTACCACGTCAGCCCTCTTTGGGCTCTTCCCCATCGTAGCAGCCGCTCACCTATGGGGTCACCATTGGTCTGGACAGACTGTGGCTTTCACGACAGACAATCAAGCCACAGCCAAGATCATCAGCAAGGGCAGGCCTAAATCCAGGCCCGTCATGTCCTTCCTCCGCAGACTGGTCCAGCTATCCCTACAGCATCAGTTCAATGTTTTCTGCTCATTCATTCCAGGGAAATTTAACTCAGCGCTTATTCTCATTCTCACCTAGCACTGTCACACAGCACGATACGCCAGTACGTGGCCGGGGTGCCGCTCTACTTGTCGCTTCAAGACCCCGCGAGGCCTTCGGTGTTCTCCTGCCACGCAGTGAGGGCTCTACTACGGGGAGTGCAGAAACACCAGCCGCCAGTCAGCCCGAAGCGGCTGCCTACCACGGGGGAGATCTTCAAGGGAATGTCTGACATCCTGGATAGGTCCCCTTTCGGTCTCCTCCTCAGCCCGTCCTGCAGGCTGCGATACACATGGCGTTTTACGGGTTCTACGGCCAGCGAGTTCACTCGCAGCCACCCAGCCGGTCCAGCCTTGCATAGAAGTAGTCTCTGCCGCCACCAGGATCACTATGTCCTTCACTTGGCGACATCCAAAACTCAGCAGCGAGGTTCCGGAGTAGATGTTCACCGGTACAGGTCTCACAACAACTGGTGCCCAGTTGCCGTGTTAAACCGCTTAACGGCACTGCTATCCGACCGCCCAGGGTCCAGTCCGCTTCTACCCTTTCCGGTATAACCCCTCAACTCATCGCAGTTCGTGGAACATGTCCGGGTCCTTCTCGGCAATCTTCAGTTGGACCCCAGCCAGTACTCCGGGCATTCATTCCGGATTGGGGCGGCCACGACGGCCTCAAGACAGGGGGTTCCGGACCATGTGATCAAGGAACTGGGTCGGCGGAAATCGGCCTGCTTCACTCGCTACATTCCTGACCCTCAGTTAGAGATGGCTCAGGCCTTTGCTCGTCTTAATCAGTGACATTACCTTTAATAAATAATTATCCCCTACCTGAAGGTTTTTGCCCCCTTATTTTGGTGTACCATACGGTAGACCAAGGCACACTTTCAGGTCTATTTCATGTTGGTGAGTTTTGTGTTGTTCCTATATGTCATCTTTACTCATGTCGTCCGTAGGGCTCTAGACCATAAATTGGAAGGCCGGGTACCGGCCTGAAGTTATGGGAGGAGCCCGGAGGGTATTTAAGCAGCCCAAAGGCCGCTGGTCTTTGTCGGTTTCCTGTGCGTGATACCCACCCACCCTCCCCTTTTAAAAGCCTCTTCCAAGTATTCTTACCTCAGACTGAATACTCATTCCACATTATTCCATAACTACTTCTTATCATTCTTTATCTAAGGTATGCCCCCTTATTTTGGTGTACCATACGGTAGACCAAGGCACACTTTCAGGTCTATTTCATGTTGGTGAGTTTTGTGTTGTTCCTATATGTCATCTTTACTCATGTCGTCCGTAGGGCTCTAGACCATAAATATAAGTTATATTGGTTAAATTTGATGGATATGTCTTATTATACTTGACTGTGCAACTATGTGTAAAAAAAATAAAAACAGTAATTTTTAGACCACAGCCTTATAGAACACATTGGAACATCACAAACAGATGCTACAGAGTTAAAGTGTTTGTTTGTTTTTGTTGCACTATGGAACACCTTTCTGTCTTTTCCTTAACCTAACATATGCGTGATGTGTGTATTCATAAGTCCAGCAGGGCTGATAACACTGCTTGGAATATTATTGTAGTAGAGGCAGCATTGTTAGTTCACTACAAGAAGTCGGGAGCTCACTGGATTTTTGCAGGGGATCACGATTCATGTTTCTGTATTTGCAGCGATTTTTAGGGGCATAAAACGTGGAGGAATGTACATGTATTGGAGAGCTGTGCTTGGATATATCTGTTTTTATTTTGTTCAGACATACACCTTTTTTAAAATATCTAATTGGGCAGCACAGTGGTGTAGTGGTTAGCACTCTCACCTAGCAGTAAGAAGAGTTGCTGGTTCAAATCCCAACCACGACACTACCTGCCTGGAGTTTGCATGTTCTACTTGTGCCTGTGTGGGTTTCCTCCGGGTACTCCGGTTTCCTCCCACAATCCAAAGACATGCAGGTAGGTTAATTGGCTTCTGTCCAAAAATTGGCCCTAGTATATGAATAGGGACCTTGGATTGTGGGCTCCTTGAGGGTAGGGACCAATGTGGTCATGCAATGTACAGAGATAGGGACAATTGCAGACACTCACTCAGGTTGAACTGGATGGACTGATGTCTTTATTCAACCTTACTAACTATGAAACTATGAATTGATTATCAGTAGCATGAAGTCAGGAGCTCTAAATGCTCCTTCTGTCCAAGCAGTCTTTTCCTGCTATTGTATTCCAGTTAATGATAAAATTCAAGTGGCTGAGAGAAATGAATGCTCTTAGGAGCTGCTCGAAAATTTGGATCGAGTGTTTCAGATTTTTTTTTTTTTTACAAGCTAAAACTTGGGGTCCATACTTGAAACCCCCCAGAATTTAGCACTCCAAGGTACAGACTGTGAGCCTTTGGCAAGCCGTTTTGGAAATTGTGATCTTTATCAGCTGGAGGGCTGTAATGGAGGGCTGTAATCCAGATGATGTGCCCTAATAAGCTTGGCATGATTGTGCTGCTGGCTCAGATCTTTTTAGAACAGCAGTTCGTCTTCATGGGAACACACACATATTCACTGAAGTTCTTGGGAATCCCACAAAGAAAATCTAACTTCCTAATTATGTGTTGATGACTACTGCGTATACATAGGGTAAAGGTTAGGACATATTGCTCTGGCACAAAAGATGGTAAAGGGTTATGGTTTCTGTCATTCTCATCATTTCAGCTTTATGTTTGTATACTCTTCCTGTTTTGTTTTTTTTGTTTGTTGTTTTTTTTTTGGCCATGTTAATTTTTTTCCTACACTGCGTCCTTGTAAATCCTTATCTTTAGCCTTGTTCCTACCATTCATCATCAAATGCTTTCTCCTCCCTTCTACAGACTTCATCTGGTTTGCACAATCAGATTATCTTGCTTGCCTGGCTCTGATGCCATTTTCCCCTGGAACAGTATGTGGAGTCACAGGCTGGCACGGCTCTTTTCAGAGGCCAGGAGGCTCGGAACAAAGGCTGTCAAAGAACAGAATTATGGATCAGCCAGGTTCTGCAGATCGACAGGGGTAAGAAATCGCTGGCTCAGCACAGCTCCAGCAACACAAGAGTGCTCCTGGGTCCTGCACCAAGATCACTTTCGTAAGTTAACTAAAGCTTATTTACAAAATGTTGGGAGAGGGAGCTGCCTCATTTCTGAGTAAACACGGAACTTTTTGCATCCTGTTAAGTTGCAGTGCCAATTATTCACCTTCATTCAGTAAATATATTTACATATATGATATTTACAGAAGAAATTACACATTAAGTGGAACAAAGGAAAGACTAGAGATGGTGGCTGAATATTCGGCAGCCATTAGACTGTTGAAAGCTCTTTACCACCCCTCCATTGACTTTCACATCCACACATGTTTGATATAATGTGTATGTGAAGTGTTTGTGCATTTCTAGGTTATCACATGGTAGGGGGAACATAATTCTTTATGTGAGAAATTGCTACCCTGTGTGATTTTTCTCCACTGTAGATACCCTTTAGGTCAGGACTTAAAAAGAACTGGGCCTGTTTTGGCCGGTGGATTGGATACGTTAAAGTATAACTTACATTGTAAAGCGCTGCGTAAACTGTTGGCGCTATATAAATCCTGTAAATAATAACTAAAGTTTATTATAAATTTGTCCTGTTTATCCTTATCATTGAGTTAAAAAAAATCCAAATTGTTGGGTTGTCCCCAGAAAAGTAATAGAGGAGAAATCTTCCAATGGGGACACTAGTTCTGGTGACCTGGGGGTCTCCAAGAGATCCCTTTTAATTTGCAGGGATTTCCTCTCACTTCCTGCTTTAGATTTGGGACAGGAAGTGCGGGTAAATCTCCCCAATGAGTCAAAGATGGCAAAATAAACCTTACAAGGGTTACAACCCTCCCTTATTCTATACGAAATTAGAAAAAAAAGAAAGTTTTGTCTATAGTTCTACTTTAATGGTTAAATGTTGCTTATTGTACATGTATTATTGTGACCCTGCGCACAGGTCTCAGTCAAGAAAGACTTACCTGCCAGGAAGATGCCGCTTTGCTTCTTGGCCAGTAAGGTTTCCTGTGAGACAGATGGTCAAACAGGTCAAGCTAGAAGCAGCATATTGTTGTATGTACAAAAACAAAACGGTTGCAATTTGACAAATCCAGGTAAATAAA
The DNA here is from genome assembly GCA_028564925.1 of Lithobates sylvaticus. Taxonomy (NCBI): domain Eukaryota; kingdom Metazoa; phylum Chordata; class Amphibia; order Anura; family Ranidae; genus Lithobates; species Lithobates sylvaticus. Next base: position 182,873,109 of record CM053033.1, on the reverse strand, counting down.
AGCTGGTCTGCTGTCAGATTTTGCCAAGTCTAGTCTCCAAGTCATGTGTATCAGTGGTCCATAAATTGTGCACAATACAGATAAGACGTTTTCTGATCATAAAGGGGTGGCTTTTTTTGTTAAGTATGACCTCTAGCCTCTGCATACAGTGCAGAGTGCATATCATTTGACCCCCCTCTACAATGTGTGAGTATGTCAGCTTTCATCTCCAAGCATAGTAAACACCACTAAGAAGTTTACTAAAAATCGACCCGCTCATTCAATACTGTTGTGCTGGATCCAACCTTTGATTGTTTCATACCCTGTTGGATTGCCCCCGGTGAAATGAAGATTGCACATGTTGTGTAACAAGTCTGACACACAGTCTGTTTGGGTTAGTAGAAAGATGTTTGCCAGCACACCATGGAGCGACACAAATAGCGTCCAAAAGGAGTGGTTTATTGCATGATCACAATATGGGAATAGTGCAACGTTTCGGAGCCGCGCAGGGCCCCTTCGTCAGGCATGTGATCACATCACATGCCTGACGAAGGGGCCCTGCGCGGCTCCGAAACGTTGCACTATTCCCATATTGTGATCATGCAATAAACCACTCCTTTTGGACGCTATTTGTGTCGCTCCATGGTGTGCTGGCAAACATCTTTCTACTGTGATTTGAACCAGTATCCAGCTGGTTGTTGCTACAGCACCCAAAACTGTGAGCATTTCCAGGAACGTGTGCGATTGGAAAATGAAGTACTGTTTGGGTTAGTAAACGCGAATGCATGAAAAAAGTACTACTTGCGAAATATTATGTTGTTTTTCAAAAGAGACTCCACACATCCTGTGTAACTGCTTTCTGAAAAGTCACTTTTACATTGTATTAATGGCAAAAGAACTAAGATCTTCCTTTGTTAGTTCCTTTGTAAAGGTTTATGTTACCCACTGCAGCCAAACCAGTTATTGACTTTTTTTTTCTCCCACACTCCAAAGGAAAAATCTGATTGATCCCTGTGGGAAACACAGTCTAACCTTGCAGATAATTTTGCCTTGCCTGTTTAAAGCGGACCTTCAGTCATTTGTTCAACTTCCCATCTATTAAAGTGCATGTCATAATGTAGAGAATACGATGTCCTTTCATTTGAGCCCAGTCTTGCCACACAGATTTACTCCAGCCATGAGAAATCCTCTTTTATTGTTCAATTAGAAAAATGTTGACAAAGTGCTGAAAACGTTGTCAAAAATGCCCCCTTGCTGTGAGTGACAGGTGATTTACATATCTCATGCACTAGCCTGAGACAGACACAGACCAGAGTGAAAGAAAATTTATTCTCAAGTGAACAGCAAGAAGAATATAGGGGAGATGTATGTAATCAGAGTTGGGCAGAGTAGAACATCCAGTGATCTGATGATTGTTATAGTGCAGTGTGTGTGTCTGAGGTCACCTGATCACATATAACATTCCTTTCAATCACCAGGATTTGTTATGTGGGGGAGGGGTGGATTTCTCACTTTTTATAATTACACAGGATGTGCCTGTCTCAGCACTTTAAGATTTTTCTAACTGAACAATAAAAGGGGATTACTCAGGGCTGGAGTAAATGTGTGTGGCAAGACTGGGCTCAAATGAAAGAAAATCTTATTCTCTACATTATGATATTTACATCCACTTTAAATCCTCTGCCCTTGTTGGATAGTAAAACATTTTTTTTTCTGCCAGTAAATATATAACCCACTTCCTGTTTCTTGTCTGGTAAAAAGCATAGGCTTATGACATCATGCACAGCTCTCTCTCTCTCTCCTCCCCCCCCCTCTCTCTCTCCCCCCCCCCTCTCTCTCTCTCTCTCTCTCTCTCCCCCCTTCTCTCTCTCTCTCTCTCTCCCCCCTTCTCTCTCTCCCCCCCTTCTCTCTCTCTCTCCCCCCTTCTCTCTCCTTCTCTCTCCCTCTCCTTCTCTCTCTATCTGTCTCTCCTTCTCCTCTCTCTCCCTCTCCTTCACTCTCTCTCTCTCTCTCTCTCTCTCTCTCTCTCTTTCCTTCCATCTCTCCTTCTCTCTCTCCCCCCTTCTCTCTCTCTCTCTCTCCCCCCTTCTCTCTCTCTCTCTCTCCCCCCTTCTCTCTCTCTCTCCCCCCTTCTCTCTCTCTCTCTCCCCCCCTTCTCTCTCCTTCTCTCTCCCTCTCCTTCTCTCTCTATCTCTATCTATCTCTCCTTCTCTCTCTCCCTCTCCTTCTCTCTCTCTCCCCCCCCTTCTCTCTCTCTCTCTCCCCCTTCTCTCTCTCTCTCTCCCCCTTCTCTCTCTCTCTCTCCCCCTTCTCTCTCTCTCTCCCCCCCCCCTTCTCTCTCCTTCTCTCTCTCCCCCTCCTTCTCTCTCCTTCTCTCTCTCTCCTCTCCTTCTCTCTCTATCTCTATCTATCTCTCTTCTTCTCTCTCTCTCTCCTCTCCTTCACTCTCTCCCCCTCTCTCTCTCTCTCTCTCTCTTTCCTTCCATCTCTCCTTCTCTCTCCCCCCCTTCTTCTCTCTCTCTCTCTCTCTCTCTCTCTCCCCCTTCTCTCTCTCTCTCTCTCTCCCCCCCTTCTCTCTCTCTTCCCCCCTTCTCTCTCTCTCTCCCCCCCTTCTCTCTCCCTCTCCTTCTCTCTCTATCTCTATCTATCTCTACTTCTCCTCTCTCTCCCTCTCCTTCTCTCTCTCTCTCTCTCTTTCCTTCCATCTCTCCTTCTCTCTCTCTCTCCTCTCTCTCTCTCTCTCTCTCAGAGAGAAGAGAGATTGCCAAGAAGGGAGGGGGAATGAGTCATAAGAGGCCCAATCAGAGCTGCAGAGCTGGAGATGCGTGTCTGTGTTAATCCAGGAAGTGAACAGGCAGCAGCTTCAGCTGCCCACAGTTAAAATGATTGCAGCCAAACTCGGTGAAGGGAGATTTCTGCAGCATATTTGGGAAATACAGAATCATAATATATATAAAATAATATGCAAAGTAGTTGGAGGGAAGCTGCAGAATGGCAAAGATGTTTTTATTACAAATTATGTGAGCAGACTGCAGTTCCTCTTTAAATTCACTGGTTAACTATTCTACTCTCTGTCTGTTTTAAATAGAACTTCATTACTCTGGAATATGTATGCGTTTTGACTACGTGTGGCTGCGAGATCACTGCCGCTCGGCTTCTTGTTACAACACCAAGACCAACCAGCGCAGTTTGGACACAGCCAGCGTAGAACTGGACATCAGACCTGCACAGGTCCGAGTAGATGAAACCGCCCTATATCTAACATGTAAGTTTGGGAATACACATCCCCGGTATAAGAGCCTCATTGATTGTATGTTGGGAAAGATACAGGAGAAGTTGTCTATTGCAAACATTCAGGTAGTCTTGTTTATTCAGCAACCCTCGCTTAAAAAATTATAGTGGAAATATAGATATAAGGGTATTTCCTCTCTTTACTTTGATTTTGGAACTTGACGATGACATATTAAATTATCTATATTACTTACACTGAATAGGAAATTCATTTGCTACGGGTACCGTTTCCATAAATCAACCTATAGCAGTTTGGAGGTTAGGCTTTTATCGCCTTTAGTTGGCCATAGACAGATGGATCTGTGATTGAACTCATAAGCAAGAGATCTTTTTCTAGTATACTTTACCAAAACAAGAGTTTTGCTATTTTTTGTGACCAAAAGTCAGTGAAAACATCTTTCTCTTTAGTTCATCGACGGACACAGAGCTCCAATAATCCTGACTATAGGGTTATATCGCCTTTTGCAAGAGTAGGACTAGGCAGAACAAAAAAACTTGGCTACGCCCATGGGCTGTCCTCAACTGGTATATAACCCCTTCTCTGCTATAGGTATTCACTTTGTTTCTGTCTAGTCAGGAGTAAAGACCTAGGCTCCCTGCTGGGAAAAAATTGGGTAGTGGCGCTGTTAAATAGTATGAGATTTAAAACATTAGTCCATCAATAAGTCCTTGAAGTGGATACTCGGTATAGGTGGAGGGGGGAGAGATGAAGAGGGGAGACCTGTATATATTACTTTAGCAGTCCAAAACAACCTTGGCAGCCTTTCGAGGAGGGAGTTGAAAGTAGACTCCAGATATGCAAATGAGAAGAGACACAGGCGCCTCTGGCGTGGCTGTTCAGAACGCCGCTCTGCAGTGAACTCCACGCCAATGTGGATGGACTCGTGCCTTACTTCCTTAACGTCCATGTAAGTAGATAATGCACCTGTATCTCATTAAAATGTTTACAGTTCTAACCTAGAGGCACTTGTGTTTTTCTTCTTAGCACATCTTGGGCCTTCTGTCAAGCGTCCATATCTCAGCTTTGCAAGGTGACCATTTGGTTGTCGGTGCATACTTTCACCAAATTCTACAAGTAGACATTTTGGCATCTGCGGATACTTCTTTTGGCCACAAGGTTTCGCAGGCTGTTTAAGAGGTTCTGTTTTCTTTTGAGGGGTGTTTTTTCCTAAAAATTTTATTTCAGATGGGGCTACTGTGTCCTGGTTGAGCTCCTGTGACCCGTTTAGGGCTCTTGTGTGTAGCCTTGGGTTATTTTTCCCACCCCTCATTTTACTTTTGCTTTTGGACGTCCCAATAGTCAGGAATAATGGATTGCTGTGTCCATCAATGAACTAAAGAGAAAAAAGCATTTTTGTACCGTAAAATCCATTTCTTTGAGTTTGACGGACACAGCACCCACCCCTCTAAGAAGTTTTTGATCCCCCTAATACTGCTCGCTACTAAACTGAATGCCTATAGCAGAAAGGGGGTTATATACCTGCTAAGGACAGCCCATGGTACGTAGCCAAGTTTTTTTTTGTTCTGCCTAGTCCTACTCCTGCAGAAGGCGATATAGCCCTAGTCAGGATTAATGGAGCGCTGTGTCCGTCGATGAACTCAGAGAAATGGATTTTACTGTGAGTACAAAAATCCTATTTTCTGTATGTTTATTGCTGCATACTTTTTCCTGAGTTTTAATCATTCTTTGTTTTATACATTACACAGTGCTTGAGAAATTAATGTAATTTATCACTTTATAGTTATATTGGTTTTAATAACTTTCATGTAATATAGATCTTATCAGAAATTAATATATATTTGTAATGAAGATGGTATATTAGGGAAGGTTGTTTTTGAAACATACAGCTGTCTTCCCTTCTAGCGTCTAGAAGAAAATTAGAAGCCAGAAATTTTAAGTTTCCTTTGGCCTAAAGTCTCAACTAACATGATAACATACAGGTTATTGAATGCTATCAATAGTTTTTTCAAAGTGTTTTTTCTTGTTTAATGGATAAGCACAGCTTTGTCACTAAATTAAAAATAACATTGCCTTTCTCCTTCTCCTTTGTGTTGATTTAAAGTGGTACTAAACGCACGCTGTTTAATTTACATTCTCCCTTCTGTATATGAATGATGAGAATACAGATTTCCCCTCAGGGTGGGACTTTAAAGGCACAGATTGTGAAACGGTGGTTAAAAGTTATAAAGTTTAATAGTATAAAAATATATAAATCGCATATGAAAAATCTTGTATAAAAACATTAAATACTGGGTCACCACATAATAGTAGATAACATCAATTCATATAAAATAACTGATGTGTACAATAGGTACTGGTTGCATATGCAATTCCTACGCATTTCGGAGTGACTTTTACTCCTTCTTCAGGGATAGTCCGATATGCAGTTTAGTAAAGCTTATAGTATGCCTGTGAAAACAGTAATTGGTGACCAAGAATAGCAAAAATGTCCAAATGGCACCCAGAAATAGAAGGTAGTAGAACCCAAAAGTAAGGACAGCCAGAGAAGGTCTGATCAGCGCAGGTCAGGCAGCAAAGCCACACATACCAGGACCCAGTGGCACTCCTTAAACTTGCTGTATTTTGCACTGTATGATTGATAAAGAAAGCAGGGGAAAGATGGATGTTGTCTTTCAAAAATGTTTCTATCCTTCTTCCCCTAAGGGGTGTTTTGAGGACCCTGAAGTCTTTCAATTTCCAGTATAGTTGCTAGAAGGCATAGGAGAGTACTGAAAATCAAAACCTAGCCCTGCAAAACTGCCAGTACCTATTGTACACATCAGTTATTTTATATGAATTGATGTTATCTACTATTATGTGTTGACCCAGCATTTTAATGTTTTTATACAAGATTTTTCATATGTGATTTAAATATTTTGATACTATTAAACTTTATAACTTTTAACCACTGTTTCACAATCTGTGCCTTTAAAGTCCCACCCTGAGGGGAAATCTGTATTCTCATTGAATAGAGGGATGTTGCCCTTTTTCTTAGCAGATACAACCACCTCCAAATTTTTGATGTATATAAATGATTCCTTCTCACTCTTTCTGCAGAGAAACAGTGGCAGGAGGAGATTCTAGTCCTGTGGTAACATGTTCAGAATAAAAAAAAAACAGCATTTGGGATACAGAGTAAAAATACATTATATCAATAAACTGTTTTAAATTGTCATAAATATATACTGTAATTGAAATATAATCTTTATTCCGCTATCTTGGTTTGGTAGAATCACGGCGGTCCGTATGACATACAGTGGTGTGAAAAAGTGTTTGCCCCCTTCCTCATTTCCTGTTCCTTTGCATGTTTGTCACACTTAAGTGTTTCGGAACATCAAACCAATTTAAACAATAGTCAAGGACAACACAAGTAAACACAAAATGCAATTTGTAAATTAAGGTGTTTATTATTAAAGGTGAAAAAAAATCCAAACCATCATGGCCCTGTGTGAAAAAGTGATTGCCCCCTAAACCTAATAACTGGTTGGGCCACCCTTAGCAGCAACAACTGCAACCAAGCGTTTGCGATAACGTGCAATGAGGCTTTTACAGCGTCCTGGAGGAATTTTGGCCCACTCATCTTTGCAGAATTGTCCTAATTCAGTTACATTAGAGGGTTTTCGAGCATGAACGGCCTTTTTAAGGTCATACCACAACATCTCAATAGGATTCAGGTCAGGACTTTGGCTAGGCCACTCCAAAGTCTTCATTTTGTTTTTCTTCAGCCATTCGGTGGTGGACTTGCTGGTGTGTTTAGGATCATTGTCCTGCTGCAGAACCCACGTTCGTTTCAGCTTGAGTACACGAACAGATGGTCGGACATTCTCCTTCAGGATCTCTTGGTAGACAGCAGAATTCATAGTTCCTTTTATCACGGCAAGTCTTCCAGGTCCTGAAGCAGCAAAACAGCCCCAGACCATCACACTACCACCACCATATTTTACTGTTGGTATAATGTTCTTTTTCTGAAATGCAGTGTTCCTTCTACGCCAGATATACTTGGACACACACCTTCCAAAGAGTTCCACTTTTGTCTCATCGGTCCACAGAATGTTGTCCCAAAAGTCTTGGGGATCATCAAGATGTGTTGTGGAGAAATTGAGACGAGCTTTGATGTTCTTTTTGCTCAGCAGTGGTTTTCTCCTTGGAACTCTGCCATGCAGGCCATTTTTTCCCAGTCTTTTCCTGATGGTGGAGGCATGAACGCTGACCTTAACTGAGGCAAGTGAGGCCTGCAGTTCCTTGGACGTTGTTGTGGGGTCTTTTGTGACCTCTTGGATGAGTCGTCGCTGCGCTCTTGGGGTAATTTTGGGCGGCCGGCCACTCCTGGGAAGGTTCACCACTGTTCCATGTCTTCGCCATTTGTGGATAATGGCTCTCACTGTGGTTCGCTGGATTCCCAAAGCTTTGGAAATGGCTTTATAACCCTTTCCAGACTGATAGATCTCAATTACTTTCTTTCTCAATTGTTCCTGAATTTCTTTGGGTCTCGGCATGATGTGTAGCTTTTAAGGATCTTCTGGTGGACCTTACTGTGTCAAGCAGCTCCTATTTAAGTGATGCCTTGATTGTGAACAGGTGTGGCAATAATCAGGCCTGGGTGTGGCTAGAGAAATTGAACTCAGGTGTGGACAACCACAGTTATAGTATGTTTTAACAAGGGGGGCAATCACTTTTTCACACAGGGCCATGATGGTTTGGATTTTTTTTCACCTTTAATAATAAACACCTTCATTTACAAATTGCATTTTGTGTTTACTTGTGTTGTCCTTGACTATTGTTTAAATTGGTTTGATGTTCCGAAACACTTAAGTGTGACAAACATGCAAAGGAACAGGAAATGAGGAAGGGGGCAAACACTTTTTCACACCACTGTACATTCCAAAACTGCTTTTTTTTCTGGGTCTTACCGGTCCCTTCCCATATTTTGCGCATACATCAACACAGGATTCTGAAGTTTGTCTAGGGTTCTTCTAGACCCAGAATTAATAAACAAGTTCTATACACCCAAAAGATCAATGGAGGTCTCTCAGTCCCCAATTTATAAGCATATTACATAGCAGCGAATATAGCTCCATTATCTCACCTCCACAAGAAATCTCAAATGCCATTATGGGCCACCATAGACTTAGTGGATTCTTTCCGGATCCCAGTCACCTCCTTGCCCTGGCTCCTTCATTTACAGCCCTGATACGATTGGACCATGCCTGGCACACTCCCTTTGTGGGACTCCAAAAAATATTCAGCGGGCTTAATATCTCCTCATCTTCCCTTACTTCGCCTCCTCCCATGTCCGCTATTGCTGCCTGGGTGTGATAATCCGCAACAGTTCTCCTGGTGGGCCGATAACTGCTTTGTTGACATCCACTCTTTGTTCATCCCAACTAGGATAATTGTGTTTGCTGCCCTGTGCTCTTCACACGATATTCCCCTTTGAGAATATTATAGCTACATACAGCTACGGCACTTCAACAGCTCATAAAGTCTCGGCCTACTCTGCACACCTTGACCCTCTTTTAAAGCCTCTGTAGATCATGTCCTCAATCTCCTGGCTTAATTTCAATAATCTACTTGGCAATAATTTCCTCAAAAAAGCCACCCCTAAGAGCCCTTTCACATATTTTTATCGGTACTATTCGCCCTCAGTGTGAAAGGGGTCTAATTCCTTACCATCTTCAGTGGGAGATGGAGCTGGGGAGGCAGCTGGACCCAGAGGACTGGCAAGTCATGACTTTAGAATTGTCCAAATGCTCCAAAAATGTTCTCATTTTAGAAAATGCTTGTTATTACACCGCAGCTCAGCTGGCACATTTTATCCCAACCTATTCTCCCCTTTGTTTCCGTGAATGTTTTCAAGAAGGTAGTATTGGCGCACATTTGGTGGACATGTCTGAAGGTATGCAGATTATGGATCGGAGTCTACGCCCTTCTTCGCAATTTATTTCATACCAACCTAAAGAGAAATCCTTACAAGGCTCTTCTCTGTAAACCAATTGCGGAATTACTTTGTCCGGAGCACCAGTTTGCGTTGCATCTCTTTACTGCAAATAAACTAACTATTGCGAGGGCATGGAAGACACCGGTACTTAGCTTTGAGGCGGTTAAAAATCACAGTGAAGGTGAAAAAACAAAGGTGCGGTTTATTTACACTATTTACAATGGTCCAAAAACAGCAAAACCAAAAGAAACATGAAAAAAAATCCTTGCCAACTTAACCACTTACAACACACAGGTTCCCAGGCTATCAGCTAGATGCAGCCCTGTGCTGTCCCCAGCACCTATCTCCCTGTTAAAGAGGCTTGCCACACAGGCATTGTCTCAACGCACAGACAGGTATCACGCTCCCCAGTCTAAACATGCACAAAACTGGTTCCAGGATAAACTCCCTTTGCATGCTGGGAGTTTTTGTAAAGGCCTTAATGAGCCAACTTAATTCTGCTGGGCTCATTACTTCTACCACTGCAGGACTCTCAGCACTTCCCTCTAGTGGTACAAATCGGCATTGAGCCTGAATCTGGGACACACATATTTGCCATCCTGGATGCAACCAGGCGATTTTACCTGCCTGCTGTCACACTACTTACTTTATTTCTGATTTCTTGCAGTGTACCATTGTATGTTATTTGAGATGTAACCATCACTGTGATGTGCTCTTATGTTGGAATGAATAATAATAAAACCTTTTGTAAAAGAAAATCTTTATTATTTTTTGGCAGTAACATGGTGTGGTCAGATTTCTGCCAGTCACAGGCTGTGTCACACCCCCCCAGTCTGTGTCTTAGAAAAAAAGGGAGGTGAAGTCTCCATCAACCAAGATGCAATATCTGACCCCTTTATTGTAAGTGTGACTTTATAGTCACATGGGCTGCTCAGATGTGAAAAGGGAGGGGATTCTCAGGATAGAAATACAATGAAAACTAAAAGTGCACTAGCTGCCAATACTGCTCTGCATAATCCCCAACAGCAGTGGGGACATAGACAGAAGGGGGAGATAGAGAACAGCAGGACCACCCAGGTTTTTGCAGAATAGAAAAAACGAATCCTGTAGTGAGTATGAACAGCATATACTACACCATTTATTGTTAGTTTTGAATGATGTGGGTTTAATAACACTTTAATGCCAAATTGATTCAATGTAAAGATTATTCAATAATGATACTTATATGGCACATGCCTTAAGTGCAGTTTAAAGGGGTTGTAAACCCTTGTGTATGTTGTGTTTTTTTAATTTTTTTACATAAAAATAACAAAAATGCCTATACTTACCTGCTCTGTGCAATAGTTTTGCACAGAGCAGCCCTGATCCTCTTTTGGGGTGCCCTGCTGGAACTCCTGGCCCCTCCTGTTTATCGGGTGCCCCCCGCGGAAAGCCATTTTCCATGGGTGCACCCTTACAGGCCTGCTCCCGAGTCCCGTTGCTGCATCCATTGACAGACAGAGGGAGTCAGCCCCACCCCCACTCCCGTGTCACTGGATTTGATTGACAGCAGCAGGAGCCAATGGCTATCACTCTGTCAAATGAGAAGAGAGACAGCGGCTGGGGCCGCTGTGCTCGTGCACATCTCTGGATCGGATAGGGCTCAGGTAAGAAAAAGTGGGGGTCTGGGGGGGCAGCTGCAGCACAGAAGGTTTTTCTCTTTAATGCGTAGAAAAACCTTGAGGCTTTACAACCACTTTATGAAAATGTGTCCACAAACAGAAACATAGAGCATAGAAGCTGCAGAATGCACAAAGCCCTGGCTTCCTGCATCTGGGAACATTCCATGTGACTTCAGCCATAGACTTCATCTATGAGCTAACCTTTAGAATCACGCACATCCTAAGATTCTAATATAACCTTTTTGGTATAACTTTTCAAAAATGGAGCCCAGATATTCCTTAGGTTTGGAAGATGCCTTAAAGTAAACAAATGAATGGCTTAACTAGATGGGTCTTTTCTAAGCTGTCAAACATAAGGATGCAAAGGGAAAACCACCAAATTGTAGGCTTGTGTAAAATAAAGTAGCTTTGATAAGTGCCTCCCTTAGCGGAACTCCACAACATGTTCTGTAGTTCAAGATTTGGGAGTATTAATTTCACTGCTTGAGATTAAACTGTAGAGTGGTGGATGATCTTTAAATATTTTCAGCTGCGTCATGCGGTACGTGCTCAGTTCTCTACTCCACCAATTCTTAAAATGGATCCTATAGAGGAACTACTGGCTCAAGACTCCCTATCCAAACCTTTCTGCTCTATATTTTGACTTACTTAGTGTTGACTCTGCCAAAATGGATCGCCTATGGGATAGATGGAAGGCTGACGTCCCGACCTTGACAGGGAGGACTGGGGGATAGGGCCAAACTGTTGATCTCTTCCCAGGATAGGCTAATCCAAATTAAATTCTTACACAGGGTTTATTATACACCCCAGAGACTGCGTAGTATATACCCTCAAAGGTCCCAGAGCTGTATTCGCTGTGGGGGATATATTGGTACTTATATGCATATGTTTTGGAGCTGTCCAGGAGTGACCTGTTTTTGGGGAGAGGTGGTTGAGCTTATAAATCTCCGCCTTCAGCTGGCCCTTCCGGTTACTCCCGAGTTGCTGTTACTAGTTGTCCACGACGATGATCAAAGGCCTAGATCAGGGATCCTCAAACTACGGCCCTCCAGCTGTTGCAGAACTACACATCCCATGAGGCACTGTAAAACTCTGAAATTCACAGACATGACTAGGCATGATGGGAATTGTACTTCCTGAACAACTGGAGGGCCGTAGTTTGAAGACCCTTGGCCTAGATACACTAAATTGCTAAATTTTTACTTGCTGTATTATGCTAAGAGAGAGATTATCCTTAAGTGGAATTCCCGTTCCACTCCCTCTGTAGCCTTGTGGGAAAAGTCAATAAATACTGCACTTCCTATGTACACAATGACATATCTCAGCAGGAACTGCCCTAAGAAATATGATCAAGTGTGGTAGCCGTGGACTTCATAGGAGGGGGTGCTTCCTCGTTGCTTTTGCCTGTTCGAGCCTGCAGCTGCTGCACGCTTTCAGGACTCTTCTTCTCGCCTTATTGGGCTCTGCTGTTAAAATATTTGTAATTTACTTGATTTGGATATAAGAACTAAGCTTCTCCAGTACTGTGTCTATATATCGTGTGACTTTGCTATTTTACATGTGTTTTTTCTTTATTCTTGTACCATGCCAAGTTTCAATAAAGGAACATTCTGTTTTTTAAAAAAAAACGCACAGGACAGCTCTGAATTTGTAACATGACCAATGGGTGTTTGTGGACCTATTGAACAGATACTTCAAAATACTTTTGGTAAAAGTAACAGAACAAAAGGTAGATAAGGGAAGATCATTGTTAAGGTTTTATATATTGTTTTTTTTTTTCAATTCTTTATTTAAGGGTTCACATGAGGACTCAATAAAACACTGGATTAAACAGAAAGGGTACAATAGGTATATGAATATGCAAAGAATAGCACCTGTTGCAGTTTGTATTATGGAATATGAAATAACATGTATCACAGCTTCTTCTCTTTGAAGTGGTAAGACCTCAAGGATGAGTATCGAGTCTGATGGGCACAATTTTTTGTAGACCTTAGGGGTCAAAATGTGTGTGTGTGTGTGTGTGTTGTGGTTTGGGGTGGGGGGGGAGTTTAAATAAGGGTAGTTATTATTAGGGCAGGAGGAGAGGGGAAGAAAATGGGGGGGGGAGTGAAGGACAAGAGGAAATTGGGGGGAGAGACAGAGATTGTCCAGAGTAATGCCCACGGTCGGATATTCCGATGGCAAAAAGTCAGATCAGATTATGTTGTCGGAAAATCCGATCGCGTGTGGGCTCTAGCGGGCTTTTTCAATCTCAAATTTTCCGACAACAAAATCCGATCTGACTTTTTCCGATCGTGTGTAGAGATTTCCGATGGACAAAGTGCCATGCATGCTCAGATCAAATTACAATACCAAAGCTATTGGCTACTAGCATCTACGTAGTTCCGTCGTACGCAACGAACGTCACCACGTTCGGAACGATCGGATTTTCCGACAACTTTGTCCGACCGTGTGTATGCAACACCAGTTTCTGACAAAATCCGTCGGAAAAAATCGGACGGATTTTGTGGTCGGAATTTCCAACCATGTGTACGGGGGCTAAGGGTCACCAGGAGTGGACATGGTGACAGATAGGCCTATTTAGAATTGTAAGAATTCAGGGGACGGTCAGAACTGTTCCCAGTGGAACCATCTAGTCATATGCGCTTCAGGTTTGTCTTTAAATATTGACGTATGTGTTGCATTTGTTCTATATCATTCACCCTGACAAACCACTGTGTACTGTAGGGGGAGTCTGTTTCAACATGCTCGGAATGCAGACTCTTGCAGCGTTTTAAAAGGTGAATAAGTAATTCCGTCCTTTTGATTATTGGTAAAATAATGGTTTGTTTCTACATTTGATAGGGCCAGATGGGCACATGACCAGATATGGATTAGAATGGTTATCGCAGAATAGCTATGAAGGACAAAAACAGCAACTTGTTCAGCCTCGAATCTTATGGAGTGCAAACACTTACAAGGAAGCAAATGTGCCATCTATCAGCTACTCCGATTTCCTGGAAACAAATGAAGGACTTAAAGAATTTCTGAAGAACTTTTTACTGTATGGCATTGCCTTTGTCGATGATGTTCCAGCTACCCGGGAGGATACAGAGATGGCTGCACGGAGAATTAGTCATATCCGGTAACCAGAACAAAGCTAGGGTGCCTGTAAAATCCCATCCATAGCATTTTTCATCTCTCTCTCTTGGCATTTGGGATCTGTCTGACATACTTCTATAGAACAAAGCTTGCATATATATTTCTGAGATGTGGGTATTCCTGTAAGCATCATCTTCTAGACACATTCTATCCAAATGACATTTATGTGATCATGAGCTTAGCACCGAAGCTATTCCAATAAAACCTTGCTATTATACTGAATAAAAAGTATATTATTTGGGGGAAAGTATAGGAGGCCTTAGAAGGGCAGATTTCTGACTGAGATGGATGGGCAGTGAGATATTCTAACATTTGTAGAATACCTGTAGATCTTCATCACAGTTTAAATGCATATACAGTGTCCAAAGTAAAAATAACGATTAAGGAAAAGGAATGATTAAAGTTTGACCACAAATATTTTCAAACCTGATGCTTGCTCTCTCTGCTGATACCCAACTAAGACCCCTTTCACACTTGTACGACCTGAAAGTCGTGTGACTTTGACACAACTTGAAGCAATGCCTGTGTAATCTTGAGATCTATGGACCTCAAGTCACATCAAAGTCGAACCAAAGTAGTGCAGGGACTATTTTGAAGTTTCACAGATATGAATGGTACTCATTGGAAATCATGGAGTATGACTTGTCATGTGACTTTGCAGTCCCAAGTCGCACAAGTGTGAAAGGGGCCTAATTCTGATTCTTGCAAGCAGTACCTAAATATATTGCATCACTTGATTGATTCAAGCCACTATTACATCTTCTTTTAAATTCAAAGCAAAATAAGGTTTTCCCTAACGGAATAGACAAGGCTGAATTCTGTTATAATGAAGGGCTAACCATACACATTGAAAGATAAAGCTATCCAATCCATATACCATTTGAAGCATTTAAAGTGTGTCTATGGTCAAATATAAACTTATATTTTACTCTGCAAATTGTATTTTAATTATTTTGAGCCTACGCTTGTTAAAAGAGAAGTATGGACTTGTAAAAAAAAAAAAAATGTAAACTCGCCTAGATGGATGCAGCATCAATCCAATGGTGCATCTGTCCCCCGCTGGCTCTAATAAGACTGAGCCTGGGTTCACACTGATGCAAATTTGCAGCGGGTTTGATGCATTTAGGAACACACAGATTCGCAGGTCATGTAAAAAGCATGACTTTGGTTCATATCTATGCGTTGCAAATTTGGTGCAAGGATTTTATCTTCATTGCCGTCAACTTGCAGCACACAGTTCACATCTCTGCAAATTGTACACTGTCAGCCTCTTGAAATTCACTGTAAATTCACGGTAAATTCGCACCTGTCCACCTCAAAACGCAAGGCAAAATCGCACCTCACACAGGACAAAAAAATGGATCAAATTCGCAGTACATCGCATCGCAGTAGTGTGAATCTAGGCTGAGACTTCTTACAAGTAAGCGGTGTCTTGAACACAAGTCTTTGCTTTATATCTGGCACTGCTTTCTTAGTCACATGCTAAGATTTGTTTCAGCCTTCCAGAACACTGATTGGATAGCGAAGAGGCAGCAACATGCTAAGGCATCAACTCGGCTCACTCTAGTTCTCTGTTGCCATTTCCTCTCCCAATCTGAGTTATACTATACAAAAAAAGTAGCTTAAAGGCTGATATCAGGACAAATTGAGATACTTATGATAGTTTTATCTAAAATTAGATTTTTATTATTTTTAAAGAAAGACCAAACTGAATGGAATTTCTTTGTTAGATCCTCCTGGAGTTCAGCTATAAATTGGCTTGTACCTGCACCTATCAGCATGACTTTGGGTGGCACATGGGTGAATTCCAGCCTTGTTGATGGTACAAATGTCTTTCTTTTTATTTAGGGAAACAATCTATGGTAAAATGTGGGACCTCACATCTGACTTCTCCCGGGGAGACACAGCCTACACAAAATTGGCCCTTGATCGGCACACAGATACCACCTACTTCCAGGAACCTTGTGGGTGAGCATACACAAAACAAGCTAACTGCTTAATAATGCTTCCAGTCATCATGCAAATATTCTGTTCTGCACATCCAGTTGTCCTCTGAAATCTAATGGTTGCAAAACATATAAAGCCCCATACACACGGTCGGATTTTCCGATGGATTCTGTCCTATCGGACAATGTTGTCGGAAATTCCGACCGTGTGTAGGCACCATCGGACATTTTCCATCGGATTGTCCGACGGACAAAGTTGTATCTCCTGCTCTAAAGATTTTCCGACTACAAAGTCCGATCACACCAATTTCCGATCGTGTGTAGCGAATTCCGACGGACAAAGTGCCACGCATGCTCAGATCACATTACAAGACCAAAGCTATTGGCTACTAGCCTCTACGTAGTCCCGTCGTAGGCAACAAACGTCACCACGTTCAGAATGATCGGATTTTCCGACAACAAAGTCCGACCGTGTGTATGCAACACCAGTGTCGGACTAAATCCGTCGGACCAAATCCGATGGATTTGGTGGTCGGATTTTCCGACCGTGTGTATGGGGCTTTAGAGTCATTAGGTGGAGGTGCAGATAATATTCAAAGAAATTACTTGTAATGGGGAACATTAAAGGATAAGTTCACCTTTTGGAACATGTAACATGTTACATGTTCCAAAAGGTGAACTTATCAACATGTTACATGTTCCACCCATTTTTAGGGTGGAATGTATAACAAGTTCCAGCATCTGCTGCCTCTCTTCCCCCTGATCCCCGCAACCCGCCCACACGGCCACTTCATTTATTCGCAGTTTCTGTGAATTAATGCCTACAAGTACCATCAGCCATTAGGGCTGATGGCTTGTAGTTCTCAATGAGCTGCGAGGCCACTGGTGAGCGCTCTCGTAGTCCATTGATCTTCCTGCTCTTTGGGTAAGTGCCTGCTTGTACCAGGTATGAGCAGACAACTATGCTGAGAGTCTGCAGGAGCATGGCATTGCACCTACACCCTTAACAAATTTACATATACAATAGTCAAATATGAAATTACAAGAAATGAAAAATGTAAAGACCATAGCAAAAAGTTTTACAAAAAAAATGTACTGACTGAATATACACCATGGATTCCATGAACAGATACCCTTTAAAACATCTTTATTAACTATATTACCAGTGTTTAACTGATTTGTTGTGTGTCTGTTAATTGCAGCATGCAGCTTTTCCACTGTCTGCGGCATGAAGGCACAGGAGGGCGCACCCTGTTGGTAGATGGCTTTCACGCTGCTGAACAAGTTCGTCAGCATCACCTTAAAGACTTTGACCTCCTCAGTACTGTGCCGCTGAAACATGAATACATTGAAAATGTTGGCTTGAGTCACAACCACATGATTGGGATTGGACCAGTACTGAATGTTTATCCGTGGAATAAAGAGATGTATATGATTAGGTGAGTAGAAAACAAGGAGAATTACAGATCAAACACTTTGTGTACATGCTGAGCTCTACTCTGCTGTGTGGAAACCATCAAGAATAGACTCCCTGCAGAGGTGGTTCTGGCCAGCACAGTAGATTGCTTTAAGAAAGGCCTGGATACTTTCCTAAATGTACATAATATAACTGGGTACCAACATTTATAGGTAAAGTTGATCCGGGGAAAATCCGATTGCCTCTCGGGGGATCAGGAAGGAATTTTTTCCCCTGCTTTAGCAAATTGGAGCATGCGTGCTGTTTTTTTTTTTTTTTGCCTTCCTCTAGATCAACTGTGGGTATAGAAGGGGGTATATGGGATTGTATGATATTATTTTTTTATTTTTTATTTGTGGTTGAACTGGATGGACTTGTGTCTTTTTTCAGCTTAACTAACTATGTAACCTCGTTCATCATCTTGCCTAAAGATTTACTTAAAATGGAACTAAACCCTCCTATCTCTTACAGCCACCCCCACCTGTTTTTATGATCATGCTTTCGTTATACTGCTTTGCTACAAAAAGAGGCATACTGTTAGTAAAAGGGGTAATACCCGGGACCGGCCTACATTTTTTTTTTTTTTTTTTAACCAGTGTCTAGTCCCCCTGTAGATGGCGGTATAACCAAAGGTTTAAAACTTCCTGTGGCCAAAATCCAATTTTTTTATGCATAAAATATTGCACACATATAATGCGCACGCCTCTGTCTAGATAGCAGATGGAGCTCTAGTCTCCTTTTCACATGTTAGAAGTTTGGGAATAGAAAAAAAAAAGCATACAAACATAGATGACTGCAGCTCCAATCCCTAGTTAACAGTTGTTACATTGTTTCTATGCCACCACCGATATTAGGTATATATATTGAGATGTATCCTTCCCCCGTCTTGTCTCTAAATGTTTATGTCTATACATTGTGTGTTTTGCGTTAATTGTTCTGTCATGTTTTCTGGATTACATGTTGCCTTTTCCCAGGCCTAATGTTAAAATACCATTGAATAACAACATTTATCTAAGTATGAATTAGAGTCAGGACCTGTTACTAAGCTTGATCAATTAGCCTTGCTAAATTTCAGTAAAGGCTGCTGAAGCCGATAAACTGCACCAATCAAGATAGTACCCTTTTAATCACTAAATGATTCAGCTTTTGCTGACAATTACTTCTAATTGAATAGCAAATAAAAAGGGACATCTGACGGCGCTTCTATGAACTTCCGGGAAGAAGCTACGCTACTACGCAATTAGCAAAACGCGTTGACGTCACAGCACCACGTGACCGGCAGCCTTTGCACACTATCACATAGTGCAGAACTTTTGAATGGAATAAGAGCGGAGCTACGAACGGCGTCCGAGGCCTCCCAAAAACGGCACCTGCAACAACCCTAAGCGGATGATACCAACTCACCAACATTGAGTGATACATAAGCCAGCAGATCCGTCATCCCCTAATTTCTGGCCGATATACACGAACGGCCCTGTAGCGAATATAAGGCAGTCGATACTGACAAGATGACCCTGCTCGCATGGAGCATATGATCGGAACGGAGCGGTAAAGTATCCACTACTGCAAATGCATATGCCTGTTTGCTAAGGATTGTTGTGTTACAGCCGGCTTGGAGCAGAGGCTCCTAAATGGAGGACTTTGTTGGTTCATTCAAAATCTAAGTCTGATAAGACTAAACAAGTGATCCTTAATGGATATTGCTGATCACATGATACAGCCAAAATTGCGGTTATGAGTGCTCTTTGAGATAATCCACGACAAATAAACTGAACTTATTGTTTTTGCCTCTTATCAGTGATGAAGCGGACTTAAAGGCCAGATGTCCAAACCATTTTTTTGATGTCCATTTATCAACTGACTGCCTACGTCGCTCTATATAATCAATATCTTGATTTTGATGTTACCAAACCCTTATCTACCTCAGTATTATTGCCTATAGCTCTCTCTCCATACCAGTTCTAGTTCATTGAAGAACCAATTAGAGATTGGCCGAGAGACTTTGATTCTCTATAAACAGATTAATTCACTATATTGTTGAATATATTGGTTCCAATTGACTACAACAGTTGTCCGGACATTCGTGGTGTGTTAAGTGTTGTTTTATGGTTGTCTTGTTTTGTCCAGTTTGTCTTTAGTAATAGGAATAAGGTATCTATTTACATGGATTTCCTTTTTAACCACTTGCTTACTGGGCACTTAAACACCCTTCCTGCCCAGACCAATTTGCAGCTTTCGGTGCTCTCACACTTTGAATGACAATTACTCAGTCATGCAACATTGTACCCAAATGAATTTTTTGTCCTTTTTTTCCCACAAATAGGGCTTTCTTGTGGTGGTATTTGATCACCTCTGGGTTTTTTATTTTTTGCGCTATAAATTAAAAAAGACCGAAAAATTTGAAAAAAAAAGCATTTTTCTTTGTTTCTGTGATAAAATTTTGCAAATTATTAATTTTTCTTCATAAATTTTGGCCACAATTTATACTGCCACATATCTTTGGTAAAAATAACCCAAATTAGTGGATATTATTTGGTCTTTGTGAAAGTTACAGACTCTACAAACTGTGGTGCAAATCATACAAAATTGATCACATCTGATGCACTGGTGGCCGATCTCATTTCTTGTTACCCGAACAAGCCAGGAAAGTACAAATACCCCCCAAATGACCCCTTTTTTGAAAGTAGACATTCCAAGGTATTTAGTAAGAGGCATGGTGAGCTTTTTGATGTTGTCATTTTTTTCCCACAATTCTTTGTAAAATGAATTTTTTTTTTATTTTTTTCCACAAAATTGTCATTGTAATAGGTTATTTCTCTCACATGGCATGTGTATACCACAAATGACACCCCAAAATAAATTCTGCTACTCCTCCTGAGTATTACGATACCACATGTGTGGGACTTTTCCACAGCCTGGCCACATAGAGAGGCCCAACATGCAGGGAGCGCCATCACATGTTCTAGGAGCATAAATTACACATCTAACTTGTTGACTACCTATTACACTTTTGAAGGCCCTGGAGCACCAGGACAATGAGACGTGACACTGACGTGGCACTGCTGACATATGGCACTGATACGTGGCACTGATGACACGCGACACTGATGTGGCACTGATGACAGATGGCACTAGTACGGGGCACTGATGACACGTGACACTGACAGATGGCACTAATATGTGGCACTGGTGACAGATGGCACTTATATGTGGCACTGATATCATGTGGCACTAATACGTGGCACTGATGAGAGATGGCACTAATATGTGACACTGATGACAGATGGCACTGATACGTGGCACCGATGACACGTGACACTGATGACAGATGGCACTGATACATGGCATTGATGACACGTGACACTGATGACAGATGGCACTGATACGTGGCACTGATGACACGTGGCACAAGTGGCACTGGGGACAGATGGCAGCGGGGACAGATGAGGACAGATGGCAGCGGGCAGGGGGGACAGATGGCAGCGGGCAGGGGGGGACAGATGAAGACAGATGGCAGTGGGCGGGGGGGGGGGGGGGACAGATGGCAGCGGGCAGGGGGGGGACAGATGGCAGCGGGCAGGGGGGACAGATGAGGACAGATGGCAGCGGGTAGGGGGGAACAGATGAAGACAGATGGCAGGGGGGGGACAGATGGCAGCGGGCAGGGGGGACAGATGGGGACAGATGGCAGCGGGCAGGGGGGGGACAGATGGGGACAGATGGCAGCGGGCAGGGGGGGGCAGATGGCAGCGGGGGGACAGATGCAGGCAGCGGGGGGACAGATGGTAGCGGGCAGGGGGGGGACAGATGGCAGCGGGCGGGGGGGACAGATGGCAGCGGGCAGGGGGGGGGGGGACAGATGGCAGCGGGGGGACAGATGGGGGCAGCGGGCAGGGGGGGGACAGATGGGGGCAGCAGGCAGGGGGGGGCAGATGGCAGCGGGCAGGGGGGGGGGCAGATGGCAGCGGGCAGGGGGGGGGACAGATGGCAGCAGGCAGGGGGGGGCAGATGGCAGCGGGGTGACAGATGGCAGCGGGGGGACAGATGGCAATATTTTATTTATTTTTTTTTTTTTTACTTACGGCCGCTTGGCCGTTCATCCTCTCTCTTCTCACACGCTGTCAGTGTGAGGAGAGAGAGCAGCGCTGACAGATGATCTCAAATGTTTCCATATGAGATCATCTCTCATTGGACACGCCGATCTCGCTGTAAACGGCCACAGAACTTCCCCGATGCGCGCTCTCAGGAGCGCGCATTAGGGAAGTAAACAGGAGGACGTCCAGGGACGTCCTCCCGGCAGGGAGTGTCCGCGCTGCAGCCGTCTTTCGGCTATAGCGCGGGCGCCTAGTGGTTAAAGATATGCACTAACTTCATTAATAAATACATTTTTTTGATAATAATTCAATTTGATTGATCCGATCTATTTTTTGCCGCCACAAGTAGCCTCTTTGTGAGCCCGGTTCTATCGGTCTCAGGACCCCCTTTTTTTCTGAGTGCCTCCATAGCAAGCCGCTTGCTATGGGTGCACTAATGCAGGCTTGCTCCCAAGCTGTGCTCTGTGTATCCATTGACACAGAGTGTGGCTTGGCCCCACCCCCTGTTCCCTCCTCACTAGCTTTGACAGCAGGAACCAATGGCTCCTGCGTGTCTGAAAAAGTGAGGAGAGAGAGCAGCGTTGCTGCTCGTCACATAGCTGGATCAAGATTGGGCTCAGGTAAGTAAGTAAGGGGAGTTGGGGGGAGCTACACACAGAAGGTTTGCATTAAGGTAAAAAAAAAACTTCTGCCTGTTAGAACCACTTTAACAGAATTCAAAGTCATCATAGTAGTGACTCCTGTCTCATCAGGAGGCTTTGTAGGAAGTTTTAATCGGGCAAAATGAGCTGCTGTCTATTTAGCTAACTTATTTGGTTTTCTAAAACAGAGATATAGTATGTATGTATATGCATTATATATAAAAAAAAAAATTATTTTTTTAGTTAAAGCATTAAAACATTGACATTGACCAAAATACTATTCTATGTATCAGTTTCCCCTTTGAAGGACATAAGAAACTATATCCTCAGACTGCCAGCAGAGGGCCCCCTTTGACTTTTAGTTTACTGGCTATAGGGAACTCACCTCCAGAAAAGTCACCATTGCAGGAGCAACAGAAATCAACTGATGTTAGTTAACTTGAATTGTGCCATGTGCAAGCAGTGACGTTAGTAATACAGCCATCTAACTAGAATCTTTAGAAGGAGAGGTCACCAGTGGCAGCCTCACTGTTTCTTCCATGACAAGCTAAAACATGTCTGTACATACCAGACAATAAGTCAATAGAAGAGATTGGAGGGAAACTTGCTTACTTTGTTTGAGTGTTGGCTGCTGATTTTTTCACTTTTACACATTTATTTTAGCGCAGTGCTTTCTCCCCTTTCCCACAATAGAAGAGATTATTTACATGTCTTTGAGATGTACTGTATATGTGAACACTGTAATTTTAATTCCTAAATAAACAGTTTTTGATGCTGTATGGGTTTAGTAAACCATGAAAATACTTCTGGTGAGACTACTTGCAAACAGGTTGCAGTGACCATTTTCTTCTGTTCACACAGGGCTCTATGTTGGCTTAGATCATGTGTGGCAAGCATTAAAATGTGAAACATTTGGAGGGAGCAGGGGGACACAACAAAATCACGAAAAGGCAAAAGAATGTTAATTTAAAGTAGAATTCAAGGTACAAAAATCTATATACTCTCCTATTATTGCAGGGACCAAAAACATGTTACATTTTTTTTTTTATTGTATTAGGTGAGCAGGTGGAGCTTTTGACATGTTTTGTAGTTTATCCCAACCTCCAGTTGTAAAAATCCTCCACAGCGCTGTGGTAGTTCATTTAAAAATACAAGCCGACAGCTGCAAAGGCTGCAGGACCTTGTAGTTTTTCTATTCACAGGATACTGTAAATGAGTGTCGCAGCTGGGTTGGAGGCCCGCTTAGACACTTTTTTAAAATTATGACAGCTAGCGGGGGGGTGTTGAGATCCCCACTAGCTGTCGAATTGGGGAGGTGTGGGGGCCCGGTCCGTTCCTTACAGGTTACACCCTGAATATGGGTGTAACATATTACGAATAGTGAACTTAACCCTTAAAGTGGTTGTAAAGCCACTATGGTATATTCATTCCATCCCCTCTGTTAAATATCGATATGTGTCCCAGTGTCTGTGCTATATAAATAAGATGCTGATTTCTACCTTTTATCACAGCGTCTCCCAGTCCTCACGTGACTCCTCGCCTTTCTCCTCTCCCAGGTGGACAGCTACAGTGAGAGGGGCCGAGAACTCCCACTGACATCAGCCAGAGAGGACAGAGAGCCGAGCGGTCATGTGAGCGCCGGGAGATGCTCTGATATAAAGGTAGAAATCGACAGACAGACACTGGGACACATATCGTTATTTAACAGAGGTGATGGCATAAATATAGTATAGTTATTATTGCAGCAGGTGGGGAGCAGAGTGGCACTGTCAGAGCTGACAGGAAGGGAGGGGGGTAGAGGAGAGCTGCGGATGATGGAGGCATGTAAACTGACCACGGTGTCAGGGCTTAGCAGCCATGATAAACCGTGGTCAGTTTACAGAGGGGATGGCAGAACCAGGCAGGATCAGCCAGGTATTTCAGGTGATATAATGGGCCAAATTACACAGCACTGTGCTGTATAACATACTTTTTTAGGGTAACAAATGATTTAACTTCAGCAGAGAAAAATCTGGTTGCCTGCCCTGCCAGACAGGGCTGTGTTGTGTGTCAGAGCTGTGTAAATCTCAGGACTGGATTGAGAGAAATCTAAATAATTTGGCAGGTAAAACATTTCTCATAAACAATGTGTATTTAACTAGTTTTTTCAGCAGTTTGCGCGGGGTTGGAAATTGTGGCTAGTTTTTGCTCTCCCTTAAACGCCTGAAGCTCTGATTTTTTAGCTGTTATTTTTTTGGCCATACTGCTTTTTAGAGTCACAGGAGTACATTTAGTAGTAGTTTGTTTTTATTTTACTTATCGCATACTACTTTAACTTTAGAAAATAAAAACTGCATAGTGCATGTTTAATGCGTGAAAAAGACCGGTTACTTTAACAAAAAAATTAAAATAATGTTTTCAGATACAACAACTATGATCGTGCTGTCATCAACACAGTGCCCCATGATTTAGTGCATCGATGGTATTCTGCACACCGAATCCTAACCAATGAGCTGAGGAGGCCTGAAAACGAGCTGTGGGTGAAACTGAAACCAGGCAAGGTATGTTAAATGAGATCAAAGAAAAGTTTCCTGTATACAGCAAAAAAGAGTTTCACAGCTGAACCATTTCATATTACTAAGCAAGTTATCATTTAAGTGAACTACATATTTGCTGGTGTATTCATGGAATATTCACTAGGTAACATTCACTATACTTACACATTCACTGGTTAAAAATAAATTTGCTGACATTTGCCAGCGCATGTTCCCTAGTAGAGAAAGTGGTTTCTGTAACATTGGCCCTGTTTAAAACCGGATGAATGTTCTATTATCTGCTCTTCTGTTGATTGTCTATGGAGAATGCCAAACCTGTTTGTCCCAACCCAAGGATAACCCACTATGCAAAACAATTGTATTGGGTTCTAAATTCCTCAGTAGCTCCAGTGCCCGGGAAAGGTTTTAGCAAGAAGGGGCTTATGTGCCCCCTATCTGCCCTCACTTGGAGGTGAACTGATTTTTTTTTTTTACTGCATGTGTTTTTCTGTCTAGGATACTACAGGTATCTGTACATACTATAAAGAATTATGAGGGAGGCTTCAATTTGTTAAGACTAATGGAAGCCATCTGACATAACACAGCCCTCTGGGATTATACTGCCTATCCATAGATACAAGACCTGTGCATCAGGTGGTCTTAAAGGGAATCTGTAGACAGCCTGTGGATATTCAAGTATTTACATATTCCTAACAAATGCTAGGTCCTCACTGACTTCTGTAGCTGCAGGCACTTTGAAGCAATTCATCCACAAAGTTCACAGTAGGAGCTCTGAGGACATACAAGTCTTTCTGTCAGCAACTCGGCTCACCAGGTTGCTCCCTTCCAACAGTGTTTTATCGACTAAGTTTCTCTTGCCCCCCCCCCCCCCCCTTCAGTCAGTGCATTGACAGCCTTCTATTCTATGGTACAATCTTTTTTATTGAAGTTTTTGAGAAATGAGAACAACTGTAATAATCCCACGCAGGGGATGTAAACAATAAGCATAACATGGCACAGCTTAATAGTGTGCATTAGAGGCATATTTGATAGTGGGAATTGTCAAACATCAACAACCCTCTGGCGGAGGCTGGGGGTCAATATAAGGTAACTGAGCTAATTGCTCAGAGTTTAAGGGATGGAGTAGTCCACAAAAATTTGGAAAATAAAATTAAAATCGGGGTCATACAAACAAAGAACAAAAATAAGGGACCAATGGAAAATTGGAAAGACAAATAAGAGAGAGGAAGAGAAAAAATAAAAAAGAGGGGGGGAGCTAGGTGGTAAAGGGGGGACACAAGGGAGGAGAGGGAAAGATGGAGAAAGAAAGGGGGTGCGGAGCAGGAAGATTGGGTAGGGAAAGGAAAAGGGTACCCACAGGTCGGGAGGGTAGAGGAGGTCAACAGCCTTCTAATCTCTAATATAAACAAAGAATAGTTACTCTGAAAAGGAGAACAGGGCAATGTGAGCTGCAGAGAAAACCTATATGGGCTCTCACTGTATCTGCTGAGAATTTTGAGGATGACTTGCTCCACAGTGCCCACAGCTACAGAGGTCAGTGAGGGTTTGGAAGCTCTGGTACAGATATTATATGTGGGATAAGGGTTAATGTCTATGACTAATGTCCATTACCAGGAAGTGAAGAATTGTCAGGAAGCTCTGGGCGGCTATGAAGTGAGCATTTTTGAGACTTGTTTCTAAAAACAAATGAGTGCAGACAGCCGCTAGCTGCTGCTGTTAGCACTTGTATTAGTTTTGAACACTTGTTTGCTTTGGGACCTGTGGTAATGGGCCTTTATTCATCAGTACTTACTACTTTCTCCATACAAAGGCAGCACAAAGCAAGAAGATGCAGCTTATAAAGAGGTCAGAATGATGTCTGCTGCAGGTCAGATGCACCTGTTAATGAACTATAAATGATCTCAGATGTGTCTTAACCACTTCAGCCCAGGAAGGATTTACCCCCTTAATGACCAGGCCATTTTTTGCGATACGGCACTGTGTTACTTTAACTGAAAATTGCGTGGTCGTGCAACGCTGTACCCAAACAAAATTGACATCCTTTTTTTCCCACAAATAGAGCTTTCTTTTGGTGGCATTTGATTGCCTCTGCGTTTTTTATTTTTTGCGCTATAAACAAAAAAGCAACAATTTGGGGGGAAAAAAAAAACAATATTTTTTACATTCTGTTATAACACATACCCAATAAAAATGTTTAAAAAATCGAATTTCTTCTTCAATTTAGGCCAATGTGTATTTTGCTACATATTTTTGGTAAAAAAAAATCCCAATTGACCAATTTACGCAAAAGTTATAGTGTCTACAAACTATTAAATAGATTTAGGGTGTTTTTATTTATTTATTTATTTTTTACTAGTAATGGAGGTGATCAGCGATTTTTAGTGGGAATGCGACATTGCGGTGGACAAATTGGACACTAAGTGTAAATTTTTGGGGACCTGTGACACCTATACAGTGATCAGTGCTAAAAAAAAATGCTGACTGAAACTGACTGTATAAATGAGACTGGCAGGGAAGGGGTTAACACCAGGGGCGATCAAGGGGTTAAAGGTGTTTCCTCAGTGTGCTTACTGACTGTGTGGGGGATGGACTCACTGCAGGAACAGAGAGGTCTGTGTTCCCAGATAGCAGGAAGCACAGATCTCGCTGTTCTTGACTGACAGAAGGACTGTCTGCTTTGTTTACATCAGCTGACCGCCGCTCTGTTATTCTCCGGAGCGATCGCGGGAGGCCCAAAGTCTCCCCAGACCAGGTCGCGTGGACAGCGTACAGGTATGTTGTTTCATGCAGCCGGGCTGCCCTGCCCCAGTATATGTGCAGTGGGCGGTCCGGAACTGGTTAAACTAAATCAAATGCAGACAAAATGTACTTGGAAGCAGTTATTTGGCCCTTAGCCTTCTAGTCCTCACAAGCATAGCTAAGAATCGTAAAGTGGAACTATACTCACTTTCTCCTGTCCAGTGTTGCGGTGTCCTGGAGCTTCATCTTCGGCTGAATTGGCTTCCAGGTACAGATCTAAAGCCATTTTTTTTGTTGGCCTGGCCGAGATGGCATCACTCACGTTCATGAGTGGGAGTTCATTGACCTCATGGTTGTCAAAATTGTACACTGAGCTATGCATGGCGTATAGGCCGGTAAGGAACTTTAGTGCAGGAGAGACATAGTATGTCTCTTTGGCATTCAAATCCTGCCTGTTTGCCTATTTTTTGGGGTTAAATTTCCACTTTAAATCTGATAAAAGTATATAATACATTGCATCACAGGATACCACAAGACTGCCATTACATAGGGTGCTTTGTACAAAGCAGGAAGATGTTATGGTTATAGTAGTTTGCATTATGTAGGCCAGTTGCAGGTAATTTCCTGTAACTAAATGTTACTCATAATACTATTTAAATTATTTATGGTATGAGTTTTACCTACCAAAGGATGTGCAACCAGGTTTATAATCCAGGTATCCGTGGAAGACAGTACAGCCAAATGCCTAACCACCACAACTTTAGCAGCATGACTAGGTCATAAACACGTGAATAAAAAAAATTGTGCAACAGGCCAAAGATGAATAAGCTGCATGCAAGTGTGTGTATCAATCAGTGCTGTGCTCAAACTACTTAGTGAATTCTCAATTCAATACTTACAAACACCAGAAAATGACTCAAAAGTGTAAATATTGCAATCACAATACATGAATGTGTAAGTATTAAAACAAACACAAAAATATATTTGTAAACTCCATGAGTCTAAAGGTGAAATAAACAGTGCACTAGAATATCTAAATGGTGCAAAATCAAAAGTCTGTGCAATATGTGAAAAGTCCAAAATATCCAAAACTCTGTGTAATGATGCACTGAATAGCTACCATTGTCCCCTTGAGGATAAATGCTTGCCTTAAGATTTGACCCTCATTGCAAAGGACAAAACGCACATCTTTATTATACCAGGATTTAGCAAGGTTCTTAGTAATGGCCCCAGAAATGGCAACTCTCCAGTCTGCTTCAGCCAACATGTTTACCAGTATGACTCTCTTATGCCACGTACACACGGTCGGAATTCTCGTCGGAAAAAGCTCTGATGGTTTTCCCGTCGGAATTCCGACGGAATTTCGCTCAAACTGTCTTGCCTACACACGGTCACACCAAATTCCGACGGTCAATAACACCGCAGCATACAACACTTTTGACGGCACTATAAAAGGGACGTTTAATGCTTCTGAGCACGCGTCGAATTGTTTCCGAGCATTCGTTGGAATTTTGCATGTCGGAATTGCATACACACGATCGGAAAATCCGATAGAAAGGTTTTCTGTCTGAAAAATTAAGAACAGGTTCTCAATCAAAAGTCCGTCGGAAATTCCGACAGAAAAAGACCGATGGACATACACACGGTCGGAAAATCCGATGAAAAGCTCCCATCGGACTGTTTCCATCGGAAATTCCGACCGTGTGTACTCGGAATTAGGCTCATAAGCAACACCTTCAGTAATTATCCAGCAGGGTAGACCATCCACGGAGAGACTCCTAGTGATAATGATCAGAAAAAGCAGAAAAATATTAACCGTTCACCGCTTAAAACGATTTTATTAAAAATTGCACTTGCGTTTAAGCGATCTGAGAATGAATGAACTACAACTACCATCTTCCACTGATCAGTCACTAAAATCTTATATTAGCTTTAGAATGTAAATTAAATTTAAAAGTTGTTTTCAGTTGTTTGAAATCTGCAGCTTACAATAAAATAATACTCACACTGTTATATTCAGCCTTGGTGGAGACTTTTACGAAAACATATCCATCACTTTACCTAGTGTAGGGAAAGTACAGATTCACTTAGTATGTGTAAACTCGAAACCTACAGTATGTCTTTTATGTTTGGCCTCATGTCCACTGTAAGCAGTTTTCATAAGCAAGTTGTGTTTTCTTTTTTGCCAGTCTGTTGCAAAGTTCTTTCCAGGAGATCATGCCAGTAATGGTACTTTTCTGGTACAGGCTGAAAACACTAAAGCTTCATACACATGATCCGACTTTCCGATGGGAAATGTTGGATGTCAGGCTGTTGGCGGAAAATCCGACCGCGTGTGTGCTCCATCGGACAATTGTTGTCGAACTTTCCGCCAACAAATGTTGGCTAGCATGTTTTCAAATTTTCCACTAACAAATGTGTGTTGTAAGATCTTCTGATTGTGTGTACACAAGTCCGTCTGACAAAAGTACAAACACGCATGCTTGGAAGCAGAAGTGGTCGGTCTTGTAAACTAGCGTTCGTAATGGAGAATTAACATTTATGACGTGGCAAATTATGAAATCTCCAAATGCAGCACACAATTCTCTTCTTCTTTAATGGGATAATAATGAAGCTGCTTTGCTGGTGATACTGATGGAGTTATTGCAAACAAATTTTCAAAGGCTTTTTTTTTTTTTCTAGTGATATCAAGAATGTTTATTTTTTTTTTGTGCAAGTTACCACAACACCATTATCCCGTAGTTTTAAAAGATCAAAGATACAACTATGTTGGTGCCCCTGGTCAATTTTACATTGTATTTTTTTAAATGTAACTGCCTACTTCCAAACTGTCATTTGAAGTAAAACACATAGCCAAGTATTATTCTATACAATTTTTTTTTTATTGTACATTAACCACTTCAGCCCCGGAAGAATTTACCCCCTTCCTGACCAGAGCACTTCTTGCGATTCGGCACTGCGTTACATTGCACGGTCCTGCAACGTTGTACCCAAACAAAATTGACATCCTTTTTTTCTCACAAATAGAGCTTTTTTTTTGGTGGTATTTGATCGCCTCTGCGGTTTTTATTTTTTGCGCTATAAACAAAAAAAAGAGCGTCAATTTTGAAAAAAACGCATTATTTTTTTACTTTTTGCTATAATATCCCCCAAAAATATATAAAAACATATTTTTTTCCTCAGTTTTCCTCAGTTTAGGCTGATATGTATTTTTCTACATATTTTGGTAAAAAAAAAAATCGCAATAAGTGTATATTGATTGGTTTGCACAAAAGTTATAGCATCTACAAAATAGGGGATAGTTTTATGGCATTTTTTTTATTTTTTATTTTTTTTTACTAGTAATGGCGGCGATCTGTTTTATTTTTTATTTTTTTATCATCACTGCGACATTATGGCGGACACATCGAACAATTTTGACACATTTTTGGAACCATTGGCATTAATACAGCGATCAGTGGCAATGAAGGGGTTAACACTAGGGGGTGGTGAAGGGGTTAACTGTGTTCCCTGGGTGGTGATTCTAACTGAAGGGGCAGGGACTAACTACAGGAAGTGACAGATCATGGTTCCTAGCTAATAGGAATTTTGTGACCGTCGGCCATGAGCATCGGCACCCCCTCTGTGCAGCGGGCACGCGCCTGCTATCCGGACCCCGCGAGATCACATACAGTAACGTACAGTAACGTGATTTTGCGCAGGGGAGCCAGCCTGCTGCAGTAAAACTGCGACGGCTGGTCCGGAAGCAGTTAAAAAAAAAAATTAGACATGCTATCTGCCAATAGAACTTAAAGCAGAGGTTCACGCAAAAATTGAACCTCCGCTTTTCGGAACCATCCCCCCTCCGGTGTCACATTTGGCACCTTTCAGGGGGGAGGTGGTGCAGATACCTTCTGGGCATAGACTCCCACGGGAGTCTACGCCTCTTCCCGTCCCCCCGCGATGTCTGCTGGGACACACACGGGTCCCAGGGACAGCAGGGAGCATTCGGTTTGCGCGGCGCGACTCGCGCATGCGCAGTAGGGAACCAGGAAGTGAAGCCCGCAAGGCTTAATTTCTTGATTCCCTTACCAAAGATGGCACCCGAGGACCGAGGGATGTTTCGGCCTTGGGTGCCGACATCGCTGGACCCTGGGACAGGTAAGTGTCCTTATTTTAAAAGTCAGCAGCTGCAGTATTTGTAGCTGCCGACTTTTTAAAAAAAAAATTTGCTGGACCTCCTCTTTAACCAAAAAGTGCATTCTATGCATCCAAAAATATACCAAATTAAATCATTATTCAACCAAAAAATGATGTCAAAGCAATAACTCCAAGGCCAATAATAACATGTTATCTCCTCCGATTCCGCAACATGTCTGGTTGATGAACGGTTGTTCAGAAACTAACTGAAAAGCACAAAATGAAAAGCGCAAAAAGAAAAGCGCGAATCAACACTCACCAAACTTCTGCTAACACAAAATTAGCAGGAGTCCAAAGGGTGGCACTAAAGAGCTGAAAAAACAGGTAGTACATCTAGTACGTCACTACGTTTGTAATTGTTGGCCATCAATTGTGTGACCGTGTGTATGCAAGACAAGTTTGAGACAACGCCCTTCGGACAAAATTCCACGGTTTTGTTGTCGGAAAGTCCGATCGTGTGTACGATGCATAAGGCTCTGCCTTGTATATGGCAGCAGTGGTGTTGGCCTGTTGTGTGCATTTCTTCAGTTGTCAATTGGACTCTATATCATGTTTGGCAGATGGGCAACTCAACAGCCAACTGGAGGGGCACAAACAGCAGACTGACAACACTGCTGCTAATTGTGAAACAGTGGCATAGCACTATCAGCCTGCAACAAGAAGTGCTATTACTGGCTATATCTCCCGGTAAGCAACTTTGCAACAAACTTTGCTGAATAAAACTGTATACAATGAAGCATGATGCCAGACATAATGAAAAAGAGATTTAGTGTTTACATACATTTTAAGCCATCTTCCAAACAGCTGATTATCTGGTATCTGATTTCTGTCACAAATGTGTATCATCAAATCTTTTGAATATGTTTGAGTCACAAAATTACCCAGTGTCACATGAGATGGGTTTAGCTAAAGGCAGCAGGAAAGGCCTGTCATTTTGTTTTTTTTGTTCTGTGATTATGCTTGCAAAAATATGCATAGAAGTCATTATTTAATGTAAAGCGCTGCATAGAATGACAGTGCTATATAAGAACCTGTAATAAATAAATAATATAAATGGCTCCTGACATTGAAGATATGGATTCAGCCAGATAAGAAGAGCAGTATAACATTTAATCTGATCAAAGAGGTGCCCTTCGCTTTTACAGGCAACATCCAGATAGCCGCTGGATTGCTTTTAGAGGCAGCAGGAGGCGACGTCCCCTCCCGCTGCCCATTGGCACCGCTCCGGGTTATCCCGTTCGACTGGGAAGCCGGAAACTTCGATTCAGCCGTGGCGCCAGGTTACCACAGACAAAGTTTAAAGTTCTCGCATGCAGAAGCATGCGTAGGTCGCCCCCGCATATGTAAACGCTGTTTGCCCCACATGTGTGGTATTGCCACAAACGTTATAGCGAGAGCAATAATTCTAGCACTAGACCTCCTCTGTAACTCTAAGCTGGTAACCTGTAAATGTTTTTAAAGCGCTGCCTATTGAGATTTTTAAGTACCGTAGTTTGGCGCCATTCCACGAGTGCACAATTTTAAAGCGTGACATGTTAGGTATCTATTTACTTGGCGTAACATCTTTTATATTTTACAAAGAAATTGGATTTCTGCATTTAAATTAAAGTGTTTAAAAAAAACTCTGCACAAATACCGTGTGACATAACAAATTGCAACGACAACCATTTTATTCTATAGGGTCTCTGCTAAAAGAAGAAAAAAAAAAAAAAGAACATACATACCGTATTTATCGGCGTATAACACGCACCCCAAGTTTAGGAGGGAATTTTAAGGAAAAAAAATTACATTTAAATGCCCATCAATGCAGCCTTGTCAGTATCCACCTGCAGCCTTGTCAGTATCCACCTGCAGCCTTGTCAGTGTCCACCTGCAGCCTTGTCAGTGTCCACCTGCAGCCATGTCAGTTCCACCTGCAGCCTTGTCAGTGTCCACCTGCAGCCATGTCAGTTCCACCTGCAGCCATGTCAGTTCCACCTGCAGCCATGTCAGTTCCACCTGCAGCCTTGTCAGTTCCACCTGCAGCCTTGTCAGTTCCACCTGCAGCCTTGTCAGTTCCACCTGCAGCCTTGTCAGTTCCACCTGCAGCCATGTCATTTCCACCTGCAGCCTTGTCAGTTCCACCTGCAGCCTTGTCAGTTCCACCTGCAGCCATGTCATTTCCACCTGCAGCCTTGTCAGTTCCACCTGCAGCCATGTCATTTCCACCTGCAGCCATGTCAGTTCCACCTGCAGCCATGTCAGTTCCACCTGCAGCCTTGCCCCAGTGTCATTTGCAGAATTTAAAAATGGTGCCGCCGAGATACAGAGCCGGATGTCCTGTGTATCTCGGTGGTGCTCGATAGTTCTCGTCGACTTTCGGCCGTTCTCGTCGGCTTTCGCCGGCTCATGCGGGACTGCGAGAGCCGCGAGAATGGGCGAAAGCCTCCAAGAACGTCCGAAAGCCACGAGAATGGCTGAGAGGCTCAGAATCAATGGGGGATCGGCGTATAACACGCACCCACGATTTTCCCCTGATTTTAAGGGGAAAATGGTGCGTGTTATACACCGATAAATACGGTAATGTTTTGGGGGTTCTGAGTAATTTTCTAGCAAAATAAAAAAGTTTTACATGTAGGAGACAAATGTCAGAATTGGCCTGGGTCATAAGTAGCTAAACATTGTAACACCCATTATTTACTGTATGTGCTAATTGATTTACAAAATTAGGGTCCTCCAAAACTGATATTTTAGTTTAGTTTTATGTGCATTGTGGCTGGTTAAATTGGTTCAGGAGCACTATCATTGTGCAGCCAATATTCTTAGCTATGTCCAGTCCATGTCATGTTGTAACTAATTATTGTAATATTCCTTTTCAGGTGCTTTTTGTTGATAACTGGAGGGTCTTACATGGACGGGAGTCTTTCACAGGCTACAGGCAACTTTGTGGCTGTTATTTCACTAGGGATGATGTGCTAAACATTGCCCGCTTACTAGGCCTGAAAGCATGAGAGCCCTAAAGAGCAAGCAGGAACTTCAAGACCAATGCAAAGACTAAGTCATATAGCCAAACCACCATACTCTTTTCAGTAGAACCATTTTTTTTGCCTCTGACCAATGGACCACCAAGCTTGTGAAACGTGACTTCTCTTTAGCAGAATGATCAATCAATTTTAGCGGAATGCTAACCATTCTTTGGTACTTCACCAACATAAGCATAATTTAATTGATTGACAAGCTCGCTATTTTTATTTGTTTATTATGTTATTATTTTATAGTGTAGAATTAGAAGCATTTGTTAATTAGACTCATGTTATTTAAAAATCTGTTGCTGAATAATAAAAATCAGAGGCAAGTTAAGCCCCATACACACGGTCGGACTTTTTCATCAATTTGGTCCGATCGGACAAGGTTGTTGAAAAATCAGACCGTGTGTATGCACCATCGGACAGTGTTCGTCGGTTTGTCCGTCGGACAAAGTCTTATCTCCTGCTGGAAAGATTTGCCGTCAACCCGGTCCGATCACACCAAATCCGATCGTGTGTACGGTTGTCCGACCGGACAAAGTGCTACGCATGCTCAGATCACATTACAAGACCAAAGCTATTGGCTACTAGCCTCTACGTAGTCCCGTCGTAGGCAACAAACGTCACCACGTTCAGAATGATCGGATTTTCCGACAACTTTGTCCGACCGTGTGTACGCAAAACCAACATCGGACAAAGTATGACGGACATGGTCCGACGGACCTGGTCTGCGGATTGTCCGACCGTGTGTATGGGGCTTTAGAGTTTAGAAGGTACATACAAGAAGATGACCTTGTGGGGAAATATGCATATAGAGTCTACAGGAAAGCATTAAATGTAGCTCAGCAATGTAGTGTCCACGTTATCTTAGCAATGCGAACATAGCGGACCACAAACTTTTCTCAGGTCAATGTGACCATATCAACAGTCTTATGCATGTAGAATAGTATACTTTTGAAGGGGGGTTTCCAATATAAATGCACTATTGACCTCTCTGAAGTGTATTTCTCTAGTGCGCCTCACACCCTCTGTTTCACTACTAGAAGGCAGTTCAACCCAGACATGTTGTGCCCTACATCATCCCACCACCAATAAGGATGAGTAGTGATAGCGGTACTTATCACAGTTTGGGAATCATGGCATCAGATGGTGCTGGCCAAATAAAGCCATATCTTCTGCTGTCTAGTGTTTCCTCTATAATAATATAGTTATAGAGAGACTGTGATTAAACTGAAGACAGTAGTAGCAGATGAAAATCTAAATTGTGGCCTGTGACCACTGTGCCATTCTTGAAGGGGATTTGTTCGCAAAAAAGTCCCCTTTAGTAAACTGTTTATCTTTGTTTTAAGTATCTATTGTCAAATGACTGTTGCCACTGTTGACTCTTTTAATTTTAGGGGGTCATTTTATTTTATTTTAAAGGTGGAGGTGTTCTTAAAGTGACTTGAAAGGTATCCTGCAAAATTGAAAAAAGAAATCTGATTAAGCACTGTAAAAAAAAAAAAAAAAATCCACTTTGGCTCCCATTTTCAGCCTTTAAGTAACCCACCAAAATGTCATTATGAAAATATTTCATAGACAGCGTAAATCCATAAAAGAAAATGCTGTGCATATTTAAACATTTTAGAGAACATGGTACGCCTTATTACATTACCGTATATACTCGAGTATAAGCCGAGTTTTTCAGCACATTTTTTTGTGCTGAAAATGCCCCCCTCAGCTTATTCTGGAGTCAAGCACTTTTCTGCAGCAGAGAATGACATTTTCCGACCCGACTTTGGGGCCCCGTATCTCGTGGTGCTAGGAACCCCATCTTTGGATATTCCTAGCACCAGGTAGCCCCGAGATACGGGACCCCAAAGTCGGTCAACTGTGTCCATCTGCAGCAATGTCATTTCGGGGACCTTTTGGGTCCAGAGACCCCTAATTTTGGCTGCAGTTAGGGGGCATCTAGGAACCCTTAACTACCAAGTTTGAAGTTCGGGGGACCTATGGCTGCAAATGGGCACAGTGAGGCGGCAAATGGGCATTGTTGACCCTCTTTTCCACTTACAGTAGCTGCGTATTTCTCACCCTAGGCTTATACTCGAGTCAATACGTTTTCCCAGTATTTTGTGGTAAAACTAGGTGCCTCTTATATTCGGGTCGGCTTATACTCGAGTATATACTGTACTTTTATTTTCTCATTTCAAAAGTTCTTTTGAATTAAACGTATAATTAATATAATCAGTTAAAGCTCTTAAAGGGTGTAGATAAGTGGGAACAGGACCCTGCTTTCACATGGCTACTTTACCTTCCACAAATCGCCATGTTACCCATTAGCATTGTTGTTGTAGCCTACCTGGTCAGAAGGCATCTGACAGGTGTATTTAAGCATGGAGTACTAGTAGCAGTTCATAGGCTAGATGTCAATGGGTGCTCAGAATCTGTCTGGACAACTGAATACATAAGATTTTGTTACTATGTTTAGCCAGTCTTGCAATCCAGGTACCCTCTTCCAGAACATACAACCAGACTCTGAATCTGCAGCCTATACTGAAGTTAAAAAAATCTGACTGGGCAAAAAAAAATATATATGCAGTACATCTCTGCAATACATACACATGCCCCTACATTTTGTCTCTTTACAGATTCTGCAACTAAATTAAAATGCTTTTTGATCCCACCAGAAATGCAGTAAGTTCCTAACTACTTGTGCTGAAATCTTAAGCATTGTCGTCAACCTTGCTCAGTTAGCATGAACTACAGAACACCTTTCTGATTTTGTTGTGTGATCAGGAGAGGGAGAGGTGATCTGTGTCCAGCAGGAGAACTGTGCAGAGCTAGAGGGCAGAGAAAGATAGTGCCACGCAGGCTTAGTGTAGCAATGACAGAGGAATGGCAGATCGCAAGGAAGGACGGTCCGAGTGTAAGTCGGGGACTGGAGTCTCTATCCGGGATGGTGAAAAAAAGCTGTGAGGAGGGAGCGGGATGAGCCAAGGAACCATCACGGAGGAGCCGGCATCAGGCTGCCCTAAGAGGCTGGAATGAGTCGTCTGGTATGAGGATAACTTCCAGGGTGTGTATTTATTTCCAGCTGGAGTGTCAGAAAGAGCTGTCAGCCCATCCATTGTGGGGACCAATCAGAAAACGTTCCGGAAGCTAACCATGCCTGTGTGCAGGGCTGACAATGCTGCGTAATCCTGTGTAAAAGAGGCAGAGTTGCAGTGTTTTTAAAGTGACAAATTTGGGCAAATGTGTAATATTAGAGATGTATGTTTTTTCTTTATACATGCACTTTAAGCAATTTAGCTTAATCAAAGACCTATCCTGGTCTGTCATTCAGCAATGAAGGAGCAGCAGAACACTGTTTAGGTTATCTCTGTGCATGCTCCTGTCCTCATAGCCACAGTGTTGAGCCACATAATTCAAAGCATGAGCCCTGACCCACCCTTTTCAATTTTTGCTACGCAGTTAGTTTCAGGAACCCTATATTGGAACAGATTCCAGTGCGTATTTTAGATTTTTTTTAAAATACAATTATTATTTTTTTCATGAAAACATAACTAGATTAAATTGTGATTTGATATAAAGAATGTAAATGTTTTTAAAGTGTTTTACTGCCAAATACTCTGGCTGACAGCCATTGTTTATGCATGAATGAGGATCAGAACAGTTTTGGAAGGCTAGACTTTTGCCTGGTCTCTCTCTATATCCTTCGGTTTTCTGTTCTTTCCAATTGTAAGTGTACTATTGTATTAACATTCCTATTAGCCTTATCATGGGTCAGCTATATTGGATATTATGTGGCTTGTTTTTTTTCTCACCAGCATACAAGGGTTTATCACCAGCTGATCGCATGCCTTTTACCTGTATACAGCCATACATTTTAGAATTGTCTTTTGTATCATAATCTAATAATGTACGACCAAAGGTTCCTATATGACAGTTTAAAGTACCAATTTCAGTTACTATGTGCTACATAAGCCTTATAAAAAATAAACCAGAAACTTGATTTACCTTCCATGCTAAATACTCCTTTATTGGTGTCTCTCACACTCCCCCTCCCAGACGCTGCAGCTCTCAGTTGGAAAATTTCCCGAAAAGTGCTGTAAGCAACATTTTTTCATCACACTGCAGTGCAGTAGGCGCAGCCTACATAAGAATAGCAACTATTTCCTGAATTCTGGAGCACTACAACATCGTTGCCACACAGAAAGTTGCATTAGGTGGATTTCATTGGCAGGCTCAACGGGTATTTGTGAGACATTGCAGATGGACTAAGAAATTGTAAGTGCAGATTAACTTATAATTACAGTAGGTGCTACAGCACCTTTTTTTTAGAAGGAAGCCATAGTTGTCTGCTTTTCATTGTCTGATATTTCTTCTCCAATCTTGTCTTCATGTTTCTAAACCTCAGTACCATTTAAATAAATATGTATGCTCCTTGACCAACAACACGAGGGGCCGTTAAAAGACGTTTAGTCTTCAAGGACAGCAGACAAGCTTTCTCTACAGTTCCCTCTTCCCTTTGCATAGTAGATGCTTTTCAGACCAGTTTTCTAGTTGCTGCAGTCCCCTGAAATGCCCATTCTTTCTCTGTATAGGTTAATGTATTGACTCCCATGTGCCTCCTATGGTGCAGCTTTCAAAGCCTGAGTGACTATATGAGATAGGCAGGGGAACGTCTAACCATGTGCAAATAACGACTTTCAAATGGTCACAATTTTCATTGGATCTTGCTGAAGCTGGCCATGAATGCTACAGAACATTCCTACTATGTAGAGGGGGGTATTACTATTCAAGTTAATTGAGGATACAAGTGTACTTTAAAGATTGAAGTGTAATTTTTCAGTTTCTAAGACAAATATATTCTTTTAATGTTTGGTCCAGAAGTGTAACTACAAAGGATGGAACCCTATACCAAAATCATTGCTTGTTCCCTTGCTAAACTCGAATGGGTATGCAAAACCCATCTGACGCAAACAAAATCCCATCAACACAGGCCCTTAATTTGTCAGATCAATAACCTTTACTAGCAACTACATTGTAAACATCTATCTGACTGGAAATATTTGTATGGCTGGCTTAGTATCTTCCC
Source organism: Lithobates sylvaticus (assembly GCA_028564925.1). Lineage (NCBI taxonomy): Eukaryota > Metazoa > Chordata > Amphibia > Anura > Ranidae > Lithobates > Lithobates sylvaticus. The sequence goes on along the minus strand of CM053033.1, from coordinate 182,833,424 downwards.
ATACTGCAGTTGGTAACTTTTGTTGGTCTGACAAATTTAGAACAATATCTGTCTTAGATTTTTACACCAAATCTTACCTGCATGCCTGGATTTTATATATATTTCTATTATAAAAAATGATTTTTCAAATACTATTGATGACTGGCTAAATCATTGTGTTCATAGACTACTGCCTGAACATCTATACACACATGAACAGTACTCTGCAAAAGTTTTAGGCAGGTGTAAAAAAAAAAAAATGTGGTAAATTAACTGCCAAGCGGCACGGCTCTCATTCTGAGTGGGCATCATATGACGTGCCTCCATTTAAACAGGGAATGCGCACGATCGTGTACGCGCATCCCTGTTCCTTCGGTGCGGCTTGTCACGGAGACGCTGCTCGCCACAGAGGGTGGTGAACTGCCATTGGGCATGGCTGTTTACCACATGAAGTCACAGCCGATCACAGGTGGTGCCACCCCACTTTGCACGGCGCATGCGTGCGAACATCATTGGCATCGTGTTCCCGGGAACACTGTTGGTCACCAACGCTGGTAAACAGCCATTGGCCGGCGGATGTTTACCACGTGATCGGCTGTGATCCTGTCACAACCGATCACTAAATGTCAACAAACCGCGGTAACGAGATGTTACAGGGTTCTCCTCACACATCGATCGTGTGTGAGAAGGAGATTGCGGTAACATCTCGTTACCGCCTACAGTGTACACCAACACACACTGATTGCACCCCCAAAATAAAGAGGACCTGTCATCAACCATCAAAGTATCTGTGAATCGATTTGAGTACCTGTCACAGTTCATCTGAGTACCCGTCACAGTCCATCTGAGTACCCAAGTACCTGTCACAGTCCATCTGAGTACCCGAGTACCTGTCACAGTTCATCTGAGTACCTGTCACAGTCCATATGAGTACCGGTCAAAGTCCATCTGAGTACCCGAGTACCTGTCGCAGTCCATCTGAGTAACCGAGTACCTTTCACAGTTCATCTGATTACCTGTCACAGTCCATATAAGTACCCGAGTACCTGTCCCTGCCCTTCATAGTACCCGAATACCAGTCACCAGCCCATCAGAGTACCCGAGTACCTATCTGTAGCCCATCAGAGTACCCGAATACCTGTCACCAGCCCATCAGAGTACCCGAGTACCTGTCACCAGCCCATCAGAGTAACCGAGTACCTATTTGCAGCCCATGCCTCATAGAATATAGGTTGGGGTGTTTGCTTTCCAAAATGGGGTCATTTTGTGGGTAATTCCACTGGGCTGGTGCTCAAGGACCTTCAAAAGTATGATAGGTAGGAATAAAATGAGATGTGTAATTTATACTCCTAGAACGCCTGAAGGTACTACTTCAATGTTGGGCCTCTGTATGTGGCAAGGCTGTGTAAAAGTCTCACACATGTGGTATCGCCATACTCGGGAAGAGTAGCAGAATGCATTTTGGGGTGTCATTTTTGCTATATACATGCTATATGTTAGAAATATCTTATAAATTGACAACTTTGTGTAAAAAAAAAGGAATGTGTTTTTCATTTTTTTCCACATTTTCCAAAAACTTCTGGAAAAAAATTAACCATTCAAAAGACTCATTATGCCTCATAGATTATACATTGGGGTGTTTGCTTTCCAAAATGGGGTCATTTTGTGGGCAATTCCATTGTCCTGGTGCTCCAGGGCCTTCAAAAGTGTAATATGTGGTTGAGAAATGAGATGTGTCATTTATGCTCGTAGAACGCCTGAAGGTGCTACTTCAATGTTGGTCCTTTGTAAGTGGCCAGGCTGTGTAAAAGTCTTGCACATGTGGTATCGCCATACTCAGGAATAGAGTAGCTGAATGTATTTTGGGGTGTAATTTGTTGTATGCATATGTTGTGTGAGAAATAACCTGATAATATGACAATTTTTGCAAAGAATTGTGTGAAAAAATTACAACTTAAAAAAACTTACATGCTACTTACTTAATACCTTGGAATGTCTACTTTCTAAAAGGTACTTTCCTGACTTGTTAGTGTCTCAAGAAATGAGATTCACCTGATGTACTGAAGGCCCGATCAGATGTGATCAATTTTCAGTGATTGGCACCATAGTTTGTAGACTCTATAACTTTCACAAAGACCAAATAATATACAATAATTTGGGTTATTCTTACCAAAGATATGTAGCAGTATCATTTTGCCAAAATTTATGAAGAAAAATTACTAATTAGCAAAATTTTATGACAGAAACAAAGAATAAAAGGAAAATTTATTATCAAATACTTACCGTAATTTTCCTTTCCTGATGGACTCCATGGCAGCCTACGTGTGGGTTAACCCCGCCTCCTCTCCAATGCTATAGGACCCCATTACCATAAAAGAACACTCACCACTCCATACTGTGTTCCGTAACTAGCCTACTCATATGACTCATGGGTGGGAACTCCGTCTGCCATGGAGTCCATCAGGAAAGGAAAATTACGGTAAGTATTTGATAATAAATTTTCCTTTTTCCTGACAGACTCCATGGCAGCCTACGTGTGGGAAATAACTAGCCGACCACACGGGTGGGTATGCTTTAAACAGAAAATATTTAATTTGGTCTATCAGCCGATAGAATTTTCAAACCAAAGTTAACAGAAGATAAAGAAGCAGGTTCAACGCAATAGTGTGACATAAAAGTATTAATAGAAGCCCAAGAAGCTGCCTTGCAGATTGTCTCAGGAGCCACGTGCCGGGCCGCTGCCCATGAAGTAGCCATTCCTCTAGTCGAATGCGCTGTCACCGCCTCAGGAGGAGCCAAGCCCTTAGCCCTATAAGCCTGCTGTATCGTTCTCACAATCCAAGCTGCAAGAGTCCTGGTTGAAGCCTTGTTCCCCTTGTTGCTGCCGGAGTGCAGTATGAAAAGATGATCTGAACGCCTAAAGGCGGAGGTAATGCGAAGGTATTCTCTCAGTGCTTCCCCGACATCCAAAGGATGAATGTCATCAGATCCCGGCGATCTAAAGGTAGGTAGAACAATTTCCTGATTCTGATGGAATACCGAGGTCACCTTGGGATTGGACCCCAACATAGGAATGAGGACCACTCGGTCCGGAAAGAAAGTCAAAAAGGGTTCTTCAAAGCCCAGTGACCCGATTTCTGATACCCTCTTGGCCGAAGTGACTGCCACCAGAAAGGCCACTTTTTCTGAGAAGTCTTTAATGGAAAGCGGGGATGGCCCCGTCATACTCAGCCCAGAAATATAATCCAGGACAAGGGGAAGATCCCACTTAGGGAATCTCGACTTCCTTTGGGGCTTGAGTCTTGAGGCCCCCCTAAAAAATTGACGAACTAACGGATGGATTGCCCAGGAGGTACCGGAGAAGGCTGACAAAGCTGAAACTTGCACCCTGAGAGAGCCTACGGATAAGGGAAGGTCAAGGCCAGTCTGTAGGAAACCGAGGATATCTTGGACTCCTGGATGTTCAAAGGACCTCTCTGTAGATAAACAAAAACTCACGAATTTGGACCAGATCCTGCCATATACCTTGTTCGTACTCGATCTCCTGGAACTCAATAAGGTAGAAATCACACTAGAAGCACATCCGATGGATTCTAGCCTCTTCCTTTCAAGAACCAGACCATCAGTTTCAGTATTGCTGGACATGGGTGCAGTACCGCCCCCTGAGACAGAAGGTCCGTCCTGAGAGGGAGAGATACCGGCTCCCGTATACTCAGTTGAACTAGCAGAGGGAACCAAGGCCTGTTGGGCCAGTAAGGGGCGATCATCACTACCTCCACCGTCTCCATCTGGAGCCTTTGAAGAAATCTGAGAATCAGGGGAAGTGGCGGGAAGGCATAGGCCCTCCTGAATCTCCATTGGTCTGTCAGTGCATCTGTCCCCAGAGCCTGGCTGCAGCGGTTCCGCGTGTAGAACTTCTCTATTTTGAAGTTGCACGGGGAGGCAAAAAGGTCTACCTCTGGATCGACACCCAGCGACAGGATCCACTTGAAGGACTGAATGTGGAGGGACCACTCGTTGTTGTCCAACTGGGTGCGTGATAGGAAGTCCGCTTGCGCGTTCTGCACCCCTGGGAGAAAAACCGCAGAAATATTCACCAAGTTCTTCTGTGCCCATGAAAGAATGGGTTCCACTTCCTGGAGAAGGGTAGAGCTCCTGGTGCCCCCTTGTCTCTTCACATAGGAGACCGCTGTGGTGTTGTCCATTCGCAACAGTACCGACTTCCCCCTCAAGATCTGGGAGAAGTGCTGGAGAGCGCACCAGGCTGCTCGGAGTTCCAGAATATTCGATCCTGGGACAGGAAGACTTGTGTCCCACTTGCCCTGTGCAAGGTCCGACCCGCAAAGGGCCCCCCAGCCGGTCCCGCTGGCATCGGTCGTGACCGTTACCCAAGAGATGGGAGCTATCGAGTGACAGTTCAGGAGATTCTTGTGTTGGAGCCACCAGAAGAGACTGTTCCTCATTGTTGATGTTATTCGTATCCTTTGGCTTTTGCTTCCCGACTTCCATTGTTTCAGAAAACCCGACTGGAACGGGCGTAGTCTCCACAAGGCCCACTTGACCATAGGTGTCGTGGAGACCATTGTCCCTATGATTTTGAGACACTGCGAGGCTTTCAGGTACTGTGTATGAAGGGCTTGAGAAACCCTTTCCCGTATGACCGGGATCTTTTCCACCGGTAGCGAGATTGTACTTCGCACGGTGTCGAACTGGGCACCCAGATAAATTAGCCGTTGTGTTGGCACTAGCTGGCTTTTTTCCATGTTTAGAAGCCAACCGAAGCTGGTCAATGTGGACATCACCTGCTCGCGATGAACTAACAGCTGCTCTTTGTCTTGTGACAGAACCAGCAGATCGTCTAGATAGTGGTACAGTCTTACCCCTTTCAGCCTGATCAAGGCCACCACTGCCAAGAGCACCTTTGAAAAGACTCGAGGGGAGGTCGTCAACCCGAAGGGGAGGCAGATAAACTGTAGATGGTCTTGATCGACATGAAATCTTAGAAACCTTTGGCAGCCTTCCTCTACTGGAACATGAAAATAAGCGTCCTTTAAGTCGATTGAGACCATCCAATCCCCTGGTTGGATGGCTTGTTGTATAGTTAGAAGAGTCTCCATTTTGAATTTCCCGTATTGTATATACCGATTTAAGTATGTCAGATCTATCACTGGGCTCCATGATACACTTTTCTTCTGTACTAGGAAGAGGGGAGAGTAGACCCCTTGAAAACGCTCCTCTTCTGGCACCCGGACCACTGCCCCCTGAGCTTTTAATAGCTCCACGTATGAAAATAGAACTTGTCTCTGGTCTTCCAACCAAGGAAGTTGGGTAGACACGAACCTGGGAGGAGGAACGCTGGAGAAGGTCCACCTGTGCCCCGACGAGACCGTCTTGATGACCCAATAATCCGAGATCGAGGCCACCCAGACGTGCCGGAAGAGGGATAGACGGGCCCCCACCCGACCCGCCTGGGCGGGCACGATCTCAGAAGGACTTGGGTGGCTCACGTCCACCAGACGACTGGTTCTTGACGGACTTGCGAAAGGAACTCTGTCCTCTGTTCCAATTTCTTCTGAAGTCCCTTCCCGGCTTGTAGGAGCGTACATCCCTCGAGCGCTCCGGACTACGCCTCTTGAACTGGGGCTTCTTCCGCCCGAGCAGTCTTCTGTCCTGGGGAAGGAAACCCGACTTACCGCCTGTCGCACGCGTTATGGCATCATCCAACTTGTTACCGAATAACGTAGATCCCTCGAAGGGGATTTTGCACCAGGCTTGTTTGGAAACAGGATCGGCGAGCCAAGGACGTAGCCACAAGGCGCGCTTAGCCGTGACCGAGGACAGCATAATGCGTGCCAACAGACGAATCAAGTCGATGGAAGCCTCCCCCAGAAAGACTGCTGCGAGTTTTAGTTCTGCTGCTGCTGAACTCCTGGCCAGTTCGGCCGACACGCTATTCAGGAAGGAGTCCACATTTTCAGTCCATGCCTCCATGGCTTTGGACATAGCCGCTAGGGCTAAGACAGGCTTACAGGCCATTCCAGCAAGACCGTAGATCCTTTTGAGGTCCTGGTCGATCTTCCTCTCCAGACCATCCTTAAAGAAAACCGAGTCCTCCATCGGGAGAGTGACATGCTTGGCCAGGCGCATCAACGCTGCATCCACAAGCGGAGCGTTCTCCAGATGCTTCACCTCTTCCATCTTAAAGGGGTACAGCCTGGAAGTCTTGGTAGTCATGGAGGATTTCCTATCCACCCTGCTCCACTCTTCCTCTATCACATCTTTCAATTCTGTGAGTAGAGGGAAGTTTGGCCGCTCTTTACCCAGCTGCTTGAAAAACTTCTTCTGTTTGGCTGGGGGAGTAGACGCTTCTTCCCACTTGAGGGCTTCTTTGATTGCCTTAATCAGTGGCGAGACCATGGCGAAATCAAAGACCCCGATCTCCTCGTCCGGGAACTCCTCTCCAGAGGACTCACCAGAAGCCTCGTAGGGCTGGGACGTACCCGGATCGTCACGGGGTTCATCAGCCTGGGGACCAGACGCCGTCGTTGATTGGCTCAACGTGTGAGGGGCCACCATGTCCTTAAGCGACTGCTGTACAACACGTTTTACCAGGGACTCCATGCGCTGGTTTTCCGTGTCCTTTTCCCCGACCGCCTTGGCAAAACATCTGTCACATAATGACTTGCCATCCGGGACTCGTGTCCTACAGCCCCAGCACGTTCTGTACTTCGGGCGTTCATCATGGCGGTGGGAGCGGTGTCTGGAGGAGGAATGAGAACTTCTCCTCTGATGATGAGACCCATGCGAGGATCCTTGCTTGGATCTGGAAGATTGCTTTTGTTGTGGCCTGGCAAGGTCCCTATCCTGCGAATCCGGTCTGGAAGGGCTAAAGCACAAACAGGGTGGGTGGGGGGGAAAAACATTGGCATCAAAAAATGCAAACAAGCAATACAGTTGTACCTCAACCCCTCCCTTACCAGCACATACCTAGTGCGTAAGGGCTGGCCACTAAAAGGCGGTGAATTGTCCATAATCTGTGGACGACGGGCGTCACAATATGAATACTGCAGTCTGTAAGAGAAAAATACCCTAAGCAACAAACCGGCAAAAAAGAACTAGCAAGGACAATGCGTGCCAACACCTCTCTTTTTTTTCCTTTTTTTTTTTTAAAAACACCATATATTAAATATATATATCAATACATGAAAGCATAAGAAGGCATTGCCATTACATTACATTCGGAAGAAATAACCACCAAAGAATTCCTCCACAAATTTTAAATATATGCCTATACTTCAAAGAAAAATTCCTTCTCTTCTTTTTTTTTTTTTTTTTTTTTTTTTTTAACAGCATAATTAAAAAGTAACACGCACTGACCTTGTAGTAGCCAAAAGTTTGCCTTGGGCTGGGGAACGGGCTTGCTGCTTCCAATACCCTGGAAACCCAGATAGGACTGCAGCAGCAGCCCTGAATTTAAATTCCCCGCCCGTGACGTCACCGCTCCTCCACCACGCACCTGCGCCGTGGGAAAAGCCATACTGCGCATGCGCGACCGTCAGACCGCGCACGCGCGAACCAGGCCTCGATTTCGCCAGAGGCTGGTGCGCATGCGCAGACCGCCGAAGCGGCTGGGAACCCGGAAATCGTACGGCGAGCTGGAACGCAGAAGCGCTCCAGCCGCCATCCAGGGGGGGAAGTACACTAGACGCCAGGGAAAACAAATATAACAAATAATACTGCCATGGAGCCATAAATAACGGTGCAGACCTTGCCAGCCGCCGATGCCATCCGTCCAACGTCCTTGTGCATCCACCAGCATACAGAGGCAAAAACCACCCCGTTCTGGGGGAGAAAGATATCCAGCCTCAAAAAAGCTTACTCGCCCGCCCATGGCTGAGCACAGAGCTTTGCACCGCACAGGTATGCTTCTTCAGGAACGAAAAATCCGAAATCCTACCGGACGCGAACGGAATGTGAAGGTCCATAGGAGGAGGACAAAAAAGGAACACAGTATGGAGTGGTGAGTGTTCTTTTATGGTAATGGGGTCCTATAGCATTGGAGAGGAGGCGGGGTTAACCCACACGTAGGCTGCCATGAAGTCTGTCAGGAAAGGCTTTTTTTTTTACAAAATGTATGGTCTTTTTTCATTTACAACGCAAAAAATAAAAAACCCACTAGTGATTAAATACCACCAAAAGAAAGCTCTATTTGTGTGAAAAAAAAGAACGCAAGTTTCATATGGGTACAGTGTTGCATGACTGAGTAATTGTCATTCAAACTGTGAGAGCGCTGAAAGCTGAAAATTGGTCTGGGCAGGTGGAGGGCGTAAGTGCACTGTATTGAGGTGGTTAAGAGTACTTTCAGAAATAGAAGTGGTAATAGTTTATTTTTATGAGTTGACAAAATGGAAAGTAAATGAATGGAAGAGAAAGCCAAATGATATAATATATATATATTTATATTAATATTTGGTGTGCCCACCCTTTGCCTTCAAAACAGCATCAACTCTTCAATTCTATGTTAACACAGCTTTTGAAGTAACGTGGAAGGTAGGTTGTTCCTAACATCTTGGAGAACTAACCACAGATCTTCTGTGGATGTTGGCTGCCTCAAAACCTTCTGTCTCTTTGTGTAATCCCAGACAGACTCGATAATGTTGAGAACAGGGCTCTGTGGGAGCCAAACCATCACTTTCGGGACTTCTTCTTTACACGGATGATAGTTCTTAATGAAATTGGCTGCATGTGTGAGGTTGTTGTCCTGCTGCAGAATAAATTTGGGGCCAATCACAAGCCTTCCTGATGGTATGGCATGATGGATAAGTATCTGCCTATATCTCTCAGAATTGAGGACATCATTGATCCTGACCAAATCTCCAACACCATTTACAGAAATGCAACCCCCAACTTGCCAGGACCTCCACCATGCTTCACTGTTGCCTGAAGACACTCATTGGGGTTGATTTACTAAAGGCAAATAGACTGTGCACTTTTATAAGTACAGTTGTACTCTGCAAGTACAATTGCTCCAGAGCTTAGTAAATGAGGTAGAGTTTCACTTTACAAAGAATACCCAATCATCTGCAAGGAAAATGAAAAAAAACAGCATTTTTACTTGAAGATGATTCATCCAAAATTTATCCTAATTTACTAAGCTCTGGAGCAACTGCACTTGCAGCCAATTTGCCTTTAATAACTCAACCCCATAGAATGGCTTTTCAGCCCTTCACGAACAAACTGCCACCTGCTACAGTCAAATATTTAAAATTTCGACTCATCAGACCAGAGCACCTGCTGCCATTTTATTGCACTCCAGTTCCTATGTTTTTGTGCATAGGACATGGAAACAAGGCCAGGCGACTCAACTGTGCATGAAAACCTAGGCAAAGGGTGGTCACACCAAATATTGATTTGATTTGGATTTATTTTTTGCTCATTTACTTTCCATTTTGTTAATTGATAAAAATAAACGATTAACACTTCTATTTCTGGAAGCATTTTTTCACACCTGCCTAAAATTGTTTCATAGTGAATATCTTTTTTTTTTTTCATTTACTAACCCAAAAAAGGCTTGAGCGTATATTATATGATAATAGGGGATAGCAATGTGGTAACCACAGTCCCTTTTCTGTTTTAACACATTTCTTTTCACTTCCTCTCTATTTGATGGTGTCAGACAAAAGAGTAAGATAGGTGTAATTTTCAACAGTGAACACGTTTTTTCAGTAGCGCCAGGAAAGTTGGTGAAGGGAAAGTATCTTCGAAACACATCTCCACCCAGGAGAGGCAGAACAGACAAAAAGGACCAGGCTTACACAGGGAAATGACACAGACAGACTCAACAAGCATGGGTAAAATACTGTAGTAGTCAGACGATTGGCAATTCATGCCTGAGCACTGCATCCCAGGAACAAGGAGAGAAGATCACAAAGTATTTCTAAGGGCTCAGATAGATGAAATTGTTTCACTGATCTGAAACAAGTGTTTCAGGTTTTCTGATTTTAATTGGTGCATACTTGATCAAGGTCATGGACTCAGAAAGTGTTAAAAACAGAGACAGCCAAGCAAATGGCATTTTTTAGAAGGGCGTTTGGCTGCTTACACATTTCTCCCAGTATAAGTACAATTTTATTTTTTGTTTTTAAAAGGACTAATATTTTCAGTGGATACTTGCTCTCTTGAAGAACTGTACTGGTCAAAAAAAAACAGCATCTGAGACACTTCGGAGGGTGTGTTGAATGTCTGGTTCCCTGCCAGGTGCTGTTGCCCCTCTCGCCATCCACAACATCACTACAACTCACAATTGTGATGCAGCGAGTAGAACCACAGTCCAGTCAGGGACCAGGCATCCAATACGCACCCTAAGGGCTCTTCCACACTTGTATTTGGCAGGCGGTGAGGAGGTGTTATATCACCTCTTCGCCACATGATTTAACCCAGTGATGCTGCACTATGCCGCCACAGTGGTGTGCATGGCACACGGTTGCAAAGCAGCCCCATTGAACTGAATGGGCGAGTTTGACAGATGGTGCTGCTTGTCAAACTGTGTACCCCAAGTTAAAAATGCAGCGACTGTGAAGCAAGGCATTGCGGCCATGGCATGTGTACAGCCCCGGACAGTTGTATTGTTTTAATTATGAGAGAGATTTTGCCTCATATAAATGACTGGACTGCCTGTACGTCCCATCCCGAAACATAATATAGAACAAGATTCCTCAAAAAATGGGACTTTAAATGGACGTCAGGCAGTGGTAAGTATAAAAATACTAAATTATTGTGCAATACATAAATTACAACATGAAAACAAATAACCAATGATAAAAATGAAAATGATATATATGAGGGAACAAATAGGGAAACCAGCTGAAAGAGGAGGGGGCTCGCAAATAAATGTCCGACGTGTTTCAATTGCACGTATGGTGCAGATCTTCCTCAGGGACCATGCGGCTTTCACCATTCCAAATGCTGTGATTTTACAAGGATAACAAAATATGTACCATCAAGATCCTGCACAGAATATAATTGTACATTCAATGGATACAATTTATATATATACAGCAATTTATAAAGAGTTCCTTTGTATAGCTGGAAATACTGACCCCAAACATAAAATAGTTTCACCAGCAGCTGAAAGAAGACACTCAAGTACTGGGATTGAAGTATCCGTCCGGGCCAGATCGGGAGCGCCACCTCAAATATCATGGATCAATCCGTGCTCCCAACAGAGTACTTGAGCAACTGGCTGCATCTCTTCATGCGTCAGATGCTGAAGACTGTTTGATTTGCATAGCTCTTCATAGCAAAGATCAAAGGCATGGGTGAAGGGGGAACTCTTTTTCAGGGTACTCTTTTTTTAAATATTTTTATGTGGCCGCAGAGTTGCTTTACTAGAGATCTTGTTGAACTAATTAGGTAAATTTATTTGGTTACAATGTACTAAATAAATATATGGATAAATTAAAATGGTCATACACTAAGCCCCCATTCACACCTATGCGAATTAGATGTGCATTTCCCCGCATCTAATTCGCATAGTTGGGGAATGTGACTGGCTCCCTATGGAGCCGGTTCACATATCTCCGGGGCGGCTGCGGAGCGCACCGCACAAAAACGCTGCAAGTCTTTGGCTCCGTTTCAGGGCCGAATTCAGGCATAGAATCGGCCCTGATTCGTCCCTGAAACGGGGAACAGGGACGCACAGCGCTCTTGTGCGATCCACAGCGTGCTATAGTGTGAACCCAGGCTAATAGAATTTTGTACAAACAATTTTATTTTGGAAAGTTCATTGAATTGGTTAGTGGGGTCAAATCGAACTTAATTTTAGACCATAGTGATGAGAAAATGTAAAAAAAAATTCTTGAACAAATAAACACAAATGTGAATATGGTTTTCGTTCCTCATTCACATTGTAACGAAACCTGTTTAATACGTCTGGAATCATATTCAAATTGTGGGTCTGGATTAAAGTGACACTAAAGGTATTTTATTTATTTTTTTTAAATAACAAACATGTCATACCTCCACTATGCAGCTCGTTTTGCACAGAGTGGCCCCGATCCTGGTCTCCTGGTGTCCCTTGGAGGCTCTCTTGGCTCCTCCCAACATTAGATAACCCCCTGGGAGAAGAGCTCTCCCGGGGGGGTTACCTTGCGGGCACACTCCCGAGTCCAGCATTCCATAGACACTGAATGCAGGACTCTGCCCCGCTCCCCGCATCATTGGATTTGATTGACAGCAGTGGGAGCCAATGGCTGCGCTGCTATCAAGATATCCAATCAACAGCCGAGAACCCCCCTAGCAGAGACAAGGCGTGTCCCCGTGGGACAAGTTCGATGGTTCAGGTAAGTAAAACGGGGGGGCTGGGGGCCGGTCACTGCCAGGTGTTTTTTCACCTTAATGCAAAAAAACGTAACTTTACAACCCCTTTAAGGGATTTCTAATCCAATTAGTCAACTCAGTGACGGCAAGAAGGAATGTTCTGGGGAGTGTTTTTTCTACGAACGTAGAAAGTCTTGCTGTCTATGGCCAGCTTTAGGGTACAGACGGAGGTCATGTGGCCTACAGGGCCCCTGCTGCTGGTGGTAAATAGTGACCTGAGCTGCTATGGTTATACTTTGTCTGTTAGGTGATTACATTTTAGTCACAATAATGTGATCTGCAATATATTAGATATGCAACGATTGAATTTTGGTATTCAAGCTGTTTAATTTGTGCCAACAACTTACACAGGGTTTTATATAATGTACATTCACATCAGTGCCGGATCTGAGATTACAATCTAAAGTCCCTATCTCACATGCTAGGGCCAATTTACCGTCCATATATTTGAATTGTGGTAGGAAAACACAGGAGAAACAGGCAAACTCCATGCAGATGGTGTCTTGATCAAGATTCCGGGACCCATCGCTGCAAGACAGACGTGCTAACCACTAAGCTGCCGTGCTTCCCCCACAGCTGCTACTTTTTTTACATATATGACATAACTATTAGTAAAAGGTCCCTGGGTGGTTTGGGCTGAATGACATCAGTCCTGCCAAAAGCTTTTGTTTAAGGGTATCCCAGGTGTCAGTAAAGAATTCCGCTTACTTCAGCAAACACGTTTTAGTGTGAGAAGAGGAAACAAGACTTGTTTGAGGTCATGGAAATAAGCTGCTTTCAGATGTAAAATACACTTGTAAACATCAAGACCACATACCATCAATGCCTGGTACATTACAGCTAACCTGAAGATAGTTTACTGTAATCGAGCTAAATCAGTTAAGCATTTTTAAAGTATAACTAAAGACAAAACTTTTGGATAGAGTAGAGAGGAACTAGAAACCTGTCAGGTTTTATTGCTGTCTGTGTCCCCATTAGGCAGATTCACCCTCTCTGTGTCCTAGTGACCGTTATCACTGAAAGCTAAAGTGAAAAGATCCCAAATTTTGAGTTGTCACCAGAGGGAAAAACTTCCAACGAGGACACTAGTTCTGTGGACGCCGGGATTTTATCTCCCGTTCTGTTTGGGCATTAGGACAGGGAGGGAATATGGCAAAAAATCTACATGGGTTTTAACCCTCCCTTACGCCATCCAAATTGACAAACTAAAGTTTTGCCTTTTAGTTCTGTTTTAAAGCATATTGTATGTAAAGCCAAATCATTATTTTTTATTTTGGATAGTGTGCAGTAAGAGAATCCCTGACAGGTTTTATTGCTGCCTGTGTCCTTGTTTTATTAGGTTCCCCCTATTTGTCCTGGTGACCATTATCACTATAGCAGAAATTGATGGGAAATCCAAAAGCCTACAATTGTCACCAGAACAGGAGGTAAGGGGAATTTCTCTGATGAGGACTTTAAAGTGACAATGAGGCCCCCTTCACACGGGCACCTCTTCTTCCTCCATCTTGTGGATTCCGCTTGTTTAGAAGAGGATCGCTCTGCTGATCCTTGCTGAGCAGGCGGGTGACAGGTCCTGTCCGCTCCATTGTGCCGAGTGGACACGGACACAGTCCTGCTCTCCTCTATGGGGCAATCGGGTGGAAACGGACCGCCTGTTCATTTTTATCCGATCCACCAGACGCATAGAAAACGGGGCCACTATCAGTCTGGATTTTGCAGGCAGGATCGGATCGGATGGCTGCAGGTGAAGGCCTCTTGACCCCCATAGGGAAAGAGAGCCCTGACTGTTGGGGGCATGTCCAGGGCGGGTCGAAGTGACCAAAGGGTCATTAAAGATTGGTGGGGGTGTGGTTTGGGCTGGGCCTGAGCTCGACAAAAGTGCCGAGCCAAGAAATCCTGGATCCTTCTGGAAGATCCGTTGGGAAGAGCTGACCCTGTGTTTTGCTGACCCTGTGCCTCCAGCCATGGACACCGAGCTCCTTTTGGCCAAGGTCCGTGAGCTGGCTCTCCAAGGTCAGGCTGACTGGCTTTTTTCTCTCCTATCCCCTGGGACTGCTCCACCTGCCCTTCCTGCTCCTCACCCCCCCTCCCCCCCTACCTGCGGAACCCCCTGTTGAGCCTAGGGCCCGGAGGCGGGCCCGCCCGCCTTCTCGGCTGAGCCCCAGTTCCAGGGCCCCTGCGGGTCAATCCTATGACCCCTGCTCCCCTGGCCGCCCTGCTACACCGGATGTCTGCGCTCCTTCAGCTAGGAAGCGCAGCACCTCCTCCAGCCATCGCCGGGGCCCCACTCGGCGGTCCCCCCCCTGCCTCATGCTGCCGGCCTCTCCTCCCGTGCGGGCCGCTCGCGGAGCCCTCGTTCTATGCAGGGCTCTGTTCGGGCGGTCTCCAGCACTGTCCCATCCGCTGACTGTTTTTTGCCCTGTGGCCAGGCTGGAGTGGAGGCGCTCCCTGGCCGTGAATTACCCGCCGCCTTACCTGAGCCCGCTCCCGCGGCGGGCGGGGGGTTGGCGGCGGTTGGAGATCCCAGGTTCTCGGCGCGGAGATCCTCCGGGAGGCGGGGGAAGTCACGGGTGCGCATCTCCTCTGCGGCCGCCCGCCCTCGCCTCCTGGAGGTTGGTTCCGCTCTGCGCAGTGACCTGGTGCCGGCTACGCTGCCCCCAGTGGCTCCGTTTCTCCCTGCGCCTGGCTGGGCGGGAGAAACCACTGAGGGGGATCATACATCCCCTGCATTGCGGCATGGAATGACCCTGCCTGCGCCCTGCAGGGCGGGGGAGTCATTCATGCCCAATTTTTTGCCCCAGATATATGTGAACATACCCAATCTCCCTGCGCCCGGCAGGGCGGGAGATTCATGGGGTGCCACTGCCTCTGAAGTTAGTATGCTGCCTCCCCCAAACCTCCCCGCGCCCTGCAGGGCGGGGGGGTCTGTCCCGCCATCCAGTGCTCCATAAGTTTTCGACCCCCCTGCGCCTAGCGGGGCTGGGGTCTCCTCCGTGTCCATGAACGTACAGCCGCCAGTGCGGAGTCTCTCTGCGCCCTGCGGGGCGGGAGATCCGCTGTTGTCACCCGCATCTCATCAGCCTGGGCTCATGGCACCATGTCCCCCTGCACCCGGATGGGTGGGTGGTCGGCGTGGTTCTCGGGATATGTATCGTGGCCTCCCCGCGCCCAGCGGGGCGGGCAACGTTTTCTCGGCATCAGCGCTCCACCCTCCTCCGACGCCCTGTGCTCACCACCACCGCCCTGCGCCCAGCAGGGCGGGTGGTTTTTGCTCCGCTCAAACATCCCTTCCCTCCCCGGTTCATACATACCTCCCTGCGTCCAACTAGGCGGGGGGTCCCCGGGGGCCAATTGCTTCTACGCAGCAGCCTGGTCTTCCTGCGCCCGGCAGGGCGGGAGGCTCCTTACCCAGGCCTGGGCTGGCGGCCGCAACCGCCCCGGGTCCATCGCATGATGCCTGCAGACGATCTTGTGCTTGTCCAGCCGCTGTCCTTGGCCATTCGGACTCGTCAGGGTTGGTGGTCGGACCCCCTCCCCTGGACCTTGCCGTCCGTCAGCAGGGTCCTGCCGCCTCTTCGGTTCCTCCAGGTGACGGTCGTCCCGGACCCCTGCCTTCCATGGCCTTTCCGGCACCGGATGTCCCGCTGGGTCCTGCTGCTGGTCGCCCTTCATCGAACTTGCCTCTACATCTCAGTGAGTATGACTGTAATTTAATTTGGGGTAGGGCGACTGAAGCTTCCGTATCGGACCCGCCGGAGGACCGCATTGCGTCGGTCGTGAAATCTGTCCTTTCCAGCATGGGGGCGTCGGGTCCAGCGACTGCCCCTCCCACCATTTCTGGTGGTGCTTTGTGGGCGGTCTCGCCTACAGGCACGCACTTGACGGAAGAGGTGAAGGACAAGATTTGGCGCCGCGAATTCGTTGATTTTATCGCGCTCGTCCCGCCGGACAGGGAAACAATAGACAAATCTCGGCGGATCGACGTATCTACCCAGGGTGACAAGTCAAAACAGCTCCCACGGACGTTTGGAAACTGGCTCCAAGGGTTCTGCGCTTACGCGGGTGTGCTCTGCGAGCGGTTTCCGGAGTTAGCCACTTCCCTTTTTTGTTACCCGGACCTCATTTGGGGTGCTTACAAAGTTTATGGCGGACAGTGTTGGTTTCACTACGACACTCAGTTCCGGCAAAAGATGGCGGCGCGAAAAGAGTTTTGTTTCAATTGTCAGGATGGCAGCCTGTGGCTGTTGCTCATGTGCCCCCACAGGCCTTCGTCCTATCAGTCCCCGGCCGGCACTTCCCCCGGAGCGTCGGCCGCTCCGAAAAAGGGTGTTTGTTGGTTATTCAACGAAAGCCACTGCAAGTGATACACCGCGTGCCGTTTCAAACACGAGTGCTCGGGTTGCGGTGGTGCCCACCCCGCCAGCCGGTGCTTTCGGAGGGGTAAGCAGCCAATTCCCAGGCCAGGCGCAAAGCATGACCTTTCTAAGCCAGAGGTCGCCGGTGAACGTCTCAGAGATGCTTCCCTGGCTAGACCGGTACCCCCTTCATAGGGAGGCGCTGATTCTGAGCGATGGCTTGGACCGTGGTTTTTTGGATCCCATTTTTCCCATCGGACGCACCCACCATGGCGCCCAATCTAAAGTCGGCTGTGGAATTCGAGTCCGTCGTTGCCGATAAGCTCCGGAAGGAAATTGAATTGGGACGGATGGCTGGCACATTTGACCTCCCCCTTTTTACAACCTGAGGGTATCCCCCCTCGGTGTGGTCCCCAAAAAGGCGGAGGGGAAATTCCGCCTCATCCATCACTTGTCGTACCCTTCTGGCTCCTCGGTTAACGACGGCATCGACAAGGAAGAATCCAGGGTCCACTACGCCTCTTTTGATAGGGCACTTCAGTTAGTGAGGGCTGCCGGTAGATCGGCGTTGCTGGCTAAGGCGGACATAGAGTCCGCCTTTCGCCTCCTCCCGGTCCACCCGGACTGTTTCCACCTCCTGGGCTGTTATTTTCAAGGAAGCTATTTTTTCGACATGTGCCTACCCATGGGTTGTGCCATCTCGTGTTATTTCTTTGAGCTGTTTAGCAGCTTCCTTGAATGGGTGGTTGCCCAGGAGGCTGGTTGCCAGTCCTTGTTGCACTACTTGGACGACTTTCTCTTTGTGGGCCCAGCGGACAGTGGTCGGTGCCAGCAGCTGCTTACTGTTTTTCAGGACACTTGCCGGTGTTTCGCGGTTCCACTGTCCGCTGATAAGACTGAAGGCCCGGTGACTGTTCTGGCTTTCCTGGGAATCGAGATTGACACGGAGGCGATGGTCTTTAGATTGCCAGAGGACAAGCTAGCCAGGCTCCTTTCCCTTGTCCGCTTGGCCAAAGGTGCCAAGAAGTTGCAGTTGAAACAACTGCAATCTCTGTTGGGTCACTTGGTTTTTGCCTGCAGGGTTATTCGGATGGGGAGAGCCTTCTGCAGGCGCCTGGCATGGGCCATGAAAGGGGTGTCCGCCCCTCACCACTACGTTCGGATCACCAGGCCCATGCGTGCCGACTTGGGGATTTGGTTGTCATTCCTTCAAGCCTACAATGGCCAGTCTTGTTGGCAGCGGGAGGAAGTGCCGAACCCACAGCTGGAGCTATACACCGATGCAGCAGGCTCCTGTGGCTTCGGCGCTTTCTTTCAGGGGTCATGGTCTGCTGAGCGGTGGCCGGCCTCATGGGCCCGCTTGGGTTTGTTGGGCAACCTCACCCTCCTGGAGCTCTTTCCGATAATTGTTGCTATTGAGCTTTGGGGCACACGGTTGCGTGATCATCAAGTGGTCTTCTGGTCCGATAATATGAGTGTGGTGCAGGTAGTGAACAAGCAGTCTGCCAGTTCCCCCCCAGTTGTCTCTTTGCTTCGGTTTTTAGTTTTGAAGTGTTTGCAATTTAATATTTGTGTTAGGGCTAAGCATGTTCCCGGGACGGCTAATGATGTTGCTGATGCTCTCTCCCGTTTACAGCTCGAGCGTTTCCGCTCCCTGGTTCCGTCGGCCTCCCTGGAGGGCCTTCCTTGTCCGGCCCACTTATGGAACCTCGTTTCGGAGGCCTACTGAATCTCCTTCGGTCGTCGCTGTCTGCGCGAACGTGGGCGTCTTACTGCAGGGTTTGGCACGAGTGGTCGCACATTTCGGGCGGTGAGTTTTCCATTTATTCTTCTTCTGATAGGCGTATGGCTTTGTTTGTCTATTTGGTTCACTTACTGCAAAAGGGTGTTGCAGGTTCCACTGTCTCCTCGTTTTTATCAGCGCTGTCTTTTTGGTTTCAGCTCCTAGGTTGGGAGGACATTACTAAAGCGTTCCCGGTTCGACGGATGCTGCGGGGTTGGAAGCGCGCTACTCATTCCCCCGATTCCAGACGCCCGGTTTCCCTTCAGATCCTATCGGGCATTCTTTCCACGTTGCCTTCGGTGTGCTCTTCGGAATTTGAGACCCTCCTGTTTCGCGTGGCGTTTTCTTGGGCGTTCTTCGGCGCTTTTCGCGTTAGCGAACTAGTTTCGAGAGCTACGTCGACGGTGGGCGGCATCCTGTCGGCGGACGTCGTTTTTGCGGAGCATTGTGTGACTGTCCTGTTGCGTACTTCAAAGCCCGACAGCATGGGCAGGGGCCGGAGGGTGGTATTGTACCCTTGTGGTGGCCCCTTTTGCCCGGTATCTTTGGCCTCTCTTTTCCGATCTGCGCGCCCCCCTTCTCTAGCCTTTTTCATTCATTCCGATTCCTCCTCTCTAAGTAGGTTTCAATTTTTAAGTGTTTTTCGTCGATGTCTCGAGGTTATGGGACTTCCTTCGCGTGATTTTTCTACGCACTCGTTTCGCATCGGTGCGGCCACCGCTGCCTCTGGCATGGGTTTTTCCGATGTGGAACTTCAGCGTCTGGGTAGATGGGAATCATCTCGTTTTACGTTGTATGTTCGTCCACATCTGTTATGTTAATTTTCAGGTTCTCGTCCGGTCTTGGTGTGGATTGTCGGTGACTCTTTCATTTACTGGGCCGCCCGCCGTGCGGAAGTCCGGACCTACGGGAGGAACTTGGACTTCGACTATGATCCGGCCAGGATCCGCTGGCTCGGGCTTCGCGGGTTAAGATGGTCCCAGGTCCTTCCGGAATGCCTGCAACTCCGTGCACACGTGTCTGGTTCCATCGTTTTGGTACTCCATGCTGGCGGCAATGACGTGGGCTTCCTGCGTTCTGTGGACCTAATTTCTGCAATCAAGCAAGACATTGCCTACTGTTTTGCTGTTTTCACCAATTTGGTCCTCATTTGGTCGGAAATCGTGTCTCGTTCGGTATGGGCGCGGGTGATCCCGGGCCCTAGTTTGGAGCGCTTTCGTAGGAAGGTTAATGCGCAAGTTTCCAAATTTGTTCGACAGCTTGGGGGCTTCGTTGTTCATCACAGGGATTTGGAGGGTGATAATTCTGACCTTTTGAGACCGGATGGTGTTCACCTCAATGACATTGGCTTAGACATCTTTAATCTTGGTCTACAACGGGGTGTGGAACAGGTGCTGGCTGCGGTGGGGCACCCGTCAGTTGTTCACTGACAGGCGGGTGGCGGTTTTTTGACCTTGCCAGCATAAAATGGCTGCTGTTGATGGAAATGGGAAGCAGACGGCCTGTCCAGCACTTATGGTAAGGACAGGCCTTCCCCCCTTCTTATCTCCTTCCCCTACGTTGGATTATGTGCTCACAGTATAACTGTGACAGGCACTGTTTGAAATATTCATTTGTTTGAACTATTCATTGGTTATGTGTTGGATTTAAAGAAATGAAATATTCATTGGTTATGTGTTGGATTTAAAGAAATAAAGCTGTGGCCTTGCCCTTTCCAACTTAGCAGTTGTCAGCGTGTTATTTATTGGTATGAAGGGGCAAGGGTTAAAAGAAGGTTATACAATTAAATTACAGTTCCTTATACCTGGACTAATTGCACCTCAGCAGTCATGTCAGTGGACATGTGTCTGCTAAAATCCGCCGCTACATAGAGGAGACTGCAAGGTCTGATCAGGTCTGCCTGAAAAACTGACAGGCAGACCTGATCGGAAAGCCTGTGTTAAAGGACCCTATATGATATCCTTATTCTCCAAAAATATTGCACATAATCCACTACTTAACCATTTGCTGACCGCCCACAGTACTTTTACTGCGGGCGGGCTGATGGGCGGCACAGACAGACTGGATTGTGTACATGTCATCAGGCTGGGGGTGGGAGGCCCGGTGATATTGTGATCGCTATGCGAGCACATAATCACAATGTCAACAAAGCTGAAATTAATTCATTCATAACAGCTGTATTTCCTATGCTGTGATTGGCCCACAGCTATCACATGGTACCTGTGCCATTCATAGCACCCTGATTAGCTGTAGTCAATCACAGAACACTAGTAACCACAGATGTCATGAATGTAACCCATTCATGACAGTTGAAAACTTTGCTGTTACAATGATCTTCATTGTAACAGCTAACAAAAAAAAATCCTGGATCACCCCCTCGGAGTAGTAAGAGTAGTACAGTGTTACTTAAGTGACACTAAACTACTCTGATGTTTTTTTTTTTTAACATACTGTCACCAGTCAGTGTCCCTGATTACTACCACATCAGTCATATGATGACACTGTACTGACCTGATGACAGTATGTAAAAAAATGTGAACAAAAATACCCCTTCAAAAAACTTGCAATCCATCTGTCTATTTTTCAAAAAGGGGTCATTTGGGGGGAATTTGTACTGTCCTAGCTTTTTAGGGCCTCAAGAAATGAGATAGGCCGTCTGTACATCAGAATTGATCCATTTTCAAATATATACAGTATACCATAGTTTGTAGACCCCATAACTCACACCAACCAACCAATATACACTTATTGGGATATTTTTTTTTTATATATACCAAAGACATGTAGCAGAATACATTTTGGCCTAAATTTATGATTTTTTTTTATATTTATTGGATATGTTTTTATAACAGAAAGTAGATATACTGTATATAGACTGGTGACAAATGTATATGTGTCCTATTGTTATTATCTCACATGCACAGTGCCAGATAGCTAAAGTGATTGTAAAGTCTCACTTTAAAAAAAATAACAAGCATGTTACACTTACCTGCCCTGTGCAGTTGGTTTTGCACAGAGCAGCCCGGATTCTCCTCTTCTCGGGTCCCTCTTCGCTGCTCATGGCCCCTCCCTCCTGAGGGGTGCCCCCATAGACCAGCATTTTGCTATGGGGGCACCTGAGCCGAGTCAGTGCTCCATGTATCCATTCAGATACAGAGCCCTGACCCGCCCCCTCTCCCCTGATTGGCTAACTGATTTTAATTGACAGTCGCGGGAGCCAATGGCGCAGCGGCTGTGCACCAGCCAATCAAGAGGAGAGGCCAGGGGAATCGTGGACATCGCTGGATAGAGAAGGGGCTTAGGGTAAGTATTATGCCCCGTACACATGGTCGGAAATTCCGACAGAAAATGTCCGATCGGACCATGTTTTCCGACAAATTTTCCGACAACAAAATCCGATCGGACTTTTTCCAATCATGTGTAGAGAATTCCGACGGACAAAGTGCCACGCATGCTCAGATAAAATTAGGAGACCAAACCTATTGGCTAATAGCCTCTACGTAGTTCCGTCGTACGCAACGAACGTCACCACGTTCAGAATGATCGGATTTTCCGACAACTTTGTCCGACCATGTGTATGCAACACCAGTGTCGGACAAAATCCATCGGAAAAAATCTGACGGATTTTGTGGTCGGAATTTCCGACCATGTGTATGGGGCATTAGGGGGTGCTGGGGGGCCTACTACACACAAAAGGTTTTTTATCTTAATGCATAGACTGTATTAAGATAAAAAAAAAACTTTTGCCTTTACAACTCCTTAAGTCTGTTCTACTGTAAGTGTAGTGGTATAGTGTAAGTGTATATTAGTAGATGGACCTGTTTATTTCAATAGAGTTCATATGCAGCTCCTGTTTTTTAACTAACCCTGTCTCTTTTGGTCTGAGATTCTATAGCTAGTTTTAGCTTAGGACTAAATAACCAAATATAGGCTAGAGCCAGGTTAGACACCCAACAGCCACTTCTGGTAGTTAGAGGTTGCATGTTAGATTGGAAACCACTAGGGACTAAAGCGCAGAGTAGATAGGCTGACTGTGAAAAGCTGCATTCCAGGCTGGTTGGACAACAGTTGGAGGATCTCCCCATCACCGTTGATCTTGTGTACATGTCTCCGACACAAATATGTACACCACAACCCTGCAACTGGACTTTGCTACAACAATAATCTGCAAGTATCTTTATTAATAACTATATATAACTGGGTATATGTGCACAATTTCACCAGGACTCTTGTTGGCCCTTTGCTGATAATACCTGTTTGTAAATTGGATGTACTATATGTACTGTTATCAATCTTTTCTTATATAAAGCTTCTGTTATTTCCATACTGGTGCTTATCTATACACTTTAGGGTTGTGTTATATGTTGGTTGCAGTAGTTTCTCTGCTCCCAATTACTTTGATTAGATTACTAGTTAATTTCCCAGGAAGAGAATCCCCTCTGTTCTAGGTGGAGGCACTGCCAGCTTTGTTATCAAACCCACTTTACCTTCCATGAAGGTTCTTGTTCTCCTATTTACCTACAGGTTTAGCACAGTATCCTCAAAAGAGGCCTACACATTTATCCTTCTATGTTTTACTTTTCTGAATAATGAAATACACCATAAAGAAATTATTTTTTTAACTGTTTTTTTAAAAATAGAATAGAAGAAAATAAGAATAAAATAATAAAGAAAATTGAGAAAGACGTACCAGAAATCAACGCAACATGTAATTGCACAGGTGACAAAACTTAGAATAGCAAATAAACAGCTTCTCACGTAATAAAAGAACGATTTTCTTCACCCACTATCCTAAAAGTAGGGGGGGGGGGGGTATATATTTTTTTGATTTGTGATGAAATTGAGACTTGCAAATATGGTATACATAATGGAATATATAATGGGAAATAGTAACAGATTCTTCCTGGGGTTTTTACATTACACAGAGGCTCAAATTCATCTTGATTTCAATTTAAATTAAATTTGGACTCCATGGAATCAATCAATCTTTGTTGGTTCTAGCTTCAACTTTATCTAGCTTTAATATTTGCATGTATCTTGAGTGATACTGTAGGTATAGGCCTGAATATCACTGAAATCTTCCAACTAGTACCCAGGACCACATCTAAGGGTCTGCTGCTATGGAACACTTACATTTGATTGTTCAAATTTACTTTTGCATTCTTTGTGCAGACCCAAATACATTTTGTGATGCAGAAATTCTCTGATTGGTTAATCATACTATTGTATCCCCCCCCCTGCCCACCTCTTAATAGGACTCAGCCGTGAGGTATAAAAGCATTGGAAGGATTCAGTGAGAGCTACAGAGGACCCAGAAGATCGACACTCCCAGAAGTGTCCAGGGCAGTCTTTCTCAGCCCTTTTAAAACCTAAGTGCAGCAAAATCAACACAACGGACATAACTTACAATCTGTAGAATATGTCCCTTGTGCTGTGGGGGTTAATACAACTAAAAGACTGTCACATGCTCTCCCTGACTATGCCCACCCTTTCTGCCCAGCTCTGTCATTCATAGAAGCTGTTCTACAACTTCTATGATTAGACGGAGTAGAGCTATCAATCATCTGCCCCACTTCGATTATAACATCCCGTTCTATTCATAAAAGCTCTTGATGAGAGTCTGGGACAGCCCTTTGGTTGTATTAACCTTTGCCGCATCAGAAAGTTATGGTGGGGGTGGGGGCAGATGGAGGATTTCTACTAGCAGCAGAGGAATCAGCCCAAGGGACACATCCTACTGACTGTACGTTATGTCCCTTGTGCTGATTTCTGTGTTTTTGATTTTTGGTTGCACTTAGGCTTTAGCATGGAAGAACTCAATGAAAAAACTTCCAGGCTCAGGGATTCTGTGGTAAACTATGACTATATCTATAGCTCATGGCATATTAATGTGATGTTTACTGATTAGGATGCACCTTACCTTTATGTTCTTTGGGGAAAAAATACCCACTACAGCTAAATAGATTATTGGTCAGTGGTTACTCATCTGAGAGGATTTTTTGTTAAAAATAACAACTAATTTTTGTTGGAAATGATGGACTTTTTAGGCGTACAATAAAGTTTTTTTTTTTAAATTAACAAAATGTATTTACAACATGAACATACAATTACTCATTGCAAAAAACATACAGAGATCTGAAAAGAATACAAAATAGCCTAAAAGCTTATAGATAACACTGCTAATGTGAACACTATGGATCATATAAAACCCTCAAATCAGAATATTGACAGATCTAAAGTAGTGATTTTTTTGAAAAAAATATGAACCATATACAGACAGTGTTATTGTGGATAGCTTTTCTTGATTGCCCTACATGTTACGCGTTGTATAAATGCTTCATCAGGAGCTTTTTGCGTTCTAAAGAAATAAATAAACAAAATTAAGAAGTATATATAAAAAATGTATCATTTTTGTAATACAACAGCATTATATGTTTTAGTTTTTTTTCATCTGAGAGGAAGACGTTGCTCATTGCTCAAGGTGCCCTTAGCAACCTCTGGAGGAACCCTGGTTGAGAAAATCTGGTCCAGGGACTTCACTTGAATGGAGCGCTGCTCAGCAGTGTGGAGGTAAGTATTCACTCTCTTCTTTTACAAGTACATAAATTGGGTCAAATTTTTTTCTACTGACAAGAGTACAATAACCCAGAAAATGGCATACTCAGCAGAAAAGTGTTACTTTTGTAGCGCTACCCCCAGTTAAGAGAGCCGCTGGTTTGTTTTGGGTCCCTGAGTACAGCTCCACCAAATCCCCGGCAATTTGCTCTACCCGCTCTGGCACAGTTAGTAAAGGGGTATGTATCTATGCACATATAAATATCACTTATACTCTAAGTGTAATGGGTATGAACTCACAAGCAGACTGCTGAGATAAGAATAACTGGCTTTACTTTGGCAGTAAGGAAAAGAAATAGTAACATGCATTTAAACATTTGACTTACAATACTTTAGCAGGTCCCTGCAATATGCACTTTAACATGTACACACATATGAATCAAACTAGCAATGGGGAACGGAGCGCCAAGTGTGCGACCGTCTGCTATGCACCCCTGAGGTGCAACGAATCTATCTGCGCCTACCTAATGGACCAGGCCTGATCCCTAGCAATAGAGCTCAGTCCTTGAATAAGTACAGGGTTCTTCACCGGCAATAAATCTGTAGAGGTGGTGCACATGTAGCTTTAAATGGTGTATTTGTAATCCACAGAAAGTAACATTTGCTGCTCTGAGGTAAATTGTGCCTTGGCAGTTCAATAGGCATAAACGTGTGTATAGCAATGCAGGATGAGCCTTTCAGCTCTCTCACCAATCCTGGGGTACTGTCCTCAGCTCCGGTCCCTCCAATGGCGGCTCCGGTCTCCTCCGTCACAGCCCCTGCGCTCCGGTCCTCAGCTCCGACCGACCGACTGTAGGGAAGAGTCTCCGCTCCGCTGCTGCTGACTCTGAGGGATGAGAGTCTCTCTCCACCTGCTGCAAGGCCCAGGCTTCAGGCCTTCAGCAGTCCCGGTCCGCACAGGTGTCTCCTCAGAAACCAGTCTCCGCGTCACCAGCTCAGTCAGAAGAGGGAGACCAGTCTCAAGAGGCAGCCCAGTCAGAAGTGGCATCAGAAGAGCAGGCATCAGAAGAGGAAGAGGCGGTCTCTCCTCTTCCCTTTTATCACCTCCCCCAGAAGCCTCTCGGGCGGAAACAAACAGCCCGGGAGCCTGGGGAATTATGGGGAATGTAGTCTTTTCCACTAAAAGGGGTACGACCCCGCTACACACTCCCCCCACTTTGAATCTTTGGTCCCCAAAGACATCGTTCAAACTACAAGCGTCCTTGGAAACAACACGTTCACATAATTTAGACAGGGGAGCCTCCCACCAATTAACACAAGATGGGGAGCTGTCCTGTCTACAGGTCACTTCAGTGTGGGCGACCTGTTTAACTGTGCCAGAGAGTGAGCTGGGGTTGCCCTCCACCAAATGAACAGTGGATGGGTCAGGGCTTTCAGCACTTCTCCTTGCTGTGGTAACAGAGTCCTCTGAACTTTCTCCCATTTGAGGGTAAGTTAACTTCTTGGGAGGCTTCACAACTCTGCGAGCTCTCTGTTCTCTTGGGACTTCTTCAGGAACACATTCTGGCAACATCTCTGGTTCTGGAACATCTACTTCTTCTTCTGAGTAGAGACCAGGGATATCTTCCCAGCACTCAGGCACAACACTGAATGGCACAAACTCTGTGGCTTCTGGGTTCAATGTGTTATCTTCCACATCTTCAGTAGGTGGAAGATCTATGGCGGAATTTCCTGGAATTGAGGAAGGCCATAGCCATTCAAGTTCTCCTCTTTCTTCCTCTGGTTGGGGGTCCTGTCCACCCCTAGCTTGGGATGTTTGAGACCTAGTGTTAGGCCTGGGGGTATCCAGAATGGTACGTCTCTTGCTGGAGGTATTCTGACTGCTTCAGTAAGTGGGAGCAAGTGATTCCTATGCCAGGTCTTCAAAGGCCCCACTTTTCCTTCTGGCTTTAACTTGTAGACAGGCAATCCTGGAAGTTTTCTACAAATGATATATGGTTCTGATCTCCATCTATCAGCAATCTTGTGTTTTCCAGGGATCCCTAGGTTGCGTAACAGTACACGGTCCCCAGGCTGTAGGTCCTGTACTCTAACTTTCAAATCAAAGTTCCTCTTATTTCGGGCCCCCCTCTGGTCAGAGGCCGCTTGAGCTTTCTCGTAAGCTATCTTCAAACTGCGCCTCAGTCTGTCCACATATCCTTTGTGGGAGGCAGCAGAGGCATGGTCTAAGGAAATGCCAAAGGCCAAATCCACTGGCAATCTTGCCTCTCTCCCAAACATAAGTCGGTAAGGGGAGAAACCTGTCACATCACTTGTGGTGCAGTTGTAGGCATGCACCAGAGCTGATATGTGTTGACTCCAATGTTGCTTCTTCTCTGTTTCCAAAGTTCCCAACATGTTCAATAGGGTCCTGTTGAACCGTTCAGGCTGGGCATCACGTTGAGGGTGATATGGTGTGGTTCTAGTCTTCTCTACTCCCAGAGAATCTAGTAGCTTCCTGATCAGGCGACTCTCAAAGTCCCTTCCTTGGTCTGAATGGATTCTTTGTGGTAGTCCATAGTGAACAAAGTACTTCTCCAATAGTACCTTGGCTACTGTAGAGGCCTTCTGGTCCTTGGTTGGGAAAGCCTGAGCATAACGGGTGAAATGGTCGGTTACCACCAGAACATTTCCCAATCCACTCAAATCGGGTTCGAGGCAGAGAAAATCAATGCATACCAGATCCATTGGGCCTTGACTCTGTAGATGGCCCATTGGGGCAGCTTGATGGGGTAAAGTCTTCCTCTGAATGCATCTTGCACAGGAATGGCAATACTCCTCCACTTCGGCCCTCATGCAGGGCCAATAAAACCGGTCTCTGACAAGTTGGAAGGTTCTCTCTGCTCCCAAGTGACCATGCTGGTCATGTAAGGCAATCAGCACAGTCTCTCGATGCTTTTCTGGGAGAAACAACTGCCACTTGTCTTCTGAGCTATCAGAGGGGCCCCTTCGGTAGACTACCCCCTGATGCACCTGCAACCTGTCCAACTCTCTCCTCAGTAGGCGAGCTTCTTTGGAAGGGTGAAGGCGAAGTCCCTCTGGACTCTGGTCTTCCAGTGCCTCCAGGACCAATTTCCCCATGGGGTCTTCCATTTGGTGGCAACATAACTCCTTCTTGGACAGCTTCGGTAGACACTCTTCTTCTAGTTGAGTTACCCCACAGTAACACTTTGGGACTCCCACTGTGGTAACTCCTATCTCTTCAGCTCTGGATCCTCCTCTGGCTTGGAGTTCAGCCCCTTGACAAAGGGCTCGCACTCCTTCTGGTGCCACTTGGGTCCAGTCTTCCCAGTCATCGACCATGACATGGGATCTTCGGGACAGGGCATCTGCATCCCTATTTCCAGCCCCTGGTCTGTACTTGAGGCTGAAATTGAATCCAGACAACGCCGCCAACCATCTGTGCCCAGTTGCATCCAGCTTGGCGGTGGTGAATAGATAGGTCAAGGGGTTGTTATCTGTCTTTACAGTAAACTCGGCCCCATACAAATAGTCTCTCAGTTTGTCAACAACTGCCCATTTGAGGGCTAAGAACTCCAACTTGTGGGTGGGATAGTTCTTCTCGGAGGGGGTCAGGCTCCGGCTCACATAGGCCACTGGTCGTAGCTGGTCTTCATACTCCTGGTAGAGCACTCCACCTAGGCCCTCATGGCTGACATCAACATGTAGCTCATATGGTCTAGTGGGATCAGCGTAGGCCAAAACTGGGGCTGTGGTGAGACTTCTCTTCAAGGTTCTGAAAGCCTCTTCACACCTTGAGTTCCATTGGTCTTGGACCGACTCACCGGACCTCCTAGGCCCTAATCTATCTTCCTCTCCTTCTGTCTTGAGCAGTTCGTTTAGGGGTTTTGCAATGCGGGCAAACCCATCCACAAACCTGCGGTAGTAGGAGCAGAACCCCAAGAAAGACCGAAGTTCTGTAACTGTTGTGGGCCTTGGCCACGAAGTAACTGCCTCCAACTTCTCAGGGTCTGTAGCCACTCCTTTTTCAGACACTATGTGTCCCAGATAGTTCACAGAAGACTGATAGAACCGACACTTCTCGGGAGAAAGTTTGAGTCCCTCTTCACTGAGCCTCTTCAGTACTTTCTCCAATCTGGCTTCATGTTCTTCCAAAGTCTTTCCAAAGACAATGACATCGTCCAGATACACAAGGACTTCTATGAGGTTCATGTCTCAAACTGTCCTTTCCATTAGGCGTTGAAACGTAGCAGGAGCTCCAGATAGGCCCTGAGGCATCCTGTTGAACTCAAAGAATCCTACTGGGGTTATGAAGGCAGTCTTTTCTCTGTCTTCTGGATGCATGGGGATTTGATAGTACCCACTCTTGAGGTCCATCACACTGAACCACTTAGCTCCAGATAAACTCTGTAAGGCATCTTCTATCCTTGGCGTGGTGTACTGGTCAGGAATGGTCCTCCTGTTGAGAGTTCTGTAGTCAATGCAGAGCCTCAATGACCCATTCTTCTTCCTGACCACCACTATGGGAGAGGCATAAGGGCTTCTGGACTCCCTAATCACTCCCGTCTTCTTCAATTCCGCAAGCTGCTCCCTCAGATCCTCCAGATCTGCTAGCGGGACTCGCCTGACTCTTTCTCTGAATGGCTTGTCCTCTTGCATGCGGATTCGATGGCACTCCTCGCACACCCCACATCAAAACTCATCTTTAGAGAAAATCTTCTCCCATCTGGTCAGCTGGGCCTTGGCTCTCTCTTTCCAAGCTCCAGGTAGGTTTGGGTTTTCCATGGAGAGTTTCTTCCAAACATCTTCTCCTGTACCTGTTCCCTTCACCTCTGACCAGCCAACTGGGACAGCAGGACTCACCTGTCCCAGAAGCATCCTGGCAGGGATCTCCACGGGCTGCTCCGTGGGGTTCCTCACACTGACAGGGACTCTTCCCCTTGCCTTCTTCAGGTCCTTCAGTGAGATTACTTCTGGTATCACTTCCAGACCTGAGTAACCCTCCATTGGGTCGGGTTCCAACATTACAAAGGGGCCAGGCTGCTCCCAATTAAGTTTCACCGTGGCTCTCATGCAGGTCACCTCTCCAGGCTGTAACACTGCTCCTTCTTTTCCCAGCCTCCATACCCTTCCTATCCCCTCACTTTGGGTCTTCTGCTCTAGGACCAACCGCTCGTAGGCTGCCTTCAGCATGGGATGGATCTTGGGAGCTGAAAGATTCTCTTTCTTCACCAGGGGGGTCAGAAGCCTTCTGACTAGATCCGTGTTCGTCCCTATGATCAGGGAGGTCTTGCTGGTTCCAGGCGGGCGAGGGCACACCACTGCCAGGGTGTCGAACACTTCAGCCTTTCCAGCCACGGATGGGTCAAAGGTCAACCGTATGGGTAGGTATCCATCATAGGGGAAACTCTGAGTTCCCAGTCCCCTTATCTCCAACTCTTCTATCTTCTGTATGGGCAGATGACTCAGGTATCTGTCATAGAAGTCCCTGTACAATAGGGTCACTTGGGCTCCAGTGTCTAGGAGGGCCTTCGTGTACACTCCTTCCACTTGGATGGGTACAGTAGGGGATGGACCAACTAGCTTTTCTGGGTAAGGCTGAGTTGATGCTACCCTCTTCTTTGGACTCTTTTCCTTCTCACTTGATTTGCGCTTGATCCTTTCTTGAGCCTGGTATGCATTAATTTTCTCCCTCTTAGTGGGAGTGTGAACCCGTTGAGGGACATTGTTATCTCTCATTTTTGAGGGTTCTCGTTTAGGAGTACTGTATTTCTTTGGAGGGGTCTTGCCCCCTTTCTCTGGAGTGCACCTTGGTTGAGGATCCCTGGGCCCCTTTTTAGGGGTTTGATCTCCTCGCTTTCTTTTCCTGTTATGCTTCTTGGAGCTCACTGAAGGCGATGGGCACCCGGTTGACTCCTTCACCGGGGCCCTTTGGCATTTCCCGCCGGCTGGCGGCTTTCTGTTTTCTTCTTCTTGGGACTGGCACATACAGCTGCAATATGGCCAATTCCTCCACAATTAAAACAGATCATCTCCCCGTAGTCAGGTGGGGATGCTGGTGCTGATACAGCTGGAAACAATTCCCTCCTGCTTGTTTCTTTCTTGGGACTGGGCGTCTCTTTCGCCACTAGAGATGTCAGTATCTCCATCATCTGGGACATCTGCAACTTCAGGGCATCTACCTCTGTCTCTCTTTCAGGGGTTAAGGCCGACCTGACCGTGGCCACTGGAAGCTTTGTAGACCCCATCACCTGCTTCTCCCGTTTCTCTTTCAACATCCAGGCTCTTCCCATCCTGCCGGGTGCGTAGCACTAGTGCGACAGGGTCCAGGGGTTGGGCTCCCCTCATCACCTGCTGGGCACGGGCTTCATCTACCTTCCCTGGATCTATCCCCTTCTTCAGGATAATCCTATGCAGGATCTTGTCTATGCGTCCCATGTACTCTGACAGCTTCTCCCCTGTCTTCTGCTAACAGTGTTCCAGTTGATAGGTAAGTTCTGTGACTTTTTCTGTCCCACCAAACACACCTTCCAGGATGTCTATGTAATCCTGGGCAGTGCAATCCTTTTTGCTTGTCTTCAGATTGCGTATGGCCTCTAAGGCAGGCCCTTTTAGGCTCTCAACAATCCTTTGTTTCTTTCTGCCTTCTGAGACCTCCCATTCTTCTAAGGCCTGCGTGGCACCATCTAACCACTCTTCAAATCTCTCTTCTCCCGAGGGTACAGGTGTCCTCCCTAAAAAACATCCGGAGTTTCCTGTATCCCGCCTTGGGTAATCCCCGGGGTCTCTTCTGCACTGAGTCACAATCTCCCCTAGGACAGCACACAGTTCTGCACTAAGAGTAGTTTGTGCGGGTGCGGGACTTTCCGCGCCCTTCTGCTCTTCCTTCTTTGGGGATAGCACAGCTTTCATAGGAGAACCTTCTCCCTTGCGCGGCAGCGCATGCAGCACTTGATAGGCCTGACCATTCGGTGCTTGTATGCTTTGGCTCCTGAACTGCTCCGGAGTCTCTTCCTGCCATTCTATTAGGGCGTATGTATACCCAGCATCATTTCTCATGTCCATTATCCATGACTTTTGGCATGGGGATAGGGACATTATGAGCTGCTTGACTGCCTCTCTCTGCCATATCCCTGGCAGTTCAATGACTGCTGCTGCGGCTGGATCAGTGGCCCATGTTGCGGACCACCGTCCCACTTCTATTGGGTCCATGCCGGTACCTTCTGGCGGCTTTTCCCGCTGACTCAGGATCCCGGATTACGAGCCCCCACGTGTAGCGCTACCCCCAGTTAAGAGAGCCGCTGGTTTGTTTTGGGTCCCTGAGTACAGCTCCACCAAATCCCCGGCAATTTGCTCTACCCGCTCTGGCACAGTTAGTAAAGGGGTATGTATCTATGCACATATAAATATCACTTATACTCTAAGTGTAATGGGTATGAACTCACAAGCAGACTGCTGAGATAAGAATAACTGGCTTTACTTTGGCAGTAAGGAAAAGAAATAGTAACATGCATTTAAACATTTGACTTACAATACTTTAGCAGGTCCCTGCAATATGCACTTTAACATGTACACACATATGAATCAAACTAGCAATGGGGAACGGAGCGCCAAGTGTGCGACCGTCTGCTATGCACCCCTGAGGTGCAACGAATCTATCTGCGCCTACCAGGCCTGATCCCTAGCAATAGAGCTCAGTCCTTGAATAAGTACAGGGTTCTTCACCGGCAATAAATCTGTAGAGGTGGTGCACATGTAGCTTTAAATGGTGTATTTGTAATTCACAGAAAGTAACATTTGCTGCTCTGAGGTAAATTGTGCCTTGGCAGTTCAATAGGCATAAACGTGTGTATAGCAATGCAGGATGAGCCTTTCAGCTCTCTCACCAATCCTGGGGTACCGTCCTCAGCTCCGGTCCCTCCAATGGCGGCTCCGGTCTCCTCCGTCACAGCCCCTGCGCTCCGGTCCTCAGCTCCGACCCACCGACTGTAGGGAAGAGTCTCCGCTCCGCTGCTGCTGACTCTGAGGGATGAGAGTCTCTCTCCACCTGCTGCAAGGCCCAGGCTTCAGGCCTTCAGCAGTCCCGGTCCGCACAGGTGTCTCCTCAGAAACCAGTCTCCGCGTCACCAGCTCAGTCAGAAGAGGGAGACCAGTCTCAAGAGGCAGCCCAGTCAGAAGTGGCATCAGAAGAGCAGGCATCAGAAGAGGAAGAGGCGGTCTCTCCTCTTCCCTTTTATCACCTCCCCCAGAAGCCTCTCGGGCGGAAACAAAGAGCCCGGGAGCCTGGGGAATTATGGGGAATGTAGTCTTTTCCACTAAAAGGGGTACGACCCCGCTACACTTTATTTAGCAAATGAACTGCACGTACAACTACAATTTTGGGGGGAGTTTATCTTTAACTGTCTGGGCTGTACGTAAGCCCCCAACTCTAGTGGCTGTATATACAGGGTGGCAGAATACACTTAAAGCCTAACTACAGAAAACTTGAAAACGATCCCTTGCAGTGAGGCTGCACCACAAAGGTTAAATGCTCATGTAGTCTAGGGGAGAGGGAAAAAACCCCTTTACATACCTGATCCTACCCTTCTCCAGCAGAAGGTCCTCCCCACTCTCCAGCAGTGCACCATGTCCAGGGATAATGTTGGGACCTTAGACAGCTGAGGCTGGGGAAGACACTGTGGGGACCAGTCTAGCAGTGTGGAGGACTGGGTAATTAGATCTTCTTCAACAAGTCCTCTTAATTTAAATGAGGAATTATCCCCTACAATGTGGGCCCCAGTGCAAGGGATCATATTCATTGTTCCCGAAGTTTGGCTTTAACCTTTTTTTTAAGCCATACTGGCATAAACTTCAGCTAAACCAAAAAAAAAAAATGACATTTATTTAACAAACAAAAAGCAGTATTTTCACCACAGTTTCCTGGAACAAAATTACAAATTGTATGCTGTTGGTATATCAAAACCTCAAATCATGCTCACGGCAACTGAACCTTTATAACCAAGAAACTTGTTATGTGCTCTAAAAACCAAACCAAGATAAGCAGCTATTTCCATCTAAATTATAAACTAGTATATAACAGATATAGTAGAGCAACCTTGTCTAATGACTATAAAACATGTTATATTGTTTTCATATTGGACCTAGCGGGCACAGAAACAAGAGTGTAAAGTGCAATCAAGGATATTGTTTAGTGTCACTTTAAAGCATGGGTCTTCAAACTATGGCCCTCCAGTTGTTCAGGAACTACAATTCCCATCATGCCTAGCCATGTCTGTGAATGTCAGAGTTTTACAATGCCTCATGGGATGTGTAGTTTCACAACAGCTGGAGGGCCGTAGTTTGAGGATCCCTGCTTTAAAGTGTAGCTAAACCTAAATTTAAAAAATCATTACCTTCTCCTGTGAACAGATATATGTTAATTTTGCAATGCGTGTTCCTTTATAACTACTAATGTGGAAAATCTCATGTCCCTTTCTGTATACTAGTGACTACATTAACCCTTCATGACTTTCCTGAAGGGTTAGCTTGGCCATCCTCCTCAATGTGCTCTTGTGGTATTCTACGATAGTACATGCCAATGCAAGTTGTTACTCTGACAGCCCAGCCAACAGCATAGCTCCCAACTGTCCCGGATTTAGTGGGACTGTCCCTGATTTGGAGCAATGTCCCTCTGTCCCTCTTTCCTCCTCATGTGTCCCATATTTTGGTCTGATCTATATAGTTGTATATAAAATGCATTTTTTTATCTTTCAAAAAGTGTTTCCCAGTGCTAAACCTTTCATCCAAATTCTAAATTGCTGCATTTGTAAATTTTAAAGGCCAATATAAAGGTATAGTAGTGGTAAAAGAAAAGCCCTTGTGGATTTAATTAACCTTTTTTTTTGTTAATCCTCCTTTAAGGGGGTGTAGCAGGAGGCGTGTCCTATGCCTACATACGTTTGCTAGTAGGTGTCCCTCACTCCGATCTCAAAATGTTGGGCGGTATGGCCAACAGCATATGAACAGTGGAACACATGCGCATTGCAGAACATGAGCGGAAGGTATAAATGGATATGTATTTATAATCCTCATTTACACCTGCAGTTGAGGGGGGGGGGTGTCAAAGAAGTGGTGGAGCAGCGATTTTACAACCCCCTAACTGTTCCCCCTTAGCTGCAAAGGTGAACGGGGGTGTATACTTGCTGAAGCAAGTGCATTGCAATGCACCAAAAGTTATCCCCATGTCACATTTGGTGAGCACTATCTCTCACTGAATGTGACATATTCAACTGAATAGGACTACCGCAAACACCTCACAACCGCATGCAACACACACAGTTGCTATGCAATGGTGTGGGTTTTCAGGAGTTAAAAAAAGGCAGTGTTAAACACAATCTAAAAAGCGAACCAGAGGGCACTGCAAGTGTAAACAAGCGCTTAGGTTGCCAGTGCCATCTGCCAGGGAGCAGAAGCAGACCACGTCATGGCTATTTGAGAGTGACTGGTGGCAGTGGAGGATGACAACACTTTGAGTAATTGTAGAAGCTGCATACAGTAGTCTCAGCCTTCAACAGGAAGTGAGATCTGCACGCTGACATTGGCAGGATCAACAGGTATGTTTACCTCTAGCATAATGACCAGGGCAGAAAGTTCATTAAAGGTAAAGTGCTTTCTATTTGTCAGATTTTCATTTATGACTGCACAAACACTTTGAAGTTAACCAGGAGTGAGGGAATGACAGGGGACACAATCAAAAAAGCCAACCAAGTGAAGTCAGAGCTCCTGGTCTGCATACTTGTTCCAGCTCAGAGATTTAGGAAGTACAAAAGCCTTTGACTCATCAAGATAAATAGAGAACTAGTATTTTCAGAAGAGGGGTGTCAATAGCAGCATTATATTGTAAAACCAAATTCCTTTCCAATGTGTATACAGCATTCAACCCCAGAGGGATGTGAAGAGCTCTGACTTTGTGCACTTCAATGTAAGGCCTCATTTACACGGGCCTACTTGTCCACCTGCCTACCGGGCACTTTCACCCCCTTTGTATAATTTTTTGGAGACAGATGGAGCTTTCTTTTGCTGGTATTTAATCGCCACTGGGTTTGAAAAAAAAAAAAAGTTTTAGTTTCTGTTATAAAATTTTGTTAAGTAATTTTTATTCTTCACTGATGTGCACTGATGAGGCTGCACTGATAAGGAGGCACTGATGAGGCTGCGCTGATAGGTGGCACTAATGGGCACTGATAGGTGGCAATGATAGGCATCACTGGTAGGCACTGACAGGCAGCACTGACAGCCAACACTGGTGGGCACTGATTGGCAGCACTAACAGGTACTGTTGGGGCTGCACTGATCATCAGAACACTGATGATCAGTGCTCTGATTATCAGTGTAGATGTTTCCTGTGTGGATTGCCACTTACCAGCTGACAGCGTGTGAGGAGAGGACCGGCGATAACGAGCAAATTCTGTTTACACAGTGATCAGCTGTGATAGAACACATCTGGTTAGATGGTAAAGAGCCGCTGTGATTGACTCTTTACTCCAATCTGTGATCAGCTGTGTCCAAAGGACACATCGATCACAGATAAGTGCCGTTTGTATTTAAAAGGGCCCAGAATACATCCCTGGGAATTACAGACCAGTTAGCCTAACATCAATAGTATGCAAGCTCTTGGAGGGGATGATAAGGGACTATATACAAGATTTTAGTAATGAGAATACTATCATTAGCAGTAATCAGCATGGATTCATGAAGATTCGTTATTGCCAAACCAATCTATTAACCTTCTATGAGGAGGTGAGTTGCCACCTAGATAAAGGAAGGCCCGTAGACGTGGTGTATCTGGATTTTACAAAAGCATTTCACACAATTACCCATAAACGTTTACTGTACAAAATAAGGTCCGTTGGCATGGACCATTGGGTGAGTAAATGGATTGAAAACTGGAGTTCAGAGGGTGGTGATAAATGGGGAATACTCGGACTGGTCAAAGGTGGGTAGTGGGGTCCCCAGGGTACTGTGCTGGGACCAATCCTATTTATTTTTTACATAAATTACCTGGAGGATGGGGTAAACAGTTCAATCCCTGTATTTGTGGACGATACTAAGCTATGCAGGGGAATAACTTCTCCGCAGGATGTGGAAACCTTGCAAAAAGATCTGAACAAATTAATGGGGTGGGCAACTACATGGCAAATGAGGTTTAATGTAGAAAAATGTAAAATAATGCATTTGGGTGGCAAAAATATGAATGCAATCTATACACTGGGGGGAGAACCTCTGGGGGAATCTAGGATGGAAAAGGACCTGGGGGTCCTAGTAGATGATAGGCTCAGCAATGGCATGCAATGCTAAGCTGCTGCTAACAAAGCAAACAGAATATTGGCATGCATTAAAAAGGGGATCAACTCCAGAGAGAAAACAATAATTCTCCCGCTCTACAAGACTCTGGTCCGGCTGCACCTAGAGTATACAGTCCAGTTCTGGGCATCAGTCCTCAGGAAGGATGTACTGGAAATAGAGCGAGTACAAGAAGGGCAACTAAGCTAATAAAGGGTCTGGAGGATATTAGTTATGAGAAAAGGTTGCGAGCACTAAACGTCTTTTGTCTGGCGAAGAGACGCTTGAGAGGGGATTATATTTCAATATACATATACCATACTGGTGACCCCACAATAGAGATAAAACTTTTTTGCAGAAGGGAATTTAACAAGACACGTGGCCACTCATTAAAATTAGAAGAAAAGAGTTTTAACCTTAAACTACGTAGAGGGTTCTTTACTGTAAGAGCGGCAAGGATGTGGAATTCAACGGGGATCATCGATAGTTTCAAAAAACTATTAGATAAGCACCCTAACGACCACAACATACAGGGATATACAATGTAATACTGACATATAATCACACACATAGGTTGGATTTGATGGACTCGTGTCTTTTTTCAACCTCACTTATTATGTAACTATGTAACTATATATAGGATTGGGATTTTGTACACTTATAGAATTATAGGCACTTCCTTTACACCTGATTTATTAGCTTCTGATTATGTATTTTTTTTTATATATTATGTGGTATTAGCATGGACAATCTGTTTTACTGACATTTAGAACAGATGACTTATAAAAAATTTGGTGAAATGAAGGTAAGTTAAGGATTGATTTTGTTTTAATATTAACTACAAAAAATGTCTGTGTAAGCATTACCTAGAGATATGAATCACTGTACACAAGTGAAATACCAAAGAAGTCATCACAGGAAAGAATGAAACATAGGTTACGAGTTTTGTTTTGTCTCAGATGATGAGGAAAGTTCACGGTTATAGCACCCTAGAAATCCCCCAACCCAATTAGCTCCGATCAGAGAAGGTTTAAAACCTATTCCAGATAACTTATGCCCTTACATGCTCAGATTTCTGCAATGTTTGTGTAAGGGAACTTTTGCTTGCAAGGAAAGTGCTTATTATTGTCCCTTTTCACACGAGCAAACCGATTAGGTCAGACTTGTCAGTTTATCAGACAGACCTGATTGGACCCTTTCTTGTTCTCTATGGAGCAGCAGATGTAAAAGGACATGTATACGTTTACACCCGGCAACATCCAATCAGATCCGATTCTCTAAAAATAGATAGATGGGGATCCATTCCTCTTCCATCTGGCAGATCAGATGGGATGGCAGTCAGATGTAAATGGACAGGCAGTATGTTTACATTTGATCGCCCATAGAGGAGACCGGGCTGTGTCTGCTCTGCATAAGCGGAGCTGACACAGACCGGATTCCCCGCTGAGCAGGCGGAGTCCACCCCATGTAAAAGGGGCCTATTTCTTACACATATAGTGCTCACTCCCAAAAGGGCCCACTGTTTTGGTCCCGAGATTCTTACCCAGTAGGTGTACAAGCAGCCAGGCACACTCTTACAGTCACTCTTTACGCTCAATGAACAGTCTAGGGGTATCTTTTTTACTTTTGGGGTAACTTGGATAGGTATAGAAAATTGTATGGGATACTCCAGAACTAGAATGTACAAACAGGAGGACACGCTTACTATAGCTGTACTTCAGGAACAGATGCCTTCTGCCAAACTCAGAACAAAAGCCTCTTGTCAGAGAATAATAGAGGCCAGAGGTATGTATCCTTCAGGAGAGGAGCTACTTGACTTTCAGGTATAAGAGCAGTTCTCCTATGATAAGACTAAAGAGGCTGACAGTATGAATCTCTCAAAAGAGAAACTACTTAGCCCTGGCTTAGCAATCAGTCTTTCACAAACTAGAAGGGAACGGTCAGTATGTACCCCTCAAAAGAGCAATCCCAATAGTACACAGTCACAAAAGAGAGAATCCCAGGTCAGATCAGTACTCAGTATTTGTCCTTTGGGCAACTGAATGCCTCCTTCCAATACCAGCAGACATATTCCAGTAAGGGAGAGGTTAACCCTCCACTTTACACTCTCCAGCAACTCCTCTGACAGGATTCTTACGCAGACATCAGGATAACACCAAAGAAGGATTTGCGTATAGGCCTCCCAGCTAGTTCTAGCTTGGACCTCAATGAACAGTGACTTGAGGTGAGGGGTAGCCACCCCCCACCTGAACAGGTGGAACCCCTTAGCAGGAGGACAGTGCTGTTCTGCAATTCAGACTAGTTATACCCCTCCCCAGCCATCATCTGGGCGGCCATCTCTCCCAGGTATTGGCTGAAGAAGTATAAATATTCATGCTGCCCATTTGCCTTGCTCTACACCTATGTTTCAGATTAACCCACATATTTCTATAAAGCAGGGTAGAGTACTCAAACATGCATCCTGTGAAAACTAGAACAGACAAAAGCAATCAACAATGTTCCACTGACTACAAAGCCAAAAACAAAATTTACTAGTTATGGAGTTTGCTTTCCTGAATAGAGAAGCTCATCATCGACATTAGATATCAGTCACAGGCAAAGATTCAAGCTTGCAGTGGCAGACAAACACTGCAAATGCTACTGAAATATGTGATATCTGTTTCCCATAAATAAGACTTTGAAGATCTTTTAATGCATGTAGTCCTCAGTGCTTCCTGGAGCAAGATCCAAAAGACACAGAAACTGATGGACCTTGCCTACACATCTAAATGCCCTCTGATGTCTCTGCTCAACTTTTGTTCATGATGGTGAACTTAACCTTTATTTCCATTTGAAGACCATCATGACCGGCTCTTGGAATCCATTCATCCTTCTGTCCTTAGTGTGTTAAACTTTACACTTGACAGTCACAGATCTTTACTGCCTGTTAATAGTGCACTTGACAAAATGTAACAGTCTGTTACACTGATCATATGGTGTACCTCTGACTTCCTGTGTTCACAACTGTTTGTTTTTTTTTCTTTAAATTAATTAAAGAGTCGGCATGATGCTGGGCCCATGAACTCACAGGACACCATGTACTTATGCACCATTTTCTGTAGCTTAACAGCAGCACAGCCAAACTACCCCAACCAATACTGCACAGGCAATTGAATGCCTATTTATTGAATGTGAATAAAGAAGATGTATCAAATTATGTGATGTACATATGTTCACTTTACAAGTAAAATAGCTTTTCTTAATTGAAAAAGTTGTCTTTGTCATTTGCAGAGAAGAAGTATTCTGGGTGGGAGAGTAAGGTAACACTAGTGTATGTAAAAAAAAATGTTATTCTGGGAATCAAAACCATGTTAACCCTTCGGTTAGGAAGCATAGAGCTTATGCAGAATCAAGTGTACTGAGTTAAAAGAGAAGTGCGGAAATCTAATGCGGCGTACACACGGTCGGAATTTCTGATGGAAACAGTCCGATCGGAGCTTTTCAATGGATTTTCCGACCATGTGTATGCCCATCTGTCTTTTTCTGTCGGAATTTCCGACGGACTTTGGATTGAGAACCTGTTCTCAATTTTTCCGACGGAAAAACTTTCTATCGGATTTTCCGATCGTGTGTATGCAATTCCGACACGTAAAATTCCGACGTGTGCTCAGAAACAATTAGACGCATGCTCGGAAGCATTAAACTTCCCGTCTATAGTGCTGTCGAACGTGTTTTATGCCGCTGTGTTACAGACCGTCGGAACTTGGTGTGACCGTGTGTAGGCAAGACAGTTTGAGTGAAATTCCGTCGGAATTCCGACGGGAAAACCATCAGAGCTTTTTCCGACGAGAATTCGGACCGTGTGTACGCGGCATAAGAAAATAAACATACATACTGACCTACCTGCTGCAGCATTGGTCCAATGCTGCATGCTGTTCCCCACAGGCTCTAAGCCTGAGAATTGAGTAATCACGTGACCGCCAATCGCTTAGTTCTTCACTGCTATACCCCTCCAGTGCTCAGTAGAGAAGTGGGCTGTGGAGGGGGTGGAAGCAGCAGAGAGGCTGAGCCAGCTGCCTGTAAAGCATTTCTGCAGATCCCAACATTATCCGGATTTATTGTCGGGATCCCTTCAGAGTCTGGAGCTGGTCTGTAATATCAGACCACAGGGGGCTTTAGCTGATTTTTGGTCCCAGGAGAACACAAGTAAGTGCATTATAATAACCTACATGAGAAGTATGGCCAAAAGAGCTTTAGTCATACTTGTCTTATATTCCTTGCAGTTATGTACATTCAGTGAACCTTTATGGTTGTGGCAGTAGAAGGTGAAGATGGTGTAGTGGCCATCTGGCAGTAAAAGCGGGTGAT
Organism: Lithobates sylvaticus; assembly: GCA_028564925.1. Taxonomy (NCBI): domain Eukaryota; kingdom Metazoa; phylum Chordata; class Amphibia; order Anura; family Ranidae; genus Lithobates; species Lithobates sylvaticus. The sequence goes on along the minus strand of CM053033.1, from coordinate 182,791,706 downwards.
AGAAGCCATGGTAGTGAGGGGACCAATGTTCATGGTCTCCACTTGGTCATCCATCCGACTGCAGTACAGGACTCATCTAGGGACCTAGCCTGGGGTCACAAGTGCAAGGCCTTGCCAATTATAAGGAAGGTTGGCTTCTTTGTGTGTCCTAGGCCATGATGTGTCAAGTGAAGTGTACAGTGAAGATGTGAATGACTGGTGAAATTTAGGCCATGCTCAGCATTACTCAAAACACTACAGAGTCTATGTGTCAGGACAGGTAGGAACAGATCTAGCCACCGGCTGAAGAGGAGATGGGAAGTGGTCCTTCTGTAAGTGTGTGGAACCCCAGAGGGATGTGAAGAGCTCTGACTTTGTGCACTTCAATGTTAGGCCTCATTCACATGGGCCTACTTGACCAGCTGCCTACTGAGCACTTTCACCCTCTTCCTGCCCATGCCGCTTTTTGTATAATTTTTTTGAGACAGATAGAGCTTTCTTTTGGTGGTATTTAATCGCCACTGGGTTTAAAAAAAAAAAAAAGTTTTTGTTTCTGTTATAAAATTTAGTTAAGTCATTTTTATTCTTCACTGATGTGCACTGATGAGGCTGCACTGATAAGGAGGCACTGATGAGGCTGCACTGATAGGTGGCACTAATGGGCACTGAAAGGTGGCAATGATAGGCATCACTGGTAGGCACTGACAGGCAGCACTGATGGGCACTGACAGGCAACACTGGTGAGCACTGATTGTCAGCACTAACAGGTACAGTTGGGCAGGGCCAGGGGGGGGGGGGGGCGGCAAAATGAGGTTTCGCCTAGGGTGTCAAAAATTCTTGCACCAGCCCTACAGTTGGGGCTGCACTGATCATCAGAACACTGATGATCAGTGCTCTGATTATCAGTGTAGATGTCCCCTGTGTGGATTGCCACTGACAGCGTGTGAGGAGAGGACCGGCCATAATGAGCAAATTCTGTTTACACAGTGATCAGCTGTGATTGGACACATCTGGTTAGATGGTAACCTGTGATTGACTCTTTACTCCAATCTTTGATCAGCTGTGTCCAAAGGACACATCGGTCACAGATCAGTGCCGTTCGAACGTGTGTGTGTGAAGCATGATCACTGGAGGATGTCAATAGATGCCCTTCCTGAAGTGTGCGACCACACCGTAGCTGTTATTTGGCTATAGCACTGTCATGAAGAGGTTAAGCATACACTCATAAGAGGGCAGTGTTTGCCGGTATAGAAATGGACAGCTGTTCTGTGCATCCCCATGTAAATTTAACATTAATAAATCACCGGGACCAGATGACTTGCGTCCAAGTGTACTTAGGGAACCCAGTCAAGCAATTGCCAGACTGGAGGGCTGGGATATCAGGATGGAGGGCTAGGACATCAGACTGGAAGGTTGGGACGTCAAGCTGGAAGGCTGGAACATCAGGCTGGAAGGCCGGCAGTGGGACATCAGACTGGAAGGCCGGCACAAGGACATCAGACTGGAAGGCTGGGACGTCAGGCTGGAGGGCTAGGACATCAGACTGGAAGGCTGGGACGTCAGGCTGGAAGGCTGGAACATCAGGCTAGAAGGCTGGCAGCGGGACATCAGACTGGAAGGCCGGCACCAGGACATCAGACTGGAAGGTTGGGACATCAAGCTGGAAGGCTGGAACGTCAGGCTGGAACATGGACACAGGAACATCACATTGGGGCACAGGAACTTCAAAAGGAGACACTGGCTGGATAGCAGGCAGAGGTTTGTCAGAATCAGGTGGGTTATCAGGTTATCAGGTTCGGCTGGCATGAAAGCAGACTGGAGCAGGTTGGTTGATGTAGAAGAAAGTTGGGTTACTGGCAGGATCGTGTGAGTAGGAAAGAACTTCCGTTAACTGCTGGAGATCTGTAGGTGGCTGTAGGACTGTAGGTAGGAGGTGAGGCATACTGAAACGAAGGGCTAGGATATGGCAAGGAAGTGGGAACAGCGGCCAGAGGAAGTTTTTGTGGGGAAGTTGCAGGTAGTAGAGAAGAGGCAGGTGGGTTAAAGGCAGGATAGGTGCAGGGAGTAAAAACAGGGTATTGATACTTGGTGGGGAGCAGGGTATATTGGACGGTAGCTGAGGTTGCCAGGGGTGATGGGAGAAAGGACACCTGAGCAGTCAGGTGTTTAGTAGCAGGTCTGGGTTGAGGAGAGCTGATAGAAGCTGGGCATAACAGGTCTGACCATGCCTGAAGTATAGGTAGCACAAAAGTGGTCTCACATATCCTCTGTCTGACCAGGGACTGCACTTCATCTATACAATCCTTCAACAACTGTTTGGGGCAAAGTGAATAGTGCTCCAAAAAGGATGCAGAGTCATCCTCCAACAGCCATACTAAGGACGCAACCTGGTTAATGCTGAAGGGGGGAGAAAAGTCATCACGGCCCTTTGGGATACAGGGCAGAGCCAGCTCTGTACACATTCCAATCAAAGGCTGAACATCTTTAAACAGTATACTGCCCTGATCGACCACAGAGTGAGCTAAACGGATAATCTCCAGCAACTGATCACTGGACCACCCTTCCAATGTCTGGCGGAGATATTCAGAACTCTCTGTTGCCAGCAGAGCATAATAAACAATTATATCTGAATTAATTCCAGCAATGTAAAACAGAACCGAGATGGTTCCCCTGTGCAGCCACTTCTGGTCAGAGATGGCCTTGGTATACTGTCATGAACAGGTGTGACCAGATTGTGTGGACTGCAAAGAGGAAACCAAAACGCATGTAAAGTGAAATAAGAATAATGTTTATTTTTAAATAAGTAATAAAATAAGTAAACACCCCAAATACAAACAGTGCTCAGCCAACAAACAGAAACCCACAGACAACAGATAATATATACAGCCACAGGTAAGTACCGAAATCAAACACGTTAGCCAGGCCAGGGTCATACACGGAAGATCAGCAGATAACAAGGGCAGTTCCAGAATCACAAACGTTAGCCAGGCCAGGGTCATACACAGAGGATCAGCAGATGGACAAGGGCAGGACGGGAGAGGGAGAATAAGGATGGGAAAGGCTACAAGGGAACAGGAACACAGGATAGGATCGGGTGCGGGTACAGGTTCCAGTTCAGTTTCAGATGCAGATTACAGGTTCAGATGCAGGAAACAGGGCGCATGGAAGAAACATACCAAGGCAAGCGTGTGAGGGCTGGCCGGGTATTTGTAAGACTGCCAGTGATTGACCTCACGTAACAGCTGAGCGCAGAAGGTGCTGTCTGCTCCACACTGCCGGGATCCATCCGCTGGTGGACGCCAGTACTGTGGCCCAATGATGACATAACACCAGCAGGGAAAGTCACTCCTGACAGTTACAAACTGCCAGGAGACACCTGCTGGTGGACCACAGTACTGCACGCCAAATGATGGAACTTACCAGCGGACGGATCCTTTCCTGACATCGGACCTTCTCTCTCAAGGTGCAGTCCTGCACCCCTGCCCGGCACTTCTGAGACTGATGGTCTGGTTCTTGAGAGGGCGAGGCTAGAATCTATCGGGTATGCCTCAAGAGTAATCTCCACCCTCATGAGCTCAAGAAGGTCAAGCACAAATAAAGTTTATGGGAGAATATGGACCAAATTTGTGGAATTTTGTTCTTCTACGGGTAGACCTTTCAAACATCCAGGAGTCCAGGACATCCTCGGCTTCCTTCAAACTGGTCTTGATCTTCCTTTATCCATTAGTTCCCCCAGAGTACAGGTTTCAGCTTTATCAGCCTTTTCCGTTTTTTCATGGGCAGTTCATCCATTGATCAGGCAGTTCTTCCGAGGAGCATCCAGACTTAAGCCTCAAAGAAAGCCAAGATTTCCCAAATGGGATCTTCCCCTCGTCCTTGACTCAATCACTGGACTAAGTACCACGGGGCCCTCCCCGCTTTCCGTTAAGGACTTTTCGGCAAAGGTTGTGTTCTTAGTAGCTGTCACTTCGGCTAAGAGGGTCTCTGAAATTGGATCATTGGGCTTCGAAGAACCTTTTTGACGTTCTTTCCGGACCTAGTCGTCCTTATCCCTATGCTGGGTTCCAACCCGAAAGTAACTTTGGCGTTCCATGAGAACCAGGAGATCGTCTTGCCTACTTTCAGGTCACCGGGGTCTACTGATATTCATCCTCTGGATGTAGGTGAATATCTACAAATTTCTTCTTCCTTCAGACGGTCTGACCACCTCTTTATATTGCACACGGGCAGCAATAAGGGGAATAAAGCCTCAACCAGGATGCTGGCGACTTGGATTGTGTGGACCATACAAGCATACAGGGCTAAGGGCTTGGCTCCTCCAGAGGCGGTGACGGCACACTCCACCAGGGGAATGGCGGTCTCTTGGGAGGCGGCCCGACATGTGGCTCCTGACACCATTTGCAAGGCGGCTTCTTGGGCCTCTATTAATACATTCATGTCTCATTATTGCATTGAGCCTGCTTCACTGTCTTCTGTAAACTTTGGTTTGAAAATCCTATCGGCTGATAGGTCAAATTAAAATATTTTTTGTTCAGCATACCCACCCGTGTGGTCGGCTAGTTATTTCCCACATGTAGGCTGCCATGGAGTCTGTCAGGAAAAAGGAAAATTTATTGTCAAATACTTACCATTATTTTCCTTTCCTGATGGTTTACATGGCAGACGGAGTTCCCACACATGAGTCAAAGAGTAGGCTAGTTACGGAACACAGTATGGAGTGGTGAGTGTTAATTTTTGGGAATGGGGTCCTATAGCATTGGAGAGGAGGCGGGGTTAACCCACATGTAGACTGCCATGGAGTCCATCAGGAAAGGAAAATTACGGTAAGTGACAATAAATTTTCCTTTTTTTGCTAACCGTTCCTTATTTTTGCTTGAGTTTTATTTGTCTCAGCCTTTATAAATGATCCCCAGTAATGTACTGAATATTAGCTAGAGAGCAATAGAACCGGGGATATTGTCTGCATCACCTGGGAATCTGAGGTCCAGTGTGTAAAAAACAATTAGCCAAATTACCAGTAGTGGACACACTATATAAATCTACAGCATGTGTAAAGTATATCATTGCATTCATTACAAGCTGGAAAACTTGAAAGAAGTTTTAAAGGATTCATTTTCTTTTACAAATGTATTTTTAATTCATAAAAAAATGTTTTGAAGTAGAAAACAATTACAAAATAATAACAAATATTAGGCACAAAGATCACAAGTTTAAAAAAATGTATCATCAGGACTATATAACAGCCCTTTAATTAATGCAGAGAAGTGGCATTTTGTAAGTAGCTTCAACCAAATATTCAATTCAATAGTTAGCAAAATCAGTAATTAAAATGGTAATTCAGCTTTTTACAAAACTGAAACAGTCCAGATCCTCACCCCACAACCTTACAGTCTATGCTGCACTCACCTCCTTTGATGATTATCTTCTTCCACCCATGCCAGCCAGTGTAGTGGTCTGGGCATTTGAGAAATGCAGTACACAAACCGAAGGCTACGTAGCATCATAATGCTTGCAATGATAAATGGGCGTTGGTCAGCATCGGTGCGTGACCACACTGACCAATGAGAATCTCTCTGAGCCTTCTTTGTTTCAGGACGGTGACCTGAAAGGTTGAAGGAAGAAAGAAAGGTCCTGTTTTCAAATGGCAGCACCACTACATCAGCTAGCTTGGGCAGTAAAAGATAATTATCCAAAGAGCTGAGTGCAGCCATGACTGCGATGGGTAGGGAGGATGCTGTGAGTTAGTTCACCTTTTGATATGAAAAAACTTTTTGGGGGGGAAAAGGTGAACTAACCCTTTAAAGGGTTTATCTTCAACTTTGTACTACCGGTAAACCAACCCACAAGCTCTCCTCCAGTTTTCAGTCCTGAGAATCACAATCTAAACATTTACCTAGGTTGCTACTACAGGTGAAATATGCTGCTGTGGCACCTCTCAGATATAGTGCTTTTTTTTTTTTAAGAGAACCTGTCATGAGAGAAATATTTTGCTACAATTACAATTAAGAAGTGTGACTGACTTTTTACTCTCATGACAGTTTCTCATATATAAAGAGATTGTAGTTTTAGCATTATTCATGTTCTGTGTAAAGGAAGGGCATGGGGGTGGCAGATGTGCATGCTTATGCTAAAAAAGTGTCCCTTTTTTCTCATTCCAGAAGGTCGGGAGGTATGGAGTTCAGTTTACTGCGCTCAGCCCAGTTTAGGGATGGACTCTAATTTGAGCCCCATTTACACCCTACTAGTGAAGAGCTTTGCGGTAATGTGCAATACACAATGTATTACATGCATTCCATGTATTACAATGTATTACAATGTATTATAGTGCATTGCAGTGCCATTCATTTTGAAGCAACCCAGCAACAACACACATCAGTTGCAGTGCATAGTATTGCACCAACGTGTGTTATGGTGTGCTGCATTTCCAAAAATGGTGCTTGACCATTGTCTGCCCAATCATTTTAATAAAAGAGTCCAAGAAAATTGTAATTGTTGGTAAATAAGTCATATAAAAACAGCCAAAGCATTTTAAGGGCAACACCACTCCCTCTTCATCAGGGCTCAACACAGGATAAAACTTAATTGGACTCAAGACGGTGGACAGTGACCTCACAGATCTGTATTAGGGTCCTTTCACACAGAACAGAGTCCACTCTGATCAACAGGGGATCTGTGCGTAGATCCCCTGCTGATCAAAGCCGAAGATGTCACATCCGTGCCCATTCAGTTTCTGCCCAGGGGACACAGGTGGACTCCTGTCAGCTCTATCGGGCGACGGGTGCAAATAGACTCTGCTCCGATCCAGACCGCAAAAAATGATGATGGATCAACCCAGAGGTAGGTGGGTGAAAGTACGTTTTAGGCGGACCTGATCGGAGCCCTGATTAAAGGGGGGGTTGGGTTGTGTTGCTCTTGAACCACAGTGGCTGTCTTTCTGTATTCCATTTTTTTTTAGCTACTATTGGGTGCCCATCGCTGGCAGCCATGCTGTGTGCCTCGCTAGAGCTATTGAGCTTGTTTGAAGTTTTCTTTCATATGACTACCCTTACAACTTTAAAACTTTCTAGTGCCTCTTTAAATATGATGTCCCAGAGTCCTAGCTGCCTTATTGCAATGCATGTTAACAGGTGAAAAAAATGTATTATGCATGTGTTAACAGACTAGCTTTAACACAATGCACCAGGACACCAACGTCTGAACGGGGCCTAATTTTGCATACTGCATAACATCATTGCACTTTTTTCTACTAAATAAAATAAGTCAATATCATGCTGTCAAGGCCATATCTGCCAATGCACATTTCAAATAAAATTTTACATTTAAAATGTCATATTGGAGTTCCATTGTTTCTTATGAGAGACTCAAAAATGCTAAACAATCATGCAGCATCTGTAAAGTATAGTTTGTAAAGTCGTTTTAATGCTGGATGCTGCATCCCCACTTCATACATGAGGGGAAAGTCTGTAAATTGTTGTTAATGCTCAAAGGAATAATTCATGCAGTTACAGTCTTGGTATTAATGCAAATAGAAAATTTTCACGGAACATGCATTAAAACAATGGGAGTAACTTTTGAGACAAAAAAAATATTTGCCAAAAGTTTAGCTTTGCGTCTACAAACTGTGATCCCTTCTTTAATAGGTTTAGATTAGGTAGGGTAGGGAAGCTCGGGACAATATCTTAAAGACAAGCTTGACTTAACTGATACAATATGCCCGAAAATAACACTGTCTTTTTTTATTAGAAGCGGAGAAGGCCTTCAATCGCTTGGATTGGAGGTTTATGGAAGCATCTTTGAAACAAGTAGGTCTCCCGGAGGAAATCATACAACAAATAATGGCCTTATATAGCGCTCCATCTGCAAGGATAAGGATTAACGGAAAACTCTCCCGACATGTTAATATTTCTAACGGGACACGCCAGGGCTGTCTGCTATCACCATACCTATACATTTTGGCTATGGAACATTTGGGGATGGCTCTATGGTCTAATTCCTCTATCCACAGAGTTCAGGTGGGCAATAGTTCTTATGAACTAAGCATTTTTGCGGATGATCTACACATATATATATATATATATATATATATATATATATATATACACAGTATCTCACAAAAGTGAGTACCCCTCACATTTTTGTAAATATTTTATTATATCTTTTCATGTGACAACACTGAAGAAATTAAACTTTGCTACAATGTAAAGTAGTGAGTGTACAGCTTGTATAACAGTGCCAATTTGCTGTCCCCTCAAAATAACTCAACACACAGCCATTAATGTCTAAACCGCTGGCAACAAAACACACTGTTAGATTTTTTGCAGATGTTTGTCTTCAGATTTACCAAATCCACGTAGTGCAAGGTCCTGCCTGATTGCATACAAATTGAAACTCTTAAGGTTTGAACTCATATTATATGGTTTTGGTAAATCTGAAGACAAAAATCTGTAGAAAATGTAAAAGTGTGTATGGGGTCTTAGGACATACTGAATGTGTATAGAATGTGTATAGTGCAGTGTTTCTCTGTTGCTATGGCCATTTGTATAATGACTTTATTGCAATAATATGGAGTTAGATATATTATTTAAGAGCATATGTTTACAGAGGCTCTTCCCCGTCATTGATGTAAATAAACCAGTTGCATAGGTTTTGGAGCTGAGCAGAGGAAGTTGGTAGGCAGGAAGTTTTTTAAAGAAACATGTGTTCGGACGGGAGATGTGTTTGGAAGGACAAAGAGGAAGACATGGATGCGAGGAGCTTGAGAACTTTGAAGAACTTTTGAGTTGGACTGAACAAGGAACTATGAAGGACATTACATCTTAAACCCTAGGTTGAGTAACTGTTTGGTTTTTACTTAATGCGTACATATTGTACATACTTATATTTGTAGGCATTTTTTTGCTTCCATGGTTTTACCGCAAGAACTTAAGAGATAGAAGCAAAGCATAACAGTTTCTCAACCTTTTTTCATTCAAGGCACCCTTTAAAATTATGGACAATCTCAAAGCACACTTAAAAATTATAGACAATCTCAAGGCACCCCATTCTAAAATGTAAAGCAAATATTCTAATAGTTTTACATAATGTGGCAGCATCAACACACCTAGGACACCCAGCATTAGAGGTGATTTATTCTTTCAACACAAATACACTATTCCAGTGTTTCTCCTCTCCCTCAGTTTCTCGCCATCACTCAGCTAATGTGACCCCCAGTATTGAGGGAGAGTCAAACAAGGATGCTATGAAGGCAATCAACACCCTTCCTATCAACACTGATGACATCACTGTTTGTTAGGATGCCGTTGGCTGGAACATTGTAATGGTGCACAATAAAAACATGTGGCTTTGTGTAACTAAAGGGCAGGCTTATATACATTTTTGGGCAATACTTAGGCATTTTGCCAAGACACTCCTGAAGAAACCTCAAGGCACCCCAGGGTGCCCTTGAAAAAGGCTGGTATAATGTCATGGACCGGTCTCCTTAAGGGCATTATCACATGCACTCACAGTGTAATGAGGCAGCACCACTCTATATATTATCAAGGACCACCCAGCCAAGAGAAGAGTCAAAGAGGATAAAGACCATGTGGCATCACATTATTGGTCTGAAGACTTCTGCAAAAGGCAAATAAAAAAAAACATAAAATACTTACTGGGGCTCTCCCCTACCAGTGCCCACTTTGGGAAGGGCTCTCCTGGGTGGCACTGGAAGGAGAGAACCTGAAGCTGAGATTTTATTTCCTTTATCATTTTTTATCTTTAGCTCCCACTTACACCCATTCATGATCAAGGTCTGGGAAAAGTAAGTGAATTAAAGTGGTAGTTTCCAATTTTTATCTACAGGTAAGCTTATAATAAAGCTTACCTGTAGGTAAAATGAAAATCTTCTAAAAGTGCACCATTTAGGAGATATTCTAGTAAGCAGCAGCTGGCGATGTCACTGGCGCATGCGCTCTAAAGAGATGACATACTCGTGCTGTCCCACATCATCATGGCTCAGCCATTCAAAGGGAGCCTGCAAACCCAGAAGGAATGCAGCGTGACAATAGAATCCCTGTCAGCAGTGACAAGGCACCACTGGAGAGATCTATTCTATAGGCAAGTCTGACATAATGTGCTAGTATGCGGTACATACTAGCACATTATGGCTTAAACCTGCAGGGGAGAACTAATTTTTTAAAATTTTTGTTAACTTTGCTACCACTTTAAGGAAAACTGCTTTGACATTGAACTGAACCAAGTTGAGAAATCTCTACCAAAACTAGGAAGGGGCATAATCAAAGAGGATTTTTATTTTTCATGTTATCCCCTTCCTTTAAGCAATTAAAAAGTCATTATTATATCGTACAGGTAAGCGTATAATTATGCTGTGAAAGGTTGCAATAACTCCGTTCTGTAAACAACGCCATTCCTCTGTATGCCGTCATCCCCTACAGGAGAAACAGGTGCTTCCAAAGCAGGAGACTGTAAACACAGCAGCAAAGCTTGGCCTTACATATCAGTAACAGATCTGTTGCAGTAGGATGATCTGTCCTGCTTGTTCATAATGAGTTTGAGCTTTCCCTGAATGGTGCAAATTATAGCCCTTTTGAAGCTGTCTGACAAGAAGAAATAAATCACAGGATCCAGGCAGCTGTTGAATGTGGACAAACACAGCACCAATTCATTAGTGATATGCAATGTCTGTTTCCAGGTCATGCTGGGAATTGTATCGATCTGAGATAGGATATAGGGCACACGTACCAGGTGATAAGGAACAAAACACACAATAAATATAATCAAGACAATAAAAGACTTTTTCATGGCCCGGTTGCTGTTCCTTTTAGTCTGTGGCTGGTTTCTTCCCAACGTGGCTTGGTGGAGCTTTGCTGAGATCTTTGCATAAAAATAGACAAAAAGAAACAGAAGGACAAAGAAAGCAATAACTGCTGATAAGTTGATTGCAGCTGCCACAATTCCTTTCTTCTTGAAGTGGAAGCACTTTTGACTGCAAGGTTCGTCACTTTTATTTTCAAACAGGAATGGTGCTATGCATACCACATTGATCACCCAGACAACATGAGAGGCTCGGGTGCTCCAACACACACTGTGGATTTTATACTGTTGCAAAGGCCGGATTATTTTAAAGTAACGATCCATACTGATAAGGCTCAGGAACATAATACTGGCATACATGTTCAAGTAGAAAAAGGCACCTATTATCTTGCACAGGAGCAAAGGCCCATTATTGTTCTGATAGGCAATGCGAAAGGGCAAGCAGAGGGCAAGGAGGAGGTCAGCTATGGCAAGGTTCCTCATGTATATGACCATTGATGTACACTTTTGACAGTTTGTCCAGAAGACAAAGAGAGCCAGAATGTTGCTTACGAGGCTAAGACCGCAAACAAGTGAATACACCACTGGTAGCATTGAGGATAGTACTCCATCTTGGATATGGCAGCCATTGAAAGGAGGTGCAGTAGATATATTTGTTTCCAAAGGAGTTGTTTCTTCAGTCTGCATGGTCCATGTTGTTGAGGCCAAATGAGTTGATAAATCCATAAGAACGTCCATTATTTACCTGGAAAAGGGACATCACAACAGTTAAAAAAGAAAATTGTATAGCATTAAAAAAAAAAAAAAATTGCCATGGGTAACATAAAGACAAACTTTTGTCCATTCAGGCCAAAGTGAAAGTGTCTAGTTATGTAGCCCACCTGCCCAGCAAGTCATACTCAACAATCTGCACTCCTTTGCTACCTCCTAGCTGCAAGAGTCCATCCTTGGTAAGTTCCGGCATTGGATAGTGGAGTCTACAGCCCCCCCCCCACACACACACACACACACGAGCAGTGTTCACTTGGGCCTGACCACTGTCTCAAGGATGAGGTGACATGCTCACCCATACCCAAAAACGTACCTATGTTAGAGCAATAAACCAAGGGGCTCAACTGAATAAGGAGGCATGAAGGAACATGAGTATAATCTGCTAGAGAGACAGACTATCAGAAGCCGCTGTCACTTTGGCCTTGAATGGGCAATTACCTAATGACCATTATTCTTTTTACAGCCCTCCAACATAACAAATGTATATCTAAAGTAAACATCTGTTTTTTTGGACCACCTTTGTGATAAAGTTATTTTTCTTTCCTGAGTGTAATCGCCATTAGGACCAACCGTGGTATATTAGAGTGGACAGGCTAATTTAAATGTCTGCCCTCCATGCTGTTTATACCTCCTTTGCCCCTCTGGATTCTCTCCTAGCCTCCATGTGACAGCGCTAGGTCCCTGTGCAGCCAATCATTAAGTACTAGGTGAAGATGAATGAATTACGTGATCCCCACACCTAGAAGTACTAGGTATTTATAATTGCTCCCGATGGCAGAATGGAGCTATGGGTGAGCAAAGAGAAGGTGAGTATGTGTAGCTAGTAGATACATTTTCTTGAGCTGGGATCAAAAGAGAGGTTATTGACCAGGTTGGATGGGTTTATTGCATTTTTAGTTTGGTTGTAGTGTGTGTTTTATCAAAAAATGCAGATCTTTAATGCCCCGTACACACGGTCGGAAATTCCGACCACAAAATCCGTCAGATTTTTTCAGACAGATTTTGTCCGACACTGGTGTTGCATACACACGGTTGGACAAAGTTGTCGGAAAATCCAATCATCCTGAATGTGGTGACATTCGTTGCGTACGACGGGACTACATAGAGGCTAGTAGCCAATAGCTTTGGTCTTGTAAAGTTATCTGAGCATGCGTGGCACTTTGTCCGTCGAAATTCGCTACACACGATCGGAAAAAGTCCGATAGGACTTTGTTGTCGTAAAATGTGAGAGCAGGATCTCAAACTTTTTCCATCAGAAAAAGTCCGATGGAGCCCACACACGGTCGGAATTTCCGACAACATGGTCCGATAGGACATTTTCCGTCGGAAAATCCGACCGTGTGTACGGGGCATTATAGTGTACAGAAAAAATACCAAAAGAGGTATTTAAATTATCCTAGTTTCAACTGTAATTCCGTTTACAATTGAAAATGATACAGCAAAAGAAAATACTTCAAAAACCAACAGAGAATTATCTTGTAAGTGATGTAATAAGGGACCAGCTTGGGAAGAAGCAGAATCACATTGTGGAAACTTACCACGAGTCACTGACATCCTACGACAAAGCAAATTCCAAAAATAGAGAAGTGGTGAAGCACTGTGCATGACCCGGCCAAAGTATCGTATGTATGGATAACAGTAAACTAAATGAGTATAATAACTATTAAAATGGAAATGTGATTATTGATTAAGAGTGAATGACACAGATGTACTGAGCAACTACAATAGCTGTCTTTTCCTATGGGACAGCACAACTCATGCACAGCTGTACATCAAGCCATGGTACATTACCCTGCTGTGACTGCACCAAGCCCCAAAATACTGAGCTATTGATCACTATCAGGAGACATTGTCTAGGCTAATTAAGCTTTCTTCATTGATGGATGGACAAAATAAACTGAATGAGGCGCATATGGTCCATTCTGGTGCCTGGAGTAAAAGTATTAATGACAAAAGACTGAGGTGCAAAGGTTCTGTAACCAGGTCCATATTGTGGTGGGCACACATAAACCCCACGTCACCCTGTTAAAAAGCACCACTGATAGGCCTACCAGTCAGTATTGTCTGACCAGTCAGTATTATCTTCTACCAGATCATCTGTAAGGTTTTGTACAATGTAATCATAATCCCTCAAGTATTTACCATTGTCTAGATATTACTTGGTATGTCTACTATAAAAGGTATACATACACACACAAGAATGTAAAAAATTTTTTTATGAGTCCTGCTGAATCAACTGAAATTTCTTCAATGGGTGACCTTGTCGACACCATCCAGCTCTACAAAAGTACATTTTATAGAAAATTCTCAGATGCAGGCATTATTTGGGTATTCCACTGTCAGAATACAATAGCCAGCACTACAGATCAATCCAACCTTTTAGCATGGATGGTGGAATAAAGTGTTTTTTCTTTTTAAGGCTGACTATAGATGACTATAGATGAGCGGGCTGATCACAAAAAAATAAAAAAGGATTTCCCCATCCACACAAACAAGGTGGATGGAGGAGTCCTCCCTACTGTGCCATTGTATTCCACCAGTGGGACTCCTCCATGGTAATGCCTAGTACACACAATGAGATTATCGGACGAATGATCGTCCGTTTTTTTTTGCTTGCTGGTCTCCATACCGAAAAGGAATAGGTTACTAAAGAATGAAAATTCTTGTACAACATAATACAATAATTTGGAAGTGATGTAATGTATTTGTATTGTATTTTGAAATGAAAACTATACTGATTAAATGAAAATCGTATGATCTGGTATCGTACGAGAAAAAGTTTTGTGTTTGTCCCTTCGGAAGATTTAGGACAAAAGCTGTGTACTAACGATCAGATTATTGTATTCGATATCGATTTGAAAGCGGTATTTTTTTGTACAATTTTCTGATCGTGTGTACGAGCCTATAGAATGCACTGTTCAGTAGCTGTAGCCCAAATGTCCCCGCATTCCCCTTTGAAGGTAGTCAGACTGTTGGATCGACTTCTTTTGAGTGGGATCGGCCATACATGGATCAAAATTCAGCCAGTCCCTGCTGAACCAGCTGAGTTTCGATCCATCTATGGTCAGCTTAAGCTAGACTGAATGAGATAAATATTTAGGTGTATGGCCAGCTTTAGCCTAGATTCACATATGTGCGGGCTGGAAACTCATGCAGAAGTTGAATTGTTTGGGAAGAATACTCAGCACTACGTATGGCGCAAAAAGAGCACAGCTTACCAACATCAAATCATCATCCTAATGGTGACGTATGGTGGAGGGAACATCATAATTTAGGTTTGCTTCCCTGCCTCAGGACCTGGACTATTTGCCATCATCGAGGGGAAAATGAATTCCCAAGTTTACCAAATTATCCTACAGAATAATAATATCAGGGTGGCTGTCTGCCAGCTGAAGCTTAGTAGAAGTTGGGTGATGCAGCCAGACAATGACCCAAAGCATCAAAATAAATCCACCACAGACTGGCTTCAGAAAAAGAAAATGCACGTTTTGGAGTGGCCCAGTCAGAGCCCAGACCTTAACCCCATAGAAATGCTGTAAAATTTAAATTATTTGTATGTTATCAGCTTAAGCACATTGTGGTTGTCTATTATTGTGACTTAAAGCGTTTTTACCCCAACACATCATATTCCGGATATGTGCCTGCTGTACCATGTATGAGAAAGTTCTGTTCTCTTTGTATTGCTTACTTTGTGTGAAATCCTTGGTGTTCCTGCCAGTCCCTCTGCTTTCCTATTAAAAACTGACTATCCTAAGTAGGAGAGCACACCATGGTCAGTTCTCTAGCTATGCTGGGAACTCGGTATGCTCTCTTCCAATGATCAGATTTGTTCTGACATGCCCCCACTACACAGCCATTCACTAAAAAGATCAGTGTGCTGCTGCTTCTCCTCCCCCAGCTCTTATGCAGCTGAGAACAGAGGGAATGTGATGACCTACAAAAAAGGGTATTTATAACGTTTTTTTTTTTTTTTATCTATACATAAATGTTTTGCCTTTCATTTCTATGGTAAACTGAATGTGTTGTTTTACAAGGTGATCATTTACAATCACTTTAAATGCGAATCAGATAACATTTCATGGGAAATTATTACAGAAAAAATTTATTCCAAGGGGTTTACATACCACATGCTTCTCTTTAGCACCCCCATACATTGGCGAAATACCTGTGTTACTTGTGTTTTTGCACACACAGAACCGCATGGTGCTGCAACATTTCTGTATGGCACGGTTTTTTAAAAGAGGTTTCAGGACTTCTTAAAGCGGTTGTATGCCCTGGGGAAAAAAAACCTGTAAGGGCACTTTCACACTGAGGCGGTGGGGGCAAACTACTAGTGGCGGCAAAGCGCCGCTTAAAGTGCCGCTAAAACTAGCAGCGCTTTGCTGCCACTAGTGGTGCACTTTTAACCCCCCAAAGGGGTTAAAAGCACCTGCATAGCGCCGCTGCTGAAGTGCTTTGCAGGCGATTTGGCAGCAGTGCCCATTGATTTCAATGGGCAGGGGCGGTTTAGGGGTGGTGTATATACCGCTCCAGCACCGCCCTAAAGATTCTGCTTGCAGGACTTTTTTTCTCATCCTGCAAGCGCACAACTTCAGTGTGAAAGCACTCGGGCTTTCACACTGGGGCTACAGGTGAGGTCATTTTCAGGCGCTTTACAGTCGCTACTTTTAGCTCTAAACCGACTGAAAAATGCCTCAGTGTGAAAGTAGCCTAAGGCAAAGGCATAATGAGCTAGTATGCACAGCATACTTTTCCATTATGAAATACTTACCTTAGAACGAATCGGTCACCGCTGAGGGAGCTGACATGTTCCCTCTTCATGTCTTCCGGGTTCGCTGGCTCCGGCACTGTGAGTGGACTTCAGAGCGCATGCGCTGCTGACATCAGTGGCTGCATGCAGGGCGATATTCATTTTACCTACAGGTAAACCTTATTATAGGTTTTAACCGCTTTAAGACACGTTTCTTTCTAGTACAGCAGCTCATTCAAATGAATGGGCTGCTGTAGTCACAATGTGAACAGGAAACAAGCATGAATAAGCTTGAACCTAGCCTTAGATCACAGAGTGCACAGGGCAGTGTGGTCAGACTCAGGTGGTTACTGTATAACTATAAAAGAAAATTGAATATAATAATTAGGCTTTAAAATCTTTAAACATACAACTTTTCACAGTATTTCATACCTCCCAACTTTTTGACATGGGATCGAGGGACACCTATTAGCAATGGTATGTAAGCATAAGAAACACCCCATGCCACGCCCCTTAAAGGAGAATTCTACAAAAAAAAAAATATTAGTTAAACCCACAAGTAATTTTTTTTAACCACTACTATTCCTTTATAATGGCTTTTAAAATTTACAAATGCAACAGTTTAGAATTTGGATTAAAGGTTTAGCACTGTGAAATACTTTTGAAAGATAAAAAGTGCATTTTATGTACATCTGTAAAGATCAGACCAAAATGAGGGACAAATGAGGAGAAAAAAGAGGGACAGAGGGACTTTGTTCCAAATCAGGGACAGTCCCTCAAAATCATGGACAGTTGGGAGCTATGTATAAACAGTATATCTGTCACGCCACCTATATATGAATCTACTGTATATATATATATATATATTTTTTTTTTTTTTGTTATTACATGAGACTAATCTCACTAATTACCAGAAGCCATCCAATGTTCACCCAAACTTTAAATAGCTGTGACCATAGGCGATCATCTTCATCATTCCAGTCTAGCTTGTTGAACCCACTGAAATACCATTAGGGCGATGGAAATGCTAGTGCAAACATAGACTGGCTTGTATGGTGGTAAGTAAACAGTCATCCACTTTTGCGATAAAAGCACAGTGTCACAGCTTTTAGTTTGTTCTACGTAAAAGAAAAGCTGCTTAGGGTGAACAAACGGTCCACCCACAGACCTGCTATGGGAAAAGTCTCTTTCACAGCTCTAACAGCTGCATCTTTTACAAGAACATGTAAAGTCCGGAGGTACAAGGAGTGTGGTCCTCCAAATTAACAACCAGCACTGAGCAAACACAGTCAACAGGTTCACTGGCAGGCCGGAAGCTATCCGTGTCTAAAAGCAAATTCTTAGTCAGTTTGTTATTTATCTTTATTTAACTTTATGGTAGTCTCATTTTAAAAAGTTAGGTGAATAAGGTAAAAAAAAAAAATACTGTGTTAAAAAAGATAAAGAAAGCAGGCAGTGTAGCGTGTACCTGGGATGTACTAAGCACAATAGCTTACAGTCCAATAGCTATCAGGTGATATTAGATGCGGTGATCATTACTGCCTGTGGCACCCTATGCACTGCCCTACAAGCCACAACACCTTGGAATACATTTAAAAAACAACTGTCAAAGGAATATCACAAGAATTTGTCCGAAAACGCTAGATGCCTGGCTATGTATGGCTTCAGTGTTTTCAACAAAATGGCGGCCGTCTACACACACACACGCACCAACTCCTTGTTGCATGAATTTGAATAAGCTGAGTAAAAGATGGCTTTAGCTCCTGTTCTCCACCTGTATAGAGGCGTTTCACCCTTTTTGGGACTTAATCGTAGAAGCCCCAAAAAAGGGCAAAATGCATCTGAGTTCTTTACAGGTGGGGAGCAGGAGCCCAAGACATTTTCTACTCAGCGTATTCACATTCATGCAACAGGGAGTGGGTGTCTGTGTGCAGATGCCACAATTTTATTGAGGTCTACTAGAGCCTGACAAGCGGATCCTTACATAGTTACATAGTAGGTGAGGTTGAAAAAAGACACCATCAAGTCCAACCCATGTGTGTGATTATATGTCAGTATTACATTGTATATCCCTGTATGTTGTGGTCGTTCAGGTGCTTATCTAATAGTTTTTTGAAACTATCGATTCTCCCCGCTGAGACCACCGCCTGTGGAAGGGAATTCCACATCCTTGCCACTCTTACAGTAAAGAACCCTCTACATAGTTTAAGGTTAAACCTCTTTTCTTCTAATTTTAATGAGTGGCCACTTGTCTTGTTAAACTTCCTTCCGCAAAAAAGTTTTAGGCCCCTTTCACACTTATACGACTTGTCCCAAGATTTGGGACTGCAAAGTAGCATGACAAGTCGTTCCCCATGATTCCCAATGACAGCCATTCATATTAGTATGACTTCAAGTCGTTCCGACTTCAAAGTAGTCCCTGCACTACTTTGGTGCGATTTTGATGGCACTTACACAGGCATACCTTGAAATCGTGGCAAAATCGCGGCAAAAATCGCGCGACTTTGAAGTCGCAGAAGTGTGAAAGGGGCCTTATCCCTATTGTGGGGTCACCAATAGATTTCTGTCTGTCTTGCACCAGTCAATCCCCATGATCCAACTGATACAGGTTTGGGGGGCATTTGAGTGGTCTCCTCATTTGTCCCTCATTTTGGTCCGATCTTTATAGTTGTATATAAAATACACTATTTATCCTTCAAAAAGTGTTTCACGGTGTTAAACCTTTCCTCCAATTTCTAAATTGCTGAATTTGTAAATTTCAAAAGCCAGTATAAAGGCATAGTAGTAAAAAAAGCACCTGTGGGTTTAACCAACTATTTTCTTGTATAATTCTCCTTTAAGGGGGCATGACAGGGGTGTGTGTCTTATACCTACATACTTTTGCTAATAGGTGTATCTCGTTTCCTTCTCAAAACGTTGGAAGGTATGCAGTAAACTTCAGTGCAGTAAACTTGAACTCAGTCCAGCCATCTCTACCTCGCTTCTTCCATCAAGAGTTCCCCTAGTGTAGGTCCCCATCCAACGGCTCTTGTTTCTCTAGCCCCGAAGGGCCCTCACTTATCCAGTTTACAAACCTACATAGCGCAAGTCAGGGGGTAACCTGTTCTCATGCTCCTTCTAACTAGGACTCCACCCACTCCAGCTTATAAAGGGGTATATATATATATGCAGGTGCAGTCTACTTTCTCCACTGCAAGTGGTGCTCAACTGCAGTGGCATTGCAGAGGGAGAAGAAGTCAAGAGGAACATGGTTCCTCTGTGGTTTCCTGGGTCACTGGGAAAGCTATACAGTTGGATGCTGTAGTCCCATGTGACTCTGGTGGCCATCTTGGGTCAGGCAGAGTCTATTTAAAACCCTGGCTCTTGGGCTTGGTGTGCATTTTGCATTTGGGTAGTGCAGGAACAGGTCACCTATCTGTCAGGGACAGTATTAGCAGTAGAGGTTCCAGACGAGTAGAGAAAGAGCAGGGACACGTTTGGGCATATGCCAGCCAGGCCGCGTTCCATCCCTCGAGACAGGCACTATTGGTGCATCCAAGACTTGCTGCCACACTATTTGCTTCAACATACTGTGAGTGCACCCGGTCAGGTTGACTTCCTGCCAGGTAGTTGAACTGATTTGAACTACATTTACAATATAGTTCTGTTATTGCTTCTGGATTCTGAGTGTTTTCTGCAGCCACACCACGCTGCACCTCCCCACACATGCTCCGCCCACCAACTAGACCAAGGGGAGGGGCCTTACTAAAAGGGGTACTAACCCTGCTTAAAAGTTTGTATTAATGTATGTAAAACCTTTATGCCCAAAAGGAAAAAAAAACATTTGCTGTAACATTTATTAAAGTGTGAGCTGGAGTTCAACTTCAATTTGTAGTCCATCTAATTTTGCTAATCTATCACTGCCCTCCACCTAGACTGACAATGCTGCTGTCCAAAGCTGTCTGCTTTATTACTTTATCCAGAATGCAGACACCCTAGGATGGAAAGTGTGTTACTGGCAGGATCACCAGGTGAAAAGAAAAAGAACTAAAAAAGAAAAAGAATGCAGCCACCACATTGATGGCACAAATTGTGTTCAATTCCTGCTAAATAAATCTGTACATGTATAGCTAGCTGTATGGTACCTGACTGTGTACAAACAAATACATTTAATAAACTGTCACACATTGCAATCATAGATATTTTTACAAAAAAAGAACGTGATTCTTTCACGCAGATGAGGTATGTGGTCCACATGTTCAGTTACATAATTGACTCATCTTGAAAAATGTAGAGAGCTAACCAGACTTGAGGTTTTTCTTGTAGATTACGGTCATGTTCTTTCCCAAGATGTAAATGTACAGGAAATATAGAGAAGTATACTTCTCAATAGGCGATGGAGGCTGGGTTGTAATGGCATTTTAAAGAAAAGTTTCTTTTGACTGAATATAAAAAAATGTACTCACTCACTAACCTATATTTTGTGTTCATTAATGGTTCAATGATAACATAGTTTTAGCTGCCAACCAAATATATATATATATATATATATATATATATATATATATATATTTTTTTTTTTTTTTACTTACAGCTGTCTGAAAAATAACAGTTCAATGCTTTAAGTTATTAATCACCTTTGTGAGGTCAGGCACTGATGTTGGACGAGAAGGCCTGTCTCGCAGTCTCCACTTTAATTCATCCCAGAGGTGTTCTATCGTGTTGAGGTCAGGACTCTGTGCAGGCCAATTAAGTTCCTCCACCCCAAACTCACTCATCCATGTCTTGCTTTGTGCACTGGTGCGCAGTAATGTTGGAACAGGAAGGGACCATCCCCAAACTGTTCCCACAAAGTTACATAGTAGGTGAGGTTGAAAAAAGTCCATCAAGTCCAACCTATGTGTGTGATTATATGTCAGTATTACATTGTATATCCCTGTATGTTATGGTCGTTCAGGTGCTTATCCAATAGTTTTTTGAAACTATTAATGCTCCCGCTGAGACCACCGCCTGTGGAAGGGAATTCCACATCCTTGCCGCTCTTACAGCAAAGAACCCTCTACGTAGTTTAAAGTGGGGTGCCCCCTAAAAAAAAAAAATTTAAAAGTCAGCAGCTACAAATACAGCAGCTGCTGACTTTTAATAATCGGACACTTACCTGTCCCAGGCTCCAGCGATGCAGGGGAACAAAGCCCCCCCTCGTTCCCCGCTCTGCTCGCAGCTCCGGCATTCTTACTGTGGGCACCCGGCTGTGGCTTCACAGCTGGGCACCCACTGCGCATGCGCGAGCGGTGCCGAACGCCGTGATACGCCGCGCAGTCATCTCGGACACGTGACAGGTCCCAGATGACTGTGCCGCGCCGAGGAGAAGTGATGTCAATGCCCGGGCACTGAAGGTGGCAGACTATGAGGGCCCCCCTAGCAACAGGCATTTAGAGGTGAGTAAATTTTTTTATTTTTCCAATTATTTTTTTTTATGATTTTTAAGCAATTTTTTTTTTTTTGGTGGTTAAACCTCTTTTCTTCTAAATTTAATGAGTGGCTACGTGTCTTGTTAAACTCCCTTCTGCAAAAAAGTTTTATCCCTATTGTGGGGTCACCAGTACGGTATTGAAAATTGAAATCATATCCCCTCTCAAGCGTCTCTTCTCCAGAGAGAATAAGTTCAGTGCGCGCAACCTTTCCTCATAACTAATATCCTCCAGAACCTTTATTAGTGTAGTTGCCCTTCTTTGTACTCGCTCCATTTCCAGTACATCCTTCCTGAGGACTGGTGCCCAGAACTGGACAGCATACTCCAGGTGTGGCCGGACCAGAGTAGAGCAGGAGAATTATCGTTTTATCTCTGGAGTTGATCCCCTGCATGCCAATATTCTGTTTGCTTTGTTAGCAGCAGCTTGGCATTGCATGCCATTGCTGAGCAGATCAGCCTATCATCTATTAGGACCCCCAGGTCCTTTTCCATCCTTGATTCCCCCAGAGGTTCTCCCCCTAATGTATAGATTGCATTCATATTTGCAATGAAAAGCCTTTATTTGAAATGATGCTTTTTTTACATGACATCCACATGGAATTTGCATAAGTCCGCATAGAATTTCAATAACTGTAAACCGGCACTAAAAGTGGCCATACATGTTTCAGTTTTCTTTGTTCAACCAGCAGAAAAAAAACTGAACCGAATCCAACATCCACATGGGGTGGTTGGGGGAATCCTGCACAGTGCGCAATTGTGTTTTGACAGTGGGGAGACTCCCCCACTGTCAGAATACACAGAGCAGCGCTTTGCAATCAGCCATTGATTGAGTGTCTTTTATCCATCAGGGAGGTTGAACAGAAGTTAATTGGTAGATCAACTTCTGTTCAACTGCAGTGGCCACACATGGATCAAAATGTCAATCCATCTATTGCCACCTTTACAGTTGTAACTTGGCAGCGTTGTCTAATTTTTTGGTAGTGTTGTGTGTTTTAATAGCCACATCAGGGATGTCAAACTTAATTTCATAGAGGGCCGTAGCAGCATTATGGCTGTGGCCAAATTGCACTACCAGCGGGAGGATCTTAAAGGGACAATAAAAAACAGAAGTGTGTTTATGTGCAGGGTTCAGGGGTGCGCTATGTACAAAGTGCAGGATTTATGGGGGTGTTATGTACAGAGTGCAGAGTTCAGGGGTGCAATGTGTACAGAGTGCAGGGTTGGGGAGTGTACTACATACAGACTGCAGGGTTTAGGGGATGTGTTGGGTTTCAGCTGAAAAAAAGCACTGGGTGCGAGGGCCACATGAAATGGCGTGGCGGGCCGCATTCAGCCTGCAGGCCATTTGTGCGAGAGACACGTGAGCTACATTGTAAATATATTATATTGTAACAAATAACTAATGTTTGTAAGAAAAGCAATGGTCAAGCACATTGTCACATTTTAAAGTGTTCACATTTTCAGAAAAAATGAAAAGGTATACTAACACCGTACAACCCTCCCACCCCCCGCTCAGTGCCAATGCAGCCAGTGCAATGGTCCAAGGATTTGAAATCCCCAGGCGTCTACCCCATCTTTCTGCAGCACTCTTGGGATGGATCAGATTAGTCTGTAATTCCTATCAATCAGTGCCATCGATCGACTTAGGTACACCCATCATGTTGGACGTTTCATGTGGTTATTGTCAGCGGCTATAGCCACTAGCAATACGGTAATCACCATGTGTTCTCCTGGCAGGAATGACTCCCCGCGCCTCCCACCGGGAGAATACAATGGCTCCGCAGGAGATATTTCCCCACAGGAGACTGTATTGATGGGGGAATCTAGAAATTTTAATGGGTTGCAGGAGAGAAAAATCGCATAATCTATAGCTGGCTTAAAGGTGTCTGTATAGACTATAAAATTAAGATAATGATGAGATTTTTGGTCTTTTACTGACTAAAGCTGACTATACACTAGCCAAGTCATACATTAGAATGACTTGACGATTGTCGTTTGAAAGTACATCAACATTTTGTTTGCTTTTAACAATCGAACAAAAACCACATTCACTGAAATTTGTTTGTTCGAGAAAAAAACTTCCTTCCTGCTCTTTCAAATTCATCGCTGCAGTGGAAGACAAAGGTCGATTTGACCCCACTATTTCAAAAATTTAACAAATGTTCTTAAAATAGAAAAATTTAAACAAAATTCTACTAGCGTATGACTAGCTTAAGCACTTATCCCTAGATTCCCTACATGTCACAACAGCTGTGTTCTGACAGTTCACCCCGAGTGTAGCTTCCTCTCAGCAGATCTTATTCTAACCAGCATCTCACAAATGTAAATGACCTCCTGGTGAGAGATCTCACTGTAATCAACAACTGCTCATTCCTGGGCAACCACTATACATTATACAGTATTCTAGAGTGTTAAACTTTTTTCCTATATGGATCTAAACCTGGCCATAGACATTTCGAATCTTGGCTGGTTCAGCAGGGACTGGCTGAGATTCGACCCATGTATAGGCAGGCTGAGTGTACCAATGTTGATCGATCAATCAACTTTGATACAACCAGCCTGTCGGATCTTTCATGCGATTATTGCCAGCAGCTGTAGCCGCTAGCAATAATCACTGTGTGTTCTCCCAGCTGGAACGGCTCCCCTCTGCCGGGAGAACACAATATCTCCATAGGAGGGATTCACTGACTGTGTTGTTGGGGAAATAGATGACAGGAAAGAAGGAAAGAAAATCGCTCCATCTATGGCCGGCTATAAGCACAGCCTTATGTAGTAGATCAGATGTACATTTCAGAGCGTGCCATGTAAAGACAAGCAAAGGAATTCTTTTGAGAATTGCTTATGATAACTGAACCATGTAGGGTTACTGTTAAACCTCTGATGGTTTTCCCGTCAGAATTCCGACGGAATTTCGCTCAAACTGTCTTGCCTACACACGGTCACACCAAATTCCGACGGTCAATAACACCGCGACATAGAACACGTTCAACGGCACTATAAAAGGGAAGTTTAATGCTTCCGAGCATGCGTCGAATTGTTTCCGAGCATGCTTCGGAATTTTGCGTGTCGGAATTGCATACACACGATCGAAAAATCCGATAGAAAGGTTTTCCATCGGAAAAATTAAGAACAGGTTCTCAATCCAAAGTCCGTTGGAAATGCCGACAGAAAAAGACCGATGGGCATACACACGGTTGGAAAATCCGATTAAAAGCTCCCATCGGACTGTTTCCATCGGAAATTCTGAACGTGTGTACGTTATAGTCCTTTGGATGTATAAAAATGACTCTGCAATTTATAGCCTGATTTTCTTTTTTCTGTGAAGAAACCCCAACACCCATCATATGTCTATGGCTAATGTCTAATAGGGAAAAAGATCACAACAGTTCCCGGGAGAGGGGAGAAAGCACCTTGTTTGAAGAAAGGCCTATTGTTCTTGGTAAGACAATCAGTATATGGCCACCCACTTCCAACAATACAGAGCCACACAGTGACTTGTTGGTTAGCAGTCCTGCCTTGCAGCACTGGAGTCATCAGGTCATATCCCAGCCAAGACTCAATATGCATGGGGTTTGCATGTTTTTCCTGTGCCGGTGTGGATTATCTCAGGGTACTCTGGTTTCCTTCCTATACTGGTAGGTTAAGTGAAGCCTAAATAAATTTGCTGTAGTATGTATGGGAGTCGGAGATAGAGGGACCTTAGATTTTATGCACCTTGAGGGCAGGGACTAATGTGAATATATATAAAAAAATACGTAAATTGTCAGCACTATATGAAAATCTGTAATAAATAAACCAATGCTACATGTTGTGTAGCTGTAGGGGCACCTTTGACGGGTCTAAAGCCCCTTTCACACTAGCGGACTGACCATGTCTGCCTGTTAGCTTTTCAGGCAGACCCGATCCGACCCTCCAGTCTCCTCTATGGAGCGGCGGGTGTAAACGGACACATATCCATAAGCAGAGCGGACACGGATCAGCCATCCGCCTGCTCAGTCGGGATCAGCGGACAGACTACCCGCTTACCAGGCAGAATCCAATGGAGCCCGCCCCATGTGGAAGGGGCCCAATGGTCAACTTTGCTTATATAAATATTCCCAAATTGTCTTTTTTATAGTAGTAATAAATCTTATACAAAACAAACCAGAGCAGGTGTATGTAAAAAAACACAATTATACACATTTTGAAAAAGATAAACATATACATTACAGTGTAAAAAAAATCGAAAAAGAATCCCCTGAGGGTTTGGACTTTTAAGGCATGTAAAGTATATAACCCCAGATATGGTGTAGAATAATGTATGTTTGAAAAAACGTTTTATTGCAAAAAATTATATACAAAAACATTTGACAATATTACAATGTAAAAACTTTTTGAAATATTCAAGCAGCAATTTATACATAAAGTACGATATATAGGTGTATATTTTTTGTATAGGCGTTGACTCACACCTGACGCGTTTCGGAGGTTTTTACAACTTTCCTCCTTCTTCAGAGGTAGGAGCGCAACATATCTAATATCGTTTACAGGAATATTTCGATGTAGTTAAAAACAATGGCTGGGAGAGAGAGCTTCTTGGCCTAAAATTTCTTGAGATGACAGGATTTGAGCAAGGATTGGTATCCGTGCATTGGATATGACAACTCATAGAGATTATGTCATATATATAAGATTGATTGAAATCCCAGAGATTTTTTATTTGCAAATGTCTTGGCACGATATCAGCAGGGGGCGTCCGTGAGACACACTGGGGTCAAGCATAGAAGCCCTGTATTATAGATCTGTGAACGTGTCTTCATCAAACTTGCACTGGTGGTGGGATATCAATGGACGTGCAGAAACTATTAGGCTGCTTGTGCTCCGTTCGTCTCCTCCTCAGACCGGCAATTGCAGTGTAATAACTATTAAATAAAATTCAATAAAACGCTGGTCCTAACTGAGGTGTCATGGGGTGCTGCACTGAGCATTGCCCTGTAATAAACTGATTGTAATGCAGTGCCAAGAACAGTGACAATATGTATATGGCAGTAACCCATAGTAACCAATCAGATT
Source organism: Lithobates sylvaticus (assembly GCA_028564925.1). Lineage (NCBI taxonomy): Eukaryota > Metazoa > Chordata > Amphibia > Anura > Ranidae > Lithobates > Lithobates sylvaticus. The sequence continues at coordinate 182,764,890 of CM053033.1, read as the reverse complement.
TATTCTTTTATCAGTTTATGGATGGATGAGGATTGTTCATTGGCTGATATGAGTTATTACTTTTTACCTTCTTCTTCTAATAAGCCAGACAGAGGGTAAAGATGCTTATAGATTTGATTTTGCCTCATCTGGCTGGTCATGGTAAATTGTGGAAATTATTAGATATCTATGGGACCTTTGAACTTCTTAATACATTGGATAGCTGATTACGCTTATGCCGCGTACACACGATCAGACTTTCTACCAACAAGATTTTTGTTCGAAGGTTGTTGGCTCAAACTTGTCTTGCTTACACATGGTCACACAAATGTTGGCCAACAATTAAGAACGTGGGAACGCGGTGACATACAAGACGTACGACGAGCTGAGAAAAAGGAAGTTCAATAGCCAGTGTGGCTCCTTCGCCCCCGTACACACGGTCGGAAATTCCGACTACAAAATCCATCTGATTTTTTTCTGACTGATTTTGCCCGACGCTGGTGTTGCATACACACGGTCGGACAAAGTTGTCGGAAAATCCGATCATTCTGAACGTGGTGACGTTCGTTGCGTATGACGGAACTACGTAGAGGCTAGTAGCCAATAGCTTTGGTCTCGTAATTTGATCTGAGCATGCGTGGCACTTTGTCCGTCGGAATTCTCTAAACACGATCGGAAAAAGTCAGATCGGATTTTGTTGTCGGAAAGTTTGAGAGCAGGATCTCAAATTTTTTCCATCGGAAATTCCGACGGAAAAAGTCCGGATTTTCCGACAACATGGTCCGATCGGACATTTTCCGTCGGAATTTCCGACCGTGTGTACAGGGCATTCTACTTGATTTCGAGCATGCGTGAAGTTTTGTGCCACGGACTTGTGTACACATGATCGGAAATTCCGACAACAAAGTTTTGTTGGCAGAAAATTTGAGAACCTGCTATCAAAGATTTGTTGGCGTAAAGTTCGACAACAAATGTTCGATGGAGCATACACACGGTCGGACTTTCTGACAACAAGCTCACATCCAACATTTCCTGTTGTGTTTACGCGGCATTAGAGGATACTCAATGGGTCCAATTGGATTTCCCTAGCGGACTACTATTGTCTGGATAAACCAATACTGAAGATGTCCCCCTGCTGTTCTTCTCCCATTGGCATTAACATAGACTCCTAAACAATCCGAGCATACATGTTTATGAAAAATGTATTCTATAGAATTTTTTTTTTCAAAGTAAAGCTCTACCTGTCATCTGATGTCTGCAGGCTGTAAGAAAGACCATACACAGGTACAGGTTGTAATAAATGGCTAGAGTATAAGATAATGAGCAACAGAAATCAAGCAAATGTTAGCAAATCATTAGCTCTAGTAGCAGAATTTCAAAGAATGCTGGTCATTTTTTGTAACCAACCATTAATTTCTTTTTCCCCTGCAGGAGTTTGAACTTTACCTCTATTGTAATCTTTCAAATCCCCCAAAAAAGCAAATCTGATTCAGAAGTATAAATTTCATGGGTTCAGGTGCGGGATGACCCTTGTGACTTCCGACTGTTGAATCTGTTTAGATGCTTGACTGATAATGATCAGCCTAGGAAACCCTTGACAGGTCCACCAAACTGTGATTATTATATGTAGCACAGTGTAGTAATGTAAGGGGGTTTAACTTTAAGCATTTCTTAGCCACTTTAAATGTCAAGAAAAGAAGTAAATTGACTCACCAGTGCAGCTCATCACAGACTTGTGTCCCTCAGTGCCACATTGTGATAAATGACTGGATGATGTGAAGTGGAATCCCCCTCCTCGTCACCTGCTCTCCCCCATCTGAACTCTCTGAGATTCTTCCTCTGCTCCCTATTCAGAGGTGATGGGAGGGTTCACAGAATCTTTGTGCTCTGTCACAGCCTCACAACCCTGCCCTGTGCAACATTGACAGAGTGACACGTCAAAAGCTGCGATTCTACCAGAGCTGACAACTGTTCCATGGTCATCCCAAGACATTTTCCTTGGGGTTCAATGGTTGTTAGTGTAATTATTTTCTTAAAGTGTATCTTACATTTAAACCTTGTGTTTCTTTCAGTAGCAGAAAGAGTAGAGAATAGTTAAAGTATTACTAAACCCTTGAAAGAAAAAAAAAATGAATAAATGTAGCTGCATTCCTTAACCACTTCAATACCGGGCACTTTCACCCCCTTCCTGCCCAGGCAATTTTCAGCTTTCAGTGCTGGTGCACTTTGAATGACAATTGCGTGGTAATGCAACGCTGTACCCAAATTAAATTGTTATAATTTTTTTGAGACAGATAGAGCTTTCTTTTGGTGGTATTTAATAACCAGTGGGTTTTTTATTTTTTTCTAAACAAATGAAAAAGACCAACAATTCTGAAAAAAAAGTTTTTCTTCGTTTCTGTTATAAAATTTGTAAATAAGTAATTTTTCTCCTTCACTGATGTGCACTGATGAGGCTGCACAGACAGGCACTGATAGACTGCACTGATGAGGCAGCACTGATGGGCACTGATGAGGAGGAACTAATATGCAGCACTGATAGGCAGCACTAATGGGCACTGATACGCGGCACTAATATGCAGCACTGATGGGCACTGATAGGCAGTACTGATGAGGAGGCACTGATGGGAACTGATTGGCATCTCTGATGGGCACTAATTGGCATCACTGAGCACTAATTTGCATCACTGATGAGCACTGATTGGCATTTCTGATGGGAATCACTGGTGGGCAGCACCCATGGGCACTGATGGTCATCACTGTAGGGAATTACTGATGGAGACGATATCCCCTGTGAGGAAACCGCTTATCGGCTCTCCTCTCCTCACGTGCTGTCATTATGAGGAGAGGAAAGCCAATACCCAGCATTTCCTATTTACACTGTGATTAGCTGTGATTGGACACAGCTAATCACTTGGTATAGAGTCTACATCATAGCTATTTACTGAGATCGGCGATTCAATGTGTCAGAGGGACACACCGCACCATGGCTTGCCGCTCTGCCAATTGTTCGGTCGTATGACGTTGTACCCAAACAAAATTTACATCCTTTTTTCCCCACAAATAGAGCTTTCTTTTGGTGGTATTTGATCACCTCTGCAGTTTTTATTTTTTGCGCTAAAAACAAAAAAAGAGCAACAATTTTGAAAAAAACGCAATATTTTTTACTTTTTGCTATAATAAATATCCCCCAAAAATATATAAAAAAAAAACGAATTTCTTCTGCAGTTTAGGCCATGTATTCTTCTACATATTTTTTGTGCAAAAAAATTATATTATATTAATATTTTTTAAGTACTGGTGGCGATCTGCGATTTTTATCATGACTGAAACATTGCGACGGACAGATCGGACACTTTTGACACTATTTTGGGACCATTGGCATTTATACAGTGATCAGTGCTATAAAAATGCACTGATTACTGTGTAAATGTCACTGGCAGGGAAGGGGTTAAACACTAGGGGGCGATCAAGGGGTTAACTGTGTTCCCTCAGTATGTTCTAACTGTAGGGGGATAGGCTCACTAGAACATGACAGAAATCACTGCTCCCGATCACTGGGAGCAGTAGATCCCTGTCATGTTGCTAGGCAGAACAGGGAAATGCCTTGTTTACATAGGCATCTCCCCGTTCTGCCTCTCCGTGCCATGATTGCAGGCCACCGGTGGACATCCAGTCCACGGGACCCCAAGGGCACACTTCCACTGCGCGTGGCGACATGCGCATGCCCACTAGCCGTGGACGACGCGGCGACGTACAGGTTGTTTTGCGCACCCGTGCCACTTTGCTGACATATATCGGCGTGAGCCGGTCGGCAAATTGGTTAAACTCAAAAACAAACATTCATTATATTGCAGATTACCAATTCTTAGATGGTTGATTTAGTTTTGTTTTTTAGTCTTTCTTTTTTCTACTTTCATCTGGTGATCCAGCCAGAAAGTATGTTGTTTTTCAAAAGCAAAGCACAAGTTCTCCAGCAGAATGTATTTGTAGGAGACATACCATTTAACACTGGCAAGGGAGATTTAAATGATCAGATTTTTTATGTATTTTTTTAAATCTTTGTCCCAAAGGAAACAATCTGTTTTTTGTAACTGATTATAAAGTGTGAGCTGGAGTTTGGCTTCAATTTGTTAGTGTATTTAAATCTGTTAATAAATGTAACACTCCCCTCCCCACAGACTGACAATATTGTTGTACCCACCCCATGCTCATTCATTTAAAGTGGGGGGCTTTAGGTTTAATACCCCTTTAAAGCCCTACTCCAGAAAAATGAACTGCAAAGATTATTTACTCATTAGGTCTAGGGGTCATAGAAAAGTACATTTACATACTTGATCCTCCTCTCCTCTGTGCTGCTAGACTGGTCCGTGCAGTGTCTTCTCCCCTACGTTCCAGTGGTCTAAGACCAAAAAGACCCCCTAGATGGGACTTTGACAGACCACCAATACATGCAACGAGACTATAAAATATAGTGTTTATTAATACAAAAAATTATTAAAGCAGACGACTAACATCTGGATAGTGGCAATATGCAATACAGTACAAAACAAAAAAACATAGAACAATATAACAGCACTTATGCTCTCATGGGGGTTAGATACCCCCAAACCCGACGCGTTTCCAGTTTTTCTTGAAAACTTTCATCAGGGGTGGAGAGTATGGTAAAGTACAATATAATAATCACTCGTGATGGAGCCAATACTAGTGACAACCCTGGAAGTTGGCACGTACCTCCATAAAGAGTGCAGATTGGAATGGAAACAGCACTTTAATCCAGACGCTACACCTCACTGGACCCCCTTCTTGGCATTTCCACCTAAAGGATCCAAACATACAGGGGACCTCCTGGGAGCATTTGGGGCTCGGATCCTTTTTGGCTGTTTGGTGTGGGCTCTATCTTACCCCCTATAATCCTAGGGAGGCAGTGAACCTGTTTTCACAGTACCCATTACAATCTGCACTCTTTATGGAGGTACGTGCCAACTTCCAGGGTTGTCACTAAAGTTCCAGTTCCGAGGTTCAGCTGCATCCGTAACCAATATATATCTTTATCTCTCGTTGAGTATTGGCTCCATCACGAGCGATTATTATATTGTACTTCACCTTACTCTCCACCCCTGATGAAAGTTTTCAAGAAAAACTGGAAACTCATCGGGTTTGGGGTATCTAACCCCCATGAGAGCATAAGTGCTGTTATATTGTTCTATGTTTTTTTGTTCTTTTGTTTTGTACTGTATTGCATATTGCCACTATCCAGATGCTAGTCGTCTGCTTTTATCATTTTTTGTATTAATAAACACTATATTTTATAGTTTCGTTGCATGTGTTGGTGGTCTGTCAAAGTCCCATCTAGGGGGTCTTTTTGGTCTATACACAGGGATGGGACCACCACAATGCTATTGCTGACACAGTGGGAGCCCCCTTTTTCTTATCTCCAGTATTCTAAGATCCTGACATCATCAAGACCAATGTATAGTGCACTGACCTGCATTGGCACCAAGCACCTCTGGAGCATGGGGGGAGCACCGCCTGCCAGCAGAGCGGAGGATTAGGTAAATAAAAGTGCTTCTCCTCTCAAAAAACGATCGGCCCCACTGCTTTGATCAATGCATGCGCAGTAGGGGCCCCTAGCTCTCTAGCACTGTGTTCAACTGATGCACTGAGCAGAAGAACACAAGAAGGGGAAATTCATAACCTCAACAAAGTAAGCATTTGGAAACTACAACATTATATTATCAACTATTTAATTGGATTTTAAATCTTTTTTTTTTTAAAGCCCAACCTAAAAAATTATCCATCGCAGTGGGGCTGCGCCTGCACTGCAAGGGTTAATAGCTTTTTTATTTAGGGGAGAAAATAACAGAAAATTGTATCAAATGCTTACCGTAATTTTCGCCTCTTGACCACTCCCTCAGGACCAGTGAATAGCAGAAAAAAGGACTAGTTAGTTGCCCCCCCATTCTTTGTAACAAGCTACAAACCGAAAAGTACAGGTGGGTCAGTATGCTGCCATGGTTTGGCGTCAGGAAATGTAAATTATGGTAAGTATTTGAGACAATTTTTAGTTTTCCTGACGCCAACATGGCAGCATACTAGTGATAAATAACTAGCTGACAGGGTGGGTTCTACCTGCCAAACAAATCTTTTCCCTACGTCATCGGCACATGCGCACTGAAGCAAACTGAAGTAACGGCACATACGTTGCTTCAGCGAGTGTGCCGTTACCAGCGGCTTTCGCGCGCATGTGCGTCATTGCGGCTCTGGCCAATTACAGTGCTGGAGCCCACGATACCCGGAAGTAATTGGGACTTCGATCTAAGGTAAGTAATTCAATATGCATACTAGCTCTTTATGCCTTTTTTTCTTGGGTTTACAACCACTTGAAGGATTCTTGGCCCATTTAAATTTGTTATTGCCGATATCGCCGACACTTGCAAGCTCAATGAGGATAGGCTAAGGCTAATGTCCAATACGGCCTAGAGGAAGTATAGAACAGATGTCACCGGAGGGGCAGTAGGATCAATCAACCTAGAAAACGCAAACTTGTTCCAGATTTAGGCATAGATGTTGTAAGTAGAGGGCCGTCTCGCACACAACAAGGTAAAGATCACTCTGGAGCAACCTGAGTTGCCCAGCCTCCCCTTTTAGCACCCCTGCTTGCAGCCCCAGTCTGCATATGTTGTGGAGGGGAAATGTCTTCTGTATCCTGAAATGAATGGCCAGGGAAAACCGAGGGCTTCCTGGCCAATATGGAGGATTGGCTATGACAGCCGTGTTCTCCCTTGACAGACTCAAGAGGAATCTCATTACGAGAGATTTGGGGGGAAAAAATATATAGGCTTGATTGCAGCCCCAAGGAGAGACCAGAGCATCTGCCCTGCGCCTTGGGGTACGGAAACAAGGTCAGACATACCCAAAGTTTGTGATTATTGTGGGAAGCAAAGAGGTCTGTCTGTGGTAGGACTCACCTGTGGACCAGCTCAGAGAAGGCCTGGGACGTAGACCCACTCATTGTGCTCATGGTAGCTTGCACGATAGTCGGTCTGCCTGTTCATTAAAAAATCTGCTGGGAGCTAAACTGCTTCCAGAAATTGCTGGTGATCTTCCATCCCAGACGTTATGGGTTTCACCTCTCTCAATAGCATATTGCTGCAAGTTCCTCCCTTGAGCTGAATATAGGCAACTGCTGCCCTGTTGCTCAACTGCAAGGAGACTGGTCTTCCCTTGATTCTGTGTAGAAAGGCCAAAGTGCTAAAAGGGCTGTTTGAACTTCCAGCGCAATCGAGACTACCCTTCTTGGTTGGGAGTCTCCTCTTGCCTTGATCGACAGTTCATCACATTGCACCTTCCAGGCTGTCTTTCAGACCTGATTCGTAACAATTATGCAGTCTAACGGTTCTAACAGGCAGTGACTTCCTTAAGGTCTTTCCATCACCGTGGACCAATACTCATACTGAGTAACACTGTTATTAACTATGCTAGATCCTGTTTCCTCCCTTGTGCTAAGAATCCTAGTTGAAACTTGCGCAGGTGCCCATGCACCCAAGGAATCATCGGTATGCATGACAACATTGTGCCCAGATAACTGAGGCACTGAGAACCCATCAAACAAGCGGAAGTATCTGTCCTCAGAATTCTGTTCCTGACTGTCACCACTTTCTCTGATGGAAGCAAAACAGAGGAACTAGCAGAGCACCCCCAGGTGCACTAACCTTTGGGTTGGAGAAAGTTGGCTTTGCTTTCCCTTCTTTTTTTTTTTGGAAGTGGATAACCCAGCCATATCTCTGCAGTGTATATATGAGGACCTCTTGGTGCGACAGCAATTGTTCCAGTCCTCTGCATAGAAGAAGAATGATGTCCAGGTAGTGGCGAACCTGTTCTCTGAGTGAAGCTGACACGGCACGAGACCCTTGAAAACATTCTCAGAGATGTTTATGAGCCAAAAGGATGCGTCTAACTGATCATCAAATGTACTTATTTTGGCAGGAAAATTAAAGAAAAAAATAATTTGGGATGTGAGAATGGGCATCCTGACAATACAGCAGTAGCATCCAGCCATCTGGTTTTACTGTTTGAATGGACTCCCTCTTAAAGATTTCTAAGAGGGCCAAAAAGGTTCAACCTCTTCTGATCTGCAACTGGACGCTAGCCACCATCCCCTGCAAACTACAAACAGGGTTGGGTAGAAAACATGCCATCTTTCCTGTGAATGGGACGAGGACCCCCTAAGTCTGAAGTGTCTGTAAGTATTGTAGCAGCCCACCCGCTTTTGCAGTGGATTTGGCAGCCCCGTGGGAGAGAAATGGTATGGAGGAGGAGCAGTGGATTTCAGTGATGCCATATCCGATCTCTGGTAGGGATAAAACTTGCAGAAACTCTCTCTGGACTTTGCCATCCCTCTGATTTAATTTTCTTCCATAAACGGAGAAGGGATTGCTATTTTGCAGAAAAGTTAAATATGAGTTTGTCTCTTTACCCATGTAATGGCCTGCATGGCCACCTGGATACACTGTTCCACAAAGGAAAAAAGTTGAAACCAAGCAACTCCGGGTCTTCCTCTGATAAAGAGGAGCTACTATTATCTGCAGGCTACCCACTCGCCAGAACTGAGTGGCTGAGCTCCACATGCCAAGGTGACAGGTTGCTCTTCTAGTAGCAACTAGGAGGGGGCAGCCTGGCCAGGATGATTGAAGTGAGTTCAAAATAGAATTTTGCACCAAAAATAATAAAGACATTTGATGTTACCTGTTAACTGCGAACTCCTCTGGGCAGTCTTTACTCATCAACCTATAAGTTTATAGACGCTGCGCCACAGGCCCTGCAGGATTCTTGCTGGGGCGCTAGCGTTGCTCTGGGGAAGAGGCTATAAGTTCCTTGGAACTTTTTCCCTTGAGTGGGTGCGGCATCTAGGGCTACGCTTTTCTGACGACCGTCCACCTTTGCCTGGCTCTTGATCTTTGAGATCATGAACATGCGGGGCTGAAAAAACTCAAAGCAATCCGCATAAAGAGGCCCTCTTTCCTGCAAACTTACCAACACGGGAGTCCCGTACCTTTGAACTTGAGGGTCTTTTTGCATAAGCGGTGACTGACTCGTGGCTTGAGAACAAATAGGATGGCCAGCTAGAGAGAGAAGGGCTTTTGACATGAAAGAGAGAGGAGAAAAAATGTAATATGCCTTCATAAATAACAGAAATTAAAAAAAAGTTTTTTATTTTTTTTTAAACCAGAAATAAATAAATTAATATATATACACATTTCTCTTTTTTTCCGTGTCCTACCTATTAAAAAGCAGCAGGGGGTGCCGAGAGAGCTCTTTATAGCAAGAGGGAGCATTTGCCCATAAGCAAGATGGCGGTTGAAAACTCCCAATGGCCGGCACAGCCCGATGATGTCATCAGAGGTGGAGCCATAGAACTGCTTACTCTTTACTGGTGCATGGAGGTATGAGGAAAAAAAAGAATGGGGGGGGGGGGGGGGGGGGCGGCTAATTAGTCCTTTTTTTATGCTATTCACTGGTCCTGAGGGAGTGGTTAAGAGGCGGAGCTCTATCACTAGTATGCTGCCATGCTGGCATCAGGAAAAACTGTTTTACTTAACCTGATTATTTGCTCCCCCAGGCGCTCCTTTGGTAGACTGTCCCTAGGTGTCATCACATCCAATGCAAAGCTACAGATCACTTGTAAACTTGTAAACAAAGCCCCCGCTGTAAAAGAAAAGCTAGTATCCTCACCTTGCCCTTGTCTTCAAAAACTTCCCAATTGATGTAGGTATATGACATTCTAGGGCAGCCTTCCTCAACCTTTTTACCCCAGAGGAACCTTTGAAATCATTTTCAGGTTTAGAGGAACCCCTGCTAAAATTATATAATTGGGGTTAGAGGGAAGGGTGACCCTTACAGTGGTGGTCAGATTATCACCCTTACAGACAGCTTAAAAATAATCACTGGTATCATACTGTTGCTCTGGCAAGTGCCATTGGACCCAGAATTTATGCAGACACCCATACCTCCCAACATTCTGATATGGGAATGAGGGACACCTATTAGCAAAAGTATGTAGGCATAGGACATTCCCCCTGCCACGTCCCCTTAAAGAATTATACAAAAAAAAAAGCATTGCTTAAACCCACAAGTGTTATTTTTACCACTATTATTCCTTTATATTGGCTTTTGGTATTTACAGATGGAGCAATTTAGAACATGGATGAAAGGTTTAGCCATCTAAAATACTTCTGGATAGATAAATAGTGCATTTGTTATACAACTATACAGATCAGACCAAAATGAAGGACAAATGAGGAGGAAAAATGGACAGATGGACTTTGTTCAAAATGAGGGACAATACTTCTAAATCAGGGTCAGTTGGGAGCTATGGACACCATCAGATGTCAACCAGCTCAGCCAGAACCCATGGAACTCCAAGTAACCTCTGGAGGAACCCTAGAGTGCCATGGAACCCTGGCTGAGAATGGCTGCACTAGGATGTGTTGAATATCTGATCCCCCTACTGCACACTATGGTTCCTTGTATGTCCTGTAGTGACAGGTGACGGGCTCACTTAAAATGTTGTGTTCCCACAAATATTAGCTTAAAGATTCCAACAGTAACATAATTAAATTCTCAATGAAATCTACAGAAAAAAGATTTTATATTGCATTTTTATCAGGAGGCAAATCATAGATTATCCCAGTCCTGCAAATTAATTGTAAAAATTATTTTTCTTTTAACAGCATTATGTTGTAAGATGAAACAGTGAATAGTGACAGTATACATTCCGCAGCTTATGCCATTGTCACTGATTTTCAGAGACAGTTTTTAAATCAGTGAGAGCTGGTCGCTGTGACCACAAGCTGCAACGCCTACTCTGCCATTGTACTGAGCAATGGATTTTTGCTAAATTTGAGTCTTCTTTGGTTCTATTGTCTCAGACAGCTGTCAATTTATAGATCCCCATTCGGACTGAAACGTCAGTCACTTTATAGCCCAACAACTACAATAGATCTGCTGCCATCTGCCTCTGCAGGAGCTTTGAGAAAATATGCAATCCCGGAAAAAATCCCCTTGAAAAAAGAATTTGAGTTTCCTCAAATGGGAAGTCTCTGCCTTGTATACCTTTATTCAATACTAGTTTACCAAAGTTCTTATTGTTTACCAGAGTTCTTATTCCTAAAGTGAAGTTTTACTCCTAAAACACTTTGGTAGTAAAATAGCGTAGAGTGCAATCTCATACCTCCCAACTTTTTGAGATGGGAATGAGGGACACCTATCAGCAAAAGTATGCAGGCATAGGACACACCCCCTCCACGCTCCCTTAATAAAGAAATGTACAAAAAAACAAGATTCGTTAAACCCACAAGTGCTTTTTTACCACTACTTTTATTCCTTTATATTGGCTTTTGGAATTTACAAATGCAGCAATTTAGAAATCAGATGAAACGTTTAGCACTGGAAAACACTTTTTGAAAGATAAAAAGAGCATTTTATATATAACATTATAGATCAGACCAAAATGAGGGACAAATGAGGAGGAATGAGGGACAGAGGGACACAGCTCCAAATAAGGGACAATTGGGAGCTATGCAATCTATCTGAACTCCAGATGGATAGAAGGGCTCATTCACAGCAGTTACATTGTCAGCCCTGACCAGCACAGTCCCAGCGCAAAGATAAGACAATTTACCTTGTATGCTATAAGACCTCATTCATATGGGTGCTGACGCCCATATACTGTGAATGGGCCGTTTTTTTCCTGATGTCACAAACCTCCAGGTGGTGCATGCTGGCAGCGCATTGAAGTCTATTAAGAAGCAGCAGCTGCACAGACATAGCCGCTCATCCTGGTGAGACAGGCATGCAGGTGAGCACCCCAAATACACATGGGGGGTTATTTACGAAAGGCAAATCCACTTTGCACTACAAGTGAAAACCACAAGTACGCTGAAAGTACACTTGGAAGTGCAGTCGCTGTAAATCCGGGAGGTAGATCTGAAGTGAGGGAAGCGCTGCTGATTTTATCATCCAATCATGTGCAAGCTAAAATGCATTTTTTTTATTTTCCTTGCATGTCCCCCTCGGATCTACAGCGACTGCACTTTCAGTGCAATTTCAAGTGCACTTTGCACTTGTAGTTTGCACTTGTAGTGCAAAGTGGATTTGCGTTTAGTAAATAACCCCCCATTGTCTGAACGAGTCCTAAGGAACATTCACAATACTGCATTTGGTGATGTACGTTTAGAATAAGCACTGCATGCAGTTCCTTTTTCACAGTGCAGGGTGTTGCAATACAAACTAACACATCACAATGCTCACAATGATGCTGCTGTAATTTGTGGCATTTCACTTAGGCCCCATGCACACGAGACGCATGTTGCAAACTCTGCTGAACGCATGTTTTAAAAAGAAGAAACCTGCATTTAAAAATTAGCGTTTTGCCGTTGCCGGTTTTTTTTTGCCATTTTTTATGGTTTACCATCATATTTCTGAGTTTTCTGGTCCAAAAAATTAGGTTCCTTTAAAAAGGCTTATAAACGCAAACGCAGCTAAACGCAGGTGCCTGCGTTTAGACGCGTTTAGCTGCGTTTTGCGTCTGAAACGCGGAAAAGCAAAGTGTCTGAAAGCATTTTTTTGCTACTGGAAAAACGAGGTTAAACGAAACAAAAATTGGTTTAAAATGTCGTAATTAGTTTAGTTAGTTCATAGAGCATATATACTCACTAATGCATACATGTTTGTCAAATGCATACATGTTTGTGAAATATCCAACGGACATTCGCTGTGCCATCAACGGATGGGTCCAATATCGACAAGCTCTGATTCTGGACCTCTCATGCAAATTTTCAAGGACGTTGCTGCCTCATCAAGAGCAACATCAGGAGCATTTCCTGACATATATTCAATATGGGATCCATTTCCAAAAAAAAACACAGAAAGAGGCAAATGCAAGTGTACAACTCCTCTCTCTGCTGCTGCTGCTCATTCTGATCAAAATGGCAGAAATAGTTAATAACACATGCTTTCTGAGCTTGGGGAGGGTCTATATGATGTTATCTTTACAAATGCTTATAGACGCCAACGCGGGTAAACGCGGCATGAAAACACGGCAAAACGCTCATTTTTAAATGCAGGTTTCTTCTTTTTAAAATATGCGTTCAGCAGAGTTAGCATCTGCGTCTCGTGTGCATGGGGCCTGAAACGTGGAAAAGAAAAGTGGCTGAACGCATTTTTTTGCTTCTGGAAAAACTAAGTTAAACGCAACTGCATAAAAACGGGAAAAAAATAGACTGTGTACATGGACACATAGGATAACATTGCATGCGTTCAGGTGCAGTTGAAAAAAGTGTCCAACTGCCTCTGAACGCGCGTTTAACAGCGTCTCATGTGCATGAGTTCTAACAAAAAAGGAACCACAGTGCAATGTAAAAACCAGCACTGTCTTCTCTAGCATACACCAGCGCCTGTGCATTCAGTGTGGCTGCTGGTGTGAACCAGCCTCAAAAAACACAGATGAATGCAGCTATGTGATTACTAATACATTATTAAATGTATTTTATTAACACCACCAGTGTTAATAAAGCACCTGAATTTTACTTGGTATCAGCCTTGTGCAGTCTCTACGGCAGAGCTCAGAGTAGGGGAGGGAGAAACAGCACAAGGAGGTAAACTCATCAGTGTGCTGCTTCTTCTTTCACTGTCCAGTCACAGGCTGAGGGACCTGTAAGTGAGAGTAATGCCACGTACACACGATCGGACTATTCTGGCAGACTATCCGGCGGACTTAATCCGCCGGACTTTCCGAACGAGTGGACTTGCCCACACACGACCGGAATTTTGAAATGAATGGACTTGCCCACACACGGAGTAAAGTCCGTTCATTTTGAACGTGACTGCAAGTAGACGGGACTAGCGAAGGAAGCCAATGTCGCCGCCTCGATCGGCGAGAGTGACACCTTGCTAGCCCTGTCGCCTGGTATGGATTTAAAGGGGAATCCCTGCGCAGAAAAAACGTCATGGGGGTCCCCCCCAAAGTCCATAGCAGACCCTTATCCGAGCACGCAGCCTGGCTGGTCAAGAAAGGGGGTGGGCACGAGCGAGCCTCCTGAGCCGTACCAGGCCGCGTGCCCTCAACATGGGGGGGTGCTTTGGGGAACCCCAAAGCACCTTGTCCCCATGTTGATGAGGGCAAGGGCCTCTTCCCGACAACCCTGGCCGTTGGATGATACCAGACCCTGGCGGAGGGGTGTTCCCCTTAAAATCCATACTAGACCGAAGGGTCTGGGATCGTCCTGGGGGGGGGGGGAACCCTAGCCAATTTTTTTTCCACACCATACCCTTTTCTGAGCATGCAGCCCGCAGGTCAGGAAAGGGGGGGGGATGATTAAGCGCCATCCCCCCTGTACCATACCAGGCCACATGCCCTCAACATGGGGAGATGGGTGCTTTGGGGCAGGGGGGCCCTGCGCCCCCCACCGCAAAGAACCTTGTCCCCATGTTGATGGGGACGAGGGCAGGGACTTATTGTAATCTGGAAGCCCCCTTTAACAAAGGGGGCCCCAGATCCTAGCCCCCACCCTATGTGAATGAGTATGGGGTACATTGTACCCCTACCCATTCACCTAAAAAAAAAGTGTCAAGAATAAACACAGTACACAGGTTTTTAAAGTATTTTATTAAGGTAGCTCCGGCACCTCTTCTGATTTCTTCTTCCCTCTCCGGCTCTTCTCCCTCCTCCCTCCTCCGGCAAAGTCTTCTCCCTCTGCCGGTCCATCTCCTCTCTGCACTGTCTTCTCGCTCTTTTGCCAGGTCTTCAACGCTGTTTTCGCCGATGTCTTCGCCGATGTCTTCTCCCTCTGTTCTTCTTCCAATGTTGACTCAACGCGATCTCCCGGAGTAATGCTGTGTCCGCCGTGTTCAATAACTTATATTGGCATGGAGCGGGGCCACCCACTGACATCAGAGGCCCCGCCCCATGTGACGTCACCACCCAGAGCATGATGGGACGAGGACATCACAAGGGGGTAGGCCTCCGGGTGATGTTGTTTTGGTTATAAAATTTTGCAAATTAGTAATTTTTCTTCATATATTTTGACCAACATTTATACTGCCACATATCTTTGGTAAAAATAACCCAAATAAGTCTATATTATTTGGTCTGTGTGAAAGTTATAGAGTTTACAAGCTATGGTGTCAATCTCTGAAAATTGATCTCACCTGATGTACTGACAGCCTCTCATTTCTTGAGACACTAACAAGTCAGGAAAGTACAAATACCCCCCAAATGACCCCTTTTTCGAAAGTAGACAATCCAAGGTATTTTTTGAGTTTCTTGATGTTGTAATTTTTCCCACAATTCTTTTCAACTTGAAGATTTTTTTTTTCCACAGAATTGTCATATAAACAGGTTATTTCTTTCACACAGCATATGCATACCACAACTTACACCCCAAAACACATTCTGCTACTCCTTCTGAGTATGGTGATACCACACATGTGAGACTTTTACACAGCTTGGCCACATACAGAGGCCCAACATGCAGGGAGCAACATCAGGCGTTCTAGGGACATAAATTACACTTTTTTGACTACCTCTTACACTTTTGAAGGCCCTGGAGCACCAGGACAATGGAAACGTCCACAAAATGACCCCATTTTGGAACTTAAACACCCCAATGTATATTCTATAAGGCATAATGAGTCTTTTGAACATGTTATTTTTATCCACAAGTTTTTGGAAAACGTGGAAAGAAAATTAAAACCTTTTTCGTTTACAGAAAGTTGTCCATTTATAAGATATTTCTAATGCCGCGTACACACAAAGGGACAATCCCGCGGGATTATCCTCTGGACTGAAGTCCAGCGGATAATCCCCTCGTGTGTGGGCGCCGGCGGACTTTTTGGCGCCAAAGTCCGGCGGACCAAAGTTTTAAGTTTTGTTTTAAAATTATCCGCTGGACTTGGCAGTCCAGCGGACAATCCCGCCGTTAGTAGGCAAGTCCGCGGGACTTTTGAAAGTGAACGGACTTGCCCACACACGGAACAGTCCGTTCATTTCGAACGTAACTTCAGGTACGTAGCTAGCGTAGGCAGTAAATGCCGGCGCGCTAGCTCCGTTACCTGTCATGGATTTAAAGGGAATCCCCACGCCGAAAAACGGCGTGGGGGTTCCCCCCCAAATCCATGTCAGACCCTCATCCGAGCACGCAGCCTGGCAGGCCAGGAAAGGGGTGGGGACGAACGAGCGCCCCCCCCCCCCCCCTGAGCCGTACCAGGCCGCGTGCCCTCAACATGGGGGGTGCCCTGGGGAAAGGGGGGCCGCGCGGCCCCCCCACCCCAAGGCACCTTGTCCCCATGTTGATGAGGACAAGGGCCTCTTCCCGACAACCCTGGCCGTTGGTTGTCGGGGTCTGCGGGCGGGGGCTTATCGGAATCTGAGAGACCCCTTTAATAAGGGGCCCCCCAGATACCGGCCCCCCACCCTATGTGAATGAGTATGGGGTACGATGTACCCCTACCCATTCACCTAAGGTGTAAAATGTAAAGTAAAAAAAAACACCCACACTTTTGAAAAAATTGTTTATTGCACTGCTCCGGGGGTCTTCTTCCGTCTTGGGGGTCTTCTCGCCGGACTCCCCCGCCATTTACCAAGCTCTTTTACCGAGCGGGGGAAGTCCGGCTACCTTCTTCGTCGTCGCCGCCGTCTGGGGGTCTCGATCCGCCTTCGGGGGTCTTCTTCCGTCTTGGGGTCTTCTCGCCGGACTCCCCCGCCATTTACCAAGCTCTTTTACCGAGCGGGGGAAGTCCGGCTACCTTCTTCGTCGTCGTCGCCGTCGTCTGGGGTTCTCGATCCGCCTTCGGGGGTCTTCCGGGGGTCTCTTCTGTTCTTGCGGCGGTCGCCGTCTTCCGCGCCGCCGGCGCCTTGTCCTTCTTCTTGTCCTTCTTGTCCTTCTTGTCCTTCTTGTTCTTGTTCTTCTTCTTCTTCCGATGTTGACCCGACGCTCTCTCTGCCCGGAATGCCTGTGCCGCTCTGCGCTAGGACTTATATAGGGGCATGGGGACAGGGTCACATGTTCATGTCACATGGTGACCCCGCCCCCTTGTGTTGTCACAGTCCCGGAGGATGCTGGGACTGTGACATCGCAAGGGGGCGGGGTCAACATGTGACATGAACATGTGACCCTGTCCCCATGCCCCTATATAAGTCCTAGCGCAGAGCGGCACAGGCATTCCGGGCAGAGAGAGCGTCGGGTCAACATCGGAAGAAGAAGAACAAGAACAAGAACAAGAAGGACAAGAAGAAGGACAAGAAGAAGGACAAGGCGCCGGCGGCGCGGAAGACGGCGACCGCCGCAAGAACAGAAGAGACCCCCGGAAGACCCCCGAAGGCGGATCGAGAACCCCAGACGACGGCGACGACGACGAAGAAGGTAGCCGGACTTCCCCCGCTCGGTAAAAGAGCTTGGTAAATGGCGGGGGAGTCCGGCGAGAAGACCCCCAAGACGGAAGAAGACCCCCGAAGGCGGATCGAGACCCCCAGACGGCGGCGACGACGAAGAAGGTAGCCGGACTTCCCCCGCTCGGTAAAAGAGCTTGGTAAATGGCGGGGGAGTCCGGCGAGAAGACCCCCAAGACGGAAGAAGACCCCCGGAGCAGTGCAATAAACTATTTTTTCAAAAGTGTGGGTGTTTTTTTTTACTTTACATTTTACACCTTAGGTGAATGGGTAGGGGTACATCGTACCCCATACTCATTCACATAGGGTGGGGGGCCGGTATCTGGGGGGCCCCTTATTAAAGGGGTCTCTCAGATTCCGATAAGCCCCCGCCCGCAGACCCCGACAACCAACGGCCAGGGTTGTCGGGAAGAGGCCCTTGTCCTCATCAACATGGGGACAAGGTGCCTTGGGGTGGGGGGGGGCGCGCGGCCCCCTTTCCCCAGGGCACCCCCCATGTTGAGGGCACGCGGCCTGGTACGGCTCAGGGGGGGGGGCGCTCGTTCGTCCCCACCCCTTTCCTGGCCTGCCAGGCTGCGTGCTCGGATGAGGGTCTGACATGGATTTGGGGGGAACCCCCACGCCGTTTTTCGGCGTGGGGATTCCCTTTAAATCCATGACAGGTGACGGAGCTAGCGCGCCGGCATTTACTGCCTACGCTAGCTACGTACCTGAAGTCACATGCTAAATGAACGGACTGCCGATGAGCGGCAAGTCCGTTCATTTTCAAAAGTCCCGCGGACTTTGGCCGGCGGATTATCCGCCGGAGAAGTCCGTGCGTGTGTGTGCAAGTCCGCACGTGTGTGGGCAAGTCCACACGCTCGGAAAGTCCAGCGGACCCAGCTGGAAAGTCCGGCGGGATTGTCCGCTGGACTAGGTCCGCCGGCAAAAGTCCGCACGTGTGTACGCGGCATAACACATAGCATGTACATAGCAAAAATGACACCCCAAAATATATTCTGCTACTCCTCCTGAGTATGGCGATACCACATGTGGGAGACTTTTACATGCCCAACATGCAGGGAGCACCATGAGGGACATACATTTCAAATCTAATTTGACTACCTATTACACTTTTGTGAGACACTGATGGGCACTGTAGTGGCAAGGATGCGGCATGGATGAGCACTTATGTGGCATGGATGAGTACAGATGAGCACTGATGTGGCATGGATGAGCACTGATGTAGCATGGCTATGGCAAGGGTGAGCACTGCTGTGGCATGGATAAACACGGTTGAGCATGAATGAACCTTGGATGGGCATAGATGAGCAAGGATGGAGCATGGATAAACATGGATGAGCCAGGGATAGATGGAGCATGGATGAGCACCGATGGAGCATGGATGACTTCAAAGAGGATTTGTGGAGACAAGTTTGTCTGTAGATAGTCCGCCACCAGTAGGAAAAAAGGCTTACCAGACAAGTTGAACCAAAATAGGCATATGCCTAATGAGTCAACAGAGCTTGTGGTGTTATACACCTAGGGATAACCTATATCAGCATACACAACTTCCAATGCAAACATATAAACTGCAAGGATCCGTCACAATATGGTTTCCAGTAGATAACAACCAGGAGATTAGTGACCAAGGACTGGATCAAAATGATTTTCTCCAAATAGTGCGTTATAAACAGGAGAGAAGATAGGCCACATAGTGTAATTCCATTTTAAGCAGGGAACATTTATTGAAAATATAAAAATGAACACTCACATTTGAGGAGATAAAAAAGCGTTTTGGTAAAATGTAGTGACGCAGTGGCATCAGCAGAGCCCGTCCCGATTTAGTCTAATACGACATCATCTGGGTTGCTAGTCCACTATGGCCACTGCGTATTTATACAGTAAAGTTTCACCCTTATGCCGCGTACACACGAAGGGACTTTCCCGCGGGATTATCCGCTGGACTCAAGTCCACCGGACAATCCGCTCGTGTGTGGGCGTCGGCGGACTTTTTGGCGCCAAAAGTCCGGCGGACTAGGACTAGGCGGACTAGGTTTTAATTTTTGTTTTAAAATTGTCCGCTGGACTTGGCAGTCCGGCGGACAATCCCGCCGTTAGTAGGCTAGTCCGCCGGACTTTTGAAATGAACGGACTTGCCGCTCATCGGAAAGTCTGTTCATTTAGCACGTGACTTCAGGTATACGTAGCTAGCGTAGGCAATGAATGCCGCCGCGCTAGCTCCGTCACCTGGCATGGATTTAAAGGGACTCCCCACGCCGAAAAACGGCGTGGGGGTCCCCCCCAAATCCATCTCAGACCCTTATCCGAGCACGCAGCCCGGCAGGCCAGGAAAGGGGTGGGGACGAGCGAGCGCCCCCCCCCCTCCTGAGCCATACCAGGCCGCGTGCCCTCAACATGGGGGGTGCCCTGGGGAAAGGGGGGCTGTGCGGCCCCCACCCCAAAGCACCTTGTCCCCATGTTGATGAGGACAAGGGCCTCTTCCCCCGACAACCCTGGCCATTGGTTGTTGGGGTCTGCGGGCGGGGGGCTTATCGGAATCTGGGAGCCCCCTTTAATAAGGGTGCCCCCAGATCCCGGCCCCCCACCCTATGTGAATGAGTATGGGGTACGATGTACCCCTACCCATTCACCTAAGGTGTAAAATGTAAAGTAAAAAAAACACACAATTTTGAAAAATATTTTATTGTACTGCTCTGGGGGTCTTCTTCCGTCTTGGGGGTCTTCTCGCCGGACTCCTCCGCCATTTACCTAGCTCTTTTACCGAGCGGAGAAGTCCGGCTACCTTCTTCGTCGTCGCCGCCGTCGTCTGGGGGTCTCGATCCGCCTTCGGGGGTCTTCCGGGGTCTCTTCTGTTCTTGCCGCGGTCGTTGTTTTCCGCGCCGCCGGCGCCGCCTTCTTCTTCTTCTTCCGATGTTGACCCGTCGCTCTCTCTGGCCGGAATGCCAGAGCCGCGCTGTGCTGGGACTTATATAGGGACAAGGGGACAGGGTCACATGCTCATGTCACATGGTGACCCCGCCCCCCTGTGATGCCACAGTCCCAGCATCCTCCGGGACTGTGACATCACAAGGGGGCGGGGTCACCATGTGACATGAGCATGTGACCCTGTCCCCTTGTCCCTATATAAGTCCCAGCACAGCGCGGTTTTGGCATTCCGGCCAGAGAGAGCGACGGGTCAACATCGGAAGAAGAAGAAGGCGGCGCCGGCGGCATGGAAAACGACGACCGCGGCAAGAACAGAAGAGACCCCGGAAGACCCCCGAAGGCGACCCCCAGACGACGGCGGCGATGACGAAGAAGGTAGCCGGACTTCTCCGCTCGGTAAAAGAGCTAGGTAAATGGCGGAGGAGTCCGGCGAGAAGACCCCCAAGACGGAAGAAGACCCCCGGAGCAGTGCAATAAAATATTTTTTCAAAATTGTGTGGTTTTTTACTTTACATTTTACACCTTAGGTGAATGGGTAGGGGTACATCGTACCCCATACTCATTCACATAGGGTGGGGGGCCGGGATCTGGGGGCCCCCTTATAAAAGGGGGCTCCCAGATTCCGATAACCCCCCCGCCCGCAGACCCCGACAACCAATGGCCAGGGTTGTCGGGAAGAGGCCCTTGTCCTCATCAACATGGGGACAAGGTGCTTTGGGGTGGGGGGGGCGCACGGCCCCCCTTTCCCCAGGGCACCCCCCATGTTGAGGGCACGCGGCCTGGTATGGCTCAGGAGGGGGGGGGCGCTCGCTCGTCCCCACCCCTTTCCTGGCCTGCCGGGCTGCGTGCTCGGATACGGGTCTGAGATGGATTTGGGGAGTCCCTTTAAATCCATGCCAGGTGACGGAGCTAGCGCGGCGGCATTCACTGCCTATGCTAGCTACGTATACCTGAAGTTACGTTCTAAATGAACGGACTGCTCCGTGTGTGGGCAAGTCCGTTCATTTTTAAAAGTCCCGCAGACTTTGTCCAGCGGATTGTCCGCCGGAGAAGTCCGGCCGTGTGTGGGCAAGTCACACGCTCGGAAGTCCGGGCGTGTGTGGGGAAGTCCCGCCGGACTGAGTCCAGCGGACAATCCGCTGGACTAGGTCCGGCGGACAAAGTCCGAACGTGTGTACGGGGCATTAGGCTCCATGCACACTGAAGCTCAAAAAAGCTTTTTCTGGACGCCAGATTGCTGGCAGAAAACGCTGGTTGAAAAATGTGCTTTCAACAGTGTTTTGTATTAGCGTTTATGAGCGTTTTATAGCGTTAGCATTTATGGGCGTTTTTAATAAAAATACACAGAGGACACTCCAAAAATCCCACAATGCATTCCAAACTCCCACAATGCATTGAAAAAATAGAACGCTGAACGCTAATTAACACGTGTTTATTGGCGTTTGGCGTTTTTTGGCAAATTTTTCGCAAATTTCTGGCGTTCAGAAAAAAGCCCATAAACTCCACTGCTCGTTAAAGCTAAAAAAAATCTTCCATGTATGCATGGACACATAGGCTAACATAGAGTGGAGTTTTTGGGCTTTTAAAAAAAAACGCCCAAACTCCAATAAACTGATGTTTATGAGCTCCAGTGTGCATGCAGCCTTAGTGAGAGTCAGCTCCATGGCTGCCAAAATGTAAATTGTATGACTTCCGGTTAAGGAAAATGGCACCTTGGCGTGCTGTGCAAGCCTCACTTTGGGGTGAATTGATTACAATGGTATGCAAGTCATGCCTCATTTTAGCTGAGACATGAATGACAATGAATCCGCTCTAATCTCAACCAAATATATGAGTAAACTTCACAGAGTGTGCACTGAAATATAAAAAGGAATAAGTGCAAATAAAAAACAAAAGAACATAACAGACCCCCTGGCAAACGGCGGGGGTTGTCCTATGGCCTGCTGGCTGGGAGGATTTTATCTCACATGCTGTCCCTCTGACAGCCTGTGACAGTAGGACAAAAAATAAGGATAGTGGTTGTTACTGGAAAAGAACGTCACAGACAGTAATAACCTGACATAGGTTCTAACCTTTCTAACCTCTTTCTTTCCAAAGGATAAAATATAAGTAGAGGCATAATGAAAACAGAAGTACATTTTTGCTTCCAAATGAGAGCAGTGCACATTATTGTCATTGTTTTTCATAAACGCCTGCCTTGCAATCACTAAAAAAACTGTTTTATCCCAGAAAGGGTTGTGGTGTAAAATTAAGACATTTAGACCCCTTTCACACTGAGGTATTTTTCAGACGCTTTTGGGCTAAAAATAGCGTAATGCGCATACTGAGGCGATGCGCTGGCAGGACGTTAAAAAAAACTCCTGCAAGCAGCATCTTTGGAGTGGTGTATACACCACTCATAAACCGCTCCTGCCCATTGAAATGAATGGGCAGCGCCGCTGAACCACCGGCAAAGCACCAACGGTATCGGATCCTCTTCTGTGTGTGGTATGGAGATGAGTGAGGGGAAGATGGACCCTGCCCGTCTCCATATCATTGCAGGGCAGAAGCGACGTCAAAACGTCATTTCCGCCCATAGCTCTTAAAGAAACTTTTATTTTTTTTCAAATGACATTTCATTTTTATTTTATTTTTTTATTGCATTTTAGTGTAAAAATTAGATCTGAGGTCTTTTGGAAGGGATTTACTAAAACATTTAATGTGAAAATAGCTTAATGTAGCTTAACGTGTAATAAAGTGCCTAAACCTCAATCAATTTGCCTTCCCAAACCTATCCAAGAAGTTTCATGCGATTCAGAGTTCCACAAGGCAAATTAAGGACATTAAGCTTGTTTTTTGGGGAGCTTAATGTGGCTTAACGTACAAAAAAGACCTTAAATGTTAACCAATTTCCTCCACACTTCACACAATAGAAGACTCTGACAACATATTTTGAAAACTGCAGCTCATTTAGTAAATCACACCAAAAGTTATTCACATTAAGCTGTATTTTACAATGCTAAAACGTTTAATGTAGAGAGCTTAACGTACCACAATGTGCCTTAACCTCAATCAATTGTCTTGAAAATTTTCACAGCCTAAGTTCTCAACTTCTCAACCCCATCCAAGAAGGTTCATGCGAATTGGTGTCCCACAAGGCAAACTAGGGACATTAAGCTTGATTTTTGAGGAGCTTAATGTGGCTTAACGTACAAAAAAGACCTTAGATGTTAACTAATTTCCCCCAAACTTTACACAGTAGAAGACTCTATCCATGCCAAAGAGCTTAACGTACCACAATGTGCCTTAACCTCAATCAATTGTCTTGAAACTTTTCACAGCCTAAGTTCTCAACCCCATCCAAGAAGTTTCATGCGAATCGGTGTCCCACAAGGCAAACTAGGGACATTAAGCTTGATTTTTGGGGAGCTTAATGTGGCTTAACGTACAAAAAAGACCTTAAATGTTAACTAATTTCCCCCAAACTTTACACAGTAGAAGACTCTATCCATGCCAAAGAGCTTAACGTACCACAATGTGCCTTAACCTCAATCAATTGTCTTGAAACTTTTCACAACCTAAGATCTCAACTTCCCAAACCCATCCGAGAAGATTCATGCGAATCGATGTTCCACAAGGCAAACTAGGCACATTAAGCTTGTTTTTTGGGGAGCTTAACGTACAAACAAGACCTTAAATGTTAACCAATTTCCCCCAACCTTCACACAATAGAAGACTCTATCCATGGCAACATATTCTGAAAGTTTCAGTTGATTTGGTTAATCACACCAAAAGTTATTCACATTAAGCTATATTGTAGCTTAACGTGTAATAAAGTGCCTAAACCTCAAACGATTGAGCTGAAACTTTGCAAAGCCTAAGATCTCAACTTCCCAAATCTATCCAAGAGTAATTTTTGATTTTTGGGGAGCTTAATGTGGCTTAACGTACAAAAAAGACCATCAATTTTAACCAATTTCCCCGAAACTTCACACAATAGAAGACTCTATCCATGACAACATATTCTGAAAGTTTCAGTTGATTTGGTTAATCACAACAAAAATTATTCACATTAAGCTATATTTTACAATGCTAAAACATTTAACCACTTCCCATCCAGGCCAATTCTGACATTTCTCTCCTACATGTAAAATTCATAATTTTTTTGCTCGAAAATTACATAGAACCCCCAAACATTATATATGTTTTTTTTAGCAAAGACCCTAGAGAATACAATGGCGGTCGTTGCAACATTTTTTCTCACACGGTATTTGCGCAGCAATTTTTCGAACACGTTTTTTTCAGAAAAAAAAAAAAACAATTTCATGCTTAAAAAAAAACAAAAAACAGTAAAGTTAGCCCAATTTTTTTTGCATAATGTGAAAGATGAAGATACGCTGAGTAAATAGATACCCAACATGTCACGCATCAAAATTGCACGCGCTCGTGGAATGGCGCCAAACTTTGGTATTTAAAAATCCCCATAGGCGACGCTTTAAAATGTTTAACTGGTTACATGTTTTTAGTTACGGAGGAGGTCTAGGGCTAGAATTATTGCTCTCGCTCTAACGTTCGCAGCGATACCTCACATGTGTGGTTTGAACACCGTTTTCATATGTGGGCGGGGCTTACGTATGCGTTCACTTCTGCGTACGAGCTCACGGGAACAGGGCGCTTTAAAAAAAAAATTGTTATTGTTAATTTTACTTTTATTTTTTTAGTTTGACACTTTAAAAAAAAATAAAAAATGTGATTACTTTTATTCCTATTACAAGGAATGTAAACATCCCTTGTAATAGGAATATGACATGATCGGACTTATTTACAGTGAGATATGGGGTCAATAAGACCCCACATCTCACCTCTAGGCTGGAAAGCCTAAAATACATTTTTTTTTTTAAAAAACGATCACGGCTTCCCAGCCGAGGCGGCGCCGTTATTTGAATGCAGAGGCCGGGCGTGACATAACATCGCGCCCGGCCTCCGAACGATCATAGAGACTCTATGATCACCATCCAGGGGCCGGCAGATCCTGTGTCCGACTTACCGATGGAAGCGGTGAGTCGGAAGAAGCACCGGAGGGCAGCGGGAGGGGGGGAGTCCCCTCCCGCCGCCTGTAAGAACGATCAAGTGGTGGAACAGCCGATATGATCATTCTTATGGTGCAGGGAATCGCCGGCTGAAAACGGCATAATATCTGAATGACGTCTGTAGCTGCAGGCATCATTCAGATATACCCCCTGGAAGTCAAGGACGTCCCTGGACACCCTACAGGCGCGAAGTGGTTAATGTGAAAATGGCTTAATGTAGCTTAATGTAGCTTAACGTGTAATAAAGTGCCTAAACCTCAATCGATTGCCCTGAAACTTTGCACAGCCTAAGATCTCAACTTCCCAAACCTATCCAAGAAGTTTCATGGGATTCTGTGTTCCACAAGGCAAACTAGGGACATTAAGCTTGATTTTTGGGGAGCTTAATGTGGCTTAACGTACAAAAAAGACCTTAAATGTTAACCAAATGTTCCCCCAAACCTCACACAATAGAAGACTTTATCAATGCCAACATATTCTGAAAATTTCAGCTCATTTGGTAAATCACACCAAAAGTTATTCACGTTAAGCTATATTTTACAATGCTAAAACTTTTAATGTAAAGAGCTTAACGTACCATAATGTGCCTTATCCTCAATCAATTGTCTTGAAACTTTGCACAGCCTAAGTTCTCAACTTCCCAAACCTATTCAAGAATTCAACATCATTTGGTAAATCACACCAAAAGTTATTCACCATTTTTTTACAATCCTTAACCAGTTGCAGACTTTGGGCGCACTAGACACGCCCAAAAACATGTCATTAGTGTACACAGGTCATGTCTAGTACATCCAGTCCTTCTGCTCTGCTGCTGGGACCCTTCCCTGTCTCTGTACCCAACAATTCAACAGGAACTGTCTATAAATAGAAGCAGGCTGGCAATGTTTATCAACAACCACATCACAGAAAGTTACATTGAAACATTGTATCAATTGTAACTTTCTGTGTTTTGCATTCACAGATGAAAGGGATGAAATTCGATTTGAAGGTGAAGAGAGTTAAAGCAACCTTGACATGTAAATACATTTTTTTTTCTAATTAAATGTTACTCTGTTGAACTCCTTATTAACCCTTTAGTTTTCTTTAATCAGCACTGATTAACTCTATATTCTCCTTCTCTATTGAATTGTAATTTTCCTGGTGATTTTTTTCTTTTCTATTTTCTTAACTAATAATTAAACTTTTTTTCTCTTTTTTGTTTGCTTTGCTTATTAAAAATGTTGACACCTTTTTACATATATATATACCGAAAGAAAGGAAAAAAATGCCTTTTGTTTAACCACTTCAATACCCGGCCATAGTCAAATGACGCCCACAAGGTGGATCTCCCATCCTGGGTGGGCGTCATATGACGTCCTCGGCCTTCCGCCGCTACTGCGGGCCCGGGGGGGCCCGCAGAGCGGCGATCGGGGATCCGGTGTGTCCCTCGGGACACAGCCGTCCCCCGATGGGGGTATTGAAGTGGCCAGTTGTCTCCCGAGGCGGTGTTCTGCGCCGTTGCAGCGGCGCCGTTCGCCGCTGTTTGTATGTATCCCGGAAGCGGCGTGCACTGCGCACGCGCGCGCTCCCGGGAACGTTCAGTGACAGATCGGGACTGAGGCTGGCTGAGGCTTTTGCCTTAGATACAGCTCAGCCCCGATCAAAGTAAAAACACAACATAATTGGCTATTTAGTGACTGGCTGTGTCCAATGACAGCCAGTCACTAAATGTAAACAAAAAAGAGAGGTAACTCCTGTTGCTGGGTTCTCCTCTTCACACACCGATCCTGTGTGAGGAGGAGATCAGCTAACAGTGAGTTACCTATATACTGTACCCACCTAGTATATATACCCATCTGTGCCCAGATCACCCCCCCCTAAATAAAGAGAACCTGTCATCAGGTGTACCTGTCATCAGGTGTACCTGTCATCAGTACCTGTCATCAGTACCTGTCACCACCAGAGTACCTGCCACCAGAGTACCCGCCATCTCACCACCTGCCAGAGTACCACCAGAGTACCCGCCACCTCACCACCTGCCAGAGTACCCCCCACCTCACCACCTGCCAGAGTACACCAGAGTACCCGCCACCTCACCACCTGCCAGAGTACCACCAGAGTACCCGCCACCTCACCAACTGCCAGAGTACCACCAGAGTACCCGCCACCTCACCACCTGCCAGAGTACCACCAGAGTACCCGCCACCTCACCACCTGCCAGAGTACCACCAGAGTACCCGCCACCTGCCAGAGTACCTGCCATCAGAGTACCTGCAACCAGAGTACCTGCCATCAGAGTACCACCAGAGTACCCGCCACCTCATCACCTGCCACCAGTGTACCTACCACCAGAGTACCCGCCACCTCACCAGCTGCCACCAGAGTACCCGCCACCTCACCAGCTGCCACCAGAGTACCCGCCACCTCACCAGCTGCCACCAGAGTACCTGCCACCTCACCACCTGCCACCAGAGTACCCGCCACCTCACCAGAATACCCGCCACCTCACCACCTGCCACCAGAGTACCTGCCACTATGTCCAAAAGGATGTACACCCCAGAGGAGGCATACCAAATTCTCAGTCTGAGCGATGAGAGCATCGGGGAGCTCTCACCGCTCAGTTCTGTTTCAGTTTCTGGCTCAGAATATGAGCCCCCTGAAGGCAGCACCTCAGGATCTGAATTGGAGGAGGAAGCAGCCCCTCCTAAAAGAAGACGGTCGGAACCCCAGGCATCTACCAGCAGTGCCAACGGCGGTAGACCCCAGGAGGAGAGGCCCAGTTCAAGCGCTGCTAGACCCCAGGAGGAGAGGCCCAGTGTGCGCCAAAGAATTAGGGCCCAAAATCAGCTGCCAGAAAGCTTGGAAAACCCATTGTGGCTGCCTTCTACCACAGGGTCAGCCACGATCCCCCCTTTTACAGCACAGCCAGGTGTGCAGGTCAACACTGCAGGTTTTTCCAAGATGGATTTTTTTTATTTATTTTTCCCAGAGGAATTACTTCAAATGGTCATGGACCAAACCAATCTTTGTGCCCAACAATTTATCACAGCCAACCCCAACTCCAGCTATGCCCGCCCTTTTGAATGGCGACCCCTAACAATTCCAGAGCTGAAAGTGTTTTTAGGCCTAACGCTAAACATCGGGCTTACAAAAAAAAATGAGATACATAAGTATTGGTCGACCAAATCCATCCATCACATGCCAGTTTTTTCTGCAGCCATGTCCAGGTCCCGATATGAAATTATTATGCGCTTCCTGCATTTTAGTGACAACTCACAGTGCCCCCCCCGGAATCACCCACAATTTGACAAGCTGTATAAAATTCGCCCCCTAATTGATTTTTTTTTCCAAAAAGTTTGCTGAACTTTATGTCCCTGACAGAAATATATCTGTGGACGAATCCCTGGTGCATTTCACAGGCCGGCTGGGTATGAAACAATACATCCCAAGTAAGAGAGCGAGGTATGGCTTGAAGCTCAACAAGCTCTGTGAAAGTGCCACTGGTTATGTGCACTCCTTCCGTGTGTACGAAGGCAAAGATTCCCAGCTCCAGCCCCCTGAGTGTCCATCGTACATGGGAATTAGTGGGAAAATTGTTTGGGAGTTGGCATTCCCACTCCTCCAAAAGGGGTATCATATATATATGGACAATTTTTATACGAGTTTGCCCCTTCTCCGCCACCTGTACCTAAAAAAAAACATTGGCCTGTGGTACAATAAGAAAAAACCGGAAGGGCTTCCCACAGCGTCTTGTCGCCACAAACATTCAAAGGGGGGAATCGGCCAGCTTGAGGAATGAGGAAGTGCTGGCTGTGAAGTGGAAGGATACTAAAGATGTTTATATGATGTCCACCATCCACAATGACACATCAGTGGAAGTTCCCAGAAGACGCGGTCCCGTTCGCAAGCCTTCCTGCATCAATGCTTATAATAAATTTATGGGGGGGGGTGGATTTAAATGACCAGATGTTGCAGCCCTATCTGTCAATAAGAAAATCCCTTTTTTGGTATAAAAAAGTTGCAATTTACTTTTTTCATTTGGCCCTTTTAAATTCTTTTATAATTTACCAAAAATCCTCAGCAACACCCACCACCTTCATAAAATATATTGAAGACATTGTCACTTCACTTATTTATCAAGAGGAATCCCCCCCAGAAAGCATTCGCTCAGATTCTGGCGTCAGGCTACATGAGCGTCATTTTCCGGAACATATTCCACCATCAGCATCCGGAAGACGACGCCAAAAAAAATGCCGGGTGTGCACTAAGAGAGGCGTTAGGAAAGACACCAGCTTCTATTGTCCCGATTGTCCCTCCCTACCTGGCCTTTGCATCGGACAATGCTTCAGGCGATATCACACTGTGGACCACTATTAGCCCATATTTCCAATAGACTGCCATTTCCCCCCAATTTCTGTCATGAATATTTCCCTGCCTCAACCAACCATATCATTGTCTTCCATGTGAACTGACCCTGGCCTGTTTCTCGACTATGCCTCTGCCTACCGTCTGCATTGTTTATCCGCCATGTTTCTGCCTTTCAAGTGAACTGACCCTGGACTGTATCGACTATGCCTCTGCCTACCGTCTATGTCTGCCTTTTACCTGCACTGACCTCGGCTTGTTGACCATGTTTTTTGCCTGCCCCTTGGACTGATCTTTTACCCTGCTACACAGGGGTCTCACATATGTGAGGGGCTCCAGAAGAGTGTTCGGAGTTCAGAAAACCAGTTTTTCTGTGTTCCCATAACAGGGTCTGGTTGTCCGGAGGCTTCAAAGAGATTTGGGTGGGAGAAGCCTCTACCCCTGTCCCCATTCTTCCCTGACCGATACCCTAAGCTTGATGGTCCTGTCTGCTCCCTGGAAAAAATACTCTGGCTGTGCTGACCATACCTCTGCCTGCTGCCTTTACTAATTATGGACAGTATTCCTGCCTGCTGCATGGACGATCCTTTGATCCTTTTGCTGCTGCTGACCACATCCCTGCCTGCTATCTGGACTAATGCATTGGCTGTGTTGACAACATCTCTACCTGTGCTGACTATTCCTGCCTGCTGCCTGTTTTGCTGTCGCTGTCCACGTTCCTGCCTGCTGCCTGTTTTGCTGTCGCTGTCTACGTTCCTGCCTGCTGCCTGGACCGATGCTCTCCTCTGTGGACCACTGCACTACTAAAACCGCAGGTAATCTTTTCTTTACCCTTTGCTCAGCAGAATGTATTTTGGTTTGTAATTGGTATGTACAGTACATGCTATGTGTTAGAAATATGAAGGGCCTTCAACAATGTGATAGGTTGGCAGGAATTTATGTGTGTAATTTATGCTCCTAGAACACCTGACAGTGCTACTTGGGCCTCTGTATGTGGCCAGGCTGTGTAAAAGTCTCACATATTTGGTATCGCCATACTCAGAAGGAGTAGCAGAATGTATTTTGGGGTGTCAGTTTTGCTATGTACATGCTATGTGTTGGAAATATCTTATAAATGGACAACTTTATGTAAAAAAAAAATGCGTTTTCATTTTTTTTCCACAGTTTCCAAATACTACTGGAAAAAAACGAACCATTCAAAAGACTCATTATGCCTCATATATTATACGTTGGGGTGTTAGCTTTCCAAAATGGGGTCATTTTGTGGGCGTTTCCATTGTCCTGGTGCTCCAGGGCCTTCAAAACTGTAATAGGTGGTTGAGAAATGAGATGTGTAATTTATGCATGTAGAACGCCTGACGGTGCTACTTCAATGTTGGGCCTCTGTATGTGGCCAGGCTGTGTAAAAGTCTCACACATTTGGTATCGCCATACTCAGGAGGAGTAGCAGAATGTATTTTGGGGTGTCATTTTTGCTATGAACATGCTATGTGTTGGAAATATCTTATAAATGGACAACTTTATGTAAAAAAAAAATGCGTTTTCATTTTTTTCCACAGTTTCCAAATACTACTGGAAAAAAACGAACCATTCAAAAGACTCATTATGCCTCATATATTATACGTTGGGGTGTTAGCTTTCCAAAATGGGGTCATTTTGTGGGCGTTTCCATTGTCCTGGTGCTCCAGGGCCTTCAAAACTGTAATAGGTGGTTGAGAAATGAGATGTGTAATTTATGCATGTAGAACGCCTGACGGTGCTACTTCAATGTTGGGCCTCTGTATGTGGCCAGGCTGTGTAAAAGTCTCACACATTTGGTATCGCCATACTCAGGAGGAGTAGCAGAATGTATTTTGGGGTGTCATTTTTGCTATGAACATGCTATGTGTTGGAAATATCTTATAAATGGACAACTTTATGTAAAAAAAAAATGCGTTTTCATTTTTTTCCACAGTTTCCAAATACTACTGGAAAAAAAACGAACCATTCAAAAGACTCATTATGCCTCATATATTATACGTTGGGGTGTTAGCTTTCCAAAATGGGGTCATTTTGTGGGCGTTTCCATTGTCCTGGTGCTCCAGGGCCTTCAAAACTGTAATAGGTGGTTGAGAAATGAGATGTGTAATTTATGCATGTAGAACGCCTGACGGTGCTACTTCAATGTTGGGCCTCTGTATGTGGCCAGGCTATGTAAAAGTCTCACACATGTGGTATCACTATACTCAGGAGGAGTAGCAGAATATATTTTGGGGTGTCATTGCAAGTATGCATGTGCTGTGTGAGAGAAATAACTTGTTTTTATGACAATTTTGTGCAAAAAAAAAAAAATTTTTTATCATTTTTCCAAGAATTTTGGGAAAAAATTACAACTTCAAAAAACTCGCCAAGCCTCTTACTAAATACCTTGGTATGTCTGCTTTCCAAAAAGGGGTAATTGGGGGGGTATTTGTACTTTCCTGGCTTGTTAGGGTCTCAAGAAATGAGATAGGCCTTCAGTGAATCAGGTGTGATCAGATGTGATCATTTTCAATGATTTGCACCATAGCTTTTAGACGCTATAACTTTCACAGCAACCAAATAATATACACTTATTTGGGTTATTTTTTACTAAAGATAAGTAGCAGTATACATTTTGGCCAAAATTTTGGAAAAAAAATTTTTTATTTGCAAAAATGTTCAATAGAAACTAAAAAAAAGTGTTTTTTTTTTCAAAAATTTCTCTCTTTTTTCGCTAATACTGCAAAAAATAAAAAACCCAGCAGTAATTAAATACCACCAAAAGAAAGCTCTGTTTGTGAGAAAAAAATGATAAAAATTTGGTTTGGGTAGCATGTAGCATGACTGAGTAATTGTCATTCAAAGTGTGAGAGCGCTGAAAGCTAAAAATTGGTCTGGTAAGGAAGGGTGTTTAAAAGCCCTGTATTGAAGTGGTTAATTTTATTACACTTAATTGTCTAAGGATTGCAACAAAAATTATTGTTGCAGGACAAAATTCACAAAAAGAAAGCCTTGTTTGTCCTTAAAAAAAAAAAAAATGCATGTATTACGTTGTTATCTTAAAGCGGTTCTGCACTCTGAAAAAAATTTTTTTTTTTAAGGATGTAATATAAAGTGTGCTTACCTTTATTAGGGGACTCACCTGTTCCATCTTCCATCTCGATCGCCGCCGGTTTTCGTCCGATGAAGTTCCTCGTCTTCTTCTTTAGTGCTGGGGGCCATCTTGCCTGTGGGCATGTGAAACACCCACAGGGACTTTAGATGGCCCACCATGCACTGCCGTTACTCGCGCGTGCGCAGTAACGGCTCATCTGCCGAGATCTCACGAGATTTCGGCAGATGCGGCCGAAATCTCGGGAGATTTCGGAAGATGTGGCCGAAATCTCGCGAGATTTCGGAAGATGCCCGCACTGGCTCCTGGGATCAATGACACCAGATCCCAGGAGACAGTGCGGCGTGACGACGATCGACGCAAGACCCCGCCCGCCGCCGCAGAGGGAGAAGACCGGAAGTCTTCAATTACAAGGTAAGTAAAAAAAAAAAAAAAAAAAAAAACATTTCATTTAGTACTCTTTGCCTGATTTGGAAGGCAAAGAGATTTACTAAATGAAATGGGTGTAGAACCGCTTTAAGTCAAGGGTTAGGCAAGTTCAGCACTCCAGCTGTGGTGAAACTACAAATCCCATCATGCCTCTGCCTCTAGGAGTCATGCCTGTGATTGTCAGGGTCTTGCAATGTCATCGCTGGATCTAGATGGGACTCAGGGTAGTGTTAGGGGGGCTACTGCACACAGAAGGCTTTTTATCTTAATGCATAGAATGCATTAAGAATGCATAGATAAAACGTTAGTAAAAAAAATGAAAGCATCGCCTATGGGGATTTTTAAGTACCGAAGTTTAGCGCCATTCCACGAGCGTGTGCAATTTTCAAGTGTGACATGTTAGGCATCTATTTACTTGGCGTAACTTCATCTTTCACATTATGCAAAAAAATTGGGCTAACTTTAACGACCGCCATTGTATTCTCTAGGGTCTTTGCTAAAAAAAAAAAACATATATAATGTTTGGGGGTTCTATGTAATTTTCTAGCAAAAAAATAAATGATGAATTTTACATGGCAGAAATGGCAGAATTTGC
Organism: Lithobates sylvaticus; assembly: GCA_028564925.1. Taxonomy (NCBI): domain Eukaryota; kingdom Metazoa; phylum Chordata; class Amphibia; order Anura; family Ranidae; genus Lithobates; species Lithobates sylvaticus. Next base: position 182,730,985 of record CM053033.1, on the reverse strand, counting down.
CTGGATGGGAAGTGGTTAAGGGGGCGTGGCGGGGGGTGTCCTATGCCTACATACTTTTGCTATTAGGTGTCCCTCATTCCTATCTCACAAAGTTGGGCGGAATGCCAGTGTATACAGAAATCGTTGCTGGTAGTCATCTTGCTGACGCTTGTAGTACCACAGGGATAAAAGGATAAGGCTATCTATTTCTGGGACAATGTATACAGACACCATTGTCCTCTCACCTTGTTGAACAAAACTCTGCCTGTTTCACTTGATAATCTGAGCCAGTTGTGTTGTTTGGCTCTGTTACCCAGGAGTTAAAGTGCACCAACAAAAGTGGCTAGCAGAAGACACCAAAGTTTAGCTTTTCTTCAAAAAGCACTAAAGCTGTTAGGGCCATACGGATCCGCACACACATATTCAGGGCTCTACATATACATTGGTGTGTGGAACAGTTTATCTATAAGACCACTTTCACACTGAGGTGCTTTTCAGGCGCTTTCACGTATAAAAACAGTGCCTAAAAAGCTCACGAAAACGTATTTCCATTAAAATCAATGAACGCTTTCACACTGGGGTAGTGTGCTGGCAGGGCTGTGCAAAAACTCCCCTCCCCATTGAAATGAATGGAAAGCTCTTCAAAAGCGCCTGAAAAGCTCTTCAAAAGCGCTCAGTGTTTTTACTGGCAGTTTAGAAGCGCTTCAGTGTGAAAGTGGCCTTAAGTTAAGCCAAAACTTGTTGATTTGAATAGGTGTGTAAAGTTGGGCCTGTGGTGTCAGGGGACAGAAGAGAGAGGCCTGACACAAAGGGAATACTTCCTCTTTTTTTACTAACACCCTAGAGAATAAAATATCGGTCGTTGCAATACTTTATGTCACACCGTATTTGCGCAGCGGTCTTGCAAGCGCACTTTTTTTTTAAAAAATACACTTTTTTGAATTAAAAAATAAGACAACAGTAAAGTTAGCCCAATTTTTTTTTATATTGTGAAAGATAATGTTACACCGAGTAAATTGATACTCAACATGTCACGCTTCGAAATTGCTCCCGCTCGTGGAACGGCGACAAACTTTTACCCTTAAAAATCTCCATAGGCGACGTTTTAAAAATTCGACAGGTTCCATGTTTTGCGTTACAGAGGAGGGACGATCTACCATTCGCGTCGATACCTCACATGTGTGGTCTGAACACCGTTTTCATATGTGGGCGCTACTCACATATGCATTCGCTTCTGCATGCGAGCTCTGCGGGACAGTGCACATTTAAAAACATTTTATTTTATTTATTTTACCTTTTATTTTTACACTGTTTTAAAAAAAAAAAAAATGGTGTCATTTTTTTATTCCTATTACAAGGAATGTAAACAACCCTTGTAATAGAAAAAAAGCATGACAGGACCTCTTAAATATGAGATATAGGGTCAAAAAGACCTCAGATCTCATATTTACACAAAAAAATGCAAAAAAAAAAAAAAGAAATTTGTCATTTAAAAAAATGAAAAAATAAAATGGCCCTTAAAGAGCTATGGGCGGAAATGACGTTTTGACATCGCTTTCGCCCTGCAGTGTCATGGAGACGGGTGGGGGCCATCTTCCCCTCACTCGTCTCCATGCACAGACACAGCAAGGGTACGATCGCCTCCACCGCTGCCGACGGCTCCATTAAGCAACGGAGGGCACCGGATCGTGGCGGGAGGGGGGGGGCCTCTTCCGCCACTGATAAAAGTGATCTTGCGGCAAATCTGCCGCAGAGACCACTTTTATCTTGTACCAGACCGCCAGCCGAACACTGGGATACTGGGGTTATGGCAGCTAGCATCCTGATGTATCGTGTCGAGTCAGCATCGGAATAAGAACAGAGGGAGAAGACCGGAGAGGGAGAAGGACTGGCAGTGGGAGAGAACATTGCTGGAGGAGGGAGAAGAGCTGGGGAGGGTAGAAGAAATTGGAAGAGACGCCGGAGCTGCCTTAATAAAATAGTTTAAAAACCTGTATACTGTGTTTATTTTTGACACTTTTTTTAGGTGAATGGATAGGGGTACAATGTACCCCATACTCATTCACATAGAAGGGGGGCTGGGATCTGGGGGCCCACATGGGGACAAGGTGCTTTGTGATGGGGGCGCAGGGCCCCCCCTGCCCTACAGCACCCACCCCCCCCCCCATGTTGGGGGCATGTGGCCTGGTATGGTACCGGAGGGGGGCACTCGCTCGTCCGTCCCCCTTTCCTGACCTGCCGGGCTGCGTGCTCAGATAAGGGTCTGATTCGGATTTTGGGGGTACCCCATGCCATTTTTTTGGCATGGGGGTTCCCCTTAAAATCTATACCAGACCGAAGGGTCTGGTATCCTCCTGGGGGGGAACCCCACACCATTTTTTTTTTTTTCATTTTGGCCGCTGGTTCCGCTTCAAGATCCTCAGCACATCATCATGATCCAACTTCTGGTGCGACTTCTATTCAAATCAATGGGCTCCAATAGGGAACCATTGATTTTGAATAGAGGCAGAGAAACACGGCTAAAAGCTAACACGTGGCTAAACGCGCATTGGCGCCAATGCAAAACGCTAATAAAATTGTGTTTTTAACGCCGCTTTTTTCCTGCCGTCGGTACTAGTTTAACGTCCGTTTATCAGCTTCAGTGTACATGGACTCTTAAACTGCAACAGAAGAAGATTCCCTCCCTTGCTAGACAGGGTTGCGCTCTGTGTGTCAGAGCTGTGTAAATTAATTGACTGCATAGATAGACATACAAATCCTTTAGCAGGTTATGAACTCTCTTATACAGTATATCTCTTTCCTCTGTGTATTTAGCTGTTTTACAGGAGTTCATTTCCAGGTAAAATGGCACTTCATACTCTAATCTATCAGCAAAATTCATATCTAGCCAAATGTGCAATTCCTCACATCAGCAAGATGCCAGAATGGGGAGTTCCTGATGCCGGGACGGTGAAGTCCTTTCACTTCCACATAAGAGGTAAGCAGAGGTGGACGAAAAAGGTTGGTGATTTTGGATGGAGTGACTTTTAAGGCAGATCCATCGTGTAGCACCATGGCAACTGTAGATGAAACAGAGGTTACAATGGCAGCTTTCTGTAAGGATGGGAGTGTTTAGTTCCGCTTTAAATGTTTTTAAAATATAAGAAATGGATATTATAGTTTCTGATAAAGTTTCAGCTAAGCCAGTGGTCTCCAAACTGTGGTCCATGGGCCAGATGCAGCCCTCTGCTTGCCTTTATACGGCCCTTGGGACATTATTCCTCCCACTGACACCAACAGCCAGGTACTATTCCCCCCACTGACACCAATAATTGAATGATTGGGCATAATTACTCCCACTGACAGCAATGATGAGGCACCATTCCTTACATTGACACCAGCAATGGGGCTCTATTCCTTCCACTGATACCAATGATTGAATGATTGGGCATAATTACTCCAAACTGACACCAATGATAGTGAACTGTTGCTCCCACTGACACCAATGAGGGATCACTATTCCTCCCACAGATACCAACAATGGGGCACTATTCCTCCCACTGACACCAAAGATGGGGAAGTATTCGTTTCACTGACACCGACGATGGGGCACTATTCCTCTCCCTACTGATCACAAGTGCTATACAGTGTCGGGAAAAGGTCATGCAGAGCCCAGGGCAAACATGTCAAACTGTGCCCCCTTCCCCAAGATGTATGAGCATTGTGTCAGCAAAAATCACCCCACAAAAACATTGAGCAGTAATCTGCATGCTTACCCCCTAAGCATAAATTCCCCCTCCTCCCAGTACAAATCTGCCCCTGCTGAAATCCCCCCCCCCCCCCAAAAAAAAAAAAATCACCCATACTAGCACAAATCCTCTACCCCTAAATTTTTCCCTCCTCCTAGTACATATCTTCTCCCCCACTTCAAATAATTTCCCCCTCCCAGCACAAGTGCCCCCTAAATCCAACCTCCTAGCACAAGTATTCTTACCCCTTACCCCCCTCCCTACACAAATACCCCTAAATCACCACTCTTAGCACCCCCCCCCCCCAATTTTTCCTCTTAGAACCATACTTACCCCCTGCCGCTCCCCAAAAAAAATCACCTCCTCCCAAGCACTGTGGTGCCCCCCCCATCCCACATGATACCACAGCAGTGCCCAGGGCAGCCTCCCCTCCTGCCCACCCCTTGTCCCAGCCCTGGTGCTATATAATGTTTACCCCCACTCTGAGTGAACTCTACACCGCGCAGGTGTTAACATGTAATTGTACGAGGCGATGCCGCACGCTCCTGATGCTCGTGCTACTCTGCAAGGGGCGTCTATCTTGTAAGTAAGGGGCGGGTCTAGTATTACTGTAACCAAGGGGCGCATTTATTATTATTGTTATATATCGAGCTCTGCCCATTAATTTAACATTCGCCCTCTTCTGTAGCCATCCGCCCCTTACACGATATAATAATAATAGACCCGCCCCTTGCTTACACGCTATAACAGATCTGCCCCTTGGTTAGAGTAATAATAGAGCAGCCCCTTGGTTACACGATATATAACAATAATAATAAATACGCCCCTTGGTTACAGTTATACTAGACCCGCCCCTTAGTTACACGTATAGAATATTTAAAAAAAAGTCAGTTACTTTGCTGCGTAACTAATTACTTTTCCAATGTAGTAACTGAGTTACTAACGCAATTACTTTTTGGGAGAAGTAATTTGTAAATAAGATGACCAACACTGACCCCCACTGATCACCAAGCCTATGGCATTTTCTACTCCCACTGGCCACAGTCTGGCCTCCTTAGAGTTTGAAGGACAGTAAATTGGCCCTTTGTTTAGAAAGTTTGGAGACCCCTGAACTAAGCAAATGAAAGGTAAATGATCATAAAAGCTGTATTGACACTTAAAATACAAACCATTGGCATTCAACCATGGAATTATTTTTCTACAAATCTTCTGCTGCTCCAATTGTATGTGCTATGTGATGTAACAAACTACTCAGAAGTCCCAGCAAGTCCTCTATCCTTCACTGAAGCTGTTTACATAGATAACATTTCTCGTTAACAGCAGAAAACGTTTTTTCAGTTTGAGTTTTAGAATTTATCATGCTGGAAAATCAGTCTGATACTTTCCTTTTAAACAGATAATTGAACTGTTAATATATATATAGGATCACATGCAAAACTGTTTCAGCTCAAGCTAGCTGTTGGGGTTCGTTCACACTAGCGGTGGGGGAGGGGCATTTAAACCTCACAGTTGAGCCACGCATTTACTGCCCCTAAATTGCTACCACCTTTAGTTGCAGAGGCAACAGTTGGGGAGGTACACATGCTGAGCCTGTGATGCTTTACTTCACAGCTGCGGCAGGAATTATACCCCTGTTGCTTTTGGAAGGCAGTAGCCAATATGGCTGTCGTGCAAGCGCCCTACAACTTTGTGCAAGTCATGCAATCTTTTGGGCAAAGTGATATTTTTATCAGTTCCATCATCTGTGGTCCAGTGTGATGCGCAACATATTTCTTTCCATAGCTGCATCACAGGGGTGTATATTAAGCCAAATGTAAGCAGAGCAAATTGATGTGTCTTGTGTTGGAACTTTTACTGGGCAGGGGATATCCAGCAAAGTCCCAATGTACCTGGTGTGAAGGGACCCTAAAAATGTGGAAATGTATATTTAAATTCAGCTAAGTAAGTACCTGATGCTATCTTGGTATCAGTCTCCTGTAATCCTCTGTCCAGTAGTAAAAGGAGAGGGAGGGGCAGAACTGGAGGCTCACCGGTTGTACTGCAATGCACAGGATCTGGCAAAGAACGGAGGGATGACTCATGATGCTACTTTCAATCACACGCTCAGGGCAGGGAGGTGACCAAGCTTCATTGTTTAAGACCACTTTCACACTGAGGCGCTTTCAGGCGCTTTCACGCTAAAAATAGCGCCTAAAAAGCTCACGAAAACTTATTTCCATTAAAATCAATGAACGTTTTCACACTGGGGCAGTGTGCTGGCAGGGTGTGAAAAACTCCCCTCCCCATTGAAATGAATGGAAAGCTCTTCAAAAGCGCCTGAAAAGCTCTTTAAAAGCGCTCAGTGTTTTGACTGGCAGTTTAGAAGCGCTTCAGTGTGAAAGTGGCCTAACTGTGGCAGAGGAAGTTCAGGGCAGTAACTTAGCTTTAGACCCCTTTCACACTGGGGCGTTTTTCAGGCGTTTTAGCGTTAAAAAAGCACCTGTAAAGCGCTTGAAAGAAGCCTCATCTGCAATCCCAATGTGAAAACCCAAGTGCTTTAAGGCTACTTTCACACCGAGCCGCTGGGTGCGCTGGCGGTAAAGCAGTGCTATATTTAGCGGCCAAAAAAGGGTTAATACCGCCCGCAAAGCGCTGCTCCAGCGGCACTTTGCGGGCGGGCTCGGAGCGCTGCCCCATTGTTTTCAATGGGAGGGGGTGCTTTAGGAGCGGTAAATACACCGCTCCTACAGTGCACCAAAGATGCGGCTTGCAGGACATTTTTCAGCGTCCTGCAAGAGCGCCACTCCAGTGTGAATGCCCGAGGGCTTTCACACTGGAGACACAGCAGCGGCTGTTTGAAGGCGCTTTGCGGGCGCTATTTTTAGAACTTTAGCGCCTACAAAGCGCCTCAGTGTGAAAGGGGCCTAAGAGCCCTTTCACACTGCCAGCACCTGAAAAACGCTCGTAAAGCGCCGCTTAAACAAGCGGTGCTTCACCAACATTTTTCGAGTGCTAGTGGGGCGCTTTTAACCCCTGCTAGTGGCCAAATAAAGGGTTAAAATCGCCCACAAAGCGCTGCTGCTAAAAGCGCTTTGCAGGCGCTTTTCCATCGCTTTTCAGACGTTTTTCAGGCGCTTCCCATTGATTTCAATGGGAAGGGGCTCTTTAGGAGCGATGTATTCACCGCTCCAAAAGCGCTGCAAAGAAGCTGCTTTCAGGACTTTTTTTGACGCCCTGCCAGCGCAGCGCCTAAGCGTGAAAGGGGTCTTACTGTCTCTTATCATTGCATGTAAAATTGGACATATAGAGTATTTCAATTGTATAGTTACACATGTAACCAGGAGCTGGATAATAGAACAAATTAATAATTTTTTTTAAATCTATGTGTATAGCCTCAGACTCGGTTCACACTGGGGCAGCACGACTTGCAGCGCGACTGCCTTAGGCGACCTGCGCACGACTTCAGCGGCGGCTTGCAAAATGACTTCTGTATAGAAGTCAATGCAAGTCGCCTGAAGTCGCCCCAAAAGTAGTACAGGAACCTTTTTCTAAGTCGGAGCGACTTGAGTCGTTCCTATTAGAACGATTCCATAGTACAGAATGGAACACGACTTGTCAGGCGGCTAAATCTACTGACAAGTTGCCCCAGTGTGAACCAAGTAGTACAGTGACTGATAAATATTTACTATATACATGCACTGACCCTATACTGAACACTGAGCGGTACAATATAAGGGGGTATCATATAGTATAGGCTATGTAAATAAAGCTGATCAGCTGTTGCTTGCACCTGGTCTGGAGGACATTCTCATTACTTTTACTGGTCTTCCTGTCCCCTCGCTGACTATATTGTTTCAGTTGTCTTTTACTTACTAGTGAATCATGTGGCTTCATTGAAAGACGGTTCATTCCTCCGTGAGTGTTGTTAGTGGTGTCATTTGTATAAATAAGCTTGAGTGTGCCATATACAGTATAATGAAAATGGGACAAGGGCATACACACTTTTATTAAGATTTAAAGTAAAGTAACACTAAATGAAAACGTTACTCTCCAAAATTAATCTTAACGGCCCTGTATTCTATTTTTCATTAAATGGTTTCTTACTGGTTTCTTGCCTCCTGGTAACAACCTCTGTGAGCTCTTGAACCTCTCCTTTTATTTTCTGTTTGTTCAGAACGAGCAGGGCATATATATATTATATATATATATATGCCCTGCTCTACTTATTCCACAGTCCATCTCGGGAGCAAGGAAGAGGGGGTGGCTACATCCCTACATCCAGTGGGACCATAGAGAATAAATATAGCCACCAAGAGGAAGTCAGATTACAGCGGAGAAAAAAAATAATTTGGGGGTTTGGAGGAGGCTGAGAGCAATAGGAGATGCTTTTCTGAGTTAAAGCAGATAATAACCCCCCCCCCCCCCCCCAGTATTCTCACCTCCACCTTCCAGCAATGGAGCGGTTACAATCCTCATCCAATGTTGTCATCTTCTCCCTGGGCGCCAGGTTTTCGGCATCTTGATTGGCTGCTGGGGGATAATGTCATCCTGCACAAGTGCATGGGAGTCAGTCATTCCGGCAGCTTTAAAATAGGGTGGGCTCAGGGCGCAGAGCACTGCGAACCAAGCCCACCCAGGTGTGTTACAATGGCGAATGAACATTCGCTATTGTCTCACTGATCCTCCTCTTGGCCAATCAGGAAGCAAGTCCTGAGACCCGTCAACCGACGCGGAAAGGACAGACGATCAGATTGGACGCCTAGGAGGAAGAGGGAGGAGATGCATAGCGGAACCCGCCCTGATGCAGAAGAGGAGAAGACCCAATGGAAGCCACAAGCTGCCGACCGTCCAAAACCTAGATGGGGTAAGTGCGGAGCTGGATGACAGACCAACACCGGGGGGATGTTTAGTGCAGGTGACCCGACCAACTGACTGACAGGGGGGAGCACCTGTGCAGGGCCGAGACAAGGGGTGGGCAGGAGGGTCGGCTGCCCTCTGGGTGCAATGGTTTATTGCAGGGATTGGGGCGCCCATACCCTAACCCTAAGGGAAGTGGGGGGGGGGCGCAGTTTGGCACCTTTGCCCTGAGTGCTGGATGACTTTGTTCTGATGTAATAAAAAAATTGTCGACATGTGAAATGTCTTGACCTAGTTACTTCTGGTTAAGCTACGTTGGTAAACAGCTGTTCGCGCGGCCTCACTGCACATGTGCAGACTGTTTTTCGGGTCCAGAAAAATTATAGAATTGAGCGGCATGCCAGCTGATGCATGACATCAGTGGGAGCACTGCGTCCAGCCCCGCCCCACCACCTACACGCCCCTAGGCTGCTCTAGTAACCTGTACCGAAGAAAAGTGGGAGGGAGAGATAGAGCGGTGCTTCAAGAGTGGGGCGGGCCCTGTGTATAGCACTGTGTGTATGTATGTATGTATGTATGTATGTATGTATGTATGGATGGATGGAAGGTCGAGGAAAAACATAGAGCTGTGTCAAGCCTTTGCATAGAAGACATTCCTCATCAATATGAGCATCCACACTGCATGGTGTACATAATGTGAAGGACTGTGCGATCTGTTCAGGAATGAAAACAGCAGCCTGACACATGGAGCCTCTGCTTACACAAATTTGTCCGTGCACAGCCCTGCAAAATACATATATGGGAGGTCAATGAAAATTAAAGAGCAGTGTCTGTGATCTCTGTCAAGTGCTTGGGGGCTGGATCGCCTCCGCTACATTTCCTTCAATCGGGGGCCAAAGAAGCGGAGTGTGAGTTTCCCTGTAGCCCTTACACTGGAGACTTGTACACCATCATCATGGCGTCCCAGGACGGTGGGTACCGGGTCCCCCCAAATACAGAGCACATTTGTGACCCGCTTTGGGGTCACTGGGGGAAAAGGAGAGGACCCCTGGGTGGACGTTTGGAGGAGGAGAGGGCCCCTGGGTGGCCATTTAGTGAAGAAGAGAGCCCCTGGGTGGCCATTTAGTGAAGAAGAGAGCCCCTGGGTGGATGTTTGGAGGTGGAGAGGGCATCTGGGTGTTTGGAGGAGGAGAGGGCCCCTGGGTGGCCATTTAGTATAGAAGAGGCCACTAAGTGGATGTTTGAAAGAGGAGAGGACCCCCTGGGTGGACATTTGGAGGAGGAGAGGACATCTGGGTGTTTGGAGTAAGAGAGAGTGCCCAATGTGAATGGGGGAGGAGGAAAGGGCCCCCAGGGTGGTTGGCAAAGAAGGAGTGGGCCCCTGGCTGTTTGGTGGAGAAGGAGAGGGCCCTGGGTTGGCCAAAAGTGGAAGAGCTGGCCCTTGGGTGTTCGGAGGAGGAGAGGGTGCCTCAGGTGGTTGTTGGAGGCAGGGGTAAACTGAGCTGGGGGGCAATTGCCCCCCAGGCCTTTTTGATACCCATAAAAGAGGCCGCACTGCTGTACCTGCTCAGCCTCCACTTGCTAGAGACCCGACCCCTCTAGTGACGTCAGAGCCAGTTTCCAGGGAAGAGAGTGGAGCTGAACCAGTCCTGTATATCTGACATCAGAACCGAACATGGTGGAGCTGGAGCTGTTTGTCCTACACAATGACAGCACCTGAGGTGCCCGGGAATGGCGCAGCCAAACTGCTCAGCTCCCTAAAGGGAACCGTACTGTCCTATGGTAGCCGGCTGGGGATGGCTCTGCTCCCCATCTTTGGGGCTATCAGGAGTGTTAGCTATGCCTGGGGGAAGGTGAAGGGGAGCGGGGCTCTAACATTGTATAGCATATGGACTCTCTGTACATATTGATAGTTTTGGTTGGAGTTCTCCTTAAGATGTTTAACCCTGTGTTTGTTCCCCCCCCCCAGCTGTGAGGGACTGAGGAATGACAGCCCACTATGCTGGGACTTGTAGTAACCTCTGTGGGGGTCTGCGCCGGAGTCCTTGGTCCCGGAAGGAAGAGGGGCGCCTGCAGCGGGGACAGCGTGGGCTTTGTTTGCAGGTAAATGTCACATAATGTGCTAGTATGTGATTCATTCTAGCACATTATGCTTTTACTTTGCAGGGGAACAAAAAGGAAGTGAAACCCATCAGGGTTTACTTCCTCTTTAAATCAGGGTTTCAAGAACTCCCCTTACATCTTACAGTGTAAAGGGAAACTCTGAAGACTCTAATGTAGAGGGGGCTCTGTGAACTCTGATATAAGTCTGTAAAGAATAAGTCTGTTGACTCTGTATGTAAGGGGAAAAGCTGGAGTTGTAAGCAGGGAATGCTGGGGATAATCTGATTTAAAGGAGAACTCTGTGGACTCTGACATAAAAGGGAACTCATATGTAAGGGGGGCACTCTGGTGTAAGTGGGAACAATGTGGACTCTGATTTAAGGAGGGCCTCAGGGAACCATGAGCTATAGGGAAATGCCGGGGACTGTTATGTAAGGAGGACACTGATGTGAACAGAGGGTTCATCCTGACTGCTGCACTCTATATGCTGTTCTTTAGGCTAGTTACTCCTGGCCCCTGCACTCTATACATTATGCTGTAAGTTACATAGTCCATGGGTTAGGGGACGCAAATTACTTGCCTTGCCCCAGGCACTGACTACCCACGCTACGCCATTGCCTACATGACTGACCCCTCTATGTGCTCCCCCTACATGACTGAGCGCTCTGTGTGCTCTCCTACATGACTGACCCTTATAGGATAAAACCAGAGCCACCAACCTGGAGCCGTCTGACTGAGCCCTGCACGGTGCACTTGAGAGGAGGTCAGTGACAACATCATCAGGCCAGTCTGAGGGGGGGGGGGGGTCACTGATGTAAGGTGGAGTGAATACAATAATGTAAGGGGGCACTGATATAAAGGTTTCCCCTTATATCAGTAACCCCCAGTGTATTCACTCTACCGAATGTGGTCCCTGGTCACCAGAGTAGTCCCCCCCATCACAGGTCCCGGCATTCCCCTTTACATCAGAGTCTGCAGGATTCCCCCTTACAGTGCAAGGGAACTCTGACGTAAAGGGGAATGCTGGAGAGCATGATCTAAGGGGGAACTCTGGTCACCCGAGACCACCTTATATCAGAGTCCAATCAGGGTCTGCAGCATTGCCCTTTACATCAGTGTTAGATTAGACATGGGATAGATAGATAGATAGATAGATAGATAGATAGATAGATAGATAGATAGATAGATAGATAGATAGATAGAGAAGGGATAAAGGCCAGAGACATATCCAGGGTACACAGAGGACACATTTATTTATTTTATTTTTTTATTTATTTCAGTTACTTATATAGCGCTTTTACATATACATTGTACATTCACATCAGTCCCTAATTGGCCCCTGATTGGAGGAAATGCACCGGAGGTGATCCAGCCCCCAACAATTGACAGAGATCATGCTCTACAATTTTCCTTGACCTCCCATATATGTATTTTGCAGGGCTATGCACAGACAGATTTGTGTAAACAGAGGCTCCGTATTCTGACTCCGATTGTTGTGAAGCGATTTATCCCATGTGAGACCTCTATGTCTGGCCTGTATAAGATACAATCGCTGAGGATAATCCTCATCAGATAGCTTAAACTCACCAAATACTGATTCCATTCACAAATATGCCTTTATTCTGAACATCAGGTTACAGCAGATGACAGGATACAAACAGATGAATAGGTTGGTAGTATTTATGCGGTCAAAAGATGATATTGTCTGTAGCTTACAATGCAGAATACATGTGCCCTGCTATATGTGGCTTGTTAGCTGCATCCATGGCACAGGAAGTACAAACACAGGAAGAAGGGTGGAGCATTACATGCAAAGGAAGTATGTCATAACATAAGGGAAAAATAACATAAGAAAAAAGTGAACATAAGAACATAAGAAACCACAAAAGGTCACTAGATAGCAGCATGTGAACTAAATATAAAAGTCCATAGAAAATGGTTAAGGAACAATCTATATAAATTCTATTTACACACTCTGTGTGTCAGGCTGCTGTTTTCATTCCTGAACAGATGCACAGCCCTTCATATGTACATCATGCAGTGTGGATGCTCATATTGATGAGGAAAGTCTTCTATGCAAAGGCTTGACAGATCACAGACACAACTCTATGTTTTTCCTCCAGCTCCCATACATACATACACACTGTGCTATACACAGTGCCCGACCCCCTCTCCAAGCACCGCTCTATCTCCCCCTCCCGCTTTCCTTTGGTACAGGTTACTAGAGCAGCCTAGGGTCGTGTTAGTGGCGGGGGCGGGGCTGGACGCAGTGCTCCCGCTGACCTCATGCATCAGCTGGCACGCTGCTCGAGTCTATAATTTTTCTGGAACCAGAAAACAGTCTGCGCATGCGCGGTGAAGCCGCGCAAACAGCTGTTTACCAACGTAGCCTAACAGGAAGTGACGAGGTCGAGACATTTCACAGGTCGAGGATTTTTTTATTACACCGGCACTGCAACTGTGCATGGGGGCCCCATGATAATCTTGCACTAAATCATACTTTGTCAACTGTCCCGGATTTGCCAGGACAGTCACGCTTTTTAGTAAGCCGTCCCAGTCTTGCCAGTGTCTCGGAACCAAGGCTGCAAGAACATCAGCAGTCTGTCACTAACCTAAATCTACAATCGGGATGACATCTCCCCCCTACTTTCCTTTTGGATTGTAGATTTAGCTTTATTTACATATACTGTATAAACTAAAAACATTAATAAAATATCCTACCAAAACTATTGGCTGGCACCTCTTACAAGTATAAACAAATAACAGGTTAATGAGATAGGAGAAGAACAAAAGACATTTGTGCTGCCTCTGTGTATTCATAAACAGCTACTTGTGTGCTTACAAAATAAATTCCTAAACAACGGACACAAAGCACTGACTGTGACCAATGACGTGCTTCTATAATAAACAGATACACAGCAATGGGGAAGCCAATAGTGATATTTATTTTGCTTGTGACAAGGATGATAAAGGGGATCTCCATAAGAACGGAAAATCCCTGATTTAGTCCAGGTTCACACTGAGCTGTGGGAATGAAGCCGATTTCACTCCTAAATGTCAGTCCCGATTTCGGCTGCAATTTCAAAGACATCTGTGCGGGTTTCTGCACAGATGTCAATGGAAATTGCACCCCAAAATCACAAAAAGTAGTACAGAAACTACTTTTTGAAATTGATGCGGAGCGGCAAGCGATTAGGACAGTGCCATTGCCAGCAATTGCAACCGATTTGACATGCAATTTGACATGTCAAATCGCACCAATGTGAACCAGGGCTAAATCCACTCTAATGCCGCGTACACACGGTCGGAATTCTCGTCGGAAAAAGCTCTGATGGTTTTCCCGTCGGATTTCGCTCAATCTGTCTTGCCTACACGCGGTCACACCAAATTCCAACGGTCAATAACACTGCAGCATAAAACACATTTGACTGCACTATAAAAGGGAAGTTTAATGCTTCTGAGCATGCGTCGAATCGTTTCCAGAGCATGCGTCGGAATTGTGCGTGTCGGAATTGCATACACACGATCAGAAAATCCGATAGAAAGGTTTTCCGTCGGAAAAATTAAGAACAGGTTCTCAATCCAAAGTCCGTCGGAAATTCCGACAGACAAAGACCGATGGGCATACACACTGTCTGAAAATCCGATGAAAAGCTCCCATCGGACTGTTTCCATCGGAAACTCCGACCGTGTGTACGTGGCATAATACAATATATATGACTCCCTCTTACAGTATAACTACAGCTTTAACCTTTTTTATGCTTTGGTTAGAGGTGAAAGGGTAAGAACCTTTGCAAGGCTTTTACTGGCAGCTAGGGATACAGAGAAAAAGAGAAAAGAGACGGTAGCAGAAAGCAAAGAAAATTTTAAGATAATTAAAGGGCAACTCCACTTTTGTGGTAAAAAAAAATGCAAAAAATAAAAAAGATATATAGCGTATACAACTGCAAGTCATATTGTAATTGAATGTTATTAAAAAATGACCTTTCCTATTCAATCTGCAGTGCTGTAATCTTCTGTAAAATTCAAAGCGATATGGCTAACTGGACGTGTTCTGTACACAGATGGCGTACAGAACGCCCCCCAGATATCTCATTTCCTGCTTGTGTAATTGGCTTACTGATTTTCCTAGAAGTCTACACTAAGGTACAAATCAGATTTTGAGTATCCCCTGCAACAAAAGTGTCATTTTTGGTGAGATACTCCCGATAGGAAATCACATCTAAAGGGAAGCAGAGGCTGCAAGTTTTCTCATTAGAGCCCTGCAGGTGCAGCAGCTGACTGATAATCATAAAACCACTCCTGTACAGATTCAATGCAAATGGACACAGACAAACATTTATTTCTTCAGAATAACAAAAAGGTAGGAATCTGCAACAAAGTTTGTTAAAATCCCTGCAATGCATATAGATCACCCAGAGGGGAATGTTTTTTTTTAAAGTTACTCTTTAAAGGAGAAGTACAGCCAAAGCTCGTTTGACTGTACCTTTCCTATGGATCACAGGAGTGCAGTTCGTTCTGCACTCCTGTGACCCATTTTCAGCAGACAGCGGCCTTCAGCCCGCTGTCAGCTGACGTCACAGAGCTTGTCCAGGCTCGGGAAAGATTGCGACCATATGGTCCAGGTCCGCCCACATGCCTGGACTGGCACCCGACTAAGCCTATTAGCAAGTCGCTGAGAGCCTGAGGCGGCTGCTCCTGCCCCCTCCACAGCCCAGCACTCCGGAATATGTTTATCCTCTCTGAAGAGGGTCTGAACCTACTTAGCTCATGATTGTTGAGCATATGTATCTTGCCTAGCTGCCCAATGACTGGGTATCCTCCTCCCTCCCAGGGCCCCCACTCCCTTCACCCCACCCCCCTCATTCACCTCATTCTCTTTGTTTTTCCCTCGTTGCTATATTCGGTTATCTTCAGGCCCGGATTTACTCCCTTTGCTGCCCCAAGGCCGGGTCCTTCAATGCCCCCCCCCCCCCCTACACACACACACACCTACCATTCTCGTCCTTTATCGATGACTGCTACAATAGATCACATTTGCGCAATTGTCAGTTAAATCGACGCAGTGCCGTATCGCAAAAAAAATGATTGAAGTGCAATATTTCTATTATTACATTGTTATATAAAATAAAATAGTTCAACTCACCATAGGCAGAATCAGTTGGAGCCTGAGCATGTCACTTGCCAACGTCACCTGCCTTCAGATGCGGATTGTCACTTGCCACATGTTGCAGATTGTCACTTGCTACGTCACTTGCCACGTCACTTGTCAGCAGATGCAGGGTGTCACTTTCCACGTCCCTTGCCACGTCACTTGTCAGCAGATGCAGGGTGTCACTTGCCACGTCACTTGCCACGTCACTTGTCAGCAGATGCAGGGTGTCACTTGCCAGCGGATGCAGGGTGTCACTTGCCACGTCGCCTGCCTCCGGGTCAAAGGGGGCCCCGTCAGGTAGGATGTACGGGGCCCCATCATTTCTAACAGCAGCCCTGATGCCCACTGTCTGTGGGCTGTCGTGTATGGACCAAGAAGGGACTCTGTGGACAGGGGACATTCAGGGGCACATTCAGGGGGGCGGCAAACTCCCACCCGCTAGCAAGCCCGTTTCGCCAGCACCGCTGCTTTTTTTCACGGGGACCGATCAGGCTTGAGTATTTCCACTTCCTGGTAGCGGTGAAACGCACGATAAGGCGGACGTGATGGCATCAGCCAGAAATGATGCAAGACATGGGCGGCAACGCGCCCATCATTTCCGGCTGATGACATCACGTCCGCCCTATGGTGCGTTCCAGTCACCAGGAAGTGGGAATACACAAGCCCGATCGGTCCCTGTGAAATAAGCAGCAGTGCCGACAAAACGGGCTGGCTAGCGGGTGGGAGTTTCCAGCTAAAGCAGGGAAGTCGCCGCAGAAGCGGCGCCGCCCCTGCACCACTGCCGCCCCGAGGCCTGGCCTAGGTGGCCTTGTGGGGAATCCGGCCCTGGTTATCTTCTCTTCTCTTTTCTTCCTTGAAATTTAGAAAATAGAAATTGAACTAGGTGATCCCGGGACCTGTTACTACAGGTTTATCCTTTGTTGCTACACTATAGGAATTATATTCACACAGATTGTATATTGAGTAAGTTCTGCATGATCTAACTTAACATCTGGTTTTTATTCCTGGTCTATAATTTCAATGTATCTGAAGTGTTGTTGGCTACATGTTGTTAATGAGGTAACCGGGAATCGCCTTTGGTGGTTTAAATAAAATATTTGAAAAAAAAAAAAATGATGTGCATCCTTGAGACATATACAATTTCTGCTCCACATGTACTTTGAAGTTCAACCAGTGAATATACAGTGCCTGTATTCATACCCCTTAAAATGTCCACATTTTGTCATGTTACAACCTAAAACTTAAATCTATTTTATTGGGATTTTATGTGATAGACCAACACAAAGTGGCACATTATTGTGAAGTGAAAGGAATATGATTTACAAATAAATATGTGAAACGTGTGGGGTGCATTTGTATTCAGCCCCCCTGAGTCAATACTTTGTAGAACCACCTTTCACTGCAATTACAGCTGCAAGTCTTTTTGGGTATGTCTCTACCAGCTTTGCACATCTAGAGAGTGACATTTTTGCCCATTCTTCCTTGCAAAATAGCTCAAGCTGTGTCAGATTGGATGAAGAGTGTCTGTGAACAGCAATTTTCAACAGCAACAGCAGTTTGTCTTGCCACAGATTCTCAATTGGATTTAGGTCTTGACTATGACTGGGCCATTCTAACACATGAATATGCTTTGATCTAAACTATTCCATTGTAGCTCTGGCTGTATGTTTAGGGTCATTGTCCTGCTGGAAGGTGAATCTCTGCCCCAGTCTCAAGTCTTTTGCAACTCTAATGCCCCGTACACACGGTCAGAATTTCCGACGGAAAATGTCCTATCGGACCATGTTGTCGGAAAATCCGACCGTGTGTGGGCGCCATCAGACTTTTTCCGTCGGAAAAAATTTGAGATCCTGCTCTCAAATTTTTCAACTTTTTCCGATCGTGTGTAGCGAATTCCGACGGACAAAGTGCCACACATGCTCAGATCAAATTACAAGACCAAAGCTATTGGCTACTAGCCTCTACGTAGTTCCGTTGTACACAACAAACGTCACCACGTTCAGAATGATCGGATTTTCCGACAACTTTGTCCAACCTTGTGTATGCAACACCAGTGTCGGACAAAATCCGTCGGAAAAAATCTGACGGATTTTGTGGTCGGAATTTCCGACCGTGTGTATGGGGCATAACAGGTTTTCTTCTACGATTGCCCTGTATTTGGCTCCATCCATCTTCCCATCAACTCTGACCAGCTTCCCTGTCCCTGCTGAAGAAAAGGATCCCCACAACACGATGCTGCCACCACCATGTTTCACGGTCGGGATGGTGTGATCAGGGTGATGTGCAGTATTAGTTTTCCGCCACACATAGCGTTTTGTTTTTAGGCCAAAAAGTTAAATTTAGGTCTCATCTGACCAGAGCACCTTCTTCCACGTGTTTGCTGTGTCCCCTACGTGGCATCTTGCAAACTACAAATGGGACTTCTTATGGCTTTCTTTCAACAATGGCTTTCTTCTTGCCACTCTTCCATAAAGGCCAGATTTGTGGAGTGCACGACTAATGGCGCATACACATGATCGGAAATTCGGCCAGCAAAAGACCGATGAGAGCTTTTGGTCGGAAAATGTGACCGTGTGTATGCTCCATCAGACTTTTGCTGGGCGAATTCCAGCCAGCAAAAGATTGAGAGCATGTTCTCAATTTTTCAGTCAGAAAAAGTTCCGATCGGAAAGTCCGATCGTCTGTAGCAATTCTGACCCGCAAAATTCCTACGCATGCTTGGAAACAATTTGACGCATGCTCAGAAGCATTGAACTTCATTTTCTCGGCTCATCGTAGTGTTGTACGTCACTGCGTTCTTGACGGTCCAAGCTTGAGCGGAATTCCGCCGGAAAAAACATCCAAGATTTTTCTGACCGAAAATCCGGTCGTGTGTACGTGGCATAATAGTTGTCCTGTGGACAGATTCTTCCACCTGAGCTGTGGATCTCTGCAACTCCTCCAGAGTTACCATGGACCTCTTGGCTGCTTCTCTGATCACTGCTCTCCTTGCCCGGCCTGTCAGTTTAGGTGGACAGTCATGTCTTGGTAGGTTTGCAGTTGTGACATACAATTTCCATTTTTGGATGATGGATTGAACAGTGCTCTGGGAGATGTTTAAAGCTTGGGATATTTTTTTTTATAACCGAACCCTGCTTTAAACGTCTCCACAACTTTATCCCTGACCTGTCTGGTGTGTTCCTTAGCCTTCATGATATTGTTTGTTCACTAAGGTTCTCTAACAAACCTCTGCAGGCTTCACAGAACAGCTGTATTTATACTGAGATTAAATTACACACAGGTGGGCTCTATTTACTAATTAGGTGACTTTTGAAGGCAATGGGTTCCACTAGATTTTAGTTAAGGGTATCAGAGTACAGGGGGCTAAACACAAATGCACGCCACACTTTTCAGATCTTTATTTGTAAAAAAAAATTGAAAACCATTTATCATTTTCCCTCCACTTCACAATTATGTGCCACCTTTGTGTTGGTCTATCATATAAAATCCCAATAAAATACATTTACATTTTTGGTTGTAACATGACAAAATGTGGAAAATGTCAAGGGGTGTGAATACTTTTTCAAAGCACTGTATTCACTTCTATACATGATCATGAATGAACATGAAATAATCATAAAGTCAAGTATGCATTTATAATAAAGGTGGATAAATCAGTGAGCACAATGTTCCTTTCTCACAGCTACACAAGACACTTACAGTTCCCAAATAGAACAAAAGTTCTTCACAGCAATTGCGTAGTATTAGTAGTGCTGTTTTATAACATTGCTGTGTAGTTATAAGAGTGTCTATTGTGCCTTTAGTTCCTGTATTGCATATATCCAAATGTACTCAACAGGGTTGAGTTACTAAAGGAAAATAGGCTGTTCATTTTCGATCGATCAACTTGGGTACAACCAGCCTGTCAGATTTTTTCATGCAAATATTGCTAGTGGCAATAGCCGCTAGCAATAATCACTGTGTGTTCTCCAGGCTGGGAGAATAATCATCTATGGCCACCTTTATAAGCAGACAGTTTTTCATTTCTTCCCCCTGATGATAGAGCAGGCTGTGGCACTGTAAAAAATATAAATGGCAATTGTGTAGATTGGATGACCTTATTTGATCTCTCAGATTTACTTAAGCTGGGTACACACATTGTTCAGGCTGAAGAAACAAAAACGAAAAGACTCCTGCATCCACACAAGTGCAGTGGCTGCAGGAATTCCCCCCACTTGGACATTGGACCTGCTGGAAAACCTTCTTCGATCAGCGGCTTGCAGCCAGTCGGCTATATTGCTGAGTGCTAAACACTGTATTCTGACAATGGGGACTCTGCTGTTGTCAGTCAAACTCTTTTGAAGGAAGGAGCGTCTATGGACACACACAGCCCAGCTCAGGAGTGCAAGCGCTTGCACATGGTTTGATAAGGAGGCACTCAGAGGAGGGAAAAGTGGACAGCATCATTTGTAAACTGCCAAAGAGGGGGAAGGGACTGCTGTGTGCAGGTAAGCATAACACCTTTTTTATTTTTAACAAAATTTGTATCCTTTAATAAAAAAAGTAAAGTTTCTCCATAAAATCTGCTCTCTTGCATACTTTCCTTAGCTTCTCCAACTTTTTTCTTGCACTTTCTCATAATGTATATAGTATTTCACAAATGTGAGTACACCCCTCACATTTTTGTGAATATTTTATTTATATTTATTTTCATGTGACAACACTGAAGAAATTACACTTTGCTACAATGTAAAGTAGTGAGTAGGGATGAGCCGAACACCCCCGGGTTCGGTTCGCACCAGAACCTTTGAACCGACCGAAAGCTCGCGCGAATTTTCGAACCCTATACGTTATAATGGACGCGAACGTTCAAAATCAAAAGTGCTAATTACAACGGCCAATATGCATGTTAATGTCATAAAACAGGTTTGGGGACCCGGGTCCTGCCCCAGGGGACATATATCAATGCAAAAAGAACTTTTAAAAACTAACGTTTTTTCGGGAGCAGTCATTTTAATGATGCATAAAGTGAAAAAAAAAAAGTTAAATTTTCCTTTAAATATGGTACCTGGGGGGTGTCTAAAGTATGCCTGTGAAGTGGCATGAGTTTCCCGTGTTTAGAACTGTCCTTGCACAAAATGACATTTGTAAAGGAAAAAAAGAAGCCATTTAAAACCACTTGCGGCTTTAATGTCATGTCTTGTCCTGGCCGCCATATGGCTGAAAATCCTTGAGAAAAATGGCATGGCTACCCCATCACCCCCCCCCCCCCCACCCCAGCCCCTTTGGGTCTTGTATGGATATTAAGGGGGACCCCGCACCCAAAATAAAACCCTATACCTACAACCCTATATACTCTGAACAGCAGTATATAGGTGGTGCAAACAAGACACGGACTGTAGGTTTGTTCTTAAGTAGAATCTGAACAGGTACATTATGAAGTGTAGCTCCATCCCAAAAAAATCTATTTTTAAGCTTTTTGGAGAACATAGGGAGGGGTTATCACCCCTGTAACATTTGCTGTCTTTGCACATCTGTTCAGAACATGTCACCTCACTTTCCGTCCCAATGACAAATGTTTTTGGAAAAGTGGGGTTTGAATTGAAACAAGGATTGGTGATAAAGCATCAGTAGAGAGGAGATACCTTTTTCCCAAATTAAATCTAACAGGATAGAATTTCCCTTCCTAGGGGTAGATTTCCTCTCACTTCCTGTTTTCTCTTTCCGTTTGCAAGTAGGAGTCGTTTGTAAGTTGGATGTTTGAAAGTAGGGGCCTGCCGAATATACTCTGCAGAAATTTGCCCTATTAGATGTTGGTGTAGCCACAAGACTGGTGGGCACAGGAATGGGCCCTGCTGTGAGTTAATAGATCAAGATTTGTACTTGCATGCACCTGTTGAACCGGGCAGAAAAATTGGGCCTTTGGTGGTGGTGGTGGTGGACGGTGTTGCCACAAGACTGTAAGCCCTCACAGTTACTCTTGGTGGGCGCAGGAATGGGCCCTGCTGTGAGTTATTAGATCAAGATTTGTAATTGCATGCACCTGTTGAACAGGGCAGAAAAATTGGGCCTTTGGTGGTGGTGGTGGTGGTGGTGGTGGTGGTGGACGGTGTTGCCACAAGACTGTAAGCCCTCACAGTTACTCTTGGTGGGCGCAGGAATGGGCCCTGCTGTGAGTTATTAGATCAAGATTTGTAATTGCATGCACCTGTTGAACAGGGCAGAAAAATTGGGCCTTTGGCGGTGGTGGTGGACGGTGTTGCCACAAGACTGTAGGCCCTCATAGTTACTCTTGGTGGGCGCAGGAATGGGCCCTGCTGTGAACTATTAGATCAAGATTTGTAATTACACGCCCCTGTTAAACAGGGGCTGAAAAATTGTGCCTTAGGCATTGGTGCTGGTGCCACAACACTGCAACCCCTCACAGATACTGTACTCTTAGCACAGCAATGAGACCTGTTGCAAAGCATTGCCTAAAAATTGTAATTACACGCCCCAACAGGGGCTGAAAAATTGTGCCTTAGGCACTGGTGCCACAACACTGCAACCCCTCACAGATACTGTACTTGGAGCACAGAAGTCACACCTGTTGCGAAGCATCTTTTTAAAAAATTGTAATTACACGCCCCTGTTAAACAGGGGCTGAAAAATTGTGCCTTAGGCATTGGTGCTGGTGCCACAACACTGCAACCCCTCACAGACACTGTACTCTTAGCACAGCAATGAGACCTGTTGCAAAGCATTGCCTAAAAATTGTAATTACACGCCCCAACAGGGGCTGAAAAATTGTGCCTTAGGCACTGGTGCTGGTGCCACAACACTGCAACCCCTCACAGATACTGTACTTGGAGCACAGCAGTCACACCTGTTGCGAAGCATTTTTTTTTTAAAAATTGTAATTACACGCCCCTGTTAAACAGTGGCTGAAAAATTGTGCCTTAGCATTGGTGCTGGTGCCACAACACTGCAACCCCTCACAGACACTGTACTCTTAGCACAGCAATGAGACCTGTTGCAAAGCATTGCCTAAAAATTGTAATTACACGCCCCCAACAGGGGCTGAAAAATTGTGCCTTAGGCACTAGTGCTGGTGCCACAACACTGCAACCCCTCACAGATACTGTACTTGGAGCACAGCAGTCACACCTGTTGCGAAGCATTTTTTTAAAAAATTGTAATTACACGCCCCTGTTAAACAGGGGCTGAAAAATTGTGCCTTAGGCATTGGTGCTGGTGCCACAACACTGCAACCCCTCACAGATACTGTACTTGGAGCACAGCAGTCACACGTGTTGCGAAGCATTTTTTTAAAAAATTCTAAGTACACGCCCCTGTTATACAGGGGCTGAAAAATTGTGCCTTAGGCACTGGTGTGGTGGCATGGATCATTGAGGAGGAGGAAGAGGATAGTCAGTGAACATAACAGGACAGTCACTCAGCATCAACATAGGCAGTCTTGAAGGGATGTGACATTATAAATTATTCCGTTATATCCGCTTCAGGTGCCTGGTAGCTGGTGGTGATCCAAGACTGATTCATTTTGATGAAGGTCAGTCGATCAACCGAGTCGGTGGACAGGCGCACCCTATGATCGGTGACAAATCCTCCAGCAGCACTGAATGTGCGTTCGGAAAGAACGCTGGAGGCAGGACAGGCCAGTAGCTCAATTGCATACTGTGCAAGCTCTGGCCAGTGATCCATCCTCAGGACCCAGTAAGCCAGAGGATTTTCGGTGGGAAAGGTGTCCAAGTCTGACCTTGCCCCAAGGTATTCCTGCACCATGTATATCAGACGCTGGCGATGGTTGCTGGAACCGATCATACCTTGGGGCTGCGGACTAAAAAATTGTCTGAACGCATCGGTCAGACGTCCACCTTCCCCACCGCTCCTTCTGCTACTGACCTAAGCCTCAGCAACTCGTCGTCCAGGACCAGGAGTTTGTAACCTCCCAGTTTCTGGGAACGCGTTGCACAGACCTTTCTGCAAGGCCTCCCTGAGATGTCTCATCCTCTGCTCCCTCTGCGACGGCAAGATAAGGTCCGCAACCTTACCCTTGTACCCTTGTACCGTAGGAGAGTGGCCAGCCAGTAATGGTCCCTCTCCTTGATCCGAAGAACACGAGGATCCTTCTGCAGGCTTTGCAGGATCAGGGAGGCCATGCAGCGTAGGTTAGCTGAGGCATTCGGTCCGGAGTCTTCTGGGTCACTGAGGATGACATGATCGCCAGCCACCTCCTCCCAGCCACGTACAAGTCCACTGGTTTGTTGGGACTGTACATCATCCCTAAAAGACTGCTGCTGCTGATGCTGAGTGCCAGGCTCCACCTCCATGCTCACACAATCCTCCTCCTCCTCCTCATCCTCTTCCTGTGTGATAGGTGGGACAGAAGGAACACTGTCCGGATAAAGGGGGCCTTGAGAGGCAAGGAAGTCCTCCTCTTCCTGCCTCTGTTCTGCCTCAAGTGCCCTGTCCATTATCCCACGCAGCGTATGCTCCAACAGGTGGACAAGAGGTACAGTGTCACTGATGCATGCACTGTCACTGCTCACCATCCTCGTGGCCTCCTCAAATGGTGAGAGGACAGTGCATGCATCCCTGATCATGCTCCACTGACGTGGGGAAAAAAAAACCAAGCTCTCCTGACCCTGTCCTGGTGCCGTAGTCGCAAAGGTACTCATTGATGGCCCTCTGCTGCGTGTGCAGTCGCTGCAGCATGGCCAACGTTGAGTTCCACCTGGTGGGCATGTCACATATTAGGCGGTTCTTGGGCAGGTTCAGCTCCTTTTGCAGCTCAGTCAGCCGAGCACTGGCATTATAAGATCGGCGGAAATGCACACAGACTTTCCTGGCCTGCCTCAGGACATCCTGTAAGCCTGGGAACCTGCCCAAGAACCGCTGCACCACCAGGTTGAGGACGTGAGCCATACAGGGCACATGGGTGAGCTGCCCCTGTCGCAGGGCGGAGAGGAGGTTGGTGCCATTGTCAGAAACGACCATTCCTGGCTTAAGCTGGCGTGGCGTCAACCACCTCTCGGCCTGCCCCTGCAGAGCTGCCAGAACCTCTGGCCCAGTGTGGCTCCTGTCCCCCAAACACACCAGCGCAAGCACGGCATGGCATCTTTTTGCCTGCGTACTTGCGTAGCCCCTTGTACGCCTACGGAGCACCGCTGGTTCCGAGGACAGAGCACTGGAGGAAGAAGAAGAGGAGGGGGTGGAGGAGAGAGGTGTGTCACAACCAGTAGCAGTAGTAGCATTTTGGAGGCGTGGTGGCGGAACAACCTCCAACACTACTGCACCTTGTCCTGCATCCCTCCCAGCTGCCAATAGAGTGACCCAATGGGCCGTGAAAGAAAGGTAACGTCCCTGTCCATGCCTGCTGGACCATGAGTCAGCGGTAATATGCACCTTACCGCTGACCGCCCTGTCCAGCGAGGCATGGACATTGCCTTCCACATGCCGGTAGAGAGACGGAATCGCCTTCCGTGAGAAAAAGTGGCGTTTGGGAACCTGCCACTGAGGAACCGCACATTGAACAAACTCACGGAAGGGGGCCGAGTCTACCAACTGAAAAGGCAGCAGTTGAATTGCTAGCAATTTAGCCAAGCTAGCATTCAACCGCTGGGCATGTGGATGGCTGGGAGTGTACTTCTTTCGACGGTCCAGCAGCTGGGGCAGGGAAATTTGCCTGCTACAATCGGACGTCGGTGTACAGCAAGTACTTGGTTGTGACACACCTAATTCTACACCTTCAGTCCTCTCAGAGCAGCTTTCAGAGAGGAATGAAGATGTAGTGGGGATGGAGATCCCAGCTGATGAGGAGCAAGGAGTGGTCCGCTTAGTTCTTTGGTGTGGGTCTTTTATGTGTGCTTGCCAACGAGCTGCATGGCAGGTCGACATATGTCTGCTCATGCTTGTGGTGCCCAAGCGGCTGATGTTTTGGCCACGCGAGATACGCTTGAGACAAATATTGCAAATAGCAGTGGTGCGATCTGATGCACTCGTCTCAAAAAAGGCCCACACCAAAGAACTTTTCTGATAACGTGCAGAGGCAGCGCCCTGCACAGGCGGAGCTCTGCGGTGTTGTACAGTTGCTGTGCTGGCCTCTAGCTGGCCTCCAGGGGGCATCCTGCCTCGTTGGACATGTGACGCCGCATCCTCCTCCTCCTCGTCCTCCTCCTCATCCTCTCTCCCTTCAGGCACCCACGTGGAGTCAGTGACCTCATCATCCCCTCCCTCTTCACCACTAGAGCAAACCTGGCAGTAAGCTGCAGCTGGTGGAACAGTACTGCCAGATTGCTGTCCTTCATTATCCCCTCTCTCTGCGCGCACACTACTGCCTTCCTCAAGCTGGGTATCATCATCTGAGCCTTCGAATCGTTGGGCATCCTCCTGGAGCATGTACCCAACACTGTGCTCAAAGAGTTCGGGGGACTCCTCAGGAGGACATGGTGGGTCTAGGGAAGGGGTGGCTGATGATGCCATTGAGTACGCGTTGGCAGCTGCTCTGACAGTACCCTGAGCCTGGGTGAGAGAGGATGAGGAGGGCTTGGTCATCCATTCTACCAAGCCTTCAGCATGATGCGGCTCCACATGTCCAGCTGCCGAAAACAAAGACGCGCGTGTCCCATGGACACGTGCTGATGACGATGCACGACCACGTCCACGGCCACGGCCACGTCCACTAGAAACAGAGCCTGCCTGCCCTGTGTTCTTGCCTCTGCACGCTCTGCCTCCCCTTGGCGGTCTTCCAGCCATTGTAGTCGGTAGTCCTGTGGGTGCTGCTGAGAAGAAAATATAGGAGCTCTGTGTGATGCCACTAACACACTAGAAGTCCTATGGGTGCTTCTGCAAAGAAAATATAGGAGCTCTGTGTGATGCCACTAACACACTAGAAGTCCTGTGGGTGCTGCTGAGAAGAAAATATAGGAGCTCTGTGTTATGCCACTAACACACTAGAAGTCCTATGGGTGCTTCTGCAAAGAAAATATAGGAGCTCTGTGTGATGCCACTAACACACTAGAAGTCCTGTGGGTGCTGCTGAGAAGAAAATATAGGAGCTCTGTGTGATGCCACTAACACACTAGAAGCCCTATGGGTGCTTCTGCAAAGAAAATATAGGAGCTCTGTGTGATGCCGCTAACACACTAGAAGTCCTGTGGGTGCTGCTGAGAAGAAAATATAGGAGCTCTGTGTGATGCCACTAACACACTAGAAGTCCTATGGGTGCTTCTGCAAAGAAAATATAGGAGCTCTGTGTGATGCCACTAACACACTAGAAGTCCTGTGGGTGCTGCTGAGAAGAAAATATAGGAGCTCTGTGTGATGCCACTAACACACTAGAAGTTCTATGGGTGCTTCTGCAAAGAAAATATAGGAGCTCTGTGTGATGCCACTAACACACTAGAAGTCCTGTGGGTGCTGCTGAGAAGAAAATATAGGAGCTCTGTGTGATGCCACTAACACACTAGAAGTCCTATGGGTGCTTCTGCAAAGAAAATATAGGAGCTCTGTGTGATGCCACTAACACACTAGAAGTCCTATGGGTGCTTCTGCAAAGAAAATATAGGAGCTCTGTGTGATGCCACTAACACACTAGAAGTCCTGTGGGTGCTGCTGAGAAGAAAATATAGGAGCTCTGTGTGATGCCACTAACACACTAGAAGTCCTATGGGTGCTTCTGCAAAGAAAATATAGGAGCTCTGTGTGATGCCACTAACACACTAGAAGTCCTGTGGGTGCTGCTGAGAAGAAAATATAGGAGCTCTGTGTGATGCCACTAACACACTAGAAGTCCTATGGGTGCTTCTGCAAAGAAAATATAGGAGCTCTGTGTGATGCCACTAACACACTAGAAGTCCTATGGGTGCTTCTGCAAAGAAAATATAGGAGCTCTGTGTGATGCCACTAACACACTAGAAGTCCTATGGGTGCTTCTGCAAAGAAAATATAGGAGCTCTGTGTGATGCCACTAACACACTAGAAGTCCTGTGGGTGCTGCTGAGAAGAAAATATAGGAGCTCTGTGTGATGCCACTAACACACTAGAAGTCCTATGGGTGCTTCTGCAAAGAAAATATAGGAGCTCTGTGTGATGCCACTAACACACTAGAAGTCCTGTGGGTGCTGCTGAGAAGAAAATATAGGAGCTCTGTGTGATGCCACTAACACACTAGAAGTCCTATGGGTGCTTCTGCAAAGAAAATATAGAGCTCTGTGTGATGCCACTAACACACTAGAAGTCCTGTGGGTGCTGCTTAGAAGAAAATATAGGAGCTCTGTGTGATGCCACTAACACACTAGAAGTCCTATGGGTGCTTCTGCAAAGAAAATATAGGAGCTCTGTGTGATGACTAACACACTAGAAGTCCTGTGGGTGCTGCTGAGAAGAAAATATAGGAGCTAAGTGTGATGCCACTAACACACTAGAAGTCCTGTGGGTGCTGCTGAGAAGAAAATATAGGAGCTCTGTGTGATGCCACTAACACACTAGAAGTCCTATGGGTGCTTCTGCAAAGAAAATATAGGAGCTCTGTGTGATGCCACTAACACACTAGAAGTCCTGTGGGTGCTGCTGAGAAGAAAATATAGGAGCTCTGTGTGATGCCACTAACACACTAGAAGTCCTATGGGTGCTTCTGCAAAGAAAATATAGGAGCTCTGTGTGATGCCACTAACACACTAGAAGTCCTGTGGGTGCTGCTGAGAAGAAAATATAGGAGCTCTGTGTGATGCCACTAACACACTAGAAGTCCTATGGGTGCTTCTGCAAAGAAAATATAGGAGCTCTGTGTGAAGCCACTAACACACTAGAAGTCCTATGGGTGCTTCTGCAAAGAAAATATAGGAGCTCTGTGTGATGCCACTAACACACTAGAAGTCCTGTGGGTGCTGCTGAGAAGAAAATATAGGAGCTCTGTGTGATGCCACTAACAGACTAGAAGTCCTATGGGTGCTTCTGCAAAGAAAATATAGGAGCTCTGTGTGATGCCACTAACACACTATAAGTCCTGTGGGTGCTGCTGAGAAGAAAATATAGGAGCTCTGTGTGATGCCACTAACACACTAGAAGTCCTATGGGTGCTTCTGCAAAGAAAATATAGGAGCTCTGTGTGAAGCCACTAACACACTAGAAGTCCTATGGGTGCTTCTGCAAAGAAAATATAGGAGCTCTGTGTGATGCCACTAACACACTATAAGTCCTGTGGGTGCTGCTGAGAAGAAAATATAGGAGCTCTGTGTGATGCCACTAACACACTAGAAGTCCTATGGGTGCTTCTGCAAAGAAAATATAGGAGCTCTGTGTGATGCCACTAACACACTAGAAGTCCTGTGGGTGCTGCTGAGAAGAAAATATAGGAGCTCTGTGTGATGCCACTAACACACTAGAAGTACTGTGGGTGCTGCTGAGAAGAAAATATAGGAGCTCTGTGTGATGCCACTAACACACTAGAAGTCCTATGGGTGCTTCTGCAAAGAAAATATAGGAGCTCTGTGTGATGCCACTAACACACTAGAAGTCCTATGGGTGCTTCTGCAAAGAAAATATAGGAGCTCTGTGTGATGCCACTAACACACTAGAAGTCCTATGGGTGCTTCTGGGAAGAAAATATAGGAACTCTGTGTGAAGCCACTAACACACTAGAAGTCCTATGGGTGCTTCTGGGAAGAAAATATAGGAACTCTGTGTGATGCCACTAACACACTATAAGTCCTATGGGTGCTTCTGGGAAGAAAATATAGGAACTCTGTGTGATGCCACTAACAGTACAAGTCCTATGGGTGCTTCTGGGAAGAAAATATAGGAACTCTGTGTGATGCCACTAACACAGTACAAGTCCTATGGGTGCTTCTGGGAAGAAAATATAGGAACTCTGTGTGATGCCACTAACACAGTACAAGTCCTATGGGTGCTTCTGGGAAGAAAATATAGGAACTCTGTATGATGCCACTAACACAGTATAAGTCCTATGGGTGCTTCTGGGAAGAAAATATAGGAACTCTGTGTGATGCCACTAACACAGTACAAGTCCTATGGGTGCTTCTGGGAAGAAAATATAGGAACTCTGTGTGATGCCACTAACACAGTACAAGTCCTATGGGTGCTTCTGGGAAGAAAATATAGGAACTCTGTGTGATGCCACTAACACAGTACAAGTCCTATGGGTGCTTCTGGGAAGAAAATATAGGAACTCTGTGTGATGCCACTAACACAGTACAAGTCCTATGGGTGCTTCTGGGAAGAAAATATAGGAACTCTGTGTGATGCCACTAACACAGTACAAGTCCTATGGGTGCTTCTGGGAAGAAAATATAGGAACTCTGTGTGATGCCACTAACACAGTACAAGTCCTATGGGTGCTTCTGGGAAGAAAATATAGGAACTCTGTGTGATGCCACTAACACAGTACAAGTCCTATGGGTGCTTCTGGGAAGAAAATATAGGAACTCTGTGTGATGCCACTAACACAGTACAAGTCCTATGGGTGCTTCTGGGAAGAAAATATAGGAACTCTGTGTGATGCCACTAACACAGTACAAGTCCTATGGGTGTTTCTGGGAAGAAAATATGGGAGCTCTGTGTGATGCCACTAACACACTAGAAGTCCTATGGGTGCTTCTGGGAAGAAAATATGGGAGCTCTGTGTGATGCCACTAACACACTAGAAGTCCTATGGGTGCTTCTGGGAAGAAAATATAGGAACTCTGTGTGATGCCACTAACACAGTACAAGTCCTATGGGTGCTTCTGGGAAGAAAATATAGGAACTCTGTGTGATGCCACTAACACAGTACAAGTCCTATGGGTGCTTCTGGGAAGAAAATATAGGAACTCTGTGTGATGCCACTAACACAGTAGATGTCCTATGGGTGCTTCTGGGAAGAAAATATGGGAGCTCTGTGTGATGCCACTAACACACTAGAAGTCCTATGGGTGCTTCTGGGAAGAAAATATGGGAGCTCTGTGTGATGCCACTAACACACTAGAAGTCCTATGGGTGCTTCTGGGAAGAAAATATAGGAACTCTGTGTGATGCCACTAACACAGTATAAGTCCTATGGGTGCTTCTGGGAAGAAAATATAGGAACTCTGTGTGATGCCATTAACACACTAGAAGTCCTATGGGTGCTTCTGGGAAGAAAATATAGGAACTCTGTGTGATGCCACTAACACAGTACAAGTCCTATCGGTGCTTCTGGGAAGAAAATATAGGAACTCTGTGTGATGCCACTAACACAGTACACGTCCTATGGGTGCTTCTGGGAAGAAAATATAGGAACTCTGTATGATGCCACTAACACAGTATAAGTCCTATGGGTGCTTCTGGAAGAAAATATAGGAACTCTGTGTGATGCCACTAACACAGTACAAGTCCTATGGGTGCTTCTGGGAAGAAAATATAGGAACTCTGTGTGATGCCACTAACACAGTATAAGTCCTATGGGTGCTTCTGGGAAGAAAAAATATAGGAACTCTGTGTGATGCCACTAACACAGTACAAGTCCTATGGGTGCTTCTGGGAAGAAAATATAGGAACTCTGTGTGATGCCACTAACACAGTACAAGTCCTATGGGTGCTTCTGGGAAGAAAATATAGGAACTCTGTGTGATGCCACTAACACAGTACAAGTCCTATGGGTGCTTCTGGGAAGAAAATATAGGAACTCTGTGTGATGCCACTAACACAGTACAAGTCCTATGGGTGCTTCTGGGAAGAAAATATAGGAACTCTGTGTGATGCCACTAACACAGTACAAGTCCTATGGGTGCTTCTGGGAAGAAAATATAGGAACTCTGTGTGATGCCACTAACACAGTACAAGTCCTATGGGTGCTTCTGGGAAGAAAATATAGGAACTCTGTGTGATGCCACTAACACAGTACAAGTCCTATGGGTGTTTCTGGGAAGAAAATATGGGAGCTCTGTGTGATGCCACTAACACACTAGAAGTCCTATGGGTGTTTCTGCAAAGAAAATATGGGAGCTCTGTGTGATGCCACTAACACACTAGAAGTCCTATGGGTGCTTCTGGGAAGAAAATATAGGAACTCTGTGTGATGCCACTAACACAGTACAAGTCCTATGGGTGCTTCTGGGAAGAAAATATAGGAACTCTGTGTGATGCCACTAACACAGTACAAGTCCTATGGGTGCTTCTGGGAAGAAAATATAGGAACTCTGTGTGATGCCACTAACACAGTAGATGTCCTATGGGTGCTTCTGGGAAGAAAATATGGGAGCTCTGTGTGATGCCACTAACACACTAGAAGTCCTATGGGTGCTTCTGGGAAGAAAATATGGGAGCTCTGTGTGATGCCACTAACACACTAGAAGTCCTATGGGTGCTTCTGGGAAGAAAATATAGGAACTCTGTGTGATGCCACTAACACAGTACAAGTCCTATGGGTGCTTCTGGGAAGAAAATATAGGAACTCTGTGTGATGCCACTAACACACTAGAAGTCCTATGGGTGCTTCTGGGAAGAAAATATAGGAACTCTGTGTGATGCCACTAACACAGTACAAGTCCTATCGGTGCTTCTGGGAAGAAAATATAGGAACTCTGTGTGATGCCACTAACACAGTACACGTCCTATGGGTGCTTCTGGGAAGAAAAATATAGGAACTCTGTGTGATGCCACTAACGCACTAGAAGTCCTATGGGTGCTTCTGGGAAGAAAATATAGGAACTCTGTGTGATGCCACTAACACAGTACAAGTCCTATGGGTGCTTCTGGGAAGAAAATATAGGAACTCTGTGTGATGCCACTAACACAGTACAAGTCCTATGGGTGCTTCTGGGAAGAAAATATAGGAACTCTGTGTGATGCCACTAACACAGTACAAGTCCTATGGGTGCTTCTGGGAAGAAAATATAGGAGCTCTGTTTGCTGCCACTAACACACTAGAAGTCCTATGGGTGCTTTTGGGGTGCAATGCTGTGCTAACAGCACTGCGGTTGGTACTACTGAAATACTGTACTAACAGTAAAACACGCACCAGACTAATCCCCAGCAGCAGCTAAAAACACACTAACCAGCAGCAATGGACAATCAATGACAGGTAGCAATGGTTTAGCAAATAAATAGCCAATGGTTTAGCAAAGTAGAGCAAATCTTTCTATATGAATGAATCTAGCAAAGAGTGACACAGAATCAGCCTGATCTCTCCTAAAGCCGGAACTCATGTGACCGGCGTCGACGGCGTGGCGGCCTTTTAAATGGTGGGGCGTGTACTAAAGCCCCTGAGCTGTAATTGGCTACAGGCGTCCTGCCTTTAGCCAATTATGGCTCTCCGAGTTTCCGGAGCTGTGATTGGCCAAGCATGCGGGGTCACAGTGCATGCTTGGCCAATCATCAGCCAGCAATGCACTGCGCCGGCCGCGCCGGCCGCAATGCATTGCGGGGCCGCTCGCATCACACGAATGTGATGCGAGCGGCCAAAATAGTTCTGGGCTCGCCGAGCGAGCGAACGCCCGGTGCTCGATGCGAACATGGGTTTGCATCGAGCACCAGGCCCATCCCTAGTAGTGAGTGTACAGCTTGTATAACAGTGTAAATTTCCTGTCCCCTCAAAATAACTCCCCACCCCCTCAACCTCTGCTGGCTGCTGCCATAACAATGATATCCTCCTTCAAAGTACCGACGTATAACGACGGTGGGCGGTCTGGAAGTGGTTAACACACCTGCTCCCCATTCACACCCCAGTTCTGTAACACTAACGAGTTACATGACACTGGGGGGGGATGCCTAATTGGGCCCAATTTGGACATTTTGGGCCCAATTTGGACATTTTCACTTCGGGGTGTACTCGCTTTTGTTGCCAGAGGTTTAGACATTAACCACTTAAGGACAGAGCCTCGTTTTGAGATTAAAGCCCCGTACACACGGTCGGACTTTTTCATGGATTCTGTCCGATCGGACAATGTTGTTGAAAAATCAGACCGTGTGTATGCACCATCGGACAGTGTTCGTCGGTTTGTCCGACGGAGAAAGTCTTATCTCCTGCTGGAAATCTTTGCCGTCAACACGGTCCGATCACACCAAATCCGATCGTGTGTACGGTTGTCCGACCGGACAAAGTGCCACGCATGCTCAGATCACATTACAAGACCAAAGCTATTGGCTACCAGCCTCTACGTAGTCCCGTCGTAGGCAACAAACGTCACCACGTTCAGAATGATCGGATTTTCCGACAACTTTGTCCGACCGTGTGTACGCAAAACCAACATCGGACAAAGTATGACGGACATGGTCCGACGGACCTGGTCCGCGGATTGTCCGACCGTGTGTATGGGGCTTTAGTGTTTACAGGTTAAAATCATTTTTTTTCCTAGAAAATTACCTAGAACCCCCAAACATTTTATATTTCATAACACCCTAGATAATAAAATGGCAGTTGTTGCAATACTTTCTGTCACACCGTATTTGCGCAGCGGTCATACAAGCGCACTTTTTTTGGAAAAAATACACTTTTTTTTATTAAAAAATAAGACAACAGTAAAGTTAGCCCAATTCTTTTTTATATTGTGAAAGATGATGTTACGCTGAGTAAATTCATACCCAACATGTTACGCTTCAAAATTGCGCCCACTCGTGGAATGGCGACAAACATTTACCCTTAAAAATCTCCATAGGCAATGTTTAAAATTTTTTACAGGTTGCATGTTTTGAGTTACAAAGGAGGTCTAGAATTATTACTCTCACCCTAGCGAACACGGTGATGCCTCACATGTGTGGTTTGAACACTGTTTACATATGTGGGTGCTACTCACGTATGCGTTCGCGTCTGCACATGAGCTCGGTGGGACTGGGCGCGTTAAAAATTTTTTTTATTTTTTTCTTATTTATTTTACTTTTTATTATTTATTTTTACACTGTTCTTTTAACCACTTGCCTACCAGGCACTTAAACCCCCCTCCCATCCAGACCAATTTTCAGCTTTCGGTGCTCTCATGCTTTGACTGACAATTACTCAGTCATGCAACACTGTACCCAAATTAATTTTTTGTCCTTTTTTTCCCACAAATAGAGCTTTCTTTTGGTGGTATTTGATCACCTCTGGGTTTTTTATTTTTTGCGCTATAATTGAAAAAAGACCGAAAATTTTGAAAAAAAAAAAAACGCATTTTTCTTTGTTTCTGTGATACAATTTAGGAAATTATTAATTTTTCTTCATAAATTTTGGCCACAATTTATACTGCCACATATCTTTGGTAAAAAATAACCCAAATTAGTGGAAATTATTTGGTCTTTGTGAAAGTTACAGACTCTACAATCTGTGGTGCGAATTATACAAAATTGATCACATCTGATGCACTGGTGGCCAATCTCATTTCTTGCGACCCGAACAAGCCAGGAAAGTACAAATACACCCCAAATGACCCCTTTTTTGAAAGTAGACATTCCAAGGTATTTAGTAAGAGGCATGGTGAGCTTTTTGATGTTGTCATTTTTTCCCACAATTCTTTGCAAAATGAATTATTTTTTTATTTTTTATTTTTTTTCTACAAAATTGTCATTGTAATAGGTTATTTCTCTCACATGGCATGTGTATACCACAAATGACACCCCAAAATAAATTCTGCTACTCCTCCTGAGTATTACGATACCACATATGTGGGACTTTTACACAGCCTGGCCACATAGAGAGGCCCAACATGCAGGGAGCGCCATCAGGTGTTCTGGGAGCATAAATTACACATCTAAATTGTTGACTACCTATTACACTTTTGAAGGCCCTGGAGCAACAGGACAATGACACGTGACACTGACGTGGCACTGATGACACGTGACACTGACGTGGCACTGATGACACGTGACACTGACGTGGCACTGATGACAGATGGTACTAATACGGGGCACTGATGACACGTGACACTGATGACAGATGGCACTAATATGTGGCACTGATGAGAGATGGCACGCATACATGGCACTGATATCACGTGGCACTAATATGTGGCACTGATGAGAGATGGCACTAATACGTGGCACTGATGACAGACGGCACTAATACGTGGCACTGATGACACATGACACTGATGACAGATGGCACTGATACGTGGCATTGATGACAGGTGGCACTGATGACAGATGGCACTAATACGTGACACTGATGACAGATGGCACTAATATGTGGCACTGATGACAGATGGCACTATGTGGCACTGATGACAGATGGCACTAATGACAGGTGGCACTGACGACAGGTGGCACTGACTACAGATGGCACTGACTACAGATGGCACTGGCAGATGGCACTGACTACAGATGGAACTGGGGATGGTACTGGGGATGGCACTGGCAGATGGCACTGGGGATGGCACTGGCAGATGGCACTGGGGATGGCACTGGCAGATGGCACTGGGGATGGCACTGGCAGATGGCGATGTCACTGGGCACAGATGGCATTGGGGACAGATTGCAGTGGGCACAGATGGCATTTAATTTTTATTTTTATGTTTTTAAAAACTTACGGCGCTGCAGCCGTTCATCTCCCCCTCCTCACACGCTGTCTCTGTGTGAGGAGGGGGAGCGGCGCTGACAGATGATCTCATATGTTTACATATGAGATCATCTCTTATTGGCCAGGGCGATCGCTCTGTAAACGGCCGCTGTGATTGGCCGTTTACAGCGATCTGTGATTGGCCGTGTCCGAGGGACACGGCCAACACAGAATTTCCCTGCTGCGCGCTCGTGAGCGCGCACAGGGAACGAGGAAAGGGGAGGCCGTCATATGACGGCCTCCCGGGATTTCACATCCACGCTGTGGCCGTCATTCGGCTACGGCCGGATGTGAAGTGGTTAAAAAAAAAAGTGTCACTTTTATTCCTATTACAAGGAATGAAAACATCCCTTATAATAGAAAAAAAGCATGACAGGACCTCCTAAATATCAGATCTGAGGTCAAAAAGACCTCAGATCTCATATTTACACTAAAATGCAATAAAAGAAAATGTAGTTTGAAAAAGAAAAAAAAAATGGCCCTTTTAAGAGCTATGGGCGGAAGTGACATTTTGACATTGCTTCCGCCCTGCAATGGTATGGAGCCGCAGGGGGACAGGGGACATGATCCGATCGCCTCAGCCGCTGCCGGCAGCTCCAGTAAGTAGCGGAGGGCACCGGAGCAGGGCGGGAGGGGGGACCTCTCCCGCCACCGATAAAAGTGATCTTGCGGCGAATTCGCCACAGAGACCACTTTTATCTGAAAGCCGACCGCCCGCTGAAGAAGTAGATACTGCTGCCATAACAATTATATTCCACTTCAAACAGCCGACGTATAACGACGGTGGGCGGTCAGCAAGTGGTTAATTGCTGTGTGTTGAGTTATTTGGAGGGGACAGCAAATTGACACTGTTATACAAGCTGTACACTCACTACTTTACATTGTAGCAAAGTGTAATTTCTTCAGTGCTGTCACATGAAAAGATATAATAAAATATTTACAAAACTGTGAGGGGTGTACTCACTTTTGTGAGATACTGTATCATGTGCACAATTTAATCATCACCTATGCTCAGGGATATAGTACTTTGAGCCTTTTGATCTTTCTCTATCCCCTCATCTGTAGGTCTGTTTGGTCTGGGTTCTTCTATACACTTCCAGATACCAGGGGCGGACTGACCATTTGGCCACTCGGGCTCTTCCCGAGGGCCCCGGGCCACTAGGGGGCCCCATCAGGGTTGCCAGCCTCAGTAAAACCAGGGAGAGTATGTAAAAATCTGTGTTTTATTTTTACATCTGTCTCTGAAATATCCCTTACCGACATCCTTTTGGTCTAAAAATCCAGAGATTATAGCTGCCCCACCTCTCCAGTACCTTCTCAGCCAATAGAAACATGTCTGTGTATACTGTGTGTACATGTATGTGTATACTGTGTGATTGTATACTGTGTGTGTGTGTATACTGTGTGGCCCCATAATCTCTGATTGCCTGGGGGCCCCATAACCGCCTATTGCCCGGGGGCCCCATGAGTTGTCAGTCCACCCCTGCCAGATACCTTCTCCTATCAGTAGCATTTTCATTTTAAATTTCTGTAGCAAATGTATGTAGGCATAAGACACGCCCCCTGCCACGCCCCCTTAAAAGAGAATTTACCAACAAAAAAAAGTTTAATTAAATCCACAAGTGCTTTTTTTACCACTACTATTTCTTTATATTGGCTTTTAAAATTTACAAATGCAGCAATTTAGAAATTGGATGAAATGTTTAGCGCTGGGAAACACTATTTGAAAAGATAAAAAGTGCATTTTATATACAACTAGATAGATCAGACCAAAATGAGGGACAAATGAGGAGGATACAGAGGGAGGGACAGAGGGACATTGATCCAAATCAGGGACAATTGGGAACTATGGTATTGTGTACTTTGGCTGTAGCTGAGCCAATAATCTGTTGGAAATCTGTGTACAATGGAGAATACACACTGTACATGCAAGGAGATTACAATGCATAGTGTTATGTACTTTATGGAAGTTTTTGTTGCACTGCTGCCATCTATTGGTGGATTGCTATATCATAATACAATTCAAAGGGACGTATTTGCAGGCTTCATTGTGTTATAGATAATGGATTGCTGCCAGCAAACATATATTAATGAGCCACAAAACTCCAGGCAAGCCGCTGTTGCCTAGAGTGTTCCAAATTTAAAAATGGGCCCATAAATGCCTTTTTTTTTCTAAAGCAGATCTTGATGCGTTTTTACATGCGTCTTGCATGCTGTGTTTTGGATTTTTTTCTCTCTTTTTAACAAACAGTGTTATAGCTGGTTGCTAAAGAGCGGGCTGGGAAGCCAGCCACCGCATCGTTAACAAGCAATGAGTCATCCGCTGTCAGCGGGCTTCCCTGCTGAATCTAAAAACAAGAATTCCCGCCAATAAAAACAATCTGCATAAAAAGGGCGTGGGGTCCCCCCTAATCCATACGAGACCCTTATCTGAGCAGGCAGCCTGACAGGTCAGGAAAGGGAGGAGACGAGCAAGCTCTCCCACCCTCCTGAACCATACCAGGCGTCATGCCCTCAACATTGGGGGGGGGGGGGTGCTTTGATGGGGACAAGAGCCTTTTCCCCACAACCCTGGGCTGTGGTTGTGGGGGTCTGCGGGCAGGGGGCTTATCAGAAGAGGCTGGGGAAGAGAGATTATGGTGAGATGGAGGCAAATCCATGCCTCGATCTCACTTGCAAACAGAGAAACCGGAAGGGTTTCAGATGCAACCTTTCCTGGCCAGCACAGCCAGGGGACACTTCTAACAAAGCCGATCTGTGCTTGGTTAGATGGTGTGAAGGTCAGGGGAGACATTGGGGTCTATTAGATCCCTAATGTCTCCATAAAGAGTACCTGTCACCTGCCTAATGCTATCAAATAGGGGTTTATTAACCCATTGTATTAGCAATCAAGTAAAATAAATATAAAATTAAAAGAAAAAAGTAAAAAAAAAAATAAAATGATAATTAAATGTATTCAAAGAAAGAAAAATCCGAAAACCCCTGTAGCCCCGCACACCAGTACAAACGCAAACGTGAGCCCAGTGTGTGCACGCGCATGTAAACTGCGGTCGCACCACACATGTGACATATTGCCGCGAACGTCAGAGTGAGAACAATAATTCTAGCTACTAGCTGACTCTAAACTGATGACCTGTAAAGCGTCACCTTTGGGGATTTTTGGGCACTATCGTTTTTGGCGATATTGTGGGCGCATGCAATTTTAAGACATGGAATGTTTGGTATTTATTTACTTGATGCAACCTCATCTTTTATATTTTAACAAAAAATGGGTAATATATGGTGTGGTTTTGCACTCTATTTTTTCCTGAAAATTTGTGTTTAATAAACAGTTGCGCAAATATCATGTGAAACAAAAATTTGCAACTATCACCTTTTTATTTTACAGGGCCTCTGCTTTCAGGAAATTATTGCCAATAAAATAAATTTTATTGGCAATAATGCATATTAATAGAAAAAATTGCTCTGGAGCCGAACTGGTTAACCACTTCAATACAGGGCACTTAAACACCTTCCTGCCCAGACCAATTTTGAGCTTTCAGCGCTGTCGCACTTTGAATGACAATTGCGCGGTCATGCTACACTGTACCCAAATGAAATTTTTATAATTTTTTTCCCACAAATAGAGCTTTCTTTTGGTGGTATTTGATCACCTATCCGGTTTTTATTTTTTGCTAAACAAATAAAAAAAAGACCAACATTTTTGAAAAGCAATATGTATTTTTTTTGTTTCGTGTTTCAAAACTTTGTAAATAAGTAAGTTTTCTCCTTCACTGATGGGCACTGATGGGGCTGCACTGATGGACACTGATAAGGCGGCACTGATGGGCACTGATAAAGTGGCACTGATAGGCGGCACTGATGGGTGGCACTGATGGGTGGAACGGATTAGCATGGATAGGCGGCATGGATGGGCATGGATAGGCGGCACAGATAGGCATGGGTGGGCACTGATAGGCACGGATGGGCACTGATAGGTGGCACGGATGGGCACTGATAGGTGGCATTGTTTTATACTGATGGATGCCAATCAGTGCCAAATAATCATGCATGCCAATCAGTAATGCCCATTGTGGGCACTGATTGGCATCCATTGTGGTCTAGGGCGTACCTGGTGCTGGGCGTACCTGGTGGTCTGGTGGCGTCCCTGGTGGTCCAGTGGGGCATCCTCGGGGGGCTGCGCAGATAATCGATCAGCACAGACCCCCCCTGTCAGAGGAGCAGCCGATCGGCTCTCCTCTACTCGCGTCTGACAGACGCAAGTGAGGAAAAGCCAATCACCGGCTCTTCCTATTTACACTGTGATCAGCCGTGGTTGGACACAGCTGATCATGTGGTAAAGAGTCTCCGTCAGAGACTCTTTACCAAGATCGTAGTTGCGGGGTGTCAGACTGACACCCTGCAACAACGATCGCCGTGAAGCGCGCCCCCGGGGGCACGCAGCGGCTCAAAATCCTGAGGACGTCTTATGACGTCCGGTCAGGATTTTAAAACCACTTTGCCGACGTCTTTTTACAATAGGCGGGTGGCAAGTGGTTAAAGAGGAGGGCCAGCTGAATACATTTTTCTTTAAAAGTCAGCAACTACAAACACTGTAGCTGCTGACTTTTAATAAGCACACCTGCCTATCCAGGGTGCCTGCGATGTCGGCCGCCCGAGGCAGACCCGTCCCTCCACTCTCGGGTCCCGTCGCCGCCATTCGAACTAAGGGAAACAGGCAGTGGAGCCTTGCGGCTTCTTTTTTTCTTTTAGGGTGGTCCTCCACTTCAAATAGGTAAGGGGCAAAACCACCTGGCAACATCACCTGGGGGCACCACACCATGTGACATCACCGATCCAGCATGCACCGGTCAGTGACATCACAAGGGGACGGTGGTTTGTTAAAGGAGGCTTCCAGATTCTAATAAGCCCCCTGCCCACCTTGTACCACCCCCAAAAAAAATTTGATTTCTCTTACCGTCAGTTCAATTTCAGACACATCAAAATTTCACTCTGCGTGCCTTTTCCGTGATTTCGTGCTGAAGGGCTGCCCTGTCCCAGTATATGTGCGTGGGTCGGTCCAGAAGCAGATATATACAAAAGCAGCAGTCTTTTAAAGTGGTTGTAAACCCTTACAGACCACTTTGACCTACAGGTAAGCCTAGATTAAGGCTTACCTGTAGGTCCAAGAAATATCTCCTAAACCTACACGGTTTAGGAGATATTTGCAAAAAGACAGGCAACGCTGTCTACGGCGCACTGTGCACGCCGCTGCTAATGGCAATATGCCACTAGTGGCGGCTATCCAGGATACATGGCAGCGGTGAAGATGAAGGAGGAGGACCGCTTCGGGGCTTCGTTCTCAGGTAAGTTATTCATAATGAGCTCATTATACCATTGCCTTGCAGGGTTTATTAATTTATTTATTGGGTTAACTTCCTCTTTAATATAAAAAGAAAAGTAGCAGTCTTTTAACCACTTCACGACCGCTCACTGTATATATACGTCATTTTTTTGAAGAGGGATATCTCGGTAACGGCAGCAGATGCTGCCACAACTGAGGTATCCCTCATCACAGTGAGCGGTCCCCTTTCCGATAATGGTGGTCATCGCGGCGGATTCGCCGCAAGATCACCGTTATCGGCGGCGGGAGAGGTGCTCCCCCTCCCGCCGCTCTCCCGCGCCTTCCGCCGCTTACCGGAACCGTCGGCAGCGGCGGAGGCGATCGGGTCCGTTCCCTGCCTGTGTATAGAGATGAGTGACGCTACGATGGCCGCCACTCATCTCTATACCATAGGAGGGCGGAAGCGACGTCAAAAACTTCACTTCCGCCCATACGTCTTAAAGGAGAATTTACAAATGTCATTTTTTTAAATGACATTTTTTTTTTTTTTTTTATCTTTGAAGTCCAAATATGAGATCTGAGGACTTTTTGACCCCAGATCTCATATTTAAGAGGACCTGTCATGCTTTTTTCTATTACAAGGGATGTTTACATTCCTTGTAATAGGAATAAAAGTGATCAATTTTTTTTTTTTTTTTTTAAAACAGTGTAAAAAATAATACAATTAAGTAAAATAAATAAGAAAAAACAAAAAATTTTTTTTTAAAACACCCCGTCCCGACGAGCTCGCGCGCAGAAGCGAACGCATACGTGAGCAGCGCCCGCATATGAAAACGGTAGTCAAACCACACATGTGATGTATCGCTGCGATTGGTAGAGCGAGTGCAATAATTCTAGCCACAGACCTCCTCTGTAACTCAAAAAATGCAACCTGTAGAATTTTTTAAATGTCGCTTACGTAGATTTTTGAGGGTAAAAGTTTGACGCCATTCCACGAGCGGCCGCAATTTTGAAGCGTGACATGTTGGGTATCAATTTACTCGGCGTAACATTATATTTCACAATCCCAAAAAACATTGGGCTAATTTTACTGTTGTCTTATTTTTTTATTCAAAAAAGTGACTTTTTTCCAAAAAAAGTGCGCTTGTAAGACCGCTGCGCAAATACGGTGTGAAAAAAAGTATTGCAACGACTGCCATTTTATTCTCTAGGGTGTTAGAAAAAAAACAATATATAATGTTTGGGGGTTCTAAGTTTTCTTCTAGCAAAAAAAACTGTTTTTAAACATGTAAACACCTAAAATCCAAAACGAGGCTGGTCTGGAAGTGGTTAATACTGTGTAATATATATATATATATATATATATATATATATATATATATATATATATTTTA
Organism: Lithobates sylvaticus; assembly: GCA_028564925.1. Classification (NCBI taxonomy): domain Eukaryota; kingdom Metazoa; phylum Chordata; class Amphibia; order Anura; family Ranidae; genus Lithobates; species Lithobates sylvaticus. The sequence continues at coordinate 182,687,985 of CM053033.1, read as the reverse complement.
TATATACCCATACATACACACATACATACACACATATACACACACAGTGCCTTTAAAAAGTATTCATACCCCTTGAAATTTTCCACAGTTTGTCATGTTACAACCAAAAAACATAAATATATTTTATTGGGTTTTTTTGTGATAGAACAACACAAAGCGGCAATTAATTGTGAAGTTGAAGGAAAATAATAAATGTTTTTCTAAATTTTTTACAAATAAATATGTGAAAAGTGTGGCGTGCATTTGTATTAAGCCCTATTTATTCTGATACAACTAACTAAAATCTAGTCGACCCAATTGCCTTCAGAAGTCACCTAAATTAGTAAACAGAGTCTACCTGTGTGTAGTTTAATCTCAGTATAAATACAGTTGTTCTGTGAAGCCCTCAGAGGTTTGTTAGAGAACCTTAGTGAACAAACAGCATCATGAAGGCCAAGGAACACAGCAGACAGGTCAGGGATAAAGTTGTGGAGAAGTTTAAAGCAGAGTTCGGTTATAAAAAAAAATATCCCAAGCTTTGAACATCTCACGGAGCACTGTTCAATCCATAATCCGAAAATGGAGTATGGCACAACTGCAAACCTACCAAGACATGGCCGTCCACCTAAACTGACAGGCCGGGCAAGGAGAGCATTAATCAGAGAAGCAGCCAAGAGGCCCATGGGGTAACTCTGGAGGAGCTGCAGAGATCCACAGCTCAGGTGGGAGATTCTGTCCACAGGACAACTATTAGTCGTGCACTCGACAAATCTGGCCTTTATGGAAGAGTGGCAAGAAGAAAGCCATTGTTGAAAGAAAGCCATAAGAAGTCCAGTTTGCAGTTTGCGAGAAGCCATGTGGGGGACACAGCAAACATGTGGAAGAAGGTGCTCTGGTCAGATAAGACCAAAAGCAAAACACTATGTGTGGCGGAAAACTAACACTGCACATCACCCTGAACACACCACCCCCAACGTGAAACATGGTGGTGGCAGCATCATGCTGTGGGGATGCTTTTCTTCAGAAGGGACAGAAAAGCTGGTCAGAGTTCATGGGACAATGGATGGAGCCAAATACAGGGCAATCTTAGAGGAAAACCTGTTAGCGTCTGCAAAAGACTTGAGACTGGGGTGAAGGTTTACCTTCCAGCAGGACAATGACCCTAAACATACAGCGAGAGCTACAATGGAATGGTTTAGAATAGACAGTCAAAGTCCAGACCCGAATCCAATAGAGAATGTGGGCAAGACTTGAAAATTGCTGTTCACAGACACTCTCCATCCAATCTGACAGAGCTTGAGCTATTTTGCAAGGAAGAATGGGCAAAAATGTTACTCTGTAGATGTACAAAGCTGATAGAGACATTCCCAAAAAGACTTGCAGCTGTAACTGCAGTGAAAGGTGGTTCTACAAAGTATTGACTCAGGGGGCTGAATATAAATGCACGCCACACTTTTCACATTTTATTTGGAAACAATTTGGAAAACCATTTATCATTTTCCTTCCACTTCACAATTATGTGCCACTTTGTGTTGGTTTATCACATAAAATTTCAATAAAATGCATTTACGTTTCTTGGTGGTAACTTCACAAAATGTGGAAAATTTCAAGGGGTCTGATTCCTTTTTCAAGGCACTGTATACAGTGGTGTGAAAAAGTGTTTGCCCCCTTCCTCATTTCCTGTTCCTTTGCATGTTTGTCACACTTAAGTGTTTCGGAACATCAAACCAATTTAAACAATAGTCAAGGACAACACAAGTAAACACAAAATGCAATTTGTAAATGAAGGTGTTTATTATTTAAGGTGAAAAAAAATCCAAACCATCATGGCCCTGTGTGAAAAAGTGATTGCCCCCTAAACCTAATAACTGGTTGGGCCACCCTTAGCAGCAACAACTGCAACCAAGCGTTTGCGATAACGTGCAATGAGGCTTTTACAGCGTCCTGGAGGAATTTTGGCCCACTCATCTTTGCAGAATTGTCCTAATTCAGTTACATTAGAGGGTTTTTCGAGCATGAACGGCCTTTTTAAGGTCATACCACAACATCTCAATAGGATTCAGGTCTGGGCTTTGGCTAGGCCACTCCAAAGTCTTCATTTTGTTTTTCTTCAGCCATTCGGTGGTGGACTTGCTGGTGTGTTTAGGATCATTGTCCTGCGGCAGAACCCAAGTTCGTTTCAGCTTGAGTACACGAACAGATGGTCGGACATTCTCCTTCAGGATCTCTTGGTAGACAGCAGAATTCATAGTTCCTTTTATCACGGCAAGTCTTCCAGGTCCTGAAGCAGCAAAACAGCCCCAGACCATCACACTACCACCACCATATTTTACTGTTGGTATAATGTTCTTTTTCTGAAATGCAGTGTTCCTTCTACGCCAGATATACTTGGACACACACCTTCCAAAGAGTTCCACTTTTGTCTCATCGGTCCACAGAATGTTGTCCCAAAAGTCTTGGGGATCATCAAGATGTGTTGTGGAGAAATTGAGACGAGCTTTGATGTTCTTTTTGCTCAGCAGTGGTTTTCTCCTTGGAACTCTGCCATGCAGGCCATTTTTGCCCAGTCTTTTCCTGATGGTGGAGGCATGAACGCTGACCTTAACTGAGGCAAGTGAGGCCTGCAGTTCCTTGGACGTTGTTGTGGGGTCTTTTGTGACCTCTTGGATGAGTCGTCGCTGCGCTCTTGGGGTAATTTTGGGCGGCCGGCCACTCCTGGGAAGGTTCACCAATGTTCCATGTCTTCGCCATTTGTGGATAATGGCTCTCACTGTGGTTCGCTGGATTCCCAAAGCTTTGGAAATGGCTTTATAACCCTTTCCAGACTGATAGATCTCAATTACTTTCTTTCTCAATTGTTCCTGAATTTCTTTGGGTCTCGGCATGATGTGTAGCTTTAAAGGATCTTCTGGTGGACCTTACTGTGTCAAGCAGCTCCTATTTAAGTGATGCCTTGATTGTGAACAGGTGTGGCAATAATCAGGCCTGGGTGTGGCTAGAGAAATTGAACTCAGGTGTGGACAACCACAGTTATAGTATGTTTTAACAAGGGGGGCAATCACTTTTTCACACAGGGCCATGATGGTTTGGATTTTTTTTCACCTTTAATAATAAACACCTTCATTTACAAATTGCATTTTGTGTTTACTTTTGTTGTCCTTGACTATTGTTTAAATTGGTCGAAACACTTAAGTGTGACAAACATGCAAAGGAACAGGAAATGAGGAAGGGGGCAAACACTTTTTCACACCACTGTATATAATAAATATATTATTATATTAAAAGACTGCTGCTTTTGTATATATTATATTTTCCTGCTGATATAATATTGGGGAATGGCACACAAGACTATTGCTTATATTTACTGCTGATTTAATCACACACTGGTCCGTCCGGCCTTATCTCTTCTCAGCGCCACACCGTGTGGGAAAGCCAGGCACTGCGGGCTCCTCTGCTCTATTGTGGGTGGGACTGGAGGAGGGAATGACGTCACGTTGAGGTGTGCCACGCTCATCACCTCATTGGCTGGAATGCCTGACACAGCACCTGTCCTGGCACACTGCTGGCAGCCAGGCCGCAGCATGATCATGATTGGCAGGGTTAGGCAGCAGCAAATGTCATTGACCAATCCACAAGCGGCAGAGATGACGGTGTTCGTGTGAGGCCTGCACACTTGCAATGCACAGTGAATCACAGAAAGTGCTATTCGGGCAGAGCCATGGAGTCTCGCGGCCTCTAGGCCTGCCGAACCACATGAATGATCCATCCGGGCCAGCCTGCACACTCCCTAGGCTAGGCCAGACGTCAGTGCGCCCTAGGTGGCTGCCTAGTTTGCCTAGCGGGAATGCCGGCCCTGTCTCCATGTGTGTGTCAGTAGGGAGGACTGGGAAGAGAAAGCAGCCAGGCTGGCTAGCATTTCTGCAAGCAGTAGTCTATAGCGAGGCAGAAGGTTGTGTGAGATGCTGTTCACTCCACATAAGCTACTTTTCCAAAGGGACTGCAAGTTCCTAGCCTGTAATGGGCAGTTGCTAAACTAACTAGAGACTATTAGTTCCTCCAGGAGTGAACCAGCAGGAGCTGTACAAGGGAACCGAGTTTGTGCAGGTGGAAGGAAGAAAAGAAACCTATAAATAGGGAGAAAGTTCTCCCTGGTTTTGATTCTTGGACATTATTAAGTTGGGCATCTCATAATCCCTTACGCCATCCAAGTTATCATCCCCTAAAAAAATAACAAAAGCAAGTCAAAGGACTGATTTCTGTGTCTGAATGCTCTATGTCTGAAAGAAGGAAATGCTGTGTGACTGGCTGTGCAGGCAGCCGTAGGGAACCCTGACATCAGCAACTCCTACGAGGTAGTGCTGCATTTATATCTATGGAACAACAATGCTGATTTTCTCCTGAATTTTTCAATTACATGAAAATGCATAATCTCTATTGTCCTTATGTGCTTTTATTAGAATAAGCAGTTGATCATGAAAGCAGTTCTAGCAGAGTGGTTGTAACTGTGCAAACAACTGGGCTGGACAACTTGAAGTCCACTCTGGTTCCTGGCTCACAGGCCAAGTGCTATGTCATCACTCATCAGCCCCAACATGGAGGCATGAGACTACTGAACATATTCTAAAAGTCATTCTAATGTTTGGCAAATTTAAAGAAAAGTTCTTGGAAACATCAATCAAGCTAACATTTGCTGGGCTGTGTGGTGCTAAAAGTTACAGGATTACATTTTTCATATATATTCCCATGAATGCAACATACAGGGTGTGAATTGCCAGAAGGGCACCTTCCTCTGTGCTTCATTTTGACCTTCATGAACTATAACAGAAGCAGTGTACAAATATAAATAACCCATGGCCCAATTGCTATGGGGAACTGTGGTAGGTTCAGTGTGGAACACCATTGGAGCCTGGGGGCACTGTGGGGGACTGGAGACACTGCAGCAGGCAGAGGGCACAGTAGGGGGCTGGCAGCCACTGTGGGAGACTGGGCAGACCTTTTGGAGGATGGGGGGCACTGAAGGCTACTATGGGTGGTTGGAGGCACAGTAGGAGCCAGGAGTCATTGTAGTAAGTTAGAGGATCTGCAGGTAGATGGAGGCCCAGGAGGAGGGATTTCACACTCCCAGTGTGTCAATTTCTGCCTGTATACTCTGTATTCTCTCCTACATACATGCCACACATTATTAAAGTGGACCTTTGAGTATATAAATATGAGAGATGCCAATGCAAACACCGTTTTTTAAAGATGAAGCTCCTGCCCCCCCCTCCCCAACCACTAAATCCCCGCTCCTAAGGCTCGGTTCACACTACCGCGACTTGGGATCCGACTTGTCAGACCTCAAGTCGCCCCAAGTCGATTGACATTAGGAATTACATTATAATCAATGAGAGCCATCTTAATGTATACTACTGAAGTCGCTCCGACTTCAGAAAAGGTTCCTGTACTACTTCAAGGCGACTTCTAGGTGACTTGTACCCATTGATTTCAATGGAAGTCGCCTCCAAGTCGGATCTCCATCTATATTGAAGCGACTTTACAGGAAAAGAAATTTGTTAACTCAGGCAAACCCCACCCTCCCAGAGAGCTGATTATTCTGTGATTGGCCACAGCCAATGTCGCCTGGCCTGGGGGCGACTTGAAGTTGTGTTGTAAATAACTCAAAGTCAAGTTGAAGTTGCTTCCAAGTTGCCTTGCTAAGTCGCGCTGTAAGTCGTGTTGCCCCAGTGTGAACCGGCACTAACACTGTATCTACACTACTGTGCACCACCTTCTAATATTTTCCTTCCCCCGCCCCTCCCCCCAGCACCGGCATGCTTCCCATGACTGTGACTGTGCCTGCAACCTCCCCACTTTCATCACCACATCTGAATGCCTTCCACAAGCTCTTACCTCCATATCTGCATCATGTCTTTCTTCCCACTCTCACCACTCCTACCATTGCCCCTGCATGTCCCACCACTGCACCTGCATACCCCCTTTTTCCCCTTCCGCCCCAGTCTCTTTAACGCACCTGCACACTAACCCCTTCATGACCATCACTACACTGACACACAAGACCCCTCTTGCCATTGTTGTAAATGTGCACTTATTCATTTGCATCCAGTGTACCGGTCCCATTTATTTACTCACAGCCATTGCACCAATGTGGACTTATTCACTCACTGTCTACACCAAAACGCAAAACTCCCCTCTCCCCTCTGTTCACTTAGTCACTTTCCATCACTGCACTGACATGCAGTTGCTCACTTGCCACCAAAGCTGGACTAGGACAAAAATTTGGCCCTGGACTTCATCCAGACCAGCCCACTTTAATTTTTCAAGAACGCACAAAAACAGTATATAAACTACGCAATTGTGCAAAAAAAAAAGTAAAAATATTCCACTGTAAGTATAAACAGCTTTTTTTTTTTTAAACTTTTTATTTAGAGAAAAAGATGCATTCCAACATTACAGACGCCTCTAGAATGACATGTGTAAGTTACACTCCGTTGAATGGCAGGTGTCATAAATAACTCACTCACCTCTTTTCACTTATTCTCCTCTGTATTTTTCTCCTCCTTCTCCCATCACTGCGTGAAGTGGGAGGGCTAACGTTATGCAGGAACATTGCTACAGTTTCATTGGCTGGAATTTCAGAAACCGGTATTGCTGCACAGCCATTGGCTGCCTTTCAGCAATGCAGGGGTGCTGAGGCTGAGCCGGGTTGCGCACTAGGAAGTGAGGTGCTGGGCAGTGCGGATGACAGGTCTCCCCCATACCAGCCGGCCAACCATGATAGCCACCCAAGCCCCCCTCTTCACTGGCTATTAGCCATTCTACTTTATTTCTCTTATAGGCAGTACAGCGGTGCTCAAATTAATGGCTGCGCGAGCCACACAGCCATTACTTTGACAGGCTGTCACCAGGGGCGTAGGTCTACAAAAGATCTGGGGCTAGAGCTCAGCAATGAAGTGAAGAAAGTCATACACTTGGGCGGGCATACACATGTATATAATATACGTGTGTGTGTGTGTGTATATATATATATATACATACATACATACACACATATACACACACATACAGTATCTTACAAACCCCTCACATTTTTGTAAATATTTTATTATATCTATAAGTGACACTGAAGAAATTACACTTTTCTACAATGTAAATTAGTGAGTGTACAGCTTGTATAACAGTGTATATTTGCTGTCCCCTCAAAATAACTCAACACACAGCCATTAATGTCTAAACTGCTGGTAATAAAAGTGAGTACACCCCTAAGTGAAAATGTCCAAATTGGGCCCAATTAGCCATTTTCCCTCCCCGGTGTCATGTGACTCGTTAGTGTTACAAGGTCTCAGGTGTGAATGGGGAGCAGGTGTGTTAAATTTTGTGTTATCGCTCTCACTCTCTCATATTGATCACTGGAAGTTCAACATGCACCTCATGACAAAGAACTCTCTGAGGATCTGAAAAAAAGAATTGTTGCTCTACAATACATAAAGATGGCCTAGGCTATAAGAAGATTGCCAAGACCCTAAAACTGAAGCTTCAGCACGGTGGCCAAGACCATACTGTGGTTTAACAGGACAGGTTCCACTCAGAACAGGCCTCACCATGGTCGACCAAAGAAGTTGAGTGCATGTGCTCAGTGTCATATCCAGAGGTTGTCTTTGGGAAATAGACGTATGAGTGCTGCCAGCATTGCTGCAGAGGCTGAAGGGGTGGGGGGTCAGCCTATCAGTGCTCAGACCATACCACGTACACTGCATCAAATTGGTCTACATGGCTGCGGTCCCAGAAGGAAGCTTATTCTAAAGATGATGCACAAAAAAGCCGTTTCAGTTTGTTGAAGACAAGCAGACTAAGGACATGGATTACTGGAACCATGTTCTGTGGTCTGATGAGATCAAGATAAACTTATTTGGTTCAGATGGTGTCAAGCGTGTGTGGTGCCAACCAGGTGAGGAGTGCAAAGACAAGTGTGTCTTGCCTACAGTCAAGCATGGTGGTGGGAGTGTCATCATCTGGGGCTGCATGAATGCTGCCGACACTGGGGAGCTACAGTTCATTGAGGGAACCATGAATGCCACATGTACTGTGACATACTGAAGCAGAGCATGATCCCCTCCCTTCGGAGACTGGGCCGCAGGGCAGTATTCCAACATGATAACGACCCCAAACACACCTCCAAGACCACCACTGCCTTGCTAAAGAAGCTGAGGGTAAAAATTATGGCCTGGCCAAGCATGTCCCCAGAGCTAAACACTATTGAGCATCTGTGGGGCATTCTCAGACGGAAGGTGGAGGAGCGCAAGGTCTCTAACATCCACCAGCTCTGTGATGTCGTCATGGAGGAGTGGAAGAGGACTCCAGTGGTAACCTGTGAAGCTCCGGTGAACTCCATGTCTAAGAGTGTAAATGCAGTGCTGGAAAATAATGGTGGCCACACAAAATATTGACACTTTTGGCCCAATTTAGACATTTTCACTTAGGGGTGTACTCACTTATGTTGCCAATGGTTTAGACATTAATGGCTGTGTGTTGAGTTATTTTGAGGGAACAGCAAATTTACACTGTTATACAAGCTGTACACTCACTACTTTATATTGTAGAAAAGTGTAATTTCTTCACTGTTGTCACATGAAAAGATATAATAAAATATTTACAAAAATGTGAGGGGTGTACTCACTTTTGTGAGATACTTTGTGTATATGTATATATATATATATATATATATATATATATATATATATATATATATATATATATATATATTGTGATATTGGGGTGTTTAGCTCTGTGCAGTGAGTCCTCATCAGACAGGCATATATAGTTAAGGGCCTAGTAGCCCACGTTTATTAAAGGGAAAAACAAAACAAAAGTCCATCCAGGAATCCCACGCAGGGGTTTAACTTCATTCAGCACTCATAAATGAAAACATACCAAGCCACCTGGCTCTCTCTTGTCAATAGTTCCTCTGCTTGCTCCCAACAGACTTATCGATTCTTTACAGCCCCCTGGACTCACTGGCTTCCGTAGTCTTCCTGACTCTCAAGGCTGCCCAGCCTTTCCCAGTCCCTGGGCAAAGAATCCCCCTTACACAGGCTACAGTCTCTCACAGGGATGACCACTCTACAGACACAGGTCTGTCTTCACACAGCAGCAACAAGCTGCTCTCACTCCACCTTCCTCCTACTCTTACTAGCCCCTCGTTATATGGTCTGTGTGCAACTGGGCACACACCCTGCTTGCTATCCTCAAGACCCGGACACAGGGTTGGAGATCCCGTCCCACCCATGACTCTCAGGGATCTCCAAACTACAGACTCCCATCCAGAACTAGCAAAACCTGGAGAAAACAGACAGAGCAGTTTTCTCCATTTAAACTCTACACACTTTAGTTTTGCAGTCAACAGATATGCAAACTCTGTGTCTCTTTTACCTCCAATTTCATAGGGACAGAGCCTTGCTCTGCCACAATATATATAAAATCACATTATATATTATATAAATTATCATTACATCAGGGTCCCTAAAGAGCCCCCCTTACATCAGAGTCCCCAGAGAGCACCCCTTATATCAGAGTCCCCAGAGAGCCTTAGTGCGACCTCCAGGGGCCATTTCTCATTTCCCGATTGACTTGGGTACCACCAACATGGCGGGTTTTACCTGTGATTACCGCTAGCGGCTGCCATAGCGGCTGGCAATAATCACTCTCTTCTCCCGGCGGGGACGGCTGCCCCCGCCATCCCCTGCTGGGAGAAGACAATGGCTCGGCAGGAGGGATTCCCGCATCAATACTGTCTGTGTTGATGGGGGAATCAAGCTAATTTTACGGGTTACAGGAAAAAAATTTGCTTGTATGGCCGGCTTTATTTGCTTACCAATACTGCACTGGCACGCACTTCCATATTTATCCTGTTCAACGAACGGGCACATTTCTGTAGCATTTATATAAACTAATATCAGTCAATGGTTAATTGATATTTCAGTGGTTATAGGTTGTCACAAACATCAACTAAGCCAACACCCAAATAGTTGTACAATTCTTCATACACAGCGCAGTGACTACTTTTGATTGGCAATGTATCACAGTATTTACTTTTTGTTTAAAAGCAAAGTCAGGAACAAGAACCTAGATTGTTTATCATTAAGGAGGAGGATGGAATGCTTCCAAAATTCAGAGCATTGTGGGTTATTTCGAAACCATAGTCTGATATACCTGTGCCTTGTTTAACTTTATATGCACTAATTTGTTAACAGTGACTCGCAAAGTCACTGTAGAGACAATGCATCGTCTTGTAGAGGAATCTTTGTTGCTGGCTTGTACAAACCTTGGGAAGAATGCGATTCAACAAAGTTTGCAGCAGAAGCTCTTACCTTTGGATGGAACAAAAGATGTATTAACGGGAGCCTGCAAAGCATTGGCTGAAGATATTTTAAACAATGTACAGCTGAAGCTTTGGGAGAATGGAAGTGTCACACAAAAAGAAGTCCTGTCACACGCCTGTAGAAGTCTGGCAATGCTAATTAAAACTCAATGTCCTCGTGGTGCAGGTGAGGTTGTACAATCATATGGTGATATTGAATACGTCTTGTCAGAAAGTTTGTTGGCTGTCAAACTGGCAGATGTCATAAACACCAGAGAGCTTGTGGAATGTGTCTGCACCCGACATGATGAAGGGTTGAAGACTGTGCTGCTGACAGCCTGTCAATGGCTACTTAATGACATTAAAGCTCTTTTTTTGTGTGAAGAGGTGTGGAGAAATTTGTTTATTGATGAGCATCTGATACATGCTGAATTCTACACTCAATTGAGGCCTCTACTGAATGCCATGGTGTTCCAGATAAAGTGTGGAGCTCGCTTAGAGACTGGTGATTTCCAAAAACCAAATTTCACTGACGATGTAACAAAGAATCACTATAAATTCAAGAGTACATCAAATACTGGCAGCAAAAGCCAATATGAAACCAAAAGCAGATGTCGAAGACAGCCAATTGTATCAGCCATGGAAATTCAAAGACAACCAAATCATGGACATTCTGCTGTGTCCTATTATTCAGACATGAATGGAACACAACACATTTCCAGGTCAACAGCAGAAAAGTGTATCAACACCAATCGATACTTCCATTATCAACAGGATTTGAGTATTATTATCAATAACAGAGAAACATGTGTCAGTTATATTCTTGAACTTATAAATGCTAGAGACAGACAGAGATGCTACGCCACCACTCTGAATCTGTGGAGACTTCTTACACAGGTGGATGTATTTCCCTGCCATGAGTTGTTTGAAGAAAGAGTATGCTACCTTATAACATTCCGAACATATCCATTCAATTCTGCACACTGCCTATCTGCAGGCAGTTTTGGAGACCCTGCTTTTAAAGAAGATGTGAAAATAAAAGAAATTGGGCACCCAATTTGGCCTAAGGATATATCAGTGATAAAAAGGTGGTTCCCTGATTTAACTGATCAGGCAGTGGTAGAAGCCAAGGATTCGGGGAACCAATGTCTGCAGATATGGAGAATTGGCTCTAAAAAAGTTGAAAGAAGAAGACCAAAGCCAATAAAAGGCCACAGCACCTTTGGGAGTGAAGATGACACTATCAAAAGTTTTATGGAAACACCTGAAACACAACGGCACAAAAGTCCAAAGCGTACAGTGGGGTGTTTTACATTTTCTAAAGCTAAACAGACCTTTGATGATGATGAGGATTATTGAAAATCCAGATAAATGTCATTTAATTTTGGGTTGATGGCAAGAAGAGCATCCAAAGTTTGAAGATGTACTAGTCTACGGAGCATCACAATCAAGATTTATATCCATGAAGTTGCTCTATTTGCTCTTCTCACTGCTCCAGATGATATAAATCTCTGGGGTTGGTTTACTAAGGGCAAATAATCCCTTTGCTTTGCAAGGGAAGTTGCACTTTGTAAGGATATTTTCCCCAGAGTAAGGTAAAGCTTTGCTGACTTCCATCATCCAATCACGTACAAGCAAAAATGTGTTTTTTTTTTTTTCTTTTTGCACGTGATTGGGTATGCTTTGCAATGTGAAATTTCACCACATTCACTACGCTCTGGGGAAAAATTCCCTTGCAAATCGTACAGCCTATTTGCCTTTAGTTAATTAAACCCTCTGTGTTTCTGAGGTTTCTGTGTTGATATCCGTAGAACTGCTATACAAAAAATAGGCAACAATAAATCTAAGGGAGTAAATTGATAAAGTCATTGAATGTACTGATGAGAATTTTTGTACAAATGTTAGTACAAAATCTACTGGTATATGGCTGAATTTATTTCAGCCTCCAGCCTTGGCTTCAACTACTCCTCCGGCTCCCAGAAAATGCAACTGACAGAAATATAAAAGCAACATAGCCCAAAGTGCAGCAAACCTTTCTACTCTTAAAGGGCATATTTATAAAAGCAGTGAATGTGACACCAAGGGGTTGATTTACTAAAGGCAAATAGACTGTGCACTTTGCAAAAGTACAGATGCACTCTACAAGTACAGTTGCTCCAGAGCTTAGTAAATGAGGTAAAGCTTCACTTTGCAAAAAGTACCCAATCACATGCAAGAAAAAAAAATGCATTTTTGCTTGTACATGATTGGATGATGGAAGTCAGCAGAACATTTGCTAATTTACTAAGCTGTGGAGCAACTGCTCTTGCAGAGTGCACAGTCTATTTGCCTTTAGTAAATCAACCCCCAAATGTTCACTGGTGGTGTATCATTCACTATGTATTAAAACCAGGCAAGGGCTGGGCAGGAGGGACGGCTGCCCTGGGCGCAGTGGTTTACTGTAAGGATGGATGCACCTTCCTTCTGTTACAAGGCTGAAAGAGGACATTGGTATTGATTTTGATGTATGGGGGTGGGGGGGGGGGGGGCTGTTTGGCATCTTTGCCCTGGGTGCTGTATGACCTTGTCCCAGCACTGATTAATAATCTAGAGTGAATGTTTGGTGATTGTCACATTTATTGCTTTATAAATATCCCCCTAGTCTGATGTCTGCTGTGAGAATATAAGAAGAACTACAACTAATGATTTAATTATATTTGCCCAGAGTATCCCTTCAGCATTAAAGCCTTCATTAAATGTATTATGTGTTGATGTCTTATTATTGCCCTAATACATCTAACTTTAAATGTTTTTTTATAGGTTTATATATATAAAAAAAATCAATGGTAACAAGTCCAAAGTCTTAAACAATGTGTAAAACTGTTCTTTACTAACTGCTCATTATTCATACACAGCATTACAGCACTTGGAATTTTGGTGTAACCGTTATTGTTGGAATATTTCATTTAAGCATTTCAATTATAAAACCCCTATTGCTCTTAAAGCGGCCGACGTACACCTACACCGTGCCAACCTGCCACAGAATAATGACGGCGGCTGGTCGGCAGGCGGTTAAAGTCGAATTTTTTTTATTTCAATAAAAAGATGTTATAATAACCTGCTCTGTGTAATGATATTGCACAAGGTGATCCCCTTGCCTCTTCTTTGGTGGTTCACCCACTGGTGCTGTCTGCTCCTTCTTCTTTCTTCCAAATGTCCCCATAGCAAGCCATGCGCTATGGGGGCACCGGTGCAGACGTGCTCCCGAGACTGGCTGTGTATGCATAGATAGACACACAATACATGTCCCAACCACACCCCCTGATCCTTCCTCACAGTATTTGACTGACAGCAGCAGCAGAAGCTCCCGCTGCTCTTAGTGCATCTTGTAAGGGCTTATGTACACTACAGCTTCTAAACTTGAGTTTAGGAGCTTTTGACGTTGTTTTGCCAAAGCTCCTACACTCAATTTCATGAATGCGTATGTGTCCATGTACACATAGGCTTTTACAAGAGTTTAGAAGCTGCTGCGGTTAGGGGTGGGGGGGTCAACCTCTCTCAACCTCCCTCTCCTGAGCACAGAAGAATCGCATTCAGGATAGGAACATTTTGACCGCCGACATTTTTCCTAATGCAGGGAGCGCATTAAAGTAAAACATGTTTTGACTTCATAAGCACTTTCCCTGCAATAATGTAAAAAAAGGCCCGCTACATTTTTTGCCCTGGTCTACCATGGCTGGCACAGTGGTACTTTGTCTACCATGGCTGACACATTTTTATGGAAGTTTCACAAATGGGACAGGTAACAAAGGTGCTAAAGTTGAGGGACCTGAGGCTCCCTGAATGAATCCTCCATACTGAAGTAACCAAAGTTTTAGCAGTTTAGTGGGTGATCAATCCCACCAGCACCAAGCCAAACTGAATGATCAGTTTTGGGTGGATTTATTTCTTATTCAAATATATCAATATGTAAAAGAGTCCTGGGGATAGAGATAATCCTTGCAACAGTTGAATTCCTGCCTAGCAATCTAGAATCTTGTCAGCTGGGTCTATTACTTTCTTTAGACAAAAAAATGTCTGGTGATAGAACAATAATCTGTACTTACTGCTAACAGAAAATTGTGAAATGTTTAATTTCATATATTACAGATGACGTTGCCTCAAGCTTTGCCTCAATCAAAGCAACCAGTTCATCGGGTTTTGTCTGGCATAATTAGTTTCTTATTTCTTCATTTTGGCTTCTGGTGTTGTTGATCAATTTCATTGTCCTGCTGTCACCATTCAACATTCTCATTTCTTTTTGTGACTTTCATTGGCCACAATTTACTTTGCTATATAAAGTTCCTGGATTTGTCTCTATCCCCTTGCATGAAACTGCTCCAGCCTGACTATTAAAACACACCCTTTGTGGCCAATGGTCAGACAAAACAAGGTTGATCTACTAAAACTAGGGAGTGCAAAATCTGATGCAGCTGTGCATGATAGTCAATCAGCTTCTAACTTTAGCTTGTTTAATTAAAGTGTATGTAAAGTCTTGTTTTTTTCAATAAAAATAACAAATGTCGAGTGCCCCCACAGCAAGCAGCTTGCTGTGGGGGCAACAGAGCTGAGTCACATTCTGTGTGTCCATTCAGACACAGAACTGCGGCCTGTCCCCGCCCCATCTCTCTCCTGATTGGCTGACTGACTTTGATGGACAGCAGCGGGAGCCAAAGATGCCGCTGCTGTCTCTAAGCCAGTCAGGAGGGAGAGTCTCGGATGGCCGAGACACTCGTGGACATAGCTGGACAGAGATGGGGCTCAGGTAAGTATTAAGGCGGCTGCTGCACACAGAAGGCTTCTTATCCTAATGCATAGAATGCATTAAGATAAAAAACCTTCTGACTTTACAACATCTTTAAGCTTTGACAAAAAAAAACTGGAAGCTGATTGGTTTCTATGCAGAGCTGCACCTGATTTTGCATGCTCCAGTTTTGGTAAATCAACCCCTATGTTCTTTTTTTTATACGCTGCTCTTCAGCCTCCCCTCTCACTCCTAAAGTGCTACTCCATTTTCCTAGTCAGAATACAACTGAGAATTCTCAGAACAGACATAGCTCTCTTGTTTAAGTCCTCCGTACATTTACTAACTAACCTAGATACTGTTTGTGATGGAACGTCCATACACTCCTCTTGAGTGAGTTTGTCATATATCACTTCCTCCCAGTCTAAATATGGATCTCAGATATTCCAACCGCTCCCAAGCACCAAACGAGACGAAACTTGCTTAGTGCTAGCATGGACTGTTTTATTAGAACCAAACTGACAAGTATTTATATACAGTAGAAGAGGAGGTCCCCCCTCCTGCTCATATTACTCTAACAATACACCTGTAACAACTTAACATAAACTAATTAACTAATCCCTTTAAGCAGCCGATGTGACTCTGTGCCCATCAGGATTTTACTACAGGTCAGACTTGTTGTCACCGAGCTTCACACATGTTAGATGCTAATATCATCAACTCCACAAGACAGCAGGAGCTCCATTAGGAGTCGGCCTGTCTCCTACATTGTACAGAGGACAATGTGATCAGCTCTCTCAATTAACATCTTGAGTTCATCAACAAACTAAGAATAGTCTTACATATATCCTGCATTGAATCTGACTAGCACAGATTATTGATGGATGGGGTTCTCCTTCACCCTGTGCCCCTTAAAATCCAGGGCCCATAATCGGTTGGCAGGAGGCTCGCATTTAGTCCTCTCAAAAGGCCTGTGTCCCGGCTAGGTCTGTCACACTGTTCTATGTGCATCCTCTAGTGCAACTGTGCTTCATTACATCCTAATTTGGCTGCAGAAGATGTTAACCTTTGCTTACATTAAATGCTGTTAGACCACCTATAATTCAAGAGGTCTAATTTTAATGTGAGTGGTTTGATTGTCACGAGGTGGAGAAGAGGATACTTGGTGGCACTGGAAAGGTTTGTGTTGAAGAAGATACCTTTTTGGACTTTTTATTTGGATATATATTGTACTTTGGGACTACAATGTTAGCTTTGCACATAATTATTTATTTGATTGATTGGCTACCTATAAAAAAATTTTAGCAAATAGAGTTCTGATGATACACATCTTATAAGGTGTATTTTGCATTGCACGTAATTGTTTGTAAAATGGATTGGTATGAGTTTATTTAGTAGTATACAGTATATACTGTGTATTTGATTTCTATAAGATAAAGCCTGGATGACACTTATTTCACTGGAGGTATTTTGTACTGTACTGATACATTTTTCAGACAGTGCTACAACTCCAATTCCAGAAAGTTGAGCCAGGGCCATGTTTACCACTGTGTAGCGCCCCCTCTTCTTTTAACCACACTCTGTATACATCTAGGAACTGTATAGCACTAATATATTTTTCAGACAGTGCTGCACTTTTTCCAAATCTTTTATATATGTGTACTGCTGTCTATTCAACAGAAGCCGGTCTTCTATTACGTGGTCCTGCTGGAAAACCAGCATTCATTCAAGGCTGCTGCCAGTGGCTGCAGTGCTGATCAGTCTATTTTGATGGACGGGGGGAGTCCCCGCTGTCAGAATACAATATTGCAGCAGGAGAAATCCCTGCATTTACCATTGGTTGAATTAAAAAAAAAATGGTGTGACTAATCTACTAGATTGTTATAATGCTTATCATTGTTGTAAACCAAAACCTGAACTCAGTTTGAGCAATCTATTTGTGTGTGATAACTTCTTGTAGGAACTTCAAACGTTATTAAACCCAAAAACAAAGAAATTATTAAATTGCAGCTTACCAATTGATGGCTGCAGTTTTCCTTTTTCCTTTAGTTTTCAATGTGCTTTAACAGATGAACCTGCCCAGCAAGAGCAGCAGCAAGGGGGTTGAGACAAACCATTTAACATTGACAGGGTTGCTTACAATAGTCAGCTTTTATTCATTTATGTGTATAAAGCCATTTTCCCAAAAATAATCTATCACTACCATCTCCCCAGACTTACGACGCTGCTGTCCAAAGGTGTCTGCTTTACTACTTCATCCAGGATGCAGACACCCTAAAGCCTCGTACACACGGTTCGATTGTCGTACGACCGAGCGGCAGATTTTTGTCAAAAGCGCATGTGCAGTATATTGTCTAGCATACTAACTATTCGCAAATTGACGTTTGACAAACACAAACGTAGTGACGTACTCGTTCCTGATCTTCAAATGACAGTTTGGGAGTAGGCAGTTACATTAAAAACAACACAATGGAAAATTAACAATGGACACCAACATAGTTGTATCTTTGATCTTAAAAACGCAGGGATAATGGTGTTGTGGTTACTAGGGGTGAGCTGAACACCCCCCCCCCCCCGGCTCGGTTCGCAGCAGAACATGCGAACAGTCCAAAAATTTGTTCGAACACGCAAACACCATTAAAGTCTAAGGGACACGAACGTAAAAAAAAAAACAAAAGTGCTAATTTTAAAGGCTTATATGCAAGTTATTATCATAAAAAGTGTTTGGGGACCCGGGTCCTGCCCCAGGGGACATGTAACAATGCAAAAAAAGGTTTAAAAACGGCCGTTTTTTCGGGAGCAGTGATTTTAATAATGCTTAAAGTGAAACAATAAAAATTAAATATTCCTTTAAATATCGTGCCTGGGGGGTGCACTTAGTATGCCTGTAAAGTAGAGCATCTTTCCCGTGTTTATAACAGTGCCACAGCAAAATTACAATTCTAAAGGACAAAAAGTAATTTAAAACTGCTCGCTGTAATGTATTGTCGGATCCCGGAAATATAGATAAAAATACCCAAACAAAAATGGTGTGGATGTCACTCCCAAAATCCATACCATGCCCTTCAGGTCTGGTATGGATATTAAGGAGAACCCCGCACCCAATTTTTTTTTAAAAATGGTGTGGGGGTCCCCCAGGCCCCCAGGCACTATATACTCTGAACAGCAGTATATATACTATATGGCCTGCCCTATATACAGTACTCTGCAGAAAATTGGGCCTTAGGTGTTGGTGGTACAGAACACTGTAAGCTCTCACAGTTACTCTTGTTGGGTGCAGGAACGGGCCCTGCTGTGAAATATTATATCAAGAATTGTAATTACATGCCCCTGTTAAACAGGGGCAGAAAAATTGGGCCTTGGGTGGTGATGGTGGTGCCCTAAACCAAAAATATTGTTGGAAGCTAGCATTATCAAGATTGAGGAAGAATAGTACAGTCAGCATAGGCAGTCTTCAAAGGATCCCACATCCATAACAAATTCAAACAGTTACATCAGCATCAGGTGCTTGATAGCTGCTGATCCAAGACTGATTCGTTTTTATGAATGTGAGCCTATCAATGGAGTCTGTGGACAACAGGCACACTCTTTGATCTGTTACAAACCCTCCAGCAGCACTGAATGTGCGTTCAGATAGCACGCTGGATGCAGGACAGGCAAGTAGCTCAATTGCATATTGAGCAAGTTCTGGCCAGTGGTCCATCCTCAAGACCCAGTAACCCAGTGAATGCTCTGTTGGAAAGGTCTCCAAGTCTGCTCTTGCCCCTAGATATTCCTGCGTCATGTAATGCAGACGCTGGTGATGGTTGCTTGAACAAATCAGACTTTGGCCCTTTAACTATTCGCAAATTGACGTTTGACAAACACAAACGTAGTGACATACTCGTTCCTGATCTTCAAATGACAGTTTGGGAGTAGGCAGTTACATTAAAAACAACACAATGGAAAATTAACAATGGACACCAACATAGTTGTATCGTTGATCTTAAAAACTCAGGGATGATGGTGTTGTGGTAACTAGGGATGAGCTGAACACCCCCCCCCCCCAGCTCGGTTCGCAGCAGAACATGCGAACAGTCGAAAAATTAGTTCGAACACGCATCCATGCATGATGGTGGGGCTACGGAAAGGAATGACTGTGGACAAGGAGCCGGTGGAATAGGCCACTTTGGCAGCTGCGTTGGAAGGCAAACTACTCTGAGCCTGGGTGACAAAGGATGAGGAGGATGAGGGTGGCTTTTTGTTATCCACTCCACCAACTCTTCTGCATGTTGTGGCTAAATAACACGGCCAGCAGCAGAAAAAAAGGACAAGCGTGCCCCACGGCCACCTGCATAGGATGCACCAGGTCCACGACCACCAATGTTGACTGTAGACACAGAGGCTGCTTGCCCTCTTTTATTGGCCTGTGAGCGTCTGCCTCTCCTTGGTGGCCTTCCAGACATAATGTATTTTTTGTTTTGCAACACCACACTACACTGTATTAGATACTGTGTACACCGCCTGAAGTGTAGTAGAAACTGTACTACGGCTACACTGTATTGTGTACTGTATACACCACCAGAAGTGTAGTAGAAACTGTACGCACTGTATTAGATACTGTGTACACTGCCTGAAGTGTATTAGAAACAGTACACCACAGAATGCACTGTAGATATAGGCTACACTGGATGCTAAAGCCTCGTACACACGATCGGATTTTTATCAGGGAATTGTGTGATGTCGACTGTTTGCCTAAAACCCTGTTCGTTAGTACGCTCCATCAGACAATTGTTGGCCAAATGTTGGATGGCAGGCTAGTAAATTATCGGCGGACAACGGTCTGTTGTCAGATTTTCCTATCGTGTGTACACAAGTCCATCACACAAAAGTCCAAAGTACAAACACGCATGCTCGGAATCAATGCTCACTCAATCAATGCTATGCAAGACAAGTTCACGGCACGCGCCCTTCGGACAAAAGTCTGGCGCTTTGTCTGCCAACAATCCGATCGTGTGTATGAGGCTTTAAAGCTGTGTCCTATAAAAACAAACTGTAATCTGAAAGGTAGAACCAAGATTGGTGATGGCGAACCTTGGCACCCCCAGATGTTTTGGAACTACATTTCCCATGATGCTCAACTACACTGCAGAGTCAGGGCAGGACTTACCATTGGGCTTGACTGGGCTCAAGCCAATGGGCCCCGCCCAATAGGGGGCCCCGCCGAGATACATAGCTGAGTGTACTCGGCTCGGCTCAGCTCACAGTCACGCCCAGTCCCGCCCTATGATGGACATAACACATGGACTGGGCGTGACTGTGAGCCGAGTACACTCGGCTATTCTCGGCTCCACTCTGGACTGCAAGAGGACCCGAGAGCAGCCGAGAGGACCTGAGAGCCGCCGAGAGCCGCCGAGAGGACCCGAGAGCCACCGAGATACACAGGACTCTGTATCTTGGCGGCGCCATTTTTAAACTTCAAGACTTCAATGACAAGGCTGCAATGACACTGGACAAGGCTGCAGATGGATGGACAAGGCTGCAGATGGACACTGATAAGGCTGCATTGATGGGCATTTAAATGTAAGTTTTTTTCCTTAAACTTCCCTCCTAAAAGTTTTTTTCCTTAAAATTCCCTCCTAAGGTAATGTATAGAAGGTAGGGCCCAAAAGTGACTCAAGCCCAGGGGCCCCCACCACCCTAAGTCCTGCCCTGTGCAGAGTGCATGATCATCATGGGAAATGTAGTTCAAAAACATCTGGGGTGCCAAGGTTTGCCATCTCTGCCCTAGATGCAGGCATCTGACAAACCCAGGAGTGTGTCGGATGGGCAGATTCTGCTGGTAGAGTTGCTCTGCAACAGAGTGAACATTTGAAAAAATGCAAAGCATCATAGGAAAATATTAAACTCCAGCTTAAGCAAATATCTAAATACAAGAGGCATGTGTATTTTTTTTTTTCTCTTGTCAAATTGTTTTGGCATGTGTATTTTTATCTAGATCTTGGTAATCTAGTGTAAACTTTGCCTCGCTCTGAGCAGAAGCTTCCTGTAATAAAGACCATTATCTGCTGCTCTCTCTCCTTGTGTTGAACACAGTGGACGGAATGTAATTTATTTTTGTTTAGAGTCACAGCGGTGTAAATAAAGTTGGGTGAATTGGAAGTGAATGAATACACTGGGGCGATCGGAATTGATGGAGTGCTCCTTTAACAGCGCAGCATCCTGAGGACACATGAGGCGGGGTCAGCCGAAGTGACATGTGTCACCACCGCTCCGCCCCCTTCAGGCTCACCAAAACACCGATATCCCCGCCCACATTGTATTCCACTAATTCATTCTTCGGCTCCCTGTCCTAAAGACACACCCAAGCCGCGCCTCTCCTATTGTGACGTCCCTCGTCCCTTACTTCCAATTGGCTCGTTCCTCCGGCGCTGCATTCCTCCCCGAGGCTAGCAGATTTGAGAGCGATCTCCGCGCTGCTTTCTATCACAGACCCAGCGGGATGCAGGACCAGACAGAAACCGCATTCACTGATTGGCTGGTGGGCCCGCTAGTCAGGGGATTCCTCGCTGTGATTGGAGAGCGGTCTAATCCTCTTTTCCGTTTCCTGTTTGGATTTTTTCTGTAACAACAATACAGAGCTGGCAAGAGGCAGCGGGACTGTCCCGGGAAGACGGAGCAATGAGGAGCGCTCCTGTGTGCTGGCTGTGGGCGGTATAGAGGGACAGCCTGCACCGCCATATACTAACAGGACCGGCATTGCTGCCCGCTGTGTTATCTACAGGAGAGTCTGCACACAGCAGGTGAGACTGGGACAGTATGGGGGGGAGGGGGGACTACTGGGCTCAGCATGCCCACAGTCACTGTAGTCTGCCCTCACATGCTGATTTCCTGTCTGTCATACTCATCCCTGGGCTTCAGTCCTTTCTGAGTATAGAAATGCTGGGCTGTGTGTCTGCACCTCAGAGGAACGCAGGCCAGGCAACCGGCATTTTCATATCGCCATCCCTTATACTAAACCCAAAAGCTAACATTTTATTATATTGCAGCTTATCAATTGTTATATGTGATGGCTGCATTTGTTTTCTTTTTTTTAGACTTTCTTTTATTTTCACCTGGTGATCCAGACAGTAATGGCCCGTACACACGATCCGAATATCATACGAAAAGTGTCGTCCGAGAAAGAATCGTGCGATTTTCGGATCGTGTGTACACTACTTTCGACAGCCGATCACGACAGTTCAGCCGATATTATTCGATCGGACATGCACGGAAATTTTCCTCGTACGATACCAGATCCGTACGATTTTCGTTTAGTTAGTAAAGTTGTCGTCTGAAAATACAATACAAATATATTACAACACATGACATCATTTCCGATTTTTTATTTTTTTTCTTCTGTCGTAAGAGAATTTTCGTGACTTTATTTACCGATTCAATTTCTACTTGTGACTATTAAGCGAAAAAAGTTGTACGATATTCGGATCGTGTGTACGGGCCATAGGTCTGTTTTTTCAATGGAACAAGATGTCTTGCAGATGTAGCAGTTAGAGAGATGAGACAAACCATTTGAAGGAGTGAAGGTTGAGATTTTTTATCTTAATGCGTTCTATGCCTTAAGATAAAAAAAAAAAAAAACCTTTTGTGTGTAGCAGCCTCCCCATCATCCCCCTAATCACCTGAGCCCCATCTCTCTCCAGTGATGTCCACGAATGTTTAAGCCGTCCGGGACACTCCTCCTCATTGGCTGAGACACAGCAGCAGTGCCATTGGCTGACTGACTTTGATTAAGAGCCGTGGGAGCCAATCAGAGGAGAGAGGGGGGCCAGGTCGGGGCTCCGTGTCTGAATGGACACACGGAGCTCTGACTCGGCTCCAGTGACCCCATAGGAAGCTGCTGACTGTGGGGGCACTCGATAGGAGGCAGGGGCCAGGAGCACAGGAGAGGGACCCGAGAAGAGGAGGATCCGGGCTTACTCTGTGCAAAACCAACTGCATAGAGGAGGTAAGTAGAACAAAATAAAACAAAATAGACTTTACAATCACTTTAACACTGACAGAAGTGCTTACAATGTTCAGCTTTTATGTGAATATAACCTTTATCCCAAATGGAACAAAACAGTTTACTGTAACTTTTTATAAAATATGAGCTGGAGTTCAGCCTCACTTTGTTAGTGTATCTAAATCTGCTAGTACATCTAAGGCCAGCCATACACAGTGCAAGGAAAGAAATTTGCATGATTCCCCCATCAACACACAGTGTTGACAGGGAAATCCCTCCTGCTGAGCAATTGCCCTCTCTCGATGGGGGAAGCTGTCCCACCAGGAGAAGACAGTGATTATCGCTATCTGCTGTAGCAGCCACCAGCGATAATCGCATGGAAATCTGGCAGGCTGGTTGTATCCAAGTTGATCGCTCAACCTGGTACATTCAGCCTGCCTATTAATGGTTCAAATATTGGCTGGTTCCTGATGAACCAGCCAAGATTCGAACTGTGTATGGCTGGCCTAAGGCCCCTTTTACACGATTGGCCCGCTCGGATCCACCTGTTTGTTTTTCAGGCGGATCCGAGTGTGCCAGCCATTGACGTCTATGGGCAGGCAGATGTCAGCGTCGATGTGTCTGCTGACACCCGCCTGCCATCCGAAATGTTCACCATCCATCCAAGCAGATTGGATGAAATCGGACAGTCTTCATCTGATCTCCCCATAGAGAACAGCGGGGCTCTGACAGGTCCGTCTCCACTCACTGTGCAGGGATGGACCTGTCAGAGCCCCGCTGTTCTCTATGGGGAGATCTGATGAAGCCTATGCGATCCACTGTATGGATGGCGAATGTATCGCCAATCCTTGGTCAATGAAGCGATTCCCCGATGAGCTAGTGGAGTCCGTCCAGCAGATCCGCCCCGTGTGAAAGGGACCTTACACTCCACTCCGCCCAGACTGGCAATGCTGCTGTCCAAAGGTGCCCTCTGTGCTCCTTCATCCAGAGTGTTGGGGGGGGGGGGGGGAATCTGATACAGGAGGTTTGTTACAGGCCAGATAACCAGGGGAAAACAGAGGGAAAAATGCTTAGAAAAAGAAAACGAATGTACCCATCACATCTGTTGGTAAGGTGCAATATATTACATTTCTGGTTTGTGGGTTTAATACCGCAATATAATCTGACAATCTGATTGTACGCCTTGTTTAAACAGGTGATGTAAAATTAGAAGGTTAGGCTGTGGTTTTACGGACTGCATGTTTGTACACACTGCCACGGCACAACAAAAACTGTACCACCGGTCTTATTTGATGTGCAGTACTGATGCCAAACATGACCTATTCAAGTGAATGGGGCCACACGGCAATGTGTGAGTTGCTGCATGGTGGTGTGGGATTTTAAGGGTTAAACAGGTGTCCTGTAGATGATATATTGCCTCCTAGCCACCTGTCGGATACCTTTTTGAAAGAAGATTTACTGTGGGTTGCTTTTCAGAGGAGTGTCAAACAAGTGTAAACAAGCTGCAAGATCATTACTACATCAACCATTCAGTGCAAGGATCTGCTTAAAGTGGTTGTAAAGTCACAAGGCTTTTTATCTTAACCGCTTCCCGACCGGCGCACGACCATGTACTGTATGTCGACAGAAAGGGGAGATGCGGAAATAAACAGTATCTCCACTTTCTGCCTATCAACTAGTGACGCCGATCTCTGCTCCCTGTGATTGGAGCAGAGATCAGCATTCACTAGCTCACAGCCACGCCCCCCCCCACAGTTAGAAACGCCTCTAGGAACCTATAACCCCTACACTGCCACCTAGTGGTTAACCCCTTCACTGCACAGAGTCATTTACACAGGAATCGGTGCATTTAAATAGCACTGATTGCTGTATAAATGACAATGGTCCCAAAAATGTGTCAAAAATGTCCGATGTGTCCGCCATAATGTCGCAGTCACAATATATTATATATTTTTGGGGAATATTTATTGTAGCAAAAAGTAAAAAATAATGCGTTTTTTTTTTTTTTTTTTTTTTTTTTTTTTCAAAATTGTCGCTCTTTTTTTTTTTTTATGTTTATAGCGCAAAAAATAAAAACCGCAGGGGCGATCAAATACCACCAAAAGAAAGCTCTATTTGTGGGAAAAAAAGGACATCAATTTTGTTTGGGAGCCACGTTGCACGACCGCGCAATTGTCAGTTAAAGCGATGCAGTGCCGAATCGCAAAAAGTGGTCTGGTCTTAAGCCAGCAAAATGGTTCTGAAAGTGGTTGATACATTCTAAGCATTATGATAAAACGCCTTCTGTGTGCAGCAGCCCCCCTAATAATTACCTGAGCCCCATTCTTTATCCAGCGATGTTGTGGGATTGTCTCGTTTGCCCATGACTCCCCTCCTCATTGGCTGAAACAGCAGCGTGGCGCCATTGGCTCCCACTGCTGTCAATCAAAGTCAGTCAGCCAATGAGAAGAGAAAGGGGCGGGACCAGGCCACAGCTCCATGTTTGAATGCATACACAGAGCTGAAGCTCAGCTCAGGTGCCCCCATAGCAAGCTGCTTGCTGTGGGGACACTTGTGAGGAGGGAGGGACCCGAAAAGAGGAGTATGTATAACAGGTTTATTTTATTTTTTTTTAGAAAAAAAACGAGACTTTACAATCCATTTTAATTCCATACAAATTGATGGGATTGATTAGTTACATAGTGAGGTTGAAAAAAGACACAAGTCCATCAAGTCCAACCTATGTGTGTGATTCTATGTCAGTATTACATTGTATATCCCTGTATGTTGTGGTCGTTCAGGTGCTTATCTAATAGTTTTTTGAAACTATTGATGCCCCCGCTGAGACCACCGCCTGTGGAAGGGAATTCCACATCCTTGCCACTCTTACAGTAAAGAAGCCTCTATGTAGTTTAAGGTTAAACTTCTTTTCTTCAATTAATGAGTGGCCACGTGCCTTGTTAAACTGCCTTCCACGGAAACGTTTAACCCTATTGTGGGGTCACCAGTACGGTATTTTTAAATTGAAATCATATCCCCTCTCAAGCCTTTCTTCTCCAGAGAGAATAAGCTCAGTGCTCAGATAAAGGAAGGCTACGGGCCTTCCTTTATCTAGATGGCAACTCACCACCTCATAGAAGGTTAATAGATTGGTTTGGCAAGAACAATTTTTCATGAATTCATGCTTACATACTATTGATGTTAGACTAACTGCTCTGTAATTCCCAGGGATGTATTTTGGCCCTTTTTTTTTAAATATTGGGGCTACATTGGAGAAAAGCCAATCAGCTGGTACCATTCCATTCATTAGACTGTCAGTAAAAATTGGGAACAATGGTCTGGCAATTTCTTAACTGAGTTCCCTAGTGCCATCTGGTCCCGGTGACTTATTAATGTTAAGTTTTCCAAGTCTATTTCTAATTCTGTCCTCTGTTAGCCATGGAGGTGCTTTCTGTGATGTGTCATGAGGATAAACACTGCAGTTTTGGTTACTGAAGCCCCCCCGATTCCCTCGTGAAGACTGAGGAGAAGAATAAATTCAATACCCTCGTCATCTCCATATCCTTTTTAACCAGATTTCCTTCCTCATTATTTATGGGGCAAATATGGTCTGTCCTCCCTTTTTTTACTTTTTATTTACGTAAAGAATTTCTTGGGATTTTTGCTCTCTTCCGCTATGTGTCTTTCGTGTTCTTTCTTTAGCCGCCCAAATTGCACCCTTACATTTCTTGTTGCGTTCTTTGTAAAGTCTGAATGCTGATGATGATTCCTCAGCCTTGTATTTTTTGAAGGCCTTATCCTTTTGCTTTTATATGCATTTTTACATTGGAGTTAAGCCATCTAGGACTTTTGTTCGCTCTTTTAAACTGATTTCCCAATGGGATGCACTGGCTAATGCCCTTATTTAATATGCTCTTAAAGCAAACCCATCTCTCCTCCGTGTTCTTTGTTCCTAAGATTTTATCCCAATTTATATCTTCTAACAAGGTTTGTAGTTTTAGGGAAGTTGGCTCTTTTGAAATTGAATCTCTTTGTATTCCCATTATGTTTCCTATTTGTGTGATTTATACTGAAGCTAATTGACCTGTGATCGCTGTTTCCTAAATTGCCCTGTATTTCCACATCCACGATCAGGTCTGTATTGTTGGTAATAAGTAGGTCTAGTAACGCTTTCTTTCTAGTTGGTGCGTCTACCATCTGACCCATGAAATTGTCCTGCAAGACATTTAGGAACTGGTGAGCATTAGACGAATGAGCAGTTCCTTCCGCCCAGTCTAAGTCTGGATAATTAAAATCCCCCATTATGATGACACTTCCCATCCTTGCTGCTAATCCAAATTGTGATACGAGATCTGTCTCCCCCCCTCAGGTTAGGGGGGCTATAGCATACTCCCAGTATTATTTTCCCCTTAGTTTCATCCCTTTTTGAAGCTCTAACCATAAGGATTCCACCTCCTCCCTAGCTCCCTTGGTGATCTCTCACATTCACTTGTACATTTATTCTTGATATACAGGCATACCCCTCCCCCTTTTTTTTTTTTACCCTCTTTATCCCTGAGATAAAAGGAATACCTTTGAATGGTTGCCAGCCAATCATTAGAGCTGTTGAACCAGGTCTCTGAAATTCCCACAAAACCTAATACAACATTTAGGTGCAGTCCGTCCCTTGTATAGACCTGGTGACCGACTGAGAAGTTGGCCCAGTTATCCAGAAACCCAAACCCCTCCTTACTATTCCGTCTCATCAGCCACTTGTTTACTTCCCTAATCTCCCTCTGCCTTTCTGATGTGGCTCGAGGTACCAGTAGTATTCCTGAGAATACTACCTTGGAGGTCCTCTTCCTCAATTTAGCTCTTAAGTCCCTAAAATCGTTCTTTAGGACACTCCATCTGCCTCTGACTTTGTCATTGGTGCCAACGTGCACCATGATAGCCAGCCTCTCCCAGTAATCTGTCCACCAGATCCGTGATGTGCCGAATCCGAGCGCCCGGTAGACAGCATACAGTTCAGCGCTTCAGGTCTTTGTCACAGATTGCCCTCTCCGTCCTACTAGGAATTGAGTCCCCTACTACCAGAATCTGTCTTCCCCCTCAGTCTCACTGGAGGAGTTCTTCCCCTGGCAGCTAGGTGAGTCCCTCAGCTCCAGCAGTGCTGGTCCCTGACTTGTTTCACCAATGTAACTCAATGGAGCGTACTTATTGGGATGTTCCAGCCCAGGATCGGCCTCCCTGGCACTTTCGCCTCTAACCTTCCTTACTGTCACCCATCTACTCTTTTCTAGTGCCTGCACCTCTTTGTCTCCACCCACCTCTGTGCTGGCCCCTGCCGTATACGTTCCTGGCTTTCCTTTAGTATGGAGGGTCTTCTCAGTGCTGACAGTTGCTTCCCTAGATTCAGAACCTGGGCTTCCAGGGAAACAATGTGCTTATATTTTGCACAGCAGTATTCACCCTCAATCAGATGATGAAAGACTGCATACATGCCGCAAGATGTACACCAAGTCGCAACGCCACGCCCGCCGGGCATCGTACCTACTAATTTAATGAGGATTGGGGATTATACCCTGTCCAAATTAACTAACAACTAGCTTCCTGACACTAATACTCAATACACAGGCATTCGCAGCCCACCTGCACTCGCAATACACAGGTACACTCAATACTCAGGTACTAACGATCCACACACACTAGTAAGGTACTTCCAATACTCAGGTAGTTGTGTCCTCTTATGACTTAGTTGATGGTAGATTTAAAGGAGATTGGATAGTCAGTCGTGAACCCATCAAAGACGTTTCATTCGCTTTCAGATCTATACCTATGAGTTGTGATTTATTCTCCCCCTGAAATTAAGCTGATGATAGGACTTTAGTGTAATACATAACTAACTGTGAATGCTTGTGTGACCTTGTCTGCTCAGATCACGCTGACCTTTACTGTCCCCACCCCCCCCCCCCCCGACACTGGGGGTACCCATTCATTCTGTATGCTGATATTTAGTGCACTATGATTCTATATCTCTATGGTAATTGGAGGATCATCGACCCGTCTTTTCATTCTCAGCTGGGTGGATCTGTTTGGCAGCTCACGTGTTTGTAGGCAGGATTGGATTCAGCAGACATCCCTGGCTGAGCCATATTTCTGGGAGACCAGACGAGTCTTCATGGTCAGCCGCTATTCCTGTCACACAGCTAAGAGTACTGATGGCAGGGCTTTCTGTGTTGTAGGAAGTATGTGTGTGTGTGCGCGCCGCTCAGACTCGTTGGTAAATGGGTATTTAATCAATGCTTCTGCAGCCGCTGCTAGAGCGCAGACAGGGGATGGAGCCCGTCCTGGTTCCTATAAGGCTTCAGAGAACAATGGCCTCTAAAACTGGCACATCTAGGTGTCCTGAAGTGGTGTGTAGAGTGACAACCTCAGCCTGGACTCCAACAAGGCCACGTTCCCAATGCGTTTCACTCCACCCCCCCGGAGCTTAGTCATGGGGATCTTTCTGTGTTGTGCCTGCTTCCTATGAGCCCATGTCTGTATCTTGTACAAATTGTGTGTTGATCAGATGAAGCTTGCAGAGTATGGCAGCAGTTGTATGTAAATGGCATGCTTTCAGCAATGTTTTGAATCTCCCAGTTGAAGGCTCCATTCACACCTTTTCAAATCTACAAAACACGCAACATTAAAGTGATTGTAAAGGTTGTGATTTATTTTAAATAACAAACATGTTTTACTTGCCTGCTCTGTGTAATGGTTTTCCATAGAGCAGTCCCGATCCTCATCTTTATGGGTCCCTTGCCAGTGCTCTTGGCTTCTCCATCCCTGGTGAGTGCCCCCAATAGCAAGCCGCTTGCTATGGGGGCATTCGAGCAGGCTCGCTCCTGAGCCACCACCCTGTGAATGGATATTGTCCATTCAGACACAGAGCTCCACTTGGCCCAGGGCTGTCAATGGTTTCTGCTGGGCTTCCCAAGGATTCCCATCCTTCTGAAAAATTGACGGGGTAACTGATTGGTCTGCTTGTGTGAAAGGGGCCTTAGGCGTCAGCTGTAATTTTTGGCTACCTGGCTCCTTGCATTAGTCCAGCCCCTTATTAAAGGATTCTGTCTTCCAGCCAACAATTGCAGTTGTTTTAATCTACAAACATTTGTAAGGGCACATTCATATTGGCTTTCTGGTCAGGTCCGCCTGTCAGTTTTTCAGGCAGACCTAATTGGAAGCAGCATGTGGATTTAAATGGACTGTTGTCAGTTTACAGCTGCCTACTCCGAGTTTGTCCAGGTCTAAAATAAATAAAAAAAAAAACTGAAAAGGACTGCAACCTTTTCTTTGTTTGCAAACCTAAACACAATGATTTGGAGGTAGCCTGATGTAAACTGACAGCAAAGTTTGTTTACATTTGGCCACCCATAGATCCATCGCAGGTCTGTTGTCTGTCGGGCACAAACTGAAGACAAGGATGTAAAGAAAAACTGCCATTCGTTACGTTCTGCTCTGATTCAGCAGGGGCATTTGTTCACAGATCCCCTGTCGGATCAGACCAGACCCCACTCCATGTGAAAGAGCCCTTTAATGGATGTAAGCAATCTTATCCAACCATAGTGGAAAAGTCAATCCAGTTCAGTTGTCCTTTTTCTTCATTTGCCATAACACATAGGGCCTGCTTAACCATCCATTTTCAAAGGAGTTCCTTCATTTTAGTTGATATTTTTGTACTGTTAGCAGCAAACAGGTTAATAAACTGTTGTCAGGCATTCTGATTAGAAGGGAAGGCTGACGTACAGATTATTGCTGTTTATCTTGTTTAGGAAGAGGTGTAATTTGTGTATTTCAGTGTGGGAATCTCCAGTAAAAGTGTGTTCCCTGCCCAAAGAAGCTTGAAGCGCCGACAGATGGGCACAATAATGGGAAGAGCTGTGGAAGCTTATCACAGTTGGTGGCAGACACTGAGGAAGGAGGTCAGCAGCTGCCATGGGCAGCGAAGTCTGGATTGTTGAGCTCTTCAAAGGGAATCTAATCACTTTTTTTTTTTCGTTTGAGTTTGTGTGGTGTGAAATATACATTTTTTATTTATTTATTTTTTTAACAGTTTTTGGCTTCATTTCTGTGAAAAGGCTGAATAGTTATTCCCTACAGGGATCCTAAAAGATTGATAATTGCCTCTACTTCCCCACCAATGATGGTTTAATAATTTCCTACAGACAGTTGACCTGACTATATGGGTCATGGAGAACCTTGACAATTCTTGTCAGATCTACAGTGCTAATTAGTAGGAGCTGTGGTGGCTCCATGTTTTCCGGGTTGTGCTAATTATTAGTTGTGGTGGCTCCATGTTTTCCAGGTTGTACAAAATATTAGGAGCTCTGGTGGTTCCATGTTTCCCAGGTTGTGCTAAATATTAGGAGCTGTGGCAGTTCCATATTTCCTGGGTTGTTGGTCATGACTGCAGTTAGTTGCAGATCCTGTGATCAGCACATGTAGGGTGAACATAGAGGGCATGATTAGACTTGGTGTATTCAGGATTTGCGATGTAGTAAAACACTGAGGCTACATCAAGAGCTCATCAGTGTGTGAAACTGTTCCGGAAAGGAGCTTGTCTATCTGTCTCCTAAAATCAAATCATTATCACACTATAATATTGGGAAGTGGCATGATAGCCAGGGCAAGATGGGCCATCCATAGCTGATATCTTTGGAGTTCTAATTTCATTTGTTACAGGTGCTTATTTTATATAGCACCAACATTTTACGAAACACTTTACATCTGTATTGTACATTCACATCAGTCCCTGCCCTCCTCCTGTGACACCACAGGATAGCCCTCTACACACCTGGTCACTTCAGTGACACCACATGAACTCCCCTCCGACATCACATTATACCCCTCCACGCATGTCAATACAGAATAACCCCCCCACTACACTACAGGATACAGGTCTGCACCCCCTTAACACCCCAGGACACCCCCCCTTCGTTACACATGAAATCCCTCGCACCTATTGACACTACAGGGTATGCACCCCATTATGACACCCCAGGATATCCCTTCTCTCCCTGATATAATCTCCCATACCCCAATCTTTGACGTGCTTCTTATGCACGCTCTCTGATAATCTTGTTAGCTGGGAGCACACTCGCACACAGAGGAAAGCTGGTTTAATCTGACCGGATAGTGATGGATGTTTCCAGCCTGTACATGGAAGGGATGTACTGTGTGATCGGCGCCCTATGGTGGCAGGATGTATGAGGCACCCGAACAGAAGCTATACGTTCCGGCAGTGGGAGTTGCTTATGCCTGGTGCTGGCGGTGAATGGGCTGGTAGGCGCCCAGGCATCGGGATGTAGTCTGTGGTCACCGCCGAGCCCTAACTCACATTCATACATACTAGGGCCGATTTAGACAGGAGCCAATTAACCAGTATGTCTTTATAGTGTTGGAGGAAACCAGGGTACCCAGAGGAAACCCATGCAGGCACAGAGAGAACATGCCAATTCCATACAGAGTGTTGTGATTGGGATTAAAACCGATGACCCTAGTGCTGGCAGGAGTAAGTGCTAACCATTTAGCCACTATGCTGCCTGTATTGTTGCCTTGTCCCCTTTTTTTTGTCTTGCAGTCTGTGGATATAGGGATGGGAAGTTCACCCCTATACCCCAACATGGAAAAAGGCACCAACAAGGCTTCATGTATACTTGGCCGTCATTTGCCACAGGAAAACGCAAAACGTGGCAAAATCATACCGTGACTTTTAGCGGTTTAGCTAAGTTTTGCGTTTTCCGCCAGTCAAAGCGTTCCTATCCTGAGCGTGATTCTTTCACGTTGAGGAGAGGGAGGTTGAACCTAATCTAGCCGCAGCAGCTCCTACGCTCTGCTAAAAGGCTATGTGTACATGGACACATGGGCTTTTATGGAGTTGAGTTTAAGAGCTTTGGCAAAAAAAAAATGCTCAAGTTTAGGAGCTGCTAGTGTATGTGAAGTAAAGATCACACTTTCTGGTAGGTTTAAAACGACTGTCAGAATATTATCTGTGTCCTGCCTGAGTGGGGACACAGCATTTAAAGTCTTACCATTCTCTCTCCTACTTATGCCATTGAAAACAAAAAAAAGCACAGTCTTGATAACCAACTCCCAATCCAGAGCAAAGCAAATCCCCCCCCTTCAACACTTTTTGATACCCATAGGCAAATGGATAATTCCTGTAGTCAATAGCCTGAACTTTTTTTGGAACTTCTAGAATTGGGCGCATCCCTTGTTTTTATCAGGCCATTCATGGCCATTTTAAAGATGGATACTTCCTTTGTTATTGGAAGGAAAGGGGTATGACATTTCTTAACAAGGTTTAGGAATAGACAAAAGAATCTGTATCCATGCAGTTCTCTGCCTTCGATTTAGACAGTTTTGTTTTGCTGGTCACAAGTCTTTTCTGATGGTCTAATTAGTCATGGAGTTAGTCTGTGATGACTTCACCAGGAGCCTGGGGGAAATATGGCATCAACACAAGATCCGGTGTCAGGAGTTCAGACATGTGATGCATTTTAACAGAATATGCATACATATCATTTGTTGCTTCTCTTATGAACCACTCAACATCTCAAAACAGCATCTATGTGCCAGAAAATAAAGTTTGGATGCTTAATGTGTCTGGAATGTTGGAGCTGGCATTTTGTGCCGATCGAAGCATTACAAGAAAAACATATCACTTCCAGTATGAGCTGTTAGAATGTTTGTTTCTGGGATTTGTGGTATTTTATTAGGATCAGACGACAAAATTATCTTATTGTGTCTATTTAGCGTTGAGGTTCACATTTCCCATATTTATTATCTGTCGCACATTTTTTCTGTATTTTCTTACTTAGTTATTATTGCCTCCCCCCCCCCCCCCCCCCCCCCCCCCCCCCCCCCCCCCCCCCCCCCCCCATTTTTGTAAGTCTTGTCTTTTACTGTGCTCTTCTAGCAGTATTTTTTTTTTTCTTAATGGTTGGTGTGGACAATTGGGGCCCCTTTCACATGAGCATGCCAATCTCATCTGCCTGTCAGTATTTCAGGCGGACCCGATCGGATCCTCCATTCTCTTCTATGGAGTGGCGGGTGTAAATGGGTGTGTCTGTCTGTTTACACCAGCCTACAAACAATCCGATATGCTAAAAACAGATGGATGGGGATCCATTCGGATGCCAGTCGGGTGTAAAAGGACAGGCAGTTTATTTACACCCGACCGCCCATAGAAGAGAGCGGGTGGTGTTTGTATCCGCTCCGCGTGTGCGGAGAAGACCTGGACCAACCATCTGCCTGCTCAGTGGGAATAAGAGGACCTATTCCACGCTGAGCAAGCGGAGTCCACTACATGTGAAAAGGGACCTTAAGCAGATCTTCACCCTCTTTAATAAGCATGTCCCATGTTAAAAGTAATTCCTCTTAAAGTTTTTGAAATTGCCTTTTTTTTTTTTTTTTTATAAATACCTTTTTATATTTAAATATTCCTGCCATTTTTGTTTCAGTCCGCTGAATCAATGTATGTATTAAAAGATGTCGCGTTGACTCCTGGGATATTGGTGTCATCAATCCCAAGAGTCAATGGGCGTACTCTACTTCTGGCATTGCTTTATTTCAAAACCTGAAATTACGTGATTACAGGCAGAGTTGCCTTTGCTGCTTACTTCCTGCTGTAGTTCCTCTACAGTTTGGGCAAATCAGTGTGTTGACATTTAAGACCATAGCTATATTAGATGAAGTAGGGATGCACCGAAATTTCGTCGGGCCACAAAATAAAATGCCGAAAATTGTGTTTTCGGCACATTGCCGATGGGAAAATATTGCCGATAATGGAGCTGAAAATGGGGCGGGGCCTGGGCGGGCCCCCACCCCCCTAGTGCTGCCCATTGCAGGGGTGTCTTCCTGTCTCCTCCTCCTCCTCCTCCTCTTCCCACAGAGCGGCAATCTCCATGTCACGGTTCTGAATGGAACGGGCCGCAGTAACAATGTCCCGCCTCCTGTGACAGACGACACGCTGATCCAATGGCAGGACATTGTTACTGCAGCCTGGGCAATTCAATGTACAGTTCCATGACACACGTAGATCCCTGCTCTGATCCGGGCACTGGTGAGGCTGCATTGATCTCTTGTATCATGTCTGCAGTCTCTGACAATCTCCTGTATCAGATGGTTAGAGACTGGGGACATGATAGAAGAGATGGTTAGAGACTGCGGACTGAATTTTATTGAGCTTTTCTTGCACCAAAGGTGCCAATAATGGGCAGCAATAAATTCATATTAATTTAAATTGATATTAATTAAAACGTTGAATATAATACAATTGTATATAAATATTTTTTAAAAACTGTTTATTTTCGGTATCAGTTTCGGTTTTCGGCCTAGTGCATCCTTCATTTTTCGGTTTCGGCACCAAAATTTCCATTCGGTGCACCCCTAAGAAGAAGCACTTCTTAAGAATCCTGATTATGTTTTTGTTTACATTTAGATGAGGAGACTGTAGCTCCTCTTTAATTCTAATACTTAGGCCCCTTTCACACTGGGGCGGGAGCCGCGGTGACGATAAAGCAGCGCTATATTTAGCGTTGCTTTACCGTCGTTTTAGCCGCGGTATTCAGCCGCTCGCGGTGCGGTTTTACCCCCGAGCGGCCGAAAAAGGGTTAAAATCTCCCGCAAAGCGCCGCCGTATCGGGCTATCGGCGGTATTGCCACGGTGTTACCGCGGTGTCCCATTTAAATCAATGGGTATTCACCGCTCCTATAGCGCTCCAAAGATGCTTCTAGCAGGACTTCTTTTACCGTCCTGCTAGCGCACCGCTCCAGTGTGAAAGCCCGCCGGCTCTCACACTGGAGTGAATGGGGCCGTTTTTTTCAAGCGGTGTACAGGCGCTATTTTTAGCGCTGTACCGCCTGAAAAACGCCCCAGTGTGAAAGGGGCCTTAAAGTGGCGTTCCAGCCATTTTTGTGTTGGAAGTCAGCAGCTAAAAAAAAAGTCTAGATGCTGACTCTTAATAAACACACACTCGCCTGTCCCGTGGTCCAGCGATGCGGCTGCCCAAGCCCCGGTCTCTATCTCTATCTCTCCCCGGCACTGGCATTGCAAGTGTGAGCACTCTGCTGTGACAGCTTGCGGCTTCACAGCTGGGTGTGCACTGCGCATGCATGAACCGCACGGCACCTCCCTATTTGTTGGGAAATCTTCTGGGACCTGTGACATGTCCCAGAAGATTGCTGGGAGGGGGAGAGGAGAACTTCCACTCCAGCTGCCTAGGAGGCCCGAGTGGAAGAGGGAGCAGGTAACTGTCAATCTAGGTCACACAAGCGCGCGCACACACAAGTACGCACCTTGCTTGTGTGTGTCCAAAAAAATTACATGCCAAATGTGGCATGTCTTGGGTGCTTAAAGTGGAACTTGCACTTTTGGGTGCAACTCCACTTTAAAGTAGAAGTCCAGCCAAAGCTGGTTTGGATGGACTTTCCCCTTTTGGATCACAGGAGTGCAATTCGTTTTGACTGAAGTCTGCTCTCTGACGTCACGGATATCAGTTCAGGCACCGTGTCATCCCAATAATAAAGAGTCTGGATCCACCAGGTGTCGGGACTGACACCCCGCTCAGCCTCTCAGCGAGCCGCTGAGAGCCTGAGATAGCCGCTCCCTGCCCCTCCACAGCCCAGCGCTCCAGTGAGTGAGGAGATAGAAGAGCTTAGACTTGTTGGCCAGTTAATGGGCACAAAATCAATCGTTGGGACTTTTTTGAGCTTAAAAAATTTACAAGTTTGGAAATTTTCTGATAAACTAATGATAAATTGAAAGGTTAATGTGTTTACCATCCAAACTGTTTGCACTAGGTATATGTAAAAAAAACAAACAAAAATGCATTCATTTATGTCCACTTAACGATTTATCGGTCGTTATATGATGGCACTACCTTTTGCACTCACGGCTGAATGTTCGTTTTTCGAAAATGAGTTTGGGCCGATTTTTTGTATAGTGTATGGCCAGCATAAGCTCTTAGTGCTTGTTGGATGTCGATAGTGATAAGTTACACTGAGATGTCCTGCATTACTGTTAGAGATGTACAAAGCTGGCCATACACTGTCCCCCCCCCCCCCCCCCATTAAGCTTGAAGCCTGTAAAGATCACATCCAAGAATACTTTCTGGTTAATGTTACAGTAATAAGTCTTAACAGTAATTGAAATTTTTTTTTTTTTATGTAATGGATATTTTAATTTTTGGCAAGGAAATGGGAGCTGTAAAATGTAATCTCAAACCTAAAAGCTTCATGCATTCCAGGGACAGATCATGTGAAGAAAGTTAAGTCTATGGTGAAGGTGATAATCTGCTGTGAAATAAACAATGTCTACAGTCTTGCTCTTACAGCATTTTTTTTCTTATGTCTGCTTGTTTTCCATACCCAAGAGGAAAGGGCAATAAATTGGACCGGCCAGTACCTGACCGCTAAAGAGCGATGGAATTAAGCTGGGTGTGCAGGAGCTGCCCAAATTTTGACCCGTGTGTACCCCTCTCTGTTCAAACAGTGCTGCTGGAAAACCAGCATTCGATCAGCCATTGGGGCTTTGTTGATCAGTGTATTCTGACGGGGGAAGTCGCCGCTGACAGAAAACAATAGTGCAGTGGGAGAGATTCCTGCATACACCTCACTTGTGGGGATCTGTGATGTTTTTTCATTCAACCTGCTGGAGGAGCAAAAAAAGAAACTGCATGTGTATACCCAGCTTTAGGGATGAAGTTGATTTTCTACATAAAAATATTGAAAATAAATTTCGGGGACCATAGGTATAGTCAGCCTAAGCATGGATAGATATTATGCTTATGAATGGTTTCCTTTAAAGGGGTTGTAAACCTTTTTGTGTTTTTTTTTTTTTTTTTTTTACCTCAATGAATTCTGTGCATTGAGGTGAAAAACCTCTTGCAGTGCAGCAGCCCCCCAGTGCCCCCATTTTACTTACCTGGACCCTCTTTTTCTTGCGCCAGGGACGAGCACACCAGCTCTAGCCGGTGTCTCGTGTCCTGATTGGCTAGATTAATAGCAGCGCAGCCATTGGCTCCCACTGCTGTCAATCAAATCCAATTACCCGGGGGGCAGGGCCGAGTCATATATTGGGCGGCTATGGACGCCGAATGCTGGACTCAGGAGTGCACCTGCAAGGTAACCCCCTCGGAAGCGACCCCAGAAGAGCAGGTTCGGGGCCACTCTGTGCAAAACGAGCTGCACAGTAGAGGTAAGTATGATATGTTATTTTAAATAAAAAAAAAAAAATGAACCCTCACAATCAGCGCGGCTCTCGTTGCGGGAGGGCGTCATATGACGTCCCTTCAATTTAAACAGGGAATGCGCATGATCGTGCGTGCACATCCCTGTTCCTTTGGCGGCATGTCACGGAGACACCGCTCGCCACGGGGGGGGGGTGAACAGCCATTGGGCATGGCTGTTTGCCACGTGATCGGCTGTGACTTCATCACGGTCGATCACAGATGGTTCCACCCCACTGTGCATGGCACATGCACGTTCCAGGGAACACTGCTCGTCACCGACGCTGGTAAACAGACGTTGGCCGGCTGTTTACCCACGTGATCCTTTCACAGCCGATCACTAAATGTCAACAAACCGCGGTAACATCTCGTTACCGCTTACAGTGTACACTGATTGCCCCCCCCCCCCCAGTAAAGAGTACCTGTCACCATCAGAGTACCTGTCACCAGGCCATCAGAGTACCTGTCACCAGGCCATCAGAGTACCCAAGTACCTATTTGCAGCCCATGCCTCATAGAATATACGTTGGGGTGTTTGCTTTCCAAAATGGGGTCATTTTGTGGGTAATTCCACTTTCCTGGTGCTCCAGGACCTTCAAAAGTGTGATAGATGGGAATGAAATGAGGTGTGTAATTTATGCTCCTAGAACGCCTGAACGTACTACTTCTCGCATGTGGTATCGCCATACTCGGTAGGAGTAGCAGAATGTATTTTGGGGTGTAATTTTTGATATATACATGCTATGTGTTAGAAATGTCTTATAAATGGACAACTTTGTGTTTAAAAAAAAAAAAAAAAAAAAAAATGCGTTTTCATTTTTTTTTTTTTTTTTTTTTCCCCCACATTTTCCAAAAACTTCTGGAAAAAAAAATGAACCGTTCAAAAGACTCATTATGCGTTATACGTTGGGGTGTTTCCTTTCCAAAATGGGGTAATTTTGTGGGCAATTCCATTGTCCTGGTGCTCCAGGGCCTTCAAAAGTGTAAAAGGTGGTTGAGAAATGAGATTCATTTATGCTTGTACAACGCCTGAAGGTGCTACTTCAATGTTGGTCCTCTGTATGTGCCCAGGCTGTGTAAAAGTCTCACACATGTGGTATCGCCATAATCGGGAAGAGTAGCAGAATGTATTTTGGGGTGTAATTTGTTGTATGCATATGCTGTGTGTGAGAAATAACCTGATAAAATGACAATTTTGTAAAATAAAAAAAAAAAATCTTAATTTGCAAAGAATTGTGGGGAAAAATTACAAATTAAAAAAAACTCACCATGCTACTTAATTAATACCTTGGAATGTCTACTTTCTAAAAAGGGGTGATTTGGGGGGGAATTTGTACCTTCCTGACTTGTTAGTGTCTCAAGAAATGAGATTCACCTGAAAAATTGTGATTAAATACCGCCAAAAGAAAGCTCCATTTGTATGAAAAAAAGGACGCAAGTTTCATATGGGTACAGTGTTGCATGACTTCTCCTCCTTCTCCTTCTCCTTCTCCTTCTCCCTTCTCCCTTCTCCTTCTCCTCCTCCTCGTACCAATATAGCATTCATGTACTTTTTTTGAAAAAATGGCAGTTTTTCATAAAATCTACAGACGGGTGCCTTGCTGTCCTACATCCATGATTCCAAATGTATCTATTGCTTCTGTCTTGCGTCCATACAGACTTGTAGTTCATGACACAGGAAGGAGTTGACCAGCTGATCTATTTAGCATACACCCTGTTTTTTTAATTAAATGCAATCAGTGATCACCCTTCTCACTAAATACACAATCAGATTGTGTAGTGTATGGCCATCTTTATACAAGTACATAGAAGGGAGTGGACAGACACACTCAGACTTTCAAGCCCCATTTCACATCTCTGCATAGAGGGAACTCGCATTTCCACATGTGTTTTTATTTATTTTTTTATTAGCAAGGAGGGGAGGCGTTTTGGCGCATTTCCACTCATCACACATAGGGCAGCCCATCCACCTGAATGTGCTGCCCTACACACAGCAATCCCCAGATGATGCCTCTATAAGGCGAAACATGTCGGGAGACTAATTTGCTGATGCCACTGCTGCCAATTCTTTCCATATATGCTTGCATTTTCTCTGCACATGTGAGTACCCATCTGCTTTTTAAAAATAAATTTTATTAGCCTATACGGTATTACACTATATGGCCTCATTCCTTTTTTGCCGGTAATACTGCTGGGGATGAACTACACTGTACACCTTCCACCACCCCCACCTTGGGCTTCCATTGAGCGTCCACTGTCTGCATTTATCCGTGGTCTTCACTGCATCATAATCCTGGAACAGCTGCTCATCTAGGTGTAGTCTAAACACCATTCAGCACGTTTGACTCACACGGCATAAGCCTACTGAGTCCACGAAAGTCGGTAAGCCTTTTGTCCAGTTGGTGATTGAAAACTTCAGACAAGCCGCACAAGTCACTTTATAATATTTTGTACACACCTATGTCACTATTTTTGGTGTAATATTGTTGCTTTGTCTCATATAATCACTTCTAATTGATTATGAATATTTATTATTAATATCCTTCAGCATATTTATTATCAATAATTTTCAGCATATATTGATTTTTCACTACTCATTCACAATCTATATTCTAACAGTTTTATTTATTTACCTGTTCAAATATTAATTTTTTGAAACACTTTAGGAGCGCCGCACTTTATATATATATATATATATTCACGTTTTTCTACACACAGCAATCGCCCAAAGAAGCTTAACTTTTTTTTTTAGAGCAGAGCTTGGTGTTGTGTTTTTTTTTTTTTTTTTTTTTTTTTTTTTTTTTTTTCGTGCAGCACATTTCTGAAATGCAAGGAAACGTACAGATGTTAATGGAGCCTCATTGTTCTTGTGTTTATCGCACCGATTCCCTTTCAGGCTCCATTCACATCTAGCATAGTGAGAGTGAGCATTTTGTGTCTTGTTTTTCCTGTGACACGCATAGGGCAGCCTGATGATTTAAATGGGCTGTGTTATATGTTGCTTATGGGACATGTTAGCGTTTTGTGGGTTGCGTGTTTTTTACTGTGCCTTTTGCAGCATTTGACACTCATTTTTTCACATGCCAAAATGTGTGTTTGCGTCAGTGTATTGTTAACAATTAATGGCACTGAAAGCACAACTAGGATTTTTAGGTGTATAAATGTGGCCATACACTATACAATCTCCTTAAGATCTGCCATCAATTATGTAGTGCAAGGCACCCTCATATGCCTGCCTCCATCTAGGCTGGTGGGAGGAGGACACCGTGTACGCCTCGTCGATGTACCACAGCCATGTGCATATCTGGCTGCGGTACATCGATGACGTTTTCATGGTGTGGACTGGCACTCATATAGAACTCCTGGCATTTATGGAACAACTAGGCACTAATACATGTAACATCAAACTGACTTATGTTGTAGACCCTGTGGTAATCCCCTTCCTTGATCTCTCTATTAGAATTGAAGAAGGTAAACTGGTGACCCAAACCTTTCGTAAACAGACTGCTGCCAATACTATGCTCCTTGCCAATAGCCACCATCCATGCTCCTTGATAAAGGGGATTCCAATAGCAGGAGGACTATCGCTGTGAATCGGAATCGCTATACCAGCGATTCCGTGAACAGGGATACTCCCATCGTACCTTCTTTTTAAAAAGAGCCAAAATGATCGCCAGTAAGAGATCTAGATCTGACCTTTTAGGGTCAAGTAAGGTCAGGAAGAGCCAGCTTAATGAACCAGTACGATTCATCACCCCTTTCGGGACCCAATGGTCTAAGGTACGTGCCATTTTGACTAATCACTGGCATATCCTCACCAGATCTGCTACCTTGAAAACTATAGTGGAAGACAGACCTTACCTGACAGCCAAACAAGCCAGAAATTTAAAAGATGATCTTGTTTAGTCTGAGTACAAACGTCCTATCAGTAGAAACTGGCTCACGGAAATGCCAAGAATAAAAGGTACGTTCCCCTGTGGACATTGCGGCACGTGCAAATTTGTCGACAGAACTACCACTTTCTGTTACTCAGGGTCTATTAATGAATGTGAAATAAAAACTTTCATTAACTGCAGTACTACAAGGGTGCTCTATATTTTGGAGTGCCCTTGTCGTAAACTGTATGTTGGAAAAACCAAATGCCAACTGAGGATACGATTTGCTGAGCACCTTAAAAGTATTTGCATGAAAGAGGAAATTCCAATTGCACAGCACTTATTGATGTCCATCAGGGCAACACACAGGGACTCACTGTTAAGGGCCCTTAACTTATCCCAACATAGAGGGGACTTTAATACCATTTTATTAAGACAGGAAAAGCAATGGATCTTCAGGCTCCAGACTCTGCAACCACAAGGCCTCACAAGGCCTCAATGCGGAACTGAGCTTGAAGATTTTTTTTGGAAGCTTAATATACGAGAAAGTGTACTTATTATCAGCCCTACTGCAATGAGTTCCTATGCTAGATTTACACTATTTGGCAACATACCTAACTTCCTATATGCATTAAACCAAATGCTCTGCTATATTCACTTGTCTACTAGAGCCCTCTTTCTTCATCTCAGGTGATAAAATAACCAGTACAATATAATACAAATGTATTAGACCATATATGAGTGTATGTTGATCAGTCTGCACCTACTTTCAGCTTGATTATAAACTAGGCTGTAGTACTTTAAACCATCAACAAGGGCGCAGAATAAAAAATTCACAGGGGCACTTATGTGATTGGCTATTTGACCCTATATTAAGGGATGATTTACCTCTGCACCTTGTCCAGTTAAAGTGCCATTTGAGGGCAAGAAACGCGTCGACCTAGCGTTGGTCTAATGCTGCTGTCATCCCCTCCTGTGCCCCCCCCCCCCCCCCCTGCAGGACCCCTCACTCTTACGGCCGTCTCAGACATTGACACAAGAGACTTTCTATCCAAGTCTTCACCAGACTGGTGTTTTCCGCATATAGAGCTCCCTCTGCTGGATACAAATGGAGATTTGCTGTCTTTGAGATTACTTTTACTTTACTTTAAGCCTGAAGCTACAAAAACGCTAGAGGGAAAAAATACATTATTCCCTATGGCGAATCGCGGTAAAAAACGCTGCAAATTGCGGTAAACGCCGCAAAAAACCGCCGCAATTCGCACGATTTTCTGCCAAAAAAGCTACGCTCAGGTGTGAATGCAGCCTTACTGGCAACGGCTCCGCTCCATCTGGAAACGGTCTGTGTGTCCCTGGATGGTGTCTATGTTGATGGCGGTATCTTTCCGCCTGGACTTACATCTATAGCCGTACCAGTGAGTACTGCACATTCGATTAAGTAGGGCGTGATACCAGCGGCGTACACCGGGTCCTTATTGCTCTATATGCATGTACAGTCAGATAATGGTTGATGCCTATCAGGTAAACGTGTTACAGTTTTGGACACACGGATCCCTTATTTCACATATGTCATAATCTGTGGAATCATTTCTTTACTGCACGTCCATTTTAGCCTGATAGTTAGTTATAGCTGGACTTATAGGGAGGACGGGAGGGAATATAGGAGGGGGCGGCCCTACAGCCCTGCCAGCTGTGTTCAGCATTGTTTTTATACCACATTGTCTCGTTTTTTGTTCTGTTTTTTTTTTTTCTTTCTTTTTTTTTATATTTTTCTACAGTCATTGATTTCACCTGTGTGTGTGTGTGTGTGTGTGTGTATACCTGTACTGTCATAGAAAGGACTCCATGGGATTTGCTAGGACACTCACCCATGGAATCTCTTTCTTTTTTTATTGTGTGTGTGTGTGTGTGTGTGTGTGTGTGTGTGTATTTTCTAATAAAGTTTACTATATAGATTTTTTTTTTTCATCAATATTTATCTCATAGCTTTCTTGTCCCGATGTGAGCATTCGTGAGTATGCTATGGTCTCATACCCCCCATTGTTTGTTTGCTTATGTAGTGCAAGGGCCTGCCTGATTGGATACAGAGTGATTGGCTAGATAGGTGTTTCCTTCTATTATATAAATTTTGGTAAATCTAATGTGACGGGTGGTGGTGCGGCAGGTACAACAAGGTGAGGGACATGGCAGCCGCAGGTAAGTGGATGCCCGCTAACAGGGGCTGCCATGATGGATCTGACATGACAGGTGCTCTTTAAATGTAAGAACTTATTCTTGCTGGTAGTTAGAATCTTTATTATTTGCAAACAAAATGAAGGTTTCCTTTTTAGAATAAGCTGTCAGGTTAGTACAACTGCGATATCAGAACCGATTCAATCATACAGTTTTGCAAAACAATGGGATAAAGAAATATTTCTGAACTTTGTTTTATCTCAGTTTAGCTTTTATGCTTTCAGATGTAACGGTGAATAAACATATTTCTGAAAGTG
Organism: Lithobates sylvaticus; assembly: GCA_028564925.1. Lineage (NCBI taxonomy): Eukaryota > Metazoa > Chordata > Amphibia > Anura > Ranidae > Lithobates > Lithobates sylvaticus. Next base: position 182,643,312 of record CM053033.1, on the reverse strand, counting down.
AACATGTTCTAAACTTTACACTAAGTATGTTGTCTTTATTTCACAGGTTGGAAATGCCTCACTGCTTTGCCTATGGCTGCACCAACTACAGTGGTAAGCTTCCGTCGGCAGTCTCCATGCACTCTTTCCCCAAGGAACTGCCACTGGCAGAGACATGGGTACAGCACAGCCGTACCGATGTGGGCAACGTAAAGGAGTTTGTACGGGACACCTTAATGAAGAACCCGGGGCATTATGTACTGTGTTCAGAGCACTTTGAGAAGGACATGTTTGATTTAAGCAGTGATCCTCTTTTGATTTCATCTGAACCAAACCATAAATGGATGAGACGAAAACTGAAGGTGAATGCCGTGCCTACAATTTTTGCTACTGGTGCTCCTAAGCTGCGCAGACAGGCAGCTTATCACTTGAAAATACATGAAAGAAAACAGGTAATTTATTGGCCATCCTTCTTCCCCCCCCCCCCCCCCTTTTTTTTTTTTTTTCCCATTTTGGATAGAGTAGGGGAGGGTTATAACCCCTCAGTTTTTTTTTTTTTTTTTTTTTGCCATGTGTGCCCTATTGGTTAGATTTCCCATCCCTTGTCCTATAGCTAAGCAGGAAGTGGGAGGAAATCCCTCCAAATTATAGGGACCACCAGACCTAATGTCCCAATTGGAAGTACCTTTTTTCCTAATCGATCTACAGCTGTCACATGACCCAGATCTCACCCAGCCTGTATGTAGGGAAACATTGGCAGGAGGAGCTTCTAGTCATTCGTCTGCTGCTGGTCACAAAAAAAAAAACACCCTTAGGGATACAGAGTAAAATTTTATATATTTTTTTATTTTTTTATATATTATGCCCTCCTCCTGCGCCTGGGCTACTGACGTCACTTCACGCAGGAAGGGAGATTGCCTCTCCCCCTCCCTCTAGGCAATCATCTGGGACACGTGACAGGTCCCAGATGATTGCGATGCCAGTCACGTAGTGGGTGAGATCTCAGTGGGTGAGAGTCTTGTCAGTAGTGCATGAAGTGAGAAGATGGCTCTGCCGTGGAGACAAACTGTGATAAAAGCACATTTTTAGCAAAATAAACAGGCCCGGATTTACTCCCTTTGCCGCCCCAAGGCCGGGTCCTTCAATGCCGCCCAACACACACACACACACACACACACACACACACACACACACACACACACACACACACACACACACACACACACACACACACACACACACACACACACACACACACACACACTGGCTTTAATTGTACAGACTGAAAATACTCTGTAATGCAGAAAATGCCTTTTAAAGATTATAGCGTCGGCGGTAAAACGCTGCTATTTTTAGCGGCGCTTTACCGTCGGATTTGCAGCGCATTTCGGCCACTAGCGGGGAGCTTTTACCCCCCCCGCTAGCGGCCAAGAAAGGGTTAAACCCACCAGCAATACACCGCAATAGCAGCGTTTTGCCGGCGATATTGCAGCGCCGCCCCATTGATTTCAATGGGGAGCAGCCGTGAAGGAGCGGTCAAGCTCCTTCACCGCTCGAAAGAAGCTGCTGGCAGGACTTTTCCTGACGTCCTGCCAGCTCACCGCTCCAGTGTGAAAGCAGTTTGAGGGCGGATTGCAGGCGCTATTTCTAACGCTATAGCGCCTGCAAAACGCCCTCGGTGTGAAAGGGGTCTAAAACTCCCTACAATTTTTTTGTTCTAACTTTTCTTTTGGCAAACTCATCGATAATATCTTCGTGACCCAAAGGTGATCGTAAATAGTTCTTTATGCAAATACATTTCATTCATTTTTATGCACAGCTCAGTTGCAGTGCATAGAAACAGTATGCATTTTGTACCACACTGCTCAGCATGCAGTGGCGCTGTTGCAGTGTGAACAGGACACATATAAAACAATTGTTTTCTATTGCCCTTGCAGAGACCTGTGTTTTTGCTAGTGCAGAAATTACAGACCCCTTTACATCAGTGTCTTCAGTCCCCCCTTCACATCACAGACCCCTTTTTACATCAGTGTCCTCAGTCCCCACTTTACATCATATACCCCCTTTTACATCACGACCCCCTTTTACATCAGTGTCCTTAGCCCCCCCCTTACGTCACCCCCCCCCACCTCATCACAAACCCCCATCACAGACTGACCCATCACAGACTGACCCCCCAAATCACAGACCCCTATTACAGACTGACCTGACCCACAGCAGACCCCCCATCATAGACTGACCCCCATCACAGACCCCCCCATCACAAACTCAACATCACAGACCCCCATCACAGACTGACCCCCCAAATCAGACTGACCCCCATCACAGTCCTCAATATCAAACTCCTTTACAGCACAGCACTCCCCCTCCCCAAAGAACCCTACCTTATTCACACAAGACATGGAGCCTGGCCGCTCTGGACAACGGGCAGGACTTTTCACGTTAAAAGTGAGTGATTTATTGTACTGTAAAAAAAAAAAGTGAGTGATTTATTGCTGGGACCGCCCCGCTGCCTAGCAACCAATCACCCACTTCTTAACTTAAAAAGTCCCGCCCGTTGTCTAGAGCGGCCGCGCTTCATGTTTTGAGTGAATAAGACAGGCAGTGTGGGGAGGGGGCAGTGATATTAGAGAAGGCACGGACCTGCCGCACCTGTCATGCTGCTATGTTAGTGCGGGGGGGCGGCCGAGAAAGCCGAGAAGTCGCCGCAGGTGCAGAGCCGCCCCTGCACCACTGCCGCCCCAAGGCCTGGCCTCGGTGGCCTTGTGGGAAATCTGGCCCTGAGAATAAAGTAGGTTGAAACCACTTTTAGGTGTTATTGCTGCCGACACAGGAGAGATCACCCTTCATTTGCTGTGCAATGAACATCCTCCTGTGTGTCTGGGTATGGTGTCTTTGGGTAAGAATGTTTGAGATATTTCCTCAACAGGAGCTCAGAATTCTTTAAACATCTGATAGCCAGTCTAAATTTTCTCCTCTCTGAAGCCATGGAAACAAAAATGTCTGGAGTTGGGTTTTAACTTCTTGTACACTTGGTTGTAACATTTCTCAGGCCTGTTTTAAAATATTGGTTTCAGCAGCCTTTGGGTAAAGACAAGAGTTACTTTTTTTGTATTTTTATTTTTTTTTGTTTTGTTTATAGCTTAACCTCTTTTTATTTATTTCAGGTACTTGTATAGCGCCATCAATTTACGCAGCGCTTTACATATACATTGTACATTCACATCAGTCCCTAGAGCTTACACTCTAAGGTCCCTAACTCACATTCATGCATACACATACTAGGGGAAATTTGGACAGGATCGAATTAACCTACCTGCATGTCTTTGGAGTGTGGAAGGAAACCAGAGTACCTGGAGAAAACCCACGCAGGCACAGGGAGAACATGCAAACTCCAAGCAGGTAGTGTCGTGGTTGGTATTCGAACCAGCAACCCTTTTTACTGCTAGGCGAAAGTGCTACCCACTACACCACTGTGCCGCCTCCCCCTTCATGCCGACCGTATGCAAATATGCAGCCCCCCTAGACTGGGCTTTTTTTCCATGGGGCTGTATATTTGCATATCTTTCCTTGTGCTAGAAGCGCACCTCGCAAGCACAGAGACCAGCCTCTCATGGAAAGCCCTGAGCCCTGTAACATCGATCAGGACCCTCTTCTCCCAATTCCAGGTCATCTGATCACTGTGATAGCGTTGGATTGGCCATCAGTGATCAGTCACTGTGAAGCCCGCCCCTGTGTTTTTTATTCCTCTGTGAATGGAGGAGAAAAAAAAAGTGTGACATAAATAATAATAAAAAAAAAAACCTAGATCAAGGTTTGATCTAGGTCAGTGCCAGGGTTTGTGTTTGAGTCAAAGGTCAGGGTCAGTGTTTTTTCTTTTATTATTATTATTGATGGGATTTTTTTTTTTTTTTTTTAATTTTGTGTCAGTAAGTTTTTAGGTAGGTAAAAAATAAAATAAAGAGAGCGAAGTGGTCACTATTGCTTCCAGGCTGTACTGGTATCGCTGCGATCATCGGGGGCAGGTGAATTTAGTTTGGGTTGTTGTTTAGTAGGTTGTGGTAGTAGCAAAAAATATACAGCTACGTTTTAAAAATAATTTTACTTTTACTATTACTATTTTGGGCCAGTTTTCCTTTGAGAATAATAAAAAAATCAGGAGATATGCGTTACCATTTACCACCAAATGAAAGCCCAATTTGTCCTGAAAAAAACGCGTATAGTCCACCTGGATGCACAAAGTGATGATATGTACAGATTTACTAATTTTCTAAATTGTGCTTAGGCATGTAGATTTGTTTTACCCTTAGGCGTGAAGGGGTTAAAGTAGAACTTCACACTCCCAATCAATATTGACTGTTTTTAATCCTTATGCTGCTAGCATTAGTAAATAGATAGGAAAGTTACTTGCTTTAACCACTTGCCTACTGGGCACTTATACCCCCGTTCTGCCCAAGCCAATTTTTAGCTTTCAGCGCTGTCGCATTTTGAATGACAATTGCGCAGTCATGCAACACTGCACCCAAACAAAATGTTTATTTTTATTTTTTCACACAAACGGAGCTATCTTTTGGTGGTATTTAATCACTACTGGGTTTTTTTTTTTTTTTTGCTAAAGAAAAAAAAAAAATAAATCATAAATTTTGAAAGGGGGGGGGGGGAATTTATAAAAATTTCGGTTTTGTTATAAAATTTTACAAACGGGTAATTTTTCTCCTTCACTGATGTGTACTGATGAGACAACACTGATGGCACTGGTGGGCGCTGATTGATGGCACTGGCGGGCACCGAGTCAGGGATCGATGTCCCTGTAACAGAAGCTGGTTACCGGCTTTTTGCTTCTCTCCTCACACTGATCGTGTGACCGGCTTGTTTACTTCCGTGATCAGCTATTATTGGCTGACAGCTGGATAATGTGGTAAAGGGCCCGCTGTGATTGGCCCTTTACCCTGTTCTGTGATCAGCTGAGTCAGAAGGACTCGGCAATCAGAGTGCTGAGCGCAAGAGCAGCGCAATCATTGGAGAATGTCTATTGAGGCCCTCCCAGCACTGGAAGCCTGTGCTGTAGCCATCATTTGCCTATAGTCGATTTCTTTCTCCTTTGTTCGTTTGTTCGTTCGTTCGTTCGTTCGTTCGTTCGTTCATTCATTCATTCTTTTTCCCTCCTGGTTTCCAGGCATAGACAAATACTGTCATACATCCCAGAAGTCTTCAGAAGGGTTTTCTAAGCTAAGCACACCCTCCTGCATGCCTGAGCTAAGGGCAGTTTAGTTCCAGAAAGTAAATGCTACATTAATCATCTGCCCTTACTCAAGATGGCTTCAGCCAGAAATGCTAGGGGGGTATTTTTTTAAAGTGATTTCTCAGCAAAATAAAGCATAGGTTGATTTACTAAAGGCAAATATTCTGTGCACTGCAAGTGCAGTTGTGCTATATCTAAGGGGAAGCTTTGAAATGAGGGAAAGCTCTGCTGATTTCCATCATCCAATCCATGTGCAAGCAAAAATGCAGTTTTATTTTTGCATGTTACACTCAGATCTAGAACAGCTGCACTTGCAGTGCACAGACTTTACCTTTTAATAAATCAACCCCATTGATGTATGAGTTTCCTTTGAATATAAAAAAATAGTTAAAGTGGAACTTCCACTCATTTGTCCCCCCCCCCCCTTTCTGGTGCATCCTTTGCCACCTTTCGGGGGGGGGCATACCTTTGACAGGTATCCTGTCCCCACTTCTGGGAGTTCGGGCTGCGGCGAAGTACGTCAGTGGCTCGGCTCCCTCCTCCTCCTTCCCCCGCCGTTGGGTCAGTAAGAGAGCGCAGCGGTGCCTTGCGCATGCGTAGTAGGGACCTGGTGTGAAGCCATAATGCTGCACTGCCGTGTTGCCTTACTGGCAATGGCGGCGGCATCACCCGACAGCTGATGGAAACATCATCTGTGGTGCCGACATCGCTGGACTCCAGGAAAGGTAAGTGTCCTATTATTAAAAGTCAGCAGCTGCAGTATGTGTAGTTGCTGGCTTTTAATTTTTGCAGGGTGGGCGGACCTCCTCTTTAACCACTTCAACCCCGGAAGAATTTAATCCTCCTTAATGACCAGGTCATTTTTTGGCTATGCGGCACTGCGTCGCTTTAACTGACAATTGTGCGGTCGAGCGACGCTGTACCCAAACAAAATTGATTTTTTCTTTTTTTTCCCCACCAATAGAGCTTTCTTTTGGTGGTATTTGGTATTTTTATTTTTTTGCGATATAAACAAAGAGCGACAATTTAAAGTTAAATGGGAGTCTGATCTTGGGCTCAAGTGGGAAACGGCTGACTGGAATGAGATTTGGAATACAACCAAATCATCTTCGCAAAATACAGTAGCTTTAGGCTGGGTTCACACTATACTACATGACAGTAGTACGACTCATCCTACTTTGCTCTGCGACATCAGTCCTACATTGGTCCTACATCCATCCGACTTTCATGAACAGGATACTACTTTGATCCGACTTTTCAGATAGAACGACTTGTCCTTTGACCAATCAAAACTAACACACAATGGGAGGGGCTACAGCAGGGGACAGGAAATAACACAATGCCGGATGCCAAAGTCGGATGGTTAGGACAAGGATCCGACTTTGATCCTACTTCAATGATATTCAATGGGCTGAAGTAGGATCAAAGTCGGGCCAAAGTAGTACAGGGTGCATTTTCAAAGTCAGGCCGACTTGTGTCGGACCAGTTAAGACCGCTTCCATAGGGAAACATTGATTTTCGCCATGAGCTCCCAATGTCGGAGCGTTTGTCGTACCAGTGTGAACCCGGCCTTAGAGACAAACTAATAAAATAAGGGCTCACACGCTGGTACTTGGGTCCCTGCCAGGATTGTGAAATTTGCCCCCAAATACTCCTTCCTGCTTTTGAGGCTGTACTGATCCTGGATCACATCTTCATATTTGATGGGAATGTTTGGTAGTCCATCTCTTGCTATCTCTCCTGATCCTTCGATTGCACTTTTAAACTTTAAAACGGGCTAATCTCAACCGTTACCACTTCAAACTCTTATTACAGGTATACTACAGCCGTGAAACAAACTATAGCCAAAGCCTGGAAATCCCCAACTCTGCTCTTAGCTGAAGCCAAACATAGAATTCATCAAGCTATGATTCATGCCAAAATAGAGGCCATCACTCATAATAAAATGTGCAACTTTGAAAAAATATGGTGCCCTTGAGTGACACACTATTTGCCTTCCAATTTTGATGAATCTTTGTTAATGCCTTGGTAATCTCTATTTATACGCTCCATTCTTTATGTGCTTATCCAGCGATTGGCTTCTCACATTACCCAGGGGATTCTTCTTTTTCTTCTCCCTTTTCCCCCTCTTTTCTTTTTTCTATACTTGGCTTTCTTTCTGTTTCCCTCTGTTATCTCTCCCCAGTATTATTTTCCTTCTTTCTTCTCTCTTGGTTCATATAGCAGAATCTTATATTTATATCTGTTGGTTTTACACATTACCATAAGCTCCATTATGTTTTACATTTAGGTAATACTTTCTTTAGGTTTAAACTCCTGATATTCTCTGCTAATTGACAATTTGAGGCTTAGTTATATTTTTTCTTATTCACACTAGGTATTAGCCACACTCAACTATTATTGAGAATTATTTTTTTTAATAGACCTGGAACTAGGTCATGTTATATGTACCATTTTTAAGTTTTATTTTGGAGCTAAAATCTTATAATATCACTCGACATGCTATTTTGCTGCAATTGTATCTGAACCTGTTTGTGTAATTTTGTGACACTTCAATAAACAAATTTGACAAGAAAAGAGGAACGTCAACTGGATATGTTATAATCATTTTTATTTTATTTTTTACTTTAGTTATTGGACAACCTCCTTGAGCAGCAGAAGCGCCCCAAGTTAGAAGCAGACCAGGCAATCATCCAGACCACAACACAGAATACCACAGAGCAAACGGTACAAGTGACTTTCCTTTCACAGCTGGATTGAATCCTGCAGAATTTAATGGCCAGACTCGGGCAGGGAAATGTAGGAGCCAGTTGAATCTTTTAGGAAGCTAAGAAAAATGTACCCACATTTATTGGTAGTACCTGGTATGTGTAAAATGGGACACCTGCAGTAATTGTTAAAGATGGCAAGCAGCTTGCTATGGGGGCACCCAAGCTGAGTCACAGCTCCCTGTGTCCATTCAGACATGGAGCCCCACCCCTCTCTCTCCCCTGATTGGCTAGCTGACTTTTTTTGACAGCAGCGGTAGCCAATGTCGCCGCTGCGATGTCTCAGCCAATCCGGAAGGAGAATCTCAGATGGCTGAGACGCTTGTGGACATAGATGGACAGTGAGTGACCTCAGGTAAGTGTGAGGGGGGGGCTCCACACAGAAGGCCTTTTATCTTAATGCATAGAATGCATTAAGATAAAAAAACCTTCTGCCTTTACAACAACCCTGTTGGGTCCATTCACCCCATTGTGTTGTAACTTCTTCGAAACGCATGTTCACAATTACTTAAAACTGCAAGAAAAATTGTTTTCATTATAATCTTAGAAACCCTCCACATTAGTCTGTTGTGGTACAGTGCATTGCTACATCCCTTGTGTAGTTCTTGAAAAATATCCGATATGTTTATAGTCAATAGTATTGCCTTAATAATGCACTAAAAATACAATGCGATTGATTTTTTTATTTATTTTTTCATTGGTGCATTTTCATTCGCATAAGATTTCACATTTGTGGGGAAAAAATAGGAGAAAGACAGGAAAAACACACTGGTGTGAACAGGGCCCTAGACAGCCTGGCAGATCAGAGTGCTGTAGGAGAGCAAGGAATATAAGAATTGAATAAAACTCCTTCTATAATTAAAACATTAGTTTGCCTAATTTATGCAAAGTACAGGTTCTGTTTAAAACCATTTGCATCTCTGGTCAGGCCTTTTTTAGATGCAATAGTAAAATGAAAGCTTGAAAACAGATGGTAAAGCTGGGTACACACTGGCTGACTGTCAGACAATGGTCGGTTAAAATAAAAACAGCCGACATTCGGCCGGCTTTTGTTGGATGTGCATGCTGGAGAACCAGCATCTGACCGACTCCCGATGAGCGCTCTCAGCCAATGGCGGAGAGCACTGATTGGATTGTTCTGATGGGGGGTGGGGATGCCTCTGTCAGGACACAACAGCTCAGCGGGAGAGATCCCTGAACTAACCTTGCCTGGTTAGTACAGCGGCTCCAACTGGAGCTGACAGTTTCTTTCTTTTTGTTCAACCCACGGGGTTGAACGAAAAAAAAAAAAAAAAAACGAATAATGTGCACCCTGTTTTAGAATGTGTGACTCATGAATGAGTCTAGCTTTATGACCTGTTAATAGACAATAATATTCTCTTACAATAAACCTATCTTAGGATACCGATGGTGTAAACGGTTGTTCAAGAAAACCTCAGTTATGGAGAAGAAAACTACTTCCTCACAAGCCCCAATTTCTGAAGGAAAGCTGCAGCCAAGTTCCCCGAGCACTACAAAGGAAGGTATGAAAAGAGTTTTGTGATTTTCTTCTATTATACAGTTTCCAGCAGCTTGTGTTTTTTGGCAGCTGTCCATCTTCCCTTTTGACATATCCTTGATCAACGTGGAATAGATAAATAGACGCTTGTACAGTGTATAATCAAAAACAAAAGCCTTGTGAATAAAATCCTCCAGAAGTTTATATGCCTGAGAGCTGCAATGTAACTGCTGGGGCTTGTTCAGTAGACCACTGCTTGTCCAGAATCTGAGATGTAATTGCAGGGACTTACTCAGTAGACCACTGCATGTCCTGAACTTGGAATGTAACTGCAGGGGCTTGCTAAATAGACCACTGCAAGTCCACAACCTGGGATGTAACTGCAGGGGGCATGCTTGGTAAACCACTGCTTGTACAGAACCAGAGATGTAACTGCATGGGCTTTCTTAACCACTTTCAGATCGGACCATTTTGCTGGCTTAAGACCAGACCACTTTTTGCGATTCGGCACTGCGTCGCTTTAACTGACAATTGCGTGGTCGAGCGACGTGGCTCCCAAACAAAACTGATGTTTTTTACCACAAATAGAGCTTTCTTTTGGTGGTATTTGATCGCCCCTGTGGTTTTTTTTTTTTGCGCTATAAACAAAAAAAGAGCAACAATTTTTAAAAAAATGCATTATTTTTTTACTTTTTGCTATAATAAATATCCCCCAAAAATATATAAAAAAAACATTTTTTTTCCTCAGTTTAGGCCGATACGTTCGTTCTACATATTTTTGGTAAAAAAATCGCAATAAGCGATTATTGATTGATTGGTTTGCACAGAAGTTATAGCGTTTACCAAATAGGGGATAGTTTTATAGCATTTTTATTAATTTTTTTTTTTACTAGTAATGGCGGCGATCAGCTTTTTTTTTTTTTTTTTTTTTTTTTATTGTGACTGCGACACAATTATGGCGGACACATCGGACATTTTTGACACATTTTTGGGACCATTGTCATTTATACAGCAGTCAGTGCTATTTTAAATGCATTGATTCCTGTGTAAATGACACTGGCAGTGAAGGGGTTAAGTGTTCCTAGGGGCGTGTTACTAACTGTGGGGGGCGTGGCTGTGATTTAGTGAACACTGATCTCTGCTCCAATCACAGGGAGCAGAGATCGGTGTCACTAGTTGCTAGGCAGAACGGGGAGATGCTGTTTACTTCCGCATCTCCCCGTTCAGCCTTCCCGTGAGACGATCGCGGGTATCCCCGCTGCGATCGAGTCCGCGGGACCCACAACCGGACTCGCGAGGGTCCCGGCCGGCACGTGTTGCCGCTGGCGCACACACGATGGCACGGCGGCAATCTTAAAGGGGACGTACCTGTACGCCCTTTTGCCTGTTTGTGCCATTTTGTCGACTTGCATCGTCGGGAACCGGTTAATAGACTACTCCATGTCCAGAATCTGGCTTGTAACTTCAGGGGCCACCTTTAATCAAGATCAATGCATGTCCAGAACCTGTGATGTACAGTAGATATAAAAAGTCTACACACCCCTGTTTTCTGTGATGTAAAACAATTAGACAAAGATAAATAATTTCAGAACTTTTTCCACCTTTTTAATGTGACCTATAAACTGTACACGTTGAAAAACAAACTGAAATCTTAAAAAAAAAAAAAAAAAAATTTACGAAAATAATATGGTTGTATAAGTGAAGTGTGCACACCCTTAAACTAGTACTTTGTTGATTTTATTACAGCACTGTCTTTTTGGGTATGAGTCTATCAGCATGGTACATTTGGTACAGTATATTTGCCCACTGTTTACAAATCTGTCCGATTGCAAGGGCATCTCCTGTGCACAGTCCTCTTCAGAACAATTTTTCAATCGATTCAGGTCTGGGCTCTGGCTGGGACATTCCAAAACTGGTGAAGCCATTCATTTGTTGATGTGGATGTATGCTTTGGGTCGTTGTCATGCTTAAAGATGAAGTTCCTCTTCTTCATGTTCAGTTTTCTAGCAGAGGCCTGAAGGTTTTGTGCCAATATTGAGTGGCATAATGAACTGTTTTATATTCCCTCTACCTTGACTAAGGCCCCTGTTCCAGCTGAAGAAAAACTGCCCTAAAGCATGATGCTGCCACCACCATGCTTTACGGTGGGTATGGTGTTCTTTTGCTGATGTGCAGTGTTGTTTTTGCGCCAAACATAGCTTTTGGAATTATGGCTAAAAAGTTCAACCTTGGTTTCATCAGACCAGAACACATTTTCCCACATGCTTCTGGGAGACTTCAGATGTGTTTTTGAAAAATTTAGCTGGGCTTGGATGTTAAAGAAAAGACTTCCGTCTTGCCACTCTACAGCCCAGACATATGAAGAATACAGGAGATTGTTGTCACATGTACCACACAGCCAGTACTTGCCAGGTATTCCTGCAGCTCCTTTAATGTTGCTGTAACCCTCTTGGCAGCCTCCCTGACCTGTTTTCTTCTCGTCTTTTCATCAATTTTGGAGGGACGTCCAGTTCTTGGTAATGTCACTGTTGTGCCATATTTTCTCCACTCGATGATGACTGCCTTCACTGTGTTCCATGGTATATCTAATGCCTTGGAAATTCTTTTGCACCCTTCTACCTTTTAACTCTGATGCTTTGGAAGCTCTCTGTGGACCTTGGCTTTTGCTGTAGAATGCACCTAAGAAAATGTCAGGATAGACCTACTAGAACAGATGAACTTTATTTGGCGTTAATCAGAGGCAATTTAAAACAGAAGTAAGGGTTTTTTTTTTTTTTTCTTCTTCTTCTTCTAGATTTTCACTTACCTAGGTGGCTTCAGCATCGGTCAAAACCTGAAATGGACATATAGGGCTTACTTTAAGCAGAACTTCACCCTAAAAGGGAAGTTCTAGTTTTTCTAATCCTTCTCACCCCCCCCCTAACATTTCTTGGCAGGTATGTAACTACAGGGGCTTACCTAATAGACCATTGTATGTCTGGAACCTGCCATGTAACTGCAGGAGCATACCAAGTAGACCACTACATGTTCAAAACCTAGGATGTAACTACAGGGTCTTACTTTTTCTAACCCTCCCCCGCTAATATTTTTGGCTTTTTTTTTTTTTTTTTTTTTTTTTTTTTTTTTTTTTAGGGAGCGGGGACCCATTTCTGGCAGGTACCTGCTCCTACTTCCTCCTGGGATTTTATTTATTTTGGTAATTTAAAAAGCCTCCAAATTATTTTTATTTATTTCTCTCATCTGTATTGTATGTTTTTGTCTTTTCGTGGTGGCAGGTTCTTGGTATCAGTTGTTTGTTTTCAGGAACTAATTAGATCGTATTGTTTTGGGTTCCAGACACCAGCAACCCTAAACCGTATAGCTGTATACTTCTCCGATGAAGAGTGGGAATTACTGCAGGAATGGCAGAAAGAGCTCTACAAGAAAATCATGAAAGAGAACTATGAAGCCTTAATAGCACTTGGTGAGAATAAAAATTCTAATCTGTAACACTGTATGTATGTATGCATGTATATAATCTCTATCTATCTATCTATCTATCTATCTATCTATCTATCTATCTCTATCTATGTCTTCAAATGTGTAAAATAGAGCAACAGCTCTCTGCACCAGTCAGCCAGTCATGGTTGGGAAAGGTGCAGGGCTTAGCAAGAAGGTGCGATTTCACCTAACTGGTATTTGTACCTGTTAAAGAAAATGGTCCATAACTTTTCACTTGTGCATGGGAGCTATGCTCACTGTTTAATGCTACCAATATGAATAGTTTCAAAGGACCATTTCGTAGGATGCTTTGTTCCTGTACTTGTGTTAGCAAAAACCTGTTGTGTTGTTGAAAGATCTCAACACGTTTACCAGTTCAAAACCAAAGCCTTCCATAGGAGAGCCACTAGGTGGCAGCAACTCTAAATGCATAACTCTAAAAAGGAAATATATTGTTGCTGTAAATATAGTAACAGTGTAAAAATGTTGTGCAAGTACAGTTGGATGTGGATGAGCTGAATTAAAATAAGCTTGACAACTTTCTATATTTTTCACATATAGAACAGTATCAAAGAGAAATCCACTATCGGCATGGGTCTTACTGTGTATTGAATCTTTGTATGTTTTTACATTTTTATGATTCAAATGTTTGTGTAAAATAAGCACGCAGTTCCAGAATTTAGTTGATTTTAAATATAGGAAAGTCTTTAGCACCAAAATATGATATCATTCCAATGTTTATTAATATTATTGAAAGTGACGCTAAATGATATGCTTATTTTACAAACATAATCCAGACGCATTTACTACTTAATGGCCCCGTAATCTGTTTCTTACTTTTTTTTTTTTTTTTTTTAGTCTCCTTGTAACATTCCTGGGGATCTCCTGAACCTCCCCTTCGTTCCCATCTGATTGAAATGAGCAGTGCACGGTAGTTGTCATGTGTACTGCTCTATGCACACTACACGTCCCATAGTCCCTAGTCCTGGGAGTAAGAAAGAGAGGATGGCTCTGCTTCCACTTACAGTGGGACCATGGACAATGAACATGGCCATCCTCTAACAGGAAGTTGGATTATTGCCGCAAAAAAAGAATTTTAGAGTTAATACATACCTTCCATTTTTTTTTTTTTTACCAGAATTTTGTGTCACTCTAAAGTTCATATAGATCCTTTAATAATGAACATGCACTGTAAAGTAATTTAATATAGAGCAATCCTTATATGCTTTCAGGTTACCCCACGGTGAATCCAAACATTTTACGGAAAATCAAACAGGAAGAAGTTATGCGCTACACAGCTTGTTCTACAGATGATTTGGAGCAACCTGAAAGTCCCAGTACAGGTAGTTGTCTTGTGTGTATGTAACCTTACACATAAACCATGTGTGTATGTAGCAAATTAACTGCCCTTGCTATTGTACCCAAAATTTTGGATGTATTAAGCCAGCTTCCACCATGTTAATAGATGTGTACTTTTTAGATTTTTCCTTCTTCTAGTAGTAGTTCCCAGTACAGCACTTTCACCTTAAGTACAGAGCTCCCCTTCACAAAAGGATGCAGAAGAGCAGCTACTACTTACCTGAGAGTGTCAGAGAAAATCCTTCTGTGCCAGCGAGGATTGCATGAGGAGCTGCTGCCGCGATGCTGGTCGGGGAGGCGCCATGTCTGAGCCGATGGAAGCAGTGTGCTGTCACTGGTAAACAGAGAAGGAAGTAGAGGCACTACTTTTTGCCTGTGACATCTTCTGTGCTTACCAGTGACAAGTCGGAGAGAAATCCATAACAGGTATAGAGGCACTCTCAGGTCTTGCAGCAGAGATGAAGTAGAGCAACAGCATTTTATTGTCAATGTTTTGAGGGAGCTGTCGGCAGTAAAGCAGCGCTATATTTAGCGCTGCTTTACCGTCATTTTAGCAGCGGTATTCAGCCGCTAGTGGGGTGGTTTTAACCCCTGCTAGCGGCCGAAAAAGGGTTAAATCTGTTTACATCTGCCATTTCATAGAGGTGAATGGAGGGTCCATTCGGGTCGGACGGATTGTGTGAAAGGGGCTTTTCACACTAATGCAGCGCAGTGAACCTGTGTCTTTCCTGCTGGTTAGCTACACTATGCTATAGACTTCTATTATATCCTGCCGGTGTGGTGCACTTTCTGAGAGCGCACCAAACCCGCAGGTAATAACAGAAGTCTATGCCTCAGTGCAGGTAACCTGAAGGTGCGCTGCACCTGCAGATCAGTTTGAAAGCAGCCCAGTAACCACTGCACAGATATGCCCATACATACACTGCAATTTTAGTAATAAACTGAACTTTTAATAACAGTCTTCCATTCAGGTATCGCCTGCTGTTGCTGTCCCCAGCAGAGTGCATTTGGTATCACTCCGTCTGTGACAGGAACCGGCGCTATACAGGAAGCATCAGCTTATACAGCTCTGCTCCACAGCCGCTTGCTTTGTCGGCTTCATTAACAACACAGATGCTCTGGGATGTTGGGTCTGCAACCCATGATCTGGGCTTGCCAATCCTACAGAAGGAGGTCGCGGGCCACATCAGAGGGCTTCGTGGGCCACGTGTGGCCCCCGGGCCACTGGTTGGGCACCCCTGGCTTCAAAAGTTGTCTTCTCAGTCAAGAAGGAGGACAATGGCACCTAAAGGCTGTCATATGGGCTTGTGAATAAAGAAGCTTGTTAAACTCTTCACGTTCAATAGTATAAAAAGCTGTGTTCTCACCTGCTCACATGCTCACATTTTACTAGATAATTCCGGGATGGATGCAAATCTTCTATCAAGAATAAAACTGGATGAGGATCAATATTCATCAGCCAGCCCAGATTCAGAAGGGGAAACAAATGGCTATCATAGTTCATGTGAGTAATTGTGTGCTGCATCTGTGATGGTACTGTATATGTGTCTATATTCTCTTTTGTGTGTAAATTTGGGGAGCTAAAGGTTTTGAGTTTGGGGAGTAAAGAGCAAGGAATTGTGTATTCTGTAGATGTGAATGTCCTGCAGATGTGTACATTGCTTAGTGTTGTTGGGGTCTAAAAGACAAAACGGACATTCATATTTCACATGTCATCACTGAGCAGATGTGAGATGCTATAAACCCCTAATACCCCCTTGATTCTCCAGTCAATGGAGACTGGGACAGAAAGTCATTGATGTACAATTCACCTGCCTGCTGCTGGTATATAGTAATCACCCCATGAAACCCAACCCCTGAATACTTGTTCTGTTGTTTCCATTCACTGATCTTCCACCACCTCTGTCCTGAAATTTCCTGCTGAGGATCCAGATGAGCTTTAGGCCTGAGCAGCTTTTAGGAATAGTGTATGAATAATTGGGTGGCTTTACAGCTCTCTGCATTGTTTTCCTCATTAAAGTGGAAGTTCACTGAAAATGAACTCTAAACCTACTCGCAGCCACATTCTAAAACAAATCTATCTAGCCCTGTAAAGAAGAAATCGCTATACATACCTTTTCTTAAGCCGATCCAGTCTCCAGGGGTGGATGCTGTGTGCAGGAGAGAACCGACAACGGCTGTGAAATGCCTGAGAAGTTGCGTCCCCCATAGAGTTACTCTAATGCCGCGTACACACGATCGGAATTTCGGCCAGCAAAAGACAGATGGGAGCTTTTCATCGGAGAATGCGACCGCGTATAGGCTCCATCGGAATTTTGCTGGCTGAATTCCCGCCAGCAAGAATTAGAGAGCATGTTCTCAATTTTTCAGACGGAAAAGGTTTCTATCGGAAATTCCGACGCGCAAAATTCCTACGCATGTTCCGAATCAATTTGACGCATGCTCGGAAGCATTGAACTTAATTTTTTCTCGGCTCGTCGTAGTGTTGTACGTCACTGCGTTTTGACAGTCGGAATTTGGTGTGACCGTGTGTAGGCAAGACAGTTTGAGCAGAATTTCGTTGAGAAAACCATCAGACCTTTTTCCGACGAGAATTCCGATCGTGTGTATGTGGCATAAGGCTTTCATTGTTGGCTGCCTGTCCTGCACATTCCCACACACTGAAGCCACCGCTGACATCTCAGCCTGAGACCGGACCAGAGCAGCTGCAGAACAGGTAAGTACAGTGATTTTTGCTTTACGGGGCTAGATAGATACATTTTTTTAAATGTGGCTGCGTGTAGGTTTAGAGCTAGTTAGGTGTTGGCTGAACTTGTACTTTAAGAACTAATGCACACTGGGCATAAATAATGCTTCTTATACAGGCTTTTGGCAGTTTTCTTTTGTTCTTCAGCCTATATTAGCCTATTTGTTCATGCACATTTGGGCATCTACAGGCATATGTGCAGAGGAGTATTTTCAGGCTGAAAAAACCCATCACACGTATATTTTTCAGGGGAGCTTTTGGGCAGAGAAAAATTAGGAGTTTTCAGGTGTGTCTGTAGGGCCTTGTATTTGGGTAGACTGTGTATGCCAGTATTTGCTGCTATGTAGGCAATAACGCTTGCATCGATCTGTTTGATATACACTATATTACCAAGAGTATTGAGACGCACATGAACTTTAGTGGCATCCCAGTCTTAGTCTGTAGGGTTCAATATTAATTGGGCCCACCTTTTGCAGCTATAGCCGCTTCAACTCTTCTGGGAAAACTGTCCATAAGGTTTAGGAGTATGTTTATGGGAATGTTTGACCATTCTTCCAGAAGCACATTTGTGAGGTCAGGCACTGTTGTTGGACGAGAAGGCCTGGTTCGCAGTCTCTGCTCTAATTCATCCCAAAGGTGTTCTATCGGGTTGATGTCAGGACTCTGGGCAGGAAATTTAAATTCCTCCACCCCAAACTCTCTCATCCATGTCTTTATGGACCCTGTTTGTGGACTGGTGTGCAGTCATGTTGGAACAGGAAAGGGGCCATCCCCAAACTGTTCCCACAAAGTTGGGAGCATGCTATTGTCCAAAATGTCTTTTGGTATGCTGATGCCTTAGGAGTCTCCCTTCACTGGAACTATGCCCAACTCCTGAAAAAGAACCCCACACCATAATCCCTCCTCCACCAAATGATTTGGACCAGTGCACAAAGCAAGGCCCATAAAGACATGGATGAGCGAGTTTGGGGTGGAGGAACTTCACTGGCCTGCACAGAGACCTGACCTCATCCCCATAGAACACCTTTGGGATGAATTGGAGCTGAGACTGCGAGCCAGATCGTCTTGTCCAACATCAGTGCCTGACCTCACAAATGCGCTTCTGGAAGAATGGGATACCAATAAAGTTAAAGTGTGTGTAAAGGCAGGCGTCCCAATACTTTTGGTAAAATAGTGTATGTAGAATGCAGTGTGTACACAACAAAGTACGTTTTTTGTGGAGTAGGATGAGGGTGCAGTTTTTTTGATGCTGGGGTAAGCTACTTTGCCGAAGCGTTTTACATTATATTACAGCTTGCATTTAGTTGACAAGGCAAATAGAAACGATGGGGTTGATTTACTAAAACCAAATACACTCTACACTGCAAGTGCAGTCGCTGTAAATATTGTGTGGAAGATCTGAAATGAGGGAAGCTCTGCTGATTTTATCATTCAATCATGTGCAAAAATTCAGTTTTTTTTATTTTCCTTGCATGTCCCCCTTAGATCTACAATGACTGCACTTCCAGTGCAAAGTGGATTTGCCTTTTTAGTAAATAACCCCCTATATACAATCATGAAATGTGCCCCAAATGCATTGGTGGCACCAGACAAGAGGTTTCATTATTTATTTATATATATATATATATATATATATATATATATATATATATATATATATATATATATATATATATATATATATATATATATATATATATATATATATATATATATATATATATGCTAATATTTTGTACTGTTTTGGTCTCTGTGATTAGACACACTGTGCTTCTTTTTACAGATAATATCCCTCTCAGCACTAAAATTGAAGAAGAAAACCTAGGAAAATGGAACAATCAACTGAACCATCAAGAACCAGTTTCTATGACCTATAACCTCTCCCAGTGTTTCAGTGAAAATATAAATGCAGAATTATATCCTGCAACTATGTGGCTAGCAAGAGATTCATCCCCCAATGGCTTTGTACCTAGCTCTGATGGGAGAGCATTAAGCCCGATCACAGCCGTGCAGCAGATAGACAGTCCTTATAGCTGGTTCTTCTTTAATAAATCCTTCTTGAACGCTAACATGGAACCCAAACCGGGTAAACCAGGAGAGCTGAGGCCATACAAATGCTCAGAGTGCGATAAAAGCTTTACTGTCAAGTCTAACCTGATTAAACATCACCGTATTCACACAGGGGAACGGCCATACAAGTGTACGCTGTGTTCCAAAAGCTTCAGCCGTAACTCACACCTGATCACCCACCAGCGCACTCACACAGGAGAGCGTCCTTATAACTGTAATGAGTGCGACAAGAGCTTTATCCAGAACTCAGTGCTAATCCAACACCAAAGGATCCATACTGGGGAGCGGCCCTTTAAATGTGAGCAATGCAATAAGCGCTTCAGTCAGAAATCCTGCCTCATCCGTCACCAAAGAACTCACAAGAGATAAAGTTTGTAAAGATGGGCAAAGGTGCAAAGCATGTTTGGCATACAGGGATATTTACATGTATGAGTGTCAGTGTCATGGGATATGGCAGAAGTTGTCAGATAGGACTCAAGCAATAACAATGGTCTAAAAGTATTTTTCTTTTTTCTCCAGAGGATCTCCAAGAATCAAGTCAGTTGCATAGTAACCCCACATTTTTGGCAGTGCTCTTTGCTGGCATTTTCAGATGAAACGTTTCTCATTTATATTTTCACATGACCAACTAAATTGCATCTATGGTCCATATTTTGTCTGGTAGTAGAACATGCTGACTTCTATATGCATGAGCACATCATGTACATAAACGCATCTTAAAGAGGAGCTATCTATAAAAATGTTAAAGAAAAAAGGTCCACGTGAATCTTTTACTTTACGTAACTTTTTGTTTTGTGTTAAATTACTTTTTATTGTCTTGAAGCCACTGACAGCTGAGGGTCCAGAGAATATAAGGCTAGGTTCACATCTGTGCAGGTGGTGCCGCTGTGGGACCCGCAAAAATGCCATCAAACACTCACCCCGAGAAACATGGGACCCGTGGCATCCTAATTGCATGCTACCCACACCGGAAATCGTAAACCCTACTGGGAACCGAGGTTCTAGTGCGAGCTGCCATTTTAAAAAAAAAATAGTGCAGGGACTTCTTTCCTGCGGGGCAAGGCAGCCCATTCAAATAAATGGGCTCTTGTGCCTGCGCAAACTGCCGCCCGTGCAGCCGCACAGGTGTGAACCTAGCCTAAGAGGTACTTTGCTGGCCATTTTATTCTCATAATATAATCAATCATGCTTGCCGTTCTGCAAAGTCCATGCCATTCACCTGATTATCGAATTCACTACTTCCCCCCCCCCCCCCCCCCCCCTAAGGCCCCTTTCACACCTAAGCGTTTTTCATGCGGTGCAGCGCTAAAAATAGCGCCTGTTCACCGCATGAAAAAATCCTGCCCCTTTTAACTCCAGTGTGAAAGCCCGCCGGCTTTCACACTGGAGCGGTGCGCTAGCAGGATGACAAAAAAAGTCCTGCTAGCAGCATCTTTGGAGCGGTATAGGAGCGGTGTGTTCACCGCTCCTATACCGCTCCTTCCCATTGATTAGAATGGGACACCGCGGTGAAAGCGCCGCTACGGCGGCACTCTGCGGGGGGGTCTTTAACCCTTTTTGGCCGCTCGCGGGGGGTAAAACCGCTCCCCGCCCCAGTGTGAAAGGGGCCTAAGCCAAAGTGAAGCATGCTCACTCTTATTTGGCCATGCTGTTACCATTACAAATGGACCTGTATAGGCTTTGCTTAGGGTATCATTCCTTGAAAGAATGGTATGCCGTATGTTTTATGAGAGAGATCTCATACTAGAACAGTATGGCAAGAGTTAGAATTCCTGTGCTTGTTTATTAAAGAACCTTGGTCACATGGCTAATGTGATGGCCAGAGAAAACTTTGAAGAGCCGGAAATTGTCATGAGTAAGATGATCATGCAAACACTGTTCACCTGGGTCCCCTAAAAATAGTCAGTGGATTCAAAGCAACTTAAAATCCTAATATGTAACATAAGGAAATATTTTACCATATTTACCTTTTCTTATCTCTCACATGGAGCTTTTCTTTTAAATGTTCTTGTAGATAGCTGGTCTTTACTGAACGCTTTTGTGAATTTTTAAATGTAGGCGTGAAAATTTCCAGCTGTACATTTCTGACAGATATGTGGTTGGAATGTATTAAAATGCAAAAGAGCACATTTAAAAATCATTAGCGTGCACTAAAATGCAGATGTTTAAAATGAAGGGTTTTAAACACTGACTTGTTGAGTGGGTCCTAAAAGTTTATAAATTATATCATCCAGCTATTTTCATCAATCGCAGCATTATTTATTTCTAGTGTTTGTCTAGCACTCTAATACAGATCATACTGAATTAGGTGAAATAACTTTTTGAAGTTGTTAAGACAGAAGGTTGTCTCCTTGCTTCCATCACAATTCTGAGTCATATCCCCCGTACACACGAGCGGAATTTCCGTCAGAAAAATCTTGGATGGTTTTCCGACGGAATTCCACTCAAGCTTGGCTTGCATACACACGGTCACACAAGTTCTCTGAACTTTCGACCATTAAGAACGCAGTGACGTACAACACTAAGACGAGCCGAGAAAATGAAGTTCAATGCTTCCGAGCATGCGTCGAATTGTTTCCGAGCATGCATGTTTTTTTTTGCACGTCGGAATTGCATACAGACGAACACATTTTCCGATAGGAACTTTTTCCGACCGAAAAATAGAGAACCTGCTCTCGATCTTTTGCTGGCGGGAATTCCGCCAGCAAGAGTCAGACGGAGCGTACACACGGTCGGAATTTCTGACCAAAAGCGCACAACTTTTGCTGGCGGAATTTTCCGTTCGTGTGTACAGGGCATTAGGCTTATTCCACATTTTGGGATAGTAGACAGATATGAAAATTGTACCTTCTTTTTTTTTTTTTTTTTTTTTTTTTTTGATCTAGTGGTCAGCTGTGTTCCCTGAACTTCTGGTGGACTGCTTAGACAGCTAAGGATATAAGTGTCAAACTAAAAATAAGTTCACTTTTGGGAACAAGGTACATGTTCCACCCCTTTTTTAGGGTGAAACATGTAACCTGTTCCAAATTCTGCAGCTGCTGCCTGATTCCCCCCCCCCCCCCAACCCCCCCCCCCCCCCCCCCCCCCCTCCCCCCCCCCCCCCCCCCCCCCCCCCCCCCCCCCCGCCTCCCCCCCCCCCCCCCCCCTTGATGACAGCATTACGGGGAGAAGTTCCCTGTACTAGCTGTCAGTTTTTGAAATCCGCACGGCCGTGCGGGGCACTGCTCACACGACTGTGTGTGAATGAACTACAAGCCCCGACATCCTTTGCTGCTGTCGGGTTGAAGTTTTCAATGAAGTACCACTGAGCTGTAGAGCACTGTGGTAGTTTGATACTTTCTGTTAGTGTATCTGCTTGCCCGTACGGGATGTAGAAAGATCTGCAGGAGACCTGCATGGCACTAGCAGTCTGCTGATCAAGTGTGCAATGATTTATGGGCCAAAAAAAAAAAAATGCACATTTTTATTTACGATTTTTTATTAAATTTTTTTAAACCTTGATGGTGTTCATCAGTGCAAGGTATGAAAACCATTTGTTTGTGGAATAATACTTATTGAGCAACAATACAGGACCACCATTAAGGGTATGGTGACCTGGATTAGGTAAATAATTTCTGTTTTTATTAAGCTTTTGCTTTATCTTGCAGTATTTTTAGTGAAGGGTTTGTAGAGGCAAAATTCGGAATGCAACTCTATAGTACAACACTTTCATTATACTTTGTGTGCGTAAGTCCTTTGCTAGTCAGTCATTGAGCTTACTGCATGCTCTGACATTGGCTCTAATGCAGACAATCACAAGTGTTGGGTAATGGGGGAAGTCTCTGTTTTGGATGTTATCTGGCAGTCCAAGAACTGCCATAAACGGATAACCGTGGCTGAATGTATATGTTTATGCACGGATACCTGGTACTACACTTCTTTTACAGTCGCATGTATACTGGAAAAATCTATTCAAATGACCATTGGTTTCCTCTGTGATTGGTGAATTGAAGTTGATGTGTGTCTCTAGAAATTTTGCCATTTTCCGATCTATTATCAGCCAGCATGGGCATTGATCATGTCCAATATGTGGGTAGTTACGTTTCAAATTATCTGATGCTTACTGTGTGTCTCCTAATAATTATTATTATTATTATTATTTTTTTTCTGACACTCCTAGGTAAAGTTGTGTCAGTTCTGTGTGTAAAATCCCTTTTTATCTACCTTACCCAAAGGGTGATACTTGAAAGTGTTAACTGTATTAAATGACACAGATTTCTTCATCTCAGATCTTTTACCCAGTTAAAGCACTAAACCTGTATTCATTTTATTTTTGTACAAAGTGGGAGAAACTGTATGGTTCTTTGCATTTACATGTTGATTGAAGGGTCCAATCAAACCTATGCATCTGCGATTCAGCTGTAGAAAGAGCGAGCTTGGCCGCCACACACCTCACCTGGCCCAAGTGCTTGATTCATCCAGACCCTGTCCCCAACAGGTTTCACCCAGCTTTGGGGACTTAATCATGCAGCATTCAACTCTTTAGACCTTGATAGCCTGAGCGGGGACCCTTAAGCATTTATCATGCGATTCAGCTGTGTTTTAATTGTGATTTTTAATGAGTTGTGAAGTGTTATCATGTGATTCAGGATTTCTATGGACCTTACAATGCTGTGGAATAGCAAAAATAACCAGACGGGTCATGTTTTACATGACATGTGACCACTACTTATTTATACCATTGGATGGTTGATTTACTAAAGGTTAGTAGACTGTGCACTTTGCAAGTGCAGTTGCATTCTACCAGGGAATTTGCTCCAGAGCTTAGTGAATAGCTTCACTTTGCAAAGAATACCCAATCGCATGCAAGGAATGTGCATTGGTTGGAGGATGGAAGATGGCAGAGCTTTGTCTCATTTACTAAGCTCTAGAGCAACTGCACTTGCAAAGTGCGCACTCTATTTACTTTTAGTAAATCAGCCCCATGGACTGTGCACACATGTTATAATGCATTGTAAAGTTACAATGTGAACGGGCCCTTGACACTGCAACTGTCCCATTAATCAAAAGTAAAACCATTAAACAGTAATGCCAATGCCACGTGTTGGCGTTCTGGGTGCACCCAGAGAAATTCTTAGCTTTTTGCAGGCTCGCATGCTCTTTCTACAGTTATTTGGTGTATGTGAACATTTGTCAGCTGTAGATAAGCATCACCTGACAACTTGACCGACTGGTACATTTGAAAAAAGATCACAGGGCACAGTATTTACATTCAAGCCTGTTCTGGAACTGCTTTTTTTCTTTTTAAGTAGCAAAAGATGGAGCTACAGTTTAAGCATACTTGTTAGTAACCATTTTATGATCCTTTATACCAAACTGCACAGTTGGAAAAAAATAGTTTGCTTTAAGTAAACCTGCTGACAATATTTAACCTTTCAAAAGTAAAAGTTGTTGTGACCAAGAGTAAACACTACAAAGTATCAGTTATTACCCTTTAATAGCCAGAAAACCTTCCTGTGTGTGCCCTTCTTCTTCTGGTTTTTATTTGATTTTGATACTTGGGACCTGAATACCAAGTCTTAGTCCTGATCAACTGTTAACCTGCTGCCCATTGAGAGGAGTTAAGTGGCTGTTAAAGGACAATAATAAGCCTAACATGTATTAAAAATTGTATACTTCTTTTTTTTTTTGTACATAAGCCAATATTTTGCCATAGTCTAGCTAACTCAGGCTGCATTCACACCTGAGCGTTTTGTCGCCCTAAGCCGCCCTAAGCCTGAAGCTACAAAACGCTCGAGGGGAAAAAATCCATTATTCTCTATGGAGATGGTTCACATCTCCACTCCATGTCGCCTGAAGCCGAACGCCTGAAGCTCAAACAAGTTCTGGACCCTTTTTTGCCGCGCGAATCGGGCAGATTTGGGCGTTTGTATCCCCATAGAAACTAATGGAAATGCTCAATTCAAGCGACTAGCGCGACAACGAGCGTTTCTACGGGCGTTTTGTCACTGCAACTGCTCCCAGGAAGCAGTTGAACAAAATCTAAAAACATAGCAACAAATGACGACAGTGATGATCATTTTTCCTATTGGCTATCAAGAAAAACGATGAAGTTGAAAAACGCCTGACAACGCCATATGCAAATGTGCAAAAATGACCGTATTCGCGCGACAAAACGCCCGTAAAACCGCTGGTAAAAACACTCGTTCCGCTACGCTCAGGTGTGAATGAGGCCTTAAAACGGAACTAAACTCCCCAAAATATTCTTGTTAAAAAAAAAAAAAAAAAACTCCCCAAAATAAGTGCACCCCTTAAGAAATGTATGCAAGGTCAGCTTTCATAACTACTGATCAAGTCATTTAAAATATCACATTGCAGAAAACCACAAAGTTTTTTTTTCTTCTTATTTAGTCATCTAGCTCATGAGAAGTCTCTCTGCTGCATTCTCAGCATCCAAAAGATATAGAATTTATATCACTGATGTAGGGAGTCTGCTAAGCTCATTACAATATTAAAGGGGTTGTAAAGTCTGAAGTTTTTTTTTTTTTTATCTTAATACATTCTATACATTAAGATAAAAATCCTTCTGTGTGCAGCAGCCCCCCCCCCCCCCCTAATACTTACTTGAGCCCCATCTAGATCCAGCGGTGTTGCAGGACAGACTCTGCTGTCCGTGACTCTCCCTCATTGGCTGAGACGGCAGCGAAGCACCATTGGCTCCTGCTGCTGTCAATGTCAGTGAGGAAAGATGCGGGTCCGGGCTGCAGCTTTGTGTCTGAATGGACACACGGAGCTTCGGCTCAGGTGCCCCTAAAGGAAGCTACTTGCTGTGGGGGCACTCAACAGGAGGAGTGGGCCAGGAGAGCCAAAGAGGGGCCCGAGAAGAGGAGGATCTGGGCTGCTTTGTACAAAATCTCTGCATTGAGGGAGGGAAGTATAATATGTTTGTTATTTTTAACACTTTAATGAAAACAAAGGCGTAGTTGCTCTTTAAAGGCGCAGTTATTGGACAAGGTACAAGTAATCATACATCCAGTAAAAAAGGACAACCAATGCAGGGATGCACAGTAGAGGGTCTGCAGCTTCATCAAGGTAATAACACACTTTGTAGTGCCTGCTCTTAGGCAGGACATTTAAAGTAAAAACATGTCTGACAGTTTTTATGTAATAAACCGTTAACCATTCATGCAAGAACCCATATGTCAATGTTACTGGTTCAATATAGGAAGTATTTTTTGTTCTCACTGGTTATGTAATTACTTTTTTTTTTTTTTTTTCTTTTTAATCTATACTGACATACTTGGGGTCCTTTCACACAGGGCACTGCACTCCATTCAGCAGAGGATTCATGAACAGCACCTGCTCTGTTCAGTGAGGGATCCACAAACAGCCCTGCGGAATTGGGGCTGAACGAATGTCAGTTTTGTGACCTCTGCATCCATCCAGTTTTTGTCCACATTTTGACATCAGACCCATGATGGCTCTATGGGCAGCCAAATATAAATGGACATCGGGCTACCTCCCAATCCATCACATTTGGGTCTTGAAGGGACTTTTCTTCCTTTTTTTTTTTTTTTTTTTTTTTTTTTTTCTTTTTTTGGACCTAGACAGACTCTGACGTAGGCAGATGGACACAATTCTATTTACGTGCGCCTGCCCATGGAGTTGCATGGAGCTTCCGATACGGTCTGCCTGGAAAGCTGATGGGCAGACCTGATTGAAAAGCCTGTGTGAAAGGGGCCCTGGGGGCATATCATGAAGCAGTGAATGCGACCTTTACCAAATATTCACTGGAGGTAAATCGATGTCAATTAAAAGGCATGCACCAGTAAGATTCACTTGCAGTAAATTTTTGGTGATTGTCAAATTCACTACTTTATTATTGTATACTGTACCCTTTTTAGTGTCTTGTGATTTTATAATATTGTACCACTATGCTCCACACTACGTCTTAATATAAAGAGATGCTTTTTTTTCTTGTGTTTTTTTTTTTTTTTTGACAAATGCGAAGTCCTTTTATTCGCAGGCTATCCCCTGCAATTTGATATTGATAAGTGGAACGAGGCATTTTATGCGGATAGTAGGTGATAATGGTTACTTGGACTACTTGAAGAGTAAGTACATCTGCGTGTGATAACTTGGTTTTGAGTAGATACTGATGAGTTTAGTCCTTTGCTGGCTATGCATACTGTATGGGAATTATAGTGGGGGGTTCTCCTGAGACTGTTCTGCTAACACCAGGTGCCTAATAATGGGATTCTCAGCTTGGGCTGTTTTTGTCATCAATTTCCATAGCAAATCAAGTAATGTACCCACAGCATATCGTTTTAAAGCTTTTATTTTAGCAAAAAAATAAATAAACCTTGGTTGATTAGACAGCCATTTTCTATATAGTGAAATATCTGTGAATGTAGGAAGGGCATCTTTTTAATGGAATAATAAAATCTCAATGTGGTATGCCTCCTCAATACCGCTGCAACAAGAATTTCCCATATCCTTGTGATTTTTGCACGCTTGTTTTCCTTTAAGACACAGTAAACCCTAAAACTGTGAATCAATAGTTAGGCACTATAGGCAGAAACTTAGGCTGAGGTTTTCCTGTCTGCATTCCTCATTGCTGTAGCCAGCAAGTGATTTAGAAATGTCAGTGTCTATCCAAAGCTGTTATACACGTTCGGTAGACCTGCCCATCAATGCAAATGAGTTCACTATTCTAAGACTAATAATCATAATTATTGTCATTTGTTTTGTACTTTGCATCCACAACTTTGAATGTTGATCCTATACAGATTTTTCTTGCATTTTGTCATGGTTTTGCTCAGTATTCAAATTGCAATCACGTGTTTGTAGGCCGAAATATAATTCGCATAGGTCAGGCAGTCAGGTCAGGCAGTGTTTTGCCAACTTGGGACCTCTAGCTGATCAGGAACTGGAAGGTCCAGCCTTCCTAGTTAAGCAGCAACTGACTTGGTGTCCTGAGTTTTGTAGTTTTGTTGCTGGGAGGAAAAGGGGTTGGGGGGGGGGGGTTCTATAACTGGAATATGAAGTGTTCAGAAGCTTCTTTACTATAGAACAAATGTACATGATGTTGTCTTAAGCCATGACCCCACCCTCCCTCCTGCGTGCCACTCACCAGGTCTGATACTTTGCCTTTCTCCTCCCTCCCGTTCTAGCCATCTTTACTATGTGACCCTTCCCCCAGCCACAGTTTTTTATTTTTTTTCCAGAAATCATCACCAGGCCTTTGCATTCTGTGCATGTGTGCAGCGGTCCCACTCATTCTTATGAGGAGGACATACTGATTACAGCTTCCCATAGGAAAGAATAGGGCTGTGGTATGCATGAGCAGAATGAAAAGACCCTGTGTGTAAACTCTCAGAAGAACATGGAGCCAGGGCTGAGGTAAGTGTCAGCTCAGGGTGGGAAGCCATGCCTTTTTAATGTATAGTTGCCCTTTAAGTCAATCAAAAAAAAGTTTTGCACTGTGCAGTTTGTAATCCTTGACCAGATTTAAACTTAAAGTAGCCAGAATAAAATATGCTTGTTGTTGGGTTGCAATATATTACTGCACTTAGCTCATTATCATTGCTGTGTCATTAAAGCGGAAGTACACTGCATCTGAGCACGACAAACCAAAAACCCCATTTTTATTAATTTTTCATATTTAAACCAAACTCCCCCCATCCATCCATGTCTCCATGTTTTATTGTGTTGAGAAATACCTTTGAATTTCACCCCCTAGCATTTCTGGCTGTTGCCATCTTGAGTAAGGATGGATGATTCATGTAGCATTTACTTCCTGGTGTCAGTCTGCCCTTGGCTCAGGCACGCAGGCAAGAGGACGTGCTTATCTGTGAAAACCCCTCCTGAAAACTCCTGGGATGTATGACATTATTTGCCTAGGCCTGAAAATCAGAACGTAACTGAAATTTTTTTTTAAAAAAGTTTACAACAAGTAAATATGATATCCTTTCTTATACATTTACTAACGCTGGCAACCTAAGGATTAAAAATAGTCAATGATTGAAAAAGTGAAGTTCCACTTTAGGTCTAGATATTTGCAGGGAAATGACAGGACAAGCCAGGAATAATGGGCAATGTTTAGTAATGCTGCACAACCGGCCAAGTTTCATTAAACTGTGGTCATGTCCCTGAAAGGGGATATCGGACTTTGTTACAATTTTTTTTCTTAGATATTGTGTAGGTGATCTATCCTCTTTAGAACAAATAAAAAAATAACCCTTTAAAGGGGACTGAAAATGTTAGGTCTTCTTAAGACAGTTGGGGGAGATTAGTGAGGCTAGGAGTGTTAGAATGAGCATGAACCTGCCCCTCATAAGGAGATCTGTCGGGTACTCTAATATTATATTAGGCATACCAAACCTGACATTTATTAATGTGGACTGTTCTTTTAGTGTGGTTGCCAATATTAACAGAATTGGAGGATCAGGGGGGGATCTCCTTTTTGGAACAGAGGAAGCAAAAGTATTTGTGAGAGGAAAAGTATACATTCTAACCCCCTGACTTCTGTAAGGTCCACTTAAATCATTCCTGGATGCTGTAATCCTCCCTAAATGAAGAAAATGTTTGTAACATTATTATTTGTATATTTCTTTTATTCTTTTTGCATTCATTTTTATGTTTTTTGTTTGTTTTTTTGTTTCAGTAGTAAAGACATATATGTATATTCCAATCTAAGTCTTTCAAAGAAATTGCACTTATTTTGTCTCAGGTCAGAACAGTGTTCTGGTAAAATCCTATGACTCTGCATCACAGTCCTGACATATAGTTAGCAATTTTTTTAATCTGGTTTAAAGTTGAACTCTAGTTAAATGCCTCGTTCACACAGGGCGTAATATACCATATGCCCATGCTGGGCGTGTTCCATGCATCCCAGTGCAGGCACTCTCATTGATGTCAATTGGGACAGTGACTGCATGGACACACACGCCGTGTGCCAATATGACATCCATGTGAGTGCGTTCCCGAACTCGCACTGTCTGCATTTGGGGATGTTTATCCACCACACCCAGGCAGATATTCAATTGTATTTTTTTACAATATGATCTTTAAAGGGTTATACAGCTATAGAGACCTTGTAGTGACATTGATCTAACAAACCATTAATTCGGTCAGTGAACCAATGTCTGCTTTGGCTTCTGCTCTACAAATTTAGTAGCTGCTTGCTTGTATAGATGCTAGTAAGCAGCTGGCTTAAAAGTCCAAATCCAGTTTCAATTTAAATTAAAAGATCCAAAAAAAAGTAATTTGCCAGCTGTTATAAAAAAAAAAAATTTCACTACAGTACTCGCCACCTTCTCTAGCATTGTATCCAGTAGACATATCTCTCAAAGCTCCAACAGCACTCCCCAGATTCCGACGGGACGTTGTGGTTACCCAATCTGGAGTCAGGTTTTAATCAGATTTACTGTCGGCATTGCCTTTAAAACTGTATTTATAGAAGCCTAGGCTAATTGCAACCAACTGGTTTTAGTTTAGGAAAATTTATACATTCAGCCATGGATGGGATGTTTCATGCAGGGTCTAATCTCCAAATACTGGAGCAAAGAAAGCTGAAACAAAGTTAAGCTGTTACCCACATAAACCAAAGTTCCAGTTTGATTTGGAAGAGTAAGGCCGGCCATAGACTGAATCTTGGCCGGTTCAGCAGGGATTGGCTGAGATTTGAACCATGTATAGGTAAGCTGATTTGTACCCTAGTCGATCCATCGAACGACTGAGGTACAAACAGCATGTCAGATTTTTCATGTTTATTTATTGCCAGCAGCTGTACCACTAGCAATAATCGCTGTGTTCTCCTGGCAGAGATGGCACAAGAATTGATGGGGGAATCAAGCAATTTTCTTCGCACCATCTATGGCTGGCTTATGCCTGATGGGTTACAATGTTTAATGTCCCAACTTTTACATCAGCTCTTTGATTCACTATTTGTAAGTCAGCCTTAAGCCAGCCATATATGGATTGAAATTTAGCTGGTTCAGCAGGGAGCGGACAAATTTTGATCCATGTATGGGCAGGCTGGTTGTATACAAGTCGACCTATTGATCGACTTGTGTACAAACTGCCTGTCAAGTTTTTCCCAATTGATCAGTGCTGCCGGCTTTAGCTTCTTATGGTGGGGAAGGCTCCATGCTGTCGATACAAAGGTTCAGCGAGAAGCGTTCCCCCATCCATCTCGAATGTGTGGATGGGGAATCTGCTCACTTTTTTTTTCCTTCAACCCCTGGTTGAGCAAAAAAAATGTATAATAATTTATGGCCAGCCTTACAGTGACCACTTTCACATGCTCAGAACTGACTGCAATTTCCGACTTTATCATTTAGAGAGCTTTTTAAAGGTGCTGTGTCTTTGCTTAGTGGACAAGGAATTAAAAAATAAATGCTCTCTAATTTTTATATAAGGAATGTGTTTAATTTTTACATGATGTAAGATTTGCCCATATCAAGCAGCTTGCTTATCTGCAATCCAAGGTCCATTGGTGGATGGTCATTGGGAACCCCAAGAGCTTCAGGGTTATACATATCCAGCTTGTCCTAACCTGCAGAGAAGTTGGAGCACTATGTGTTTAGGAGGACTGTAAAAATGGTCTGTATTCCCGAATAATCCAAGTCAATTAGTAACTTAGTTTTGAGATGGTCTGTACAATGTACTGGTGTAATGCCTCAAAGCAATGAGGCATGAGGTCAAAAAGATTTTAATATTAAAATATGTGTATTTTGCTTTGCTTGTTTCATAATTTTTTTTTAATGTGTTTTTTTTTTTTTTTTTTTAACTGTTTTAATGAAAAATGTTCAAATATTGCTTGTTACTATAGAGGAACTGATGACTGCTGTTCGGTTATGTAACATTGTCTGTGGAATGATCACACAGCCAAAGCACTTTGTCTACAATTTCTCTCTGGAAATAAGCTATAAAATGGGCACAAAAAGTAATTTAGGAGTCCATATGTGCACAATCATATTAAGACACTAAAATGCATTCATTTTTTGACTTAATGATATCTGTTTTGTCAAAACTAATGAGAGAAAACGTGGTTCCTTTTTATGTTACAGTATTTATGTTAAGGTTTGACTCATTTGATTTTGCCATGGTACTTTATCATAATTTTATATGTAATTTATTTTAGGCTTTTAGTGTAATTGACTTGCTCTGTCCATTTAAGTTGGGCACATTTGAGTCTGCGTGTGACCCATTCAATGAACGGTTGCTTGGTGCTATTATCATTTTATAGCTCTGCTAATCTCTGTATTGAATAATGCAAAGAATGGCAAAATTATGCTGATGACATACAGACATGATGTATTTTTTCATATTTGTGTTACATTTTTATGTACTGCATATAAACAATGCAAACTAAAATACAGTGTTACATAAAAAACTATAGTCTGGTTACTTATTGGCTTTTTAATTTAAATGAATCCTTTGTAATATGGATAATATAGATTTTATTTTGAATTTCCACCACCAGGTTAACAAATTCTGCTTCTGGCATATAAACCTCTTACAGTTTTCATTGCTGGTCATATGACCATGTGTGGACCATCAGGGTGCTGACTCTTTACAGATGTGATACATTTCCCTGGTGCAGTAGCTTTTTTTTATTTTATTTTTTTTTAACAGTTACATACTTGCCTCCATGCTGCTTTTTAAGGTTTACCCATTTCAGATATTAAAGTATAGTCAACATTATTTTGTCTGTACTTCTCCTTTGGATCACAGGAGTGCAGTTGGCTCTGCACTCATGTGACCTGTTTTCAGTTTACAGTAGGCTGTCATCACAGGGCCGAAGCAGGCTCTGAAAAGATCCTGACTGTACAGTCAGGATCCACCAGCACCCTTGGCAGCTGTCTCGGACTCTCTGTGATGCGCTGAGAGCCTGAGCAAGCGCTTCCCCAACCCTCCACAGCTCAGACCTCCAGTGAGCTTGGGGGGGGGGGGGGGGGCAGCAGAGCAGAGAGCTGAAGACTGACAGTCCACAGCTCTCTTGTCACATAATCACATGCACACAAATCCCTGTGCTGTCAGAGGTGAAGAGAATCGAATGGTATTTCTGTATACCTGACAAGACCAGCTAGGTATAATCACAGGAATTACCACAATCACAAGACCCTCTCAGTACAGGCATACCCCACTTTTAAGTACACAATTTTTTATTTTTTTAAAGCTGGAAAGTGCAAAATCAGGCTCACTTCTGCATAGAAACCAATGCGCTTCCAGGTTTTATTACCAAAGCTTAATTGAACAAGCTGGGTTTAGAAGCTCATTGGTTTCTATGCAGAAGTGAACCTGATTTTGCACTTTCCAGCTTTAGTAAATAATCCCCATTGTGTACTTAAAAGTGGGGTATGCCTGTACAGAGGAGATGGCATCTTGGTGAACACAAAAACATGATGCAGAGGTTATGTTCAAAGCTATCTGATTTAAACCTGGGCAGGTATACAATTTTTATATACCTTATCATTAACCAATCATTATATGGAAGATGGGCATGGTTAATACAGAGGTGTACATTTCACATCATTACATATCATTTAATTATGCCATCTGCTTTTATGACTCATAGTCATGAGTCCTGCTTCCCTGTTTCATTACACAGGAAAGGTGGCCCAGACATACTGAGCCACACTTCTTTATTTAGACGGTACAGGATAAAACTGCTTATGCAAGCTATATTTTCTTATATGTATGCTTTATAGAAAACCTGTTATAAAGCTGAAAAACAGAACTAGTTGACTTTAACTAGAGTCTGAATATACAAGTTAAGATATGACTCTATGGCCGCACAAGATGAAGTCACCTCTGTTCAGTCATATTACTACAATCCCCTCTTTCAGACACGAAGGTGACTGACTTCTCTGCATTGTGATACACACATAACAAACTCAAAGCAGGCACACAAACAATGCCAGCAGCAAAGTCACTTTAATACACACAACAATATCCTTGGTTCCCAAGTAATTATTTAGCCTTTTCATCATGTCAATACCCCCTCCGGTTCCTGGGGGCAACCATGCCCAGGTCATGTCCTTTTCCAAAAACAATAGCCTGGCATAACCGTTGATGAGGGGGCATTTAGGATGAACACCAGCCTTGACGTCTCTCGCTGTCCCCGAGAATTCCCATTATCGGAACCAATGAGGCCAAGTAACACCATCCCTTGGGATCACTCGGAATGGCATGTCCTTCCACAACAAATGTACGTGCTGTTGCCCAAGGCTAGTGCTAAGGACCCGTTGGGTACCTTCAAAGAATCCTGCAATGGCAAGCTGTGAGAGTAGCCTAGCCATCTCACTATGGGGGTCAGAGGCATGCATGAAGGTGTATATATAGTGTGATTTAGGGCACGATCTAATGTTTCAAACACTGGAGTTCCCTCAGACTTTGAATACACATCCCCTCTATGTCTAATGAGTGTGTTTATTAGTGGTGTTATCGGGTGGACCACATATAACCTTAAGAACCAATACATATATAGTACAGTGCTCATGCCAACATCCCTCCAAACATTATCCAACAGCTGCATATTCAAACCATCTGACACACTGAAGTGCTCAAGCACATCCTGGGCATACTACAACAACAATCCCAATATGCCCCCGACCCTCACCCGGACCACCTTCTAAACATGAAAAAATAGAAAACAATAAACACGTAATCTCAGCTGCATAGCAATTGTCCATGGAATGCAAAAGGCAGGAAGGGGCGTGGCAGTTCATAAAAACAAGTGGGAGGGCCATGACAGCCTTTAGTCCAAATAAAAATAGGCCCAAAGAAATACACAAAAAAAAATCTCTTGGATGGCTTCTGAATGTCCATTAAATTCGCAAAAAAGGAAATGTCCACATTAGAACTCTCATTCCCCTCACCTCTTCCCAAAACTTTTGATTCAATTCTGTGATCATCCATATGTACAGACATGAATTCTTTACCCAAAAACACTGCCTCTTTGTAAGGACAGAATTTGATATCCACAGACAAACTGGAACTGATGCATTGGGCTAGACCTGGGTCTTTGGGCTGGCACATCTGGATCTCTCTCATGTGGTGCTCACTGGAATTTCGTAAACCTCAGCTTTGCGTCATTTTGGATGGCCCTCAAGGTGTTATTCCCAGGAACACTTTCCAGCAGGAGTCCGCCTTTAGTCATCTAAGCACCTCTTATGGTATTTGAACAACAAAGATTTCCATGTAAAAACTAGTCATCTCTTCATCCAGATAGGGTATAGGGCAGGGTATGAATGGGGTGTGCATTTCTTCATGTGCATGGGGCTAGGGGTGAATTCTGGCTGGCTGGGGCAGATACTCCTCATCTGACATGAGTACTCACAGAATCTACCTGATCAATTTAGGCCTTAACCATTGGAGGTATCAAAAATAATATTCTTCATTGACTCAAACATAAGTAAAGCATGCAGGAATGAAAATGTTTCTTGGCAAGGGTTTTCATTATATAGATTCAATATTTTTAACTAAACATTTTTCCAAATCCTGTATTACAGCAGAACTTCAACAAAACTTAAACCCCTTTTTAGTTTCTTCTATTCCGGGACCCAAGTGGACCCAAGAGACTTGGAACAGAACATTTTACCCAAACACATATTCTGACTGAAGTCTCCCAACTTTGCAAATACCGTATATACTCGAGTATAGGCCGACCCGAATATAAGCCAAGGCCCCTAATTTACCACAAAAAACTGGGAAAGACTTATTGACCCGAGTATAGGCCGAGGGTGAAAAATGCAGCAGCTACTGTAAGTGGAAAAGAGGGTCAGCAAATGCCCATCTGCAGCTGCATGTCCCCTGTGTCCTGTACAAACCCCCCCCCTGTGTCCCCATTGCAGCCTACCTGTGCCGATCTGCATGTCCGCGCCTCCTCCTTCTCCTCGTCCGTGATAGGTGGAACACTGTTTTCCCAGCAGTCAGTGTGCAGTGTTCCGCCTATCACGGACATCCTCTCATCCTCGTCCATGAGATGAGAATGACAGGACGTCCGTGATAGGCGTAACACTGCACACTTACTTACTGCTGGGAAAGTAAGTGTTCCTCCTATCACGGACGGGGAGGAGGAGGAGGCGCGGCTTTTGAACACTGCCGTCTGTCTGCATGACACGCTGTTCATGTAGGCAGATGGCAGTGACTCGAATATAAGCCGAGGGGGGGACTTTCAGCCCTAAAAAAAGGGCTGAAAATCTCGGCTTATATTCGAGTATATACGGTATGTCTGATCATCAGCAACAAACAAAACATTGATTGATAAACAACATTACATCATTAAAACTTCATGATTGACACTGGGAATTTAAAAGGTAAATATCCAGAATAGTCATTCTGATTGCTTATTTCAAACAAATCCTTCCCATCAGATTTTTTTACATAATCTTTATTTATGAAAGACAGGGCAGTATAATTCAATAAACAGTTTTCCTATGAAAGAGGCGTTGAGTAATGCGCAAGTCATTTCTCCCATCACATTTTAGTACCTCATGGACTCAATATATGCAGCAATGTATTTTAATCCTGGTTACTTAATTTCAGTAACTCTTCACGCATTTTTCCCAAATTTTACCCTTCTGTTACCAAAATCCATGTACGTTCATTAAACACCACTTTCTCATTCCACATTTATTTGGCCAATCCATTCGCTCTCCATTTTTTCATATTTTCCCTTCGAACACCTTTAAACACCTTTTAATATTTTTCCCTAGTGCATAGGATTACACAACCTTAAAGTCACTTCCTTTTTTCTTTACCAACCACAAGTCATCTGGCATAGCGCCTGGAATACATAACTTCCTCATTCTTAGCATAGATGTACTTCCAAAAATCAACATTTTAAAATCCCCAATCATTGTTAATACAGCTTAAACACAATTAAAACCATTTGCACAAATATAGCACATTTGCTGTTATTGGAAAAAAACACCTTTTAACTTCAATAATGTAAGGATAGGCAACTACAACTAAAACAGTCCTTAAAGTCAGACTCTAACCGAAATAATCAAAATACCCTATACATAAATTGAAATGCTACTTTTAGAAATTTGTATCTGATCAGATTCCTCAAAAAAACATTTGGTACCAGTGCATACATGTAATTTATCAGTGACGTGTCACATTCCCCTTTTAATGTTCCCAATTAACTATGCATTGGGTATGGGCCTAATATGTGCCCAACACATTTCATGAATAGACTGACAGTAGTTGCAACAATAAACATGTACTTTTATAGATAACTTTTCTGAATCAAATCCTTCTTTAACATTCATTCTCCACCTCGGCAAGTGTCTCTGACTCGCTGAATATGGAATGCAAATGTAGCAGTATGCTCTCTACAAAAGCGGTGGTTAAGGCCTGGTCGGTGATTTGATCCCCTCCTTCCACCTGAAGCAAAATAGCAGATCTCTGCGAGCGGATATGTACCTCAGTGCATTGTGCTAAACAATACTTTGGACAGGAGGAATCACTCAAATAGTAACTTGTCCTTGTCCAAATCCGCGATTCAATCCTCTTAAAGCACCACACACAGATGAGTACCCTACTCTGTCCCTCTCACCTGCCCACTTTAGCAACGCTCTGTCTTGGCAGGATCATAGGACGCATATCAACTACCCAATAATCTGCATTCAGAAGAAAAAACAACTTATACTCTAAATTGGAATTCCAAGCCAAGACAAAAATTCACATACACATAAAATTAAGCATTTCTCTCTAACAACTTTCCCTTACCTAGGTGTCCGTCCTGTGAAACTGCGAACAGCGGCGACCCCAAAGATTGCCACTGATCACAGTCCATGAAACAGAGACAATCGCAGGAGAAGTGTTTAAACATGTTCTCCCACCGATGATCTCCGCACACTGAATCCTCACTGATCGACACAGAAACGGGCAGTCCACTAAGCTGCGATCACAACGCCTCACTGGCAATCCGTGTCAGAATTCTCACCCCCAGATTTACCAGCTCAGAAGTGGAGAATCGGGGAGCGAAGAAGGAATCTGAGGGGGAAGGAGGAAGATTTTTAACTTCCCTCTACCTCACTCGGACCCCCCCAAAACGGTAACCATGTCCCCCTGTCAGTGTACCGAGCAGCGACAATTTTATCACTGCCCAATAAACTGACATCTCTGTGTTTCTGTGAATCTTTGGTACTGTAATCCTGCAAAGTCTCACGAGACCCCAGCATCCGGGGCCACTCATTGCACGAGGTGGGGTGCTTTCAACAAGGGTTCTAGCCTCCCCACCAGCTCTCTCTCTTTTTACCCTTGGGTTGAACCTTTTCCTGTCCAAGCAGGTGTGGGTGCCTCCCCCCGAAGACTCAGTCTCACAATCCTCTTCCCCTGCATCAGATATGGCTGGTGCAGTAGAGGCACCATGTCCCGATGCCCCCTGGGAATCAGCTCCCACCACCTTTTTGTACCTGTGCCGGTTGCTGAACAGTGATCTGCACATTTTACCAACCCATTATAACTTCAGCAAACAACAATAAACAAACAGGGTAAGTTTACACAAAAATCCTTATTGTAACAACACCTTTTATCTGATAATCCAAATTAAACTAGCTGTGACACTTTAACTTCCTTATTATAAACAAAACTCCTTCCTTTTTATGTTTACTTAACTGCTTAAAACCTCCTCTCTCGGCTGTCCTTAAAAATCGTTCCTCAAAGATACTTTGTGATCAATAAATACATGAAAACTAATATCCCTGCATTGCTACAGCAAACATGAAAAATCAATCCTTCAAGCTTGGTATGCATGCCAGTAAAATGTCCCAACATTCAACGTCCCCTTTAAATCTCAAACAGCTCCGACTGCTAACTTCCCATTTTTAAAACTATTTTATTTCTGCGTGTCAGTTTTAAAAATGTCTCGTGTCAGTTTTTCTCTAAAAATAAAAATGCATTGAAAAAGCCGTGTATAATGCAAACCTTCTTTATGAATAACTCAAATCTCCCTTCGCCTTCTAAATTCACTTACTAATACCCTCTACAAGTAGGATGCTTTTAGTGGCCAGGAGTGGGGCACTGGACAGAAAAAACACAGCACTGGCTATGAACAGTCCTAGCTGGTATAACCCCCCCCCCCCCCACCTGCTCTAGGCAAGCCAGTTATTTCTGATTAGAGTTAGGCGAGCAAAAGTTTGGCCTGAACATCGACTGTCTGCCCATTCAGCGAACACCTGAGTATCCAGGGCGCTCAGCAGGATGTTCACCCACCGAGCGCCCCACAATGCGCTGCACCATGCATTCTAAGCCCGGATTGGGCAAAAATTTCCCCAATTAGGGCACAGTGAATAGCTGTTATTAAGTAGTGGCCGGGAAGCCAGCCGTGGCATCCTTGTCAATGGATGCGTCATCAGCTTTCAACAGGTTTCCCCACTGACAGCTGAATGAAATAAAAACATTGCCAGCAATAGAAAAATGTTAAAAAAAAAAAGCCCAGGCGTGGGGTCCCCCCCAAAATCCATACCTATCCCTTATCTGAGTACCGAACATGCAGCCTCCCCATGTTGAGGGCATGTGGCCTGGTATGGTTCAAGAGGGAGGTCGCTTGCTTGTCCCTCCCCTTTCCTGACCTGCATGATCTGATAAGGGTCTGGTATGGATTTGGTGGGGGGGGCATGCCGGGTTTTTTCTTTACATTTACATACATTTTGTATTGCCGGCAATTTAAATATCTTTTTTTTTATTTAGAAGTGTTTTGCTGCAGCAGGTTCTATACATGGTACAGATGTGCCACTTTACAGGCAGACTAAGGGGACCCCCCCAGGCACTATATTTTAAAATAATTTTTCATTTTTATTGCTTCACTTTAAGCATCATTAACCAGTTAACAACCGGCTCATAGCCGAAAAACGGTTACAGGGCGGTTTGTTAACTCTGGGAGGGCGTACAATGACGTCCTCCCAGAATTCCGCTCTGCATACCCAGCCATACTCTGCATGCTCTGCATACCCGTCCATACTCTGCATACCCGTCCATAATCTCCATACTCTGCATACCCGGCCATACTCTGCATACCCGCCCATACTCTGCGTGCTCTGCATACCCGTCCATACTCTGCATGCTCTGCATACCCGTCCATACTCTGCATACCCGCCCATACTCTGCATGCTCTGCATACCCGTCCATACTCTGCATACCCGTCCATGCTCTGCATACCCGTCCATACTCTGCATGCTCTGCATACCCGCCCATACTCTACATGCTCTGCATACCCGTCCATACTCTGCATGCTCTGCATACCCGTCCATACTCTGCATACCCGCCCATACTCTGCATGCTCTGCATACCCGTCCATACTCTGCATACCCGTCCATGCTCTGCATACCCGCCCATACTCTACATGCTCTGCATACCCGTCCATACTCTGCAAACCCATCCATACTCTTCATGCTCTGCATACCCGTCCATACTCTGCATATCCAGCCATTCTCTGCATACCCAGCCATACTCTGCATAACCTTCATACCCAGCCATACCCTGCATACCCAGCCATACTCTGCCTTCCCAGCCATCCATACTCTGCATACCCATCTATCCATACTCTGCATACCCATCCATCCATCCTCATCCATACTCGGCATACTCATCCATCCATCCTCAGTAATACTCATCCATCCATCCATGCTCAGCCATCCCATCCACCCCCATCCATAATTAGCCATACCCAGCCGTACCCAGCCATACTCAATCGTACTCAGTCATACCCAGCCATCCTATCTATACCCATCCATACTTAGCCGTACCCATCCATACTCATTCATGCTCAGCCATCCATGGCTCATCTATCCTCATTCATGCTCATCCATGCCACTACAGTGCCTCACAAAAGTGTAATAGGTAGTCAAATTAGATTTGAAACTTATGTCCCTAGAACACCTGACTGCGCTCCCTGCATTTTGGTCCTCTGTATGTGGCCACGCTGTGGAAAAGTCTCACACATGTGGTATCGCCATACTCAGGAGGAGTAGGAGAATCTATTTTGGGGTGCAATTTTTGCCATGTACATGTTATGTGTTCGAAATATTGTGTAAATGGACAACGTTGTGTAAAAAAAAAAAATGTGGTTTCATTTTCTTTACACATTTTCCAAAAAAATGACATGTTCAAAAGACTTGATATGCCTCATAGATTATACATTGGGTTGTTTTCTTTCCAAAATGGGGTCATTTTTGGGGCGTTTCCATTGTCCTGGTTCTCCAGGGCCTTCAAAAGTGTAAAGCCCCATACACACGGTCGGATTTTCCGATGGATTCTGTCCTATCGGACAATGTTGTCGGAAATTCCGACCGTGTGTAGGCACCATCGGACAGTTTCCATCGGATTGTCCGACGGACAAAGTTCTATCTCCTGCTGGATAGATTCCACCAATTCACACCAATTCCGATCGTGTGTATCGAATTCCGACGGACAAAGTGCCACGCATGCTCAGATCACATTACAAGACCAAAGCTATTGGCTACTAGCCTCTACGTAGTCCCGTCGTAGGCAACAAACGTCACCACGTTCAGAATGATCGGATTTTTCGACAACAAAGTCCGACCGTGTGTATGCAACACCAGTGTCGGACTAAATCCGTTGGACAAAATCCGATGGATTTTGTGGTCGGATTTTCCGACCGTGTGTATGGGGCATAAGAGGTAGTCAAGAAATTATATGTGTAATTTATGCTCTAAGAATGCCTGATGGCACTCCCTGCATGTTGGGCCTCTGTATGTGGCCACGCTGTGTAAAAGTCTCATACATGTGGTATCGCCATACTCGGGAGGAGTAGTAGAATGTGTTTTGGGGTGTAATTTGTGCTTTGCATATGCTGTGTGTGAGAAATAACCTGCTAATATAACAATTTTGTGAAAAAAATAAAAAAGAAAAGAAAATCTTGATTTTGCAAAGAATTGTGGGAAAAAATTACAACTTCAAAAAACTCACCATGCATCTTACTAAATACCTTGGGGTGTCTACTTTCCAAAAAGGGGTCATTTGGGGGGTATTTGTACTTTCCTGGCTTGTTAGGGTCTCAAGAATTGAGATAGGCCGTCAGTACTTCAGGTGTGATTAATTTTCAGAGATTGGCACCATAGCTTGTGGACTCTATAACTTTCACAAAGACCAAATAATATACACCGATTTGGGTTATTTTTACCAAAAATATGTAGGGGTATAAATTGTGGCCAAAATATATGAAGAAAAATTACTAATTTGCAAAATTTTATAACACAAACGAAGAAAATGCATTTTTTTTACAGAATTTTCGGTCTTTTTTCTTTAGCGCAAAAAAAAACAACACAGCGGTGATTAAATACCACCAAAAGAAAGCTCTATTTGTGTGAAAAAAAGGACAAAAATTTCAAATAGGTACAGTGTTGTATGACTGAGTAATTGTCATTCAAAATGTGAGAGCACCGAAAGCTGAAAATTGATCTGGTTATTAACCTCCCTGGCGGTATGATTCTGTCTGGAATTTTGTGCTGAAAGCGGTACAATTATTTTGCATGGAAATTTGGCATTTTTATATTGTAGACCTGCAATTTTTATGAATAACTCACTTAAATCTGTCCAAACCAGAGTCTAGTAGACATCCCGGACATGATAAAGTTTGAAACACAAAATCATAAATTATAATAAAATAAAAATATATATAAAAATGATTCAATAATGTAATCAAATCAAAAACACTGAAATTTGCTCAGTTGCAGAATAGTCGCTGTCATTAAATTTAGTGTTTGATGATGAATTGTGATTCTAATTTATTATCGCTGTTTTCTAGCTGGTCTAAAACCACTTTTGACATAAAGGGACACTTTTTGGTTGCTATGGACAATCTCCAGTTTCCAGGCAGAAAAAAATCTTTTTATTATATAAAATGACATGCAGGGCACTGGGCAGACCACTAGGGACAAAGAGGATGTGTATTTTTTTGCATACAGTACTGTAATCTGTATGATTACAGTACTGTAGGTGTGTTGTGTTTTTAAACTTTTTTGAATTTGGCGCCGATCTCTACTCCCGTGCGTCGTAACGTCGCAGGGAATGGAGATTAGTGTCACTCGGGCACTGTGTGAATCGAGCGAGCAGTTGGCTCGCTCACATAGCGGGGAGACATCGCAGGATCCAGGGGATAAGGTAAGTAACCCCCCCCCCCTGTATCCTGCAACGCAAGCCAGAGTCTTTGGTAATGAAGTTACCCCCCCCCCCCCCCCAGCCAGACTCGGGAATACCGAGTCTGGCAATCCGACAATGCCACAGCTGTGGCCTATATCAATCACCAAGGGGGCACCAAGATTCTCTCAGCACAGAGCAAGGTGAACCATATTCTAACTTGGGCAGAAAGGAATGTTCCGTGCCTATTGGCAGTCTTCATTCCGGGAGTAGAGAATTGGCAGGTGGATTAATTGAGCCACCAGCAGTTATTCCCGGGGGAATGGTCTCTTCCCCCCTACATTTTTTGGGCCATTTGCCAAAGATGGGGGACTCTGGACGTAGATCTTCTAGCGTCTAGGTTCAACATGAAGTTAGTCAACTTTGTGTCCAAGACAAGGGATCCACTCGCATGCGGAACAGATGCATTGGTGACACCGTGGGATCAGTTCTCACAGATCTATGCATTCCCCCCTATTCAGTTGCTACCACGACTTCTTTGCAGAATCAAGCTGGAAAGAAAGCCGTTAATTCTGGTAGCAGAAATCATAAAGATGGTAGTGGAGGATCCATGGTCCCTCCAACTAAGGCCAGGCCCGCTCTCACAGGGGCTGATATTCCATGCTACTTTACAAACGCTAAATTTAACAGCCTGGCTATTGAAACCCACATTCGAAAGAAACGTGGGCTTTCTGGGTCTGTTATCTCTACTTTGATCAATGCAAGGAAGCCAGCGTCCAGAGATATAAATATTTAGAGTCTGAAAGGCTTACGTTTCCTGGTGTGAATCCAAGGGTTGGCACCCTCAGAGATATATCATAGGCAGAATTTTTGCCTTTCTACAATTAGGCATAGAGATGAAGTTGGCCTTGAGTACTATTAAGGGCCAAGTCTCAGCCTTATCAATTTTATTTCAAAGACCGCTTGCAACGCATTCTTTAGGCCAAAGTTAAATCACCTTTAAGCCCTTGGGACTTGAACTTAGTTTTGTTACAAAACAGTCATTTGAACCGATACAGCATATTCCCTTAGTCGTTCTGACAAGGAAGC
Source organism: Lithobates sylvaticus (assembly GCA_028564925.1). NCBI lineage: Eukaryota > Metazoa > Chordata > Amphibia > Anura > Ranidae > Lithobates > Lithobates sylvaticus. The sequence goes on along the minus strand of CM053033.1, from coordinate 182,598,982 downwards.
TGGTATTTTTGGTTGCTATATCCTCAGCAATGAGGGTTTTGGAATTGGCTGTTTTTTCTTGTAAAGAGCCATATTTGATTATTCATGAGAACAAAGTGTTACGCCCTCGTCCAGGCTTTTTGCCAAAAGTGGTTTCAGGTTTTCACCTAAACCAAGATATTGTCCTGCCATTGTTTTTTTTTCCAAAACCATGTTCCAGGGAAGAGAAGTCACTACATTGATGTGGTGAGAGCAGTGAAAATCTATTTAGAAGCAACTGCTCAGATTCGTAAGACTGATGTCTTTTTTTATTCTGCCAGAGGGTCCTAAGAAAGGACAGGCAGCGTTGAAATCCACTGTCACTAAGTGGATTCGACAAGTGATAATTCAAACGTATGATTTAAGAGGTAAGATTCCCCCGTTTCAAGTTAAGGCGCACACTACCAGGGCGTTTAGTGCTTCTTGGGCAGTGTATCACCAGGCCTCCACAGCTCAGATCTGTAAGGCCGCAACTTGGTCTTCAGTGCATACATTCACAAAATGTTATCAGGTGGATGTAAGGAGGTATGAGGATATCGCCTTTGGGCGCAGTGTGCTACAGGCAGCAGTATAAGTCCTCAGGTCTGGGGGTGCCCTACGGGTTGTCTCTCCCTCCTCTCAAGTAGCATTGCTATGGGATGTACCATTAACTAATTACTTGGGCTCTGTGTCCCATGATGGGATAGGATTTTTATAACGGATTTACCTGTAAAATCCTTTTCTTGGAGTATATCATGGGACACAGAGGTCCCGTCCCTCTTTTTTATGGGGTTTAAGTATATTGCTTTGCTAAAAAAATGGAGGTACTCCTGGAAGGAGGAGGGGTTATATAGGGGAGTGAACTTCCTGTATTGGGTATACCAGTGTCAACACCTGAAGGTGGCCCATAACCCATTAGTTACTTAGGCTCCGTGTCCCATGATGTACTGCAAGAAAAGGATTTTACAGGTAAGCTGTTATACAAAATCATATTTTTAGCTATTCAGCACTAAAATACATTTTTGTTTTCTTTCTTCATTTTCCTACAAATGAGATCTGCGAAATACTCACCATGCCTTTTAGCAAATACCTTCCAAAAAGGAAATTTAAGGGATGTTTGTACTATCATGACATTTTAGGGCCTCTGAAACTGTGATAGGTATTGTTCTGCTTCGCGTTATTGAACTGTTGTATAACACTAGTCAGACAGCTTAACAATAATTCAGAAGTCAAGAAACGTGAGACATCAGATCTGTAAGTATCCTTTTTCTGAATAACTTTGTAAAACTACAAAATAAGCATAAACAAACATGTGTCAGTACATTAAAACATTATACAGCAGCCTCACTCTATCAGTGAAAGTACTCACAGACAATTCCACCATTAGTCCAAGAATAGATAAGAGCTATTCTACATGCAGTCTGCTTGGATCAGGGAGCAGACATGAAATGAAGGAAATACAGTTCCAGGTTAAAGGTTATTGCCTTTGACTGTGAAGAGAATTCCTTTTCCTGTGACAAAATAATAGCTAACTCTGACCACTAGATGGCAGCAACATCAAACCAACATTGCAGTACAATCTGTAACAGCACATAGCACATATTACTATGACAATATGGGCAGAACACTCCCTGTCTGGCATAATTTATTATGTCATTACATAAATAACCACTGCTATGCAGAAAAAAAACATATAAACAGGAAAATGGAATCCTAGCTATTCCGAGATCAAAACTATAATGTCAGTTACAGGTCTGAGATAAATTCTGGTGGTCTAATTTTTCACAATCTTGACCTCCACTTTTCTGACCTTGCCATCCCTGCTTGGTAGAGCATTGACAATAAGTTCTACGGGCCACTCATTTCTGCCCTCTTGGCTGTCCTTCAACAGAACAACGTCACCTACTTTTACATTTGGGCGATCCTCAGTCCATTTCCTGCGGCGTTGCAAATTTGACAAATACTCTCTCTTCCATCTTTTCCAAAAGGTGTCTGCCAAGCATTGTACTTGCTTCCATTGTTTTGCATGAACTTGTGTTGTACTTATGGTTCCAGATGGAGCAGACAAAGAGTTCACCTTTTGAGTCAACAACATTGCTGGGGTAAGGACCATAGGTGTATCTGGGTCTGAGGACACAGGAACTATAGGCCTGGCATTCATAATAGCTGAAACCTCTGCCATAAAAGTGCTTAAAGTCTCATGGGTCAAGTGAGCAGGTTTGGTTTGTAGCAACATAGCGTCCAAGATTCGTCTGGCAATACCTAAAAGTCTCTCCCAAACACCACCCATATGTGAGGAGTGTGGGGGATTAAAGACCCATGTACATCCTCTGTCTTGGAGAAAGTCTTGCAATTGTGATTCGCTGTCACAAATGTTAAGTGCTTTGCAGGCTCCCACAAAGTTTGTTCCTCTGTCAGAACGGAGCTGTTTTGCTGGGCCACGAATTGAGAAGAATCTCCTCAAGGCATTAATAAAGCTTGATGTTGACATGGCTTCAAGTAGCTCTATGTGTACAGCTCGGGTGGACAAACAAGTAAAAAGGACTGCCCATCGTTTACTGTCCGCACTGCCTCCTCTAGTGTGACGGGTTAAAACAGACCAAGGACCAAATACATCTAAGCCCACATTGCTGAAAGGTGGTTGAGCAATTACTCTGTCCTCTGGTAACTCTGCCATCTTTTGACTTTGTAATCTTCCTTGCAGCTTGCGACAGATGACACATTTGTGTATAACAGCTGATACCAAGCGTTTGCCACCAAGAATCCAGAAACCTGCGGATCTAATTGCACCTTCTGTGATATGTCGCCCTTGGTGAACTACTTGTTCATGATAGTACCTAACAAGCAGTGCCGCAATGTGGTGATCATAAGGTATGATGACAGGCTGTTTCTCTTCCTCTGAAAGTTCAGCAAGAGACAAACGTCCACCTACTCTCAACAACCCATTCTTGTCTAGAAAGGGGCTAAGCTTCCCAAGACAGCTTTGTTTTGGGAATGTCTTCTGTTTTTTGATGCAGTCAATTTCCTTCTGGAAATGTTTGTTTTGAACAGAAGAAATTTATAACAGACTTTGCCTGAGCAAGTTCTACTAGATTGATCTGTTCATGGAAACTTTCCCACCTTCTGACTTGATCGCTGTTGGTTTCTCTCCGGAAAGTTTTAGCGACATGGATGAGTCTGGCTAGGGTCTTAACTAATATCTTCCAGCAAGAAAATCTATCAAAGCAATGTGAGTGAAGTGTGGTTTCAGAAGCTTTGGTGCTGAAACTCGTAATTTCCGATCTGATTTCAGGGTCAGCTTCGGGCTCTATGAGTGGATAAGCATTAGCAGTGTCTATCTGCTCACAGTGTGGTTGATACAGAAAGGATGGTCCTGAGAACCATATAGAGTTATGAAGGCATGCTGCTTGAGTAGGTCTAGTGGCATAATCTGCACTGTTTTGCTCTGTAGATACATAGAACCACTGCTCTGGGTGTGAAGATTGCCTGGTTTGGTTAAGTTTGTGTGGATGGTAAACACCGAACATTGGTAGATACCAGTGTTCCCTGTCTGCTTCAAGTGGTCCTGTAACTTCAGCGTGATTGTTGTCTAGCATCCCTTTAATGAATTCAGTGAAATCTCTTTTCACTTCTGGCTTTTTCTGCACAGTTTTGCTGAGTGAGTGCAAACACTCCATGGCTTGCTCCCTGTTACTAGGCAAAACACGTCTGGGTGTGCGAAAGGGAAGAGGGGCTACCCAACTGTGATTGTCATCTTGGTAAGCCTCTTTATCCATAATCTGCAAGAAGATCTGATCCTCTATAGAGAGGGCCTGTTTATCGTCATCTTTAGTTTTCTGGAACACTGTAATCCCTAGATTGTCTGTCTCAATGTTGGAATTGACTTCTTCCTTACCATATAGTGTAGAAGGGTCACAGTGTTGTGTTGACCTGCCAAAGCTTTCCTTGACAACAAAGCTGTTGTGACAGGGACTGAGAAGGGATGCACTTCCATTTGTTAACACAGACGTCCTCAAAGTGGTAATATTGTCAGGCTGGTGCACTGTCCCCAGGCAAACTTCTCCTACAATGACCCACCCTAGGTCCAGTCTCTGTGCGTAGGGGGCATTATAAGGTCCATTGATTTGCTGGCGCACCTTGTGTACCAGCATGATGTCTCTCCCAAGTAGTAGAAGGATAGAAACATCTGGCTCAACAGCTGGGATAAGGTGTGTAATTGAGCGGAGGTGAGGGTGGTGATGTGCTACTTCTGGAGAGGGAATCTCAGTTTTGTCGTCAGGTATCATGCCACACTCTATTAGGGTAGGAAGTGGGAGCTGTATTTTCTTATTGAAGGATTCAATGGTAACGCCAGAAGCTCTTCTCCCTGTGGTTTCAATTGTCCCCGCACATGTCTTCAGAGTGTATGGAACTGCACTTGCCTTAAGATTAAAGATATCAAAGAATTCTGACTTTGCAAGGGATCTGTTGCTCTGTTCATCTAGCACTGCATACATTTTCACTGCCCTTTCTCTCTTGCCGGTGGGATACACAGTCACTAAACAGATTTTAGAGCATGAACGTGCACTCTTGCCTTGTCCAGTGGGGTCTCTTGTTGCTCCCTGCCCTGATCTTTCCTGGCTTCTACAGTCTCTAGTGGGACAGGAGCAGGGCCTGGGTGCAAAGCTACAATATGTCTCTCACTGCCACATTCTGTACATTCTACTGGTATTTTGCAGTCTTTGGCAACGTGATAAGTGGATCCGCAACACTTGAAACAGATGCCGTTCTGTTTAAGGAAGGACATCCTCTCTGCAATGGGTTTGCTTCTAAAGCCCTTGCATTTCTTTAGTGGATGTGTTTTTTTGTGTTTCGGGCAATGTCTATCAGGGTTTTCTATGGTGTGTTCCTTGTGGGTGCTTTGATAGTCTATGACTTCTGAAGGTACAGCTGTTTTGTGTGTGGATACAGAAGCCCTACCATGAGGTCTGTGAGGTTTCTCAGGTCTGTGTGATTGATTGCCGCTGGTGGTGAAGGCGAAACTGGGATCACTTCGGATTTTCGCTTGCTGTCGGACAAACCTAGAAAACACAGAGAAAGGGGGGAAAGCAACACCATAATCTTCTTTGAATTTACCTCCCACAGACATCCACTTGTCTTGCAGATTTGAGGGTAGTTTCTCTACTATGGGATTGGTGGCTCTAGCTGTATCTAGTTATGAAAGTCCTGTCAAGTAGCCATCCTCTTTGGCAGTTGGAGGGGATAGGGCCAAGCTCTAAGCAGGAGTGACTGTTTAAATTTAGTGCTGCTAATCTGTTTTTCACTTGGTCTCCCCTAAGCACAGGGTTATTGTTTGCTTGCCTACTGCTTGGAAATTTCCCAGGCAATAGTGCAAGAAGAGAGTTGGGTTATGATTATTTATGCCTCATCTGGCCAACCACTAGGAGGTTTATTGCCAGTGGGGCAGGCTGGGAGAGGATGTAAGTATTTGGGGGTGACCTTATGAGCTCTCTTTTCCCCCCAGGCTCCTGCCTGTGGGAGGGTGTGTACTTGAAATCCCATTTGTCCAATCCTCTTAGGCCTGATGCCCAAAGGGAGCACCAATATGTTTGTGAAACAAGGACTGAGTCTGGGACTTTGGCACACACTACTTTATGGTCATGGTTTCCCAGCAGCAGTAGAGCCAATCCTGTGTAGGAGCACCAGTGAGGAATGTTGGATAGAGGAGCCTGAGAAGCTGTAATTTTGATTTGGACCTGACAGGGATTCTGGTGTCTTATTCTGGGAGTCTGTGCAACTATACAGTTGAATGCTTAAGAATTACAGGATGCCAGTCAATCTTAAATGTCCTTTTACATGTAAATGTGGTGAATATGATATTTCCTGGAGTCTGCTGTGTTCTTTGGGTGCCTTGTGCCCTAACCTTCTCTTCCTGGTGACACTGGCAAAACTCTAAACTTTGACTCTAAAGTTACTGGTGTTTATCTGTCCTCAAACCACTAAGCATTTAGGACTTTACCCTAAAGTGTCAGCCCACCCATTCACTGGGGGTTCCCATGATGTAAAATTAAATTTCCTGTAAGTATTTATTTTTAATCAGGTGTACATAATAATTTAGATCATGCATGAAATGTGAATGAGCTTTAATTACTTCAAATGCTGTTATGACCATGATTAGGTCAAAATGTTTATTTTTATCCTTATTTTGGATTTCTTTTTGTGTTATTCTTTATTCTTAATCTAATAGTTGCCAGTTCTTAATAGTAGTGGTTAATAGTGTTCCCGTATAATGTATGCAACAGCACAATTTAAGCCTTGTTGTATTGTTTCATCATTAGGGTACTGAGTTAACAAGTTCGTTTTTGTAGCTCTGCCCACTCCCCGCCCCTATATCGGATATATATGTGGCCTGCTTGCTTTTAACCATGACTATGACAAAGCCCACGCGCGCAAAACGCGTCTTAACAGCTGTGGTCCATGCTGGTCTCTGGGTTCTCCCTTCTTCCGCACTTCCGGCTGGCACCGCTCATCATCTTGACAAGCCCATCCCATTGATGTCTCGGCTTGGCTTCCGGCTCTGAGCTCCAGTTGTTTGGTCGGTTTACCTACTCCGCCAACGAGCAGTGGTCACCAGGCAGTACCTTCAGGCCTCCTCCGGGCTCCCAGTGTTTACACACCACCCGGCGGTCTGTTACTACATTAGTCTTCAAGCCAGCCCGCACCACCATCCCCAGCCAGTGAGACGCTCTTTTCCTCCGGCTTCTACTCTGTAAGGCATGGTTACTGGCACCTCCCGTGCATTGCAGCTTTAACTCCTCATTGCCCAGGTGTCCTTCAGTGGTATTGTAGGTTTATTTTATGTACATTTCCCTATTGCATTTTTATCACAAGTTTTTAATGTTGTGCATTGAAGACAATAAATATTGTTTCGACTTTCACCACTTCATGGTCCTATTGGTATTCATCGTTACACTTAACCCACTGAGCGCTGTCCACCCATTTTTTAAACTTAATTTGATCGAGGACTGCATTAGCACTATGGTTGTGCTCAAAGGACTATTTATATCTGTAAGACTTTATAAATTTATCAAGTGTTTTTTTTCTTAGAGAATAGGTGGAAGAACTCGCGCCCCCCCCCCCCCCCACACCGACCGCATCAAATGGTGGGTGTACCCAAATTGCACTGAAGAAGATCTTAAAAATGCAATAAATACCGGGAGTGCATTTAATGTGACATTCAGGGGGGCCTTATGCACAGTGTGTGAAGTTAAGTGGTACGCTATGTACAGAGTGCAGAGTTCAGGGATGCATTACGTACATAGTGCTATGTACTGAATGAAGGGGTGTGCTATGTACCAAGTGCAGGGTTCAGGGGTGCGCTACATACCAAGTGAAGAGTTTGAGGAATGCTCTATAAATAGAGTGCACAGGTGTGCTACATACAGTGTGCAGGATTTAGCTCTTTCACAGGCTGTCCAAACCTCACATCCACCTCTCCTCGGCTCTGCACCGCTCTCCCCCATCCTCCACCTTTGCACACATCTCACTCCACAGCGCTCAGAAGAAGGCTTCTGGGTTTACAAGTGACAGTGATGAGTGGAGGGCAAGAGCCAGAGATGGGGGAGCAGAGATACTGCTGAAAAAAAGCCCTGGCAGCGAGGGCCACATGTAGTGGCCTGGCAGGCCAGATTTGGCCCACAGGCCTTGTGATTGACACATGTGCTCTATAACAACAGAGAGTCTAGCTGAGAGTTACTGCGTAGTACAACAGTTCATAATACAAACAGCTAATGTGATTATCCTCATCAACAGCATCTTACTCACTGAAGTCCAGATTAGCTCTAGTAACACAAGCCATCAAGGGGCAATGAGCCACCTTACTGGAACTGGAGTACTCTGGTAGCAATAGGGGAGGAAGAAGCTGTGTGCTAATAGGCTGCTGCTCGACTGCCCACATGCCAGTTCTGACAGTGAAGGGCCTCTCACTTGGCTGATCACTTGCCCAGTTACCTCTGCCTCATCAGGTGTTGCCACTCTGAGCTGCTGAGGGAGGGAAGCTGCAGAACTTATCTTCCCTGGGCATGTCTAGAAACTCAGAGAGTTGTGGGAAATTAAGGTAAAGGGGCCTGCGCTTACATCTGAGCATGGTAATGGTCAACAATGGGTAATCTCCAACACTCTACCCCACATGAACTTTCTGTCCCTGGAAAGTTTGCAGACTATTTGAAATTCATTCTGTGTACAGAGGGTCTCACAAGGTCTCTGGGAGCATCTCATGGATGGTTCTATTTTTTGGGACAAGAGGAACATGTCTCTGTTTTTAGTCACATTAGTGTATAGTGATTCAAAGGGCTCCACAGGAGAAGCATATATCTGAGCTGTGTTATATTGTCAGGATCCATGGCTTATTTTGGGAGTCTTGAAAGTAATGGTGGAAAAGCAGAAGGCAACCACCATTGAACCCCTGGTGGCAGAGATGTTTGTGGCCCACTGAGTCGGACAAGTTCTTCAAAACCACCCGAATTGGTGGATCTTGATGGGTTTTGAGACCTTACCCTGTAGATATCTTTTTCTTTTTTTTTTGTTCCTTCTGAAAATTGTAAACTGGTACACCTGAAATGGACTGTTGGAAAGTATTTAATAAATAAATGACATGATCATACAAGGATGAAGCATAAAAATTGGTCTCAATGTAGTACCCCCCCCCCCCCCCCCCCCCACTGCAAGGTAAGAGTGTAAGCCACCCTGCTTTGTGGACAGCTGGTTTTTGAGGTTAGGACATTGAAATTGTAATTGTATGTACTGCAGAAACCACCATAATGGATAGACAACTAGATGACCTATAATAATTTACCACTCAGTTACAGCTGAGTGGATTAAAATGTTAATATTTCATCTCTTGAGAGGAAGTATATAATTTTGTGAAATGGAAAGGTTAAGTCCTCTGGAGGAATCAGTCATGACACTCACTCTGGGCTGCTTAATCATAGTAATTAAACTTTCCCCTCTGGTTATGACCAAATGTAGTAATTATCTTCAACTGTAAGATATGATAGTGCAATGTAATAATTTGCAATTGTTTTAATATTGTTATTTTCTCAAGAGATATTTCCTTTTTTCTTCCCAGGAACACATGTATTTGGCCTGTGAACACATTAAACAAGCATATTGACATTGTTAAATTTTGTGCTTCAGCTGTGTTTTACCACTTAAGGACCGGAAGGATTTGCCCCCTTAATGACCATTTTTTGCAATACGGCACTGCGTTGCTTTAACTGACAATTGCGTGGTCTTGCAAAATTTATGTCCTTCTTTTTTCCCACAAATTCTTTTGGTGCTATTTGATCACCTCTGCGTTTTTTTATTTTTTGCGTTATAAACAAAAAAAGAGCGACAATTTTGAAGAAATGTTTACTTTTTGCTATAATATCCAAAAAATAAATAAATGTCTTCATCAGTTTAGGCCAATATGTATTCTTCTACATATTTTTGGTAAAAAAAAAAAAATCGCAATAAACATATATTGATTGGTTTTCGCAAAAGTTATAGCGTCTACAAAATAGGGGATGTATTTATGGCATTTTTATTATAAATATTTTTTTTACTAGTAATGGCGGTGATCAGTGATTTTTAGCAGGACTGCAATATTGCGGTGGACAGATCGGACACTTTTGACACTTTTTTGGGACCATTGACATTTATACAGCGATCAGAGCTAAAAAAAGCCACTGATTACTGTATAAATGTCACTGGCAGGGAATGGGTTAACACTAGGGGGCGATCAAGGGATTAAGTGTTCACTAAGGAGGTGTTTCTAATGGGGAGGGGGTGTACTGACAGGGAGTAGAGAGAGATCCCTGTTCCTGATCACAAGGAACAGCAGATCTTTCTCTACTTCCCTAACAGAACAGGGATCTGTCTGCTTATATTGACAGATCCCCGTTCTGGCTCTCTGAGGTGCGATCAACATCGTGGCCCGGGGCATGCGCATTGGCGTCACAACGCACATGTGTGCCCCCTGGAGCTCTTAAAGTGGCCAATTTACACCTACTGCGATTCGCGCAGCTGTGCCAACCTGCCGCAGTATGAGTTTATCTTGGTCTTATTAGACCACAGGACATGGTTCCAGTAATCCATGTCCTTAGTCTGCTTGTCTTCAGCAAACTGTTTGCGACCTTTCTTGTGCATCATCTTTACAAGAGGCTTCCTTCTAGGATGACAGCCATGCAGACCAATTTGATGCAGTGTGCGGCGTATGGCCTGAGCACTGACAGGCTGGCCCCCTACCCCTTCAACCTCTGCAGTTCAGTTTCGGGAGCTTGGCAATATTCTTATAGCCTAGGCCAGGCATTCCCAAACTTTTGAAGAGCGAGGGCCACTTAAGTGACTTGGTAACCGGTCGTGGGCCACAATGAGTGGAGTCAGGTCTGTGTCCACTCAGCATATGGAGAGCAGACACGGACACAGCCCACTCTACTCTATGTGCCCTTTGATCCGATCTACCCAGGCGGAAAGGGGATTGATCCCCTTCTGTTTTTTTAGTGGATCGGATTGGACGTAGGCGGTGCACCTGCGGATCAAATTGAAAGCAGCCCAGTACCCACTGCAGAACAGATATGGCCATATTTGGTATCACTCGGCCTGTGACAAGAGCCAGCGCTATACAGGAAGCATCGGCTTATGCGGCTCTGCTCTGCAGCCGCTTGCTTTCTCCACCGCCGGCTTCATTCACAACACTGATGCTCTAGGATGATGGATCAGTGATCCGGGCTTGCCAACCAGCCATCCCAGAGCAGGAGGTCGCGGGCCACATCAGAGGGCTCCGCGGGCCACATGTGGCCCCCGGGCCACTGGTTGGGCACCCCTGGCCTAGGCCATCTTTATGTAGAGCAACAATTATTTTTTCTCAGAGTTCTTTGCCATGAGGTGCCATGTTGAACTCAACCCGGTCGGTCGCACTTACCCCATCACCGGCGGCTTCCCCTGCAGTCTGAGGTCCAGAGCGCTCTGGAGCAGGTTTCAATCAAGGATGTCTCTGTACATTGCTGAATTCATTTTTCCCTCAATCCTGACTAGCCTCCCAGTTCCTGCCGCTGAAAAACATCCCTATAGCATGATCCTGCCACCACCATGCTACACTGTAGAGATGGTATTGGTTAAGTGATAAGCGGTGCCTGGTTTCCTCCAGACATGATGCTTGCCATTCAGGCCAAAGACTTAAATCTTTGTTTCATCAGATCAGAGAATTTTGTTTCTCATGATCTGAGAGATCTTCAGGTGCCTTTTGGCAAACTTCAGGTGGGCTATCATGTGATTTTTACTGAGGAGTGGCTTCCATCTGACCACTCTACCCTATTAACCTGATTGGTGGAGTGCTGCAGAGATGGTTGTTGTTCTGAAAGGTTCTCCTCTCTCCACAAAGAAACGCTGGAGCTGTGTCAGAGTGGCCATCGGGTTCTTGGTCACCTCCTTGACTAAGGCCCTTCTCCCCCAATCGTTCAGTTTGGCCGGGCGGCCTTCTCTAGGAAGAGTCTTGGTGGTTCCAAACTTCTTCCATTTAAGGATAATGAAGGCCACTGTGCTCATTGGGACCTTCAATGCTGCAAAAGTTTTTCTGTACCCTTCTTCAGATCTGTGCCAAGATACAACCCTGTCTTGGAGGTATACAGACAATTCCTTGGACTTCATGGCTTGGTTTGTGCTCTGACATGCACTATAAAGTGTGGGACCTTTATATAGTAAGGTGTGTGTCTTTCCAAATCATGTCCAGTCAACTGAATTTACCACAGGTGGTCTCCATCTTTGAGTTGTTCCTACAACTTGGTTGATCAGTGGAAACAGGATGCACCTGCGCTCAATTTTGAGTGTCATGGCAAAGGCTTATGTACATCTGATTTTTTTTTTCGTTTTTTATATTTAATAAATTTGCAAAGATTTCAAACAAACTTCTTTCATGTTGTCATTATGGGGTATTGTTTGTAGAATTTTGAGGAAAATAATTAATTTAAACTATTTTGTAATAAGGCTGTAACATAACAAAATGTGGCAAGTATAAGTGAAAGAGTAAAGTATAAATGCACTTCTTGCATAAATTTATGTCGTTCGGTATCTCACAAAAGTGAGTACACCCGTCACATTTTTGTAAATGTTTTATTATATATTTTGATGTGACAACACTGAAGAAATGACACTTTGCAAGTAGTGAGTGTACAGCTTGTATAACGGTGTAAATTAGCTGTCCCCCAAAATAACTCAACACACAGCCATTAATGTCTAAACCGCTGGCAACAAAAGTGAGTACCCCCTAAGCGAAAATGTCCAAATTGAACCTAATTAGCCATTTTTTTAACAGGGCAGGTGCTCAGCTATATATCCAGAGGTTGTCTTTTGGAAATAGACGTATGAGTGCTGCCAGCATTGCTGCAGAGGTTATAGGGGTGGGGGGTCAGCCTGTCAGTGCTCAGACCATGCGCCGCACACTGCATCAAATTGGTCTGCATGGCTGTCCCAGAAGGTAGCCTCTTCTAAAGATGATGCACAAGAAAGCCCACAAACAGTTTGCTGAAGACAAGCAGACTAAGGACATGGATTACTGGAACAATGTCCTGTGGTCTGATGAGACCAAGATAAACTTATTTGGTTCAGATGGTGTCAAGCGTGTGTGGCAGCAACCAGGTGAAGATTACAAAGACAAATGTGCCTTGCCTATAGTCAAGCATGGTGGTGGGAGTGTCATGGTCTGGGGCTCAATGAGTTGAGCCCCAGCGGGGCTATTGTCACGTCACCTGCCACAAGTTGCGGGGCAATTGCCCCCCGAGAAATTGGTAGCGGATGAGCCCTGCATCCCTGCAGTTCCACCCTCACTGTGCAGGCATCATCTCTCTGCTGCCTGACTTCACTCTGGGACTCAGAAAGTGACAATCCCTACCTTAGCAGGAAAGTGACAATTGTAGCAGGCAAGTGACAATCCGCAACTTGCGGCAAGTGACAATCTGCAACTTGTGCACGCGACGCGGTAAGTGACAATCTGCAACTTCTGGCAGGTGACGTGGCAAGTGACAATTCGCATCTGGTGGCAGGTGACGGTGGCAAGTGACATTCTCTCAGGGCTCCCACTGATTCTGCATTGTGGTGAGTTGAACTATTTCATTTAATATAACAATGTAATAATAGAAATAATGCGCTTCAATCATCCTGACACCATAACAACCATGGTCCCGGGATGATTGAAGCGCCAACACCAGCCATTTCCCCGATAAATTTCCCGCAAAAATTTTTATTTTCTGGCAGTGCCCCTCCCGAGACTAGACTCTGGATCTGCCCCTGGCCGCAGGGCAGTATTCCAACATAACGACCCCAAATGCACCTCCAAGATGACCGCTGCCTTGCTAAAGAACCTGAGGGTAAAGGTGATGGACTGGCCAAGCATGTCTCCAGACCTAAACCCTATTGAGCATCTGTGGGGCATCTTCAAACAGAAGGTGGAGGAGTGCAAGGTCTCCAACATCCACCAGCTCTGTGATGTCGTCGTGGTGGAGTGGAAGAGGACACCAGTGGCAACCTGTAAACCCTCTTGGGCAACTCCATGCCAAAGAGGGTTAAAGCAGTGCTGGAAAATAATGGTGGCCACACAAAATATTGACACTTTGGGCTCAATTTGGACATTTTCACTTAGGGGTGTACTCACTTGTTTAGACATTAATGGCTGTTTTGTGAGTTATTTTGAGGGGACAGCAAATTTACACTGTTATACAAGCTGTACACTCACTACTTTACATTGTAGCAAAGTGTAATTTCTTCAGTTGTCGTGGATATTCCACCACACTCTTGCGCTAATAAGCGCCCTTCAATCTAAAGATACAATGTGCCCTCCGATCGTATGTCTCCCCTGGCCCACCCATTCCCCAGTAACAAACATTACCACATTCTCACGTCATCGTCTCAGCATCGGCTCTCCTCAATGAGCCAGCTTCCTTCTTTTTTCTTCACAGACCACTAAAAGGAATGACAAATGATTGTGACCTCGCAGTAAATTGAATGACCATATAAGGAATAGGATTTGAAACAATATAATACAATACAATACAATGGGCAGACACAGACAGCCAATCAGACATGTTGTATTCATTCAAAAGAACCAATGACACACATGTATACATTCAAATAGGCTTAGCAAACTGACATGCACAAACTGACTAAATGATTTAATCACCAATGACTACAATTCCGTTGATAGTAATAATTAGTACACATTGTTCCAGAGAACAATGTATACCTGGATTATGCTACCTTCCCTGTGGATGGAAGGTTATCTGCAGATGTACGCTGCCAATCCCAGCATGTGTTGATCAGACACAGCAGAGACAATGAGTGTACATCCGCCCATAACAGACCTTCGCAGAGCAAACATATGCCCCCCGGACGAACATCTGTGCAATGCACAGGGGCCCCTTCGCCGGTGGACATACCCCCACTCTGCAAACACCTCTTTCCAATCCCAGGAAGTTATCCACTACTTAACAGGTCTCAACCAGCGTCAGTCTGCCCCAGTCAGCTCTTTAGAGCAGGCTGGGATAGAACGAAAACTGGGGACTCTTATGACAAAAATACATCTAAAACATCTTCATAAAATGTTCCCCAACACAGTGTTGTCACATGAAAAGATATAATAAAATATTTACAAAAATGTGACGGGTGTACTCACTTTTGTGAGATACTATATGTACATAGAACACATCATGTTGACTGACTCCCTTTAGACAAAAAGGTACATAACTTGGACCAATGGCATAGGACATGTTGCATCATATCATAAAGAAATCCATGAAACATGATGTAATGAAACAAAACCATATTTTGAACTGAAACTTCTGACATGATGTGGTTGAAACCATATATGAATGTGCTGCATCCTGTAAAGCTTGACACGTTTCGTGAAATTATATCCAACTCATCAGGAGCGGATGCTGAGCATGTCTAGAAAATGTAAAAAGAGTATAATAGTCTAGGTAATAAATGCATGATGGAAAGAAAAACAGAAAAAGATGTTGTTCAACCCTGAATAAATTACACCTGGTGACAAGTTTAACCCATGCGAACCTGGCATGAAAGAATGTTTTGCCTCACCTATGGAGCATAGACAAGAGGAGTTAAGGCTAAATTCATATCTTTATCTTTCTAAATAGTGACTGGGTTACGGTGTGCCGTGTTTCCACCTTCTGTTTTCTGATCGGTCCCTCCGGCTGTGAGCACAGTGTGGCCTTACCACCACTTATTTTTCACCACAAAAAACCCAGCCAAGTCTCAGGTCTTCCACCATCTTAGCAATGTCCCTGCTTGTTACTACTATCTAGATCTGAGCAAGCAATAATACAGCAGGCATATCATAGCTGGGACAGCTTTGTTACTCAACTCCTATGTATGTAGTGTTTTTTTCCACTGTTTGTTTACTGTGCAGAATTAATGATCATGTTAATGTCTGCAGTACTTTAAAACCTTGGGATCTATTTTTATGTTTACTGTTCCTACCAGAATTTTGTTGTTTACTTTTGTATTTATTTAGCCCTATAACTATAGCTTTCTTATACAGTATATGTTTATTTAAACTAAAGTATGGCATTAAGATAACATTAATAGGAAGTTTACTTCCTGACCAAGCCACGTGGGTGGGTGGCGTAATGCATGGACATTTATATGTAAAACTATATAAATGGTGCGCTTATTCAATAGACATATCATGAGCATAATAAACGTAATAAGCACAGTGATCGGTAACAACTTATAAACATCAAAAATGAATAAACGTAAATCTGGAAAATGGAAAAAATATATATGCTGAAATAAAAAGGTCCAAAAAAATTAAGAAGAAAATCCAAGTGCAAAAAATTAAGAGGAAAGTTCAAGTGTAAAAAAATTTAATGCAAAAAAAAATATTATTGGTTCCAGTCCATAACGTGATTAGACATCAAACATATCCAGTGAAGAAAAAATAAATAAATCCAGTGAAGAAATATTGCATCCACCGCCACCAATAGATGAAATGGCCGCTCACCTCAGGTGCTGACCATAAGGTCAAGTAAAGCTTTTGATAATAAAGGGGATATCTGCTAACTAGGGCCAATTTTTTTTAGACAGGATCTGATTAACCTACCAGCATGTCTTCAGAGTGTGGAAGGAAACCGGACACCCACACAGGCACAGGGAGAACATACAAACTCCAGGCAGATGGTGTCATGGTTGGGATTCAAACCAGCGACCCTTTTTGCTGCTAGGTGCTGCCACCACATTTTTATTCATTTTTGATGTTTATAAGTTGTTACTGATCACTGTGCTTATTACATTTCTTCTACTCATGATATGTCTATTAAATAAGCGCACCATTTATAACATTTTACACATCTTTTTAGTTAGTGTAGGAGTTCACCATGTAATGGTAGCAGCTGTTTGTCTGATTGTTTTCATTTTATTTGTTACACATAGCAGCCCCAAGTACTCCTTTATTCACTTCTTGGACACTTATAGTTTTTATTTTATTTCTGGTATGGGAAAACATTTAGTGGTTGCTGTAGCTTTTTGGTATTTTTTGTTGCTTTTTGTTGTAATAGTTTCATACTGACAGCACACATCATCTTTCAATAATAGGATAACAATATGCCTCCCTCTTGTAGGAACACACCCATTTTAAATGAATGCCCAACCACTAATTAGAGTACATTCTCCACCCACAATGGCTCACTGGATATACAGAAAACAAAAATATATATAATCCTATACCCACAGTTGATCCAGAGGAAGGAAAAAGTTCCTTCCTGATCCCCCAAGAGACAATCGGATATTCCCTGGATCAGCTTTACATAAAGATATTAGTATCCAGTTATTATTTGTTTTAAGAAAGGCCTGGATTCTTTCCTAAAAGTACAATCTACTGAGCTGGCCAGAACCACCTCTTGAAAGAGTCTATTCCCCTTTTTTACAGCTCTTACTGTGAAGAAGCCTTTCCGTATTTGGAGATCGAACTTTCTCCAGACTTAAAGCATGTCCCCTTTTCTTCTATGATGACCTTAAAGAGGAAGTAAAGCCTTCATAAAAAAAAAAAAAAAACGGAACCTGCAAGGCAAAGGCATAATGAGCTAGTATGCATAGCATACTAGCTCATTATGAATAACTTACCTGAGAACGAAGCCCCCGAAGCACTCCTCGTCCACGACCTCCGCCGGCGCCATCAAACCTGGAGTGAGTTCCGGGTCTCGCCGCTCCAGCGCTGTCATTCGCTGGAGCGGTGATGACGTCACTCCCGCGCATGCGCAGTAAAGCGGCATTACGCCGTGAACTGTTTTTTTTCTAAATGTCTCCTAAACCATGTAGGTTTAGGAGATATTTATTGGACCCACAGGTAAGCCTTAATCTAGGCTTACCTGTAGGTCAAAGTGGTTTGTAAGGGTTTACAACCACTTTAAAGCAGGGGGTCTCAAACTGGCGGCCCTCCAGCCGTTGCAAAACTACAAGTCCCATGAGGCATTGCAAGGCTGACAGTTACAAGCATGACTCTCACAGGCAGAAGCATGATGGGACTTGTAGTTTTGCAACAGCTGGAGGGCTGCCAGTTTGAGACCCCTGCAGTAAAGTGACTAACTCAACACCAAGTTGACCACTTATGTATTTGTACATGTTGATCATATCCCCCTTAACCACTTGCCTACCAGGCACGAACACTTCCTTCCTGACCAAGCCATTTTTCAGCTCTCAGCGCTGTCGCATTTTGAATGACAATTGCGCGGTCATGCAACGCTGTACCCAAATAAAAATTTTTCCCCACAGATAGAGCTTTATTTTGGTGGTATTTGATCACCTCTGCGTTTTTTATTTCTTGCGCTATAAACAAAAGAAGAGGGACAAGTTTGAAAAAACATAATATTTTTTACTTTTTATTATAATAAATATCCAATTTTTTTTTTTTTGAACAAATTTTTTCCTCAGTTTAGGCCGATACGTATTCTTCTACATATTTTTGGTAAAAAAAAATCGCAATAAGCGTATATTGATTGGTTTGCGCAAAAGTTATAGCGTCTACAAAATAGGGGATAGATTTATGACATTTTTATTATTTTTTTTTTTTTTTTTACTAGTAATGGCGGCGATCTGCGATTTTTATCGTGACTGCGACATTGCGGCGGACATATCGGACACTTTTGACACATTTTTGGGACCATTCACATTTATACAGCGATCCCTGCTATAAAAATGCATTGATTACTGTATAAATGTGACTGGCAGGGAAGGGGTTAACACTAGGGTGCGCTGCAGGGGTTAATATGTTCCCTATATTAGTGATTCTAACTGTGGGGGGAGGGGACTGACTGGGGAGGGGACCAATCGGTGTCCCTATGTACAAGGGACACACCATCGGTCTCCTCTCCAGTGACAGGACGTGGATCTGTGTGTTTACATACACAGATCCACGTCCTGCTCAGTTACTGGGCAATCGCGGGTGCCCGGCGGACATCGCGGCCGCCGGGCACGCGCATCGGGCCCCCAGCGACTTGGCGGGCACGCGCGCCTCCCGTGGCGCGCGCGCGCCCCCTAGTGACCAAAATGGCAGCGCTGTCATATGACGGCGGCCCGCCGCAAGAGCCGCACCGCTCCGCCGTCTTTTGACAGTGGGCGGTGGGCAAGCAGTTAATCTCCGATTCTCAAGAAAGAATAAATTCAGTTCAGGTAATCGTTCCTCATTGCTGAGCCTTTCTATGTCTCTTATTAGTTTAGTTGCTCTTCTCTGCACTTTCTCCAGTTCCTCGATATCCTTTTTATGAACTGGTGCCCAAAACTGAATTTCATATTAAAGAGAAGGTCATACTAATGATTTGTACAGGGGCAAAATTCAATCTCTCTCTGCAGTCCATGCCTTTTTTAATACAAGAAAGGATTTTGCTCGCTTTGGAAACTGCAGCTTGGCATTGCATGCTATTTATTAAGCTTATGATCTATGGGAACACCCAGATCCTTCTCCATCATTGGCTTCCCAAGCTGTTCTCCTAGTATGTAAGCTGCGTGCATGTTTCTATCCCCCAAGTGCGTAACTTTACAGTTATCAACATTAAACCTCATTTGCCACATAGTTGCCCAATGAATCAGTGCATTGAGTTTGGCTTGTAAGTTTGAGACATCCTGTAAGGACGTTATTCCACTGCATAGCTTAGTGTCATCTGCAAACACTGAAATTGTACTTTTAATCCCAGACCCAATATCATTTATAAAGGTATTAAAAGGAAGGGTCCCAGCACTGAACCTTGGGGTACACCACTGATAACCTTAGACCATTCAGAGTAAGAATCATTAACCACTACTCTCTGAATTTGGTCTTTTAGCCAGTTTTCTATCCATTTACAAACTGATTTTTCCAAGCCTGTAGACTTTATCTTACACATTAGCAATGTGTGGCGTGTGTACGAGGTTTGCACGCAATATCTCCACCCAAACTGTTTTATTTTCCCTGATCATGGTTTCCCTGAAGGTATACACGGTCAATATATCTGATTTTATAATATGAATATAATCTCACATATGTTAAATAAATATCTAAAGCAGGTATGCCCTATTTCAAATGTATCAGCTGTTCTTTTATTTTTGTTATTGTCAACCATCAAGATTGCTTCTTTTATTATTTATGCAAGCTATCATGAAAAGCGTAATAGAGCTTTCTTCCAACTTTACCCAGCTGCATGTCTCTAAATCCTATTTTTTATTATCCTACTGTTACCAGGTGCTTAGCTAAGAATGGAGAGTGAGAGAAACACTGGCTGAAGCTGTTTTCTGTAGCTTCTGCCCTGCAGTGCTGAACTGATTAACAGCTATATCAGTAAGAGAAGGAAGCTGCTAAGTGGGAAGAGTTCAATAGACTAAGACAGCACTGTACTGTGGGAACTGTAGTCCAGAGAGGAGAGACTGCATTGCCCAGAGGGAGATTGCCTGGAGTAGGGGAAAGATGTGCATTTTCTAAGGCTGTACAAGACATGGCTTCCTCTTGCTGTGAGGGAGACCGCAGATTGCACATCGCTGTTCAGTGTGCACCATCACTGCTTCACATCGGTGGCCTAAACAGGATCCATAGTACTGAGTTGGGGGGTGCCAACAGCCAAGGTCACCTGGGTTTAGAGGAGAGAATTGACTAATCTCTATGTGTGACCGGATGGTGAGTTGCAATATCACTGGAACTGGTGGGCTGCTGCTGTGGGGATTTACGATCTGCTGTTCGAGAGACTGAGCCCTTTAGGAATCGGCCATATAGCCATCTAGTAGCCTTTTGATTGACTGGGACCATTCTCATGTGCAACAAGAGTAACATTGGGCCTGAATGCTAGCTGGCTGAAGAGTTAGGACTAAAGACTGTCAATTTACAGCTGTTACAAAGAGACCTTCACCTATTTCTTATGCCACGTTGTACCTTTCAGGGGGACATTGCACCATATCCTAGCCATTAGGGATGATCTTCGAGTTCGAGTCAAACTCATGTTCGCCTGTTCACCGAACAGCAAACAATTTGGGGTGTTCGCGGCAAATTCGAAAAGCCGTGGAACACCCTGTAAAAGTCTATAGGAGAAATCTAAAGTGCTAATTTTAAAGGCTTATATGCAAGTTATTGTCATAAAAAGTGTTTGGGGACCTGGGTCCTGCCCCAGCGGACATGTATCAATGCAAAAAAAAGTTTTAAAAACTGTAGTTTTTTCGGGAGCAGTGATTTTAATAATGCTTAAAGTGAAACAATAAAAGTGTAATATTCCTTTAAATTTCATACCTGGGGGGTGTGTATAGTATGCCTGTAAAGGGGCACATGTTTCCAGTGCTTAGAACAGTCCCTGCACAAAATTTAAAAGCACTCACGGCTATAATGAATTGTCCGCTCCCGTAATACAGAGAACAGTCATTGATTAAAAAAATGCGTGGGGTTCCCGCCAAATTCAATTACCAGGCCCTTCAGGTCTGGTATGGATTTTAAGGGGAACTCCACGCCAAATTAAAAAAAAAATGACGTGGAGTTCCCCCCCCCTAAAAATCCACACCAGACCCTTTATCTGAGCATGCAACCTGGCAGGCCGCAGGAAAAGAGGGGGGACGAGGGAGCAACCCCCTCCTGAACCGTACCAGGCCACATGCCCTCAACATTGGGAGAATGCTTTGGGGGTCTGTGACCCCCTCAAAGCGCCATGTCCCCATGTTGATGGGGACAAGGGCCTCATCCCCACAACCCTGGCCGGTGGTTGTGGGGGTCTTCGGGCGGGGGGCCTATCAGAATCTGGAAGCCCCCTTTAACAAGGGGACCCCCAGATCCCATACCCCTACCATTTCACAAAGAAAGTGTAAAAAATTGTTTAAAAACACACTGACACCGTTTATAAAAAAAAAAAAAAAAAAAGATTCCAGCGGTGGTAATCCACTCTTGCTATCATATCGATGGCTGATCTCTCCCGATGGTCCAGTGCAGCGCATCCTGTCTCCATTGAGACACTGCGGGAATCCCTGATAAGGTCTTAGCTGAGGAGGACGGGGACACCCGTCACCTGACCCCGCCCCCTTCTGACACAAGGGGAAACCCAGGCTTCCCCAGTTATGTACGGGTGACCCCGCCCCCCTCTGATGTAACGCATGTTTCCGTTACATCAGAGGGGGGCGGGGTCACCCTCACGTCACTGGGGAAGCACGGTGTGATGAAACGTCCCTACACTCCTCTTGAGTGCTTTCGTCATATACCACTTCCTCCCAGTCTGAATATAGATCTCAGATATTCCAACCGCTCTCAAGCACAAAACGAGATGAGACTTGCTTAGTGCTAGCTTGGACTGTTTTATTAGAAACAAGATGACAAGTATTTATACTTGTCCAGATGGTCCAGTGCAGCGCATCCTGTCTCCATTGAGACACTGCGGGAATCCCTGATAAGGTCTTAGCTGAGGAGGACAGGGACACCCGTCACCTGACCCCGCCCCCTTCTGACACAAGGGGAAACCCAGGCTTCCCCAGTTATGTACGGGTGACCCCGCCCCCCTCTGATGTAACGCATGTTTCCGTTACATCAGAGGGGGGCGGGGTCACCCTCACGTCACTGGGGAAGCACGGTGTGATGAAACGTCCCTACACTCCTCTTGAGTGCTTTCGTCATATACCACTTCCTCCCAGTCTGAATATAGATCTCAGATATTCCAACCGCTCTCAAGCACAAAACGAGATGAGACTTGCTTAGTGCTAGCTTGGACTGTTTTATTAGAAACAAGATGACAAGTATTTATAATACAGTTGTAACAAATTACCATGAGCTAATTAACTAATCCCTTTAAGCAGCCGATGTGACTCTGTGCCATCAGGATTTCACTACAGGTCAGACTTGTCACCGAGCTTCACACATGTTAAGCCCCATACACACGGTCGGACTTTTTCATCAATTTGGTCCGATCGGACAAGGTTGTTGAAAAATCAGACCGCGTGTATGCACCATCGGACAGTGTTCGTCGGTTTGTCCGTCGGACAAAGTCTTATCTCCTGCTGGAAAGATTTGCCGTCAACCCGGTCCGATCACACCAAATCCGAGCGTGTGTACGCTTGTCCGACGGACAAAGTGCTACGCATGCTCAGAAGAAATTCTGTGACGGAAGCGCTCGGTCAGGTAAAACTACCTTTCCTAATCGACACAGCACATTCGTCACGCTGCAATGTTAAAATGTCTTTAATGCAGCGCATTCTCTTTTTCTTTACAATGCAACAAGAATGCCATGTTTTAGCTGCTCCTATTCACCCGCACTTCTCACAAACTTACTTCTTTATTACTTTGCAGCATTTATACACTACATGTTTATTTTTACTCAGATCGTAATACAATCTTTCTTATTTTTTTACCCTGATTTTTTTTTTTTTTTTTGGGAATACATATTTGAAGGAGATTTTTTTTGTTTTTTGGAGGGGGTTTGTATGTCTCAACTTAGCAAAACGACATTATTAACATTTGTATTTCTTGCTTACATTTACTAGGAGTTTGTTGGTTGTTGGTGCCCCTTGTTAATTCTACTTTAGGATTAGTGAAATGTACCTGCCTACTCAAAGAAAAACTGTCATTGTAGAAAAGTAAAACACAATAGTCAATGATTATTTCAAATCAAAAAAACATTTATTTAGGTCTCAGCAACAGACCAAAGAGGAACGCAGCCATGGTGAAACTTGGGGAATTTGCAAAGCCTTGGACACCCATGGCAACCATCATTTTACAGACTTAAACAATTGGGGGCATGAAGACTACCTATCTAAATAATAAGGGAGCGCAATCTGGTCCTGAAGTCCAAAACATCCGGAACTGCAGCAGATGCCATCTAGGTCCCCAGGCTCTGGTACTACGAGAGGCTCCATCTTCTCTCAGACCAGACTGAATCAAGGTCATCACTCTCTTGTCTTCCTTGTACGCTTCCTTCCACGCCGTGGTGCTGGTGCTGGTGCTGGTGGGGTGGCAGAAGGAGGAGGAGGAGGCGGAGCAAGGTCACTCTCGCAAACATGTGTGAGGGGAGTCATCTCCCCAGCCATCCCCTCATTTAGTATTTTGAGGATGACCTCCTCACACATACTGCGTTGCCCCGCCTCCATACCCGTAAATTTACTTGTAACCAAGGAGGCAAAGGCCTCCTCGTAGGTGGGTGTGGCATAGAGGGAGGCTGAGGCATCTTTTATCAGCTGGAGCGCTGACTCTCCCACCTCCCCCATGTTTTTCGCCCTTCTGTAGGGAAGGCGGAGGGGAGAGACTTGGGAGACAGTCAGGCTCCTACGCCTACACCCCTGTTGGCTGCCACTACCCCCTGCCTCCTCCTGACTGCCACCTTCCACAGCCACCTCCTGGCTGAGGTCTTCCTGTGTATGAAAAAGGGACATAGTTTCAGTTATTTGTTCATCAAACACACACAATTCTCATCTAGTGACTGTTGCAAAATGTTTTCAAATACAAAACCATACAATTCTCAGCCCTGCAGTTTAGATTCTTCCCAAAAATGTCTCCCACACCACTGTCTGTTGATATGTCAATCACGTTAGGAAATAAGCAATTGGGGATCCTGAATTAACTGAACATCATTCATTATTCAACAAACTGGTTACAAAACTACTATACCTGGAACAAGCTGGGCTCCTGCACATCTTCCATACTGGAAGGCCCAGGTTGCTCCTTGGAAGCCTCATCAGGGGTGGCGTGCGTGGAAGGACGCGTGCAAGGAAGAGTCGAGAGTGACTTCCTGACAGTAGCCTGGTCTTTGAGAAAGTGGAGCCTGTCATAGTACCAGAGCGTGGGGACATGGACATCAGCTGCTGCAGCTCCAGATGCTTGTGACTTCAGGACCTTATTGCGCTCCCGGAAATAGGTAGTCTTCATGTTGGTGATCTTCACTTTTAAGTTTGCGACGGTTGCCATGGGCAGGGTAGGCTTTACAAATGCCACCAGTTTCAGCAGGGCTGCGTACCTCTTTGGTCTGTTGCTATAATCCCTGTGTTTCGCCTGCCATAAGAGGGGGAATTGCCGGTATTTATCAATGAAGTGTGGGAGAAAGCTCACGTTGTAGAACGCCTCCATCACCTCTGCAAGACACAACGCCACACAAAACAATATAAATAATGTCAGCCTAAACTCTCCTAATCTTCTCCATAAAGAAGCCTCAAGTTCTAATCAGTCTAGGCTAGTTATGTACCAACGTCAAATTGTACCTTCGTTTGTAGCGATCGTCTCGTGCGTGAGCTTTCTCTCCCCTCGTCTCCCAGATCGTGGCTACGACACAGGCGTGTGACGTTTTATATACAGTGCGCATGCGTCAAACTCCGCCCGCCCCTGACGATCTTTCTCGTCTATTCCCCACCCCTTCTCTTTACGGCGCAGTGGGGAGAGCACATGGCGGGGACACAGCAGGTGCGCCCCAAATATCCCCCCAACGAGGAGGTGGACGAGGAAAGTCCGGAGGCACAAACGTCCCGATCCCGGAGCCTGAAATTCAAGGCCTCCAATATGTCATTTGGAGAAATGTTGGAGATGGTGGACATATTAAAGAGGAGCGACTATGATGGGAAGTATGGGCCTTACCTCAACCCCAATGTCCGCAAGGCCAAGATCATGTCTAAAGTTGTGAGAAGGCTGTACAATCATTTTGGGGTACAACGATCCAAGGAGCAACTGAGGAAACGCTGGTCAGACCTGAAACTGAGGGAGGCCGATCAGTACAGAAAGATCAAGAGAATTCTTCAAAAAAGTAAGTAGTTGTGTTTTGTGTTTGATTTCTTGCTTGCATACTGCTCCATGTGGTTTGATTTTTACAAAGTTGTACATTCCAAAATGGCCACTTTCATGTTCGTCTGTGCATTCGATCGTACTCAGCCTCGATCTTTCTGCCACTGTCATGGTCGTGTGTGTGTCCATTCGATCGTACGCAACCTCGATCGTGCGGCCACTTATAATACGATGTTTGTTGTTTTTTTGGGGGAAAGGAAGTTTGTTCTCCCTAGAAATGTCATCCAGAATGTAAAGCCAATTTATTCAATGTAAAGGAGAGGTCACCCAGTAGCTGTTTACCCATCTGGACTCGAGAGCACTAGTGCTGGGACACCCAAACCCCCTTTTTATTAGCCTTTTCCACACATGTGCTCCAGTGGATACTAGAGGGGGGTCTCCATCACACAAACTTCTACCAAAAAGCTAGTCAGTTTAGCACCTTTACAAAGTGACTACATTCATGTAGTTGACATTTGTAACTGGCCAAACTAAAATAGTGTCCGTCACTTTCAAGCAATGTTTGTCATTTCCTATTTCTGCCCTCGATAGTTTGTGTTGCTAAATCTTCCTTTTGGACATTCTCATAGGGGAGCGAAAACTTGGGCCGTCTGAGGAAACCCCCAAACCAACACCTCCCAAAAAAGGGGAAAGAGCAGAAGCAGAGGAGGAGGAGGAGGAGGAAGGAGAGATCATCGAACTTGGAGAAATTGTCACCACAACAGGTGAGTGTGGGAGAACACAGCTACTGGTAAGCTAATCCATGTATGGCTGCCTCATTTCCAACACCCCATTTTTGTTTGTTTGTGGTTTTTAGGTGACGTGGATGTTGTGGAAGAAAAATCGCACTTTACCACAGAGAGTGCCCACGTACTCATCGGAGAGATAATGGTCTGCAATCGAGATCTAGATTACATAAAGCAAAACATCAATGATGTTCAACAAAAATTGAAGAACATCATTGATGTTTTAGGAAAAATATGAAAACGCACCAAGTAATTAACACACATTTGTGCCAGCTTCTGAACACATTTGCAACTTAAAAACTGTCTGAAATTTGGAACATGCATACATTGTGTCCACATGTGCTAGCTCCCACCATGGTGGATGAATGGCAACGTTTTTTTGGGGGTGCAAACACTTTACGAACTACGAAAGTGGTTGTGGTGAAGGGGTTGCACCCACAAAAAACGTCCATTCATCCCCATGATGGAAAATGGCACTTTTGAAGCTTCTAGGCATGTGTTTTCTCATCTAATGACCATTTTCAGACCCAAAGTGTGTGCATGTTCCAAATTTCCACTTTTCGGGGGTGACCCCCCCATGTGATGAAGGCAAGATCAAACACACTTTGAACATATAGTCATGTCTGATCTTGTCTTCACTTTACAAAGTTGAACTTTCCAAGTTCCTAGGTTCTGTTTTGCTCCATGCCTGGTTTTACCAATTGCGGAATGTTTGTAAACAATGTTGTAAATAACCAAGATGTTGTCAGTTTTGGCGTGAAGATTGTAAACGCACTTGGGAATGTTTTCCTAGTAAACTTTTATTTTTCTAAATGTGTGGCTTCCTTATTTAAAAAACACAATGCATTATGTATGTAAAATGAAAAGGATATGGGGGGCAATGGGTGTTATTTACTAAAGGCAAATCCACTTTGCACTCCAATTTTCTTTCCCTGGGAACTTTTTCAATGCACTTGTAGAGCATAGCGGATTTGACTTATGTAAATGACACCCACAGTGCTTTGTACGAAAACACGGAGCACAGCATTTTGGAGAATACACACATGTCAGACCTGGTGATGAAAAGGAGTATTTTGGGTGTCAGTTATGCAGTACAAACCTTCTCTAGACCAAAGATTAGGTAGCAAACACACAACATGAGAATAATCTTTTTGGGAAGAAGAGACTGTTACCTCCTTTTGCCCAGAAAGTGCATTCCCACTGTCGAAGGCAAAGGGAAAAAATGTCAAAGTAAAATAAGCTAAAAAGAAGACTGAAATGACAAGAAATCATAGGTTGGTTAAAATATCAGATTTATTAAAAAATGCCTCTCACACATCGTCAGGCAGAGCAATGGCCCCCCTACCCACAAAGTACTCCATATATTGGTCCCGGACAACACGGGCATTTAGAGGGGGCAAGCCTGGACGTGCCACTCGAAGGGCTGTGAGTTCCGCATTTGGAGGGCCCTCCACATCTGGGCCAACGGGCACCACATAGTTCCTGTTATGTCTTTTGAGGAAGTTGTGCAATATGCAACAGGCAAGAACTATGTGGTTCAGTTTGTATTCCGCCAAGTTAAACATTCCGCCGTCAGGAACAGGCGGAAGCGGCTGGCCAGGATGCCAAAAGCGTTCTCCACAACTCTTCTGGCTCTGGACAGCCTGTAGTTGAAGACCCTCTGGTCCGGGGTGAGGGTCCTCATCGGGAACGGCCTCATCACATGGGGAGTCAACGCAAACGCTTCATCTGCGACAAAGACGAAGGGGAGTCCTTCGGCATTCTCCTCTGGAGGTGGCAAGCACAGACTGCCACTTTGGAGACGCCAGTAGAACTCCGTGTGCGTAATGGCCCCACCATCCGATATCCGGCCGTTCATCCCCACGTCCACATACATAAACTCGTATGTTGCCGACACCACCGCCAACATCACTACACTATTAAACCCTTTATAATTATAATAGTAGGACCCCGAGTTGGGCGGTGGGACGATGCGGACGTGTTTCCCATCAATTGCCCCTCCGCAGTTAGGAAAGGCCCAACGGCTGGCAAAGTGGGAGGCCACAGTCTGCCATTCCTGTGGCGTGGAAGGGAACTGTGGAGTGAAACAAGAAAAAAAAATTTGTCACTTTGCACCTAAACATTGCAAGCAGATTAGACAATCAACATCTTGGAACAAGAGCATTGTATAAAATTGGAGGCTGGAAAGTATTTGCACAGAAAAGTAGAGGCTCCCCTTCACAGATTACTCACCCCCCCATCAATCCCCCCACTTCTGATGGGCCATTGGCAATAACTAGGGTTTTGGGGGGGGGGTGGTGGACAGCTAACCCTCTGCACTTCATTGATTGGCAAATGGCTCAATAATGTGGGCTAGTTTGGCCAGACCCTCTGTACTTAACACTATTGGCAGGCCACAGGAAAGATCAAATAACATTTCAACCCCCCCCCCCCCAAAAAGGCAGGCACAGTGTGACATTATTAAATTACCAAGCAAGCTAATAGGAGGGAAAGAAGACAAAAAAATAGGAAATGGAATGTATGGAGGCAGCCCCTTGCACTACATGCTTTGCTGAATTCATCCCTAAAGATGCGCACTATAAAGAGGTAGGTATATAGTGTGTATGGGTATATAGTGTGTATGGACCTTAAGAACTAAAAGTCTAAAAAAAAAAAAAAAGAAAGCTAAATGTAAAAGGAAAAAGATAAGAAACAAAATTAAATAAAAAGGATAAAAAAAAAAAAGCGACAATAAAATAAAAAAAGCAATACTAAAAATAAAAGACAAGAAAAAGTTAAATTAAAAAAATAATAATCGTTAAAATAAAAAAATAAGAAGGAGAATTAAAAAAATAAAAAAAAAAAAGAAAATAATAAAGACAAAAAAGAAGACTATAAAAAAATAATAAATAAAAATCAAAATAAAATGAAAATATAAAGAAAAAAAAAAAATTATAAAGAAAACAGGAAATAAAAAAAACAAAAACTGAAAATGAACTAAAAGATAAAAATAAAAATAAAATGTCATAATAAAAGAAAAATAAAAAAACAAAGAAGAAAAGAGAATTAAAAAAAAAAAAAAAGACTGTGAAAAAAAAAACATTCAAAGAAAAAAAAATAAAAAGATAATTAGTAAGAAGAGAAAACTAAAACAAGATTTATAAAGAATACAAGATAAGAAATAACAATAAGTTAAAAAGATGTAAAGGATATATCAAAAATAAAAACAAGAAAAAAAGGCTTGGGGGATAAGGTTGTTAGGGGGTAAAAAATGAAAAGAGCAAGAATAACAAGTTTAGACATCGATAATGAAAGAAAAAAAAGAAAAAAAGAATATAAATTAGATATCTGGTGTAAAAGAAAAGAGAAAAAAAAGAAGAAAAAAAATCAAGAAGTAAAAAAGAAGAAATAATAATAAGATTATAAATTGAAAAAAAAAAAATAATAAAGTAAAAAGAAAAATAATAATATCAAGATGAGAAATAATACAAAAACAATAAAGGCTTAAAAAAAGAAAACAGTAAAAAAAGTAATTAAAAAAAAAAAAAAAAGTTAATAAAAAAAGAAAAGAGAAAAAGCGACAAAAGAAGAACAAATTTACATCAAAAAAAGTAAAAAAATATTTAATAAAAAGTGGAAAAAGAGGGGGGGGGGGGGGGGGGGGGAAAAAAATAAAAAAAAAATTAAAAGAAAAAAAAAAAAATAAATAGGAAAGCCAGCAGATAAAGGATTGGTACCATCTGACAGAGCAGTTGGGGGTGGGGGTTCCTAATGAGTTTGCCCCCCCCCCCCCCCACCAAAAGAAAAAAAAAGGGGGGCTCTACATGAAGTAAACCACACAGCAAACATTTGTGCATATTTTAGGGGGTGTTTTGGGGCAAACAATACTATGCAGCAGACAAAAGACATTGCTTAAGTGACTAGGCCATAGGTGTCTATTGGGGCAGAAGAGCATGCTGGTGAGGTAAGTGAAGGGAAAAATGCATGAAGGAGAAAAGGGGCACAGCATATTAGAACATATTGCAATCATGGTAATTAGGGAAGGAGGTCAAAAATACAAGTCATTAGCAAACAGAGCATACATAGAAGGGAATAGTAAAGTAGAAATGTTACCTTAATATAGTCCTCCTGCAGGACCTGAATGATGGCAGAACAGGTCTCTGGAATAATGATTCCCAGGGCCTGGGGAGAGATACCTGAAGAGAACTTCAAATCCTGAAGACTTCTCCCTGTCGCCAAGTACCTCAACGTGGCAACAAGCCTCTGCTCCGGAGTAATGGCTTGTCTCATGCAGGTATCCTGCCGGCTGATAAAGGGGGTCAGCAAAGCCAAAAGACGGTGAAAATCGGGGTCCGTCATCCTGAGAAAGTTCCTGAAATCATCAGGATTATTCTCCCGGATCTCACGAAGCAAAGGCATGTGCGAGAACTGGTCACGCTGAAGCAACCAATTCTTGGTCCACATACTCCTCGTCACTCTGTTCATGGACGGGTCTTGGCTCAAAGCTAAAAGCCCGACACCAATTCCGCGTACAGCACGAACTCGGCGACGAGTACGCACGGGAAACATCGCTCAGAAGGTCACAAAAGGTCGGCTGGTCAGAACGGACAAACAGAAAGCACCGATAAACAGCAAGGCCTGAAAGAACGAAGTGAATACCAGCAACGAGCAGACAATAAGCAGTGCAAATCAAAGCGTCCTATATCAAGATATAGGCCGCAATGACCAACAAATGCGAACTGACTACACGCACTAATAAACAGATACGCACGACAAGCACAAACTGAAGAGCAGTAACGATCTGAGTCAGAAAACTGAGAAGCGCGAATCTTAAGTCACCAAACTTCCACTAACTCTCGATAAACACGGGATCAGCAGAAGGAGCCCAACGGGTGCCTGACGTGGTGCTGAACTTCCCTTTTGTAATCTCGTGGACGACGACTTACGTCACGACGTTCTTCCGGACCGGATATTCCGACAACGTAGTCCGACCGTGTGTACGCAACGCCAACATCGGACAAAGTACGTCGGACAAAGTCCGACCGACCTGGTCCGCGGATTGTCCGAGCGTGTGTATGGGGCTTTAGATGCTAATATCATCAACTCCAGCCACCTGTCTGTTGTCTTGTATAATGCAAATGAGTCTAGTCTGTCTTGACACAGATTCTAAAGAGTATTTCACCTATGGTTGTATGTGCTAATTAACCCTGCAATTGAATCTGACTAGCACAGATTATAGTGGGGTTCTCATTCACCCTGTGCCCCTTAAAATCCAGGGCCCATAATCGGTTGGCAAGAGGCTCGCATTTAGTCCTCTCCAAAAGCCTGTGTCCTGGCTAGGTCTGTCACACCCGGGTTCCCCCTTGCGTCAGAGGGGGGCGGGGTCAGGTGATGGGTGTCCCCGTCGTCCTCAGCAGTCTCCATGGAGACAGGATGCGCTGCGCTGGACCATCGGGAGAGATCACCCATCGCTGGACCCCGGAGAAGAGATCAGCCATCACTGTATAGCAAGTGTCATGGAAATCGCCCTACCAGACAACCTGCTGACCGCTCTGGCGCGCGCCGGTGCGCACCGACGCATGCTGGGCCCGTTCCCGTGGGCGCTGGCTTGCATGCGCGCTCTGGCGTCCGGGGGCGCGTGCACAGTGGATTGCGTGCGCCTGTGTGCACTGTTGGCGCCAACTGGCCTATTTAATCAGGCAGCACCCGTTGGCTAGTGCTGCCCTGATCTTCAGCTCACCAGAGACCTTGTTCCAGTACCTATATCTTGTTGACCTTGTGACCCCGGCTTACCCTTGGACTCCCTGGACCTCTGCCTGCCCCCGGACCTCTGCCTGCTTGACTACTCTTCTGCCTGCTCCTCTGTACCTTGCCGTCTGAACGCTGCCGAACCCTGCTTGTATCCGGACCTACCCCTCTCTCCTGCTCAGTGACCTGTGCCTGCATTCCAGTACCACATCTCATTACAAGTGAGCCTCTTACTGCCCACACCCGGGACTCCTACACCTACCCCTCTCCTGCTCAGCGACCTTTGCCTGCATCCCAGTACCACATCTTGCTACAAGTGAGTCTCCTAGCACCAGCACCCGGGACCCTTACACCAGGCTCTCTTACCCTTCCTGACTCTCGTGCCTCCTGTACCCACCTCCAGGGGCTGTGAGTCGGACCCGTACGGGAGACCTGCCTCTGCCCAAGTGGACTCGCCAGTCAGGTACGTAGCAGCCCGACAGTATCAGGCAGCCATGACCGAGTCCGGGCAGGGGGCCTCCCCCATGGATGAACTGTGCAGACACCTAGCGGGTCTCACCCAAGCGGTAAAAAGCCTACAGGAGGGTTACTCTCGGTTGGAAGAACAGGTCCAAACTCTGTCTGCATCCTCTAACCCTCAGGGAGCATCTTCTGCCGGATACCCACAGGCACCCTCCATAGTCATGCTACCCCCGGAACCCAAGGTACCCATACCTGAAAAGTTCTCTGGGGAACGAAGTAAGTTCCGTGCCTTCCGCAATGCCTGTGAGCTTTACTTCGCCCTACAGCCACGAACCTTTTCCCTGGAAGCTACAAAGGTGGGCTTCATCATCTCCCTCCTGACCGGCGAACCTCAGACTTGGGCCCACCACCTGCTGGAGCAGAAGTCCGTGTCCCTGGACTCTCTTGACAGTTTCTTCACAGCAATGTCACAGCTGTATGAGGACCCTCAACCCTCTGCTACGGCCGAAACCGCACTACATTCTTTACAGCAAGGTCGCAGAACGGCCGAGGATTATGCCGTTGAATTCAAGCGCTGGAGCGCTGACACAGAGTGGAATGACGCAGCCCTGCGTCACCAATTTCGCAGAGGATTATCGGACTCGCTAAAGGATGAGCTGGCTCGTGTGGGGATTCCCCAGACCTTAGATGAACTCATCAACCTTTCGGTTCAAATTGACCGCCGTCTTAGGGAAAGACGGGCTGAAAGATCTTCTGGACCTTCTCGCCCCTTTTGTATGCTTCCCAAGGTACCCGGTCCTCCCGGCCTAGTCCCTTCAGCCTCGTCTACCCCGGTTCCAGGATGCAGATTGGCCTGCTCCGGCCCTCCTTGACTCCAGAAGAGAAGATGCGCAGACGGGCTCATAACCTGTGTTTATACTGTGGGAAACCTGGACACTATGCAAGAACGTGCCCCAACAAGACACGTAAGTGCCTGTCTTCCTCTTCCTTGTGTGCACCTGTCTTGCTTCCAACTGGCACTCACCTGGCTCTTACCATTGTTTTGCAGCTCTCCGGACAGAGCATTCCAGTGTCAGTCATCATTGACTCGGGGGCATGCAGCTGCTTCATTGACCAAGTTTTTGCTACCAACCATGGCATTCCTCTCCAACCCAAGGTCCGGGGCCTTGCGGTACACCTGGCGGATGGTTCCACACTTAGTTCCGGCCCGGTCACCCATGAAACGGTGCCCCTTCTGACTACCATAGGCTCCCAGCACCAGGAGCTCCTACGTCTGGATGCCATACCATCTCCACTTTTCCTGATCATATTGGGAATGCCCTGGTTGCGGGCCCACAACCCCAGCATCGACTGGGCCACAGGTGAAATCCAGTTCTCCTCTGAATACTGCCGTCAGAACTGTCAATGTGGAACATCCGGCAAGCTAGCTCCACTTCTATGTATGGATACTGATTCTGAACTTCGCCAATCCATCCCTGAACCCTACCGGGACTTCCTAGATGTATTTAGCAAAAAGGGGGCAGAGACTCTTCCTCCACATAGGCCGTATGATTGCCCCATAGAACTACTACCCGGAACGGAAGTTCCCTTTGGAAGAATCTTCCAGCTAACTGAGCAGGAGCTGGGCACTTTAAAGGACTACATAGACAAGAATCTGGCGAAAGGGTTCAATCGCCCTTCCACGTCCCCGGCCGGTGCGGGCATCTTTTTTGTCAAGAAAAAGGACCACTCCTTACGCCCCTGCATCGATTACCGGGAGTTAAACAAGATCACCATTAAGAACAGATACCCCCTTCCACTGGTACCAGAACTCTTTCAAAGGCTGGGAACAGCTAAAATCTTTACAAAATTGGATCTTCGCGGAGCCTACAACCTAATCCGCATCCGAAAAGGGGACGAGTGGAAAACAGCCTTTCGTACCCGATTCGGGCACTACGAGTATCTCGTTATGCCATTCGGCTTGTGCAACGCTCCAGCGACTTTCCAACACTTTGTCAACAATATCTTCCACGACTACCTGGATCTGTACGTCATCGTCTACCTAGACGACATCCTAATTTTCTCCGCCTCCCTGGCCGACCATCGCAGGCATGTCCGAAATGTTCTTACCCGTCTGAGGCAACATGGGCTCTACGCCAAACTTGAAAAATGTAAATTTGAAATCCGGAGTGTGCAATTCTTGGGGTTAGTCATTTCAGCTGAAGGAATCAGAATGGATCCTGAGGTATCCGCCATTCTGGACTGGCCAGCACCCATAGACAAGAAAGGGGTACAACGCTTCATTGGCTTTGCCAATTTCTATAGAAAATTTATTAAGGGATTTTCCTCTATCATCTCCCCCATCACTGAACTTACCAAACAAGGAGCTCGATTTCACTGGACCCCTAAAGCACAACTGGCCTTTGAGAAACTCAAGGAACTATTCACCTCGGCCACCATCCTTAAGCACCCAAACCCAGCTTTGCCCTTTGTCCTAGAAGTCGACACCTCTGAGATTGCAGTAGGAGCCGTATTGTCCCAGCGGCAGGGTGCCAAGGCCCTCCTCTATCCAGTGGGCTTCTTTTCCCGTAAACTTACCTCTTCGGAACGTAACTACGACGTGTACCCCTCGCGATCCGCGGCTTTTAGGAAAGGCCGCGGCTTCGGCCTAGCTATGGAGCGGGCGGCCATCTTGGTACACCCGGCGGCGACGAGCTGCGCGCTGCGCGCTGACGTCACCCCCAGCCGCAGGTTCATTCATCCTGTCAGCCACAGGAGCCCATGTGACTGGATTCCGGAGCAGTCACGCTGGATTCCTTGCCTGGCCATTCTGCAACTTCATTTAAGCAGGTACCACACCACTTTCCTACTACTAAACAATCCCCCCCCCCCAATAAAATGCAGCTTATTACAAACATTAAAAAAATAGTCAGCATATTACTGATGATTTGTGCCAAGCTCACCACAGATCAAAGTTCCTCCAAACAGACTGCTGTGAGTCCCGGGATGACGCTAATCATGTCGCAACCCATCAGCACGACATGATTAGCGTCATCCCGGGACTCATCACGGCGGTCTGTTTGGAGGAACTTTGATCGGTGGTGAGCTTGGCACAAATCATCAGTGATATGCATTGCTGACTATGTTTTTATGCTTGTAATAAGCTTCATTTTATTGGGGGGGGGACATTGTTTAAATAAAAGGTATAACACTGTGTGGCACATTGTTTATTTAAATCTGTGATGGGGGACTCTATGTCTCTGGAGGGAGGGGGCTGCCTGTGATGGGGGTCTCTGTATCTCTGGGGGGGGGGATTGGCTCATGGCTGTGAGTACTAGACGATTTTTGTGGTCGGCCGCACAAGATCGCTTCTAGGTCACCGTCTTAGCGCAGTTTCTTTCCTTTTTTCCAGGTGAGCTCCCCTGCCTTCCCTGACTGGCAAGTCGGGCGACCGACTGCCCACTGTGCCCAGTGTTCCGTCCTCCCCTGGAACGTCCTCCAGGCTACCAAATCGCCTCCACATCCTGCCTCTACTTTGGGGAAGGAATCAGTCCACAGACATACAGTGTGGTCAGGGCGAGCGGAGGAACGGAGGAGCTTGAATGCCCCACGTCATTTAAATCCCCTGTATGGGAGCATTTTGGATTCCCTGTCAAATATGATGATGAAGGAAAGAGGTCAGTGGATAAAACCGTAACGGTGTGTAGGCACTGTGGCACAAGAAAGCCATATGACAGTGGAAACACATCAAGCATGGCCACGCATTTGAAGCGACATCACCCCGGTGTTTCACTGACAGGAGTGAAAACGAAAGCTGTTCAACAACCGCTTATCGCCGCAGCATTTAAGCAGCCCCTTGTTGCACAATCGGACCGGGCTAAAGCCATCACAAAAGCTATCAGTGTGTTTATAGGTGCAGACATGAGGCCATATTCAGTTGTGCAAAATGAGAGCTTTAAACACATGCTGAAAGTGCTTGAGCCACGTTACGATATCCCGTCGCACACCCACTTCAGCGCAAAGATTGTGCCAGATCTTTATGAGCAGGAGAAGAAAAAAGTTGTGGATGAACTATCACGAGCAACCTCTGTTGCGCTCACGACAGACGGGTGGACGTCTAGAGGAACGGAGAGCTATGTGACGATAACCGCTCACTTCATCACAGCAGACTGGGAGATGAGAAGTCCGGTGCTGCAGACACGCCCCCTCTACGAGAGTCACACAAGCACTCATCTTGCGCAGGTACTGACACAAGCAGTGGAGGAATGGAAGATGAAGAGGCCCAATACTAATAT
The DNA here is from genome assembly GCA_028564925.1 of Lithobates sylvaticus. Taxonomy (NCBI): domain Eukaryota; kingdom Metazoa; phylum Chordata; class Amphibia; order Anura; family Ranidae; genus Lithobates; species Lithobates sylvaticus. The sequence continues at coordinate 182,562,521 of CM053033.1, read as the reverse complement.
CCCAGTCACAACTGATAATGCCAAAAATCAAATAAATGCAGTGAATGAGGCAGGACTGGGCCCACAGATAGGGTGCTTTGCACATGTAGTGAATTTGGCATCGCAGAAGGGAATTTCGGTCAATAGGATGGACCGCCTCCTTGGGAGGATCAGGAAGGTGGTTTCCTACTTCCACCGAAGCACAACAGCTGCTCATGTGCTTAAGACAAAGCAAGAAATGCTAAAGCTGCCTACTCATAAGCTCATACATGATGTCCCAACAAGGTGGAACTCCACTTTTGATATGCTGGAGCGTTATCTGGAACAGCAGGCAGCTATATACTCTGCATTGACCGATAAGACCCTTAAGAAAATTGTTAAAGACATCATTACCCTGTCCGATGATGATGTGAGAGTGGCAGAGGAGGTCCTCCAGGTGCTTAAACCCCTCAAAACTGTTACAGCTCTGCTGAGCACTGAAAGTTCACCATCTGTATCAATGATCATGCCGCTGAAAACAAGGATTCTACAATCCATGGCTCCAAGTGTGGAAGACAGCACCATCACTCGAGATGTCAAGACTGCCATTAGAGAGGACCTGCAGCCCAGATACACTTCACCCCCTACTCTACAAGACTACCTTCATAGATCTACTGCCCTGGATCCAAGGTTCAAGTCCCTGTCTCACATGGATCCTGCCCTACGCCAGAGGACGTACAGTGTTTAAATATTTTTTATTGAAAAGATTTTTTCACATATACAAAAAAACAAGCAAGAAAAAAAAAACAGAAAATAACATTCCACGTTTTTACAAAGTCCCATATATATCTATATATACGTACACATACATAGGACTTATACATAAATATTTACATAACAAATAAATAGACACACAGCAAAGAAGAGAAAAAAAAAAAAAAACACACAATCAACAAAGCACATGGATCAGTCTCAGTATATTTTTCGTAGAAAAAACTAATAGTAGTAGTCCCCCATCTTCCTGATTTAATTCTTTACTCCGTCTAACTTTATTCAAGCAATATTTTATGTAGTATTCCTTTTTCCTTCCCACCCCCCCTGGGTAGTTAACCACCCCCAATTCCCCCCAGTCCACCCCTCCTCACCACTCCCGTAGTTCCCCAGCGTGTCGTACCTACATATATACACACACCACACCCTATGCCCTTTATGGAGAAGGTATAGATGGGGATACTATCCCGCTCCTACTGTGGTATTGTGTGGCAATAGGTCCGTATATCTATTTTAGAAATTCTCTAAGTGGTCCTTATTCCAAAAAAAATAAAAATAAAATAGTGAAAAAGGTATAGGAGGGGATACTACCCACCTCCTACTTGTGGTATTATGTGGAGGTAAGCCCCTACGTCTATTTTAGTGACTCTCTGGGTGATCCTTATTCCAAAAGTGAAATGGAAAGAGAAAAAAAAAGAAAAAAAAAAGTGAAAAAGGTGTGGAAGGGGACTCTGCCTACTTCCTACATGTGATATTGTGTGGCCGTAGGCCCCTACATCTATTTTAGTGATTCTAAGTAATCCTTGTTCCAAAGGTTAAGGAAAAAAAAAAAAGAAAAAAAGTATGGAAGGGAATACTACCTGCTTCCTACATGTGATATTGTGTGGCAATAAGCCCCTACATCAATTTTAGTGACTCCCTAAGTGATCCTTATTCCAAAAGTGAAGAAAGGGGATGGCAATAAGTCCCTACATCTATTTTAGTGACTCCCTAAGTGATCCTTATTCCAAAAGTGAGGAAGGGGAAGGAGATAAAATAAAAAAAATAAAAAAAAAGGCACACCTTTCTCCTCTCCCTTTTTCCCTTAATAATTGGTAAGAACACCATTTATTTTTTGTGTTAGCCCCCTAAGTGCTCAATAAGAAAAAGGGGGGGGGACATGGAAAGAGGGGAAGAGGTGGGGACAGGGTGGGAATCCAGAGATAAGTAATAATAAAGCATCTAATTGTTCCCCACATAACTCATATAGACTTGAGATAGTCTAAATTCCAGCCAGCACTTCCAAGTGTCAAGGTATTTTGTTTCCAAGTTGTTTTGCAGGTGTATTACTTCTTCCATACATCTAATTTTATCTATCTCCCTAAACCAATCCTTTATTGTCGGAGTATTTTTCGTCTTCCATTGTTTCGGAATTAATTTCTTTGCTGCATTCAGCAGGAATGGTATAATAGATTTTTTATATTTCTTCCTCGGTATCCCTGTTGCATGGAACAGGCATTGCCAGGGGTCAAATTCCATTATAGTCCCGCTAATCTTCTTTATCCAATCCACCACTTCCCTCCAATATGATTGGATTAAGGGACACTGCCACCATATATGTGCGTGGGTACCTGTCTCTCCACACTCCCTCCAACATAGAGGTGATTGAGTGGGATTAATTTTATGTAATTTAGTTGGGACATAATACCACTTTGTTAATAATTTATAATTCATTTCTTTTATCCCTGTGTCCACTGAAGTTGAGTGCGTGTAATCAAAGACTTTACTTCTCATACTTTCAAGCAACGGGTGATTTAGTTCCCTTTCCCAATTCTCCACGAGACACAGGGAGTCCAGTTCTAGAGGGGTTATCAATAGGCTATATACTTTTGAGAGACCCTGTCTATTATTCCCGGCTTTGTCAACTAATCTTTCCCATTTATCCAATCTCCTGTCTGAGCGAAGCGGCTTTGGAAGAGAACCTACAAAGTGTTCGAGTTGCCTATATCTCCATGCGTCCCAGGGCGTTTTACCATATTTTCCTTGTAATTCGAGTAATGTACAGAGAACATTCTGTTAAAATATACGCCCGGATATTGGCCGAGAGACTGAGACCCCTTATGCCTGATTGTATTGAGAAAGATCAAGCAGGGTTTGTCCCGGGGAGGGAGGCAAGAGACAATGTATTGAGAACAATCCTGTTAATGCATGCCGCAAAAAAGGGAAAGAAACCTGCCATCTTCCTATCAATAGATGCCGAAAAGGCTTTTGATAGGTTAGATTGGGATTTTATGGTACAGACACTGCAAAAAATTGGCATAGGTCCAAAAATGCTGAGGTGGATCGAAGCTCTCTACTCGAACCCCACGGCTAAAATTCAGGTTAATGGAACCCTGTCTGATACTCTTCAGTTGAACAACGGTACACGACAGGGTTGCCCCCTCTCGCCACTACTTTTCGTGATCTCTTTGGAACCCCTCCTGATCTCTATAAGAGCCAATAAGAAAATTAAAGGAATAGAAGTTGCGGGACAGGAACATAAGATATCAGCATTTGCTGATGATATTATGTTATACGTAACGAACTCAGCACAGACGCTCCCAGATATTTTGATGGAACTAAATGGCTATGGGGCCATCTCAAATTTTAAGATCAATATGGAAAAAACCGAGATACTTGATATCGCGGTCCCCCCAGAAGAAGCTAGGGATCTTAGAATCCTATTCCCATTTAGGTGGAGAAAAAGAGGATTGAAGTATCTGGGAGTGTCTTTATCAGCATTAACAACTGACTTATATCAAGATAACTACTTACCCTTACTAAATAAAATTAAACAGGACTTAAAAGGTTATCAGGCACATAGATTGTCATGGTTCGGCAGAATAAGCGCGATCAAAATGATGACCCTACCGAAAGCTTTGTATATCTTTCAGTGTCTCCCAATAAGTATCCCTGCCACATATTTCAAAATTCTCAGACTAATAGTACAAAAATTTATATGGAATAACAAAGGGAATCGTGTCTCATATAAAGTCCTGAGTAGACCAAAGGAGAGAGGGGGATTATCTCTCCCAGACTTTGAAAAATATTATGAGGCAGCGGTATTGCGGAGAATCCTGGACTGGGCCCATGGCTCTCCATATAAAAAATGGGTAACTCTTGAACTAGAACTGAGTAACTCTGCCCTGAATCAGATTATCTGGATCCCACCCCAATATAGAGGCCTCCCTAGGGATATGCCCCCAACTACTGTAGAAACACTCAGAATATGGGATAAAATATCTAAAAATAGATCCATGGAATATAATAGCCCTCTGTTACCCCTCACAGGAAATAATTATTTCCCTCCAGGCAAAGAAAATAAATTATACCTAAAGTGGACATCATCGGACCATTTGAGGTTAAAGGACGTTCTGAAACAGAGGACGTACAGTGACCTCACCACTGAGATTGTGAGAAGTCTGGGCACTGAAGACTGTGATGAGGTAAAGAAAAATAATTATTTTTAAAAAATTATAAATTTAAATACATTTTTTATTTTCATAATAATGGCTTTTATTAAATGTTATTATTTTCATGTTTCATAGACATGAAAAATGTGGCAATAATATTGCTACATTTTTCATGCCTATGAAACGTGAAAATAAATAGGTTTAATTATTAAAAAAAAAAGAAGACAACTAGACTCCTGCTGACATCATCAAAGAGGAGGTGGCATCCTACCTGATGGCAGCAAGCGGCATTACAGTGGATGGTGATCCGCTGACATGGTGGAAAAGCAACGAGTGTAAATACCCTCATGTTGCCAAGATGGCAAGATGCTATCTCGCTGTGCCAGGCTCTTCAGTGCCTTCCGAGAGAGTGTTCTCAACAGCAGGGGACATAGTGACTGCAACGAGGTCCCCACTCTCCCCAGACAATGTAGACATCCTTGTCTTTTTGAAAAAGAATTTAAAATTATAAGCTCTTTCTTTTATTCTTCTTTGATGATGTGGACAATCCATACTAGGCTTTCACTATCCATGTTTCAAGGAAGATGACGTGCCTTCTGTTGCACTTTAAGTTCAGTTGTTTTTGGCTCATTGCCCATTGGTCCATGTTTAAAGGAAGGAGATATGCCTTTTATGTTGCACTAAGTTGTTTTTCATTATGTTAAAATTTAAAAAAAAGATATTATGCCTTGTGCACTTTAAACTTGATTTTATATATTTTCAAGTAAATTTAATAGTGTTAATAAACAAAAAGATAAAACTTTGTTTATTTGTCTTGTTTTTTTTTTTTTTTTTGCTGATCCGAAAATTGATCCGATCCGTGACTCTGATCCGAGGAACGATCCGATCCGTGAGTTTTTTGATCCGTTGCACCCCTACCGGGCACACCCTACTCCCCGATACCATTCTGCCCGCTGGAAACTTCCTGCTCTTACAAGGGGATCTAATTTCCCGGATCAAACAGGCCTCTATTGGGATGCCTCCCCGGATGGGGTTTCCATTAAGGATGGCTTGCTTTGGCACGAAGGCAAAATTGTGGTTCCGGAAGAACTAAGGGTGCATGTACTGAAAAAACGTCCATTTTAAACGTTTTTTTTGCATTGATACATGTCCTCTGGGGCAGGACCCAGGTCCCCAAACACTTTTTAGGACAATAACTTGCATATTAGCCTTTAATTTTAAAATGAGCGCTTTTGATTTTGAACGTTCGAGTCCCATAGACTTTAATAGGGTTCTAAAGTTCACGCAAAGTTTAGGTCTGTTCGCAGGTTATGGTGCGAACCGGGGGGTGTACGGCTCATCCCTACTAGCCATCTTCTTAGAGTGCACTCTAGATTAGTTATAGTGTTCATTTTTACACTGCAGTTAATGCTTATATGCACTGTTTATCGCAAACTTTGCTGATTTCATGAGGTAATCTATTGTACACTGCATCGAAAAAGTATTCATACCCCTTGAAATTTTCCACATTTTGTCATATTACAACCAAAAACTTGAATGTATTTTATTGGGATTTTATGTGATAGACCAACACAAAGTGGCACATAATTGTGAAGTGGAATTAAAATGATAAATGGTTTTACATTTTTTTCAAACTTGTGGCGTGCATTTGTATTCAGCCCCCTTTTCTCTGATACCTCTAACTAAAATCTAGTGGAACCGATTGCCTTCAAGAGTCACCTAATTAGTAAATAAAGTCCACCTGTGTGTAATTTAATCTCAGTATAAATGCAGCTGTTCTGTGAAGCCCTCAGAGGTTTGCTAGAGAACCTTAGTGAACAAGCAGCATCATGAAGGGCAGGGAACATACCAGACAGGTCAGGGATAAAGTTGTGGAGAAGCTTAAAGCAGGGTTAGGTTTTAAAAAAATATCTCAAGCTTTGAACATCTTATGAAGCACTGTTCGATCCATCATCCAAAAATGGAAAGAGTATGGCACAACTGCAAACCTACCAAGACATGGCCGTCCACCTAAACTGACAGGCCAGGCAAGGAGAGCATTAATCAGAGAATCAGCCAAAAGACCCATGGTAACTCTGGAGAAGCTGCAGAGATCTACAGCTCAGGTGGGAGAATCTGTACACAGGACAACTTTTAGTCGTGTACTCCACAAATCTGGCCTTTATGGAAGAGTGGCAAGAAGAAAGCCATTGTTGAAAGAAATCCATAATAAGTCTTGTTTGTACTTGGTGAGAAGCCATGTGGGGACACAGCAAACATGTGGAAGAATGTGCTCTGGACAGATGAGACCAAAGTTTTACTTTTTGGCCTAAAAGCAAAATGCTATGTGTGGTGGAAAACTAACACTGCACATCACCCTGAACACACCGTGAAGCATGGTGGTGGCAGCATTATGTTGTGGGGGTGCTTTTCCTTAGCAGGGACAGGGAAGCTGGTCAGAGTTGATGGGAAGGTGGATGGAGCCAAATACAGGGCAATCTTAGAAGAAAACCTTTTTGAGTCTGCAAAGACTTGAGACTTCCAGCAGGATAACAACCCTAAACATACAGCAAGAGCTACAATGGAATAGTTAGATCAAAGTGTATTCATGTGTTAGAATGGCCCTGTCACGTACCTGATGCATCTAGTTTATGCAGAGGTAGGCCTCTCTTGCACCTCTGACTCGGGCCCCTGATAGAGTATACGGGTGGCGCAGGAGTGCAGAGTCGCATGAGTGCTGGTAGATATGCTTGGTGCCTGGGCTGCTGATCCAGTTGTCTGCCAGATGGCAGCGGATCTCCGTGGGCAGGAACACTCTGGTACTTAGCCGAAGAGCAGGTCCCAGAGGTAGCTGGACAGGTGCTAGCAACTTGGTAGCTCTGGAGGGGCTGGAACATAAGACAAGCCAGGTCATACACAGAAAAATCAGATGCGGAGGCAGGAGAATGGTCAAAGAACAAGCTGGGTCAATAATTCAGGAGCAGATGCAGGAAACAGGACAATCACAGAATGCTGTAGACGAGACAGCATGTATCCAGCTTAAATAAGCCCATTTAGCGCCCTCAACTGTCACGGATGCGCCGCGCACATTTGCGTTTGCATTCCCATGCATGCGCATATGCTATCACACGTTAGAACGTGCTAAAGCACCTCTTCTTCCAGGCATTTGGGGAACAGGGATTCTTCTCCGGCTATTATTCTGTCTTCTGACCCCTCGGGGGGGGGGGGGCTGAATACATATGCACACCACACTTGTCAGATATTTATTTGTAAACAATTTTGAAAACCATTTATCATTTTCCTTCCACTTCTTCACAATTATGTGCCACTTTGTGTTGGTCTATCACATAAAATCCCAATAAAAAACATTTAAGTTTTTGGTCATAACATGACACAGGGTGGAAAACTTCAAGGAGTAATAGTGATTATACTATCTAATGGACTGTGTCTGAACCTAACTTATATGTGTTAATTTATGCTCAAACCACCATTTATTATAACCTCTATCAATACATTGGGTTCATTTACCACTAAACAGTCTTGTTTCTCTTTCCTGGTGCTACTTCACATCCGATTTAAAGCTAAATATGCGTGTGTTCCTTAAAGTGATTGTAAAGACTTTTGTTATTTTTATAGAAAAAAAAATGTCATACTTACCTGCTCTGTGTAGTGGATTTGCACAGAGCAGCCTTGATCCTCCTCTTCTCAGGTCCCTCTTCTGTGCTCCTGGCCCCTCCCTCCTGTCCAATGAGCCCACAGCCCCGATTCAGACACAAAGCCATGGCCCGGCCCCGCCCCCTTTCTCTCCTGATTGGCTAACTGACTTTGACAGCAGTGGGAGCCAATGGTTCTGCTGCTGTTTCTCAGCCAATCGGGAGGGAGAGTCTCGTAAGGCCAGGAAACTCATGGACATTGCTGGACAGAAATGGGGCTCAGGTAAGTATTAGTGGGGCTGAGGGGGGCTGCTGCACACAGAAGGCTTTAGAATGCATTAAGATAAAAAAACCTTCTGACTTTACAACCCTTTTTTAAATGCTTGCAGTAACTTGTATTCAACCAGGTGTCTCAGAAGGGCTGAGGTTGTTCTTTGAGTTGAGGCGCCAAACAGAGAGACAAATTACCAATCAGCTCTTGTGGCGGTAGTGCTACACTAATATACGCTCTTCTGTAACTCCTTCTCATCCGCATTGGTGGAGAAACAGTATCCTCAGTAAGCCTGGCACAACACCACTATCATGAGAATAGTTTTGTAGTTTTGTGGTCTTCATTGTCAGCAGTGAAGCAAGACAAGCTTTTATTGCCAGGGAGATGATTAGTGGGTGTATCTTTAAAGTAATCACTTGAAATTGGGCACAGTTTGTCACTCTATGAAGTGGGAATCAAAAACAAAGGCCTAGTGTGCACTTTAGAATAATTTTGTACTATTTACCTATTTTTTTCATAACTCAAATAAATGTTATTGTTGAATAACAGAAATGCATGTAGTCATGTCCGATGCAACAAGGTGGTTCTGCAACTGTGGTGATTTGGTGTTTCTCTTATTAGATTTAAAACATCTGAGATATTCAGTTTTCCAATGAACAATGAGGCATTATTGCAGTTTTATAAATTTATAATATTTATTAAGTTTGTCAACAATTATAATCACACTATAGAGATCCTTTGAATACAAAGTTTTTCCTGTTTTTCTGAGGTTTTATTAAAATGATATAACACTTAGGAACAAATATGGAGCCCAACATCCCAGAACTCGAGGCTAAGATGGCAAATATCTCAACTGCTACTGTAGAGGTCCCTTTGGCGCTGAGGTACGTTGGGATAAAGAATATCCAGACAGTGAAGAAAACTAGCATACTGAAAGTTATCAGTTTAGCATCATTAAAAGTGTCCGGTAATTTTCTTGCCAAAAATGCAACAACAAAGCATACAGAAGCCAAGATAGTCAAATAACCCAATATCACATAGAAAGCAATGGCTGATCCTTTATCACATTCTAGGATGATCTTTGCAATTTCTGACTGTGTGTTGTATGAGGTGGAGGGAGGGACTAAAAGGATCCACAAAATGCAAATAAACACCTGAATAACAGAACAAAAGAAAACAATACATTTAGGAAATTTAGCCCCCACCCACTTTCTTAAGTTATTCCCAGGTTTAGTTGCATTAAAGGCTATCACTACAATGAAAGTTTTTCCTAAAAGAGAAGATACTGAAATGGAAAAGGTGATTCCAAAAATAGCTTGGCGTGAAAAACAGGTCAGCTGTTCTGGTTTTTCAATAAAAATAAGGCAGCAAAGACAGGAGAGCATGAGTGATACTAAAATTAAGTAGCTGAGATCTCGATTGTTGGCTTTGACAATTGGAGTATTTTGATACTTAATAAATATTCCAAGAAAAACAGAAGCTATCAGTGAAAATAAGATGGCTATAAAAGCCAGGACAATTCCAATTGGGTCTTCATAGGATAGGAAGGTAATAGCTTTCTTGATACATTCTGTCTTTTGCACATTGGGCCATTGGTCTTCTGGACACTTTATGCACACATCCACATCTAGAATTATAAAGCAAATAGTGTTTACAATATGTTTTTTTATCTTATTTTTCTTCTCTATGCATTCTAGCTGTTTATGAAATAAAACATCAACTTTTTTTTATCAAACTTTACCAATGGACATATTAAGTAAACAATGCAAGGAGCCAAGTGCTATCAGCAAAGTCCAAACCCCCATTGGCAACCAATCATAATTCCCTTTACTGGAGTCATACCAGTGCTGAACAGTTTATTTGAAATCATTGAACCAGTTAGTCTAATTTGGTGGTTACAACTATAACATGGGATTCCCCAGCAGCTGCGGAAGTCAGTGGTTTACAATAGGAAATATTTTATATTTTAGGACTAACTTTAGGTTTTAGTCCATGTTTTGTTTTGGACCAATCATGTAGGCTGGTTCGTTATTTAAGCTAAGAAAATCTGTGTCAGATGACGCATGCTGGAACGTGAAATGCATAGAAGCTAGGTCTGACACGCATTCTACGTCACTTCTGCTGGGGGGTTGCCTAATGCGTAGCATACACCACTGGTCAGATAGAGCTGTCTGAACAGACTTCCGCTGCACTAGGTGTTTCCGATATATTGATGCATTCCCCTGCTGGAAATATTGTAAGTGACATTTTTTAACAATAAACAAACAATACTACACTATATCTGCCTTCCCTGGCTCTTTTCGGCGGAGCTTGATTTTCAGATGTGGGAGATTGGAGCCGAGGATAGATTACAAAAATTTTATCTGGCTGTTCCCGGGCTCATTCGACCAAGTTCACCATACATGAACGTGAGCGATCGATTGGAAAAAGATTGTTGAATGGTTTCCAGGATTCGAGGAGATACATCATATCTTATGGTCACTTGCTGACCAGGGCCTTCTGGTGAGCTTAATTTGTTGTCACTTTGGGTGGAAAGTCACGAATATTATTTGGAACACAGATTTTGTTTCTCACATGGTGTTGGAGTGGAATCATCTAATAAGAATTTTGGAGCTGTTTTGAACTTTTCAAGATATATTTGTTTGAGCAATCATAAATCTATTAATTAATAAAAAATTTTTTTACATTTGTGCACATGTATAAAGTGAAGCCATTCATTAATACATGTTTATACAGTTTTGAATGTATGCATACTATTTGTATAAATCACTTTTTTGCATTTTAATGATTGCATTGGGAGCGCCCTTTACCACAGAATTCACAACCTTTAAAAGCAATTCCTTGTAGGAAGTGGTCTATACATGACATAGAATGTCGGATATACCCAGATATGGTGATCATCCATAGATAGATAGATGTTAAGAACTGACTGAAGGAGAATGGGAGTTGTGGTTTTGACCAGGACTTAACACCTGAGAGTCTAAGGAGACCCCTGCCACATGTAAAGCAGTGAGTTCCCGGTATTCTGCTCATAAACAAATTTCATTATATATTAGTTCTGTCCAGACTTACACAAGGCTTGTAGAGGTGCACCTCTATGACTAAGCCCTGTTTGAGTTGAGAAGTCTTGGCAGACATTCTGTGCTTCTTGTTTTGAGCATTAAAGTGAATTTCTGGCTGATTTCATTGTCATGTGGCTGGACTTTTTGTTGGTATATGTAAGTGAGTGTGGACAAGCTCACGCAGGTGTGGGAGGTACAGGATGTGGAAGAAGCAGTGTTTCTTCTATAATTCACTAAATACACTACTATAGAATGTATGGGAAAAAAATAAATATATATATATGTAGGAAATCAAGACAAACCTGTCTGGTTGGAAAACTGTCCTTCTGGACATAGTAAGCAATCATAACAACAAACTGGCTGTCCTTCCCGGACAGATTTCCTGTATCCTGGCAGACACTTCTCACTGCACACTGATCGAGGCATCAGTAGCTGCCAAAATATACATAAAATATTTATATATAAATGCAGATGTTTTATTAATATTGCTGAAATGATTCTATTTTAGAGTTAAATGAGGTACTGCAAAAATGCTATGTTGATTTGCAAAGAGCAATGACCCATAGCAACCAACCACATTTAATCTTTTATCAGGTTAAAGTAATAATATTCAATAAATAATGAAAGGAAGCTTTAATTGTAATTCAAAAATACTGTATATAGGTGTCCACAATGTGGGGACGAAATGCAAAAAAAAAAAAAACCTGTGGTCATTGACTATACAACCGACACATCTCACCCACTGGGACCTAAAACTTGACTTTTATTTAGAAAAATTTAAATATTATATTGTTTATTTTAGTTTATCGATTCAAACATCACTGTGACTTTTTATTACTAATAGGGGGAGCACAGAGACCCATCCAAATGGAGTATTATTTAGAGTACTTGCCTCAAATAAACCTTTGACCCAGTGTTTACTAGGGAGGATAACACGGACACCCTCAAAGCAAAGGACATTTGTATCTACTGTTTAATCAGTGAGGTGTTTTACCGGAGCTATAGTGCCTAGCAAAGGACCATTACTATTCTTTATCTGCTTATGCTCACTCCTCATAACCAGATGTAGGTAGGCATGCTGTCTAAATATTGCTGGCCATCAGAGAACTCTTACTTAAATCTCTCTCATCTAAGCCCACTTTACACACATATATATATGTATACACATGGCTTTTTTTTCTGCGGGGAATGCAGTTCCGGCACCTCCAGCACTGAATGTATGTAATGGCAATGGGTGCTGGGGTGTGTTGGAGAGTCTATTAATGCTGGCTGCTAGGGAATCTATTGTTCCTGGAGGGGATTTATTTTTGCATGGTGGTCTATTGTTGCTGGGGAGGTCTATTGTTGCTGGTGGGGGATATATTGTTTCTGGGGGGTCAATTGTTGCTGGCAGAGATCTGCTGTTGAGGGAGGGAGTCTATTGTTGCTGGCTGTTGGGGGAGTCTATTGATGCTACCTGCTGGGAGATCTGCTGTTGCTGCTAGGGTGGTATTTTATTGTGGGAGTCCATTGTTGCTGGGGGGGTCTATTCTTTCTGGGTGAATCTATACCGAGTTATTTGTTCTGCTGGAAATATATACAGCATACCCATATAGCTGACTATATCCCTGAGTTGGCTGTAAGTATCCCACATACATATTAATCTGAGTAGAAAACCTCATCTACTAACATAGAAAAATTTTGTTTTACTTCATTTCACCTACCCTTTTTAATCCCCAATGAAGCCTTAATTTAAATAGGCAAAATCTGTTGTTTTTTTTATTTTTTTTGTTTGGGTATTTTGGCTTATTATTTGAGCACTTTTTGGATTATCAGGGAGATCATCGAGATCTATTTGAAGGGAAAGATATTTATTGTTCAGTGAGGTTGACATATCGAGAGAGTATTTGACAATAATTTTTACTCAGATTAATATGTGTGTGGCATACTTATAGCCAGTTCTGGAGTATAACCAGCTATATGGGTATGCTGTATGTAATAGTTCCAGCAAATCATATAACTCAGTTTATTTATATATACAGTATGCAAAGTGGGCTCAGGTGAAAAAAATTTAAGTAAGAGTTCACTGATAGCCACCAATATTTAGACAGCATAAATACCCTCATCTGGTTATGATGAGTAAGCTCAAGCAGATAGGGAATAGCAGTGGCCTATATTGTAGGCCCCAGTGGGTGAGATGCATGGGTAGTATAGCACAGCACCCACGATTTTTATGGTTGCAAAGGGAGTAAAATGATTGCCTATTGGCTGTATTGGAAATATATTTGGCCTTTTTGCATAGATAGTTTTGATAATAAATTGCTTCTTTAAAAACTGAGCTTCTTACTTTTTCATCAAACCAGATAACAACCATGACCATAAAGGCAACAATTAGCTTAATGAAGGAGACTAACCTTGGCAAACTTATTTTCCCAGACTATTGCTTCTTCTTTTATAATGATTTGTTTCTCTGGGGAAGCCTGTAAGTCAAAATGTCCAACTTGCTGTAAATGTGTTGTCCAGTTTGGATAATTGATCGGATTATAAATATCATACCCGATAGATATTTCTTCATTATTAAAATAGATGTTTTGCCCCAATGTGTTTGTAAAATTAACCCTTTTTATATACTTATGTAGCTGTAAATGACAGATAATATTGAATGCAGTGCAAACTCACACAAACAACAATAACATGAAAAGCATTTCTTTAAAGTATTTGTTTCTGTCTTTGGACAAATAATCCTTTTAAAAGAGCAATTTTGGATTCCATATGAAGAGTTGGTGTTATTCATTTCCTATCCTCATATAACAGTGACTTATCCCATAATACTTGACAGAGTTCATTATCATCCTATCAGTCATTAGTTCAGCTGCCTCAGTGGAACACCTACAGTATATAGTGTTTCTACCACAATTCAACAACACTATATTTTTGTACTTTAGGATGCAGGCACTGCACCATCCAAACACACAATGAATAAACTCCTGGCACATAAAACCGAAGTAGATCTTCTATGCATGAAGAGCAAGCAAGGCCATAATGAGATCCAATAAACTGCAGTAATCACTGTCCTACAGAGCAAGTTAACCTTATTCAACTAAGCTACACTTTATTGCTCCTCTTTCTGTTAAAGGAGATACGGTAATTATTGTCTGAGAGAATGCTGAAAATAGATCCCAAACACTAATGTTGAGTTACTGGGAATGCAGTGTTTCAGATAAGCCCCCGCCCGCAGACCCCGACAACCAACGGCCAGGGTTGTTCGGGAAGAGGCCCTTGTCCTCATCAACATGGGAATGCAGTGTTTCAGATAACCTCTGCTGTGTTAGCATATTGTCTAGTGTCAATAACACTGACTTTTTTGGGGATAAGGTTGTAAATTGTCAGGAGAGGCCAATTTTCAGCGCTGACGCACATTGAATGACAATTACGCGATCATGCAACACTGTACCCAAACAACGTTTTTTGAATTTTTTTTTTCGCAAATAGCGCTTTCTTTTGGTGGTATTTATTCACCACTGGGGTTTTAATTTTTTGCTAAGTAAACAAATAAAGACTGAAAATTAAAAAATAAAAATAAAAAAACATTTTCATAGTTTGTAAACCTTTGCAAAAAAGGTAATTTTTCTCCTTCACTGATGTGAGCTGATGAGGCTGCACTAATGGGCATTGATGGGCACTGATAGGCTGCACTGATGGGGCGGGACTGGTGAGCACTGATGAAGAGGCAGTGATGAGGCTGCACTGATAGGCGGCACTGATAGATGGCACTTATGGGCACTTGTAGTTGGCACTGATGGGCACAAATAGGCGGCACTGATGGGCACTGATTGGCAGCTCTGATGGGCACTGATTGTCATCACTGGGGGACACAGATTGGGAGCACTTGTGGGCACTGTTGGGACTGCACTGATAATCAGGAGACTGATAATTAGTGCCCTGATTATGAGTGTAGATGTCCCTTTTAGAGAAGCCGGTTATCGGCTCTCTTCTCCTCTCCTCATGCTGTCAGCATTAGGAGAAGAGTGATGATAAATGGCTTCTGTTAACATCTGTGATTGGACACAGCTGATTACATGGTAAAGAGCTACTGATTGGCTCTTTACCTCAATATGTGATCAGTAGTGTCCTCCGGACACTGCGATCACAGAGCGCGCTGCCTGCCCCAGCAGCGGGCGTGCTGTGGGCATGATCACGGGACGCCATCATGTGACGGCATCCCAGAACTAGACGACTGCTCTGTAGCCACCGTTCAGCTATAGCATGGTCGGCAAGTGGTTTATAGTATTCATACCCTATATCACATCAGCCTGGTGTGTATTCCAAAACTCAGAAAAATCAGAAGGTAAGAAATTCCCTTTGGATCTTGGCAGTTTTTTGTTATAGTATCTACAATGACCTTCTATTAAATGCTTGACAAGGAAGTTGTGAAAGGGAAGGGTAGTATTGCTGAAGCCCGTTACGTAAATGTTACTGTAATGTTTTGGAAAAAAAAAATAGTTTTGGTAAGGTTTTGATAGATAATATCAAATTACTTTTTTTCTTACCTTCCAGCCTTTTAAATCTTGAAATTTCAATTTATTTGCATCCTGCAGTCTTTCACTTAATGGTGTTTGTTGATACATTTCATGTAATGCATAGGCTACGGCATATACAGAGTTGTAAACAATATAACTCATACCAGTGAACTTAAGGTTACAGTGAGAATATATGATTTGCCTTCCACTCTCCACACCTGTGCAGTTTCGGTTTCTTGGATTGAAAGGACATCGGTTTTCACATAGTTCATCCCACCATGTTGTAAAGGTCCGACCGGATGGGAAACGACTTGGGTTAACCTTCTTGACAAATTTTATAAATGCTGGGTTTTCATTTTTTTGCATGATGAATCTTAAAGATCCATTGACAACTGTGTCATTTACCATGTTGAATATTCGGAAACTGGAATCAGCAGTATGTATCCAGACTTTCCCCGGTATGCTGGTAACATGAACATTCAATTCCAAGTAGTACACATTATTTTTTGAGCCATACAGAAGAATAACATTTGCAGTTGACTGTGCAATGGTTTGCTCTATGTCTTTGATTCTTTCGGGGGTGTAGTCATTAATAGACGGTACTAGTTTAATAAATTCAACGCATCCCCCACTTTCTACAATCATGTTTTTAATAATCTTTATAGCATTTATGCTGCTGTCATCATCAGCATATATAATACCAACCCACATCCAACCAAAGTTCTTCAGTAAGGCTATAATGGCAGCATACAGAGCCTTCTCACTGGGTACTGTGCGGTAGAAATTTGGGAAGTTCTGTTTGTTGCTCTGAAGAGGTTCTTGGGACATGAAACTTATCTACAAAATATGAGTATGATCATCATTTACTTTTCTAAGATATCTATATTTGAAGTGACTCATCCCCCCAAAAAACACAGCCGAATGGTCCCTGCAATGATAGACTCTGAATACCTACCTCTTTTGGGGAAGACGGCGAGTCTGACTTCCCCTCGGTTCAAGCAATACAGCATCTAGCAATGTATTCACATTCAGCATATGTCTAGGTGTGCTGGGTGCCTGGTTTCCTGTTGTGTCCCATGTCCTGTAGTGACGTAGGAGTTGGAGGGAGGAAGCAGAGCTCAATGTGGGGCACACAGGGACTAAATACTTCCAGATGATTCGAAAGCCAAAGATTTTGCTGGGAGCTGTATCATTTGAGCACATCAGAGTTTGGACTTGCCAATTAGCTATGCAGCAATTTTTTTGTTTTCACCAATAACCAAGTACTGTAGTAAAGTAAAGCATTTAATGCAACCTTTAATTTTGTGGGGTCTTCCATTTGACTACCTAATAGTTTCATTCTTTATACTCCTGCTTCTTCAAATGACTATTATGGTACAACTCTCTGGTACCTCAGGAAGCTACACATAGCAACACGTGATATAAGACAAGACTAAAGAATGTCATACCTGTGGGTATTTGTACATTCCAAATATATTGGCATACTGTATAGAAAAGCTAGATGACATCCCTTCAATGACAGCAGCAAGAACTCCATATTTGTCACAATTGTAATTAGGATATTGCTTAGTGTTCCCTGAATAAATGCGAACAGCACCTTGGACAGTTCTGAAAAGGTCAACATAGGAATCGTATATATTATAGCCCAAGGTTACATTTGGCAATATGTTAGGGTTGCTGTTGATTTCATCCACAGCGAACACGAAGCTTAGGAAGTTGTAAAAGTCTTCAAGCAGCATACTGAAATTAAAAATAAAAATGTACTTAGAACATACTAGAAGTAATGAAATTAAAACATTGATGTCTACTATATAAATCTTAGTAAGGTTATTTACTTAAAGTGTTACTAAACCCACTATAGTAAAATCAGTCAGTGTATGCAAAAAAGCATCATTGTTATACTCACTGTGGAACCTAAGGGGTTAATCTTCTTCATTGTGTAAAAAGGCTGTTTGATCCTGTCTTTTCTGATCCTCCCCTTCTTTTACTGTACCCAACCCATCTCCTGATAGTACTGAGCTTTGGGGACACTCTGCACATGCTCAGTTTGGTGTGTATTGCTAGAGGGGGGTTTTTTTTTTTTGTTTTTTTGGGATGGTTCACGTGATCAGTACAGGGCAAATCAGCATTGTCCAGACAGAGGGTCAGGGGTGTGTGTGAAAATGAAAACTCCTCCTACAAGGTTTAACCAGACACTGATATAAGTCACAAGACTGCTATATACTGCTGATGAGAAAAGGTATTTAGCAGTTTATATTTACTAAAATAATCGCATTTCCACATTCTGTGTATTGTGTGAGACCAAACATAGCGAATGCAGGGTCCAGGGTTTAGTAACACTTTAAGAATGTTAATTAAAACCAAGGATCCCATTTTTTATTATATACATGAATAGTGTTCTGAAGTGTGTGAAATATCTTTTCCATGAGATTGATGTTTTTAATTCTGGTTTTCAGATGTTCTAAAGGAATTGATTGGGATTTCCAATGATATGCAATTAACCAGTGAATTGCAACACAGATTGTATGTACTAATCTGGTGTTGTGTGTAGAGAGGCCTATGACAGGTGCAAATAAGAGACAGCAGTGTGGGGTTAGGACAATATTGTTATTTGATATTATAGAGGCGAACCTTTCTAACTGTTTCCACTCCTTATCATTTTTTAATCCAATCTGAGAATATCTACACACAAAGCGTCAGTCTACCCTTTATATTGTACTATAAACCATAATCAAAACTTTTGTACCACAACTAGATATTCATACCTAATTATTTGTATCATACAATGTTACATATGTAAAACGTTTTATTACTGTTAAAGTTTCAACATACTTTTGTACTCTTTTTGTACCATTTTTAGCACCCAATAAAAAAGTTTGTAAACAAAAAAAAGAATGTTAATTAAAAGTCATCTCCGTGTACAATATAAAGGTACTGTAATGTTTTTTGAAACCCTGTAGGATGCTAGTGATTGGCTGGATCCCAACATGTGACACACTACTAATACGTTGGGATGAGGCTCCCTTTTTGTGTTACTTTATTTTTCTTTTTTTTTTTATCATCCTGATAATCTCTTCCCCTCTGGTCGGGTACTGGCCTGCAAAGAGTCTGCTGGTGATACGGTGTTCAGAATCACAGCCGTTTGCCCTCCTAGTGAGCCGACCTCTGCTGACCAGGTAATATATGTATGCAGAGACAACGCAAAAGGTAACAGAGGGGACACAAATTTGGTGTTAAACACTGCTCAAAAACAAGTTTATACACTTCAGTTACAAGCAACTGTCACTACAGACCAATATTCTAGTTACAGGTCGAATCGGCCGTTCTCTTGCATATATAGACTAAGCATGGAGACTCATGTGAAAGGCATGGAATATTTGTTCATCTTTTAATGCTGTGTAGACACTTTTGGTCGAACTCTTTTTGGTTTTTTTTGTTACAGGACACAAGCTGCATACTGGACAATTTTTAGTCTGGGCCTTGTTTTCAGGCTCTCAGTTTCTGGTATAACAGCAGGGGAGGGAGGGGTGGACCAAAGCCTTATAATATATGATAAAAGTATATCAAGTGCACTTAACATGTACATGTCCTCAAATATATCATGCTTAGGAATCATTTCATTGCTAATAAGAGTGATCCGAATGTTAGCCTATTTGCATAGATATGATGGATAACAGGATAAAAATACTGTCCTGGAATGTGAGGGGACTCAATAACAAATTTAAGAGGGCTTCAGTATTCCAGTACCTTAAACAGGTAAAGCCACATATCGTCCTCCTTCAGGAAACCCACCTAGAGGGAAACAAAATACTTTCTCTCCATAAGCCCTGGATTCAGAGGTCATTTCATTCCACCTATTCAGCGTACGCCAAAGGGACCTCAATATTAATTAGCAAGGCAATTGCATGCATGACCCATCAAGTATTCACCGATCCAGGAGGACGATATGTGGCACTAGTAATAGAAGTCGGCTATCAGAAAATGCTGTTAGTGAACATTTACCTACCCCCACCTTTTCGGGTGCAAACACCGTATGACCTGTTGGTAACACTGGCACCACACATGCATCTGCCAATGCTGCTAATGGGGGATTATAATGCCATCTTGGACTCTGCACTGGATTCGTCCCATGCAGCTAGGCCAGCCTCAGCGGACCTGTGCTCTTGGGTGTCAGTGGCAAACTTAACTGAAATCTGGAGGTGGAAACACACGGAAGTCATGTCATATTCGCACCTCTCTTCCACACACAAATCTTCAGCCAGAATAGATTTGGCGTTTGGGAATTCCTCCATTTTAAAAAAATCTCTATGAAGCAGAATATTTGGCGGGAGGTAATCACAGATCACAATCCGCTGCTGGTTACCCTAGCTTTCCCATCTGGGGGGGGGGGGGGGGGAGAGGGGGTTGGAGATTCTCCAGGGTGGCTGCAGGAAGAACAAGTAACTGCTCCGATTCAAACTGCAATTGATACGTCCTGGGCAGCGAATGTAAATACAGCAGACCCGCCCATGCTATGGGATGCATTCAAAGCGGTTGTCCAGGGGCGAATGCATTTCGGCAATAAAGGCAGCCAGAAAAGAAGGAGGGCGGCACAGTGGTGTAGTGGTTAGCACTTTCACCTAGCAGTAAGAAGGGTCGCTGGTTCGAATCCCAACCACGACACTACCTGCCTGGAGTTTGCATGTTCTCCCTGTGCCTGCGTGGGTTTCCTCCGGGTACTGCGGTTTCCTCCCACAATCCAAAGACATGCAGGTAGGTTAATTGACTTCTGTCCAAAAAAAAAAAAAAAATTGGCCCTAGTATATCAATGGGGACTTTGGATTGTGGGCTCCTTGAGGGTAGGGACTGATGTGAGTGTGCGATGTACAGGGATAGGGACAATTGTAAACGCTCACTCAGGTTGAACTGGATGGACTGATGTCTTTATTCAACCTTACTAACTATGAAACTATGAAAAGAACATAATAATGAATGTGAGCGTCTTTTGGCCAAAGAGTGGAAGTGTGCGAAAAATCAAGCTGACTCCCCCTCTGAGGCTAATTATATGTCTTTACTTGAAAGTAGGAGATCTGTGGCCCTACATTTCGCAAACTTAGCCCACACCGAGCCGAGACACAGGGCAGAGACTATCTTTGCCAAGGGAGATAAAAATGGCAAGCTACTGGCCAACTTGGCGGCCGATCAAAGGGTACCTGTTAGTATCCCAGCAATAAGAAGTGGGACTGGGGCACTAGTCAAAGATCCAGGGGGAATCTTGGATGAATTTGTGAACTTTTACAAATCTTTATATTCACAGATCACGCCCTACAATATGGCAGAATTGGAGGAGCTGCTACAGAGCCTTTTAATGCCGCAACTGTCAGATTCGGATAGAGTTTTATTAGATAAAAATATCTCTGTTTTGGAAATCGAGGCAGCCAAACTTGCATTTCCTCCTCAGAAAGCCCCAGGCCCAGATGGATTTCCCGCTGATTTCTATAAAGTATATATGTCACAACTAGCCCACAGACTAAATGTACTTTTTGCACACTCCTGGGAGCTAGGAACTTTGCCAGCCTCAATGATGGAAGCATATATGGTGCTCCTCCTGAAACCTGGTAAGGATCCTTTGGAGTGCTCCTCCTACCGCCCTATAGCGTTGCATAACATGGACTTCAAGATACTCGCTAAAGTGCTGGCATCAAGATTGGCCAGGGTCATATCGACCCTGGTGGATATTGACCAGACAGGTTTCATGCTGGGCATGTCAACCAATACAAACCTTAGAAGGCTTTTTACACACTTACAGCTGGACCATGCAGAGTTCCCGGCCAAAATCATTGTCTCTATAGACATTGAAAAAGCCTTCAACTCTGTAGATTGGCAATACATGCCATTGGAGGCCATGGGGTTTGGTCCTGTATTCCGCCATTGGGTCACGCTGCTGTACAGGGCCCCAAAGATGGCAATTAGGTTAGGTACCATGGTCTCTGATTTTATTCAAGATAGCGAGAGGAACCAGACAGGGATGCCCGCTCTCTCCCTTTCTTTTTGCTCTAATGATGGAGCCTATCACCAGGGCTCTTAGACAATATGAAGAGGTGGGAGCAATCCGTGTGGGGAACATAACAGAATGCATAGCGTTATATATAGGTGACTTGCTCCTGTTCCTTAAAGACCCGGAGCCATCACTCAGAGCAGCCTTAGCAGTCCTAGACAAATTTGCCATCTTTTCTGGGCTGCGGGCGAACTGGAGCAAGTCGTCGATCCTACCTCTGGGCCGGGAGCAAAAAGCTAACTAGATGACTCCCTACCACTTCAATGGGTTTCCTCAATCGCCTACCTCGGGGTTAAAATAACAGCAAATATTCAAGATTATATGTCATTAAATTTCCTACCATTAGTAACCAGACTGAAACAAAAGACAATGGTGTGGAAAAACCTTCCCCTCTCATTACTAGGTCGGGTTAGCCTCATAAAAATGAAATTTCTCTCAGTAATTCTATATTTCCTATGCCACTCCCCTTTATGGATACCAAAATCCTTCTTTAAATCAATAAATAGCATAATAGGGACCTTTATATATGGTCACCACAGTCACCTCGCATAAGTACGAAAATTCTACAGGAGCCTTGGGGACAAGGGGGACTAGTATTACCTGACTGGCAGAAATATTATCTGGCAGGACAGATTGTGTTTGCCAGGAGATGGCTGATAGCGGATGACAGAGACTCAGGGGTCCGAAATCTTGCTTACCTTTTAACAGACCCAATGAAAGCAACCATTAAGGCATGGGAGACTACCACCACCCTGATGTCTCCTAGCTATGTGGGGGTTACGCCTTGTTGCCTTATGCGCTTATGTGAAATCTACATTAATATCTGTACAATATTGTAATTAGAAATATATTTCAGTTAGAGGGAAATATATATATTTAAAGTATTGAGGGTTGTGTTGGTGTTACTGTAATTAGTTCAACTTCAAAGCTTGGCCTTTTGTTTTCCCTGATAACATCTCACCTGGGTAGTAAACAACAGCCTTCTTTGATTCATCCAATCAGGCTGTGCCCAATAGACATGTACTAGGTGACCAATTAGGGAGAATTATATTAGCCACACTACAGGAAGTAGGGGGGGGGATATAATGCTTTGTGAGAAAGCTAACGATTCCTTTTTTTCTGGTGGGGAAACACACAGCAGTCATGATGGGCTGAACTGAACAGGTAATATAACTATACTTGCACCTTATATATTGTATTGTAAATATGGTTCTGTGAGTAATATGTAAATATCATGTAATCCAGGGGACCTACACTGTACATTGTGTTGTAAATTCTGTCTGGTGTGTAATTTGTATATATATTATGTAACCCTATCAATAAATGTGTATTAGCTTGAGTTTTAACTACTTGTAACTAAACATGTTTGTAGATCAAGGTCTGAAGGGATATAATCTATATTCCTTCATATATATATTTTATTTCAACCTAGCATTTTCTGCCTTGATGTGCTAGGGATTTGTGTATTAGCTTGAGTTTTAACTACTTGTAACTAAACATGCTTTTACCTCACGGTCTGAAGGAATATAATCTATATTCCTTCGTATATATATATATATAATTTTATTTCAACCTAGCATTTTCTGCCTTGATGTGCTAGGGATTTGTGTATTAGCGTGACTTTTAACTACATATAATAAATGTTATTATATTCAAAGCCTTTCCTCCTGGTCAGTAGAACTCTTATTTAACCCATATCATATTTTGTGATTAATAAATCAGAAATAGAGATTTTAGAGGTTACAGATGGCGGCCACGAAACCAGTACAGGACGGAAGGTGTTTGAATCTAATATCAAAATCGATGTATTAGAGATTAAGACTAGTAGTTGAACTTAAATTGAGTCAGTTGGTTCAATCTATCTAGGGAAAAATCTAGGTAAATATTTTTCTTTTTCTCTCTTTTGTAGTTTAGTTATATATTTTTTTTTGTATTATATATATATATTATATGATTATTTTGCTGAAGGTACCTAGTAGCTTGAACTTAAATTGAGTCAGTTTGTTCAATATATCTAGGGAAAACTGTAGGTGAATTTTAATTTTTTTTTGTGGTTTAAAAATGGTGGTGTTGCTGAAGGTACTTAGTAGATTGAACTTAAATTGAGTCAGTTTGTTCAATCTATCTAGGGAAAACTATAGGTATTAACTCTAAAAATGAGAGAGGATACACCACATATTTTGTTTTGCATAAATATCCCGTAAATTTTAATTGAACAAGTTCTTTGGATGTACCATTTACAAACCGGTTATGTAATGGGGAGGAAGAAACTTGGCGGGAAAAAGTGTTATTTCTTTTTATTATTTTTTTTTTAATGCTCACAAAGCTTAATGGCTCTCTCTAAACCATTGTTTGAGAGTGACATGTTTCATTGGAAAGACACCATGTGAGTGGGGTCTTGGTTTCCTGTTGAAAAGTTTCAACAGATTTTTAATTTAAATGGTCTGTCCACTAAATGCATAATATTTGTGTATAGGACAGGAGAGCAGTAATATTCTCATTGTTGTCAGTTAAAGTACAGGACTGTGGAAGTCTTGTTGCTGAATGCTGAAGCTAATATCTGAGAAAGATTATTAGTATAGGGTAAAATAAGGTGCATTTAGCATACTGTATTATACCCTGACTTTTTTTTTTAGGATGAGTTTGTGCTAGATTTTTTTTTTTTTTTTATTTTATTTTTTTTTTTTGTCTAAACTGAATGGGTGAACTTTGGTGTAAACACGGATGTGTTTACCTTTCTATTGTAAACCAAGAGGGTTATTCACCCTATTTGATACTTGTGGCCCTACTATTGTTCCTATTGTGTTGGGGGGTGTAGGCTCAAATAAGGTAAAATACAGACTATTGTGAGTGGATTTGGAGTGTCTACAGTAATCTAAAGGATTGTTTTATTGAAAGCTGAAAATATACAGCTATATATCTATATATGTATATAGGTATATATAGATAGTTTATTTATTTTTTTATATTTTTTTTTCCTTTCCACTCCACTTTACTGTATTTTCAGGATTTTATTCGATTTTAATGTTTGTTTTCCCAACTTCGTTACAGTAATCTAAAAAGGACTGTATAGTACAGGGCAACATTTAACTTAAACTATTGACGGGTGGGTAGAGGATATAGGTTATTTGGATAGCCGCCCTAGGGTACACTCTCTCTCACCCCGTGCACATTTTTTTTTTTTTTTTTTTTTTTTTTTTTTATGGCATACATATTTGCACATATCTATCAGTGGATATTGGAGACTGGCAAATTAGGAATGGATGCTTATACCCCGAGGGTTTGCCCTCCCTTACACTCATTTTATTATCTCAGTATAGGCTCTGGGTTTATAATACACTGTCTAGGAGGGGGGATAGGTATATGGTAGTACCGCCAGCAATTAGGTGTCTACCTCCACCCCTCTCTCTTTATTATCGTATGGTCTAGTCAAGTACATTCTAATATCCTGGACTCACAGGAAGCGCCAATTTTCCCTATTTTGTACCAATCATTTAAATTTGCCTCTTAGGGGTAATTTGTTTTTTTTCTGGAAAGGCTGCATACCTGGATTACTTGTCCCTAAGCGCGGAGCTGTTTGTGGTTTTCAACATTTAACTTAAGCTTTAACTAGCTTACAAATTGTGCATATTATTTGTTGGTAATGGCAGCCATGTCCCGTCTAGAAGTCCATAGCAACTTTTACTCTTAAACACAACAATGTCACAGTTGCTACAAACAATTTCAATTCTTAAATGTTTAATGCTACGGCATCTACTTGTGCCTATGAAATTGGGGACAATAACGTATATGAAAAGTATGGGGGAAAGGAGGATATGGATCCTAATTCTACTTTTCCTGTGGCGATGGGAGAAATCGCAGAGCCACAAGAAAATCGAGAATGCACCATGGTCACAGAATTAGGAGCAAGACAAGTTCCCCAAAATTGGCAAAATTAATAATAAAAAATAAGGCACACATAGGTGTGAGAAGTCTTAGTGACCAGAATAAGGCATCTTCTAGCACAGGGCGGTGTGGGCAATCTACACATACCATAGATTGTAATGCAATCATTCCGTCTGGAGTAGGTGTTAATTTTAACAACTCCTTGAAAGGTGAGAGCTCGGGGGTAAATATCCCTAGATCTCTTAGGAAGACAGGAAAGGTGGTCAATAAACCTAAAACCACACCAGTTGTTAAGGGATACCTTATTACTTTACAAAAGATAAAACGCTATACATTCCAATCTATTAAAATAAATTATGTATTGTTTGCTTTAAAATAGGTTAGAAAATTTGGGAAGAGATTAACAACTGTTGTCTATAAAGTTATTTGTTTTCAGGTTAAGTGAATTCCAGAAATGATATGTGCATATCATTTAGCTGTACAGATGCAAAATACGCCCCTAACAAAAGGGTAAGGTATAAAGGCCCATTGTTTTTTTTTCCTCTTTCTCTTCTTTACTTTGTATTCTCCCAGAGGTTGGAAACGCCTAGCAATTCATTTGCAATTACCAAAGCCTTATACAGAATGTATGGGATGCATTTGAAATGAATGTGTATGGGTGAGCGATGGAATGCATGAGTAGGAACAGTACATGTATAAACTAAGATTTGTTTTTTTTTTGATAAGGGGTGCACCCAATATTGTTTTATGGCCATCAATAAGTGTGATCACACTAATGCGCATGCGTTGTACTGTTTATGATTATTTTATAAATATTTGTTTTGTTTTTTTCCGTTTACAATGAGCTCAATACTGGTACCAGTTTAAATTTATAACTTTTGGTTTTACAAGTTTAAATGTATTCGCAAATAAATAACCTGTGCACAGATATGAATTATTTTTTTTGTATGTCCTTTCTGGGGGCTTAGAGTGAAAGTTCATTCACTCTGACACTTGAAACTACATGCTACATTACTTTGCACATTGTGGCATCTTAGGCATTCAGTAGGTCTTGTGTTGCGTGTTGTTTTCCCTTCCAAATTCACTCATGTGAAGATTATAGGTCTACATTTTGTATTCTTAGAAGGTAAGTATTTATAAACCCTACAGAGTTTTCCTATAATTTTTGGCTATCAGAGTTTAGATAGGGGGTGGGTCCTGTACATTTTTGACTTTACTTACGGTTGATGGATTCATTACCTCTGCTGGAAGGCGGTTCCAAGCATCCACTACTAGTTAGGCCAGTATGAACCTCTCAGAGAGGTACAGTGAGATGTTATTAATGATTTTTAAGTTTTGTATTACAGGATAAATGCACAAACAAGGACGGATGATTGGACCCAGATGTGTACCCAAATACAAATAAGGACCTTAAAGAACATCATTTTTTTTTTTTGTGTATGTTCTTAGGAGAAGCCTTAAATATTATTAATTACAGGCCTAGGTAAATTCTAAACACTGGTTTGGGGCAGTCTGTTTCAATAAACAGACGCCCTACCCTCTAGAAAAACAACTTTTTGTGGCCTTTTTGACTTGCAAATGGGTTTGCACTGAGAGTCAATTAATATGTTAATCACAACCGGGAGAGGGGGTTGCCTTTAGTATACCTACAATGCTAAAGGCAGTTTTTCAAATGTTTTTCTTTTTGGGTCAACAAGACACAGATTTAAGCCGCTTCAACAAAGTCAAAGTTTGGGCCAGCATTCAATCTGTATGGTTTTATTATTTTGTTTTATTTTTTTTTTTTTTTTTTATTTTAATTTTATTATTTTTTTTTTTATTATTTTAATCGTAATTTTTAATTTTTTTTTTTAATCTATTTTTTTTTTTTTGTTTGATTTTCTTTTTTCTTTTTCTCTTAAGGGAAAGGATTTTTATTTTTTTTTTTGTTGTTGGTTTTTTTTTTTATTTCTTTCCTATATCACCTTATTATTTTTTTTTTTTTTATTTGTTATTCTTAAGTTTTGCGTGACTATGGTCAAATAAATAAAATAAAAAAATGAGGGGAGTGAGTATGGGGAACACTACATGGAGAACATTTAAAGCGATTAGAAATGTTGATATAGAATATTAAGGCTTCCCTGTAGCATTTTGGGGATGGGCCAAGTCCCAACAGGTGTTAGTTTTCTCTTATGACATGGGATAATCGTTTTATATGAATTTAGGTCATGGTAGCTATTTATCATGACACTAGTAATATTAGGGTTTAACAAATTCTTCCTCACATTTCTCTCTCTCTTAACCAGACCCTATGATATGGGTGTGTAAGGACTTTCGCACTATTATTATTGGACAGTTGAGAACAAGGATCCTCATGTTTTTATTATTATTAATTTTTTTTTTCTTCATTTTTTTTTTTTTGGGGTGTGTTTTTAATTTGTTTCTCTTTATTTATCATTAATAAAGTATAATCAATGATGACTACCGATACTGGGATCCAGAAATGTGAACTGTAGGGGGGAGCTGTGTACATTTGATGCACATAAACCATTATTCTATGTGTGGCCGAGTCTCATATACTCAACTGGCCACAAGGGGCCATCTGTTGCCTTATGCGCTTATGTGAAATCTACATTAATATCTGTACAATATTGTAATTAGAAATATATTTCAGTTAGAGGGAAATATATATATTTTATTATGGACAACTCCTACTTCTTTCACTATTTACAACCATGCGCCATGTACTAGGTGACCAATTAGGGAGAATTATATTAGCCACACTACAGGAAGGGGGGGGGGATATACATTAATATCTGTACCATCAGTTTTTTGTTTTGCACCTGTAAAATGGCAAAAATCATGTAATCCAGGGGACATACATTGTGTTGTAAATTCTGTCTGGTGTGTAATTTGTATATATATTATGTAACCCTATCAATAAATGTGTATTAGCTTGAGTTTTAACTACTTGTAACTAAACATGTTTGTAGATCAAGGTCTGAAGGGATATAATCTATATTCCTTCATATATATATTTTATTTCAACCTAGCATTTTCTGCCTTGATGTGCTAGGGATTTGTGTATTAGCTTGAGTTTTAACTACTTGTAACTAAACATGCTTTTACCTCACGGTCTGAAGGAATATAATCTATATTCCTTCGTATATATATATATATTTTATTTCAACCTAGCATTTTCTGCCTTGATGTGCTAGGGATTTGTGTATTAGCGTGACTTTTAACTACATATAATAAATGTTATTATATTCAAAGCCTTTCCTCCTGGTCAGTAGAACTCTTATTTAACCCATATCATATTTTGTGATTAATAAATCAGAAATAGAGATTTTAGAGGTTACCCTATGATATGGGTGTGTAAGGGTATTAAGGTGTTAAATGACATTACCAGAGAGGGGGAGCTGTGTACATTTGATCAGATAAAGGCCAGACATGACTTACCCAACTCCTACTTCTTTCACTATTTACAACTGCGCCACGCTTTTCAGGCCCAGTTTAATGGCCAAAGAATAGAATACCTGCCATCTGCACTGGAGACTCTTTTAACCGAAGAGGACCTGGCTAAACCCTTATCAACGGTATACAAATCTCTCTTTAAAAAACACCTTTGGGAATATTTAAGTGTAGAGAGCGATGGGAGAAGGAGATCACAGACATTCAAGGAGAGGACTGGGAGGAAATGTGGGACCATTCCTTTAAACATGTGGTTTCAGCAAGAGACCGCCTAATACAATTCAAATTTCTGCATCGTGTATATTTTACACCTGCCAGGTTATCACATATATACACAACGGCTAGCAGTCAATGTTGGAGATGCCCTCATACCCCTGCTGTCTCAGAGCATGTCTTCTGGAGTTGCCAAACGGATTTAAACTTTCTGGTATTACAGAATGTCTTGCAGAGGTACTTAGCGTACCGATACCTATGACGCCTAGAGTTTGCTTAATTGGATTAGTGGAAGAGGCAGTCCCATCATGAGCGCACCACACTTTGCTAAATATTGGGTTATTTTATGGTAGAAAGGCTATATTATTAAAATGGAACAAACCAGCTGCACCCACGCTGTCATATTGGAAAGGTCTAATTAATGCGGTCACCCCCCTATACAGAGCAACATACAGGTCTAGAGGCTGTGAGAAAAAGTTTAAAAAGGTTTGGCAGGCCTGGCTTGACTCCTCAGATACAGTGGGCTAAACAGCAAAAGGTATATATATATAAGGGGGTCGACAAAAATATAGAGCTGCTATGTTCTCTGGATAAATAAATAAACAAGGTCCTCATAAATAAATACAACAGTGTATACATCTGGTATTTGAGGGACATGATGAAAATATATGTCACCATTAGGTGCACTTGAATACAATTGTGAAATCAAGGCAATGGGTTGGGTGGGGATGGGGACGGAGGGACGAAGTTAGTTGAACTATGTTAGTTCTATTAAAGGCCATGTGTGGCTGACCCCGGTGAGGCACGTTACCTATTGGTGGGATGTATGTTTGATTGTAAGGTATGTACTGTACTGTTGGAATGTATGTACTGTACTGTTTGAAAAAATGAATAAAAATAATTTTAAATAAAAAAAAAGAATGTTAATTTAAAATGTATTAAAAGTTATTTTTTTATTTATACTATAGCACAATTTGTATGTATGGGTAGTAGATGAACAGCAGAGATAGGCACCACATCCCAAGTTTACAGAAACTTTTGATATGAACAAATAAGGTGATTTTTATTTGTTATAGTTTATTTTGGTGTAATATTTTAGCATTAAAATAAATGTAAATTCAGTCACATTTAGTTTGCTAAAGCACTGTGCCTTATAATTGAATGTAATTGGATTTAATAGAAACTTGTTGTTTTGATTTTAACCTTTTCTTCTATCATTAGTTTCATCCCAGTACTCTATATCTCCAGGGGCCTCTTTTAGGCCTGGTTCACACCTATGCATCTTTTCATGCATTTTCAGTTTTGCAGAAACACACTACAGACCATTTAACATGGTTTCCTATGGGTCACGTTCACATCTGTGCATTTTCTGGAAAGGGCCATGGACTTTTTTTCTGGTTTTTGGTTCCATAGACTTCAATAGATCAAAAATGTCCATTGAAAAATGCAAAATGCACCTAGAATATGCAAACTGCAACCATAGGTGTGAACTAGGCCTGAAGCTACTTTCTATCTGCAAACATGCATTCCAGTGATGGCTAGATGTAATTTCTCAGAGAATCTTTCCTGATGGGGACAACAGTGGAGTGTATTGTATATTCAAATCGCCATTTGTTGTCTTCATTTAAGGCCTGGGTGACAGGGTGACAATGCAGGAGCACAACTGGGAAACAGGGACAGAGTGTTACCTTATAGCAGTAATGTGCTTGAACAATGACTTTTCAGGATCACCAGGTATTATTTTAATCATTTTGCCTCTGGAGCATTTTTTTTTATTTTTTTTTTGCACACATGTTAAACTGCATTTTTGGCTAGAAAAACACTTAAGATCCCTTAAAAACACTTTAAAACATTTTATATTTCCTGAAAGCAGAGGTCCTGTAGAATTAATAGATTATAAAAGCATTTTAAGTCAGTAATATTTGTGCAACTGTTTGCCAAATCTATGTTTTTAATAAAAAGTCCACTAAAATAAATTTTGGTGCACAAGAATTCCGTATAAACCCTAATTTTTGTACAAAGTATAAGATAAGGTTGTGCCATGCCAAATATTGGTATATTGAGCGGCACCTTAAGCTACTATTGGTTTCATAACTTTTAACTTCTAATTTATATCCAGCATTAAATTCAAAGACAACTTCACAATAAGACCGCAGTAATAACAGTTTTTTTGTGGGTCCTAATTGTTCTTCAGAAAATATGTTTTTTCTATGCAAACTCAATAATCCTTTATTTTTACTGTCCCTACCAAATTAAAGGCATTAGCAAATAAGATACATTGCGTATGACATAGCATATATTTTAGGTGTATACAGTAGGAACATATGGTATTGACTCAGCTTTATGACACTAGGTGGTGAAGATGTTTGTTTGTTTGTTTTTTTTTTGTTTGTTTTTTTACATATACTGTATATACAATATTACATTGAAGATTGGCCTAATCATTTTTAAAGGCTTAAATACATGAATATATTAATTGAAATGTGTACCACAATGACACATATATATATATATATATATATATATATATATATATATATATATATATATACACAGACAATAAGGCCTCATGCACACGAGACGCTGTTAAACGCGCGTTCAGAGGCAGTTGGACACTTTTTTCAACTGCACCTGAACGCATGCAATGTTATCCTATGTGTCCATGTACACAGTCTCGCTTTTTCCCGTTTTTATGCAGTTGCGTTTAACCTCGTTTTTCCAGAAGCAAAAAAATGCGTTCAGACACTTTGCTTTTCTGCGTTTCAGACGCAAAACGCAGCTAAACGCGGCTAAACGCAGGCACCTGCGTTTAGCCGCGTTTGCGTTTATAAGCCTTTTTAAAGGAACCCAATTTTTTGGAGCAGAAAACTCAGAAATATGATGGTAAACCATAAAAAATACTAGAAAAATTGGTTTAAAATGTCGTAATTACCGTATTTATCGGCATATAACACGCACAGGCGTATAACACGCACCTTCATTTTAGGAGGGAAGTTTCAGGAAAAAAAAACTTACATTTTAAATAAATAACGTTGAAGCAAAATAAGAGTCAGTGCCCATCAATGCAACCTCACCATTGCCCATCTGCAACCTGATCAATGCCATATGCAGCTTAATCAATGCCATCTGCAGTCTCTCAATTGCCCATCAATGCAGCCTGATCAATGCCCATCTACAACCTCACAATTGCCCATCAATGCAGCCTGATCAATGCCCATCTACAACCTCACAATTGCCCATCAATGCAGCCTGATCAATGCCCATCTACAACCTCACAATTGCCCATCAATGCAGTTTGATCAATGCCCATCTGCAGCCTCACATCAGATTACTGCTGCCTCGGAGGGGACAGGGAGGGGGGTGGGATTACATTTCAGATTACATACAGCGAGAATCTCCTATTTACTCGGCTGCCTCTTTAATACAAAGTCCCGCCTCCCGGACCGGCTTCTATGATAGACAGAACAGTGGTCCAATGCCGGCCCAGGAGACGGGACTTCCTATTACAGAGGCTACTGAATAAACAGGAGATTCTCGCTGTATGTAATCTGATGGCGCTCGTCCCGCCCACCTCGATGGCCCAAATTGCAGTATCGGCATATAACACGCAGACACTATTTGCACCAGATTTTAAGGGTGAAAAAGTGAGTGTTATACGCCAATAAATACAGTAGTTTAGATTCATACAGATAGTTCATAGAGCATATATACTCACTAATGCATACATGTTTGTGAAATGTATACATGTTTGTGAAATATCCAACGGACATTCGCTGTGCCATCAACGGATGGGTCCAATATCAACAAGCTCTGATTCTGGACCTCTCATGCAAATTTGCGACGACATTGCTGCCTCATCAAGAGCAACATTAGGAGCATTTGCTGACATATATTCAATATGGGATCCATTTAAAAAAAAAAAAAACAC
Organism: Lithobates sylvaticus; assembly: GCA_028564925.1. Classification (NCBI taxonomy): domain Eukaryota; kingdom Metazoa; phylum Chordata; class Amphibia; order Anura; family Ranidae; genus Lithobates; species Lithobates sylvaticus. The sequence goes on along the minus strand of CM053033.1, from coordinate 182,529,381 downwards.
AGAAAGAGGCAAATGCAAGTGTACAACTGCTCTCTCTGCTGCTCACTCTGATCAAAATGGCAGAAATAGTTAATAATACATGCTTTCTGAGCTTGGGGAGGGTCTATAAGATGTTATCTTTACAAATGCTTATAGACGTAAACGCGTCTAAACGCGGCATGAAAACACAGCAGAACGCGCGTTTTTAAACGCAGGTTTCTGCTTTTTAAAACGCGCGTTCAGCAGAGTTTGCATCTGCGTCTCGTGTGCATGGGGCCTAAGGGTGTAGAGAATATAATAGTTAATATTGGACTAAAAAATACACAGCGCTAAGATTTATCTTTGAAAACCAAACTTTAATGAAAAAGGTATTAAATCTTGTCAAAATTTAAATAAATGTAAAACAAAATATAAATTTAGCTGCCCATATATGCAATTCAGTGTTAGATGCAACAGGCTAAAATTAATGAAACTTTACAAAAAGATAAAAAAGCAACACAGTGGCATAGTGGTTAGCATGTCTGCCTTGCAGCACTGGGGTCCTTGGTTTAAATCCTGTCCAAGACGCTATTTGCATGGAGTTTGCATATTATTTATGCGCTTGCGTAGGTGTACTCTGGTTTCCACACCCTGGACTATTTATATAGCACCCACAATTTAAGCAGCATTTTATATACTGTATTAGAAGTGCTGCTGGGATTGTTGGTGCTCTCTAAATACCTGTATTAGATAAATCTTTACTTTTAGGCATGTGACAGTAATTTTGAAACCTCATTGAACTCAAATACTAAAAATAATTCACTTTTTTCCAAAAATAAGGGACCTTATCCTTTCTGTTTTAGCTTGAATTAAGCCTATTTCTGTTTATATGGATGTAAGAATGAGAGTTGTATTTTTCTGTTATCTTACCATTTATTTGTGTTTTTATATAATTTATGTGAGTGCTAATATACTGTAACTAAAGTATGCATATAACTAAATAATTAAAAAATATTGAATGACATTTAGGTTACTATAAATCCTACTTTATAGTAATTTATATATCTTTTTACATTTCAGATCGACTTTTAAATATTGATGTGCCCGAGTATTCTCATGCAGGTGTGAAAAATATAAAATGAAAACCATACTAACCTTATCTTTCGTGCCTGAAGGTGTGGAGGGCTGGAAAAATTAAAGGCTTCCGTTTTGTAATAAATATGTATATCAAGCATCCCTCCTATAAGTACATCTCCACTCATGTAGAAGGGCCTTTGTGGATAGGGAGTGCCAGGTCTGCAGCCAAATTTCACAGTTTGACATGCACTTTCACAAAATAATAACAGAATCACTGTGTTTCTAAACATTGTGATACCTAAAACCCCATTTGTCACAAATACACAAAGTTAGAGCTCCCAATTAGCCTATACCAGTTTACAGATTACCAGTTCAGGAAAGATTGATTAATTTAGTTCAGATTCTACTTTCATGGAATCTACTATAGAGCAGTAAGCAGTCTAAGTCTCAGAAGTATTTATAAGACCTTAGTCATATATTACCATGTCCTTGTGGGAATACTATATGGTTATTGCAGAGTTCAAATTGTCACCTTCCAAAAGGAATGATTATGACTTCCAAGTAAAAATTATTAGTCAGCACAAGATGCTAAAACAAATCCCAAGGAATTATAGATTATAGGCACATTTTTATTTAAAACAGTTCAAGTGCATTGTACAAAATATCAATTATTTTTGTAGTAATTGCATGTTAATTAAGAAACATCTCAAAGGATCCCATAACATGGGCTTTCAGGAATAACTTATTACTATACTTAGTATAGTATACTAAAACTTAAAAAAATAATTGTATCCATGCCTAAAAACACAACCGCATCTAAAGTTGGTTATGTGTAGTGGCCAAATTTCAATAGAAAGTTAGATTATCTGCTGTGGGTCATCAGCCAACAATAGACCCCTATGGACCACTTACCAGTCCACTTCCATATGTTGCACAGTCTTTTGGTGCATAAGTTCTACCCCTGAGTTCCCTTCATGAATATGGGCCCCCCTATCCTGTCTTACAGACCTCTGGTCAATAAGCACATGGGTGGTCTCAAATTACGATAGACCCTCCTTTATCTGGAGTATAGACATAGCATATCATTTATGTATGGGCTTGGTAACTGGTATAACTATTATTACCCTCGTTTGTACACCTCTGCAAGTTGGTACTATGAAAAAATGAATCCTAATGATAAGAGGAATACAATAAATGTTTGTGGAATAGAATTTTAACTCCCCAGACGCCATGCTGACGTGAGACGTCAGCGTTGGGGGAGGAGCCGAACGCTGAGCTGGGCGCTGTACGGATCTCCGGCTGGGAGATGAGAACCGGGAGAGGCAACGCGGAAGTGAGAGCCCGCGGAAAGCCCTCCTAACCCGCCGAAGAGGACCTCGGAGACCGTCTCCCCCCCCCCCCGCCTGCCCGCCGCCTGTCCCCCGCCGCGAAAACAACCTGGAGTGGAGACCTGGACCTTGAACCTGAGCCCCCATCCGCGGGCACCGATCCGTCCCCTCACACAGACGGCAAACGGCCACACTACAACAGAAAGGCGACCCCTCTCACTTGTGTACCAGCTGGGTCCCGAGAAAGTTGGGACTACACCACAGCCCACTTATATGGAAGATCACACCGCACGGCCGCAATAAGAACACGCTGGTCTGAGAGAGGATCCACTGAAGAGCATCCCTCTCTCAGATTCGCATCCCAGATCCACGGCACATTGGATAAGACACATGACATCAAGATATATCCTAAGAAAGGAATTACCAATGTTTCCAGGCAGAAAGGCTGGCTAGGCCGTAGATTAACGGAGAACTAAGATTTAAAAACAACACGAGTGAGGTGCGGGGGGCGGAGGACTTGAGCTACTCTTAAAAGCAGCAAAGCCGTTGTCGATCGTTTAAAAACAAGCAAAATATTCGCCTGATGGGAGGAACAACAGAACTTATTTATTAGAACGGTTAAAGGAGAATTGAGAAATCTACTCCCCTGTTAGTTGGACCCCAGGAAGCGTATCTAAAAACCTTAACCTCAAAGCATCTCGCCCAAATATTCTTCCACAGGGACGATAATGGCCAAAGGTGAGAAGGGACTGATTTGATGATGAAGGGGAGAACGCAAAGAGGTGCAGAGCCCAAAACACCGAAAGACAACCTAAACACCAGTACCATACAAAAATACCTTAAAGACATCAGCCTTAAAAGTCCTGAGATGGAAAAAAAACAACAGGGAGTGAAGGAAAGAAAGAAAGAGTTGGAGAAGCAGAAAGCCGAGCAGGCTGAAACACTCAGGATAGAAGCGGAGCTGGAAAAGGTGGGAGACACTAGCACCATTATACAACATAGCGATATCTCACAAATTCCAACCAAAACAGAAATGGCGGAAATGTTCGCCAATTTAGAAAGTGCCATAAAAACGGAAATTCTTAACATCAGAATTGATATGGGTTTCCTAGCCAAAAGAGTGGAAAAAATTGAAGAATCTGCAATTGAATTAACAAAAGAAAATAAAGATCTTAGAAGGCAGATGGAAGAAATACAAAGATCCGAAAGAGATATGAAGTACAAAATGGAAAGCATGGAGGACCAAAGTAGGAGACAAAACTTGAGGCTAAGATCTTTACCCGAACAGAGGGGAGAAGATTTAATGTTGAAAATAAAAAATATTTTTGCACCAGTCCTGGGACTGGAAGATGGAATGGACTTAAAAATAGAGCGGGTTCACCGCATCAGAAAACCTCGCGGAGTTAGAGAGGAGGTGCCCAGGGATGTACTCATTAGATTTCACTCCTATGAGGAAAAAGACCAGATTTACAAAAACCTTAGAGGAAAATCCCCACTGAGGTTTGAAACTGCAGAAATTCAGGTTTTTTCGAATCTATCAGCAGGGACCCTAGCCCGGAGAAGAGAGATGAAGCCCCTGTTGGAAAATCTACGAGCCTCAAATATTAAATATAGCTGGGGCTACCCGACCGCACTGATCGTTATTAAGTCTGGGAGGACCTTACGCATGAAATTTTTGGACGAGATGCAAAATTTTTGTGAGGAATTGGGGATCCCAGTCCCCAAAATCCCTCTGAACCGGAACTAAAATTGTAATCCCCGGTTGGAAAGTTAAAGGGGAGAAAACAGAACGAGAGGGGAGGGGAAGGGCATGGGGTTACTGCTCCGCCCCCCTTTCTTGAGAATTTTTTTTTTTTTTTTTTTTTCTTCTCTCTTGGAGGGGGAGGTGGGGGAGTGGCTGGGGGGGTGGTGTGGGGTGGGGGGGATATGGGGTCTCTGCGGCAGCGTTGGCTTCCCCCTCCCCCCCACGCGAAAGCGATGGGGGGAGGGGGAAGATCCAACACCAGTCCATCAGCAGTCGAGTTCCACCCTAGAGGTGCAGTGGACAGGAGGTGACTCAAAGGGACACCTCGCTGCTCACATATGGCCGCAAATCGACCAGGGGAGGGGGGGAGGGGGGAGGAAAGTGGGAGGAGGGAGGGGAGGGGAGGGGGGGGTGATGGGGGGAGGAAAGGGGAGGGGGGAGGAGTGTACGTCCCCGTCTTGCAGACACTAATATTGATCCATTGGGTAATGTGGTCCGAAAATCGCTTTAGGCCTCTCTGGAAAAATGGAGGTCTGTAAACTGAAGTTTTTGTCGTACAATGTTAAAGGGTTAAATTCCCAGATGAAGAGATACAAGATATTTAAGGAGATACAAACCTACCAGGGGGAGGTCATCTTTTTGCAAGAAACGCACCTGACATTAGACGGTGGGATAAGGTTGGCTACTCACGAATACCCACTGTGGTTTCAGGGGGATACCCCAACAAGGGGTGCTAAGGGGGTAGCTATAGGGTTTGCTAAAAATGTTAAATTTGTCATCAGTGAAAGGCTCCTGGACCCTGATGGGAGGTTTATTGCTATAAAAGGTAAAATAGGAGAAAATATGCTAACATTAGTAAATATTTATAGCCCAAATAAAAAGCCAACTAGATTCCTTTCCCAAGTGTTGGGACGTCTAGCAGGCTTCCAAGTGGGGGAAGTGATTATTGCGGGCGATCTGAACTTTGGATGGGACCCTAATTTGGATACCACATCGAAAACGGGAAGCCAGAGTCAATGCCAGTTAAATAATATAAAACTCAAACTTAGGCAAAGCCAGCTAATAGACGTATGGAGAGTGCAGCATCCCAATGTAAAGGATTTCACCTTCTTCTCTCCAGTACATGGAACCTACTCTCGCCTAGACTATTTTTTAATAGAGCATAAATTCTTAGATTATGTGGTTGAAACTAAGATTGAAATAACGACACTTTCGGACCACGCTCCGATTTCAATGATAATTAGACTCCCGGGAACACAGATAAGGGCATGCGCCTGGCGCCTGAACGACAGCCTACTAGCTGAGCCCGGTACAGAAGAAATCATACGTAGGGAAATTATAACTTTTTTTGAAATTAATGACAATGGTGAGACATCTCTATCCTCCCTTTGGGAGGCCCATAAAGCGTACATTAGGGGAATTTTAATCTCCATTGGGGCGGGTAAAAAAAAAGAAAAAAGGGCAACCCGGGCTCGGCTGGTGGGAGAGATTCGGGACCTGGAACAGGAACACAGGGATGAAACAGCAAGGAAAGGCGACACCTATCACAGATTATTAAATAAAAGAGAAGAATTAAAAGTAGAAATGGAGCAGGAGGCGAGGAAGTGGTTCCATAAACTGGACAGAGAAAGACACATATGGGGAAACAAAAGCAGTAAACACTTAGCTAGACTACTTAAAAAAAAGAGGGAACTCAACTATATCGATAAAATACAAAATAAAAACGGCTTAATGGTAAATTTGACAGAGGATATAGCAAAAGAGTTCAGAGACTATTATGAAGCCTTATATGATGTAAAACCTAAAGCGCTGACATCACAAGCCGAAAGAGAGGAATGTAGGAACTTTCTGAGGAATAGTGCAGTTCCCTCATTGCCATCAGAGGACAGCAAAATCATGGAGGAGCCCATCACAGAATTGGAAATTCACGAGGCCCTGAGGAGTTCCTCTGCTGGCAAGAGTCCGGGGCCCGATGGATTTTCTATTACCTACCTCAAAAGATATCGAGATATTTTGGTCCCCGGACTGTGCCGGTATTGGAACTCCCTGGAAGGGGAGAGCGGGATGGGCAAAGAGTCCTTAATGGCATCTGTAACATTGATCCTAAAGGAAGGAAAGGACAAGACACTTTGTTCAAGTTATCGTCCAATTGCCCTCTTGAATACAGATACCAAGCTGTTCGCAAAGGTATTGGCTAATAGGTTAAGAAACAAGATGTCTGAACTGGTATTCCCTGATCAGGCCGGTTTTGTCCCTGGGCGGGAGGGGAGGGACAATGGGATTAGAGCCCTGCTCCTCATGCAGGTTTGTAGGAGGGAGAATGTCCCCAGTCTATTTCTGTCGATAGACGCTGAAAAGGCGTTCGACAGGATAGACTGGGGACATATGTTTGCAACATTGGAGGCAATGGGGATAGGTCCGAGAATGATAAGCTGGATAAAGACACTATATGACCAACCGCAGGTGAGGGTGAGGGTCAATGGGCTCCTCTCTCAACCATTTTCTATGAAAAATGGAACTCGGCAGGGCTGTCCCTTGTCTCCCCTCCTGTTTATATTAGCTCTGGAACCGCTATTAGCAACGATACGCAACTCACCGGATATAAGAGGGATTGAGGTAAGAGATGAGACATACAAATACGCGGCTTTCGCGGATGATGTCCTATTCTTTCTGTCCAATCCACGAGTATCCCTACCCAATTTGATTAAGGTACTAAAATTATACGGAGCAGTCTCTAACTTTAAAGTAAACCCGACCAAATCGGAAATTCTTAACATTAATATTAATCAAGCAGAAGTGGCCTGCCTAGCAAAAGAGTTTCAGTTCCCTTGGAAGGAGAATATAAAGTATCTGGGAATAAAACTGTCAGGAACAATAAGGAAGACTTACCGGATAAATTATATACCATTACTAGACGATATTAAAAAAGAAATAAAAAATATGACCCATAGCCCACTGTCATGGATGGGGAGAGTAAATGCAGTTAAAATGATCATAGCCCCAAAAATAAACTACAAGTTTCAAATGCTTCCAATATCTGTCCCTAAAGTTTTTTTTTAAATCTTAAAGGGGATTATCTCTAGGTTCATATGGTCCAATAAAAAACCACGTATATCAGCAGAAATCCTGTCTAGGCCAAAAAAACAGGGGGGCCTCGCTCTACCAGATTTTGAACAATACTTCAATGCAATTTCACTGTCAAGAATCACTGAATGGACAAAAGAGGGAGAAAAAAAAAGATGGGTGAATTTAGAAAATGCACTGGGCAACAGGGATTGGGGGCACGTAATATGGAACCCACCAAAATTTAGATTAATAGAAGAGGATACACATGAAATTACACGAGTCACTTTAAAAATATGGGATAGGGTGCACAGAAAAAACAAATGGGAATATAACTCCCCTCTGATAAATTTAAAAGATAATGTTTTTTTTGAACCGGGGAGGAGTAAACTTTGGGGAAATTGGATTAAAAAGGGAGAAGCACGTCTAAGAGACATTATTAAAAAGGGTAAACTAATCACTTTTCACGAATTGAGCAAGGAAGTAGAGCTGATGTCGGTTGACGCCTGGAGGTATACTCAGTTGAGATATTTTATAGAGGGATTACCACAACCAATCCGAGACGGGGATAGCCTTACGGAAATGGAGAAAATCTGTATAAGCCTTCCTGCCAGAAGCACAATCTCACGTATATATAGAATGTTAATACAGGAAGGCCATGAGGAAATCCCTCCCGGCGTCAGACGATGGGGGGAGGAATTTGGGACCCCTTGCACTGGAAACAGATGTGACAGGATTTTAAAATTCTTACACGGGGCTACAATAGATAGTCAAACCATTGAAGTTAACTATAAGTGCCTCATGGGGTGGTACATAACCCCTGTAAAAATTAGTAAAATACAAAGGGATAAGACCCCCACATGCTGGAGAGGTTGTGGAGGCACTGGCACGATGTCACATATTTGGTGGGACTGCCCAATTATTAAAAAATATTGGAAACAGATATTAATATTAATTAAAAGTATTCCAAAAAAGCATATCCCCGAGGACCCATGGGTGGTCCTGTTCCATGGGACAGATATACCCATAAGACAGTATAGAAACTCAATAATTCCCATCCTACTAAATGAAGCGAAAAATTTAATCCCTAAGAAGTGGATGGAAGCGAAGAGCCCGCAAATAACCGAATGGTTTACGAGAGTGAACCGACAGCAAATTCGGGAGAATACAGAACTAGGGCATGAAGAGGTGGGCAATCAGAGCAAAGGGGAAGATAAATGGTCCGGTTGGAATGACTTTAGGAAATCATGGAGATACTTTGAAGAGCTAACTAGATAATAAAAACATTAATACGACAAAAATAACCTGACGGAGAGTAGCACAGAGGATGTTGAGAAGGATCTGCAAGACGGGGCGGAAGGGGTGGGGGCGGGGGGGGGGGAAAAAAAATGGGGGGGGGGAAAGGAAAATGTATTTTGTTTTGTATGGAAAATCCTTGAAATAAATAAAGAATTAAAAAAAAAAAGAATTTTAACTCCCTACTGATGAAAGCCAAAGCAAAACTTAATGACCAAAAGCTGTTTTGCAACTGTGGCATGTGCTAGTTAAATTAGACATATCCAGGAGAGTTAAGCTTTTTTTTTTAAGACAATTTGAGCCTTCATTTGGTGTTAAATTTTCAATTTTAGCTATACATTTCTTGCCATTACCATGACCCACTACCAAAGAACAGACTTAAATACATTCTCCTACTCCTGACATTCACAGTGATTCCACATTTTGTGTGTTTTTTTGTTGTTGTTTTTACCAGAAGCAGGGCCCAAAAACAAGAGTGTGCATTTTGCTTTTTATCCTACCTAAAACATACTTAAAGGGGAACTAAGACTAAAGCTAAAATTGGGACTTTATATGAGGCAATAGGTATAAATACCTCCATCCCTGATACATTTGACAAGGAGAATGAATTAACATATTTATAATATGTTAATTTATTACAAAAGGTATACATACACATACATACACATACACATACAAAATAATAAAAAAGTAAAATAATATAATAGGTCTCAATAGATAACATCTAAACAATTCATAATATACAGCAATTGTCTCAACATAATATACATAATAATGGACCTTGGGTATGTAGACCGAAATTGTAGTAGTAGCAACTGCAGGACTTTTTCAATGTTGGCACTTGTCCAGTGTTTTCCCTCTGTAAAATGACATCACCTTCCCTTCTCTATGCATTTTCACTGTAAAAAAAACCACAGTGCAGCATGGTGGAGTCCACTAGTCAGGTGCAAACATTGGCATCAGACCAAGTGCAAGGTTGGTCAACTAATGTAGAAATATGAATGCTAGAAACAGATGGGACTAGGGGTGGCTTAATGAATGGTGTATTGTTTCTTTTTAGAGGAAAGTGAGTGTTGTCAGCTCACCCAGGATGTTGGTTTGGAGGCATGGGATCTGACTCCGGGACCCAGCACAGACCTGTCCATTGTGGAAGTCAAATCCCCTGACGCTAGTCACACTGAGGGCCAAAGCGACCGCAAAGAGGTAGAAAGTATTCGGGAGCCTCTTGTTTGCGCAAGTAAGTATTCTTGGAATCGGGCTTCAAATGTGTATACATGTCATGTGTTTAGCTGAACAAACACCTACTCCACACATTAGCAAAGTATGTAGTGCCTTAACATTAGCATGGAGAAGGAAGAGGTGGAAGGAGCTGTCAGTTTTGCTAGGTACCCGAGTTTTGGAGACCCAGGCACCAGGGCCAAGATTACTGAGTAGTTGCAGTGTGTACATTCCTAGTAGTGTAGGTGTCTGAAGGTGTAAGCAGGTTGCAAGCAACAATAGACTGGGTAGGTAAGTATTTCCTGAATTTGACTAGTAACTTGACCATAACTCACTATGACCATCGTTCCTCAGCCACTTGACCATCGGCCATTTGACCATTGTTCCCTTAATATTTTTTTGTCTTCTTACTAGGTCATGATCTTCCAAGATGTACAATTGGCCGAATGAGTGCAGATATGTTGCTTAGTGTGAAGGATCTGGAAAAAATAAAGGAAGCTGCCACTGCTTTACAGCGAAGAATCTGTGATTTTGTAGACACGCTTGCCAAATTCTAATTTCCTCTTGCCTGGTGGGAAGTTTCTTGTTCCACTTGTTGGCTCCAGTTTGCACTTTTAATATTTACCATGTTTTTCGGACTTTGAAATGAGAAAGTTTAGTGTCTGAACTCAGTGTTTCTCCACTCCACTAAGTGCACCACCAGGTCCTGTTTTCAGTATTTTCCTCAGTCTAAAAATGACTGTGTGAATTACTAACATTGAAAATGACAAAATCACCTGTGCCAAATTCAACAAATATAGAAAACCCGACCTGGGTTTGCATCTTGAGAAGAAGAGTTGGGAAACACTGCCCTAAGTAATGTGAATTGTAATCTTTCTGTGTTTTTAGGAATAGAAAAGTCAAAATTTGAAGATGCCCACAAATTGTGCCTTAACATTCTTATTTCCCTCATAATCCCATGCCTAAAATGTGTGTCTTACCCTACATCTAGTTTGCATGTGCGAGCTCCCATCATGGGGTATCAATGGACATGTTTCGGGGGTGCAACCCCTTCCTTTGACCTACTTTAGTTATCCATTGATCCATTGATCCTCCGTGATGGGAGATAGCACATGTTGACACACTGTGTATTTTGGGGGTTTCTAAAATAACATGTTTGGAAATACATACATTTTTGGCAGGGGATCATAAGGGACATTTAATAGTTCGGATTCTACATGTACGTGGCTTAAAATTTTGGCTTTGAGAGGGGTGAGATCACCCCATCTGAGGAAGGCAACATCGTGGGATACTAATGTCTCATTTGGCCTTTACTTTACCAAAATGGAACTTTGTAAGTCTCTGAGTTGGGGATGTGTATCTTATGTTTTCAAATATGCCTGTTTAGCCACAAAAAAGGCAAAACAATGGCAAACATACATGTTGTACACCAAGATGTTGGTTTGTTTTAAACCTTAAAACGCACATGTGAATGTGCTTTGAGTAAAATGTTTTTTACTAAACAATGTGTGGCTTATTATTTCAATGCTCAATACCAGTGTATTTGTTAAGTTGTTGTAGTTACAGTGACAATGTGCTCTTAAATGTGGCCAACTCCGGCAATTTTTTGGCCTCCAAAAAATTAAAGGAGTTGAAAAGCCATAAGGTTTCTGAAATTCATCCATTAGATCCATTAAGAACAAAAACATTGTGTGTGTAGCAGACCCACAGCACACCATAATAGTTAGCTGATGAAGAGAATGTTACCTCATGTAGCAAATGAGGTACGTTTGCACTATTGTAGCAAGTGGCCAAAATAAAGGCCATTTGAGAACATATTATACAGATAAGAAACACAGACAACAGTAGTTCAAATAAAATATGAGTTTATGATCAAATAAAAATATTATTCTGAATCAGCTACAATTTGCTGCCAAGACACTGCCCCTCTACCCACAAAATAATCAAGATATTTTTGACGTATATCTCTGGCATTTTGGGAGGGCAATACAGCACGGCCAGTTTCTAGAGCCGTCATCACACCCACAGATGGCCGAGCTGCAGCCTCTTCAGCTGGGCCTGCCACTGCAGGGTCTGCATCAGTTGGCACTGAGGCAAGGTAGCTGCTAGCATTCCTCCATAAAAAATGATGGAGTATACAGCAGTACAATACCACATGGTTGATTTTGTATAGTGCCAGGTTAATTGGTGTTAAAAACAGCCTGAACCAACTGGAGAGGATGCCAAAGGTGTTTTCAACCACCCTTCTGGCACGAGAGAGAGCCTGTAATTAAATATTCTCTGCTCTGGGGTGAGGTTCCTCATAGGAAACGACTTCATAAGATGTTCCCCCAGAGCAAAGGCCTCATCTGCAACAAATACAAAATTGAGGCCCTCAACATTCTCCTCAGCAGGTGGCAAGTTTGAGGTGCCATTCTGGAGCTGCTTGTAGAACTCTGTCTGCATAATGACTCCTCCATCAGAGTTGCGGCTGTTCTTCGCAAAATCAAGAAGCAAGAACTCATATGTGGCAGACACTACAGCTAGCAGGACTATGCTGCAAAATCCCTTATAATTGAAATAATATGAGCCAGAGTTGGGTGGTGGGACAATCCGGACATGCTTTCCATCAATAGCACCATCACAATTGGGAAAATCCCACTGATGATGGAACTGGGCTGCAACTTCCTGCCATTGCTGTGGGTTGGAAGGAAACTGTGGATTAAAAACAGGAAAAAGAAATGACTACTTCTGAACATAAGATTGCAAGAAAATTTGACACAAACATGCTTGGCTAACATAAGTATAAAACTTAAATGAGTATTTAACCACTTTACGACCGGCGCACCACTATATACGTCCTGATTTTGAAGAGGGATATCTCGGTAACGGCAGCAGCTGCTGCCACAACCGAGATATCCATCTCTTCAGGCGCCAGTCGTAATTCCGATAATGGTAGTCATCGCGGCGGATTCGGCCGTTATCGGCGGCGGGAGAGGTGCCGCCGCTCTCCCGCGCCTTCCGCTGCTTACCGGAGCCGTCGGAGCGGCGGAGGCGATCGGGACCTGTCCGTGGCTGGGTATAGAGACGAGTGAGGCTAAGATGGCCGCCACCCATCTCTATACCATAGCAGGGCGGAAGCGACGTCAAAACGTCACTTTCGCCCATATGTCTTAAAGGCACATTTTACAAATGTAATTTTTTAAATGACATTTTTATTTTTATTTTTGCATTTAAGTCCAAATATGAGATCTGAGAACTTTTTGACCCCAGATCTCATATTTAAGCGGACCTGTCATGCTTTTTTTCTATTACAAGGGATGTTCCTTGTAATAGGATAAAGAGTGGGCCAATTTTTTTTTTTTTTTAGAAACAGTGTAAAAATAAATAAAATCAAGAAAAATAACCAACGAAAAATAACCAACGAGCTCGCGCGCAGAAGCGAACGCATACGTGAGTAGAGCCCGAATATGAAAACCGTGGTCAAACCACACATGTGAGGTATCGCCACGATCGGTAGAGCGAGAGCAATAATTATAGCCATAGACCTCCTCTGTAACGCAAAACATGCAACCTGTAGAATTTTTTAAACGTCGCCTATGGAGATTTTTGAGGGTAAAAGTTTGATGCCATTCCACGAGCGGGTGCAATTTTGAAGCGTGACATGTTAGGTATCAATTTACTCGGCGTAACATTATCTTTCACAATATATAAAAAATTGGACTAACTTTACTGTTGTCTTATTTTTCCAAAAAAGTGTGCTTGTAAGACCGCTGCGCAAATACGGTGTGAAAAAAAGTATTGCAACGACCGCCATTTTATTCTCTAGGGTGTTAGAAAAAAACAATATATAATGTTTGGGGGTTCTAGGTTTTTTTCTAGCAAAAAAAACCTGTTTTAAACATGTAAACATGTAAACACCTAAAATCTAAAACCAGGCTGGTCTTAAAGTGGTTAAAGACAAAAGTGTAAGGTCAACTTATCTGATTCCTCACCCCCATGGCCCATTCTAAAAATGTTATGGTGGAGGGAGGTAATGGGTAGATGTTTTGGACAGGTAACCCTCTCCACTTCCATGAGAGCTGTTTGCATAAATAATGCTCCATACTTTGGCTAGCCCCTCCTTACACTATTGACAGCCCAGTGGACAGGTAAGAAGTGTCATAATCAAAAAATATGGATACACACTGTCCATATTGCAGCACATTTTGACATTCATAAATAACCTATCAAGATAATAGGAGACAAAAACTTTCTATGTTACAATTTGAAGGTAATCTGTGTGTATGGGTTTTGCAAAGTAAGTAGATTGTATTTGTATCTGTTGACTTAGCATTTGGGGGGGTTACAACTGAGTTTGGGCCCCAAAAAATGGCCCCTTGCACGCTGCCTGAATTGGAGGACAACAATAACATTCGGACACATTTTAGGGGGTGTTTAGGGTAAGCACAAAAATGTAGCTGGCAAAAAAACATTGTTAAGTTACTAGACTAATTGTGTATGGGCCCAGGATAGCATATGTTAGATATGCGATAGATATGCACGTAGGCCAAAAAGGGAGCAGAAAAAGCTTACAGCATGTATGAGGACAAAGAGGACATTCACAGAATATTACAATAATGTTAATTATAGAAACAAGAAATTAATACAATACATTAGCAAACATTAAATACATAGAATGTGATGTTAAAGGAAGAAACTTACCTGAATATAGTCCTTCTGCACGACTTGAATAATGGCGGATAGGTCTCTGGAATAACGAGTCCCAGAGCCTGGGGGGAGATCCCAGTGATAAACTTGAGGTCCTGGGGACTCCCCGTCGCCAAGTACCACAAGGTGGCTATGAGCCTTTGCTCAGGAGTAATGGCAAGCCTCATGCATGTGTCCTGCTTCTTAAAGTGGAGTTCCACCCACTTTTACAACTCTTCAGCATTCCTCACCAAAGTGTGCACTGTAAACGAATTGGATATTTTTTTTTTTTTTTTCTCAGCACCTACTGTATATCTGCTGTATTAATTTTTCACTTCCTCCTCCCTGGCCGCGGCCCATCGCATCATGTCCTGTGTGCAATGCCTCCTGGGAAGGGGTCGGCAACTCCCTCTGACACTGCCGTTGCTATGGAAACCTGACCTGAAACCTATTACACTGCTTGTGCTGCACTAAGCATGCGCGAGATCTGCAAGGATGAGATCCAGGAAGAAATACAGTCTGGCTTCAGATGCCCACACTTAAGATGGCCACGGCCTGCTGTAAGTTTATAAAATAACAAACTACTGCTATAAACTAACAAAATGGACCTTAGTTTACAGACTAACTTTACTAGAATACATTAGGCTTGTGTATTATAGGGGTATTTTTATTAAAAAAATTGAATTTCGGCCGGAACACCGCTTTAATATAGGGGGTCAACAATGCCAAGAGTTGGTGAAAGCAGGGGTCCGTCATTCGGAGATAATTCTGAAAATCATCTATATTATTCTTCTGGAGCTCCCGCAGCAAAGGCATAGGACATAATTGGTGACGAATAAGCAACCAATTTTTGGTCCAAGAAATCCTCCTCCTCCTGTTCCTGGACTGGACTTGGGTCAAAGCAATAACTATAGTTCAATAGCAATAGCACGTTCGCTCCTTTGATTCCGCAACATGGCTGGTTGACGAACGGCCGTTCAGAAATAAACTGAAAAGCGCAAATCAGCACTCACCAAACTTCTACTAACACAAAATTAGCAGAAGGGGCCCAAAGGGTGGTGCCTGACAATTGAATTTCCTCTTTATCGGCTCGTAGTACATTTAGTACGTCACAACATTCGTGTTTGTTGGCCGACAATTGTGTGTCCTTAGTATGCAAGACAAAATCCAGGCACACGTCCTTCGGACAAAAGTCTGACGTTTGGCTGGCCAACAATCGGATCGTGTGTACGAGGCTTAACACTGGCATTGACACAGAGGCGTAACTAGACTTTCCCTGGTAGAGGAATCCATGAAGAGCCCCCCTGACCCCCTCATCTGAATCCACATCATAGTCCACAGAGCCCCCTTATATCAGAGTCCGCAGAGCCCTTACATCAGAGTTTGCAGAGCCCCCTTACATCAGAGTCCACAGTGTCCCCCTTACATCAGAGACCACAAAGCCCCCTTACATCAGAGTCCACAGAGCGCACCTTACATCAGAGTCTGCAGAGCACCCCTTACATCAGAGGGGGATCTCTGTGGACTGTGGAATGTAAAGAGGAACCCTAGTTTAAGGGGGCAGACATAGGAGGAGAGGACGGGAGGAGGACAAGCTGATCATCTCTCTCCCGTCTGTGTAGGGGGGAGGGGAACTGTCAGTGCTGACTCTGGACTGTGAGAAAGACACTTGCAGCTCAGAGCCCTAAAGCTGCTTGGGAGCTACAGTTCAAGCTCTTGGGGGGGGCCCCCACAGTGGTTGACTTCCAGGGCCAGGTCGAAAGTGTGACCTTTGTGACTCTGGTAGTTTTGCCACTGCATTGACACTGAGGCCACCACTGAAATTGAAACCTTTTTTATTTTTAATCCTACCTAAAACAATGATGCAATGGGGGAGATTTACTAAAACAGAATCTGGTGCAGCTGTACATAGTAACCAATCTTCTAGGTTTTATTCTCAAAGCTTAATTGAACAAGCTAAATTTAGAAGCGGATTGATTAATATGCACAGCTGCACCAGATTCTTCATGCAGCAGTTTTAGTAAATATCCCCCATTGCATCTTTTCTGCCATTCAAAGAGAATGAGTAGAGGAGGTGGGGGGGGGGGGGGTTCTATTCACAGTAATCACTGTTAAAGTCAATTAAAGGCTATCACAGTGATCACGTGAATGTCAAAGTGAAAGTCAGTCCTCCCAACACCTGATCATTCAAGACAAGGAGTTGTCGGTGACAGCTTGCTTTCCATGCCGGAGGTATGTGACTTCTAGCAAACGCACTGGGGTCAATTTACTAAAACTGGTAGAGTGAAAATATGGTGCAGCCCTGCTTAAAAACCATTGGCTACCATGCACAGCTGCCCTAGATTTTTCACTCTCTAGTTTTAGTAAATCAACCCCCTATCATAGGTGCCTGGGCACACCCTAATCACCCTGTGTGGTGCAGATTTACCGCTGTTTAAAGGATGAGTTCACCTTATTTTTTTTCTAAATTCCAGCTCCCCTATGTACCAATATAGCATTAATGTATTTATTTTGCAAAAATATCAAAGCTTTCAATTAAATCCACAGACACTTACCTCACTTGTCCTCATCAATGTTTCCAAATGTATCCAATACTGCCTTAATTCCTGGTCAGACTATAGGTCAGTGATGGCGAACCTTGGCACCCCAGATGTTTTGGAACTACATTTCCCATGATGCTTAACTAGACAGCAGAGTGCATGAGAATCATGGGAAATGTAGTTCCAAAACATCTGGGGTGCCAAGGGTCGCCATCACTGCTATAGGTCATGACTCAGGAAGGATTTGACCAGCTGACCTCATTAGCACACCCTCCTACCTACCCACCCATTCCCAGCTGCACGCTTTTTAAATTAAATGCAATCAATCAGTGATCACCCTTCTCACTAAATACACTATATACAATATGATTGCATAGTGTATGGCCATCAAGGGAGTGGACAGAAACACTCAGCTGTCAAACACTGTTCATATCTCTGCATAGCGGGAACTCGCATTCCCACATGCATTTTTGTTTTTTGTTTTTTAGCGAGGGGGGAATAGTTTTGGAGAATTTTCACTCATCACACATAGGGCAGCCCATCCTACCCTAGGCGCCCCAAAGAAGCTTCAGGACTTTTTTTTGAGCGGAGATGTGTGCGTTTTTAAATGTGATTATTGGTGCAGCGCATTTCTGACATGCAAGGAAACGCACAGATGTGAATGGAGCCTCATTGTTCTTGTGTTACAGTTTTTTGGGAATTTTATTTAGATGCAAGAGATACTGTGCAGGGCAGAAGTCTAGCGGGAGTAGGGATACTTTTTTAATTAGATCATGTACCTTACGCCAAAAGGGTTGCAGTCCTGGGCAATCCCACCAAATATGAAGGAATGGGCCTGGCTCTTTGCCACATCTCCAGCAGGAGTCCAGGATGGAGGGGGCGAATTTATGTATTAGGTCCGGGGTTCTGTACCAGCAAGTTTTCAATTTATATCCATTCTCCTGAATGGATACATTTAGGAACCCTTTATGAATATACAGATGTATGCGGTCCCAGCTCTCTTCATCAATCTCCAAGCCCAGGGCAGTCTCCCAATAGGTGCGTTCTGAGCGCAGGAGTGTTGAGGGATCATTGAATAACGACGGATAGAGCATGGCAATGAAGTGGCATTGGGGGGTCGAACAAGAGCAGAGCAACTCCATGGTTGTGGGGACCTTTGTAAAGCCTTGTTTGCGGGACGGGTCATCTATGTAGTCGTTTGATATAGGGCCAGAATGGGAATGTGCCCGTATTGGAGAGCCTAGCGAGATCAGCTTGTCGTAGAAAGCGGCCTCTTTGGAAAAAATGTTTAGCTAACATTTCCGTATGTGGCCATTCGGTTTTCAGGAAAGTACCTGATAAGCCTGGAGGGAAGTCTGGATTGCCTCTCACTGGGGTGATGGAGCACCACTTAGATGAAACTTCATATAGCGTGCAAGCCCTCTCAAACTCGTGTAGGGTGGCTCCAACTAGTGGATGGGTTAAAGCTTGTAGGGATACATGTTTTCTAGAGAGCCAAGGAGTACTACCTAAATCT
The DNA here is from genome assembly GCA_028564925.1 of Lithobates sylvaticus. Classification (NCBI taxonomy): domain Eukaryota; kingdom Metazoa; phylum Chordata; class Amphibia; order Anura; family Ranidae; genus Lithobates; species Lithobates sylvaticus. Next base: position 182,510,973 of record CM053033.1, on the reverse strand, counting down.
GAATTTGTTGCCAGATATTCTAGTGATACCCAGTCCTTATATCGACTATGAATCCTCCAGTCGACAATTCGCGCTAAATGAACTGCCCGGTAGTAACGTTGTAGGTCAGGAAGACCAATTCCTCTGTGCGCTTTAGGTAACACTATTTTCGACCAACTTATCCGAGAGGGTTTATTACGCCAAAGGAAGTCCCTGCATATGGACTTATAAAGTCCAAAAAAGGAAGGAGGTAAGCGGATTGGTAGTGTTTGCAATTTGTATAACAGCCTAGGTAGGACCGTCATTTTGAGGATGGACGCTCATCCGAACCAGAAGAAGGTCAGTTTGTCATATTTTTGGAGGTCTCATCGTTTTTTGGAGGTCTCATTTTGTAGTTCCATCTGGAAGTTTCTGCTATAAAGTTCTGTTAAGTTGGCAGGGAGTTGGATGCCCAGATAGGTTATAGCTCCCTTTTTCCATTGAAAGGGGAAATTCAGTTGACATTATTTGGCCAGTTCCGTGGGTAGGGACACGTTTAGGGTGAAGGACTTGGAATAGTTAATTTTCAGGTTGGATAGAAGCTTAAAATGTTTTGGAGATTGGGTAAGATTGGGTAAGGACGTTAGTGGCGAAGATGGAAAGAGTAGAACATCATCCGTGAAGGCCGCAATCTTAAATTCTCGATCCTGTATTCGTATACCCTTGATGTCTGTGTTGGCTCAGATGCAGCGTAGGAGGGATTCAAGTATGAGTATGTAAAGCAGGTTTATGGATGGTGAAGGCGTCCGACAGATGGCCATTGACCTTAACCCTCGCTCTGGGGTTAAGCTCTGGGGTTAGCATATAATGCCAAGATAAAGGTCCGCATATGGGGTTGGAGCCCCAGCGAGGTCAAAACAGCATCTGTATAATCCCAGGCCACCCTGTCAAATGCCTTCTCCGCGTCCATTGCCAGAAAGAAGCCCTCCTGAGAGGAAGTGAGCCAGGCATGTTAATTCAGGGCCTTAATGGTTTTGTCCCTGGCTTACCTCCCAGGGACAAATCCTACTTGGTCCAGGCCCACCCAAAACGGGATGTGGTGAGACAAGCAATTTTCTAGCATTTTGGCAAAAAGCTTGATATGTCACATTAAGGAGGGATATTGGGCGATAGCTAGCAACGTTAGCGGGTTCTTTCCCTTCCGTGGGGATAACAGAGATATAAGCTTCAAGAAGTCTGTCTGACCTGCAGGGCTCGGTGGGGAGGGAATTAAATGCTTTAAGAAAATGTGGTGCCAGGAAGGTTTTATAATATTGGGCTGTATAGCCATCTGGGCCTGGACTTTTACCTGGTTTCGTGGATTTAAGTGCCTTTAGGAATTCCTCCAACGTCAGGGGGGCCTCTAGGGCCTGGGAATCATCTGTCGACAGATTAGGGGGACTATATTTGCATAGGAAATCTTTAATTAATTTCTGACGGTTCAACCGCGCAGCTGGATCCCTGTCCCCTGAATTTAAGTTGTATAGACTACTGTAGAAGGAATGGAATTGACGTGCAATATCCTTGTTTCTAGTATGTGTCCCACCCGAGGAATCCATAATGTGGTGGATCGTGGAGGTTAGTTTGCTTTGTTGAGTGGCTCTAGCAAATAACCTACCCCATTTGTTACTCTGTTCGTAGAACAGTTTTCTGGTTAAAATTATACGTCGGCGTTGCCATTTAAAAAGCTCTTCTTGCAGAAGAGTGCGTGTTTCCATCAACTCCTGCAATGTTGTAAGTGCTAATGTGCGTTTGTGTTGGACCTCCAGGAAGCGTATTTTATCGGACAAGGCTGAGACAAGAGCCTGACCTTCTCTCTTTCTCCGTGCTGAGGCAGAAAGCAGGTGGCCTCTGATGACACATTTGTGGGCCTCCCATTGTGTCATGGGAGAAACATCCGGTGTGTCATCGCAGAGAAAGAAGGCGCTCAACTCCTGTCTAAGGTTTGCCAGGTCGCCAGGTCTGCAAGAAGAGATGCATCTAGTTTCCAAGTTTTGTTTGAGGTGACCATTTCGGGGAGATGCAAGGTGATGGTGATAGGGTGATGGTCGGACAGTGTCATGCTCTCAATAGACGTACTATGGAGGTATGTTAGGTCTGCTTGTGTTAAAAAAAAAAAAAATCCAATTATGAGTAAGGATTGTGTGGGGGTGAAAAATAGGTGTTATCCCTATCTCGGGGGTAGAGGGTCCTCCAGGTGTCATGTAATGTCAGGGATGCGAGTTGGAGCTTAATTTGACATAGGGCAGAGAAGAGAATAGAGGAAGTACCCGTGGACGTATCTGTCAAGGGGTCTAGAGGTACGTTTTAGGAGACCCATTTGGAAAAGCGTAAGTTTCACCACAATCTCCCGCATAAATGTGACTTGTCTGAAGTTAGGGCAATAGATGTTAGCCAACGTCACTGGCTTGTTTCTCCACAGACCTTTCAGGAAGACGAATCTGCCTTCTGGGTCTAGCATCTGGTCTTTAACATTAAACGCTAATGTAATGAGAGCAGGATGGAAACCCCCTTAGTCTTGGAGTCTGGGCAGGTGGCATGATAGGCTGTGGGGAAGCGGGCATTATGGAAGCGTGGTGTTGCTTTATATTTGAAGTATGTTTCTTGGATAAAAAGGATTTACGCCCTAAGTCGGTGAGCTTCAGCAAGGACACTGCTACGCTTTTCCGGCTTTTTGTTCAGTCCTTTAGCATTAAGAGAATACATTTTAAGGGAGAGAGGAGCTGAGCGTATTGGGTTAGACGACATAGTCTACGACATAGCGTAGATAGAATGGGCTGAACCTATAAGCGGGCCACTAAGGCAACGTGAAACTGGAGAAGGTAGTGAGGGAAATCAGGAGAGGAAGGGTATAGGTAGGGAGGGGGAAGGAGAGAGGAAGAAGGAGAAAAAAAAAGGGAGGGGAGAGAGAAAGGAGGAGAGATGAGAGAGAAGGGAAGAGAGTGAGACAGGAAAGTCACAACTTGGCTTCCGTAGGTGGAAACAGGCCGGCTAATCCACCTAGCTGGACAGGTTAGGGATAGTGCGGGGAAAAAGGGAGGGCGAGCCAGATAATTTCAAAGGGGAGTCTGCGGCTCTGAGTTGGGGTAGAAGTCTAGTACCGGAGTAATATTAGCGATGACAAACCAGGGCTAACACATAGTCGAATGGTTGCATAGGGACATTTTCAGCAAGTGGAAGTAAACATAATAGTGAGAAGAGTCAGGGAGGTAGTTTCATTAGTGGGTATATTTCTTGTTTCTGAACCCCCCAGCCTGGGCTGAGGAGATAGGGGAGCATTACGTAAATAAAAATACAAAGGAGCTTGTAACATACTGTAGCCTCTCTGGTGAGAGGTATTCGTTAGAGCACCGTGTCCTCCACTCCAGCAGGTTAAAGTCTGGGCCCAAGTCCTCTAGCTAACCAAAACTCGTCATTCCCTTTGCCAGTTATATTGCGCTTTTGGGCTGTAAGAGCCTAGAGGTTGAGTCTGCCCATCCGGGTATTGTTATTAGATTACTGTAGTCAGAGATGTCAGGGCCTCTAGGAGACTGGGGGGTCAATTCTCCCTCCTGGGCTCCAGCTCCTTATGATCAGGAGTAGATAGTTTGGGCTGTGACATTTTCCTTACTAGTGCTCTAACAAGCTACTAGTCTGTGAGGCGGTCCTTCTGATCTAACAACTGAAACCCGATGCCCATAGAATACCATAGGCCACAGGAAGCAGTCAATATTCACCTCATTCACAAGCAGATAGCATTATCACCTTCTTGTCAAACCTAATGATACACAGGTCAGGTACTAGCAATTCAAGGAACCTAAGAGCTAATTATCAAGCTTAGGTACCGAGATGGCATATCTGGAAGGCACCACAAATAGCACAATGACAGTAGCCTACATATAGGTGCATATTTTAGGTTGGTCTCAGCTGACGGGTAGGTTGCAAATATAGTCTGATACCTGAGTAGGACCTATGAGCCTCAAGTCTTTTCTTTAGGCCGAAGAGGTTTATTATGCATCTCCTCATTGCTCAGTCTGGGCCTAATAGAGAGTGAAAAAAAGGAAAAAGGAAAACACAAAAAAAAAACAGAAGCTGAACTATGTAGCGTCAATAATAGAGGGGTCTCTTGGGAACGGGAACGGGTGAGCACGTTCTTCCAAAGATAGTCTTTTGCAAATTCGGAACATTCTCGGTGAGTTGGAGGTAGATCTACGGCACCTCTGGCGGTAGCGTTGCGAGTGAGGTATCGGTCCTTGCTGCGTGGAGATCCAGGGCTGCATAAATGAGCTGTAGCGCTCAGGCAAAGCAACCAACAGGATGCCCAGGGTGTCACAGAATGCACATAGATCAATTGGTGTGCGCAGAAGAGCTGTACGGTTTCCCACGGTCACTCCCAAACAAAAGGGGTACTTCCAGTGGTACATAATGTGTCTGTCCCACAGAACGTTGAGGAGGGGGCGGAGCTCCCTTCTGTGCTGCAGTGTAATGGCAGATAGATCTTGGAAGATTTGTATGAGAGAGCCGTCGTGTTGCAGTTTCCCGTGGTTATGGGCTAGGCGTAAAATATCTTCCTTCTGTGTATAGCTGACCAAACAGCAGACAGTGTCCCTGGGAGGGTCCCCTTCTCTGCCCCTGGGTCTAAGGGCTCTGTGGCATCTCTGGATTTCTATGGGGGCATCTGGGGGTCTGCCAAGGAGTGTGTTGCAGATTGTCCATACCACCGGTTGTAGATGTGGGGTGTCTATCGTTTCTGGTATCCCTCTGATGCATAAGTTGCGCCTTCGCTCCCTGTTATCAAGGTCTTCCAGATGGCGGTGCATTTCAATGAGATGCTGCGCATGTGTCAGTGACCTGCTGTACCTGTCTTATAGCATTTCCATGCATCATGGCCACCGATTCTACCGTCTCAAGGCGGGATGCTTCAGTTTTATCTGAATTTGCAGCGGTCAGCGTATTTTTAATGTCCATCACCACCAGCTGCAGGTCAGCCATGCTTAGAAGTGGGGATGCTTGTGGGACATACCTGGTGGCATTCTGTTGTTCCCCGAGATCGAAGGAGCAGGGCTGGTTGGGCTGATCCACTTCAGCATGGCTTGTGTGCTGGGTAGATGCCTGTGTGGAGGCCTGTGTGGAGACGTGCATTGCCACCTGCTGGGATCGGAATAATGCCAGAATAGTCCGGCTCAGCTGCGTGCTTTGATCCGCCTGGGAGTGGGTGGTCGAGCTGCTTCTCTCAGCCATCTCCTCGCCTGTGAATCGAGGCTGTCCCGCTGATGTGAGCTCCGTTGTCAGCCCCGGAAACAGAGTACGCTGTTCAGGCAGCCATCTTGGTCCGGTGCTAGGCCACGCCACCCTAATTTCTTTTTTAATGGGAGGCCATGGTTCTACTTTAAAGTAAACCTTTGAGAAGACACTTTGGTGGGAATTAAAAAAAAGGTCTAACAACAGATTTCAGGCAATATGGCCCTTTTTTTTATAACCCAGCCCCAGAAAATTTGGCTGCTCAATGACCAGGCCATTTTTTTGCGATATGGCACTGCGTCGCTTTAACTGACAATTGCGCGGTCATGCGATGTTGTACCCTAACAAATTTGACGTCCTCTTTTTCCCACAAATAGAGCTTTCTTTTGGTGGTATTTGATTATCTCTGCGTTTTTTTTTTTGCGATATTAACAAAAAAGGAGCGACAATTTTGAAAAAAAACACAATATTTTGTACTTTTTGCTATAATAAATACCCCCAATTTTTTTTTTAAAAAGCAAATTTTTTTCCTTAATTTAGGCCAATATATATTCTTCTACATATTTTTGGTAATAAAAATCGCAATAAGCATATATTCATTGGTTTCCGCAAAAGTTATAGCGTCTACAAAATAGGGGATAGATTTATGTCATTTTTATTATTATTTTTATGCCACTTGGTGCCTGGTCATTAGCGCAGAGGGGCCACATATTTGAGGCCAATACACCAGTGCCGAGAGCACGTGCGCTGTGCGCTCCCAGCACAGTTACCGTCACCTAACCGAAAGCTCCCGATCGCTCCTTGCGTTTTCGGATCACGTGACTGCCATCACATGAACTTAAGCCCCACCTCCCAGCGTTAGAAACCTGATAAAGGGCCGAGAGGCACCGGGGCTAAGAGCTTAAAGCACCACGTTTACAAAGTGGCATTATGGCTGCACCAAACTCAAAAGTACCCAGATAGCAAGGATAACTTTCCACACATTTGTGGCAGTATTGAATTGTAAGTCTTGTGAACTTACTTGCAGAGCACTTGAAGCACAAGTTCTAGTTGACACTTTTCCAATTTGTAGCAAATTAGTGTGGCAAGTCTATAGCCAGAGCAAATTTGCAGTGGTAAGTCTACAGCAAGAGCCCCGCAAGCCTACAGCAAGACCCCCGCAAGTCTATAGCCAGAGTTATGCAAGTCTCCATTTTTGGCAAGAAGAAAGAAGCAAGCAGCGCAAATCTATAATCCCACAATCTGGTGATAGTGAACCCACTGCTATTAACCTAATCCCTTACTGTACATGTGTGAAATACATTCAATCCATTGCTTAAAATAATTCATCTATCATACAAAAATTATTTGTTTCTATAAAAACAATTAAAGTGCATATGCTGTTAAAAAAAAATGCAAAAGAAAAAAAAAAAATGTGTGCTGACACAGTGAACAAAAAGTGCTTAGTGCAAGAAAATATTATTCATTAGTAAAGTGCATGCATCAAAAATTCATATGTGTTCAAAATATTTTGAACACATATGAATTTTTGATGCATGCACTTTACTAATTAATAATATTTTCTTGCACTAAGCACATTTTGCTCACTGTGTCAGCACAAATTTTTGTATGATAGATGAATTTATTTTATGCAATGACACAGAGTTTATCATTATACATGATTGTTGGATTGAATGCATTTCACATGTGTACAGTAAGGGATTAGGTTAATAGCAGAAGGGGTTCACTATCACCAGATTATAGATTTAGCCTGCTTGTTTCTTTTTTCTTGCCAATTAACTGATGATCATAGGCATGCGCAGGGGGTGTGCCAGGTGTGCCTGGGCAAACCCTAATTACCCCAAACGCATTAGAATTATCGCTCTGTGTGCAGGCAGGGAGATGGGAAATATCTCCCTCTGACCAGTTCTGCCATTCATGAAGTGCTACCGTACTTCTTTCACTGTACCGGCTCTACCATAAAAGTGTGCGTGTCTGTTTGTTTTATATATACAGTACACACACACAGATGTGTGTTTGATCCTTAGGGTGCGCACCCTAATGCAATAGGCAACACACCTATGCCGGTGATTCACCAGTACTTAGGTGGCAGCAATCTTATTTAATCCCTCAATCTTCCATTAATATCTTTGGCACTAGTTTTTCTTGTTGTTTGTCCAAGTGTCCGTTTTTATCGGGTCTATTCACTAATAAGTGAAGAGAGGTGAATTGTCAGAAAAATCTAAGCCAAAGTGCCTGAAGTAGAAAAAAAAAAAAAGATCTCTCATTGAAATACTTTTAGATCAGCTTTTTTGGCCTATATTTGAAAATTTTCCTAAAAAACTTACCTTAGTTCACTGAATAGTGCATTAAGACCAAACTGATCTTTATAGAAACATTTATTAAAATATTTGAATACAATCAATACATAACACTGGATTACATCTTAGTTATTTTTATTTTTTTATTAGGGTGATCATTTAGCAAAACATAAAAAAGAACATTTAGAATATGAAAAGGAACATTCTCAAAAACAATAAAAATGATATGATAAAAAAAAAAAATATTGCAGTAATATGCGATACTGTGTGAAAAAGTGATAGGGAGCAATGATGACAATTCAGCCACAGTGGCCCCTGTGGTGGGATAACGATTAGGCTGCATTCACACCTGAGCGTTTCAAAGTCACGCGTTTTTACCACGTTTTTACCACGATTTTGCCGCGATTTTATTCAGGTCACCAATGTAAAAGGCAGAAAAATGCCTATAATCTGCCCCAATGAAGCTCATGTTCTTTTTTGAGCTTAGGGCGTTTTTCAGGCGTTTTGCTTCAGGCAGAAAAAAAACGCTCAGATGTGAACAGGTGCCATTGAAATTAAATTAATTGGATTTTGCTTGTTGTGTGTTTTTCAGGCATTTTTTCAGGTGTTTTACGAGTGTTTTATGAGCTGAAAAAGCTCAGGTGTGAATGCAGCCTTACACAACATAACTGAACCAGAACTTGAGAACTTGCAGCAGACTTGCAGAATGTTTGCAAAGAAAGTTGATTTGGAGTCATGCAATGCAGACTTGCTGCAATTGTGCAACAAACTTGTGAAGCCTGGCAAGTCATTTTCAAACTTGCAGCACAATTACTTGCTATCTGGGATAATTACCTGCAGTTTGTACATAATGAGACTGTAGGTAAATAAGACCAATTTAGACTTTGCATACAGAGACAGGTAGAGTGCCTGTTTCTGTTCTCTGTGTAGAAGAGCAGCATGTTTGCTGTCACCCCCTCCCCACCTGTCACTGGTTGTTAAGGATGCTGTTAACTTCACAGCTGACACCCTCCTCGCAATCAGTGACACTGACAATGGGCGGAGCCTGATCAGGTAACTGAAATGCAAGTTAATTATCAAATCTGCTTTCTCCTTCAGATTGACCGCAGGCTATTGGTATATAGCCAATAGCAAACTGTGTATTGGCTATAGATATGCCCACTGCCTGCTGTCATTCACAAGGGGACTGAACCTGATGGGGGATTAGTGTCTCTGAATCATTAGGCTCTGCCCACCCAGCTTCACAAATTCTCAGAGCTGTCTACCTGTGTGACAGGTGCCGAGGTGGGGAGGGAGCTCAGATGCACTGAAGATGGAGTGTTTATTTCAAAAAGGTACATTAATCTGTCTTCCACACTGACATTTGTAATGGGGAGGCACAATAGAATTCTACAGAGTGTCATAGACATTCTGAAGTTTTACTGTATAAGCAATGATATCCATGCAGAGAAAGTAATTTACATTTGTTTTATATATTTACAAGTGAGGACCTTTTATTCAATCAATGGCCCAACTATAGAGAACCTTTCAAGACAAAGCTTTTTCTATTTTTCTGAGGTTTTAATAAAATTATGTAACATTTTGGAGCAAATATTGAGCCCAGCATCCCAGAGCATGAGGCCAAAATCGCAAATACCTCAACTGCCACTGTGGCGGTCCCTTTAGCACTGAGATAAGTAGGGATAAAGAATATCCAAACCGTGATGAAGACCAGCATACTAAAGGTAATCAGTTTAGCATCATTAAAAGCATCAGGTAGTTTTCTTGAAAAAGATGCAACAATAAAACAAATAGATGCCAAAACACCCAAATATCCCAATATGACATAGAACGCAATGGCTGTTGTCTTATCACATTCCACAACAATCTTTGCAATTTCAGCTTGTGTGTTATTATAAGCAGAAGGAGGAGCTATAAACAACCACAATAAACAAATAAATACTTGAATAAATGAACTAATGAAAACAATGTATTTAGGAACTTTGGGCCCCACCCACTTTTTTAAGCTTTTACCAGGTTTGGTGGCATTGAAGGCTATCACCACAATCATTGTTTTTGCCAAAAGGGAGGACACTGACACCGAAAATGTGATTCCAAAAATTGCTTGCCGCAAAAAACAAGATATCCGCTCTGGCCTCTCAATATATAGGATACTGCAGATGGAAGTGAGTATAAGTGATGTTAAAATTAAGTAGCTGAGATCTCGATTGTTGGCTTTGACAACTGGAGTGTCCTGATACCTAATAAATATCCCAAGAACAACTGCAGCTGTAACAGAGGACAAGATAGCGATAAAAGTCAGGACGATGCCAATAGGATCTTCATGAGACAGGAATGTGATAAGTTTCTGAACACAAGCAGTCTTCTCTGTGTTGGGCCATTCATCTTCTGGACAATCCATACATACAACTGCATCTGGAAATATTTAAAACATCATATAAACAATAACATTATCATTTAAGGGGCATATATATAAAAAAACTGAGGAACTAGCATAGCATTCTTAAAAGACTACAACATTCAACTGAGAAATAGGTGGCGACTTGAGGACCAAGCATCCCATTTATCGGAAAAGTGAGTCATGAAATTACTAGTAATATGGAAATTCAGATTGGTGCAAAAAGAAAGCTAACCGGGACTGTTAAATTTGTTGGCTGTCCCGTTAAAGGGGTTGTAAAGGTTTGTTTTTTATTTTCTAAATAGGTTCGTTTAAGCTAGTGCATTGTTGGTTCACTTACCTTTTCCTTCGATTTCCCTTCTAAATGTTTTTTTTTCTTTGTTTTCTTTGTCTGAATTTCTCACTTCCTGTTCCTCCTCAATAAGCTGTGCAGTAATCTGTTCTGGCTGACTAAACACCGCTCGGATGATGGTGTGAAACAGGAGAAACAGGAAGTGAGAAATTCAGACAAAGAAAAAAAACATTTAGAAGGGAAATCGAAGGAAAAGGTAAGTGAACAAACAATGCACTAGCTTAAAGGAACCCTAAAGAGTGTAGTCTAAGATGTGTGAGAAATGTATCTGCTGCTTTCTGAACCAATATAAATTTGGTACATTTGCGTAAAGTTACATCCCACTCTTGAGATGTGGAATAATGAGCCTAAAATGTAAGCCCCATTGATATCTGATTCTAGCTGCAGCCAGGACAGTAGTGATCTCTTTCATATTACAGAGTCTATCTAGCATGGCAGGAGGGATATCAGGGAAGATTTGGAGACTACTACCATCCAATGTAATATTCTACATATTTCTGGCTTCTCTAAGTATGTCTTTCTTGATTAGAAAATCTTTTATGCATAATATAATGTCCAAGTGTGGTTTATCAGGTGGGGGCTTAGGTCGCAGTGTTCTGAGTATACAGTCACAGGGTAATGAGCTAGAGTCCTGATCAAGCAATAGAGATTGAAAAAGCTTGGTCATAGCTGGCGTTAGGCCTGTACACTGAGGTTGTTGCGCCTCTTTCTGTTTTCCAGGTCTTCCACCTGGGACTGAACATTACTGAAAGTAATGACAAGATTTTCATGTTCTCTGAGGAGATCGCTGTAGGCAAGGCTGAGTTCATTATCATTTTTCAATGCAAGTTTGTCAGTGCAGCTCCCTAATGCTGCTAATTCCTGTGAGAGAGTATTTGTCAATTTGTGTAATTTTGTCTGGAATGTATTGGCTAGTTTGGTGTACATAGACTCAAGACTATTTTCTAAGTCTGTCTTGGTAAGTTGTGAGGAGTACTCATGGTCTGGAGAGTATCTGTGGGGTTTTACGTGGGGACTAAGAGTAAGTGTAGATGCACTTTCAGTTAAATGCAAGATCCATCTGTGCCTGCAAAGGAGGAGAAGCACTTAGAACCTGAAGCACAGACTTGAGCCATGCCATATTGTTCCCTTGCTCTGATCAGATATGTTGGCTTTTTGTTGTTTTTTGTGGACTTTTGAGCGCAGCTGCGGCCTGTATTCTTGGATGATGGCATGCACAGGGTGCTTAGGTAGGGGGGACATCAAAATTTTTTGTATAAATGAAAAATATAGTGCTCACAGCCATTAAAGTATGAAAAAAAATTGAAAAAACACAATCAAATAGTAAACAGGATCAAATAAAGTCCAAACACAATTATAAAAGTGACTCTAAGTGCTTCAATCCGAAGGGAACAAACGTGCAGAAATATTGCAGACGTATTCAGGTGCAAAACACCCCCTCATATATCCCCACTCACCAGATCGTAATGACCCCCAGCTTTTCAGTCTGGTGGGTCGCTTTGAGCTTTGTATTGGTGTCCAGGGCCAATGAAGTAGTCAAATCTTCAGATCCAATGGTTTGTAAATGAAGTTGCTCAGCAGAACGAATGGATACCCAAAAGTGAGGAAAGAAATGGAACTAATTGTGAAGTATCGTTTAAAAAAGGTTTATTTGGAAAAGGGGATGGGTACTTAAAAAAAGTACCATCAAACAAGCCTTGAACATGGAGCTGATAGTGTAAAAACGCAGTTCCTGGCATGCGTTCCACGGGACTGGAAGTGACGTCAGTAATACCGGAAATTGCGTCAACGTTTCACCCTCCCACAGGGCGTCATCAAGGACCTTGATGATGCCCTGTGGGAGGGTGAAACGTTGACGCACCAGACTGAAGAGCACCAGACTGAAAAGCTGGGGGGTCATTATGATCTGGTGAGTGGGGATACATGAGGGGGTGTTTTGCACCTGAATACGTCTGCAATATTTCTGCACGTTTGTTTCCTTCAGATTTAAGCACTTAGAGTCACTTTTATATTTGTGTTTGGACTTTATTTGATCCTGTTTACTATTTGATTGTGTTTTTTTTCACATTTTTTTCATACTTTAATGGTTGTGAGCGCTATATTTTTCATTTATACGCTTTTCAAGTGATCAGCACTTTGTGTATAGCTGCTGCTTCCCCCTTTTTTCCACAGACACACCATTAGCGCAAGTTTATATATTTAGCATATATTTTTTGTACACGGGATATCAAAATTAGCTGCTGAAAGTGATTATTGGTCCATTGGTGCAGGCAAGTGTCCTTGAGGAGAGCAGAGCTAGAGTAGTGGTACTGCCTGTCAAATATGACAGGATGTACAATTTATGCCGCATGTGTACAACCCCCTCCAGCTGCTGTGTTGGGTTAAGGGGGCTGTAAAATGGAAGTTCAACCACTTATTTTTTATCACTGACACTGTCGGGTGGTCTGATTTTTTTAGACAGCAGCAGCTTCTACAGTTACTGGCTTGACACAGCAACTCACAGTTTTCAACCAGCAAGTGTGAAGAAAGGGGAAAGCAGCAGGACAGGACAGGGAATACTACACACATAGGTGTAGATTTACTAAAACTGGTGCAATCAGGTGCAGCTGGTGCATGATAGTCAATCAGCTTCTAACTTCAGCTTGTTCAGTTAACCTTTGACAATAAAACCTGGCAGCTGATTGGTTTCCATGCAGAGTTGAACCATATTTTGCCCCCTCTGTGTGGTCAGCTACTGATTGACAAGCTACAGGTTTATGAATCAGAGACATGGCTGATAGTCCCGCCATTTTTTTTTATCCTACTCTAGTGCAAGCGGGAACAGCCAACATGAGAATGGCAACTCTGAGTTCAAAAGCAGTGCAGCATTGTTGCCACACCATCACAGTAAGCTGCATTAGGTAAACTTTACTGGAAGAATCAACAGGTATCTTTGAGACTTTACAGGTGGACTAAGAGCAAGTGTTGATGCACTTTACTTTAATTATTTTTTATTAATAGGGGGCCGTAGTTCTACTTTTGCAATGAGATTCACCCATGCAGAACTAACATTACTTATCTGACCAGTGCTCAGGAAGGTGACAATATACAAAAAAGTAATGTTCTACTATCTGGATAATAGATCTGCTGGGTATCTGAAGAGTTTAATAAATACAAATACACTGACCTCATCCCCTGCCTCAGTCACACATCACAGAAGTGGTAAAAAGAAAATTGCTGTGAATTTTTACTAAATACATTTTTGCCATAATACATAAACATAAATGAAAAAACATTAACATTAATAATAACATTATTATATGAAACATGACCAAAGCCAATTTCAATGCAAGACTAACCTGTCTTATTGGAAAATTGTCCTTCTGGACAAGGAATACAGTAAAAGCAGCAAACTGGCTGTCCTTCCAAGGTAGATTTTCTGCCTCCAGGTTGACAGCTCTCACTGCACACCGATTGAGGAATCTATATTTTACATGGACATATACAGTATTTAGATCTCTGTATTTATGGTGAATTAACTCATATCATCAGCTTTTAAAGTCATAAAAACTTTAAAGTGGTAGTTAACTGCAGACCTTAAAAAAATAAAAATCCCCTGCAAGGCAATAGCATAATGTCCTAGTATGCATCACATACTAGGATATTATGAAATACTTACCGGTACCTTAGAACGTCTCCTAAACGTACCCCTTCAGGAGGGACATTTAGGAGCATTCTAATTGGTCAGCGCTGTCACATGGGCAGGGGCAGACCAATCAGAACCTGCGTAGTCCATCCTCTCAGCGGGGAAGAGAGAAAGCTGAGGGGATTTCTAAGTGCCGGACCCATGAGGCGGCTATACCGGTGCTCAGAACAGGAGATTGCCGCCATGCAGGTCAGTAGGACTCGGGGGCGAGGAGGGGGTCCTGTGTAAGTTCACCTTACAGATTTTTCTGTAAAAGGGGAAATTAAACCTTAAGTTTATGCAAAAAGTCAATATTTGCCGAGTTGATCCTTCTTTTTCAAGACCTCTGCAATTCGCCCTGGCATGCTGTCAATCAACTTCTGGGCCACACCCTGACTAATGGCAGCCCATTCTTGTATTATCAATGCTTGGAGTATGTCAAAATTTGTGGGGGGTTTTTGTTCACCCACCTCCTTGAGGATTGACCACAAGTTCTCAATGGGATCAAGGTCTGGGAAGTTTCCTGGCCATGGACCCTAAATTTCTAAGGTTTTGTTCCTTAAGTCACTTGGTTATCACTTTTACCTTATGCCAAGGTGCTCCATCATGCTGGAAAAGGCATTGTTCCTCACCAAACTGTTCTTGGATGGTTGGGAGAAGTTGCTCTCGGGGGATGTTTTTGTACCAATCTTTATTCATGGCTGTGTTCCTAGGCAAAATTGTGAGTAAGTCCACTCCCTTGGCTGTGAGGCAACCCTACACATATATAGTCTCAGGATGCTTTAGTGTTGGCATGGCTCAGGACTGATGGTAATGCTCAGTTGTATTCTGCCTCAAGGGCCTGTATGCAAATAAAAGGTTCGGTTTCAGAATTGTTTTCATTATATTGAGGTACTGGACAGGGGTGTCCCCTGTTTCCTCTGCTATTTGCACTGGCCCTTGAACCATTGCCTGAAGCTGTCCGACAATCGGAATCTATTTGTGGATTTATTAGAGGAATAAGGAATGAAAAAATCTCATTGTATGCAGATGACGCTTTGTTGTTTCTTGGGGATATGGATAACTCTTTAAGTTCTTTAACGTCACTTATACAAAATGTTGGTTCGTTCTCTGGATATGTTATCAATTGGGATAAATCTGTTATACTTCCTTTAGATAATCCCAGTTTGTTCGTATTAAGAGAGGCTCAGCAAATTAAAATTGTTTCATCGCTTAAATATTTGGGAATATGGATATATTCTAGGTTAGAAGATTATCTAATGTATCAATTTTCTCCTATTCTCACTAAGTTCCAACTTAAGAGCACGGTGTAGATCAAGCTGCCGTTATCGGTGGTGGGCCAAGCAAACCTTATAAAAATGATTTGGGCTCCTCAATTATTATACGTCCTTCACAATTCACCGATATGGATACCTCTTAAATGGGTCAAAAAAGTAGAATCATTATTTTGAAGGCTATTATGCAAAGGAAAAAAACCCTTGTATTAAGCTATCAATTCTCCAGCGAGCTAGGGATGGGGGCGGATTGGCGGTGCCTCAGCCAAGACTATATTTCATAGCCTCCCAACTTCAGCATTTTGCTGGTTGGAGAGTTGTGAATTGGGTAGATCCTATACAGGCCCTGTTGTTAAGTAATTGTTCTTGTTACAATATTCTGGCTCAACTGGAATCTGGAGCTTTCTCTTATACCTGTAAAGGTCCAACATTGACACTTATGAATATGGTCTGGCAGGAAATGAGGAGTATAATTACATTTTAAGGGGCCTCGGAGTACTCACCACTTTGGGGGAATAGGCATTGTAAAGAACTATGTAAATTGGAGGGATTCGAGCGTTGGTGTTCCCAGGGGTTTCAACTCACAGCTTTACTCACATAAAGTTCTACGCTCCTTTCAGGATCTGCAAGAATCTTTTCAATTCCCTCATTGTAATTTTTTTAAATATCTACAATTACGGCAATCGATACAGTCTCAGTTTAAAGGGGAAAAGATAGTGATAAGATCGATGCCACTCTTAACTTCACTAGCTTTAGCGACTGAGAAAAAAGGCATTATTTCATCTTTATGAGGCCATATCAAGATAATGGTGTCAGCCCGAGTAGAAGATAGACCTAGGGGATATTTCAGATGATGTCTGTCAAACACTTTTGGAAAGGGTGCCTTTAGTTTCATTATCACCTGCACAATGTTTGTCTCAATTATTCATAATATATAGGGTTTATAGAACACCAGTAAAGTTATTTAAGTGGGGCAGGTGTGATTCCCCAGATTGTCCATGGTGCCAAAAATCTCCTGCTGATCTAATACATATGTTGTGGAAGTGTCCTAAATTAGTTAGATACTGGCGAGAGGTAATGACTACAATTAATGACGTTTTTTATACTCGTATTGTTATGGATCCTAAGATGTGCTTATTGGGTTATCTCGATAAAGAGACTATTGTTTATAGCACAAAAGTTAATTGCCTTAACATGGATGTCTCCGAGTATACCCTCATTTGCGGAATGGCGTATTCAAGTAAACGATAACCTTCTGAAGGAACAACAAATCTATTGTGGATTGTGTCTAGATTATACCCAAACGTGTAATGTGATAAAGTGTTTGAAAGAAATAATCAAGTGGCGCTAATAAAAAAACAAAAATATATAAGATGTATACGTGTTGTAAAATTATCATAAATGAACATACAACACCACGTGAAATAATGTTAAGTGAAATAAAGAAGTCCTTTGATAACTGTGGTAAAATCAATCTTCACAAACAGTATATATCAAGATATATCCAATAAAGATCAATCTTCAGAAAACTCTTTTAAAATCTTCCACCACACCGACGTGCCTCGTGATCCCTCTCCCAATAAGACCGCACTCACCAGATAATGTTGCCTCCCACTCTCGTGGTTGGCATAAAAGCTGTTTAACCACACCTGGGTTAGAGATACGATCACTCCAAAGCATATACCTCCATATGTAAAAACGAGAAGTGAACAGTGCTCCACATAGCGTGATTCTGTTTGTAAAACGGTTTATTCAAACATATCACACACACACACTTAAATGGTTAAACTCACATGTTAAAAGTGAAAAAAACAGCAAAACACAGCAAATGTTCCACAGCACACTGTAATGAAGGGTAACTTGGCGTTGCGCACAAATGGTCACATAGGATTCCAAAATATGCCACATCAGACCTCATCAGACCTATGTGACCATTTGTGCGCACCGCCAAGTTACCCTTCATTACAGTGTGCTGGCTGCATTTGGGGGGATACAGGCTGCATTTGGGGGGGGCAGAGAAAATTTGGGGGGGACAGAGGCTGCATTTTATGGGACACAGGCAGGCTGCATTTTATGGGACACAGGCAGGCTGCATTTGGGGGGGGCAGAGGCTGCATTTGGGGGGCCAGAGGCTGCATTTGGTGGGACAGAGGCTGCATTTGGGGGGGCAGAGGCTGCATTTGGGGGCCAGAGGCTGCATTTGGGGGCCAGAGGCTGCATTTGGGGGCCCAGAGGCTGCATTTGGTGGGACAGAGGCTGCATTTGGGGGGCCAGAGGCTGAATTTGGTGGGACAGAGGCTGGGACAGAGGCTGCATTTGGTGGGACAGAGGCTGCATTTGGTGGGACAGAGGATGCATTTGATGTGACAGAGGCTGCATTTGATGTGACACAGGCTGCATGTAAGGAGGGACTCCGCTGGGGGCACCTGATGTAAGGACAGACTCTGCTGGGGACACCTGATGGCATCTGGTTGTAGGCGACGTGGCTAGTGACACGCTCAGGGCTCCCACTGATTCTGCATTATGGTGAGTTGATTTAATTTTATATTACATTGTAATAATATAAATAATGTGCTTCAATCATCCTGACACCATAACAACCATGGTGCCGGGATGATTGAAGGGCTAACACCAGTTGTTTGGAGTATCTTTATCTGCTGATTGTTAAACTTTCTAGAATACACATTTCTATTGTTGTGTAGGATCTGGGCCTGCTGTCCCTTCATTCCTCTCTCTCTCTCCCTCCATCCCTCATTCATCTCAGACACTAACCACACCACCTTAGAGCCACGCCCACTATTTCGCTCACACCATGCCCATTTTCTCCAAGTGGGAGGGGTCAAAAAGAAAGGGCGGGGTCTGGCGCCCCCCCATCCTAAAACTTCACCAGCCGCCACTGCCCCGCACCAAATCCAACAATCAAGCTATACAAGTATGGCAACCACCCCAATTTAAAGCTAACTTTTGAAGTAAGGGGCACATGGGAATTGCATTGCACTATACAAACTAACACTTACCAGTTATCTGCAAAAAAAACAGAAACAAAACAAATTGACTCCATCTAACAACTTGCGTTAACAACAGAGGGTTTAGTTAAGCATACCTGCCCTTAATTTACCCACTGCTATATATGCTCCAACTTGGAGGTTCTCATATTTAGGAGCTAGGACCACACTTTACAGAGGAGTTCTGGCAAGGCAGTGCAGCTTCCGCATACTGTACATGTGCATATGTGTGCAACTAAACCCTCTGTTGTTAATACAAATTATTAGACAGTGTCAATTTGTTTTTTATTTATTTATTTTGCAGGCTAGCTGGAAAGTGTCCTGTTATTTTTCTTTTTGTTTGTATTGTGCATTGCCCTTCCATGTGAACTATACTTTAAAATCTAGTTATAAATTTGGGTGGCTGACATTCTTGGATATTTATGCACTTTTTATCCCCAGATTTGTATTTCTCTCTACAAAGTCATATTCAGAGAATGCTATTGGATTTCCCTGGCCACTCTCTCCTATACCTCTCACCCTCTACTACCATTTTCATCATTGCCCCCCTTTCCTCTCTATTTTCTTCCTTCTGATGACCCATCTTTGGTTCCTATAGTATATCTCTGACCCTTTGAGCACTAGGTGTATTAACTCAGATTGGGAATATTGGAGTACAGAATTGTCTGGGACTTTACATGTATAACAAATTAATTAAAGGACATATGCCTAAGTATTCAGGAGTGTTCGCGGGAGGGGAGGGCAATAAAGGAAAGAGAAAGGAGGAAAAGAGAGAGACGAAGGGTTGAGATTTTTTTCATTATATCAGTTGTAAAGCAATTGTGAGGAAATATGCCATATAACGTGTAATGTAATACGCCATTCAATGATTATTGTCCTATTTACACTCTTTGTACATTATTACAGCACTATTTAACAGGATCTGACGCCTTAACGAAGTGAGTTTTCCACAAAACGCATTGCCCGACTATATCGGATCCCAAGGCCAGGATATAACATTACCCTGGACGACTGATTTGTGGATATGTTTTTAAAACAAACCCTTTTAAGATTTTGTGATACCTTAAATAAAATTGTTACATTTGTATAATTCATGTGTTATTGTTTATTATATTCGAGGAGGTACATGTAAAGTCCCAGACAATTCTGTACTCCAGTATTTGCTTTCCTAGGGATGGTACCTCCGGAGGGGAGCAATGTTATAACACTCTATCCCCACACACAAAATTCAGACTATTAGTTCAGATTGGGACATCAAGGATCTTTAATGGATATACAATGCTGTTGTTGGTTCAAGTACCGTAATCAAGATACATGCACACTGAATGTAAACAACTTTTTATATTATTCTGAACACTGTTATGCTTGTTGTGCACCATGAATGTTATATATCTGTATTTTAATCTGGTATACTTGGCGGATCCTACTGCTTGTATACACATGCTTTGCAACCTTATACTCACCTAACATCAATGAAAATGTATTGAACAGAAAATATGTTAAGCAGTTTCCTATTGATGTAGATTCGTGGGCTAAATGGTCCATGTAGGTTTGTGTTAGTTGATAATATGTAGGTGGCGCTATGTCAAGGTTAATTTTTATTTATTTTAGGTATTAGGCAAGAGGAAATATGGATATATATAATGAAAACAGTGTTTACTTAGTGAAGAGAGGAAAAGCCTGAAATATAGTTAGGTGAAATAGAAGGAAGCTAATTAAAATGGTGGGGAGGTTGGAAGTGAGCGAAGGGTAGAAGAGGAGGGTAGATGGGTAGAAGGGCTGGCCTGGGTGTGAAAACCCTATGGCATTTTTTAGATGGTTAGAAAGATTTGGTCAAAGTTGTGCAGTATATAGTATTAAACCCAGGATGACTACAGATGGTATATGTTTACTTATCATAGGCATTGGCAATTAACATTTGCTAGTTTTGACTGTTTGGCTGTTTTTTTAAACTTTTTTTTTAAAACAATAGGTTTTTATTGAAGGAATTTTCTTAACAATACAGATTGACATTGTCACTATAGTTATTGTAACCAACTTAGTTGCATTGGTTCCTAAGATTATTCTTATAGAGATACAGTAATTGATAGTCTGTACCAGCCTACCCCTATTGGGTTCAAACTGTAGGCATGGATAGGCCACCTATTGCGTTAATTAGTTGAATACAGAAAATTATAAAGAAAACAGAAAAAATATATAATTAAATTAACTGAACAAAACTTGCTACATAGATTAATAAAGTGGGTCCAGGATGATATACTACATCTGCGGTATGCATATGTATGATTTCAGTGTACTTCAAACTTGTTAATAGATTATATATTACACTCTTAAGTATTTGAATGCTCTTACTAATTTTTCTGGTGATTGAGGCTAACAAATAGGTAGGCCTTGCATTTTCATGTAAGGTCTGCTCTAATGGCAATTTGTGATAAAATGATGTAGATGTTTTTTTTTTAGCCTGCATAAACAATATATAAAAGAAAGAAAAGTGGATGCGATCAATTCCATTTATATATATATATATATATATATATATATATATATATATATATATATATATAATGTATAAAGTAAAGTAATGTGGTGATTTTCAGAGCAAGTGCCTGCAGGTAATATGACTTCCTGGCTCCTGGCACATTTGCATTCTTTGTACTCTAAATCCTCCATAGAATGGCTCTAGATGCAGATATGCTAAATATATTAAAAAAGAGACAAAAATCATTTGTAGTTTATTTACTAACCTTGGTAAAATTGCTTTCCCAAATGATTGCCTCTGTATCAATGGTGAGCTGTTTCTCAGGTGCTTCGTGATAGTTAAAATTTCCAACATTGATTGATAAAATTGTGTGATTCGGTAAATAAACTGCATTATAAATGTCGTACCAAGTCGATATTTCATCACCAGCAAAGCAGATCTGTTTTCCCATTGTGTTTGTGAAATTGACCATTTTTAGAAATCTGCGTAACTGCAAGGTACAGGCAACAATGTGATTTTAATGCAACTACTACTTTACTATAGTTTAGTTCTGTGTTGTATTCTTGCTATTATGTGTAATTGGTATTGTGCTAATATTAATAAATGTAATTATAACAATATTACTAATATTAACATAGCCAAACATGAGGCCCACAACAATTAATACCAGCACTGTTTAAAAAATATAGCAAATATATTAAATTTACATGCACTCTAACTAGCTGCAGCTTGCCTTTATTATTATTATTACTTTTGATCTTCACTTGAAAACCAAGTATGCAATATGACATGTTTGGAGTTGCACTGGATGAGCATTTGTTGCAAAAATAGAGCTAAATTCATGTGTGATAGAAGTTCTGCTCTGGTAGGGTATGTCGGTATGTCACCCCAGAGTATGTGCAAGGAGATTGTTAGCTGTGATAGAAGTTGGGAACAGCCCACCTATGAGTGCAGGTTGGCTCTTGTAGTTCAAGAGGTGCATCTAGGGTCTCTTGAAGTCTCTTGCATGGATTAAGTGAGAGGTGGGGTGCGGATAGCTGCTTTATTGCAGGTCGAGCATAGGACATAGTCCTTGGGGTTTCTAAAATGGAAGATTGTGTCTTCCATTGAGTCATACTATTGCTCAGCTACAAAATTTTATTGATTAAGTATTTCTCCTGAGCACCGTAGTTGCTTAAAAAATTGTTGGAATCTTAGGACCTTTAAACTGTACAGTGCTACATTGGGACTGCAGTTGAAATGGTAGGTACATTACAGTTGCACATATTGGTGGTTATACTTTGTTGCTGCTATCTGGCATATATTATTAGTTTTAATGAACCTGCCAGAATGCTGAATTACTGTTTATTCTAATGTACTACTACTGTTCTACTGTATATTAACTGAGCACCAGATTGCCACAGGACAAAAAGTACTATTGTATGTATATTGTGGATATATGTCTACATGTTTTAAATGTGACTTCCTTCTGCAAATCTTTTGTAATGATTGCAAGTCTTGTAATTAAGCAGATCCTGTATGTTTGGCGTTCAAATACAACCAATAATGGCCTGTACACACGATCTGAAAATCATATGAAAAATACCGCTTTTGAATCGATCGTACGATAATCGGATTGTTAGTACACAGCTTTTGTCGGGTGAATTTACATTCAAATCTTTTAGACATAAAAAACTTAAAGTAAATAGTGGCGCTAAAAGTGTATCATGATATCTATGCAAATAATGACGTGCAAAAATATATATGAAAATAAACTAAACTCTATATAGTAAATAAAACACCACTAAGTGCTCAGTGATAATATAAACCATACAAATTAAATAAATCATACACACAAAAATGAATTAAATTAATGTGATCAATTCCAGTGATGGCGGCTTTTCTGATTGCCGCAAACCAAGTGATATTGAAAAAATAAAAATGAGTGTAAAGTCCACAAATAATTATTAACGTGTTTCAATTAATTCAATTCTTCTTAGTCCTTCCACCACACCGCTGTGATATGTGTCTCCTCTCCCCAAAAGAAACGCACCCACCAAATTTAAATGCCCACACTCTCGTGATAGGCTGCTGCGCATAAAGATCCCACCAAGGGAGGGGGTTAGTTGAACTTTCCCAACATCAATCGTGCAGCAGGGTAATTCCTCATGTAAATGAAAAAAGTGCTTCCAATAGTGTAAATCAATTAAAACTTTTATTTTAAATCACACGTAAAACTCCAAAGAATCTACTCACATTTTCCCAAATCAAAGCCAGCAATGATAGTATCACTCCACACTGCACTGCACGCTCCACTTTAAAACCACACTGTTTGTTAATATGGTCCGCCGTGACCATATTAACAAACAGTGTGGTTTTAAAGTGGAGCGTGCAGTGCAGTGTGGAGTGATACTATCATTGCTGGCTTTGATTTGGGAAAATGTGAGTGGATTCTTTGGAGTTTTACGTGTGATTTAAAATAAAAGTTTTAATTGATTTACACTATTGGAAGCACTTTTTTCATTTACATGAGGAATTACCCTGCTGCACGATTGATGTTGGGAAAGTTCAACTAACCCCCTCCCTTGGTGGGATCTTTATGCGCAGCAGCCTATCACGAGAGTGTGGGCATTTAAATTTGGTGGGTGCGTTTCTTTTGGGGAGAGGAGACACATATCACAGCGGTGTGGTGGAAGGGCTAAGAAGAATTGAATTAATTGAAACACGTTAATAATTATTTGTGGACTTTACACTCATTTTTATTTTTTCAATATCACTTGGTTTGCGGCAATCAGAAAAGCCGCCATCACTGGAATTGATCACATTAATTTAATTCATTTTTGTGTGTATTATTTATTTAATTTGTATGGTTTATATTATCACTGAGCACTTAGTGGTGTTTTATTTACTATATAGAGTTTAGTTTATTTTCATATATATTTTTGCACGTCATTGTTTGCATAGATATCATGATACACTTTTAGCGCCACTATTTACTTTAAGTTTTTTATGTCTAAAAGATTTGAATGTAAATTTACCCGACGATTTTCCTTTTTAAAGTGGCAGCTGTAGATAGTTTAACCAATTGCAGTTGAGCGCAGTGGAAGGCATCTAGATAGTGGCGGTTTATTTGGATTCCTACAATACTTAGTACACAGCTTTTGATAGCCGATCACGACAGTTCATCTGATATTATCCGATTGGACAAGCACAAAAATTATTCTCGATACCAGATCGTACGATTTTCATTTAATCAGTACAGTTGTGGTCCGAAAATACAATACAAATACACTACAGCACATGACATCACTTCCGATTTTTTTATTCTGTCGTACGAGAATTTTTGTAACTCTAGTAAACTCATCAGGTTCGATATACGACTAGCATGCAACAAAAAAAAACCGGATGATCTGTCGTCCGATTTTCAGATCGTGTGTATGGGGGATTACTCATGTTTCTAATAAAGGGAATGTTGGACAAAAATATTTATAGCTACTTTGACTTGCATGTATTTATTGTATATTGGGGAGATAGGCTGTGCTTCCTTTTGTTAGAATGCTTAAACCTGAACTAAACCCTCCTATCCTTTTCAGTCATTTGATGGTTTAACAGTTTGGTTGAGAGCAGAGGCAAATGTGAAAGCATTCCCAGCATGCCTTGAATCAGTGGCGTCACTAGGGTTGGTGTCACCCGGTGTGGTAAAACATGGTGTCTCCCCCCCACCCACCAACTATAGTCGCCCCTCAGTACAGACCCCACTCAGAATAAACCAGCCCACTCTATATCAGTGCAGACCCCCCTCAGGATAAACCCCCCCTTCATCAGTGTAGACCCCCCTCAGGATAAACCCCCCCTCCATCAGTGCAGACTCTCCCTCAGGATAAACTACCCTCCTCCATCAGTACAGACCCCCCTCAGGATAAACCCCCTCCATCAGTACAGACCCCTCCTCAGTATAAACCACTCCCCTATAAGTGCAGACCCCCCAGGATAAATCCCCCCCAATAAGTGCAGACCCCCCTCAGGACAAACCCCCCAATAAGTGCAGACTCCCCTCAGGATACCCCCTAATAAGTGCAGACCCCCAGAATAAACCACCCCCAATAAGTGCACACCCCCTCAGGATAAACCCCCCAATAAGTGCAGACCCCCTTCAGGATAACCCCCAATAAGTGCAGACCTCCCACTCAGGATAACCCCCCCAATAAGTGCAGACCCCCCTCAGGATAACCCCCCTTAATAAGTGCAGACCTTTCCCTCAGGATGACCCCCCAATAAGTGCAGACCCCCCTCAGGATAAACCCCCCCAATAAGTGCAGACCCCCTCAGGATAACCCCCTTCAATAAGTGCAGACCCAGAGGGATAGACACACAGGGATAGCGTGGCACCGGCATGTTACGGCTGAAAAGCCCTGCCTCCTGGACCCTCCGCCGCACTCAGGATGGTGTCACCCCTCTGAGGATTTCACCCAAGGGCAGGCTGCAGCCCCCCCCCCCCCCCAGAAACGCCAGTGCCTTGAATGTTTTTTGAAAAAGTTAAATCAATGGGTTTAGTTCTGCTTTTAAGAATACAGCAATTTTATTTATTAATTATCAGCAACTGGTTCTGTGTTCCTCAATAATTTATAGTTGAAAAGCTTTCTGTAACCATAGCAAGAAGACAGTGCTGGTCTTATTGAAAATAAAGGCTTTTGGAGGCATTTCTATATTAAT
Source organism: Lithobates sylvaticus (assembly GCA_028564925.1). Lineage (NCBI taxonomy): Eukaryota > Metazoa > Chordata > Amphibia > Anura > Ranidae > Lithobates > Lithobates sylvaticus. The sequence continues at coordinate 182,485,592 of CM053033.1, read as the reverse complement.
GTTAGATTTATGATGTTTTCATGGTCTATACAGCCTGCTACACACATTCAGATTTTTCTGTTGAACCCAGTGGGTAAGCGATGTTAATGCAGCGATCCTTCCTACTGTGCTTTTGTGTTCTGACAGGGGAACTGTCCCCCCCCCCCCACACAAGAGCACACTAAATTAGCGCTCACAGCTATTGGCAGATGCTGGTTTTCTACCATGTCCCTTCAACAAAAGCCAGTCCTTAGACTGGCTTCTGTCAGAAGGCCAGCTGTACACATGGCCTGAATTTCGACAGGGTTCAGCGGATATTCAGACCGTGTGTACCCAGCTTGAGAAGTTGCCCTTGTTACCTTTATTTTGATGGAAGGCCAGATAACATCTGATCCCAACAGAGAACAAGACTGATTGGGCTATCTTGTATAATATCTCTGACCCCTTACAATGGGTATTACAATCTTTTTTGGCTCCCTTGGCCTAGTGGAATAATTGTTCCTCTTAAAGCCCCGTACACACTGGCAGAATGTCAGGAAACATTTGCCTGTTAAAAATAAATTATCCGACATTCTGTCTATATAAATATATATGTCGGTCTGTCCGACAGAACCCGGCAGTTTTGATGGCTTCTGTTGGAAAACCAGCATTCGACCTACTCCCAATCAGCACTCTCAGCCAATGGCAGAGAGCGCTGATTGGAGTGTTCTGGCAGGGGGGGCAATCCCCCTGTCAGAACACAACAGCTCAGCGGGGGAGATCGCTGAACTAACCTTGCATGGTTAGTACAGCAGGTCCGACCGGTGGGTTGAAGGGAAAAAAAACGAATAGTGTGTACATGGTTTAAGAAAAGGCCACAGTGCTCTAATTTACTGGGGGAGTATCTTCTCTGACTGAAATTAAAATCTACAGTCTCAAGCTATCAATACTCGAATTGCAATCAATTCCTGCTAAATCATCCAATAACTGTGGGAGGCCCTGTCTACAACACCCAACTTCAGAAAGCTGACTAAAAATTAAAAGGAGTTAGGTGGAATAATTTTAACTGAACAGTGACCACAACCAATCAGACACAGTGACTGTTAGGGTATGCAGATGCTGCAGCTGTCTGAATACAATAGCTGCCAGCAAGATTTCCCCCTCATCTACACTGTTTAGCGTGGATGGGGGTATCAAACAATTTCTCTCATTTAGCCTGCAGGTCCAGTGAGGCTAGCCATACACAGCAATAACCCCTCAGTCCACCGAGGCAAGCCATAGATGGCTCATTCTTTCTAAGGCTAGTTCCAACTGAAGCTAGCCATACAAATATAACTGTGTATGGATAGCCTGAGTTCCAGAGAGGTGTAAGCAGATGGCATTTGATTCAATCAACCTGTCAGACTGTCACCTGTAGAATGTCCACACACTCTCTGACCATCACCTGTAGCATGTCCGCACCCTCAATGACCGTCACCTGTAGCGTGTCTGCACACTCTCTGACCGTCACCTGTAGCATGTCTGCACCCTCTCTGACCGTCACCTGTAGCATGTCCACACACTCTCTGACCATCACCTGTAGCATTTCCACACCCTCAATGACCGTCACCTGTACCATGTCTGCACCATCTCTGACCGTCACCTGTAGCATGTCTGCACTCTCTCTGACCGTCACCTGTAGCATGTCCGCACACTCTGACCGTCACCTGTAGCATGTTCTCTGACCGTCACCTGTAGCATGTCTGCACACTCTCTGACCGTCACCTGTAGAATGTCCACACACTCTCTGACCATCACCTGTAGCATGTCCACACCCTCAATGTCCGTCACCTGTAGCATGTCAGCACACTCTCTGACCGCCACCTGTAGCATGTCTGCACACTCTGACCGTCACCTGTAGCATGTTCTCTGACCGTCACCTGTAGCATGTCTGCACACTCTCTGACCGTCACCTGTAGAATGTCCACACACTCTCTGACCATCACCTGTAGCATGTCCACACCCTCAATGTCCGTCACCTGTAGCATGTCTGCACACTCTCTGACCGTCACCTGTAGCATGTCTGCACCCTCTCTGACTGTCACCTGTAGCATGTCCACACACTCAATGACCATCACATGTAGCATTTCCGCACCCTCAATGACCGTCACCTGTACCATGTCTGCACCCTCTCTGACCGTCACCTGTAGCATGTCTCCACTCTCTCTGACCGTCACCTGTAGCATGTCCACACACTGTCTGACTGTCTCCTGTAGCATGTCCTCACCCTCTCTGACCGTCACCTGTAGCATGTCCGCACACTCTGACCATCACCTGTAGCATATTCACACGCTCTCTGACCGTCACCTGTAGCATGTCTGCACACTCTCTGAACGTCACCTGTAGCATGTCCGCACCCTCTCTGACTGTCTCCTGTACCATGTCTGCACCCTCTCTGACTGTCACCTGTAGCATGTCTGCACACTATCTGACCGTCACCTGTAGCATTCCCGCACATTCTCTGAGGCAAATATTGGTTTTCATTGGATTAGCCAGTTAATGCCATTGCTTTTTTTCTAATACAGAACCAATCATTGCTAGAACTGAACCCATTAAAATGTATTTGAAAGGGACTTATGATATCTGTAATGTACAGTAGAAGTAAACTTCAAAAGAGGGGTTCAGTTACTTTTCTCTTACCTTCCAAGAATGTAAATCTTGAAACTTCAGTTTATATTGGTCATTTAGCCTTTCAGTTATAGGTATCTCTTGATATAATTTTTGTAATGCATAGGCCAAGATATAGACAGAATTGTAGACAACATCACTCATGCCTGTGAATCTTAGGTTACAATGTGAATATACAATTAGTCTGCCATTCTCCACCCCTGTGCATTTCCGCCTTCTTGGATTGAATGGGCATCGGTTAGCACAAAGTTCATCCCACCACGTTGTAAACGTCCTTCCTGGTGGGAACCTACTCGGATTAACTTCCTTGATGAATTTAATGAAATTTGGATTTTCTTTTTTGTTTATTATAAATCTCAGAGAACCGTTGACCATCGTATCGTTTTCTTGTGTGAACATTCGGAAACTGGAGTCAGCAGTATGGATCCAGATTTTCTTTGGTATTTGAGTAATGTGAACATTTAGTTCCAAGTAATATACATCATTTTTAGATCCGTATACTAGTATGACATTTGCGGTTGACCTAGCAATAGTAAACTTTATCTGCTGTATCCTATTTGGGCTGTAATCATTAATGGCAGGAACGATTAAAGTAAAGTCAATACATACCCCAATTTCTGTTAGCATTTCTTTAATTACTTTTATAGCATTGATGCTACTGTCTGAATCTGGATATATAATGCCTATCCATTTCCAGCCAAAGTGTTTTAATAAGGCTACTACTCCAGCATATAAAGAGTTTTCACTTGGAACAGCTCGGTAGAAGTAGGGGAACTTCTGTTTGTCTCCCTGTAAAGGATCCTGAGAGACAAAACTTATCTGGCAACAGAATAAAATGTTGAGACATTAAAAATGTATGCAGAATTATGCAGCTGGTCAAGAATAAGTTGGCCTGCATCATAGTGAATTAAATGTGAAGCAATATCCTACATTGTGATGACGTGAGAGGCAAGAGAAATTGGGAAGTCAGAAGAGGATGAAGATAGCATATTTTATTTCTCAGTAGTAGAGTTGGTTAAATATGCTTTTGAATGCCCATCTCTCTTGTCTTGTGATATCAAGATTTTTGCCCCACAAATCTACATCAGTTAAAGGAGAAGTACAGCCAAAGCTTGATGTTCAATCGCTTGGTTATCAGTGTTAGAGGCGGCGCAGGGGGGACGGGGGACGGAACAGATGTAGCATCGAACCGATGCTGTATCCACCTAGGTAAGTTTTAGTAAAAAACATACATCTCTTTTAACCGCTGTAGATTATTCATTAAATGTAGATACCCCCTACAACTCAGGCACTGAGGCCTCACTGTCGCTTGATGCCACTAAGGCCTTTGACATTACAGAATGTTTGTATAAAATGCATGAAGGGGTAAACTTTCATCACCCTTTGTCCTGAATAGAAAGAAATACCTGACAAGGATGACCTGTTTTTGCCATCATGAAGGGGTAAACTTTCATCACCCTTTGTCCTGAATAGAAATACCTGACAAGGATGACCTGTTTTTGCCATTATTGTTTGCCTTGGCAATAAAGCCACTTGCTGCCTAATCAAATATATTTAAAATATTGTGGGTTTTAATTATGGAAAGATACATGAGAATATCATGCTCTTTGTAGATGATACCCTACTTCTCCCATTACTCCTTCATGGCCTACACCACTTAGGGATGTTTTCAAATATATGGGTATTTCAATTACTTTGCACCTCACAAAGTATTGCCAGAGTAACGTTTCTCCTCTATTTATGAGATACTGAGTCAAAGTGTATACTAAACTCCCATATTCTTTTATAGGGTGAGCACGTCTCATAAAAATTATTTTAATGCCAGAACTGCTTGTTCCAAATATTTAGAATAACCAAACTAACTTGTTATCCAAATTATTTGGAGATGTCCAAAACTTAATAGATACTGGCACTCTGTAATTACTACTCATAATACAATTTTTAAATTTACTATACCCTTAAACCCTAAACTATGAATTTTACGTCATATGGATGATCTCTGTACATATTACTACTAAGGAAATTATAATGAGGTGCATATTTCAAGTTAGAAAGGTAATTCTAAAACACTGGAAGTTTTCAAATCTTACATCTGTGAAGAAGTATAAATAATACATGAATACATGAATGTTTTGTTTTTTAACAAAGACGGTCTGTAGACCCAAATTTGAAAGGATATGGGGTAGGTGGCTAGATACCCCAGGTATGTATTAATTCGATGTAGTGGCCAGTTGGATTCTTGAACTATAACATCATTGTGTCTCTTTCTACACCCTGACCTATGAACCTACAGTATGTCATTTTTGGGTACCTGGGGGTGGTTAAACTGAAATTACTTTTTGTGTCTGGTTTTGCATAACCATAAGATGCAGTGCTGACGGTATGTACTCTTTTTCCTTGTTTAGCTGTATAAGAGATATGAAGCACACTGCTTGTGTTGTAACAATGTTTTATTTTATATATACAGTATCTCACAAAAGTGTGCACACCCCTCACATTTTTGTAAATATTTTATTATATATTTTCATGTGACAACAGTGAATAAATTACACTTTGCTTCAATGTAAAGTAGTTAGTGTACAGCTTGTATAACAGTGTAAATTTGCTGTCCCCTCAAAATAACTCACATGTCCAAATTGGACCCAATTAGCCATTTTCCCTCCCGGTGTCATGTGACTCGTTAGTGTTACAAGGTCTCAGGTGTGAATGGGGAGCAGGTGTGTTAAATTTGGTGTTATCGCTCTCACACTCTTATACTGGTCACTGAAAGTTCAACATGGCACCTCATGGTAAAGAACTCTCCTAGGATCTGAAAAAAATAATTGTTGCTCTATATAAAGATGGCCTAGGCTATAAAAAGATTGCCAAGACCCTGAAACTGAGCTGCATCATGGTGGCCAAGACCATACAGCGGTTTAACAGGACAGGTTCCACTCAGAACAGGCCTCACCATGGTCAACCAAAGAAGCTAAGTGCACCTGCTCATCGTCATATCCAGAAGTTAATTTTGGGAAATAGATGTATGAGTGCTGCCAGCATTGCTGCAGAGGTTGAAGGGGGGGGGGGGGGTCAGCCTGTCAGTGCTCGGACCATACGCCACACACTGCATAAAATCGGTCTGCATGGCTTTCATCCCAGAAGGAAGCTTCTTCCAAAGATGATGCACAAGAAAGCCTGCAAACAGTTGGCTAAAGACTAAGGACATGGATTACTGGAACCATGTCCTGTGGTCTGATGAGACCAAGATAAACTTATTTGGTTCAGATGGTGTCAAGCATGTGTGGTGGGAGTGTTATGGTCTGGGGCTGCATGAGTGCTGCCAGGAAATGGGGAGCTACAGTTCATTGAGGGAACCATGAATGCCAACATGTACTGAGACATATTGAAGCAGAGCATGATCCCCTCCCTTCGGAGACTGGGGCGCAGGGCAGTATTCCAACATGATAATGACCCCAAACACATCTCCAAGTGACCACTGCCTTGCTAAAGAAGCTGAGGATAAAGGTGATGGACTGGCCAAGCATGTCTCCAGACCTAAAACCTATTGAGCATCTGTGGGGCATCCTTAAACAGAAGGTGGAGGAGCGCTAGGTCTCCAGTGGCAACCTATGAAGCTCTGGTGAACCCCATGCCCGAGAGGGTTAAGGCAGTACTGGAAAATAATGGTGGCCACAGCAAATATTGACACTTTGGGTCCAATTTGGACATTTTCACTTAGGGGTGAACTCACTTTTGTTGCCAGTGGTTTAGACATTGATGCAGGCCAGTCAAGTTTCTCCACTCCAAACTTGCTCATCCATGTCTTTACGGACCATACTTGTTTTTTAGGGGTTGGGCTTGGCCCCTTAGTTCCAGTGAAGGGAACTCTTAAGGCATCAACATGTCCCATGGCCCCTTTCTGTTCCTACATGACTGCTTACCAATGCACAAAGGAAGGTCCACAAAGACATGGATGAGTGAGTTTGGGGTGGAGGAACTGGACTGGCCTGCACAGAGTCCTGAACTCAACCCAATAGAACACCTTTGGGGTGAATTAGATCGGAGACTGCGAGCCAAGCCTTCTCGTCCAACATCAGTGCCTGACCTTACAAATGCGCTTATGGAAGAATGGTCAAACATTCCCATAGACACACTCCTTAACCTTGTAGACAGCCTTCCCAGAAGAGTTGAAGCTGGTATAGCTGAAAAGGGCGGCCAACTCATTATTGAAGCCTACAGACTAAGACTGGGATGCCATTAAAGTTCATGTGTGTGTAAAGGCAAGCGTCACAAAACTTTTGACAATATAGTGTATATACAGTGGGTAAAATAATTATTGAACATGTCACCATTTTTCTAGGTAAATATATTTGTAAAGGTGCTATTAAGATGAAATGTTCACCACATGTTGGTAACAATCCATGCAATCCATACATACAAAGAAACCAAAACAAATAAGTCCAGAAATTAAGTTATGTTTAATAAAATGGAATGACACAGGGAAAAAATATTGAACACATGAAGAAAGGGAGGTGCAAAAAGGCATGGAAAGCCAAGACACCAGCTTAAATCTATCAGTAATTAGAAAGCAATCCTGTCCCTTGTCCGTTCAAATTAATATCAGCTAATATTTAGGCTCAACTGATGGCCTATAAAAAGGTGTCTCATTACCAAGGTGTCACACAAGAAACATCTTATGATGGGTAAAAGCAAGACCTTTGCAACCTTATTGTTGCATAACACACTGATGACATTGGTTACAGAAGGATTACTAAACTTCTGAATGTTCCAGTGAGCACTGTTGGGGCCATAACCCGGAAGTGGAAAGAACATAATTTCACCGTAAACAGGCCACGGCCAGGTGCTCCTCACAAGATTTCTAACTAGGAGTAAAAAGAATTATCAGTTCATCAAGTTTTTATTTTATTTTGTTATTTTTTTGTGTTAACTTTGTTATCTGACTAAAGATTATGTTGACTGTCTTACTAGCTCTGCTGGTAGTTTATTCCAAGTATCAATTACCCTTTCAGTAAAATAATACTTTCTAAGATTCGTTTTGAACTTGCCTCCAGTTAGTTGAGGTCACGTCCCTATGTTCTTGATTTTGGTTTCATATTAAAAAAAACTGCCTTCCTGAACCTTATTCACCTCCTTGATGTATATAAAGGTTTCAGTCATGTCTCCCCTTTCTTTTCTTTCCTCCAGACTGTACGTGTTAAGTTCCTGAAGTCGCTCTCGATATGTTTCATACCCCAGACCTTTAACCATTTTTGTTACCTGTTTCTGGACTCATTCTATCTTATTAATATCTTTCTGTAAGTGAGGTCTCCAGAACTGGACACAGTATTCTAAATGAGGTCTCACTAAAGATCTACTGTATATAGGGGAATAAGAACCTCCTTCCTCCTGCTGGTGATCCCTCTAGTTATGCATCCCAGAATTCTATTTGCTTTTCCCACTGCCTGGCCACACTGTTTGCTCATTATGCAATCATCTGAAATAAGTACCCCTTATAAGAAGAGTTGTCCAAGAGCCAAGGGCCACTTGTGGAGAGCTTAAAAAAGACCTGGAATTAGCAGGTACAATTGTTTCAAAGAAAACAATAAGTAATGCACTCAACCATCATGGCCTGTACGCACGCTCACCACGCAAGACTCCATTGCTGAAGAAAAAGCATGTTGAAGCTCATTTAAAGTTTGCTGCGCAACATTTAGACAAGCCTGTGAAATACTGGGAGAATATAGTCTGGTCAGATGAGAACAAATTTTAACTATTCGGATGCCATAATACACACCATTGGAGGTCAAATACACATAACTTAATTTCTGAACTTATTTGATTTGGTTTCTTTGTATGTATGGATTGCATGGGATGTTATCGACATAGCACCTTTAGAAATATATACTTACCTAGAAAAATGGTGATGTATTCAATACTTATTTTACCTGCTGTGTGTGTGTATATATATATATATATAGAGAGAGAGAGAGAGAGAGAGAGATCTATATATATATATATATATAATTACACAGTATATTGCATATGCCATTAAATGGTTTAAGTTATATCTTTTTAATAGGTGCAAACAAATGCCTGTTGATCCTGCCAAAAATCCACTGCTGCCCTGTGTACTCTGCACTCTAAAGAGTTATCTCAAGCACTTTCATCTTCCTGCCTAGGTAATCTCAGTGAACTACAGTACAGAACCTCTTACTCCTGTGTTAAGGAAAAGAGAAGAGGGGTTGAAGTGCTAGCACATTTCATGGCTTAGAGTGATAACAATTCATCCCCATAGATGTGGTAAATAGCGCTGTCACCCTAGGACAGGAAGTGTGCTCCTGGCAGGATCCCCAGATGAAAAACAAGCAGGAGTAAAGAAAACAAATGCAGCTACCAGAGAGAAGGCCTGGCGAGATCCAATTTAATAAATTTATTTTTTAAGCTTAAAGAGTAACTCCACTTGTGTTGAGAAAAAAAACATTCCCTTCTGGGTGATGTACAATACAAGGATTTTAACAAACTTTGTTGCAGATTCCTACCTTTTGTTATTCTGAAGAAATCCCTGTGTGTATGTCTGTGCCCATGTGGGTAAGTCAATCCAATGGGAGTTGTTTCATAATTATCAATTAGCTGCAGCACCCACAGGGCATTAATGAGGAAAGCTGTAGGGACTGCATTCCTTTAGACAGGATTTCCTATTGGAAGTATCTCCCTAAAAATAAAATATTTGTTGCAGGGGATGCCTGAAATCTGACTTGTATCTTAGTGCAGACTTCAGGAAAAATCAGTGAGCCAATCACACAAGCAGGAAATTATGTTTCTTAGGGGCGTTCTGTACACATTCTGTGTACACAACACCTCCAGGTTGCCATACTGCATTTTCAGAAAATTACAGCGCTGCAGATTAAAAAAGGGAAGGGAATTTTTAATAAAATTCAATTACAATATGGCTTGTGTCCCAATTGTATATGCTCTATTATTTTTTCTTTATTTGCACCCCCCCCCCCCACGAAAGAGGAGTTACCCTTTAAGTACACTTTACCATAGACCTGATCTCTCCCTTCTGTTCTGGCAATCTTTCTTTCTCCCTACAAAAAATGTTTGAAATAATCAGAACAGGTGAACATTGTAAGAATTATTTATTATTTATTTAGTGATGATATTTCATAGAATGTTTTACACTTGTATATAGAAACATCCACATCAGTCACAGCAGCAGTTTCCAAGGCTAACTTCCAAACTCTAGGGTCAGTGTAGGTTGGGGATGATTAACCTACTAGTAAGTGTTTGGGAGAACAGTGGGGCACTCAGAGGAAACCCATCAAAACAATGGGAAGACTAACTTCATAAATTGTAGTATCACCATTCAGACCTAAAAAGACAACAAGTGTATCTATCTATCTATCATTATTATGCATGCATTACAAAATATAATTTTTTTATTTTATATTTTTATAAGTAGGTATTTTACCTGGGGATGCTTATACATTCCAAATATATTAGCATATTGTAAAGAAAAGCTAGATGACATCCCTTCAACGACAGCAGCAAGAACTCCATACTGATCACAATTATAGTTAGGATATTGTGAAGTGTTTCCTGAATAAATAAGAACAGCACCTTGGATGGTTCTGAAGAGGTCAACATAGGAATCATATATATTATAGCCCAAAGTTACATTTGGTAATATGTTAGGGTTGCGGTTGATCTCATCCACGGCAAATACTAAACTTAAAAAGTTGTAGAAGTCGTCAAGCAGCATGCTGAAAATGATTAACATTTTTATTATCATGTTTTATTGAGTCTTAATACATAATAGAAAAAAACAATCTTGCTAATATAACTTTCTTTTAAATTATAATAAAAATAACAATGTCTTGAGCACTATGAATAACACTGACCTTATCTTCCGTGGTTGGAGATGTGGAGGGCTTGAATAGTTAAAAGCCTCAGTTTTGTAGTACATGTGTATGTCGAATAGTCCTCCTATTAGAATGTCTCCGCTCATGTAGAAGGGTCTTTGAGGATAGTGTGTACCTGGTCGGCAGCCATATTGTAGAGAGTGACATGTACCACCACAGAGAAACAACAATATCATTGCATTTTTTTCCATATACATCATGGCTGCATGCCCCTTTTTTTACGTAATATTTAGTATGTCAATAAATTTTTAAAATTTAGAAATTCAAAATGTCAAAATGTATTTGAAAAAATATACTACATAAATATTCAATATAAAATTTCACATGTTTTAAGACTAAGTTCTCCTAACATTGTATTAAGATGTTTTGGTGTTCTAGCATTTATATAATAACATTTATATATGTGAACTGCCCAGAGGGAATAGTGATCGCATAGCGTGAAGATGAAATTGCTACCTTATGAATAATGACTATAATTTTGGAGATGCAGTTCTTACTAAGCAAAGATGGCTAAGTCCCAGGGTCATTAACAAAATGAACAGAACATACAGTACATGTAAAAAAATAAAATAAAAATGTGCATGAAGTATAAAAGTTAATTCAAATCATTTATTTAGGATGAACCTTTCAACGTGTGGGCAATTGAGCCCTATTAAAACCACCTTTAAAAAAAAATCAGTAGGTCTAGAGCTATGGACAGGTTAAGTTACAGTATATACAAATACTATATAGAAAAAATTCCACGCTAGTGTGTTATCAAAAGCAAATACAGCAGCTTTGCACTAAAACCAAATACCAGGTTAATCAAATATGTATATCCTAAAAGTGCAGCGCTAAATAAAAACACCACATATGACATAAACCTTTGAAGTGAACAGAAAATCCAATCAAAATATTATTCAATCCAAAAATGTCCTTATGTAAAAGTGCAAAATATATTACATTAATAAAGTGCAAAAGTTCATAAATCGATCACTAAAGTGCTCCTGTGCAAACAGTTCATGCATACCAGTGTCCCACACTGGATAGATCGATCCTGACGGCGCAGGGCTCAGACATTCACCATTGTGACACCTTCACCATAAATCAGATGGGGGCTTACCAGACCACCAGTGATCTTTTTTTTTTTTTATTGAAAAGCCAATGGCATGCAAAACACACCCAAAAACTCCACCCAGTGCCAAAAAAAGTGCACACACATAAAGGGGTGACACAAAAAGTGCAACGGGTGTAACACTTGTCCTCCACATGGAAGGACCTTAACCCTGATCCCCCGGGGCGTTAGGCTCCAGACGGGGACTGAGGTACTTCACTTGGGACCATCTGGCCGAAACCAGGCGGTCCCCCTTTCTCTGGAGGGTCTGCCGAAACAGACCCACCCAAGTACTAGGTGGGGCTCCCCCGAAGGGAGACCCCATGGAGAGAAGGTGGACTAAGCCAGAAGGCCATGACCACCTCCATCCCAAGACGTTCAGGGCAGGCCCGAGGACCTACACCCTACTAATCACACAGTGACAAAAACGTGATACACATCAAACAAAAAAATACATAAAAGTGACAAACAAGGGATAAATAAAAAGAGAGTGGGGAGAAGGAAGTGGGAGAGTGAGTAGAAAGTGACCATTGTGCAATACAATGGCCGGCCCTCCGGCCAGGAATAAAAATTTCCCCTGGTCCTAGCCAAAAGGCTCGGCCCTAGAGGCAGGTGTGAAAAACGTGTGTAGTGATGAAGTGACCTTGGTGCCGTAAATCAAAGTGGTTCCCCACAGTGAGATAACAGCACCCCTGAACTGCCACTTCAGGGGCACATCACCACTGGCTTTTCAACGTACAACCCTGACCCACAGCCAAGACCACAACAGCCCCCGCCCCAGCCAGGAAGGAAAGGAGATCTGGAAGCTTGGTGAGAGCCCGGCCAAATAGGCTCCACCATCGTCCCGTCACTCCCGCCAAGAAAAAACATAGATATTAATTTGATAAAAAAGGTGTACAGTTATGGGCTGAAAACATAGGTGTGAATACAGCTAAAAGACAGATATCCAAATTATGCCTGAATTCTTTGTGGGCAGAGATCTAATTTACCATGAACCTGCATTGTTACAGACCCCAACAAACTGGTTATGCTTGTCTTCCATGCTAGGGTTAAATCGGGCTTGTGAAAGGAACCCAGGGGCTCTAAAACCCGTAGCCACACCTCCTCTATGTCCTTTGTCGTGTGATGTCACTTCTGGCTAGCCTGCATTCTACTAACTTCCTGGTTGCCTCACATGACCCAGTCTGTGGTCGTACCTTCTGGATAAGCAGTTAAGTTGGCTGAGATCCATCGATGACAAGTGCTTTTACTCTTCTCTGTGTGAGTTTCAATTTGTCTTTTTATTCATTAACCACTTCAGCACCGGGCCATTTTACACCCTTCCTTACCAGAGCACTTTTTGCGATTCGGCACTGCGTCGCTTTAACTAACAATTGCGCGGTCGTGCGACGTTACACCCCAAACAAAATTGACGTCCTTTTTTTCCCACAAATAGAGCTTTCTTTTGGTGGTATTTGATCGCCCCTGCAGTTTTTATTTTTTGCGCTATAAACAAAAGAAGAGCGACAATTTTGAAAAAAAACACAATATTTTTTACTTTTTGCTATAATAAATATCCCATTTTTTTAAAAAAAAAACTATTTTTTTACTCAGTTTAGGTCGATACGTATTCTTCTACATATTTTTGGAAAAAAAAAATCGCAATAAGCGTATAGTGATCGGTTTGCGCAAAAGTTGTAGCGTCTACAAAATAGGGGATAGATTTATGGCATTTTTTTTTCTTTTTACTAGTAATGGCGGCGATCTGCGATTTTTTTTTCCGTGACTGCGACATTGCGGCAGACACTTCGGACACTTTTGACACATTTTTGGAACCATTCACATTTACACAGCGATCGTTGCTATAAAATTGCATTGATTACTGTGTAAATGTGACTGGCAGGGAAGGGGTTAACACTAGGGGGCGCTGCAGGGGTTAATATGTTCCCTGTAGGAGTGATTCTAACTGTGGGGGGGGGGACTCACAAGGGGAGGAGACCGATCAGTGATCCTCCGTACTGGGATCACATGATCGGTCTCCTCTCCGCTGACAGGACGTGGAGCTGTGTGTTTACACACACAGCTCCACGGTCCCGCACGGTCCCGTTGTTTTAACAGGCAATCGCGGGTGCCCGGCGGACATCGCGGCCGCCGGGCACTCGCACCGGGTCCCGAGCGACGCCGCGGCGCGCGCGCGCGCCCCCCAGGAGGCCGGGAATGAGAGCACGTCATATGACGCCCACCCAGGATGGGAGATCCACCTTGTGGGCGTCATATGTACATGGGCGGGTAGGGAAGTGGTTAAAGCAAAACTTTACTCATAACAACTTGATAAAAATTCATGTTCTTTAGCAAGGAACATAATTCTACATCAATAATTATGCCAGCAAAATTAGGGTGTGCTGTAATTTGCCTCCAGCACTGCTTCTGCTTCTTGTCACTTTCCTATTGAGAATTCTCCCCTCTCCTTAGTCTTGAAAATGATATGTCACTTTCTGCCAATCTTGTGCAATCTTGAGGGATCTTGAGGGCTCAGCAAGAGGGGGAGATACAGGCGTTTCAGAGTAGTGGATTCACAGTGCTGCTGATGGAGAAGAAATTAGGAAGATAAGATGAACCACTCTTTGCAAGTTTAACTCTGCTTTTGTGTCTCCCCAGCAGCATAGTTTGTTCTATCAGTTCACCTGTAGAGTTGGGCTAAACATCCCCTGGGTTTGGTTTGTGCCAGAACTCTCGAACATCGCAAAAGTTCGGACCCGAATCGCGAACCCTAATAAAGTCTATGGGACCCGAACTTGAAAAATTAAAAGTGCCCATTTTGATGGCTCATGCAAGTTATTGGCCATCAAGTTATTGGCCCAAGTGACATGTATCAATGCAAATTTTTTTTTTAAAGGACAGTGATTTTAATTATGCTTAAAGTGAAACAATAAAAATGAAAAATTCCTTTAAATATAGTGCCTGGGTTTTTTTTTTTTTTATATTTTATTATTAATTTTTTATTTATTATTTTTAATTTTTATATTTTATTAAATTTTTTATTTTAAAAAATAAAATAAAAAATAATAATCTATTGAGCATATATTAAAATCATGATTATAATAGAATATGGATGAGTTTTAGAAAGTTTAATAAGGAATTGTTTCTGTAGATAAAAATATATGTGTTTGTTCTCAAAGCACCTTGTATAAACACTGTTAATACTGAAGCATGATTTTTTTAGATAATTTAAATTCATAATAATGTTATAGTAGGGGATATGATTGCTCTTATATATACATTTATTTATAATTAACTTTTAACAATTGTTAACAATTTAACTTTGGGCTGTTTTGCCAATTCTTTTCCAATGTCTTCCATTGTGAACTCCATACTTCCGGCCTGGTATAACACATCAGCCGTCCCAGGGGAGGGCCTTGGGGTTCTATATAATGGTAAGGTTGTAGGCAGTTAGGGCGTGACCTGAAGGAGGCTGCGCCTCCGAAACATGTAGTCGTTGCAACTGCCCGTCCCGCTGTAGAAGACGATCCACTCTCCCCTTCATCCATGGCCGTGAGTGACGTCACAGCACCGGCTGGTCAGGGCGCATGCGTGGCTCCCCGCACTGCCCAGTGGGGCGCTGTAGCCAGGCTTGGAGGCTTTGAGATACATCTTACATCGCCCATCAGTTTCTGGAGTACATCCAGCTACACAGGCTGGGAGAGGAGGCGTTATTGGTGGTGTTAATGCGAGAATCTTCCTCCCTTTGTTAGTGCAATATTTCTACTTTGATTTTAATCATTTAAAAATGCTATTACACTAGGGTAGCTGTGCGCTCTCCTTCTCTTTGTGTGTTTCAGAATAAGTCCGCCACCCAGTGGATTTCAGAGAGAGCTGCAACACCTAGATCAAGAGAACTTCAACACAGACTGTCATACAATTAGGACGGTGTTGGTGGTTTTGTGCTTATTGGTTTTGTATGTTTTCTTTAAATATAGTTCCTGGGGGGTCCCCTTATTCTGCCTGTAAAATGGTGCATCTGTGCTGTGTATAGAACCTTCTGCAGCAAAACTGACATGTATAAAGAAACAAAAATGACATTTAAATTGATTTTCGCGGCAAGCTTTCTTTATTTTGTAAACAACGGTTTGGGGAGCCAGTCTGTATGACGAGGCCACAATTTAGTGCACTCAGAACAATATTAGAGATTTTTTGGATAAATGATGGTGTCTCCTTGGCAGACTTTGGATAGAAATAACAGTTTTGCACCACAGTGAGCAAGCCTTATGTGAAAAAGCCAAATTATAGTACACTCAGGCCAAGATTAACCATTTTTTATTTTTTAGATAAAGTCTGGTGTCTCTTTCGCAGACTTTGGATAGAAGTAACAGGTGCGGAAAAATTGGGCTTTGGGTGTTGGTGCTGCCTTCACATAATAATCCTATAGAGGTACTCTTGAAAAAAAAAAAATACACAAAAACAATGTCCAACAACTTCAAAAGAAAAGTTTCAAAATAAATGTACAAAACTAATTTGGAAATAGTTTTATTCTCTCATCTCACCGTCCTCTTCCTCCTCATATATACAATACATTATTACACCTTACTAGAACTTCTCCAAGATGTCCAGACAATGTCCCATCAAAATACTCTTCGGTTATGACAAGCTGCATGTTCATGTAGCCATCCACAGAGACCAAGTATCCCTTGTATTCCATTAAGGAATGGTTTTGGGTTTAGTGGCAAACTCATTCTGCCGCTGAAGCCGCCGCTGTGACCAGTGAGAGGAATAAAAAATTTCCCCGCAGAATACTCCAAGAACACACTGCCGGAGAGAGCAGGAAATGGCTAGAGGTACTCTTGATGAAAGTAAGAGTTAGCCTTTATGTAAAAAGTGAAGGTATATGCCCCTGTCAAACAGATGCGGAAAAATTGGGCTTTGGGCGTTGGTGGTGTCTTCACACCGTAACCCTAAAGAGGTAAATTTGATGAAAGCAAAAATTGACCTTTCTGTAAAAAAATTTTAATTATATGCACCTGTCCAACAGGTGTGGAAAATTTGGACTTTGGGTGTTGTTAGTGCCTTCACACCGTAAGCTTATAGAGGTATTCCTGATGAAAGCAAGAATTGGCCTTGCTGTAAAAAAAATGAAATTATATGCACCTGTTACACAGGTGTGGGAAAATTGGTCCTTGGGTGTTAATTGTGCCCATAAAACCTATACCAAAAAACTACTTAAAAATCAACACCCTGGGGCGTGGCTTGGCGCATGGAGAGGAAAGACGTGTGAGAGCTCAGCTCCCGCTCCAACATCCACAAACGGCACACAGCACAGCCGCAAACAGCGCCGAACACCCTCCACATGAGCAGGAGGGGTGGATGCAACACCCCCCGCACGGAGGGACCGCAGAAATCGTCCGAGATCGGCGACTATTTCCCGCTGAAGGGATCGAGCAGCAAGGCCCCGCCGGCCTCCAAGATGGCGGCGACCCGCGCGGCGGCGGCACAGGCAGCCCACGCTGCCTCTAAGGTACAGGCCTCACAGCCATCACCGTCCCCCTCATCACCCCGATCCCCGGGCTCAGATCACACAGCTCACAGGGAGCCACCCCACTCGAGAAGCCCTTCGCCAGACACACGCAGCCAGAAGGCCCAGTGGGACATGGAAAGCTATATTAAAGCTCTCCCAACTAAGGGGGACATTGAGGCCTACATTAGCAGGCTGGAGAGGTCATACAAAAGGGAGATCACAGACCTCCGCCACGATATTGGCCAGCGTTTTGAGGATGTAGAAATAGCTGTGGAGGAGAATGTGTCCAGAATCATTGAACATGATGACATTTTGCAGCAACACACAATCCAGATACAACAATTGTTTTATGGTTTAGACGACCAGGAGAACAGAAGTCGCCGTAACAATATACGTATCCGCGGAGTTCCAGAATCAGTAGAAAATAAAGATTTACCCGCAGCAGCCACTGCTATGTTCAACAACCTACTGAATAAACCTGTTGATGACCCCCTGGAAATTTATAGGATCCACAGATCCCTCGGACCCCGCAACCCCAACCCGGCATACCCCAGAGACATAATATGTCGCATTCACTTTTTCAACGTCAGAAATGAGATAATGCAAGCTGCACGCACTCAGGAATCCATTTTGTTTGATACCTTCCCAGTTATGCTACTGACAGACCTATCAAAGCAAACATTAACCATGAGGAAGGCATTGAAGCCAGTCACGGACGCTCTGCAGGCGCAGCAAATTAAATACAGATGGGGATTTCCCTTCCACCTGTTTGCTTCACAGCATCGCAAGTCAGCAACCTTCCGCACCCTGGGAGATTTACCCAATTTTTTGGGCACTTTTGAATTACCCCAAATTAAAATCCCAGATTGGCCGCTGCACCCAGCAACCCCAGGCCTCCCCAGAAGACCAGGTCGGGAACGATATTCAAAGAAAAAAAGATCCAGGTCCAACACCACCTCTTCCCCCCCAGGATGAGCACCAATACTACCACCGGCTGGTGATGGCCCTGCCTAAGTTCACTGGAACTATATGGAAAAAGCTGGCAAACGACCAGCAGCCTCACTAATTCTCTCGCTAATTGTGCTTCTGCATTTTTCTTATTTTTCTATGTTTTTTGATTGTTCTTCTTATATATCTTGGCTGTTCCCCGCTGATATTACAAAGCCTTACCTGATCTGATACTCCCCTAACTCCACGTATGCTTACCATGTTAGCCAAGCACAAGGGGACGATATATTTATCAGAGATATCTAGGGAAACAGCCAAAAAAAAACAAAAAAAAACTCCTGCTACCAGGAAAATTTGCGGTTATAATATTACGGTTTATGTATTTTACACTTTATTGCTGTGTGCCTTGTTTTTTATGCACCTAGACAATTTCTATTTTAGGTTGGAGCGGAGCTCCTGTTCAAAGACCAAACACGTTCCCCACGTTAGGGTATACAGAGTCTTAATTGCCTCTGTGGTAAATCTTTTTTCTTAAGAAGAATAGGTAGTGTCCAAGGTTTCTTATACACTTTGGACACTAGAGGGAGTAGCCTCCCTAAAAAACTTTTACAGCTCTTACCAATTCACTAGGTGAATTAACACGGTGACACAGGACATAACATTTGTGACGGCATAGTTTCTTTTATTCTGTGCCGGCCACTAAGTACAAAAGCTCTACCTCCCTGTGCCATCACCTATATCTTGCCTTCTTTTCTTTCCCCTTTCCATCTTTTCCTCCCTCCTCTTTCCCCTCTGTCTACCTCCCTAATACTCTTTCTACCCTGTTCCTTTTTCTCCCCTACCTTCTCCTTTCTACAACTCGTCATCCCACCCCGTCCCCCCCCCCCCACATCTAACTGACGAAACCCCGCAAGAGTTACACACTCTTGCTACACGCGGCCAGGTGTAAAGGAATCACACATTAGCGTACCTATACTACTGGTACCATGACAGCCCCACTAGGCATTAAGATATCCTCTCTCAACTGTAGAGGATTTAATATCCCGGAAAAGCGTAGACAGATTCTCCACCATTTCCATAAAACCAAATCTCACATTTTACTGCTGCAAGAAACTCACTTTAAAACCGACAAGATACCAACACTCCCAGATAAACACTTTACCACATGGTTCCATAGCACCAACCCCCTTGCTAAAACGAAAGGGGTATCCATAGCATTCCACAGTTCCTTCACCCCAGAAATACTAGATACCTACATTGACCCGAACGGTAGATATGTGTTCTTAAAATTGCAATACTCGCAAACTGTACTAACTATCGCTAACGTCTATCTCCCTAACCAGAACCAACAACGTTTCCTGTCCTCCGTGACCACCCGCCTACAAAGTTTCGGGACAACCAACCTGATCCTAGCAGGTGACTTAAACGCTCCACTTGTACCGAGGATGGACTCGTCCACTGGTAAGTCACACATGCCGCCATCCTCACTAAGCACCATGCGTACCACCCTAAGGGACATGTCCTTGGTGGACGCCTGGCGTTTTACACACCCTACGGAGAGAGATTACACATACTACTCCCCAGCCCATAAATCATACAGCAGAATCGACTATTTCCTTCTCTCCCAAAAGCTCCTAGACTATGACCCTGATTGTGAGATTGACCTGAAATTGTGGTCGGATCATGCTCCGATACACATGACACTGGGGAAATTACCACACACCAACCGTACACACAGTATGCTATGCGGACGTATCTGAAACAATCGCAGACTTCATACAAACCCACATAAACGATGAGACCTCTAACCTGAATAAATGGGAAACCCTTAAATGCGTTCTACGCGGGGTCTTCATAAAACATGGGTCTAGACTGAAAAAGGCACGTACTACCGAAATAAAACGTCTCTTCTCGCTGATAACATCTCTCGAAGCCCAACACAAACGCACATTAGACACCAAGACCCTGACCGAACTGTCCAATGCCCGTAGAGACCTCCTACAGATTTTCTCAGACATAGCACTAATCGCCTGTAACAAAGGCCGTCACATCCATTATTCCCAGGCCAATAAATGTGGGAAACACCTTGCACGGGTAATACACCCAAGACAAAAGAGACAGAACATCAACCATATCATGTCCCCATCACAACAGAAAAAATCAAAAAACTCCGAAATTATCTCGGAGTTCAGGGAATACTATTCCACACTCTACAACCTCCCGTCTTCTCACGACTCTCCCTCAGCAACCACGCAAACCTTGCATCAATACGTGCAAGATACAGCCTTACCCACGATATCACAACCTGACATGGAAGCGCTAGAATTACCCATGACTGTATCTGAATTCACAACTGCCATCAAAGGCCTCAAAAATGGCAAGAGCCCAGGCCCAGACGGGTACACCCCCCCAATTTTACAAAAAATTTGCCCAACAGCTAGCCCCAATCATGATGAAAGCTTTCAATGAGGTAGATGATGATCACCTCCTTTCTCTCCAACTTCTACAAGCCCAAATAGTTGTGCTCCCCAAACCGGGTAAAGACCCCTCACTATGCAGTAACTACCGCCCCATCTCTTTATTGAATATTGACCTGAAACTTTACTCCAAAATCCTAGCCACCCGTATAGCTCCCCTGCTGACTGACCTGGTTCACAGTGACCAGGTTGGATTCATACCGGGTCGCGAAGCCAGAGACAATACAACAAAAACTCTCCATCTTATTGCTTACGCGAAATCGCACAACATCCCAACCTGCTTACTGGCGTGTGACGCCGAAAAAGCATTCGATAGAGTCAGCTGGCCATTCCTACACGCGTCGCTACAACAAATAGGCATGGGACCACAAATGATCTCCAAAATTATGTCTCTGTACTCGCGACCATCAGCGAAGGTATCAGCTAATGGGGAAGCGTCCGAAATGTTTAGCATTACTAATGGCACACGACAGGGGTGTCCCCTCTCACCACTGTTATTTGCCATCACTGTGGAACATCTAGCGCAAGCCATACGCAAAAACGTGAACATACATGGGATCTCAACCCCCTCCGCCACACGCAAATTGTCACTATATGCTGACGACTTGCTATTATACGTCACACAACCTCAAAACAGCATCCCGGCCCTTTTGACTGAACTAGACAGATTTGGGACACACAGTAACTTCAAACTAAACATTACCAAAACGGAAGCCCTGAATATCTCCCTAACGCCCCCAGAGCTCGAGTATCTCAAGCTGCGATTCCCCTTTAGATGGCAGGCAAAATCAGTGAAATACCTAGGCACCGAGATCCCTGCAGACGCACAAGACATCTACTCCCTGAACTACAGCCCGCTCCTAACCACGATTAGACGCTCCTTAGAATCTTGGCATAACCTCAAACTGACGTGGTGGGGGAGAATGAACGTAATAAAAATGGACATCCTACCTAAAACACTCTATTTATTCCAGACACTGCCAATCCTCCTCCCTAAAGCGTTCTTTCTCTCCCTCCGCACTCTAGTGAGCAAATTTGTGTGGCAAAATCACCCACCTAGACTCAGACATAAAGTACTATGTGCCCCCAAAGACAGGGGAGGTTTGGGCCTCCCCGATTTCCAAACATATCACAATTCCTCACTTCTTTCCAGACTCCTTGAATGGTTTCCGAGGCCCCTGATCAAACCTTCAATCTCTGTGGAACAAGACATGGCACAAATTGATTTAAGAGCCCTTTTATGGGGATATAATACAAAATTTCGCTCACTCCCTGGATTATCCCCACTGACAATCGCAGCTCTCACCCTTTGGTATAACAAGGCCAGTAAACTTGCACTTACTACAGACCCAGGCCCTCTTTCCCCCTTATTTGATAGCGCAGCCCTTCTCACCTCCCTGTCCAGGGAAAATTTGGGCACATACAACCGCGAACAATGGCCTACAGCCAATCAATTCTTCCACCCTTCAACAGGTCACTTCCGACCCGCGTCGGACCCCCCACTTCACACAAAAACGGATTGGTTGTCTACACTCTCCTTGAACCACCTCAGCAGATCCCTGCATCTCTCGGGCCAGGCCCACAGACAACTCACTAACTTCGAAACAATGTGTGGTCTCTCTCCGACCCCTAGACACACCCTGTCCCTCATATATAAAGACATACAATCTCATCAATATGAATCTCTCCCTGCATACACTCACAAGTGGACCCGCGACCTGGAGGTAGAAATTTCCCCTGCCCAGTGGCGCACGTCATTTATTCATACGCACCAAGCTTCCAGGTCAGGATTCACACAGGAAAAGAACTTTAAGCTACTCTCAAGGTGGTACAGAGTCCCATCCTCGGTACACAGGATGTTCTCCGATACCACAGACACCTGCTGGAGATGTCACGGAGGACAGGGATCGTACACCCACGTTTGGTGGGGCTGCACCAAGGTACGCCCCTTTTGGGACAGTGTGTTTAAGACTTACAACGATATGTACCAAGCTACACTAACCCCCTCCCCCATGATTGCTCTATTATCCATCATCCCAGGGTCCATCAAATCACAAAAGCAATGCCTCTTAAGATTTATTCTCTCTGCAGCGAGACACAATATTTCTCTATACTGGATGAAGGACTCCACCCTTCCCCTAGCGGGATGGGTGAATATCCTTAATGATACCATGCTAATGGAAGAAATGCAAGCCAAGATAGATGACAGATATGATCAATTCAACACTCTGTGGTCAATATGGCGCCACCACTCCACTTCGGTTGGGTTCCTAAGCAATGTATAATATTGCAGCTAATACTAGAAAATGACTAAGAGTGTATGATTTTCTATAACGTGTTCATTAAGAATGGTTAAACACAGAGTTGCCTCCCCCCTCTTATTTGTATTTTGCTCTTGAAGAACACCTCTCTTCATTATATTACATACTTTTCAGAGGGGTTTGAAATATCACATTGATTAAGCCTTGGGCGGTGTCCGCTGAGAGATGACACCGCGCAGGGACAATCATGTTTTTTACTCAACAAACCCAGCCTATAGATAGTCAGGTATACTAGCACAACGATAAAGCCATACAGGCATCTTGGTGGGAGCGACCTGTGATCAGTCCTTAGATGTGATTCTATTACCCCCTTACCCCCTATTCCCTACCCTTCACTGCCCCTCCCCCAATGTTTCCTCCTAACCCCCCCAATTATACGTTTTAATGTTTATGTTATGTAAACTATGTTACATGGACGAAATTTATTGAATTTATGTATGCGTGCACATATTGTTAATAAAATATATATTCAACCTTAAAAATCAACACCGAAAAAGCTAAGAAGTCTTGCATAGTTTCCAGATCCCAAAAACATTTAAGCAGCGACATCGACATCAGGATAGCTGCTGCTTATCCAGGACTGATTCATTTTGACAATTGTCAACTGGTCAACGGAGTCTGTGGACAGACACGCTCTTTTATCTGTCCCAAAATCTCCAGCAGCACTGAATGCTCACTCAGGAAGCTGACAGCCCTGGGCCGAGGACAAATATTTTTTTTAAAAACATCACTTCTCCACTGCTCCTCCTTTGACCAACAGAAGTCTCGAAACTACATTTTCCATGAGACTGTAACCTACCAGAGTCTGGAAAGGTGTTACATAAACTCCTCTTAAAGGTGTCCTCAAGATATTTCACCATATGCTCCCTCCGTGAGGGCAGGGTGAGTTCCGAGACTTTCCCCTTGTAACAGTGGTCAAGGAGGGTTGCCAACCAATAATGATCCTTCTTCTTGATGCCAGAAATTCTTGGGTCCTTTTGCAGGCTTTGAAGAATAAGGGAGCCCATCTGGAAGTGCCTCCTCCCAGCTACGTACTACTCCCAAGGTTTCTGGGGACTGAAAACCATCTCTTAAGGTTTCACATATGTCTTCCTCTGCTTCAATGCCACCAAAACTGCCAGAATCTTCCTCCTCTTCTCTTGTGTGTTCTGTGGCATCGCAAGAATGGTGTCTGCATAAAGTGGGCCTAAAGAGGTAAGGAAGTCCTCCTCTTCCTCCCGCTGCTCTGGCTCGAGTGCCCTACCCTTAATGCCACACAGAGTATGCTCCAGCAGGAACACAAGAAGGATAGTGTCACTGATGCATGCATTGTCATGACTCACCATCCTTGTCGCCTCCTCAGATGGTGACAATACAGTGCATGCATACTTTATCAGCAGCCATTGGCGTGGGGTAAAAAAGCAGAGCTCCCATGAGCCTGTCCTTGTGCCATACTCACACAGATACTCGTTGATGGCCCTCTGCTGCATGTGCAGTTGCTGCAGCATTTCAAAAGTTGAGTTCCATCTGGTGGGCATGTCACAAATCAGGTGGTTTATGGGCAGGTGGAAATTCTACTGAATTTCAGCCAGCCGAACACTGGCTGTGTATGACTGCCTGAAATGGCTACAGACTCTTCTGGCCTGTCTTAGAAGATCTTGCAAACTTGGGTACCTGTTTCAGAAACGCTGCACCACCAAATTGAGGACATGTGCCAGGCAAGTCCCTTTGTGGTAATTTTCTTTGCTTTCCAGTTTCTGTAACATCTACTTGCAAATTCTTACTCCGTTTAACTTAAATTATAGATTTAACAGCATGGCCTAGCAGAGTTTTCACAACAATTTGATCTTTATGTAGTATCTGAAAACTCTCTGGATTTTTTGGTGATCGGTGAAAACTAAATGTCAGAAGTGGGATTTGAACCCACATCTCCATTTAAAGACCAGAACACCCACCCAAAGTTTGAGGGTTCAAGTCCATTTGTGGTCATTTTCTATGCTGCTTTTTAGTTCCTGTGAGCTTTAATTGCAAATTCTTTCTCCGTTTAACTTAAATGATAGATTTAACAGCATGGCCTAGCAGAGTTTTCACAACAATTTGATTCTTATGTAGAATCTGTAAAGTCTTTGGATTTTTTAGTAATCAGTGACATGGTAGCAGGAATCCTCAATGAATGTGGTCATTCTGTTGAACCTAAATTTGAAAATTAAATGTCAAAAGTCGGATTTGAACCCACGCCTCCATTTGGAGACCAGAACACCCATACAATGTGAATAAATAACTCTTAAGTCTGGCGCCTTAGACCATGCAGCCATGCTGAGAAGATACTCCGTGAATTCTGTCTGCCTCTGAAAATATACTCTACTTGTTGAACTTGATTTATTACAATTGTCAAAGAGCTGTATTAACACTCTGCACCTAGGCCCTTGTGTTAAATGTTCTTCTTAAAGCATGACCTTGGCACCAAGTCATACTTTGCAGGTCCTTGCTACCAAATTTGCTTGAGCAAAGCAAGTAGATGAAGATGTCTGAGGTCATCTTCAAGTGTTTTGCTGATCCACATGCCACAAATCAAAAAGGTGGCCTGTGGCAGACTGTGTGGCCCTAATGGATAAAGCGTCTGACTTTGGATCAGAAGATTTAGGGTTCGAGTACCTTTGTAGCAATTTTCTATGCTGCTTTTCAGTTCCTGTGACCTCTAATTACAAATTCTTGCTCCGTTTAACTTAAATGATAGATTTTACAGCATGGCCTAGCAGAGTTTTCACAACAATTTGATCTTTATTTAGTATCTGAAAACTCTCTTGATTTTTTTGTGATCGGTGACATGGTAGCAGGAATCCACAAAGGATGTGGTTTTACTGTTCAACCTAAATGTGAAAACTCATTGTCAGAAGTAGGATTTTAACCCACACCTCCATTTGGAGACCAGAACACAAACGCAATGTAAAGATCGAGGGTTTGAGTCCCTTTGTGGTTCTTTTCTATTCTGCTTTTCAGTTCCTGTGATCTTTACTTGCTAATTTTTGCTCCGTTTAACTTAAATGATAGATGGTTAGAGGTGTGGTTGGAGACCAAGTTCCAAGTAATCTATGCACATAAAGGTACCAACATCCCGTTTGGTTTAAACAATAAAGGAGTACAGGATAAGAGATTTTAAAGGTACGTGTTTTAAATATACGCTACAATATATTAATGTAAAAATACAAAAAAGTTTTTATTTATACATAACAAACAAATAAAAAATGGTGGATACAGATATACATTCAGGGTCATAGGTACCTATGACTCTGAATGTATATCTGTATCCACCATTTTTTATTTGTTTGTTATGTATAAACAAAAACTTTTTTGTATTTTTACATTAATATATTGTAGCGTATATTTAAAACACGTACCTTTAAAATCCCTTATCCTGTACTCCTTTATTGTTTAAATGATAGATGGCCTAGCAGAGTTTTCACAACAATTTGATCTTTATGTAGTATTTAAAAACTCTTTGGATTTTTTTGTTATCGGTGACATGGTAGCAGGAATCCTTAAGAGGATGGCCTAGCAGAGTTTTCACAAACATTTGTGAAACTTGTGTCTGTGGGTTTTTTTTTTTACTGTCGGTGACATGGTGAATCCACAATGGATGTTGTCATTCTAGTACAACCTAAATGTGAAAACTGATTGTGAGAAGTGGGATTTGAACCCACACCTCCATTGGGAGACCAGAACACTTACACACTGTTAAAGAGACAGCTCTTGAGTCTGGTGTTTCAGACCAATAGGCCATCCTGACAAGGCTTGGAAAAATGTTTGGCCTGCCTTTGGAAATATCAGGACTGCTCTGTGCAAAACATTACACAGAGAAAGTAAGTATAGCGTGTTTGTTATTTTATTTAAAAATAAGAAGCTTAACAATCACTTTAAGCAGTAAAAGTTTTCAGACAAACTGTATCTTTAGACCGGTCATAAACAATTTGAATTTCGGCCAGTTCAGCAGAAACCAGCCAAGATTCGAACCATGTATGTGCAGACTTGGGTACAACCAGCCTGCCGGTTTTACCAAGTGATTTTCGCTAGCAGCTGGTATAGCCGCTAGCAATAATTACGGTCTTCTCCCAGCAGGGGGCTGAAAGAATATAATGTCTGTATGGCTGTGTGTGTTGACAGGGGAATCAAGCTAATTTCTTTTCTGCATCCTTTGGTTTCTGGAAGGAAATTTGCCTTGTGTATGGCCTGCGTTAGTCATTAGAGAGCAGTCTATGATCACCATGCAAGTGACTGTGTCAAGACTTCGATTTGAAGTCTTGGAAAATTAGTTCAACAGCCCACTGCAGTGAGGTTGGCACTGTAGTTTGCCATATCCCTCTGATACCTCTGACTGTAACTTTATAGGGAGTCACAAAGTGACTGGTCTGTACAAGAAATTCGTAGAATGGACTGCTGCACAGTCACCAGGATTTATATGATTGTGATATATGGGGAAAGGATTTGAATCCAGGAAATAGATGCTTAGCATGGATGCTTCTAGAACATTGATGGGGGTTTATTTACTAAAGCTGGAGAGTGCAAAATCAGGTTCTCTTCTGCATATAAACCAATAGTCTACTAGGATGTATTGCCAAAGCTTAATTGAACAAGTTGAGGTTAGAAGCTGATTGGCTACCATGCACAGCTCAACTCGATTCTAAGTGCACCAGTTTAGTAAATCAACCTTCTGTGCGTAAAGTAAGAAATTGTATTGCCAAGAAGGCTGTGATCTTTTTGAGAGGTGGTTAATGTCTCAAAATGTATACATTACATACATATACTATTGAAAGTGTCCTGCTATATCTTTTTTGATAAGTCCTGTTGATTCAGAAATTCAGAACTGTCCTCTGCACTTTTCCTATGTTTTCTCAAGGAGAGTAATTATCCCTTCTAGTTCTTATCCTGGAACAATGGTATCATCAGTGTCTATGCTGTGTAGGTGAGAGAGTGGGTGGGTTTGAGTAGCTAAGCAAAAATGCTGTGTGTTGTCAGACAGCTCAGGAGCTTAGAGCATTTCTGGCAGATCAGTAGGTATTTCTGTGTACTTTCCATGCCTTAGCTACATTCCTTTGAGTAATCAACTGGTCTTCTGCCTACACCCTGCTAGTAGGAGTTTATGCTGCGGCTGGTGCAAGCATTATTCTAAGCATACAGAGTAAATACCATCCAATTCATGCTTTGCTTGTGTGACTGGTATGTGTGCTCCGCTTGCAGCATAGCAATCAATACCTTCCCACAGACTAAGGTGTGTCATATCTGCATCAATAAAAAGTTTTGGATGGATCTGAACTTTAAGCATTTTGTTAGTCTGCTCACATGAAGAAAACATATACCTCTTGGTAAAATGTACAGTATTTAAACAAGTGCAATCAACTTCCCTTTGCTCCATTTTGGTCGGTCAAACATACCACTTTAAGCATTTTCAATATTTATTTGATATGCGCAAAAATGTTGACCCTGACAGAAATCTGGTGAGCTTGTAAGTTTCTGTATACTCTTCAGTGTTATTGGCCTCCAGACAGGCGTACTTTAAAGTGGAACTTCAGCCAAAACATTTTTTAGCATCTTCTGTGGAAAAGGGATAAAACCTCTGTAATGTTTTCTATCTGCCTGTATTCATGCTGAGATTTTCCCCTCAAGTGATCATAGGGACACAACAAGTTCACGAGCAGAATTAACGTGCTGAAATCAGATCTAACCATTCAATACACACAATAAAGTGTTTTTTTCACTGCTGTCCTTATAAGTGAGATTTCCCCTATATTTCTGTCCAGGTGACCACTTGCCACCAAGACAGGGGAATGAAATATCCTCAATGGAGACATAAACAACAGTAAGAACTTGATAGCGGTTCAAACCCTTCTTCACTCAAAAACAAAAATACCTTGGCTGGAGTTAAACCTTAATGGTCACAAAAGCATATAGAAATATATATAAAGATTCTCATTAGGTAGATTTTATATAGAATATAGCAGCCACATAAATCCACAATCCACTATTTTCTTTTAGAAAGTATACAGGCCATAGACAATAAAGGCAACAATACATAAAATGAGCTGAGAGGGGTACCATTTATGCAAGTTTCCTGGTACTGTGTATTTTATTATCATTTTTCTTCTATTCTGCTAATGCATCAGAAGATGTCAACATTCACTATAACCTACAGACTGTATGTACAGTTGAAGCAGCTTCTGTATCTTCCTGATATTCTAATCTATACTTCCCAGCATGTGACAGAGACATTTTGACTTGGGTTTCCTAAAAAAACAACATTAAAACATTAAACATAAAAACAAACTCTTTAGAGACAAGTTGACACCAAACTTGGTGAATTTGTCTGTGACTACTTTCTCCGATCATAATGAAGACCATCATTTTGAAGGCTGAACCAAAGGCTGATATAGGGCTATCAATTCACAAAAGCCTCTGTGACATTTCTAAAATGTACTGAAACACCAGGTGAATTATCGATGCAATAAAAATAATGATGGGTAATTCATAGAACAGCTGGAGAGTGTAGAAACTTTGAACATTTGTAAAAATATGGCACCAAATCAAAAGATAATGAATCTGTAAATTGTAAAAGTCTAACTTCCAAAATATTGTCCACTGATAAGCTATTGTTGTGACCCACAGGCTTTGGAAAGCTTGTCTATTATCCATTTACAAGGTACAGAAGAGTTTAGCAAAAATGATATTTCAAATGGCAGCTTACTCAACAAAAAGATTGTGAACTCCCACATACATGTTCTTTTAGTGCTGTCAATAGTTTGTTTTAAGGACATTGTCATCCTTAGTATTCTGTTCATAGTGATTTAGAAATGCTGAATGGGTCATCATGCCAGACTTCCTTTTGCTTAATGTCGGTACAGTACATCCAACGTGCTCTTGGTCTGTGTTGGGTCTTCTTACAACTGGATGTATCTGTTACTGCTCCAGTGGGAGTTCTCAGGGGAGTCCTTATCTTCAGAAGACATTCAGACCATCTCAGCCACCTCTTGTGATGGACTTCAAAGCAATCAAGAATATGGGGAAAAAAAATGTATTCCACAGTAAAGTTTTGGAAGCTGTTTAACTACAGTTTGGCCTTTCAGCCTATATCTCAGAAACTTGATTAGCCAATGTGCCCAAAAAACAGCTGCTGACTGTATTTGTTGAGCATTTGCTTTTGTCAGTGGTAATACACATGCCCAGGCTGCTAGAAAATGTCTGCTGTTTTCTAGTTTGGATTGACCAGCATTACAATTTTTAAATGTATTTATCCAAAAGTGATAGACCCTAGGTCAGTTAAAGACAAGCAATTTTGCCATCAAAAATAACAGGCAGGGAAAAAATCGAGTTTTGCACAGCTGAAAACCACCATGTTCTTCTCTGGTGGGACAAAATGTAAAAGAAATGAGTGCTCAGTCGTGCTGAGTTGTCAGTAAATCTGTGATGTAATAATGGGCATTTCTGACCTTGAAAGTCCTCATTTTCTATCTGATGTTAACACATCTAAGGTTCAAGGTCCAGTTGTCAGAAATGAGGCTCAAGTCTGTCAGATGACGTTTTTTGTAGTGTGGAAGGCCATCTAAAAATGAAGTTAGCCTCCACAATGGCAGCCTCCCCTTTGTAAGTAACTGGTCACACTATATTAGCAGTGTTATTTGCACTTTCCTCTCTGGTGTGTCCTCTGATGTGTAGTATAACTGTACTTAGAGTTGAAGTGCTTGCCACAATCTCTGCAGACATACGGCTTGTTCTCTGTGTGAGTGTTCTGGTGCTTGCGTAGGTTTGACTTGTCTGTGAAGCATTTCCCACATTGCGGGCACATGTGGGGTCGCTCACCTGAGTGGATCCTCTGATGAATAATCAGATACGATTTGTAGGCAAAGTTCTTCCCACATAGGCTGCAGGTATGAGGTTTTTCTCCTGTATGAGTCCTTTGATGCATGGTAATCTGAGACTTGTATGTAAAGTGTTTTCCGCACTGGTCACACCGATGTGGTTTTCCGCTCAGATGAGTTCTCTTGTGGATAGTCAGATGTGATTTGGTGGCATAGCGCTTATCACACTCATCACAGCCATATGGTTTTTCCCCTGTATGAGTTCTCTGGTGTCGGATGAGATTAGATTTATAATCAAAGTATTTTCCACACTCATCACAGTGATGGGGTTTTTCCTCAGCATGCAGGGTTTGATTACTGGTTTGAGAATACGATCTGCTAACTCTTTCAGAATTCTTTCCAATCTTCCTGGTTTCTGACTGCTTATCTCTCTTTGGCTCTTCATGATTTATATTGGTAAAGCTCTCATTCAGAAGTAGTGATCCTTGTTCACATTCTTCAGACACAGAAGTAAACGTGAGATTGCCTATCTCATAAGAAGGTGACTTTTCAGGTGAATTTTCTTCTTGAAGCCCATGGAAAAAGCTAAGGTCATCCTCTGCTAAACCATTTGGGGAGCAGTTCACACTGTAGGACTCTTCAGGAATAGTCCTATCTATGAAACTATCAGTGAATGTAGGGTGCACTAAAAAGAAAAAAGAGATTGCATGAATACTGATAAAGAACCGAATGAAGAAGACAAACATTTAAGGGATACGTATCAAAAATGCAGATATGTAAAATAATCAAACGTAAGGCACTAACATATACATATAGGCAACATAAAAAACCCCATAAGCAAAAACAAAAATTGAATAAACCATAATAGGTCCCATCAAATGAAATTAAAAAAGTCCTTTGAAAGAAATCCAATCACTGTGATGAAAGTATATGTGCGCTATACATCAGCTCCTTCTTGTAGTGCTCCACCAGCCATGTGTGTAAAATGCACGCTCACCAACCATCAATGTAAAACCAGCCTTTGGATTATATCAACTCCTGCTTCTCCAACAATGGGCTGAGGCTAAGCGATCTCCTAGTGGCACAAAGGGTTCACCAACCCTGACTCTCCATATAGCTCACACTCATGATATCACAGAAAAACACCCAGAGAAGATGAAAAGTATCATAGTGTAGTATTTTAATATAGCTTTAGCTTAATACAATAGGTAGCAAGATTTGCACTTACATTTATTGGTGCTATAGTCAGCACCAACACAGACAGCCTTCAATGTAATCCCTGCCGCTCGCTTTGAGCCGGCGTGCGTTCCAAATGGACCGGAAACTAAGCCCAAGGACAAACCGGATGTGACGTCAAATGATGGCTAGCGCACACATACTTTCATCACGGTGATTGGATTTCTTTCAAAAGACTTTTTGATTTAATTTGATGGGACTAATTATGGTTTATTCAATTTTTGTTTTTGTTTTTGCTTATGGGGTTTTTTAAATTGCCTATATGTACTAATTTATCATTTATTATTAAGCACCACAGCTGCATATTTTTGATTTTGAATATACAAACGCATATTTTGAGTGTCTGTTGGCACCACTTTAATCACTTCTTTATGTTTTAAAAATGCAGATATGTTAAATGTAATATTTTTACAGTAAAAAGTTGTAGCTCGAAAACACTAACAAATAAATTACAGTATAATACAGAAAAAAATTAAAAATAATTTCCCAATTCCTGCACAGCTCGAGCTGATATAGTGGCTGCACCAGAAAGCAATACCATAAGGCTCCATTCACACCTGATAGCCAATGCTTTTTGGCTATACTTCTCCTATGGATACAGGCAGAGCCGGTGCCAGGATTTTTGTGTACATAGGCGAAGGTGCATTTTGGTGCCATCACACATGCATTGTTGCTTTTTGAGTAAAGTGCCTGCAAATATCTGGCAGATGACAAGCACACATGACCACATCATTTTAAGAAGACATTTTTTGGTAAGAAGATGGTATGTGCTCTGTCTTGGAGATGTTACACTGAAATCGGTGCAAACAGCTTACAGTGGATCTGCACAAGTTTATCATGACACAATTTTTTTGGACTTTTTGTATGAAATGTATTTACTGCACTAGCACTTTAGATGTACATATATTAATTATTCTCCCTATCACATTGCACTTTAGGCACTTTTACATGATCCGCCTGTCTGTTTTTTAGGCGGACTCAATTCCAATCCAATCCGGTCTACTAAAAACAAATGGAAGGGGATCTGTTCCCCTCCGTGGATTGGATCAGATCGCAGTTGGGTGTAAACAGACAGCAAAGTCGGACATCTGACCACCCATACAGCAGTGCGGGCTCCATCCCACCCTGCTGAGCGGGGGATCAGCTCACAGATCCCACACTGAGCAAAGTAGAGCCCCCTGTGTGTCTTCTGTTCTGTCCCCATCTCCTATGCTCTGTCTCTGTGCAGCTTCTCTAACTGCCCCCATGTCCCCTTCTTTCTTTTCCCCTTCTCTGTCCTCTTTTCCTCATGTGTTCACCCTACAGAGGGTCCCCATGTAAATGCAGTGGGCTGCATAATAAAAGCACATCCAGTCACACATAAAAATCACATAATCTTTCCCCCCTACCTTCCACAGAGGATCTCCATCACTGCCATTCCAGTTCTTGTGCCTGCTGGCCCCGCCCCCTGCTCCCACATGGCTCCTCCCCCTGGTCTCCCAGGCTCCCTCTCATCTGAATCACCTCCAGGTCAGCGGCGATCGTGTATGTGCTGGACTGGAGGTGGGAGTCCTTGGCAGGGGATTGATTATAGCGGTGGAAGGGGAGAAACTTAGAGCCATCGTCTCCTGCAACTGACTGTGAGAGAAGGAGGAGTAGGGGCCGAGAGAGCAAACGGAAATGTGTATGCAGGCAGATCTGAAGTTACAGTGGCCAGGGCTGTGCTGCCTGTCACTGTGCGCTGCTGAGCGAGGAAACCGTGTGAGCGGGGGCGATGCCAGCATAAATATTTCTTGAGAGAAGCCCCGGCTTTAGCGTCCCCCAACCCTCTCCTGGGGCCCTCAGGCGGCCGCCTGGGCTGCCTTATGCTGGCGCCGGCCCTGGATACAGGAGTGCACTCAGGTCTTCACCCCTGTGACCCGTTTTCAGCCGACAGAAGACAGACCCGGTCCAGGTTCTGGAAATATCCTGACCATATGGTCTGGACCGGCAGCTTACTCAGCCTCTCAGTGAGCTGCTGAGAGCCTAAGCTAACTTCTCCTGCTCCCTGCACAGCCCTGCATTCCAGTGAGCGCTGGAGGGGCAGAGCAGAGAGCCGGTGATTGACAGTCACCAGCTCTCTGCAGGCTGAAGACTGAGAGCTGAGCAATCAGTGGTGTTTGATCACTTGGAGGTGGTGGGGGACAGCTGCAGCTGGGATTGGTGCTGCAGCCATGTTGGTAGGTATGATTGTTTTATCTTTTTCTAATCCCAAACCTCTCTTAAAAAAAATCCTGCTAGCTGACCCTTTGAAATGCTTACATGAAAAAGCAAGTTATATGGCATGTTATATATACTGTACATTTAATGGTAATGTACTTAAAACACATGTAGGTGTACGAGGCCTGGCTCGCAGTCTCCGCTCAAATTCATCCCAACAGTATTCTATAGGGTTGAGATCAGTCAAGTTCCTCCACCCCAAACTCGCTCATCAATGTCTTTATGGATCTTGCTTTGTGCACTGGTGCGCAGTCATGAAGGGGCCATCCCCAAACTGTTTCCACAAAGTTAGGAGCATGAAATTGTCCAAATGTCTTGGTATGCTGAGTTCCCTTCACTGAAACTAAGGGGCCAAGCCCAACCCCTGAAAAACAACCCAACACCTTAATCCCCCCTCCATCAAATGATTTTGACCAGTGCGCAAAACAAGGTCCATAAAGACATGGATGAGTGAGTTTGTCGTGGAGGAACTTGATTGGCCTGCACAGAGTCCTGACCTTAACCCCACAGAAAACCTTTGGGATGAATTTGAGTGGAGACTGCGAGCCAGGTCTTCTCGTCCAACTACAGTGCCTGACCTCACAAATACACTTCTGGAAGAATGGTAAAACATTCCATAGACACACTCCTAAACCTTGTGGACAGCCTTCCAGAAGAGTTGAAGCTGTTAGCTGCAAATGGTGGGCCAACTCAATATTGAACCCTATGGACTAAGACTTGGGTGCAATTAAAGTTCACGTGTGTGTAAAGGCAATACTTTTGGCAATATAGTGTATTTCAACCTTCAATCAACATTGTATCATGAATCATTCTGTGTGATATTGCAAAGGAATTCAGTTCAGTAACACTTTCTTACCTGTCCAAGCATCACCATGTGTTTCCTGCTCACAGCTCCTGGCATATAGATCCTCAGTTTGCTCGTTGTCAGATATATGGCTAGGGTAATATTCTTCTGTCATACAAAATGTAAAACATAAAAGTGTCATGTAGTCTTTAAGCTCACACTAATGTTTTGTCATCAGCATTAACGCCCACTCTCTCAATCCTGGCTTTATCTGACAGTTCCAGTCCCCACTGACAATCATTAAGAACCAGAGGTTCCCAATCATGTGATAACATAAAGGCTGGAGGCTTCTTTGGGAAAATAAGACTTCAGTTTGCAGATGGCACTGCAGATGCCACTGCAGTCTAAAGGTATTGGTCATCTGTTTAATATGTAATTGTCTGATACAATTATAGTAATAAAAAACAGTGGTAGAAGAGTATTGTACTGTGTTAGCCAACCAGTGCCATTTATAAATGGCAGCTCATAGCATGGACTGTTAAGCACTCTCTTATGCCGCGTACACACGATCGGAATTCTGGCCAGAAAAAGACAGATGAGAGCTTTTCATCGGAAAATACGACCGTGTGTAGGCTCCATCGGAATTTTGCTGGCCAAATTTCCGACAGCAAAAAATTGAGAGCATGTTCTCAATTTTTCCGACGGAAAAGGTTTCTATCGGAAATTCCGATTGTCTGTAGCAATTCTGACGCGCAAAATTCCTACGCATGCTCGAAAACAATTCGACGTATGCTCGGAAGCATTGAACTCGGCTCATTGTAGTGTTGTACGTCACCGCGTTCTTGGCGGTCGGAATTTGGTGTGACCGTGTGTAGGCAAGACAGTTTGAGCGGAATTCCAGCGGGAAAACCATCAGAGCTTTTTCCGACGAGAATTCCGATCGTGTGTATGCGGCATAAGTCGGGACTCACACGATTTCATTCCGGCTGTCAGTGTGAACCTACGCTGGAGATACCTTTATCCAAAATACAAATACAAATATTTTAACAGGTACAGACAAACTTGTCACCTTAGTCAAAATAAATGTCTTTTTGAGATGTCCATACACCTTTGAT
This sequence comes from Lithobates sylvaticus, assembly GCA_028564925.1. NCBI lineage: Eukaryota > Metazoa > Chordata > Amphibia > Anura > Ranidae > Lithobates > Lithobates sylvaticus. Next base: position 182,449,540 of record CM053033.1, on the reverse strand, counting down.
CAAAGACTTGAGGAAAACAGTATTTTTTCCATTAGTTATAGTGGCACATACACTGCTCAAAAAAATTAAAGGCACATTTTTTAAATCAGAGTATGGCCCCTTTCACACTTATACGATATTATATTGTCCCACAATTTGGGAATGCAAAGTAGCATGACAAGTCGTTCCCCATGATTTCCAATGACAGTCATTCATATTAGTACAACTTCAAGACGTTCTGATTTCAAAGTAGTCCCTGCACTACTTTGGTCCGATTTTGATGGCACTTACACAGGAATTTCTTAAAATCTTGGTGAAAGCGCGGCAAAAATCGCGGCAAAATTGCACGACTTTGAAGTCGCACAAGTGTGAAGGGGCCTATAGCATCAAGTCAATTAAACTCTTGGGATATTGATCTGGTCAGTTAAGTAACAGAGGGGATTGTTAATCAGTTTCAGCTGCTTTGGTGTTAATGAAATTAACAACAGGTGCACTAGATAGACAACAATGAGATGACCTCCAAAACAGGAATGTTTTTTACAGGTGGAGGCCGCTGACATTTTTTTCCTACTCATCTTTTCTGACTGGTTTTCACTAGTTTTGCATTTGGCTGGGGTCAGTGTCACTACTGGTAGCATGAGGCGGTACCTGGACCCTATAGGGGTTGTACAGGCAGTCCAACTCCTTCAGGATGGCATATCAATACCTGACATCGCCAGAAGGTTTGCTGTATCTCCCAGCACAGTCTCAAGAGCATGAAGGAGATTCCAGGAGACAGCCAGTTACTCTAATGCCCGTACACACGAGCGGAAATTCCGCCAGCAAAAGTCTGATGAGAGCTTTTGGTCCGAAAATGCGACCGTGTGTATTCTCCATCGGACTTTTGCTGGCTGGAATTCCGAGCATGTTCTCAATGTTCTCAATTTTTCGGTCGGAAAAAGTTCCAATCGGAAATTCCGATCGTCTGTACCGTGCAAAATTCCTATGCATGCTAGGAAACAATTCAACGCATGCTCGGAAGCATTGAACTTAATTTTCTCGGGTCGTTGTGGTGTTGTACTTCACCGCGTCCTTGACGCTCTAAAGCTCAGCGAAATTTTGTGTGACTTGTGTATGCAAGCCAAGCTTGAGCGGAATTCCGTCGGAAAAAACATCCAAGATTTTTCCGACAAAAATTCTGCTCGTGTGTACGTGGCATTAGAGAGTTGGACAGGGCCATAGAAGGTCCTTAACCCATCGGCAGGACCAGTATCTGCTTCTTTGTGAAGGTAGGAACAGGATGAGCACTGCCAGAGCTCTATAAAACGACCTCCAGCAGGCCACTGGTGTTAATGTCTCTGACCATTAAGGATGAGCTCCGGCATGTTCGCATACAGCACGTGCAGAGCCCGCCAGGAAGTCGGCACTGCGCTGTGCTAATGTCTCACTGCCTGTGATTAGCGCAGTGCAGTGCCGACATCCTGGCGGGCTCTGCACATGCTGTATGCGAACACGCCGGAGCTCATCCTTACTGACCATACAATGAGAAACAGACTTCATGAGGGTGGCTTGAGGGCCCGATGACCTCTATTGGGCCCTGTGCTCACTGCCTGGCACTGTGGAGATTGATTGGCATTTGAACACCAGAATTGACAGGTCTGCCACTGGTGCCCTGTGCTTTTCACAGATGAGAGCAGGTTCACCCTGAGCACATGTGACATACATGAAAGGGTCTGAAGAAGCTGTGGAGAACGTTATGCTGCCTGTAACATCAGTGGTGGGTCAGTGAAGGCCTGGCTATGGAGGGACACAGACCTCTACAGACTAGAAAATGTCACCCTGACTGCCATTAGGTATTGGGATGAAATACTGACCCATTGTCAAACCCTACCCTGTTGCAGTGGGTCCTGGGTTCCTCCTGGTGCACGATAATGCCCCACCACATGTGGTGAGAGTATGCAGCCAGTTCCTGGAGGATGAAGGACTTGATACCATTGAATGACCCCCCACACTCGCCTGACCTAAATCCAATAGAACACCTCTGGGACATTATGTGTTGGTCCATCCAATGCTGCCAGGTTGCACCTCAGTCTGTTCAGGAGCTCAGTGATAGTCTGATCCAGATCTACCCCAGGACAACATCCATCGTATCAGCATGCCCCAATGTTGTCAAGCATGCACATTTTGAGTTGCTGCAATTAAATTTCAGCAAAATGGACTAGCCTGCTACATAATTTTTTCACTTTGATATTCAGGGTGTATTTGAAGCCAGCCCTCTGTAGGTTGATCATTTTCATTTACTGTGTATACTCATGTATAAGCAGAGTTTTTCAGAACATTTTTCACTCTAAAAATCTATTCTTCACTCTATCCAAAGCTAAAAAAAAACTTTTGACTGAAGTTAAACCTTAGGTAAATTAGGTTTTAATCTTAGAACACATTGCTGTGATTGGTCAGTTCAGGTCTTACCAGAATATGTTTGTGAGTCAATTTCCACCTGAAGAATGTCGTTTTCATTTGTTTCGCAGTCGTCTCTTTCATTGTTTAAGGCACTGTCCTGCTCATCCACAAAATTGCCTGGTAAAGTAAATAAATTCAACTTTATCTGTCATACAAATGCTAATACAAAATGTTTTCATACAACACATTGTATAAATGTCCCCAGACCCACAATTTACTGCGCAGTGTTTAATAACCACGCAACTATTGAGTAACAGAATAGTCCAGTGCTAATACAGCAGACATTATGTACAATTTCTAATTCACAAATATCAATCAAAGGCCAAACATATATTAAAACCAGGAAAAGACACACATAGAACAGTTATATCGCCCTTACTCAGCCGGAAGTTTGGCCCCCCTCCTCCTTCTCCTGCAGCTGGCCCAAATAGAGCGTGCTTCACGCATACGCAGTAGGGAACTGGCTATGAAGCTGCACAGCTCCACTGACGGCTTCCCTTAGTGGAGATGGAGGTGGCAGCACCCGACAGCTGATTGAAAAATCGGCTGGGGGGAGGACATTGCTGGATTCCTGGACAGGTAAGTGTCCTAATATTAAAAAGTCAGCAGCTACAGAATTTGTAGCTGCTGACTTTTATTTTTTTTCTGCAGGAGCCTGGAGCTCCTCTTTAAACCCTCTTCCTTTATTGCCAACAGTGGCAGCAATATTAACATCCCCTTTCAATGGTGTCAGTGGCAGTAAAAGCAATAATAACCCCCCTCTATTGGTGTCAGTGGCACTGTCAGCAATAAATATTCCACCCTTATTGGTGTTCAGTGTCAGTGTCAGCAATCAATATCCCCCATTTATTGGTATCCAGTGGCAACAATAATTAACCCACCCCTCTTCACTGGAGTTAGTGGCAGCATTAAAGCAGAACTCGACCCTCTTTCACTCAAAGAATCTGCCATCTTGGTCCCTGTTTGATCTTCAAATTCCACGATGCTGCACATGTGATCAGTTATGACAGCAGCCATTTGTAGATTTGACAGAAAGCACAACCAATGTGACAGTTACATTCACGACATGGGCCAAGAATGTAATGCCCTGTACACACGATAGGATTTTCCAACAACAAAATCCATGGGATTTTTTCCGACGGATGTTGGCTCAAACTTGTCTTGCATACACACGGTCACATAAAGTTGGTCGGAAATTCCGAACGTCAAGAACGCGGTGATGTACAACACGTACGACGAGCTGAGAAAAATTAAAGTTCAATAGCCAGTGCTGCTCTTCTGCTTGATTCCGAGCATGCATGGCACTTTGTGTGTCAGACGATCGGAATTTCCGACAACGGATTTTGTTGTCGGAAAATTTGAGAACCAGATCTCAAATTTTGTGTGATGGAAATTCCTATGGAAAATGTGTGATGGAGCCTACACATGTCAGAATTTCCGACAACAAGGTCCTATCACACATTTTCCATCGGAAAATCCTATCATGTGTACAGGACATTAGTGTTTTTTTAAACTGTTACATTGATGGGTTTAATTCTGCTTTAAATATTCCCCTGCCCATTGGTGTGCAGTGACAGCTATTAATATCCCCTTCATTGGTGGTCAGTGGTAGCTATAAATATCCCTTCACCGGAGTCAGTGGCAGAAGTAAATACTCCCCCGATTGGTATGCAAGGGCTACAATAAATACCCTTCCCAATGGTGTGCCGTGGCAGCAATAAATATGTCCTCACTAATTGTGTGCAGTGCCAGCAATAAAAAATATCATCTCCCTATTTTCATGCCATGGCAGCAATAAATACTCTCATCCCCATTGGTGTGCAGTGGCAGAATGCTTCCTCTGATTGGCTGAGGTGGAGACATGGGTGGATAAAAATAAAAGGTCTCTTCTCATTGACTTGATTTTTCTGGCAGCAGATGGGAAGTCACTAATGATGCTGCCAAAACAAAACGCTGCATTATGTATGTAGCTAATGCTTATGCAGTATAATACAGTGCTGACAGCAGCATAATAACTTGGAAGTAGTTCGGGTCAGCTTGGCCCAAACAAATGATTTAGGCCGTGTTCACAGCATGGGGTCCCAGCATTGGGTCCAGTGCAGTCCTGTTCACCGGTTCAGGTGCAAATCAGGTCAGAATTTTTGCCTGAATTCGCACCTGAACCAGACCCAAACACGCACAGGACCCTTTTGGAAAGCGGACCACGACAATCCAGGACCTGTGTGAACTGGCTCAGTTCAGAGCCGGTCACACTCGCATGTTACTGTATATGAATTGGATGCGGGGAAAGCCACATCCAATTCACACATATGTGAACACGGCCTTAAAGCGGAGTTCCACCCAAAGGTGTAACCTCTGCTTATATGCTTCCGCGCCCCCTTTCCGGTGCCATGTTTGGCACCTTTCAGGGGGGCGGGGGAATGGGTACCTGTTTTTGACAGGTCCCCCTTCCTCACTTCCGGAAGAAAGGCTTCACTGCCGGTTTCCCCTAACATGAATGGCGGTGGAAGCACCCGAGAGTCGATCCAAAAATCAGCTGGGGTGCCGACATTGCGGAAACCCTGGACAGCATTTGTAGCTGCTGACTTTTAATTTTTTTGTGAGGAGGCGGAACACCACTTTAAAGTGAAAGGAAACATGGACTTTGGCTTTAATACTAGTTATGTAGTATGTACAGCTTTGATGGTGCTGTATTTAAATATTAATTTACACACATATGCAGTATCTCACAAACATGAATACACCCCTCACATTTTTGTAAATGCTTTATTATATCTTTTCATGTGACAACACTGAAGAAATTACACTTTGCTACAATGTAAAGTAGTGAGTGTACAGCTTGTATAACAGTGCAAATTTGCTGTCCCCTCAAAATAACTCAACAACTCAACACACAGCCATTAATGTCTAAACTGCTGGCAACAAAAGTGAGTACACCCCTAAGTGAAAATGTCCAAATTGGGCCCAATTAGAAATTTTCCCTCCCCGATGTCATGTGACTCATTAGTGTTACAAGGTCTCAGGTGTGAATGGGGAGCAGGTGTGTTAAATTTGGTGTTATTACTCTCACTCTCTCATACTGGTCACTGGAAGTTCCACATGGCACCTCATGGCAAAGAACTCTCTGAGTATCTGAAAAAAAGAATAGTTGCTCTACATAAAGATGGCCTAGGCTATAAGAAAATTGCCAAGCCCCTGAAACTGAGCTGCAGCACAGTGCCCAAGACCATACAGCAGTTTAACAGGACAGGTTCCACTCAGAACAGGCCTCGCCATGGTCAACCAAAGAAGTTGAGTGCATATGCTCAGCGTCATATCCAGAGGCTGTCTTTGGGAAATAGACGTATGAGTGCTGCCAGCATTGCTGCAGAGGTTGAAGGGGTGGGGGGTCAGCCTGTCAGTGCTCAGACCATACGCCACACACTGCATCAAATTGGTCTGCATGGCTGTCGTCCCAGAAGGAAGCCTCTTCTAAAGATGATGCCCATGAAAGCCCGCAAACAGTTTGCTGAAGACAAGCAGACTAAGGACATGGATTACTGGAACCATGGCCTGTGGTCTGATGAGACCAAGATAAGCTTATTTGGTTCAGATGGTGTCAAGCATGTGTGGCGGCAACCAGGTGAGGAGTACAAAGAAAATTTCTCTTGCCTAATGTCATGCATGGTGGTGGGAGTGTCATGGTCTGGGGCTGCATGAGTGCTGCCGGACTTGGGAGCTACAGTTCATTGAGGGAACCATGAATGCCAACATGTACTGTGACATACTGAAGCATTTATTCCAACATAACGATCCTAAACACACCTCCAAGATGACCACTGCCTTGCTAAAGAAGCTGAGGGTAAAGGTGATGGACTGGCCAAGCATGTCTCCAGACCTAAACCCTATTCAGCATCTGTGGGGCATCCTCAAATGGAAGGTGGAGGAGCTCAAGGTCTCTAACATCCACGTCATGGAGGAGTGGATAAGGACTCCAGTGGCAACCTGTGAAGCTTTGGTGGACTCCATGCCCAAGAGGGGTAAGGCAGTGCTGGAAAATAATGGTGGCCACACAAAATATTGACACTTTGGGCCCAAATTGGACATTTTAACTTAGGGGTGTACTCACTTTTGTTGCCAGTGGTTTAGACATTAATGGGTATGTGTTGAATTATTTTGAGGGGGACAGCAAATTCACACTGGTATACAAGCTGTACACTCACTACTTTACATTGTAGCAAAGTGTAATTTCTTCAGTTTTGTCACATGAAAATATAATAAAATATTTACAAAAATAAGAGGGGTGTACTAACTTTTGTGAGATACTGTATCTAATTTACAAATCAAATGAATATTACTGACCTGCACAGTTGCCCGAAAGAATTTCTACTTGTTGAACATTCCTTAATCCTCCACCCATTATGTCCTTCATACATAGAGGGTCATCATTCTCATGACATTCTGGTAATATTAACAAGATACTTATTCACAAAATGTACATCCATGAGAAAAAAAAAAAGAAGTTATCTAAATAAGTTCTCTAATTATTTCAGACATGAGAGTAAACCTGACTGAGTTTCCATGATCCTGTGCCCTGCAGCTGTCATTCAAATATAATTCAAAGTACCAGAACTATTGAGAGGTGTATTGAAGTTAGGTGAACCTGAGCCTTACAGTATTTACTAAAATGTAAATGATGCCATCCTGTGTACACATCAAATATCCAGTCACTGGGGGGAAAAAAGAAGTTTACTCTTTACAAGACTAGATGTTTAAGTGTCTGCAGTGAGAATCTGGGTCTGCAGGGATGTTTACCACTTGACCTCTGGAAGATTTTACCTCCTTCATGACCAGAGCATTTTTTGCTATTCAGCACAGTGCTACTTTAACTAAAAATTGTGCGGTCATGCAGCACTATACAAAAAATGATAAAAATGTAATTTGTGTAACACAAATAGAGCTTTCTTTTGGTGGTATTTGATCACCACTGGGTTTTTAATTTTTTGCTATATAAAAATTCATTTCTGCTATAAATCACATCCAATAAAAATGTAAACAATCAAATTTCTTCATAAATTTAGGCCAAAATATATTCTGCTTCATGTCTTTGGTAAAAAAAAATCCCAATAAACGCATATTATTGGTTTGCGTGAAAGTTATAGCGTCTGGTATAAATATTGGAATTTTTATTTTTTTTATACTAGTAATGGCGGTGATCAGCAACTTATAGCGGGGGGTGTGATAGCATGGTGGGCAATCTGACACTAGCTATCACTAGCTGGTGGGTACACTGACTGACACTGACATCAATAGTGACACTAATACAGTGATCAGTGCTAATACTATACACTGACACAGTACTAATGACACTGGTTTGGAAAGGGTTACCATCTTGGGGCGATCAAGGGGTTAAATATGTCCCTAACCATGTGTAAAGTGCGTGTTATGTGGTGCCTTTACTAAGCGATCTTGCTGTTTTTTTCCCATACTTTGCAGGGAATTAAAAAAAGAGTAAGATCGCCTTTCCCAGAATGATGGAGCCGATCAGCAGGCGCTTGCAGTCAATCATTGGCCGGCAGCTGCTCATCAGCTTGTGCTGTTTTCAGCTTGGGCTACCCAGAAGTACTGAATCACGTATCAGATACGTGATCCAGCGTAAGGCCTCTTTCACACGGACGGTCCGTATGTCCGTTATTCATCCTTCCGTTTTTGGATGAAAAACGGACATAGATGTATCCCTATGGGATAGCGGGTGTCAGCACATGAGCATCCGCTGACACCCGAGCTCGTCCGTGTCCGCTATGGTCCGTTTCTGCAGACGGAGGAAAACCCTATTTTTTCATCCGTCTGCAGAGCGGATCGGATGACGACAGACTCTACGGTCCGTCGTCACCCGATCTCCCATAGGGGAGAGCGGCGCTCTAACAGGTCTATCCCTGCGCTGTGTGCAGAGACGGACCTGTCATCTTCCTGCTCAGCGGAGATTGCTCCGGTGATCCCCGCTGAGCAAGCGGATATCCACGGGGCGGATCACCACTGATCCGCCCCGCGTGAAAGAGCCCTAAGGCTCCTTTCACACTGGGGCGCTTTGCAGGCACTACAGCGCTAAAAATAATGCCTGCAAAGCGCCCTGAAACAGCCACTGCTGTGTCCCCAGTGTGAAAGCCTGAGGGCTTTCACACTGGAGCAGTGCGCTTGCAGGACGGTCAAAAAAAAATAAAACGCAGGTCTCTGCATGAAGAGGCCCTTAAACAAACTCAAGATCACTTTTTTCAATAAAAGGAGGGCATTTTTTCCCTGCATTGCCTCAGCTATGCCCATCCCAGAGCAGCATAATAGGAGAGAATCTATCTACTGGTGATTGATTTAGGGCTTATAAGACGCTACATTCAGATCCATACTGCAATCGGTACACTGCATTGAGATATTTATAGTTTTATACGGATCTGAACACAGTCATATTGAGGGCTGAAACAACTAATCGATTAATCGACAACTAATCGATTATGAAATTAATCGATTACTATTTTCATAATCGATTAATCGGCCAGTAACATAATGGGGTTTAAAAAAACTAAAATGGGCCCTTTATAGTACAGACCTGGTTCACATCTATGTGTTTTTTGGTGCTTTTTGCAGAAACGCACTACAGTTAATTTACATGGTTTCCTATGGGACACGATCACATCAAGGCTTTTTTCAGCTGCTGCATATTTGGAAAGGGTCAGGGACTTTTTTTTAATGCAAAACTGTGCTCTTATGGTTCAATAAACTTCAATGGAGAAGCTGCAGAAAAGCATGTAATGCATTTTTGCAGCAATTCGTTTTTTTTTTATCTGCCCAACAACAAATTGGCCAAAAAACAGTATGTCTCTTCTAATGGTATATACAGTATATCTCCTCTAATAGTGTATACAGTATATCTCCTCTAATAGTGTATACAGTATATATCTCCTCTAAAGCCCCATACACACGGTCGGATTTTCCGATGGATTCTGTCCTATCGGACAATGTTGTCGGAAATTCCGACCGTGTGTAGGCACCATCGGACATTTTCCATCGGATTGTCCGACGGACAAAGTTGTATCTCCTGCTCTAAAAAATTTCCGACAACAAAGTCCGATCACACCAATTCCGATTGTGTGTAGCGAATTCCGACGGACAAAGTGCCACGCATGCTCAGATCACATTACAAGACCAAAGCTATTGGCTACTAGCCTCTACGTAGTCCTGTCGTAGGCAACAAATGTCACCACGTTCAGAATGATCGGATTTTCCGACAACTTTGTCCGACCGTGTGTATGCAACACCAGTGTCGGACTAAATCCGTCGGACCAAATCCGATGGATTTGGTGGTCGGATTTTCCGACCGTGTGTATGGGGCTTAATAGTGTATACAGTATATCTCTTCTGTTTGTTATTCTCAGAGTGGATTAGATATTTTGCTAAGAATAAATTGCCTTTTTAAACATTACATATTAACTAAATTATACACCACAATTTTTTTTAAGGTTATTAACCGATTAATCGAAATAATAATCGGCCAACTAATCGATTATGAAAATAATCGTTAGTTGCAGCCCTAGTCATATTATGTCTGTGTGAACCAAAGAAGGACAATTGGCATTCATGGTTTGATTTTGACTGTATTTCTTTTTTTTTAAATTCTTTATTTATTTCTGAAAAGGGATAACAAGATAAACTATACATAATATACATTTCTTCAGACATTCTGCTTAACTGTTATTTAATGTCATTAAATCATATTTCTTTCCAATTTCCTTTATCAAGTTATTCTTATCCCTTTTCTTTTTCTTTATTTACATTCTCCCCTTAACCCGGTTCCCCTTTGCCTCTTATAATTGTATGGTCCTTGATTCTTAAGGTACCCTTGAGGCCTCCCTTGCCCCTGGATAACCGTAAAAAAAAAAAAAAAAAAAAAAAATATGTTTCTCTCCCTCCCCTCCCCCCCCCCCCCACCCATCCCCCCCCCCCCGCCATACCCCCCTCTATTCATCCACCTCCTCCCCTATCAGCTTCTTACCCTCTTTTGACTGTATTTCATGTGGTACGCATCCACAAACATTTACAAGTGTCCCAATTAAAATACCATTACGTGCTCATTAAAGTGTTACTAAACCCAGGACCCCGCATTCACTATATACGGTCTCCCACAGTACACAGAACATGTGGAAATTCAATCATTTTAGTAAATATAAACTGCTAAATACCTTTTCTCATCAGAAGTATATAGTTTTGTGACTTCTGTCAGTGTCTGGTTAAAGCTTGTAGGAGGAGTTGTCATTCTCCCCTGATTGTCCTTTAAAGATGCAGGGCCCCTGACCCTCTGGACAGTGCTGATTGGCCCTGTGCTGATCACATGCACTCTTCCAAGGAAAAAAAAAAACTTTCTAGCAATACAGGGGGTCCCCGGGTTACGAACCCGTTAGGGACTGTCCTCCTGTTTGTAATTCTGAAATGTTTGTAAGTCGGCCGCGCATGCGCAGAACGACAATTACGGACATTTCCGATTTTCCGTCGAATGCCGTTCAGCGCATGCGCGGGAAATTACGGACGTTTCCGATGTTCCGTCGAATGCCGTTCTGCGCGGGAAATTACGGACATTTTCGATGTTTTTCATCATTTTCCTGGCCGCGCAATGCGCAGAACGGCCGATTTCCACGCAAAGTGGCAGAGGGTCCCCACAGCGCGCGGTTCGTTAGAAGGAGATGTTCGTAGGTCGGGCATTCGTAAGTCGGGGACCCCCTGTACTGAGTGTGTGCAGAGTGCCCCCCAAGGCTCTGCTCTATCAGGAGATGGTTTGGGGACAGTGGAAGAAGGGGAGGATCAGAGGAGACAGGATCAAACAGCCTTTTTACACAATGCGGAGGATTAACCTCTTAGGTTCAATAGCGAGTATATCAAGCATGCTTTACTGCATATACAGACTGATTTTACTGTTGTGGGTTAGAAACACTTTGGGCATGGGCATGTGAGGTGCCACCTCTAGTCATTCAGGGTCAGAGAAGAGATAGAAGCATAAACAATGTGTGGGCAGCTGCGGTGGTGCAGGCACAGAACGACCTCACCATTCAGTCATTCTGAATGAATGACTTTGCAAATATTTTGCACCTTAACTCAAATGGGCATTTACACTTGTATGTCAGAATGAGTTGAGATGCACTACGGACCGCTTTTTACACAGGGTTCTGCTGCCAGTTTTCTGCCAGCAAGATTCTATGTAAAATGCCACACCTGTGTACAAGAGGCTTAAACCTTCTTTGACTTCAGGGCCCCTTTCAGACATGCGGACCATTTGTCCGTTTTTTATCCATCCAATGACGGAAGAAAAACGGTCATCAATGCATCTCTATAGAAAAACGGATGTAAACGGATGATTATTCATTTACATCCGCTTCCATCGACATAACGTTTTTGAAACAGATCAAAGTCCTATTTTTCTTTCATTTTAAAAAAACAGATGAAAAACGGATGTAAACAGACAAATTCGTAAAAAAATGAATGAAAAATGGATGTAAACTTCATCCGTTTTTTCTTTGAACTGACAAAACAAACGGTCCGCATGTGTGAAAGGGACCTAACCCACCTTGGCTGATAGTTGCTAGGATTTCAGATGGATGAACTGTCTTTGGGTTCTGCAGTGTAACCTCGTGGTAAAGTTGTTTGTGTTCCTCTATAAAGTCCCACTCATCCATGGAAAAATAGATTGAGACATCCCCACATTTTATAGGCACCTGAAATACAAAAAATTAAAGTCTCTTAGAAAGGATCCTTGACCATTGCCTCTCTACCCAAAACTTTTTCTCTGAGCAGGGGAGGATTAGAGCATTTGTCAGGATTTTATGGTAATGTCTCCCTGATGGGAAGATTTATCCTCCCTATTTGTCCTGGTGACCACTGTCACTGGTACAAAAAGTGATGGGCAATTTCAAAATGCAAAAATGTAATGTCATAGATCAGGGGTGTCCAAACTTTTTTCAAAGAGGGCCAGATTTGATGAAGTGAACATGCTTGAGGGCCGACCATTTTGCCTGACATTCTTTAAACCATTAAAACTCGGTCTAAGTGTGTTCGTCCAAGCACTAATACACTGCCCAACAAGAATTCTCTTGCCTTTGTGCTGTGTGTGGTGAATTGATGAGCTCAGGTGTGTTATTTGGATATACCGTATTTAATCGGCTTATAACACGCACCTTAACTTTAAAAAGGAAGTTTCAGGAAAAAAATCTTAAATTTGAAATAAAGGACTGAAGCAAAATAAGGGTCAGTGCCCATCAATGCAGCCTAAACAGTGCCCATATGCAGCACCCACTCCATTGACATGAATGCAGCCCCCACACTGACAAGAATGCAGCCCCCACACTGACAAGAATGCAGCCCCCACACTGACAAGAATGCAGCCCCCACACTGACAAGAATGCAGCCCCCACACTGACAAGAATGCAGCCCCCACACTGACATGAATGCAGCCCCCACACTGACATGAATGCAGCCCCCACACTGACATGAATGCAGCCCCCACACTGACATGAATGCAGCCCCCACACTGACATGAATGCAGCCCCCACACTGACAAGAATGCAGCCCCCACACTGACAAGAATGCAGCCCCCACACTGACAAGAATGCAGCCCCCACACTGACAAGAATGCAGCCCCCACACTGACATGAATGCAGCCCCCACACTGACATGAATGCAGCCCCCACACTGACATGAATGCAGCCCCCACACTGACAAGAATGCAGCCCCCACACTGACAAGAATGCAGCCCCCACACTGACATGAATGCAGCCCCCACACTGACATGAATGCAGCCCCCACACTGACATGAATGCAGCCCCCACACTGACAAGAATGCAGCCCCCACACTGACATGAATGCAGCCCCCACACTGACATGAATGCAGCCCCCACACTGACAAGAATGCAGCCCCCACACTGACAAGAATGCAGACTCACCATTGCAGCCTGATTCATGTCCATCTGCAGCCTTGGAGGAGACAGGGAGGGGGGCGGACGAGCGCCAACAGACATACAGGAGAAACTCCTGTTTTTATCGGCGGCCTCTTTAATTGAAAGTCCCGCCTCCTATGATGGACAAAACAGTTGTCCAATGGCAGCGCAGGAGACGGGACTTCCTTTAACACAGGACGCCGTGTAAACAGGAAATAATCCTCTCCTGTATGCACGGCACTCGTCCCGCCCCCTCCAAGGTAGCCAGCATATCTATCTTTTGTGGCCCCCGGCGCTCAGGGATTCGTTGGGGGCCACAAAAGATATACATGTCAAAATCACCAGGTGGGCCGTCCGAAACTGGAACGTGGGCCGCGATTGGCCCGCGGGCCGGACTTTGGACATGCCTGTCATAGATACAAACACCAACACTAAATTGACAGTTGGTGGACCTATTTTTCCTCCAAAAGCAAATGAACAAAGTTATGGGTATCAAACCAAAGTTGGTAGTGACTGCCACAGGTTCACAGCAGAGATCTAGATCCCCAATACCCTATCCTCTACTGGTCTTAAAGAGAAAAGATAAAGAACTCTTAAATTGAAGAAATAAAGGACCCCTTTCTAAATTAAACTATTATAAAATTCTTCAACCCCTAGAGCAGTGGTTCTTAACCTCAGTCCTCATTACCCCCCACCAGGCCATGTTTGCAGGCTTTCCTTTTCCCTTGCACAGGTGCTTTAAATCTAAGTCAATGGTTTGGTATTTTGGACAGCTATTTTATCTACGGGAAATTCCCAAAACATGGCCTGGTGGGGGGGTAATGAGGACTGAGGTTAAGAACCACTGCCCTAGAGAGTTGCGGTAAGGAGTCTAACGCACCTTCACAATCATTATCATTGACACTGCCATTAATCTTGCCCTTTAGTGAACAGTGACAAAGTGATGTCTGCACCAACGCTGTATCCTGGCCTAGGCCGACAAGGCCCAGGCCTAGGGCAGCACTTTGCAGGGGGGCAGCACGGAAAGAGTCCCCGCTGGCTTGCACTACACTGTTAGTGTAGCACCGGTCTTATGGGGTGGACTGGGCTGAGAGGCAAATTAGTCTAGCGCCCCCATAAAGCGTCCGCATTGCTTCCGGTATGCAGGCGGCTGCCATTCCGCAATTATGGGAGGGGGGGGGGGGGCACTGCTTCTAATTTTGACTGTCCTCTCATCCTGGATCACAAACCTTCCTCACTGTGCTATATTTTTTCTGCTGCACCATTGGCATGGTTATATCTTCTTAGTCCTCACCATAGAATTATCAGAAATTTGTGCTTAAAGTAGAAATATAGGCAGGGAGGGTTATAACCCCTGTCAGTTTAAGGGAGGGTTATAGCCCCTGTCAGTTTTTTTAACCATACCTGTCCCATTGCAGAGATTTCCCTTCCCTTCCTGCCCCATAGCCAAACAGGAAGTGAGAGGAAATCTATGAAAATTAGGAAATCCATTCCCTAGGCCCTCAGGACTAGTGTCCCCCACTCGAAAATTTCAGGGCGGGTCTTGAACAGCAAAGGGTGTGGTCTTGACAGGAAGGGGTGGGTCATGTTTAAATTAGGTGGTGCCCGAGTTTAGTCAGGCCTATGGCAGCACAAAACCTAAATACACGACTCGTCTGCACCATAAAAAATCTTATATTCTGGCAGTACTCACCTCTCCAGACAACAGGTGGGTGGCACTATGAGGAGAATTTTTCTTCACTATGACATATTCCTAAAGAACAGTAAACAATATTGTGCCAGATGTTACCAGTCATTTTACTTAGTTGCACATTATAAAATGAAGAAAGCTTCATAATTCATTTGACATATTTCCCAACAAGCTCCCTGCACTATGAAGCTTGCAGATCAAAGTTTGTTCAAACAGGAGAACGCAACAATGGTGGCACACATATACAGTTATATCTATATATATATCTATCTATATATATATATATATATATATATATATATATACACACACACACACACACACACACACATGAAGGTTTTGCCTTGGGTGATGACAATAAATTGAACAATTATTTCCTTACAATGATTGCTCCAGGCTGTCTGTGTTCAGGGCTTTGAACCAACGACCCTAGTGCTGCTTGGGTGATAATATGGTCATTACCTAAGGTAACACAGTAAAATGTACACTTTTTTGTTGGGGGGAAAACAATGCTGTCAGTGTGATTTTTATATGTTTTTCATAGTATAAAATATTAAATATCTTCCCTATAAAAAATAGGGAAATGAAGATTACCACTAGAGGGAGCTCTAACATAGAAACATAGAAGTGTGACTGCAGAAAAAGATCTAATGGTCCATGGAGTCTGCCTCTTTTTTTGTTTGTTTTTTATTTTACCTTTTTTTGTCCCAAGCATGTTTAGTTTACATTTCCTTTCTGTTGAATGATGATGATCAATATTCCAGACAATGCTTTGATGGTGCTGTATTTAAATATTAAATTACATACATACACAGTATCTCGCAAAAGTGAGTACACCCCTCCCATTTTTGTAAATATTTTATTTTATCTTTCCATGTGACAACACTGAAGAAATTTAACTTTGCTACAATGTAAAGTAGTGAGTGTACAGCTTGTATAACAGTGTCAATTTGCTGTCCCCTCAAAATAACTCAACACACAGCCATTAATGTCTAAACCGCTGGCAACAAAAGTGAGTACACCCGTAAGTGAAAATGTCCAAATTGGGACCAATTAGCAATTTTCCCTCCCCGTGTCATGTGACTGATTAGTGTTACAAGGTCTCAGGTATGAATGGGGGGCAGGTGTGTTAAATTTGGTGTTATCGCTCTCACTCTCTCATACTGGTCACTGGAAGTTCAACATGGCACCTCATGGCAAAGAACTCTATGAGGATCTGAAAAAAAGAATTGTTGCTCTACATAAAGATGGCCTAGGCTATAAGAAGATTGCCAAGACCCTGAAACTGAGCTGCAGTGGCCAAGACCATACATCGGTTTAACAGGACAGGTTCCACTCAGAACAGGTCTCACCATGGTCAACCAAAGAAATTGAGTGCTTGTGCTCAGAGTCATATCCAGAGGTTGTCTGTGGAAAATAGACGTATGAGTGCTGCCAGCAAAAAAGAGGCTGAAGGGGTGGGGGGTCAGCCTGTCAGTGCTCAGACCATACACTGCACACTGCATCAAATTGGTCTGCATGGCTGTCATCCCTGAAGGAAGCCTCTTCTAAAAATGATGCACAAGAAATCCTGCAGTTTGCTGAAGACAAGCAGACTAAGGACATGGATTACTGGAACTATGTCCTGTGGTCTGATGAGACCAAGATAAACATATTTGGTTCAAATGGTGTCAAATGTGTGTGGCGAGAACCAGGTGAGGAGTACAAAGACAAGTGTGTCTTGCCTACAGTCAAGCATGGTGGTGGGAGTGTCATGGTCTGGGGCTGCATGAGTGCTACCAACATGTACTGTGACATACTGAAGCAGAGCATGATCCCCTCCCTTCAGAGACTGGGTCACAGGGCAGTATTCCAACATGATAATGACCCCAAACACACCTCCAAGACCACCACTGCCTTGCTAAAGAAGCTGAGGGTAAAGGTGATGGACTTGCCAAGCATGTCTCCAGACCTAAACTCTATTGAGCATCTGTGGGGCATCCTGAAACGGAAGGTGGATGAGCGCAAAGTCTCTAACATCCACCAGCTCCATGATGGAGGAGTGGAGGAGTGGAAGAGGACTCCAGTGGCTACCTGTGAAGCTCTGGTGAACTCCATGCCCAAGAGAGTTAAGGAAATGCTAGAAAATAATGGTGGCCACACAAAATATTGACACTTTGGGCCCAATTTGGACATTTTCAGTTAGGGGTGTACTCACTTTTGTTGCCAGCGGTTTAGACATTAATGGCTGTGTGTTGAGTTTTTTTGAGGGGACAGCAAATTTACACTGTTATACAAGCTTTACACTCACTACTTTACATTGTAGCAAAGTGTCATTTCTTCAGTGTTGTCACATGAAAAGATAGAATTAAATATTTACAAAAAAGTGTGTGTGTGTGTGTGTATATATACACACACACACACACACACAGTATATGGCAAACACAGTAAAAATAGAAAAAATAAATAAAATTTGACTAGCTTGTTTTTATTCACCCAAGATTCACTAATTTTGCTAATTGGAGTTAACTGGAAAAATGTGTGAATCCTTGATAACAGAGAGGATCATTAATAAATAGATGCGTTAAAGTGTTAATTATATTCTGCAATTTGTCCTGTTTATCATGACATCAAAATTATGTTTCTGGTACAAAGTGTGAATAAGTTAATGACAATTAAATGAAGGCCTTTGTGTTTATAATTTTGCCTATGTATTTTTTATTCTTACTACAGAAAAAAAAAAAAAAACAGCTAAATGAACAGAAACACAAAATACATTTTCATACAAACTGTATAAAACAGTCTCTTTCTCCTTTTCTAAACACAGAAATAAAGAAAAGAAAAAAGATTCAGTGAAAAAATAGCTAGTAAAGCAGGGAAAGGAAGGAGTTAATTAGGGGTAGTTAGGCATAAGAATGTGAAATGTGAGCAGGGCCCTCTGATTCCTCTTGTACCAAATTGTATTGTAACTGTAATGTCTGCCTTCATTTTGTAAAGCGCTGCGCAAACTGTTTGCGCTATATTCATTGCCTTGAAAAAGTATTCATACCCCTTGAAATTTTCCACATTTTGTCATGTTACATCCAAAAATGTAAATGTATTTTATTAGGATTTTATGTAATAGATCAACACAAAGTGGCACATAATTGTGAAGTGGAAGGAAAATGATAAATGGTTTTCAAAATTGTTTACAAAAAAATATTTGAAAACTGTGGCGTGCATTTGCATTCAGCCCCCTTTACTCTCATACCCGTAACCAGGGGTCAAGTCCTGGAAAAAAAAGGGTGGGAACTCACTCAAGATCCCCCCCCCCCCCACCTCAAAAATAAATGTATCCCCATCCCCGCCCAGAGTTATCCGCATCCCTTTCCACAATGTATCCCCATCCTCGTCCAGCATCATCCATCCCTCTCCACAATGTATCCACATCCTCGCCCGGCATCATCCATCACTCTCCAGAATGTATCCCCATCCCTGCCCAGAATTATCTGCATCCCTCAAGAGATACAAGAGATGGTCAGAGACTGGTCAGAGACTGCAGACATGATACAGGAGATGGTCAGAGATTGTGGATATGATGCAAGAGACGGTCAGAAACTGCAGACACAGTACAGCAGATGGTCAGAGACTTTGCGGATATGATACAGGAGATGGTCAGAGACTGCAGAGATGATACAAGAGATGGTTAGAGACTGCAGACATGATACAGGAGATGGTCAGAGACTGAAGACATAATACAGGAGACGGTCAGAGACTATGATCATGATACAGGAGATTGGTCAGAGACTGAGGACATGATACAGGAGATGGTCAGAGACTGAGGACATGATACAGGAGATGGTCAGAGACTGAGGACATGATACAGGAGATGGTCAGAGACTGAGGACATGACACAGTAGATGGTCAGAGACTGAGGACATGATACAGGAGATGGTCAGAGACTGAGGACATGGTACAGGAGATGGTCAGAGACTGAGGATATGATACAGGAGATAGTCAGAGACTGAGGACATGATACAGGAGATGGTCAGACTGCATACATGATACAGGAGATGGTCAGAGACTGCAGACATGATAGAAGATAGAAGAGCACAGAAGGACTGGATGGGAGGGCACATATGGAGCTGGAGAGCACTGGGCGGGGGGGACTGGATAGCACTGCAGGGAACTGGAGAGCACTGGGGGGGGGACTGGATGGAACTTGGGGTGACTGGAGAGCTGGAGAGCACTGGGGGGGACTGGAGAGTAGGGGGGACTGGAGAGCACTGGGGGGGGGGGGGGGCACTGGAGAGCACAGAAGGACTGGATAGCACTGGAGGGGGACTGAATAGCACTGGGGGGGGGGGATTGGATAGCACTGGGAGGAGGAATAAATAGCACTGGGAGGAGGAATGAATAGCACTGGGAGGAGGAATGAATAGCACTGGGAGAAGGAATGAATAGCACTGGGGGAGCTGGAAAGCACTGGATTGGGGGTCTGGAGAGCAGGGGGGGCTGGAGAGAACAGAGGGACTGGATAGCATGGGGGGGGCTGAATAGCACTGGGGGGGGGGGACTGGATAGCACTGGGAGGAGGAATAAATAGCACTGGGAGGAGGAATGAATAGCACTGGGGGGGACTGGATAGCACTGGGGAGGATTGGAGAGCACTGGATGGGGGGTTTGGAGAGCAAGGGGGGCTGGAGAGCACTGGGGGTGGGGGACTGGAAAGCACGGGGGGAACTGGATAGCACTGGGGGGGAATTGGATAGCACTGGGGGTGACTGGATAGCACTGGGGGGGGGGCTGGATAGCACGGGGGGCTGAATAGCACTGCAGGGGACTGGATAGCACTGGGGGGGGACTGGATAGCACTGGGAGGGGGAATGAATAGCACCAGGGGGAGGACTGGATAGCACTGGGGGGATTAGAGAGCACTCGGGGGGCTGGAGAGCACTGGGGGGAAGTGGAGAGCACTGGGGGGCCTGGGCAGCAGAGGGGGACTGGAGAGCAAGGGAGGAACTGGAAAGCAAGAGGGGACCGGAGAGCACTGGGGGGATTGGAGAGCACTGGGGGGGGACTGGAAAGCACCAGATGGGGGGTCTGGAGAGCAGGGGGGCTGGAGAGCACTGGGGGGGTGGGGGGCTGGAAAGCACGGGGGGAACTGGATAGCACTGGGGGGAATTGGATAGCCCTGGGGGGGACTGGATAGCACGGGGGGCTAAATAGCACTGCAGGGGACTGGATAGCACTGGGAGGGGGAATTAATAGCACCGGGGGGAGGACTGGATAGCACTGGGGGGGAATGGAGAGCACTGGGGGGATTAGAGAGCACTGGGGGGCCTGGAGAGCACTGGGGGTAAGTGGAGAGCACTGGGGGTAAGTGGAGAGCACTGGGGGACTGGAGAGCACTGGGGGACTGGAGAGCACTGGGGGGGGGGACTGGAGAGCGAGCACAGGGGGAGCTGAAGAGCATGGGGGCAAGCAACAAAAAGAAGTTGGATAGGATGAGTGGCGGGGCAGCTGCATATAGAGGAATTGATCTTTTGCATATTCCTCCTGCAGCTGCTGAATGCCTGCAGGAGGGAGCTTGCTCTCCAGTCCCCCCCCCCCCGCCCTTCCACTAGTGCTCTCTAGTTCCCCCGTTGCTATCCAGTTCCCCTCAGTGCCATCCAGCAGTTCCCCCAGTGCTATCCAGTATCCACCCCCTGCTCTCCAGTCCCCCCCCCCCCCAGTGCTCTCCAGTCCACCCCCTGCTCTCCAGTCTCCCCCCCCCCCCCAGTGCTCTCCAGTTCCCCAATGCTATCCAGTCCTCCCCCATGGATCTATTCATTCCCCCCCACCCAGTGCTTTCCAGCCCCTCCCCCCCCCCCCAGTGCTCTCCAGTCCCCCCCCCCCGGGGGACTGGAGAGCAGGGGGGGCTGGATAGCACTGAGGGGGACTGGATAGCACTGGAGGGGTGGGGCAGGGTTGAACCTCACTGTCTGTGACTATAGACTGTGTGACTATAGATGCAGGCGTGCAGCTCGGGGGCAAGCATGCAGGTGTGCCACCACAGGAAACGTCTTCTTATGGTGGCACACCAAGAAGAGGAGGAACCAGCAGCATCAGCAGGGGACACCAGAAGAGAAAGATCAAGACTGCTCTGTGCAATAGCATTGGTAAGAGCAGGTAAAATTTGACTTTACAAAAGCAGAAACACCTGTTATTGATGATCAGTGCAAAGAGCAACTCTGCTAGGCAGATCAGGACCTCAGCATGTCCCAGCAGATACACGCATAGGTGTGCCTTCAGTGGCAAAAAATTATCATCTGTACAAGGGATTTAGGAATCATATTCAGAACACTCATACCTGTCACCTGGTAACCAGCAAGTTCCAAACCTGTACTAGAAAAGAACAGCTTTAGAAAGACAGACTCTTGCCTGTGTCCATGGGCTTTGGGTTTGTGTGCATCTGAAAATGCGGTTTGCTTTCAGGTGTATCTAGTTGCATTTGATATTAGTATGAGACACATCATTCACAGTTCATTTACAGGTGCATTTGATCTACTGTTATGCTATCCAAATGTAATGTTTCCAAGTACAGTATCTCACAAAAGTGAGTACACCCCTCACATTTTTGGATATATTTTATTATATCTTTTCATGTGACAAAACTGAAGAAATTACACTTTGCTACAATGCAAATTTGCTGTCCCCTCAAAATAACTCAACACACAGCCATTGATGTCTAAACCGCTGGCAAAAAAAGTGAATACACCCAATGTCCAAATTGGGCCCAATTAGCCATTTTCCCTCCACGTTGTCATGTGACAGGTGTGAATGGGGAGCAGGTGTGTTAAATTTGGTGTTATCTCTCTCACTCATACTGGCAAAAAACTCTCTGAGGATCTAAAAAAAATAATTGTTGCTCTACATAAAGATGGCCTAGGCCAGGGCTCAAGTCCTGAGCTACTAGCCAGGCCTTAATGCCGCGTACACACGAAGGGACTTTGTCCGCCGGACCTAGTCCAGCGGACAATCCGCCGGACTTTCCAGCTGGGCTTCGGCGGACTTGAAAGCGAACGGACTTGACCACACACGATCACACTAAAAGTCCGGTGGTTCACGCGATGACGTACAGCACGTACGACGGGACTAGAAAACGAAAAATACTTGCTACTGAGCATGCGTCCTTTTTGGTCCGCCGGACCATACTACAGACGTCCGTATTGTCCGCCGAACTGCCAAGTCCAGCGGATAATTTTAAAACAAAACTTAAAACCTAGTCCGCCAGACTTTTGGGAAAAAAAGTCAGTCGAAGGGCCGCACACGAGGGGATTGTCCGGTGGACTCGAGTCCAGCGGATAATCCCGTGGGATAGTCCCTTCGTGTGTACGCGGCATAAGTGGTACTCGCCACCATTTGCCCAACCCAATCCCTACCATGCACCGCCCCTAATTCCGCCCCTATACACGCCCTCATAAATGATCTCATGAAATTAAACTTAAATGTTCCATTCAGAATTAAGTTGCAAAAATAAATATTACAACCTTATCAGTGCCCACCATTGCAGCCTCACCTGTGCCCACCATTGCAGCCTCGCCTCACCTGTGCCCACCATTGCAACCTCACCTGTGCCCACCATTGCAGCCTCAGCTCACCTCACCTGTGCCCACCATTGCAGCCTCACCTCACCTGTGCCCACCATTGCAGCCTCACCTCACCTGTGCCCACCATTGCAGCCTCACCTCACCTGTGCCTATCATTGCAGCCTCAGCTCACCTGTGCCCACCATTGCAGTCTCACCTCACCTGTGCCCACCACTGCAGTCTCACCTCACCTGTGCCCACCACTGCAGTCTCACCTGTTCCCACCATTGCAGCCTCACCTCACCTGTGCCCACCATTGCAGCCTCACCTCACCTGTGCCCACTATTGCAGTCTCACCTCACCTGTGCCCACCATTGCAGTCTCACCTCACCTGTGCCCACCATTGCAGTCTCACCTCACCTGTGCCCACCGTTGCAGTCTCACCTCACCTGTGCCCACCACTGCAGTCTCACCTCACCTGTTCCCACCATTGCAGCCTCACCTCACCTGTGCCCACCATTGCAGCCTCACCTCACCTGTGCCTATCATTGCAGCCTCACCTCACCTGTGCCCACTATTGCAGTCTCACCTCACCTGTGCCCACCATTGCAGTCTCACCTCACTTGTGCCCACCATTGCAGTCTCACCTCACCTGTGCCCACCATTGCAGTCTCACCTCACCTGTGCCCACCACTGCAGTCTCACCTCACCTGTGCCCACCACTGCAGTCTCACCTCACCTGTGCCCACCACTGCAGTCTCACCTCACCTGTGCCCACCATTGCAGTCTCACCTCACCTGTGCCCACCACTGCAGTCTCACCTCACCTGTGCCCACCACTGCAGTCTCACCTCACCTGTGCCCACCACTGCAGTCTCACCTCACCTGTTCCCACCACTGCAGTCTCACCTCACCTGTGCCCACCATTGCAGTCTCACCTCACCTGTGCCCACCACTGCAGTCTCACCTCACCTGTGCCCACCACTGCAGTCTCACCTCACCTGTGCCCACCACTGCAGTCTCACCTCACCTGTTCCCACCATTGCAGCCTCACCTCACCTGTGCCCACCATTGCAGCCTCACCTCACCTGTGCCCACCATTGCAGTCTCACCTCACCTGTGCCCACCATTGCAGTCTCACCTCACCTGTGCCCACCACTGCAGTCTCACCTCACCTGTGCCCACCACTGCAGTCTCACCTCACCTGTGCCCACCACTGCAGTCTCACCTCACCTGTGCCCACCACTGCAGTCTCACCTCACCTGTTCCCACCATTGCAGCCTCACCTCACCTGTGCCCACCATTGCAGCCTCACCTCACCTGTGCCCACCATTGCAGCCTCACCTCACCTGTGCCCACCATTGCAGTCTCACCTCACCTGTGCCCACCATTGCAGTCTCACCTCACCTGTGCCCACCATTGCAGTCTCACCTCACCTGTGCCCACCACTGCAGTCTCACCTCACCTCACCTGTGCCCACCACTGCAGTCTCACCTCACCTCACCTGTGCCCACCACTGCAGTCTCACCTCACCTGTGCCCACCACTGCAGTCTCACCTCACCTGCGCCCACCACTGCAGTCTCACCTCACCTGTGCCCACCACTGCAGTCTCACCTCACCTCACCTGTGCAGAGGATCATCATGGGGAAGAGGAAAGCCGCAGGATCACGATAGCCTGCTGTTACAATTGCCTCCACAGCTAGGCTGCCAGGGAGGGGGGGGGGCGAGTACCGCCGGCATGAGGGGTTAAACAGGAGCCGTTCTACCATCGATCGGTCCGGGGGAAGAGAGAACAGATCACAGAGCGATAGCCTGCTGTTTACATTGGAAATTCATCCGCTCATGATTACACACAACCCCGCCCCCTCCTGACCCCGAGCCTGTTATAGACACTGTGATAGACAGAACGCGTCCCAGAATTGTACTGGCGTTCTGTCAATCACAGGCGCGGGGTCAGGAGGGGGCGGGGTTGTGTGTAATCATGAGCGGAGGAATTTCCAATGTAAACAGCAGGCTATCGCGCTGTGATCTGTGCTCTCTTCTCCCGGACCGATCGAACGGCTCTTGTTTAACCCCGCATGCCGGCGGTACTCACCCCCACTCCCTGGCAGCCCAGCTCCTCGCCAGAAACAATTTTCCACTCGCAAAATGCGAGTAGGCGAGTGGAAAATTTGAGCCCTGGCCTAGGCTATAGGAAGTTTGCCAAGACCCTGAAACTGAGCTGCAGCATGGTGGCCAAGACCATACAGCGGTTTAACAGGACAGGTTCCAGAACAGACCTCGTCACAGTTGACCAAAGAAGTTGAGTGCACGTGCTCAGCGTCATATACAGAGGTTGTAGAAATAGACATATGAGTTCTGCCAGCATTGCTGCAGATGTTGAAGGGGTGGGGGGTCAGCCTGTCAGTGCTCAGACCATACGCCGCACACTGCATCAAATTGGTCTACATGGCTGTCATCCCAGGAGGAAGCCACTTCTAAGGATGATGCACAAAAAAGCCTACAAACAGTTTGCTGAAGACAAGCAGACTAAGGAGATGGATTACTGGAACCATGTCCTGTGGTCTGATGAGACCAAGATAAACTTATGGTCTGGGGCTGCATGAGTGCTGCCGGCACTGGGGAGCTACAGTTCATTGAGGGAACCATGAATGCCAATATATACTGTGACATATTAAAGCAGAGAATGATCCCCTCCCTTCGGTGACTGGGCCGCAAGGCAGTATCCTAACATGATAACAACCCCAAACACACCTCCAAGATGACCACTGCCTTTCTAAAGAAGCTGAGGGTAAAGGTAATGGACTGGCCAAGCATGTCTCCAGACCTAAACCCTATTGAGCATCTGTGGGGCATCTTCAAACTGAAGGTGGAGGAGCGCAAGGTCTCTAACATCCACCAGCTCCATGATGTTGTCATGGATAAGTGGAAAAGGACTCTAGTGGCAACCTGTGATGCTCTGGTGAACTTCATGCCCAAGAGGATTAAGGCAGTGTTGGAAAATAATGGCGGCCACACAAAATATTGACACTTTGGGCCCAATTTGGACATTTTCACTTAGGAGTGTACTAACTTTTGTTGCCAGCGATTTAGACATTAATGGCTGTGTGTTGAGTTATTTTGAGGGGACAGCAAGTTTACACTGTTACACAAGCTGTACACTCACTACTTTACATTGTAGCAAAGTGTTATTTCTTCAGTGTTGTCACATGAAAAGATAGAATAAAATATTTACAAAAATGTGAGGGGTGTACTCACTTATGTGAGCTACTGTATCTCTCTTTCCTATTAGTACTATTGATTTCTATAAATGATTCATGGAAATATTTGGTGGCCTTGATGAGAGCTGTATGTATTTACCTCTCCTGTAAGCAAGTAGATAATCCCCAGGGCATGGTTCAAGACTCTCTCAGTCAGGCGCCTCTTTTCCTTTTTCATTTTGCTGTAAGTAAATGCTGCAAGCACAGAATTCTAAACGGAAAATGTGAGAGCGTTAGGTGAAGCCAGACCTTCACTCAGATACAGGGCACACACACAAATCATTTTACATTATTTTTTTACATTCAGTAAATTCAGGCCTTAAACAGTAACTCCTCTTTCGTTGAGAAAAAAAACATTCCCCTCTAGGTGATTTATGTACATTGCAAGGATTTTAACAAACTTTCTAGCAGATTCCTACGTTTTGTTGTTCTGAAGGAATAACTGTTTGTTTGTCTGTGTCCATGTGCCTAGTGACTATGTATGGGAGTGGTTTTGTAATTATCAATCAGCTGCCGCACCTGCAGGGCTCTAATGAGGAAAGTGACAGGGTCTGCATCCCTTTAGACATGATTTCCCTTTGGGAGTGTCTCACCAAAAATGAAATTTTTGTTGCAGGGGATGCCCAAAATCTGACTTGTATCTTGCTGCAGACTTCTGAGAAAATCTGTGAGCCAATCACAAAAGCAGGAAATTATGTTTCTGGGGGGCGTTCCGTACACCATCTTTTTACAGAACACCTCCAGGTAGCCATATTGTATTGCAAGTTACAGAAAATTACAGAGCTGCAAATTGAAAAGGAAAGATCATTTTTACTTGTTCAAACATTTTATTGAAGAATAGAATTGGTTTACAAAGACCAAGAACAAAAGGGAAGAAACTCAACAATAAAAACGGAGCGTACAATAACACAATATGAAGATAGGGATGCAGCCCTCATAGAATGCAGGCTTAAAAGGTGAAGCTGACAAATGGATCATTAAATATTGGAGCTGCACAGTTAATGATTAAGAAATCGCAATCTCGATTCAAACCCCCTCATGATCTTAATCCGGTATTTCCACGATTCATGTAATGTAACAAGTGCCGTTCTCTGCTTACAGGTGTCAAAGAAAAAAAAAAAGCTAGCAAAGTTTATCACAACATTCTTCAGTGTTGAGATAACAATGTATAATTCGGTTCTTTTAGATCAAAGGGATGAACTTTGGTCTGTAAATGAGGTCAGCTTAACCACTTAAAGGGGTTGTAAAGGTTTGTGTTTTTTCACCTTATTGCATCCTATGCATTAAGGTGAAAAAACACCTGGCAGTCACCGGCCCCCTAGCCCCCCATTTTACTTACCTGAGCCCCTTCATCTTCTTCTACAGGGACGCACCATCCTTCTCTCTGCGGAGTCCGGCTTTGATTGGATAGATTGATAGCAGCGCAGCCATTGGCTCCTGCTGCTGTCAATCAAATCCAATGACCAGGGGCACGGGGGGCGGGGGCCGAGTCATACATTCAGCTTCTGTGGACGGCAAACGAATGACTCGGGAGCGCGCCCGCAAGGTAACCCCCTCGGGAGAGCGCTTCTCCTAGGGGGTTATCTAATGCAGGGAGGTGCTGCGAGAGCCACCAAGGGACCCCAGAAGAGGATGTTCGGGGCCACTCTGTGCAAAACGAGCTGCACAGTGAAGATAAGTATATGTTTGTTATTTAAAAAAGAAAAAAAATTAAGCTTTAGTATCACTTTAACCACTTGCCGACCAGCCGCCGCAAATTTATTGCGGCAGAATGGCACGTATAAACGAAATGACCTTATGTTATGTCGCTTCGCCCTGTGGAGCCTATGTGAGTGCCCGGCTGGCGCGATGACCTCCGGACTCTTGCGATCGCTCGTGACACAGCGAGAATCAGGATCTGTGTGTGTAAACACACAGATCCCGGTTCTCTGAGGGGAGAAGAGACTGATCGTGTGTTCATACAAAGTATGAACACAAAGAGGGAACACAGTTAACCCTTTGATAGCCCCTACTGTTAACTCCTTCCCTGCCAGTGACATTTTTACAGTAATCAATACATTTTTATAGCACTGATCACTGTATAAATGCCAATGGTCCCAAAAATGTGTCAAAAGTGTCCGATTTGTCTGCCATACTGTTGCAGTCATGATAAAAATCGCAGATCGCCACCATTACTAGTAAAAAAAATAATAATAATTAAAATGCTATAAATCTATCCCCTAATTTTTAGACGCTATAACTTTTGCGCAAACCAATCAATATACGCTTACTGCGATTTTTATCACCACTGCGATTTTTATTACCAAAAATATGAAAAGAATACATATCGGCCTAAACTGAGAAAAAAATATTTATTATAGCAAAAATTACAAAATATTGTATTTTTTTTCAAAAACGTCATTGTTTTTTTGTTTATAAGAAAAAAATAAAAAAAACGCAGAGATGATCAAAATACCACCAAAAGAAAGCTCTACTTGTGGGGGAAAAAAAGGACATAAATTTTGTTTGGGTGCAACGCGGCACGACCGAGCACTTGTCAGTTAAAGCGACACAGTGCCGAATAGCAAAAAATGGCCTGGTCATTCAGCAGGAAAATCTTCCGGGGCTGAAGCGGTTAAAGACTAGGCCTTTTTCTGACACTTGTTGCTTACATCTAATAATCAGTATTTTTTGCTAGAAATTTACTTAGAACCCCCAAACATTATATATCATTTTTTTAGCACAGACCCTAGAGAATAAAATGGCAATCATTGCAATATTTTAAGTCACACTGTATTTGCGCAGCGGTCTTTCAAAAGCAATTTTTTGGGAAAAAAAATACACTTCGATTAATTAAAAAAAAACGAAACAGTAAAGTTAGCCCAATTTTTTTGTATAATGCGAAAGATGATGTTACGCTGAGAATCGTGAGAGAATCGGGATCTTTATTCTAAGCAAAAAAAATCATGATTCTCATTTTTTCCAGAATGGTGCAGCTCTATAAAACATCCTATAACATACAGTTGCAGTGAGGCAAAATTGAATGATGGTAAATAAGAGCGGTAATGGGAACCCCATATAACTTCCGGTGGTTTGGGGTTCACTGCAAAGCAAACCCAGTGTGGTGCTAAGAAAAAGGGGGTAGGAAGAGATTGGGGGCTCCACGCTAGAAACAATAAAGGTGGGAAGGCGGTTGTCACCCTGTGGAGGGACAGTGGTTTTTAGAAGTGGTCGCAGATGGTGGCCAAGCAGACTTAAGCCCCATACACACGGTCGGATTTTCGCATGGATTCTGTCCGATCGGACAATGTTGTTGAAAAATCAGACCGTGTGTATGCACCATCAGACAGTGTACGTCGTATTGTCCGACGGACAAAGTCCTATCTCCTGCTGGATAGATTTTCCGACAACACGGTCCGATCACACCAAATCCGATCATGTGTATGGTAGTCCGACCGGACAAAGTGCTACGCATGCTCAGATCACATTACAAGACCAAAGCTATTGGCTACTAGCCTCTACGTAGTCCCGTCGTAGGCAACAAACGTCACCACGTTCAGAATGATCGGATTTTCCGACAACTTTGTCCGACCGTGTGTACGCAAAACCAACATCAGACAAAGTATGACGGACATGGTCTGACGGACCTGGTCCTCGGATAATCCGCGCGTGTGTATGGGGCTTAAGATGAGCTAGCGAGCTTATATTACTGGGGTACGTCCCTACTACGAACAGAATAGTAAAGGTTCGGAGGTTAGAAGAGAGAAAGGGGGGGAGAAAGCAGAAGACAGGGAAAGAGGAAAGAGTTTGTCAGTGAGATAAGGGAGGATAGAGGCCAATACTGAGGGGAGGTTGGAGAAAGGGGAGCCCAGAAAAGAGGGTTCTGGCTTGTAATAATGAGAACAATCAGGGGGATATTAGGGAAGCGTCAAAATCAGCTGGAAGGTAGAGCTCTACCCAGGATTTCCATAGATTTTCATATTTCTTGAACTTATCGATCAGAATTGCTTCGACCTTGGCGTGGATCATGGCTCTAGTAATTCTATTCTTAGTTTCTGCAATGCTAAGTTAAGGGGTTTTCCATGCCTTGACTATAGTTTGTTTGGCAGCGGTAGTGACCTGCAGGAGGAGTTTGAACTGTTGTCTAGTCACGGCTGATGGTTTTTGGTTAGGAAAGGTAATTTTTAATAACATCCAATTACAAAAAAACTATTGTATATGCCCTATTATATATATATTTTTTTTATTTGTTATATTTATTTCCCACGAAAGTGGGGTACCCTTTAAGTCATTAAAGTGACACTAAACTCTAGTTTCAAAATAGAAAATTCTATTCTATTTTTCTCAAATCAAAAACCTTCTTATGCTCTCAGCTTCCTCCTAATTCCATTTTTTGTTGCTGTGATCTGACTTCCTGTTAGAGGATGGCTTTGTTCATTCTACATGGTCCCAAGATGGGCTATGGACTTTGGGATTTGTAGTGTGCACAGAGCAGTACACATGACCCCCAACTAAAGTGCACTGCTTGTTTAAAGCAAACAGAAATGAGTGGGGAAAAGGAGAGGTTCGGGAGCTCATGAAGGCAGAAAAACACAGTTAAGATTTCAACAAATAAACTACAGGGCCATTAAAGGGGTTGTAAAGGCTCATGTTTTTTCACCTTAAAGCAGAGTTCACACAAAAATGGACCTTCTGCTTTTCGGAATCCTCCCATCCTCCGGTGTCACATTTGGCACCTTTCAGGGAGGAGCAGATAGATACCTGTCTAATACAGGTATTTTGCTCCCACTTCCGGGCATAGATAACCGCGCCTACCGTGGGTATCTACGCCACTTCCTGTCCCCCCCCTGCTGTCTTCTGGGAGACACATGGGTCCCAGGAGACAGCAGGGACCAGTGGGAACGCGCAGCGTGAGTCGCGCATGCGCAGTAGGGAACCAGGAACTGAGGCCGCAAGGCTTCACTTCCTGATTCCCTTACCGAAGATGGCGGCGGTAGCACCCGAGAGCCAAACGACAGATCAGCTTCGGGTGCCGACATCGCGGGTGCCCTGGACAGGTAGGTGCCCATATTTTAAAAGTCAGCAGCTGCAGTATTGGTAGCTGCTGACTTTAAAAAAAAAAAAAATTGGTGGAAATCCGCTTTAATGCATCTTATGCATTAAGGTGAAAAAACACCTTGCAGTCACCAGCCCCCTAGCCCCCCCCCCCTGTTTTACTCACCTGAGCCCGGAATTTCCGTTGGCGTGTCCCCGCCGTCCCTCTCTCCACGGGTTCCCGGCTCTTGATTGGATAGATTGATAGCAGCGCAGCCATTGGCTCCCGCTGCTGTCAATAAAAATCCAATGATGCTGGCCCCGGGTGGCGAGGCCGAGTCCTGCATTCGGCCTCTATGGACGCCGAATGCTGGACTTGGGAGCACGCCCACAAGGTAACCCCCTCGGGAGAGCTCTTGTCCAAGGGGGTTATCTAATGCGGGGAGGAGCCGCCGAGGGACACCAAAAATGGATGTTCAGGGCCACTGCAAAACAAGCTGCACAATGGAGGTATGACATGTTTGTTATTTAAAAAAAAATTAAAAACAATCCTTTAGATCACTTTAAGTTGTGAATGTGTATGGATTATTTTTAGAGAATAAGGACATTTGTTTAATATCACAATAAAGATAAAAGCTTTCAAGGCCCCTTAGATGCCTTCTTCAGGCTTTATACAATTTTGGAAAATGGTTCTGAAACAGATATTTATACACAGAGCTACAAGTAGGAGCAATAAAACATTACTTTTTTACAAATACAACTAATTTCTTGACACACATGAAGAGTATTGGGGTAACTGACCTGGGGATAAAAGTCAAGGCTCACTCCTCACTTCAAAGTCCTTTGGAAATTATCATATACCAGACAAGCAATGAAATACAACCACTAATAAAATATATAATTTTTTCCCGACACACTTAAATAGTAATGGCTATTGTAAATATTTAAGATATATTTATAATAATCAAAACTGAAATTGACACTAAACAACCACTACTTAAAGCGGAGCTCCACCCAAAAGTGGAAGCTCTGCTTATTCACCGCCTCCCCCCCCCCCCTCGCCTCCACTGGCATATTTGCCATATTTGTTTGGGGAGGGAGGATACCTGTCAAAACCAGGTACCCACTTAAAGGTAAGATCGGCGCACAAGATCGTGGCGATCTACAGAATTTCCAGAACCCCTCCGCTGCCTTCTGGGAGACACACAGGTCCCAGAAGACAGCAGGACCATTCAGAAAGCACAGGGCGATTCGCGCATGTGCATGTGCAGTACTTAACAGACTGTGAAGCCACATGGCTTCACTTCCTGTTTCCCTTAGTAAGGATGCCGGCGCCTGCACCCAAAGATGATGGATAAATTGGCTAGGGGTGCCGAAATTGCGGGATACCTAGACAGGTAAGTGTCCTTATATTAAAAGTCAGAAGATACAGTATTTGCAGCTGCTGGCTTTTCATTTTTTTTTTTAATACATGCTGAAACTCCGCTATAATAGCCATGTGATCAATTTTTTTTTCTTGAAATCATTTCAAATGTGTTTTTGTGCCTCCTTGTCATATCATCAATGTGCTTCCAGGCCTCTCCTTTTTCTTCTCATTTGTGGTCATGTGCACTGCCCTATGCACACTACAAATTCCATGGTCCGTAGTCTCTAGTCCATCTCAGGCATGAGCAAAAGAGGGTGGCTACATTCCTACATACAATGGAACCATGGATAACAAACCATCCTCCAACAGGAAGTCAGATCACAGCAAAAAAAAATATAAAGAATCTGTAGATATGGAGGAGGCTGAGAGCAACAGAAGGGACTTTTTGAATAAGGAATACATCCATGAATTAGAGCTGCGCGATTAATCGTTAAAAAATCCTAATCTGGATTCAACCCCCCTCCCGATCCTAATCAGCCATTTCCACGATTCTATGTAAACAGTTCAGAGCCGAGTTGTCATACACTCCGCACTGTATATTCCCTATTTAACATTACTACATTCTGCACTATGTAAGTCATCTCAGACTCTATTAAACCACACCTTATTTAAGCCACGCCCAATATGTAGCACAGTTTAAGACATGCCCACCTCCCTGAAATTCGTTTTTGCAAGTTGGGATGTCTGGATCACCCCACAGATTTTCAATCGGATTCAGGTCTTGGCTCTGGTTGGGCCATTCCAAAACTTTAATCTTCTTCTGGTGAAGCCATTCCAATGTTGATTTGGATATATGCATCAGGTCATTGTCATGCTGAAACATGAAGTTCCTCTTCATGTTCAGCTTTCTAGCAGAAGCCTGAAGGTTTTGTGCCAATATTGACTGGTATTTGGAACTGTTCATAATTCCCTCTACCTTGACTAAGGCCCCTGTTTCAGCTGAAGAAAATGCTTCACGGTGGGTATGGTGTTCTTTTGGTGATGTGCAGTGTTGTTTTTGTGCCAAACATAACATTTGGAATTATGACCAAAAAGTTCAACCTTGGTTTCATCAGACCATAAACACATTTTGCCACATGTTTTTCGGAGACTTCAGATGTGTTTTTGCAAAATTTAGCCGGGCTTGGATGTTTTTGTTCGTAAGAAAAAGCTTCCGTCTTGCCACTCTCACATGTGCCACACATCCAGTGCTTGCCAGATATTCCTGCAGCTCCTTTAATGTTGCTGTAGGCCTCTTGGCAGCCTCCCTGACCAGTATTCTTCTCATCAATTTTGAAGGGACATCCAGTTCTTGGTTATGTCACTGTTGTGCCATATTTTCGCCACTTGATAACTGTCTTCATTGTGTTCCATGGTATATCTAATGCCTTGGAAATTCGTTTGTACCCTTCTCCTGACTGATACCTTTTAACAATGAGATCCTTTTGATGCTTTGGAAGCTCTCTGTGGACCATGGCTTTTACTGAAGGATGCAACTAAGAAAATGTCAGGAAAGAACTACTAGAACAGCTGAACTTTATTTTGGGATTAATTAGAGGCACTTTAAATGATGGCAGGTGTCTACAGACTCTATTCAACATGCGTTTGAATGTGATTGCTTAACCACTTCAGCCCCGGACCAATTGTCAGCTTAAGGACCAGAGGTCTTTTTTCAATTTCGCACTGCACTACTTTAACTGGTAATTGCACGGTCATGCAATTTTGTAACGAAACGAAATTTGCGTCCTTTTCTTCCCACAAATAGAGCTTTCTTTTGATGGTATTTGATTGCCTCTGTGATTTTTATTTTTTGCGATATAAATGGAAAAAGAGCGAAAATTTTGAAAAAAAAAGAGATTTTCTACTTTTTGTTATAAGAAAAATGTAATAAACTCAATTTTAGTCAAACATTTGGGCCAAAATGTATTCAGCCACATGTCTTTAAAAAAAAAAAATGCCAATAAGCGTATATTTATTGGTTTGCGCAAAAAGTTATAGCGTCTACAAACTAGAGTACATTTTCTGGAATTTACACCGCTTTTAATTTATGACTGCCTATTTCATTTCTTGAGGTGCTAAAATGGCAGAGAAGTACAAAACCCCCCCAAATGACCCCATTTTGGAAAGTAGACACCCCAAGCTATTTGCTGAGAGGCATGTTGAGCCCATTGAATATTTTTTTTTTTTTAGTCCCAAGTGATTGAATAAAGACAAAAATAAAAAAGAATTTTTTTTTTTTCAAAAAGTTGTCACTAAATGATATATTGCTCACACATGCCATAGTTATATGTGGAATTGCACCCCAAAATACATTTTGCTGCTTCTCCTGAGTATGGGGATACCACATGTGTGGGACTTTTTGGGAGCCTAGCTGCGTACGGGGCCCCGAAACCCAAGCACCGCCTTCAGGATTTCTAAGGGTGCAAATTTTTGATTTCACTCCTCACTACCTATCACAGTTTCGAAAGCCATAAATAGCCAAAATATCACAAAACCCCCCCCCCCCCAAATAACCCCATTTTGGAAAGTAGACACCCCAAGCTATTTGTTGAGAGGCATGGTGAGTATTTTACAGCTCTCATTTGTTTTTGAAAATGAAGAAAGTAAAGAAAAAAACATTTTTTTTTTTTTTTTTTTCAATTTTCAAAACTTTGTGACAAAAAGCGACATCTGCAAAATACTCACAATACCTCTCAGCAAATAGCTTGGGGTGTCTACTTTCCAAAATGGGGTCATTTTGGGGGGTTTTATGCCATCTGGGCATTCCATGGCCTCCGAAACTGTGATTGGCAGTGAGAAGTGAAATAAAAAAATTACACCCTTAGAAAGCCTGAAGGCGGTGCTTGGGTTTTGGGGTTCCGTACGCAGCTAGGCTCCCAAAAAGTCCCACACATGTGGTATCCCCGTACTCAGGAGAAGCAACAGAATGTATTTTGGGGTGTATTTCCACATATGCCCATGACATGTTTGAGCAATATATCATTTAGTGACAACTTTTTGTAAAAAATATATATATATATTTTTTTTTTCATTATTCAATCTCTTGGGACAAAAAAAAAAAATATTTAATGGGCTCAACATTGCTCTCAGCAAATAGCTTGGGGTGTCTACTTTCCAAAATGGGGTCATTTGGGGGGGGGGGTTTGAACTGTCCTGGCATTTTATGCACAACATTTAGAAGCTTATGTCACACATCACCCACTCTTCTAACCACTTGAAGACAAAGCCCTTTCTGACACTTTTTGTTTACATGAAAACATATTTTTTTGTTTGCAAGAAAATTACGTTGAACCCCCAAACACTATATATATTGTTAAAGCAAAGGCCCTACAGATTAAAATGGTGGGTGTTGCATTTTTTTTTTCCACACAGTATTTGCGCAGCGATTTTTCAAACGCATTTTTTGTGGAAAAAATACACTTTTTTTTATTTTAATGCACTAAAACACACTATATTGCTCAAATTTTTGATGAAATAAAAAATATGATCTTAGGCCGAGTACATGGATACCAAACACGACATGCTTTAAAATTGCGCACAAACACGCAGTGGCGACAAACTACATACATTTTTAAAAGCCTTTAAAAGCCTTTACATGATACCACATTAGATTCACGGAGGAGGTCTACTGCTAAAATTACTGCCCTCGATCTGACCTTCGCGGTGATACCTCACATGCATGGTGCAATTGCTGTTTACATATGACGCCAGACCAACGCTTGTGTACGCCTTTGCGCAAGAGAAGGGGGGGAGGGGTGCTTTTTTTTTTTTTAGTTTTTTTTTTTATTTATTTAGCTTTTTTATTTTATTTTTAAACTGTTCCTTCCATTTTTTTTCTTTGTTATGATTTTTATTGTTATCTCAGGAATGTAAATATCCCCTATGATAGCAACCTAAACCTGCAGGCATCATTCTGGTATAACCATTCAAAGTCCAGCAACATACTGGACATATATTGTAATCTTTTTTTTTTCATGCAGCCTCTTGGCTGAACGAAAAAAAGAGATTGATTGGTGGGTATGCCCACCATTACAATACCTCCCTTCATCCACCCACTTCTAATGATGGGCATACATGCACCATTTATATATGCCGATGCATGGGGGCATCCTCCCGCAAAAGTTATGCCGTGTACACACGGTCGGAATTTCGACCGTATGTACGTGGCATTAGGAGCCAATCGCTCCTCCCCCCCCCCTGCTGCCCCCATGCTTCGGCACGTATGCTCTTTTTTTTAACTGTGGTGGTGAAATCACCTCCTACAGCGTTGGAGTCGCGGCTTTATGTATCGTGGGAGCAAACGCTGTTGCTGTCAAGATAAATAAATTCGCGCTGCAACTGAATGGCGCACCTGAAAACAAAAAAAATGCTTAACACTAAAACACAGTAAACAAAATTACATACCTGAAAAGCAAGCATGATAAAACATAATAAAACATTGCAGAATAGAATGGAGTAAAAAAAGAGCGAGAATAGAGAGAGAGAGAGAACAATAAAACGACATCTATTTTTGTTTTTTTTATTTTTTTGAGATTCACAGGTAAAAAAGCTCCTGACTGTTAGCGACTGAATCAAAACGCTACCACAAAAAAAATGTTAGCGATCGCAGGGATCAGGCCTGACTCTGCGAACGCTGCAGTTATGTGTGCTTAGTGTTTTGTAAGTGACAGTGATCGATCGATACTGCACTTGGGTGGGCTGGGCGGAGGGGGAAAACGCAGGTGCTAGCAGGTATCTGGGCTGATCCCGCTAACAATGCGTTTTTTTTTGGAACCCTAAACTGCTGGGACGCTAGTATAGATCTGATCAGATCAGATATTGATCTGTTCAGATACTGTGCCACTAAGGGAGGTGTATGCTTTGCGCGTGGGTGTTTGCGGTACTGGCACTAACCTGGGGCGACGCAGACCTTATTTGACCCTAAAACCTAATTGATATCACCCGCCGGGCGATCAGGGGGTTAAACCGTTATTGGGTAATAAATGGCGGGTGCCCTGACAGTATAAAAAACAAGCTAACTAACCAGCGTCAACCGTAACAGTAATACAAAAAAAAAAAACTGGCTACCTAGCGGCACCAGTGACACTAATGCAGCGATCAGAAAAACAATTGCTTAGTGACACTGGCAAAAGGGGGTGAAAGGGTTAACTAGGGGCAATCAGGGGGTTAAACCTTTATTAGGTAATATATGGGGGTACCTGACGCTATATAAAAACCTGACGGGGAACCTAAATAACGAAATAACTAACTGGCTAACCAGCGTCACCAGTGACAGTTATACGGTGATCACTGGTGAAAGGGTTAACTCTAGGGGCAATCAGGGGGTTAAAACCTTTATTTAGGTTGTAATATGGGGGTACCTGACCTATAAACCTATTTATGAACCTATATAAACATGGCGGTTAAAATAAAAAAAAAATGGTTACCTAGCGACACTAATGCAGCGATCAGAAAAACGATCGCTTAGTGACACTGGCAAAAGGGGGTGAAGGGGTTAACTAGGGGCAATCAGGGGGTTAAACCTTTATTAGGGGGGGGGGGGGTAGGGGGCTACCTAGGACCTAAAACTAACTGCCCTGACAGTTATTACAGTCACACTGACACTAAATGCAGTGATCAGTAAATAAATGATCACTGCAATTAGTGACACTGTGACTGAGGGGGGAGGGGGTGATCTGGGGGGTGATCTGGGGGTGACAGGGGGGTGGATTGTGTGCCTATGTGTACTGGTGTCAGTGTACTGTTTGTGCACTAACCTTTACATCTTCACTCCTCGGCGTTCCGGTCACATAGACCGGCGCACCGAGCGTGACATCACTTCCGCCTTCCTGTCTATACAATAGACAGGAAGGGGAAGCTTTTCATTCGCCAGGAGCGATCGCGAGGGGGTGGCCAGAAACCACTGGCCGTCCCCTCGTCCCGGATCGCTCCTGAAGCGATGCCGACCGTCCCCGCCGGCGGAGGGGGTTCCGATCGGACACCCCACCCGCCGGAAGAATGTCACGTACAGGTACGTGATTCTGCCTGTACGTGCCATTCTGCCGACGTATATGTACATGGGGCGGTCGGCAAGTGGTTAAAGTGGTTGTAAAGTCTAAATTTTGACTTTTACCTACAGGCAAGCCTATAATGAGGCTTACCTGTAGGTAAAAAAAATATCTCCTAAACCTGTACGGTTTAGGAGATATTCCCCGTGCAATGCACCGCTGACTGCAGCGGCGTATGCGCACGGGGGATTCTCGGCTGAAAGGCCGGCAGAATCCGAACCCTGCCGGGACGAAGTCTCCCGTGCGCCTGCGCGGGAGTGACGACATCGCGGCTCCAGCCACTCACAGCGATGGAGTCGCGATACCCGGAAGACACGCCGAGGCAACATGTCAGCGACCTCGGCGTGGACCAGGTGAGTTACCGATGCCTCGTTCTAAGGTAAGTATTTCATAATGAGCTAGTATGCGGTGCATACTAGCTCATTATGCCTTTTCCCTTACAGGTGTATATAAAATTAAAAAAAAATGTCAGCGGGTTTACTTCCGCTTTAATTCTGCACACCGCTACAGCCCCAGTTATAAGAGGGTGTGCACACTTATGCAACCACATTGTTTAATTTTTTTTATTTTTACTCCCCCCCCCCCCCAAAAGATTTAAGTTTGTTTTTCAATTGAGTTTATAGGTCACATTAAAGGTGGAAAAAGTTCTGGAATGATTTATCTGTCTCATTTTTTTTACATCACAGAAACCTGACATTTTCCACCTTTAATGAATATGCAGTACATCTCTGCAATACATGAACATTTCTTCACATTTTATCTTTTTAAAGACCTTGCAAATACAGAAAAAAAACAAGATCTGCCAGAAACGCACTCAGCTCTTCATTTCCTATTGTGGGCTGACAACACACAGCATATGTGGATTGGTGGTGTCAGCCCTGCCCAGTTTTCTTTTGATCAAACACTGCCACTGTCTTTAGCTCCAAAAGCATTTGTACCAAATGCCTTGTTGTCTCAAGATAACAACATATTTGAGATAACACAGGCAGTGAGCACAGAACATATGGAAGCTCTGAATTTGTGATACGATCAATATGTTCGTTTTGTGTTGTGTTTTTCTTTTTTATTTGCACTTACCAAACAAAATCATACAATGGTATGTTTACCAGACCAGAAAAGAACAAATAAAAGTTAATAAATTGGGTTAACATACACTTTGATTCCAAATATATTACATTTCTAGATTTCTGGGCCAAATGACAAACTTTAAAGTGGTTCTAAACTCTAAACGCTTTTGCACTTCAATGCATTAAGGTAAAAAATGCCCAACTAACTGACCCCCCCCCCCAAAAAAAAAACTAAACATGCACCTGATACCTCTCACCGCTTCAGCGTTGTACTGGCTGCAGCCCTGCTCTCCTCTCTTTCTGGTATCTTTCACAGGCATCAACGGAAGCCATAGGATCCTGTTGCTGTCAGTGAAACTCCTTTGAGGGGGGGACGAGGACGTAGTTTGCCTATGCTGTGTGTATCTATGTATGCACACAGCCCGGCTTCAGAATGCAAGCAGGCTCGGGCTTGCTGAGGGGGGACTTGGAAGAAGGAGAAGACAACGTGGGTGAGGTAAATGCCAAAGAGGAGGTAAAGGATCGCTCTGTGCATGATTATTGCACAGGGAAGGAAAGTATAACATCTTTTTTAAAAGGGAAAAAAAAAAAAAAAATCTTTAATATCTCCTTAAGAAAAAAAAAAAAAAAACGATATTTATATAATTTTTATATATATATATATATATATATATATATATATATATATATATATATATACACACACACACACACACACACACACACACACACACACACACACACACACACATATATATATATATATATATATATAAGGTTGAGGTTGATGACTTAAACAATAAACTAAAAATACATACGGTACTTTTTATGTCTTGCCCCCATTTCAACTCCCTCCCCCTTCCCATTGAAAGAATCATAATTTCTTTGTAATAAAAAATATTACGTAAGTATTGGAAACGAGAAGTATGAGAAAATATAAAAATAATGATACAAATGTGTGTGTGGCTGGAACAATAAAAATAACACTGAGCTGGATATCCTGGTACATTCTGGTCATGATTATATGATAATTACATGTATTAAAATTATTATTATTATTATTCTTATTTTTAGACTTATTCATATCACCTGTAACATATAAAATACATATATTTGGTGTAAAAAACAAAAACAAATTAGACTACAGTGAGGGACAATTACAAATGCACAACATGTGCTTTAAAGCAATCTATCTGTGTTTTATTATTTTAATTGTCTTGTAATCTAAAAATATCTATGTATCGCAAAAAATAAAAAGATAAAAAAAAACACAACATTTTCGCAATACTACAAATGCACAACATAAAACACAGTACTGGATAACTCAACATGTTAAAAAGAACACAAAATACAATTGAAATACCCTGTTTGCTCGCTAAAGATTTACAGAAACATAAATTTCTCCTTTTATTTTTGTCGATTTAATTAAAATCACGTATTCATTACGTTAAATTCATTCAAGGTGCTAATAAAGGTTATGGCTATGACAAGAATATGAAAGAATGGAATAAAAAAACTTCTAGGTAGCATGATGCAGTGCATGCAGGAATGAAAGCTGCTAGATTGTCCCTGAAAAGTACTAGTGAGCAATATTTGGAACATGAGATGTCTAAGCACAATATTTGATGCAATACTTTGCAGGAGCACACATACAAATACATAAACTATACAGTACATAAGGCTCTTCTAACAAAGCAGTTCAGCCCATACCTTGCAGTCAAATAGGGTTTTAAAAGGAAGTGATGTTGTGTGCAATGTTCCCTGGGATTCTGGGATGTGTAGTAGTCTAGGCTCCTGTAGCTGGGTCATAGATGCACCAACCGGACTGCAATTCCCAGTATCCCCTGAACAGTGTGTCTCTTAGCAAGGAGGGGACCAATCATGGCTTGGAGCAGAATCAGGCATCCTTTGTAACTTCACATACTGATGACTCTGTAGCCATTTATTATACTGGATGGGTCTTTTATATTATTTTGTCATGCAGAATAAACATGCGTTTCATTTTCTTTGTCATATAGCATGTAAGCAGAATCTTTGACAGGTCAGGAAATTAAAGACTATGTGTAATGATAGACATACATGCATTAATGTTATTATGCGATCATTGCGCGATTCGATCAAAAAAAAAAAAAAAAAAAAACAACATCAAAATGAACAACCATCTAATTGGCATAATGTTTCTTCTGAACGTTTAAAGCAATAGTAAAGTCTGGGCAAAGAAAAAAAAAATCCTTCCCCCTGCAAGTTAAATCAAGATGGTCACTTGCGCAAAAGTGTCAAATGTCTATTATACCAATCCACTCCAAAACACTGAAACTGGGTTGCTGCAGCTTAACCACTTCAGTCCTGAAAGGTTTTACTCACTTCCTGACCAGGCCATTTTCTTATGATACCGCACTGCGTCGCTTTAACTGACAATTGCGCAGTCGTGCGACGCTGTACCCAAATAAAATTGATGATTTTTTCCCACAAATAGAGCTTTTTTGTGGTGGTATTTGATCACCTTCGCGGTTTTTATTTTTTGCGCTATAAACAAAAAAGACCGACAATTTTGAAAAAAAATTTTTTTTACTTTTTGCTATAATACATATCCAAAAGAAAAATGTAAAAAAACGATTTTTTTCATCAATTTAGGCCAATATGTATTCTGCTACATATTTTTGGTAAACAAAAAATCCCAGTAAGCGTAAATTGATTGGTTTGCACAAAAGTTATAGCATCTACAAAACAGGGGATTGATTTAGTGACTTTTCATTTTTTTATTGTTT
Source organism: Lithobates sylvaticus (assembly GCA_028564925.1). Lineage (NCBI taxonomy): Eukaryota > Metazoa > Chordata > Amphibia > Anura > Ranidae > Lithobates > Lithobates sylvaticus. The sequence goes on along the minus strand of CM053033.1, from coordinate 182,407,391 downwards.
TTAGTGGTAATGGCGGCGATCTGCAATTTTCAGCGGGACAAATCTGACCCTAAGTGACACTTTTTGGGCATCAGTGACACCAATACAGCATAGCTTCTAACTGTCCCTGATTTCGAGGGACTGTCCCTGATTTGGAGCAATGTCCCTCTGTCCCTCATTCCTCCTCATTTGTCCCTCATTTTGGTCTGATCTATATAGATGTATATAAAATACACTTTTTATCTATCAAAAAGTGTTTTTCCAGTGCTAAACCTTTCATATGATTTCTAAATTGCTGCATTTGTAAATTCCAAAAGCCAATATAAAAGAATACTAGTGGTAAAAAGCACTTGTTGGTTTAACCAATCTTGTTTTTATGTCCAATTCTACTTTAAGGGGGCGTGGCAAGGGGTGTGTTCTATGTCTGCATAATTTTGCTGATAGGTGTCCCTCATTCCCATCTCAAAAAGTTGGGAGGTATGGATCAGTGTTAAAAAAAAAAAAAAATGCACTGATCACTGTATAAATGACACTGGCAGGAAAGGGGTTAACTACAGGGGTGATCAAGAGGTTAAATGTGTTCCCTGGGAGGTGTTTCTAACTGTGGGGGGGGGGGGAGTGGATTCACTGGAGGAAAAGAGAGAATGTGATTCAGCTCAGATGAAACAAAATTTCTCTCTTTTCCTCCCTGACAGAGCAGCGGTGTGCTTTGTTTACATCGGCTCACCGCTGCTCTGTCTCTCCTGTGAACGATCGCCATGTCGCGGCAGCCATCGTGGCAGCTGGACCCGCTTATTAGCTCCCGCTGTGTCCAATCACAGCGGGAGCAGCGCGCCAGTGGCACGAACTCGCCTCCTAAACCACATGCACGAAATCACGTACAGGTACTTGATTTTGCGCATCCGGGCCTCCCTGCCGCAGTAAATGTACGTGGGGCGGTTAATGGTTATCTAGACCATACAGCTGAATGCTAAAAGTAAAAATACTATGCTACCCTACCTAGTTGCTATACAATATATTACCAAAACTATTGGGACGCCTGCCTTTACACACACAGGAACTTTAATGGTATCCCAGTCTTAGTTTGTAGGGTTCAATATTGAGTTGGTCCACCCTTTGCAGCTAAAACAGCTTCAACCACAAGGTTATGCATTGCACAGTATTTGGCACTTACCTGCAAACGAAGCCCACGCTGTCCCCGCTGGTGGCGGCATCCATCTTTGCCCCTCTTCCTTCCGGGGCCGGACTCCGGCTGTGTGACTGGCCGGAGCCGCATAATGTCACTCCCGTGCATATGCACCGGGGCCGCCAGTCACGGCACTCGCTCGGGAAGAAACAACATCATCGGCACACTACAAGGTAAATATCTCCTAAATGGCACACGTTTAGGAGATATTTACAGTACCTATAGGTAAGCCTTATTCTAGGCTTACCTATAGGTACAAGTTCTAAAAAGGGGTTTACAACCCGCTCTGCTCTGTGGGCGGCCAGGAATAAACAGACTCTGCTATGTGTTTACATCCGACTAGCCACTGATCTGCCTTAGGCCCCTTTCACACTTGTACGACTTGTCCTACAACTTGGGACTGCAAAGTCGCATGACAAGTCGTTCACCATGATTTCCAATGACAACCATTCATATTAGTACGACTTCAAGTCCTTCCAACTTCAAAGTAGTCCCTGCACTACTTTGGTCCAACCTTGATGCGAATTCAGGTTCATAGACCTCAAGTCTCCCTGAAATCGCGTCAAAATTGCGGATGCAAAATCGCGGTAAAATCGCGCAACCTTGAAGATGCGGTAGTGTGAAAGAGGCCTAAATGGAAAGGGATTAATCCCCTTCCTTTGTTTTTAGCAAAATGGATCGGACCCAGAGGTAGGTGGGTGTAAACAGACACAAGTCTGTTTATACCCGCCTTTCCACAGGAATACATGAACCTTTCAATCAGATCTGCCAGAAAAACTGACAGACGGACCTGATTGGATCCCCCATGTGAAAGGAGCCTAAATTAGATAGAAGATGTCAGTATCCCAGGAGGAAGCACGAGTTGAATGAATGTTGGCAAGGGGTGTGGCCAGTAGCAAAATCGAAAAAGAAAGGTAAATTAACCACATGCCGACCACGCTATAGTCAAAAGACGGCTACAGCGCAGTCGGCTTATCCTATCCCAGAAACTTGCTCCCGCGCGCCCCCTGGGGCGCGCACTCGGAAACATCCGTGACCGCCGGGTCCCGAGGACCCGGCCCATCACAGATCACGGTAAACAGCCGCTGATAGCGGCCGTTTACCACGTGATCGCTCCGTCAAATGACGGAGCGATCACATGTACACAAACCGGCGTCATGTCATGACGCCGGTTCCTCCCTCCCCTCTCTGTACCGATCGGTACAGTGAGAGGGGAGAAGCGCGCAGGGGGGGAGATGGGACCAGCGCTGTGGGCTGGATGTGTAGTGCCCACAGCGCTGGTCAGTGCCAGCTACACTGCCACCACTGTGCAACACTCTGCCACCACTGTGCAACGTTCTGCCACCACTGTGCAACGCTCTGCCACCACTGTGCAACGCTCTGCCACCACTGTGCAATGCTCTGCCAATACTCTGCAATAAATTTTAATAGAAACAAAGAATTTTTATTTCTTTTTTTTACCGAATTTTCAGTATATTTTGATTTATAGCGCAAAAATTAAAAAACCCAGCGGTGATTAAATACCACCAAAAGAAAGCTCTATTTGTGTGAAAAAAAGCACACAAAATTCATTTGGGTTCAGTGTTGCATGACTGAGTAATTGTCATTCAAAGTGTGAGAGCACCGAAAGCTGAAAATTGGTCTGGTTAGGAAGGGGGTTTAAGTGCCCAGTGGTCAAGTGGTTAAAAAGAGGGTCTGCTTTATGTAGGTATAAACCTAGAATAAATGAAATTTAAAGTGGTTGTAAAGGCTCAAGGTTAAAAACCTTCTCTGTGCAGCACAATACTTAGCTGAGCCCCATCGCGATCCAGTGATGTGCCTTGGGCCTCCGGGCACTCTCACTCCTCATTGGCTGTGCCACTGGCTCCTACTGCTGTCAATCACAGCCAGTGGGCTAATGAGGAGAGAGAGGGGGCGGGGCACAGAGCATGTAAGTATGACATGTTTGTTATTTGTTTTTTTTTTAAAACAGTAAGTCTTTCAAGCGGTAGTAAACCACTGAAAAAAAAAAAAACCCTGCAAGGCAATGGCATAATGTGCTAGTATGCATCACATACTAGAACATTATGAAATACTTACCTAAGAACGAAGCCCCCCGCAGTGGCGCCCCGTCACCGCTGAGGGAGCTGACATGTTCCCCCCCCCCGCGTTTCTTCCGGGTTTGCGGGCTCCTGCACTGTAAGTGGCCGGAGCTGCGATGACATCACTCCCGCGCATGCGGCAAGAAGCTCTGACGTTCCGGCACGATACGCTGGACCTTCAGTGTGCATGCAACGCTGATGTCAGCAGCTGCATGCAGGGTGAATATCTCCTAAATGGTGCACGTTTAGGAGATATTCATTTTACCTACAGGTGAGCCTTATTATACGCTTACCTGTAGGTAAAAATCACCAAGCGGGGTATACAACCGCTTTAATATCACTTTAATTTGATCAAGTAAATTTAAAAGTGTGTCATAAACAATGGCAAATGTATATAAAATATTAATGTTCATATTTTATTTCCTCCTTTGTTACATCTCTGTGCTGCTGATCTCCTGTAGCCTTTTTGCAGCCATTTCCCTTCAGCCGCCACTTGCTCCAGTGATGCCTTCAAGACATTACTTAGGGTGATTTTCCTGATAGTGACAACAGTGGATCATGCCTGTATAATGTCTGTTAAAATAAGCACTTGTAGTCTCCATCAGAATGGTGGGTTTATATGAAATAAGGGGGCGCTATACCGTATTCAAAATAATTAGCCCCATATAAAGTGCACTAGTGCTATACAAACATGATGCCTAATTACAGCATTATAAACATTATTAGTAACATACAATCATGAAAAATATATAAAGAAAGTCCATATAATTAGAAAGGTTTCCTTTGTACTGAAGTGAGATTTTTTAGACCGTCATCACTTGAAGAGGAAAACAACAACAATGCTTCACCAGGTGGGAGATAGTAGGCATCCTACTCACCAACTCACCATGACCCCTTTAATTAAAAAGACAGGTCTGGTGCAGCTTTGGCAGATTTGATTGACGATTTCTGTTTTGCATATGCCAGGGAATGATGACTCCATCCACAGATGCTCAGAAAAAATACAAGCAGAGCGGGGCCATAGCATAATATTGTTTTAATAAAACTTGAAACATACAAAAATAAAAACGACCAAATGGCCTTAAAAGTCTTACAAGTGCCTTGCCTTGACACTGAAGGGAACAAGCGTGTCCAACTGGGTGTGCTGTGAACTGACCGTTCGCACGATCGGCGTGCGTTCCACTGCTGGAGGACCCGGAAGTTCCGCTGTGTATCACGTGACCGGGATGCGCCTCCACGTACGTTTCGTCGTAGTGACGCCGTCAGGAAGCGTCCCAGTCACATGACGGATCATGTTTTATAGAGGCAAAGCAGCATTGATTGGCTGGAGTAAAACTAATAATATAATACCTCTTAATGCCATAGTGGACAAAAAGGGGAAAATGGCTCTCAATGTATATGACAGCTTTTCAGGAAATCAACAGAGCAGTGTTGATTGGCCTGGAATGGACTACTATACTTAGTGCCATCTTGTGGCTAGAAAGGAACATACTCTCAGTATGTAAATTTGTATGGCAGCTTTTCGCAACACGTCCAGTATGACCAATATGAAAAATGTTGCAAATTTTAAAATTTCAAATAAATAAAAATAGAAAAATAAAAAAATGAAAAAAATATAGTAAAAATCAAAAATAATAAATAAAAACAAAAATAAAAAAAATAGAAAATTATTAAAATAGAAATGATACAAATAATGATAAAGATAAACTGTACTGACACCACTATGTATTCACCAGTTCAATGAATTGAATAGAACATGTTGTGCATTATCAATCATTCTTTAGAAAACAGTTTAGATCCACATCTATGTTAAAACCAGCAAGGGTGTAAAGTATCTAAAATATATAACCATTTTGTTTCGTTTTGGGAAACTATCTTGGTAAAGTGTGTACCTCTCCAATGTTTTTTTACTTTATCAATTCCAAAAAAAGTGGCTAAAGTGGGGTCCCTATTGTGAAATAACTTAAAATGTCTAGTCAGGCTATGTTTTTCATAACCATTTTTTTATATTGATTAGATGTTTGTTTATTCTAATACGTAGTTTGCGTGTAGTTCTCCCAAAGTACTGTTTTGGACAGGGACACTGTATTACGTATGTGACATTTTCAGAGTCACAGGTAATAAGGGACTTAATTTAAAATGTTTCTTTAGTTGTCACAGATTGGAAATGATCTATTTTCCTTTTGGGTCTTTTGGTAGTTTTACATGCTTTGCACCTAGTGCAATAGTGGAAACCCTCCATATCAAGAAAGGTAGAGATGACCTTAGGAGGTTCAGGTATGTTAGGTGCAATTCTACTGCGTAAGCCTGGGGCTCTCTTATAGATGAATTGGCGTTTGGTAGGCAATATTGATTTAAGATCTCTATCTTTCAGGAGAATAGGCCAAAATTGCTTAAAAATACTTTCTACTTCCTTGTATTGGCGGTTAAAGCCAGATAGGAATGCTAGATCAGCTCTAAAAGTTTTTTTTGGCTTTGTAATCAGAAGTTTGGCCCTATCCATGTTCAAAACATGGATAGGGCCAAACTTCTGATTACAAAGCCAAAAAAAAACTTTTAGGGCTGATCTAGCATTCCTAACTGGCTTTAACCGCCAATACAAGGAAGTAGAAAGTATTTTTAAGCAATTTTGGCCTATTCTCCTGAAAGATAGAGTTTCTGCTCACTTCCTGTTTTGGCTATGGGACAGGAAGTGAAAAGAAATCTCCTCAATGGGACACAGATGGCAAAAAAGACAGACAGGGGTTACAACTCTCCCTATGGGCTCATTTACACTAGATGCAGCCAGGTAGGTGCATTATTTAATGCAGCAAAAACATTTAAAAAAGCAGTACGCACGCATATGCAAGAACAATAAATGTATTCCAATGAGCCTAGTTCACACCATTACAGTGTGTTCATATGTGTTTTTAACCTCTTCCTGCCAATGTGGCACATATATGTGGCCTATCAGGGTTAAAGCGGAGCTTTGCTGATTAGCCCTCTCCCCCCTGCGCTGACACATTTGGCACCTTTCGGGGGGGGGGGGGGGGCGGGGGGGGGGGGGGCGGCGGGGGGGGGGGGGGGGGTTTCCTGGTTTTGATGGGTACCCACCTGCGACTGACTTTGCCACGGCCATCCCGAAGTTGGGCCCCCTCCTCTTTTGCCCGCTGCTGGGCCATTCACAAAGCTTTGTGCATGCGCACCAGGGAACCGGCTGTGAAGTTGCAAGGTTTCACCGCCAGTTTCCCTTAGCCAAGATGGTGGCGGCAGCACCCGAGAGCCGATTGAAAAATCGTCTCGGGTGAAGACACCGCTGGATTCATGGACAGGTAAGTGTCCTAATATTAACCACTTAAGGACCGCACCACGTACATGTACTGTGGCAGGGCGACCCTTAAGAGCAAAATCACGTACCTGATTGGACACAGCAGGAGCCAATCTGCGGATCCAGCGGCCGCGATGACTGCCGGCCACCCGCGATCGTTCGCTGGAGAGGCAGAACGACGGTCTGCCTATGTAAACAAGGCCGTCGTTCTGTCAGAGAGGAAGAAAGAGATCTTGTGTTCCTGCTAATTAGGAAAACAGATGTCTCTCTTGCTTCAGTCAGTCCATCCCCCCCACACAGTTAGAAAGCACTCCCTAGGAGCACACTTAACCCTTTGATCGCCCCTGATGTTAACCCCTTCCCTGCCAGTGTCATTTATACAGTGGCCGTGCATATTTTTTAGCACTGATAACTCACTGTATTGGTGTCACTGGTCCCCAAAAATTTCACTTAGTGTCATATTTGTCCGCCGCAATGTCGCAGTCACACCAAAAATTGCTGATCTCAGCTATTACTAGTAAAAACAATAAAAAATTATTATAAGTCCATAAATCTGTCCCGTAGTTTGTAGACATGATAACTTTTGCGCAAACCAATCAACATGCGCTTTTGCGATTTTTTTTACCAAAAACATGTAGCAGACTACATATTGGCCTAAACTGATGAAGAAATTATATTTTTTACTGTGAATATTTTATAGCAGAAAATAAAAAATATAGTTTTTTTTTTTCCAAACCGCAAATACCACCAAAAGAAAGCTCTATTTGTGGGGAAAAAAAAGGACATCAATTTTATTTGGGTACAGCGTCGCATGACCGCGCAATTGTCAGTTAAAGCAACGCAGTGCTGTATCGCAAAATATAGCCTGGTCAGGAAGGGGGTAAAACCTTCCGGGGCTGAAGTGGTTAAAAGTCAGCCGCTACAGTATTTTTTTCTGAAGGAGCCTGGAGCTCCTCTTTAAAGTCCACCTATTGAGAGGTCGCACATACGTCTGTGCTGAGAGCGCACGCACCTGCGCGCTCCCACCAAGTCACCGGCAGGGACCAGAAAGCTGCCAATGCATACTTGCGATCATATGACCGCTATGACGGCCAAGCACAGCGGTCACATGACCTGAATGCCTACCCCCTGGCATTAAGAGGCTCTTAAAAGGACCAGGTGGCAGCGGCAGGAAGGAGTTAAGAAAAAAAGTACAGCACAGTAAACGGGCACGAACGCACTCCATATGCGCATGAATGCACGCAATCGCTTGTAAACGCAACTTGCTAAAGAATATAAATTGAAAAAAAATGATTCCAAAAAAGCTTGCAATTTCACTGAAAACGCGTGCAAACGTACGGTGAAAGCAGAGATTGCGGTGTAAACTCCATCTAAATTGAAAAAAAAGTTTTTCCATAACTCCTACTTCAATGCTAAAGTTCTATAAGAAAGCAATGACAAGGCATAGAACAATGTGAGGAACTCCAGAAGCACTGGACATATCTACACCAGTCCAGCAACAAATGGCCTTTTTAAATGGATTTTCCTCAGTCAGCATTCCTGCAGATCACACACATCGCAGCTATGACACTTCTCTGAAAGTCTCTCCACTTCTTCTTCTCATTGGTAGTTGCCGGTCAGGTGGGTTCCCACAAAGGATTGCGGGAGTTGTAGTCACATCCACCTGAGAACGGCTGTTGTGTGAGTCTGTACAAACTACAACTCCCAGCATCCCTCGGGGGGAAAACTCAGCCTGGTGCTTGTGCCAGCACTTCCCTAAGTCTTCACTTCCTCCAAACATAACGTGTGTGGCAAGGTAGGTGAGGGCATAGTGTCTTCCGTGTGTGTCACCAACTGGGTATCTTCCTATGGGCAGCGGGGAGGGGAAGCCGAGACTCTGCAGCTTGTGAGGAACCACAAGTCCCAGAGTGTCCTCTGAGTAGCAGGGGAGCTTAGGAAGGGGCAGTGCTGGGGTGCCATGTTACCTGTGAAGTGTGAACAGGTGAAACCTTTGGTTTTTATCCCCCATGCCAGGGCTGGAGTCTGCTGTATACAGATGTTTGCCAGGTTCTGGGTGCCAGTCTTGTATCTATAAGACCCAGTTCACTCTGCCCACTCTCTACAATGTTCTATTATAGCGGGCAGGCTGGTGTCAGTATTGCCAGGCGGTGTGATGCGCTGTGTTCTAAAACTTTATTTAGTGTGTACGAATATTAAAAAAAGTGCAAAAAAGAATTAATTCGAATGTGTACACCGAACTCCTGATCAGCAAAGTAGTAGTAATGTCTGGGTGTCACTCCACAAATCCAACCCTGGCGCTTTGTCCTTGAAGGGTAACTCCACATTTGTGGGGTAAAAAAATAGCAAAAAATAAATATAGTGTATATGATTGCAACTTGTCATATTGTAATTGAATGTTTATAATTATTTCAGGTACTTGTATAGCGCCATCAATTTATGCAGAGCTTTACATATACATTGTACATTCTCATCGGTCCCTACCCTCAAGGAGCTTACAATCTATGGTCCCTAACTCACATTCATACACTAGAGACAATTTAGACAGAAGCCAATTAACCTACCAGCATGTCTTTGGAATGTGGGAGGAGACCGGAGCACCCGGAGGAAACCCACGCAGGCATGGGGGGAACATGCAAACTCCAGGCAGGTAGGCCCCTTTCACACTGGGGCGGTTTTTCAGGCGGTACAGCGCTAAAAATAGCGCCTGTACACCGCCTGAAAAAACCGGCCCCATTCACTCCAGTGTGAAAGCCGGCGGGCTTTCACACTGGAGCCGTGCGCTAGCAGGACGGTAAAAAAAAGTCCTGCTAGCAGCATCTTTGGAGCGGGATAGGAGCGGTGTATTCACCGCTCCTATACCGCTCCTTCCCATTGATTTGAATGGGATACCGCGGTAATACCGCCGCAAAGCGCCGCTACGGCGGCGCTCTGCGGGGGGATTTTAACCCTTTTTCGGCCGCTCGCGGGGGGGTAAAACCGCACCGCGAGCGGCCGAATACCGCGGCTAAAACGACGGTAAAGCAGCGCTAAATATAGCGCTGCTTTACTGTCACCGCTGGTCCCGCCCCAGTGTGAAAGGGGCCTTAGTTATTAAAAGTGACCTTTCCTTTTCAATCTGCAGGATTGTAATTTTCTGTAATATGTACCGTATATACTCGAGTATAAGCCGACCCGAATGTAAGCCCAGGCACCTAATTTTACCACAAAAAACTGGGAAAACGTATTGACTCGAGTATAAGCCTAGGCTGAGAAATGCGCAGCTACTGTAAGTGTAAAAGCGGGTCAACAATGCCCATTTGCAGCCTCACTGTGCCCATTTGCAGCCATAGGTCCCCCGAACTTCAAACTTAGTTAAGGTAGTTATGGGTTCCTAGATGCCCCCTAGCTGCAGCCAAAGGGTCCCGAATGACATTGCTGCAGATGGACACAGTTGACCGAATTTGGGGCCCTCTATCTCGGGGGCCACTTGGTGCTAAGAACCCCTGGGTTTCCACACTAAATTTGGGGTTCCTAGCATCAAGTGGCCTTGAGATACGGGGCCCCAAAGTCGGGTCGGAAAATGTCATTCTCTGCTGCAGAAAAGTGCTTGACTCGAGTATAAGCCGAGGGGGGCACTTTCAGCACAAAAAAATGTGCTGAAAAACTCAGCTTATATTCGAGTATATACAGTAGTGCAATATGGCAGCCTTCTGTACACATATAGTGTATGGAATGATGGATGATCAGTGCCCTGATTATCTGTATAAATGTCCCCTGTCACACTTGCTGGTTACTGGCTCTCCTCAAGCTCTGACAGCGCGTGAGGAATGCTGATAACTGGCGAGTTAGTTTACGTAAGCTGTGACTGGACACAGCTGATCACATGGTAAAGGGCCACTGTGATTGGAAGGACACAGTGGTCACAGAGCACCCCAGGGGGGGCGTGGTTCTGGGAGGACGTCCAGGGGCGCCCTCTAAGAATAAAAGAGCCATGCTGTAGCCGTCTTTCAGCTATAGCATGGACATAAAGTAGTTGACCACTTCTGGACTGCCCACCGCACATATACTGCGGCAGGGCGGCTTGGCTCCGTGAAACGATGTACCTGTACGTCGTTTCGTGCATGAGATACTGTGGGCGCTCACTGCACGCCGGGGGACTGTGGACTCGATGTTCGCCCGCAAACCCGCCATCGCTCCACAGAGAGGCTGAACAGGGATCTGCCTATGTAAACAAGACGGATCCCTGTTCTGACAGGGGACAACATGGAGATCGGCTGTTCCTAGTATTTAGAAACAGCGATCTCTGTGTTGTGAGCCCACCCCCCACACAGTTAGAACACACACTGAGGGAACACACCCTTTGATCGCCTCTAGTGTTAACCCCTTCCCTGCCTGTGTCATTTATACAGTGATAGTGTGTGTTTTTATTTTTTTTTATTTTTTATTTTTTTTAAGCACTCATCACTGTATTGGTGTCACTTAGGGTCAAATTTGTCTGCCGCAATCCTGCAAAAAATCGCAGATTGACGCCATTACCAGTAAAAGCAATGAAAAAATGAAGTCTTTAAATCTATCCCCTATTTTGTAGCTATAACTTTTGCGCAAACCAATCAATATACGCTTATTGGGATTTTTTTTTAACAAAAATATGTAGAAGCATACATATTGGCCTAAACTAATGAATACATTTTTATTTATTTTTGGATATGTTTTATAGCAGAAAGTAAAAGATTTATTTATTTTTTTTAGAAAATTGTTGCTTTTTTTTGTTTATAGCACAAAAAATAAAAACCGCAGAAAGCTCTATTTGTGGGGAACATTTTTTATTTGGGTACAATGTTGCACGACCGCGCAATTGTCAGTTAAAGTAACGCAATGCCGTATCGCAAAAAATGGCCTGGTCATTAAGGGGGCAAATCTTTCTGGGGCTGAAGCGGTTAAAGGGGTTGTAAAAGTTTGTTTTTTATTTTCTAAATAGGTTCCTTTAAGCTAGTGCATTGTTGGTTCACTTACCTTTTCCTTCGAATTCCCTTCTAAATGTTTTTTTTCTTTGTCTGAATTTCTCACTTCCTGTTCATCCTCCGTAAGCTGTTCTGGCTGACTAAACACCGCTCGGATGATGGTGTGAAGTTTACTGAGGAGGAACAGGAAGTGAGAAATTTAGACAAAGAAAAAAAAAACATTTAGAAGGGAAATCGAAGGAAAAGGTAAGTGAACCAACAATGCACTAGCCTAAAGGAACCTATTTAGAAAATAAAAAAAACCCTTTAAAGGGTAACTCCACATTCGTGGGGGAAAAAAATTGCAAATAAAATATAATATAGCATATACAATTGCTGTAAGCACTATGCAGCTGTCCACCTAGGGCTCTAACTGCTAAACCGGAAGCCTTGATGTATCCGGAACCAGGCTGCTTCTGCTCTCGGGTCAGCTGCCACAAGTGCTATGAATGTCCTCATATACAGTATTTGTATATCTTTATTTGAAAGGACTTTTTGTTGGACTTTTTATGTTGATTATGCCTGGTGGTGTGCTTCGCCCTTGTGTGCCATTTTTCCTTTTATGTTTGATCACTATAAAACCACTCCCATTCCTTTACTCAGCAAATGGACACACACAAACAAACAGCTATTTCTTCAGAGTAACAAAAGGTAGGAATTTGAAACAACGTTTTCTCAAATCCCTGCAGTGTACATAGATCACCCAGAGTTTTTCAAAATTTGTTAGGCTGGAGTAGTTTTCCCAAAGTAATCAATGTGTGTATGGTACCATCATCCCAATATTATTTAGAATGTAAAAGCACTTGGAGATACGGGACTATCAAAGGTACATAATTATTGAGGAAATTTGTATTTATAATATAAAAGGATATTTATTTAGAACAGACATAGTTATAAAACCAACAAATAAATAAATGATTTTGTGCACAACATAATATATATTATAGTTCAAGGTCTATGCATACAGCCTCCAATGAACAAAATAATAGTATACTTTAGATGCACAAATCATTGTACTCGTCCATTTATTTGACATGTTTCGCTGATGTGGCTTCTTCAGGAAAAGGACGTAAAATGCAAGTTTGGAATAATGAAGATATATATTTCATTCTCCAAAAATAGAGGGTGTGAGCATCATCGGGTTCCAAGAAAAGAATAAAATAGATTCCCCAGGGTGCCTCCTCAGATCAGCATCAGAAGTTGAACCACAAAAATGGCTGGGTGCCCATAGAGGGGGATGCAGTATCTAGAAGACCTTATTCTAAAGTATACTATTATTTTGTTCATTGGAGGCTGTATGCATAGACCTTGAACTATAATATATATTATGTTGTGCACAAAATCATTTATTTATTTGTTGGTTTTATAACTATGTCTGTTCTAAATAAATATCCTTTTATATTATAAATACAAATTTCCTCAATAATTATGTACCTTTGATAGTCCCGTATCTCCAAGTGCTTTTACATAGATCACCCAGAGGATAATATTTTTTTTCTCAACAAAAGTGGAGTTACTCTTTAACCACTTGCCACCCGCTAACAGTACATGTGCCGGTAGTGGGCGGCACAATAATTTAATAAAAAAAAAATATAATTTTTTTAGATACTGTCAGTATCCCTGATCACCACCAGACCAATCATTTGATGCGGCTGTACTGCACTGGTGAGAGTGTGGGGGAAAAAAACACATTTTATTTATTTTCCAAAAAATTGTGACAAATTACAACTTAAAAAAACTCACAATGCCTCTTACTAAATACCCTGAACTGTACTTTCTAAAAAGGGGGTATTTGTACTGTCCTGGCTTTTTCCGGCCTCAAGAAATTAGATTGGCCATCAGTACATTAGGGTTAATCCATTTTCAAAAAAAAAAAAAATATATATATATATATCATAGTTTGTAGATTCTATAACTTTCCCACAGACTAAATAATATACACTGATCTGGGTTATTTTTACCAAAGAAATGTAGTAAACTACATTTTGCCTAAACTTATGAAGAAATATTATTTATTTGCAAAATTTTAAAACGGAAACTAAGAAAATTGTGGTTTTCATCATTTTTTCATTTATATATCAAAAATGTAAAAACCCAGTGGTGATTAAATAGCACCTAAAGAAAGCTGTATTTGTGTGAAAAAAAAAAAAAAGATATCAATTTCATTTGTGTACAGTGTTGCATGACTGCACAATTGCCAGTTAAAGCAGCACAGTGCCGAATAGGCAAAAATGCCCTGGTTATGAAGGTGGTAAAATCTTCTGGAGGTCAACTGGTTAAAGCAGATCTTCACCCTGAAATAAAAGTTTTCTCCTATCCTCCCCTCCGCTATACAAATACAGGGGGTCCCTGACTTACGAACACCCGACCTACGAACAACCCCTACTTACGAACGGGGTGCTGCGGGGACCCTCCGCCATTTTTCGGTCATTTTCAGCGTCTTTCGGCCGTTCTGCGCATGCGCGGCCATACGGAGCTTCGGAAAATGCCGGAAATGTCTGTAATTTGCCGCGCATGCGCAGAACGGCAATAGACGGAACATCGGAAATGTCCGGAAATCTCTGTATTTGTCGGTCTGCACATGCGCGCCGACTTACGAACATTTCCGACTTCCGTACAGGCGGCCAGTCCCTATCGAGTTCGTAACTCGGGGACCCCCTGTAGGGCACTTATTTGGGTCATTTTACTTTTTTTTTTTTTCTTGGTAAAAGGGTTCTGTTTCACCCCCTAATGTAGATCACTCACCTATGTGAATGATGTGCTATATGCTCGCTGTGCATCCTGGGATAAGCACGCCACATATCCTAGGAGGCATAGCCCTTCAGTGGCAAAGGAGGAGGGATACGGGCATAGCGGCACATCATCAGGAGGCTCTCCTGCTGAACCCAGATGAGCCACCAGGCTTCCCATGACGTCACGCATAAAGATGGCAGCTCAGGACCTGATGAGAATAGGATTTCAGCAGGACAACACTGGATTCACTGGGTGGGTGAATATCCGAAAAAATGTTCAACTGTTTCTGTTCTAATTTTTGTTATTTTTAAAAACTTTTTTCATTTTAAGGCTATTTAAAGGATTCACTATGTGATGGCACATATGAAGTGATAGGTTCTCTTTATAGAGACATCAGAGCCACCAATGTCAACCTTGCACTCAGTTAGGGTAGAGAATCTATGATCTCCTCTTCAGCCAGATGGGATTTAGCAGCTCTGAACCTGAAAATGCTCAGTGCAGAGTTCTTCCAGGTTCAAGTATTGCAGAGGAAATCAGGTAGGAGAAGACATTTTAGGCATTTCAAGTGGTTTTAATTGAGCCTTGGAAACGTGATGGGGGGGGAGGGGGGTCACCTGTTCTGCCACATAGAAATTACCAATTAGCTGTAAAGAATCACTTCTATTGATAAGCTGGAAGCTTTCCCCTCATTTTATAGGAACTGACAAGGTTTAAGTGTACTTTGCAGATACTATTAAAATATTCAAATCAGTTCTCTATATCTAAAGGAGTTTACAACCTAGTGTCCCTGTGCCACAGTCACATACAGGGGCCTTTTGTGGTGAAGATGGTTAACCTATAAGAATTCTTTAAGAGTTTGGGGGGACACCAGACCACCTGGTGTAAGCTCACAGAAATGGGGAAAAAACATATAATTGGACACAAGCAAGGCAAGAAGCAGACTAAAATGTGTGCGTGTGCATGTTAGAGCAGCACGATTCCGGATAAAATGAGAATCGCAATTTTTTATTTTTTTTTGTTGCTTAGAATAAAGATCACTATTCTCTCACGATTCTTACGGCGTAGCATCATCTTTCACATTATACAAAAAAATTTGGCTAACTTTACTGTTTAGTTTTTTTTTATTTATTGAAGTGTATTATTTTACAAAAAATTGCGTTTGAAAGCGCTGCGCAAATACAGTGGGACAAAAAATATTGCAACAACCGCCATTTTATTCTCTAGGGTCTTTGCTAAAATATATAATGTTTGGGGGTTCTAAGTAATTTTCTAGCAAAAAATACTGATTTTAACTTGTAAGCAACAAGTGTCAGAAAAAGGTTTAGTCTTTAAGGCTGCTTTCACACTGGGGCGGTTTTCAGGCGGTACAGCGCTAAAAATAGCGCCTGTACACCGCCTGAAAAAACCGGCCCCATTCACTCCAGTGTGAAAGCCGGCGGGCTTTCACACTGGAGCGGTGCGCTAGCAGGACCGCAAAAAAAGTCCTGCTAGCAGCATCTTTGGAGCGGTGAAGGAGCGGTGTATTTACCGCTCCTATACCGCTCCTTCCCATTGAAATCAATGGGAAACCGCGGGGATACCGCCGGCAAACCGCCGCTGCAGCGGCGCTTTGCGGAGGTTTTTAACCCTTTTGCGGCCACTAGCGGGGGTTAAAACCACCCCGCTAGCGGCCGCATACCGCGGGTAAAACGATGGTAAAGCAGCGCTAAATATAGCGCTGCTTTACCGTCGCCGCCCCGCACCGCCCCAGTGTGAAAGCAGCCTTAGTGGTTAAATTGACCTAATTTACAGACCTTCATTCCTTTGATCTAAGACAGGGATCTCCAAACATTCGAAACAAAGGGCCGGTTTATTGTCCTTCAGACTCTAGGAGGGCCGGACTATGGCCAACGGGAGTGGAAATTTTCCTGGCATCAGTGGGAGTAAGCATTGCCACATTTGGTATTAGGGGGAGGAATAGTGCACAGTTCTTGGTATCATAGGGAGGAATAGTACCCCGTTTTTGGTGACAGTGAGAGAAATGGTGCCCCATTGTTGGTGTCAGGTGTCAGAATAGTGTCTCGTATCAGTGGGAGGAATAGTGCCCCAAGGGCCGGAAAAAGGCAAGCAGAGGGCCACATCCGGCCCTCGGGCCGCAGTTTGGAGACCACTGATCTAAAAGAACCAAATGATACTTTGTATCTCTTCTCTATCTCTCAGTGCTGAGGAATGTTGATAAACATTTGCCAGCTTTTTTTTTTTAACAGCTCTGCACTTTTTACATAGAATAATGCCGCATACACGATCGGAAATGCCGCCAGCAAAACTCTGATGAGAGCTTTTTTCGGAAAATGCGACCGTGTGTATGCTCCCTCTGTCTTTTGCTGGCGGAATTTCAGCCAGCAAAAGATTGAGAGCATGTTCTCTATTTTTCGGTCGGTAAAAGTTCATATGCAAAAATGCGATCTTCTGTATGCAATTCGGACGCGCAATTGAAAGTTCAGAGAAGTTTTGTGTGACCGTGTGTATGCAAGACAAGCTTGAGCGGAATTCCGTCGGAAAAACCATCCAAGATTTTTCGGACGGAAATTCTGCTCGTGTGTACGCGGCATTAGGGAAATGCTGGGTGAAGATCGTGAGGGGGGTTGAATCGAGATTGTGATATATATATATATATATATATATATGTGATTAGACATTTCTGTGCAGTTAAATAGTGTTTTAGGTAACAAGAAGATAAATGTGGGTGTCCTTCGCGCTGTTTTAGTGAACTAGAAACTATATTCAATAAAGTGGATGGGTGAATAAATGTGAAGAAATAATGAAAATAAATGAGTGTCAATACTGATGCTGTGTGTGGAAAAAAATTCCTAAACCAAGCTGCAAAATCTATGAGTAAACACAAACCCGTACAGAAAAATATATAGAATGATGCACTTTAGCGCAAAATCACCAAACAATGTGATAGTGATATAACACATGAATTATCAATGTAAAAATACAAATAAGTGACATAAAACAATAAAAATCACATCGGGTTGCGATTTAAAAAGTGCATCAAGTGCTAAAAGTCATAATAGTGAATAAAATTATTGTAATAAAATATCTACCTCAGTATAAAAATACTGAGAACATTGACCATGAAAACCGCAGTGTAATAAAAGATGAATAATATGGATGAATAAAAATATGAATGAATAAAACTATGTATATCAATCATAAATTTAAATAATGATGTAAAAATCGAGTCCACCAGAGGATAAATATCTGAATAAAACCGCGATGGTGATGACCCCCTTAGAGTGACATTCTTAAAGTCTCTAATATCCTTAGAAGTAGTGATTCAGACTATCTTCAAAACAGTGGGGGGTGTTGGGTGGTGAGGACCTAATCCTAAAAGGTGCTCACTAGCCTCTCACCTCTCAAACGATCAAAATGCGCATCAAAGCCAGTATGGATGATCAGCTAAACTTCCAGGTCCTTCCTTAGATGTCTCCAAACAGAGTAATCAATCCGTTCCACAAATGGAGGGGAGGGGGGGGGAGAGAAAATTCCACTTCCTCAAAGCGTGGACCCAGGGATATCTCTCTCCTCGTGGATGTGCAGTAATAACTGCAGTCCCTGCAGCAATGACTCACTCGCAAATAACAGTGCGGGTGAGGGCAGAGATGAAAAAGAAAAGAGGGGGACCCAATAGTGAAGTATGCCAAAAAATAAAAATGATTTATTTCAAAAATAAACGCTTACATTGACTATAAGTAAAAGCAGCAGGAGAGAAACGATTATGGTGTCCGTCTGACAGCACTTCCGGTATCCTCCGTCCAGCCAATCCCTACGCGTTACGTCACGTGACCTCGTGACTTCATCAGGGGATGCTGATTGGCTGTATGGGCTTGTCTTTTATATCCATGAACCGGAAGTAAGGTGGCGGCCATTTTGCCTAGGTCCGTCAAAGTAAACAAAGCGCGGCCATTTTCTAGTGGTCATATAGCGCTCTGTGGAGCGGACATGATTGATGTCTAAAGCAGTTATCAATAGAACATAGTGATGTAAATATGGCTTAATCTAAATAGCGTCCACTCGGTGTAGATGGATTCGGTGAACCCTGTCCCTTCATCCAAACTAATGGATAGGTTATATGGTGAAATGGTATGAGACCAGTCCCGCCCTGACCATTCATAGGTGGCCCGGAAAGGTGATGATTCATGGCCATTGGAGTGTCACTAGCGGACAATTTGCTGGTTGTCTTAGTGATGTGCCCCTTTTGCCTCAAAAAAACGTTATCGGGCTTGCCATAATCAATATATAGTTAAAAAACTAATGATATATATACATCAAGGTTTAAAATATATAAAATGGGGGACGAATGTATTAGTATCAATAAAATTAAAATTAAACTGGAACAACGCATTAATATCGTTCCTGTTAATGATAATACACACAAAAAATTGGCAAAACAGTTGATAAATATAATTATAAAATGCAGATTGAGTCCGGAATAACATTATTCTCATCAATCTTCCAATAATTGAACCGGTATATTATATTAAAAATATTTATATCTAAAAAATTACTCAGTGATTAATAATCAATACCACTTCATAATAATATAATAATAAAAATGTTTTAATGTTAAAAATGTGTTGGAACCTACATAAATATAAAATAATCATATGAGTTTATGTAATAAACTCTATAGAGAAATCTGATCCAGGTCCTGACATAAAATGGTAGTGGTGAGGCATAGGTTTTAAGGTGAATGAGCCTGTAATTAGGTCTCGTGTATGTCCACCCTCATCCCTCCTTTAGGACTGGTTACCGGAAATGCCATGTCGGATTATTACATTATGGAGCAATATAAGCAAACAATACAATAACACAAAACTCATCGTGATAGCTGAATGTTAAAGTGAGTATGTCATAGGGTTTAAAATTGAATAATGTATAAAATGGGGAATATAGTCTGAATGTATATATATTTTAAAAGTATATATATTTTAAAAAAAATGGGTAGAACATCTGGTTTTTTAAAAATTACTTAAAAAACAGTTGAGATCAAACTCTACATTCAATCCTTCGGGAACCAGTGTCCGCATGGAATATATCCACATTGATTCCTTCTGGCTGATTACCCTTACTTTATGGCTACCTCGCCAGGATGCATTATATCGTTCTACACCCCAAAAACGCAACTGGTTTGGGTCCTTATTGTGTACCAAAGCAAAGTGTCGTGAGACACTATGTTTGGGACAGCCTTTGATGATCTTCTGAATGTGTTCTTTAATGCGTATTCTCAACTCCCTTTTCGTTCTCCCTATATATTGGAGATTGCAGCTACATTGCAGACAATAGACAACTCCCTCAGTGCGACAGCTAATAAAATCTTTAATGATAAAATTTTCCCCTGTTGTCGTGGCTGTAAATTCGGATCTTTTGCCTTGAAATTTCTGGGCCTTACGACAGGCATAGCAATTTCTACACGGGTAGAAGCCCTTTCCAGAGAAAAAAGAAAAACCTTTTTTGGGGGGTGGGTCCACTACATTTTTGACTACCAAGTCTCTTATAGTAGGTGCTCGTTTGTAAATGATTTTTGGTTTCTCTGGAAGGATAGTTTTAAGGTCTTTGTCACTCTTCAGTATATGCCAGTGTTTCTGGATAATTTTAGCAACGTCTTTATATTGTGTGTTATAGTCCAGTATCAAACATGGGGCTTCACTCCAAGTGATTGACTTATTAATGGGTTTGTCCTTGAGCATACTTGATCTATTCATACTTTCTACTTGGTTAATTTGTTTGTTTATCCAGGATTCTTCATAACCTTTTTCTTGGAACCTAGCACCGATTAAGTTGGCTTGGATTTTAAAATCTTCATCTCTGGTGCAGTTTCGTCGGATGCGTATTAATTGTCCCTTCGGGATATTAAATAACCAGGGTTTAAAATGACAGCTATGCAGTGATATATAGCTATTCGTATCCACATTTTTGAAATGCGTTTTTGTGATAATCCGATTAGCCACTATGGAGATGTTGAGATCAAGGAAATCAATGGAAGTTGCGTGGATGTTCCACACTAAGTTAATATTTTTATTGTTTTGATTTAAATTATTTAAAAATTCTTCTAGTGATGTTTTACTTCCATTCCAGATTATGATTAAGTCATCAATGTACCTCTTATATAGGACTAATTGAGCTGGCATATTCGCATAGACAGAATCTTCCTCCCAGTGTGCCATAAACGCGTTGGCTACACTCGGGGCAAATTTTGCTCCCATGGCGATTCCTATGGCTTGCTTGTAATATGATTGATTATGCCAAAAATAACTGCATTTCAAACTAAAATCCAAACATTTGATTAAAAACTTTCTGTGCTTGCATAGTAAGGTGCTGTGTGCTCTCAGTAACCACTTAGTGGCTGTACAGGCTTCATGGTGCGGTACTATGGTGTATAGTGACGATACATCCGCCGTAGCCATAATCGTCCGTCCTTCCATTACTGGTACAGTCTCTAGCAGTTGTAGCACGTGTTTCGTGTCTTTTAGATACGCTCTCGTTTTCTGCACAGCTGGTTGTATAAAGAAATCGATGTATTCACCCATTCGGGCAGTGAGTGAATCTATCCCATTAACTATGGGTCTCCCTGGTGGGGTTTCTTTATTTTTGTGGATTTTCGGAATAGTATATATAATAGGTACCCTGCAGGCTTCTGGGATCAAGTATTTGGATTCTTTCTTGTTTAATATATCCTTCTTCAAACCCAGATTGACAATAAGTTCTAATTCTTTCTTGTACTTTTGCGTTGGATTACCCAATAATTTGATGTAAGTCTCCTGGTCTTGTAATTGCCTCTCCAGTTCGTGCATATACTGTTCTTTTGACTGTACAACAACTGCTCCCCCCTTATCAGCAGGTCTGACCACTATGTCTGTACGTCGCTGCAAAGATTTGATACCTTTACGGATATGTATGGGGTCGGATCTTTTTGTGATCTCCATTGTTTGTAAATCTCCCACTACTAGTCGTTTAAATACCTCAATGTGATGGTTGTTTAAAACTTGGGGATTGTATACCGAATTGTTCCGTAAAGTGCTATGTGCAAAAGGTGGTTGGTGTAAAATATTGGTTTGGGTAGGTTTAAAAGGGTTGCCCATAATGTATTTTTTAATATTTAATTTTCTGACATATTTCTGTATGCCTATATATGTATCAAATTTGCTCAAGTTTTTGGTCGGGGCATATTTGAGGCCTTTATCCAATACACTCAATTCTTCAATAGATATTGGTTTGCCACTAAGGTTGACCACTCCTTCTCCGATTAGTGCCTTTTTCTTTTGTAATCTCTTTCCCGCTCTACAGCCTCTCTGTCTTCGGGGCTTTGTACTTCTGTCCTCGTCTTGGGTGAGCGATGGAGCTCTCTCGGTGATCTCCTTGGGGAGTGGTCCCTCCGGTCTCTGTCTAAAAAAGAGCCCTGAGTAGATTTCTCATAGTGGTTTCCTTGATGTTGGTATTGATATTGTTGTCTGGATGGATCTTGATAATATTGTTGTTGATCATGATATTGTCTGAGAGGCTCAAATCTGTTATGTGTAGGAAATGGGCTTCTCTCTTGTCTTGCCTCTTGATAATAGGGTTGTTGATATGGAGGGGGATGGTATGGTGGTCCTCTATTATCTCTTTGTGGTTGTGGGTTCTGTTGCCAATTGTTGTATACCTTCTTGTTAACCCAAGGTTTTTTAAAAGGTTTCTTCCAGGTTTTTTTGGGGGTCTGATGTGCATATGCTCCCCCATTCCTGGGATCTTGATATGTCCTTGGTGTCTCATATTGTTGAGTGTATCCGTAATCTTGACCTGGTCTTGGAATACTTCGATCCCCATTCGTATTATCCCATCTTGGTCCGTTACTTGGATACGCCGCTGTAGGATCTTGTATCCTAACTTCTCTTTGCGGCGTGGAGTATGATGTGGCAGGCAGTACTGGTTCATTTTTACTTTGCCATTTAAATACCCGATCAGTTTTATAATCAGTTACATCACGTTGGTATTTCTTCATTTTCCGCTGTTGTACCTCTAGATCTTTTGCTACTAGATCTTTATTCAATTGTAACGCGAGTTTTTTGAAATCAGCAGAATCTTTATATGGTTCCAATTTGGCTTTGGTTTCTTCAATCAGTTTCTCTAGTAATTGTGTTTTCCTTTGTTTCCTCTTCAATAGTAGCCTCAAGCAATCTATGCTTCTACTATTAAAGAACTCGTACCATTCTTCCATTGAGTCTTTGTCTATTAGGCCATCATTAGGGGGGATGTCCCATCTCAATCTTCTAGGAACAATACCCTCTCTAATGTACCTTTCGAAGGTATTGGTGTCCCACCATAGGCTCACCTTTTTGTCCATTTGGTGACCTAATTTTCTAACTGTGGTTTCAAGGTCAGTATTTCTAATTTTCACCTGTGCATTAAAAACCTCATCTAAATTTATAGATCTGTTCTCCATGAAAGTAAAAACGTCCATGGTAGCAGCAAAGGGAAAAATGTGAGTGATAAACAGAAGATAAATGTGGGTGTCCTTCGCGCTGTTTTAGTGAACTAGAAACTATATTCAATAAAGTGGATTCCAAGACCAGGTCAAGATTACGGATACACTCAACAATATGAGACACCAAGGACATATCAAGATCCCAGGAATGGGGGAGCATATGCACATCAGACCCCCAAAAAAACCTGGAAGAAACCTTTTAAAAAACCTTGGGTTAACAAGAAGGTATACAACAATTGGCAACAGAACCCACAACCACAAAGAGATAATAGAGGACCACCATACCATCCCCCTCCATATCAACAACCCTATTATCAAGAGGCAAGACAAGAGATAAGCCCATTTCCTACACATAACAGATTTGAGCCTCTCAGACAATATCAGGATCAACAACAATATTATCAAGATCCATCCAGACAACAATATCAATACCAACATCAAGGAAACCACCATGAGAAATCTACTCAGGGCTCTTTTTTAGACAGAGACCGGAGGGACCACTCCCCAAGGAGATCACTGAGAGAGCTCCATCGCTCACCCAAGACGAGGACAGAAGTACAAAGCCCCGAAGACAGAGAGGCTGTAGAGCGGGAAAGAGATTACAAAAGAAAAAGGCACTAATCGGAGAAGGAGTGGTCAACCTTAGTGGCAAACCAATATCTATTGAAGAATTGAGTGTATTGGATAAAGGCCTCAAATATGCCCCGACCAAAAACTTGAACAAATTTGACACGTATATAGGCATACAGAAATATGTCAGAAAATTAAATATTAAAAAATACATTATGGGCAACCCTTTTAAACCTACCCAAACCAATATTTTACACCAACCACCTTTTGCACATAGCACTTTACGGAACAATTCGGTATACAATCCCCAAGTTTTAAACAACCATCACATTGAGGTATTTAAACGACTAGTAGTGGGAGATTTACAAACAATGGAGATCACAAAAAGATCCGACCCCATACATATCCGTAAAGGGATCAAATCTTTGCAGCGACGTACAGACATAGTGGTCAGACCTGCTGACAAGGGGGGAGCAGTTGTTGTACAGTCAAAAGAACAGTATATGCACGAACTGGAGAGGCAATTACAAGACCAGGAGACTTACATCAAATTATTGGGTAATCCAACGCAAAAGTACAAGAAAGAATTAGAACTTATTGTCAATCTGGGTTTGAAGAAGGATATATTAAACAAGAAAGAATCCAAATACTTGATCCCAGAAGCCTGCAGGGTACCTATTATATATACTATTCCGAAAATCCACAAAAATAAAGAAACCCCACCAGGGAGACCCATAGTTAATGGGATAGATTCACTCACTGCCCGAATGGGTGAATACATCGATTTCTTTATACAACCAGCTGTGCAGAAAACGAGAGCGTATCTAAAGGACACGAAACACGTGCTACAACTGCTAGAGACTGTACCAGTAATGGAAGGACGGACGATTATGGCCACGGCGGACGTATCGTCACTATACACTATAGTACCGCACCATGAAGCCTGTACAGCCACTAAGTGATTACTGAGAGCACACAGCACCTTACTATGCAAGCACAGAAAGTTTTTAATCAAATGTTTGGATTTTAGTTTGAAATGCAGTTATTTTTGGCATAATCAATCATATTACAAGCAAGCCATAGGAATCGCCATGGGAGCAAAATTTGCCCCGAGTGTAGCCAATGCGTTTATGGCACACTGGGAGGAAGATTCAGTCTATGCGAACATGCCAGCTCAATTAGTCCTATATAAGAGGTACATTGATGACTTAATCATAATCTGGAATGGAAGTAAAACATCACTGGAAGAATTTTTAAATAATTTAAATCAAAACAATAAAAATATTAACTTAGTGTGGAACATCCACGCAACTTCCATTGATTTCCTTGATCTCAACATCTCTATAGTGGCTAATCGGATTATCACAAAAACGCATTTCAAAAACGTGGATACGAATAGCTATATATCACTGCATAGCTGTCATTTTAAACCCTGGTTATTTAATATCCCGAAGGGACAATTAATACGCATCCGACGAAACTGCACCAGAGATGAAGATTTTAAAATCCAAGCCAACTTAATCGGTGCTAGGTTCCAAGAAAAAGGTTATGAAGAATCCTGGATAAACAAACAAATTAACCAAGTAGAAAGTATGAATAGATCAAGTATGCTCAAGGACAAACCCATTAATAAGGCAATCACTTGGAGTGAAGACCCATGTTTGATACTGGATTATAACGCACAATATAAAGACGTTGCTAAAATTATCCAGAAACACTGGCATATACTGAAGAGTGACAAAGACCTTAAAACCATCCTTCCAGAGAAACCAAAAATCATTTACAAACGAGCACCTACTGTAAGAGACTTGGTAGTCAAAAATGTAGTGGTTCCACCCCCCAAAAAGGGTTTTTCTTTTTTCTCTGGAAAGGGTTTCTACCCGTGTAGAAATTGCTATGCCTGTCGTAAGGCCCAGAAATTTCAGGGCAAAAGATCCGAATTTACAGCTACGACAACAGGGGAAAATTTTATCATTAAAGATTTTATTAGCTGTCGTACTGAGGGAGTTGTCTACTGTCTGCAATGTAGCTGCAATCTCCAATATATAGGGAGAACGAAAAGGGAGTTGAGAATACGCATTAAAGAACACATTCAGAAGATCATCAAAGGCTGTCCCAAACATAGTGTCTCACGACACTTTGCTTTGGTACACAATAAGGACCCAAACCAGTTGCGTTTTTGGGGTGTAGAACGATATAATGCATCCTGGCGAGGTAGCCATAAAGTAAGGGTAATCAGCCAGAAGGAATCAATGTGGATATATTCCATGCGGACACTGGTTCCCGAAGGATTGAATGTAGAGTTTGATCTCAACTGTTTTTTAAGTAATTTTTAAAAAACCAGATGTTCTACCCATTTTTTTAAAATATATATACTTTTAAAATATATATACATTCAGACTATATTCCCCATTTTATACATTATTCAATTTTAAACCCTATGACATACTCACTTTAACATTCAGCTATCACGATGAGTTTTGTGTTATTGTATTGTTTGCTTATATTGCTCCATAATGTAATAATCCGACATGGCATTTCCGGTAACCAGTCCTAAAGGAGGGATGAGGGTGGACATACACGAGACCTAATTACAGGCTCATTCACCTTAAAACCTATGCCTCACCACTACCATTTTATGTCAGGACCTGGATCAGATTTCTCTATAGAGTTTATTACATAAACTCATATGATTATTTTATATTTATGTAGGTTCCAACACATTTTTAACATTAAAACATTTTTATTATTATATTATTATGAAGTGGTATTGATTATTAATCACTGAGTAATTTTTTAGATATAAATATTTTTAATATAATATACCGGTTCAATTATTGGAGGATTGATGAGAATAATGTTATTCCGGACTCAATCTGCATTTTATAATTATATTTATCAACTGTTTTGCCAATTTTTTGTGTGTATTATCATTAACAGGAACGATATTAATGCGTTGTTCCAGTTTAATTTTAATTTTATTGATACTAATACATTCGTCCCCCATTTTATATATTTTAAACCTTGATGTATATATATCATTAGTTTTTTAACTATATATATTGATTATGGCAAGCCCGATAACGTTTTTTTGAGGCAAAAGGGGCACATCACTAAGACAACCAGCAAATTGTCCGCTAGTGACACTCCAATGGCCATGAATCATCACCTTTCCGGGCCACCTATGAATGGTCAGGGCGGGACTGGTCTCATACCATTTCACCATATAACCTATCCATTAGTTTGGATGAAGGGACAGGGTTCACCGAATCCATCAACACCGAGTTGACGCTATTTAGATTAAGCCATATTTACATCACTATGTTCTATTGATAACTGCTTTGGACATCAATCATGTCCGCTCCACAGAGCGCTATATGACCACTAGAAAATGGCCGCGCTTTGTTTACTTTGACGGACCTAGGCAAAATGGCCGCCACCTTACTTCCGGTTCATGGATATAAAAGACAAGCCCATACAGCCAATCAGCATCCCCTGATGAAGTCACGAGGTCACGTGACGTAACGCGTAGGGATTGGCTGGACGGAGGATACCGGAAGTGCTGTCAGACGGACACCATAATCGTTTCTCTCCTGCTGCTTTTACTTAAAGTCAATGTAAGCGTTTATTTTTGAAATAAATCATTTTTATTTTTTGGCATACTTCACTATTGGGTCCCCCTCTTTCCTTTTTTATCTCTGCCCTCACCCGCACTGTTATTTGCGAGTGAGTCATTGCTGCAGGGACTGCAGTTATTACTGCACATCCACGAGGAGAGAGATATCCCTGGGTCCACGCTTTGAGGAAGTGGAATTTTCTCTTCCCCCCCTCCCCTCCATTTGTGGAACGGATTGATTACTCTGTTTGGAGACATCTAAGGAAGGACCTGGAAGTTTAGCTGATCATCCATACTGGCTTTGATGCGCATTTTGATCGTTTGAGAGGTGAGAGGCTAGTGAGCACCTTTTAGGATTAGGTCCTCGCCACCCAACACCCCCCACTGTTTTGAAGATAGTCTGAATCACTACTTCTAAGGATATTAGAGACTTTAAGAATGTCACTCTAAGGGGGTCATCACCATCGCGGTTTTATTCAGATATTTATCCTCTGGTGGACTCGATTTTTACATCATTATTTAAATTTATGATTGATATACATAGTTTTATTCATTCATATTTTTATTCATCCATATTATTCATCTTTTATTACACTGCGGTTTTCATGGTCAATGTTCTCAGTATTTTTATACTGAGGTAGATATTTTATTACAATAATTTTATTCACTATTATGACTTTTAGCACTTGATGCACTTTTTAAATCGCAACCCGATGTGATTTTTATTGTTTTATGTCACTTATTTGTATTTTTACATTGATAATTCATGTGTTATATCACTATCACATTGTTTGATGCACTTTAGCGCAAAATCACCATTCTATATATGTTTTAGGTAACAAGCCCCTTCATATGAGGCCAGTGTTGTCTTGTCACATTAGGTAATTTTATTTCTATTAGTTATATGGCGTATTACCGGCCATTGTTGCAAATGCCTCATTTTCATTATTTTACTTTCTTATTGTACTGCTGTGTTTTTGTCTCAGACATGATTGCTGAAATGAACAAGAAGCAATTTACTGAGAAGATCTTGAATCATGCCCTGGGGATCATCTACCTCCTGACTGGAGAGGTAAGTGTAAGTAGCAAAAAAAAAGGACAAAATGGAGGGGCTGCAAATAGTGCTGACTTTGTCTCACCTAGACATCTTTCACACACGCGGACCGTCCAGGTCCGCCTGTCCGTTTTTTAAGCAGACCTGAACATACAGTGGTGTGAAAAAGTGTTTGCCCCCTTCCTCATTTCCTGTTCCTTTGCATGTTTGTCACACTTAAGTGTTTCGGAACATCAAACCAATTTAAACAATAGTCAAGGACAACACAAGTAAACACAAAATGCAATTTGTAAATGAAGGTGTTTATTATTAAAGGTGAAAAAAAATCCAAACCATCATGGCCCTGTGTGAAAAAGTGATTGCCCCCCTTGTTAAAACATACTATAACTGTGGTTGTCCACACCTGAGTTCAATTTCTCTAGCCACACCCAGGCCTGATTATTGCCACACCTGTTCACAATCAAGGCATCACTTAAATAGGAGCTGCTTGACACAGTAAGGTCCACCAGAAGATCCTTAAAAGCTACACATCATGCCGAGACCCAAAGAAATTCAGGAACAATTGAGAAAGAAAGTAATTGAGATCTATCAGTCTGGAAAGGGTTATAAAGCCATTTCCAAAGCTTTGGGAATCCAGCGAACCACAGTGAGAGCCATTATCCACAAATGGCGAAGACATGGAACAGTGGTGAACCTTCCCAGGAGTGGCCGGCCGCCCAAAATTACCCCAAGAGCGCAGCGACGACTCATCCAAGAGGTCACAAAAAGACCCCACAACAACGTCCAAGGAACTGCAGGCCTCACTTGCCTCAGTTAAGGTCAGCGTTCATGCCTCCACCATCAGGAAAAGACTGGGCAAAAATGGCCTGCATGGCAGAGTTCCAAGGAGAAAACCACTGCTGAGCAAAAAGAACATCAAAGCTCGTCTCAATTTCTCCACAACACATCTTGATGATCCCCAAGACTTTTGGGACAACATTCTGTGGACCGATGAGACAAAAGTGGAACTCTTTGGAAGGTGTGTGTCCAAGTATATCTGGCGTAGAAGGAACACTGCATTTCAGAAAAATAACATTATACCAACAGTAAAATATGGTGGTGGTAGTGTGATGGTCTGGGCTGTTTTGCTGCTTCAGGACCTGGAAGACTTGCCGTGATAAAAGGAACTATGAATTCTGCTGTCTACCAAGAGATCCTGAAGGAGAATGTCTGACCATCTGTTCGTGTACTCAAGCTGAAACGAACTTAGGTTCTGCAGCAGGACAATGATCCTAAACACACCAGCAAGTCCACCACCGAATGGCTGAAGAAAAACAAAATGAAGACTTTGGAGTGGCCTAGCCAAAGTCCAGACCTGAATCCTATTGAGATGTTGTGGTATGACCTTAAAAAGGCCGTTCATGCTCGAAAACCCTCTAATGTAACTGAATTAGGACAATTCTGCAAAGATGAGTGGGCCAAAATTCCTCCAGGACGCTGTAAAAGCCTCATTGCACGTTATCGCAAACGCTTGGTTGCAGTTGTTGCTGCTAAGGGTGGCCCAACCAGTTATTAGGTTTAGGGGCAATCACTTTTTCACACAGGGCCATGATGGTTTGGATTTTTTTTCACCTTTAATAATAAACACCTTCATTTACAAATTGCATTTTGTGTTTACTTGTGTTGTCCTTGACTATTGTTTAAATTGGTTTGATGTTCCGAAACACTTAAGTGTGACAAACATGCAAAGGAACAGGAAATGAGGAAGGGGGCAAACACTTTTTCACACCACTGTATCCGCTGACATCCAATCCGTTCCGATCCGCTAAATTCAGACGGATGGAACCCTTATTTTCCATCCATCGGGTCGGCTTAAAACGGACAGGCGGATCCGTTTTAATCCGATCTCCCATAGCGGAGATCTGCCTTCTCTGCACAGTGAGCAGAGATGGACCTGTCATCCATTGGCTTAGCGGGGATCAACGGAGCAATCCCTGCTGAGCAAATGGAGTCCGTCAAAAACTGACATTATGTGTGAAAGGGGCATAACTCCCCTACATCCTCCCAACATATATGTGCAGTGGCAAAAGGGTGGACTTTAACGCCCACATTATGCACATATGTGCTGAGAGCAGGGGGTGGCCGATGTCTCTCAGCACAAAGACAGAGCTTTCAAAGACAGCTCTTGGTCCATGGTAAAGATTGGGTAGCTGGTGGGACCGGCTTCCCATCATATATGACCACTGTGAAAGTGGTCACACGATTATTGATGCATGATTGCTGCATCATTATCCTTTTTTTGTTGTTAAGTTATGTAAACCCAATAAATAAAATATTAAAAAAAAAAAAGCTATTTTTTTTGTTCTTTAAAAATAACAAACATGTCATACTTGTTCTGTGCAATAGTTTTGCACAGAGCAGCCCTGATCCTCCTTTTCTCGGGTCCCCTGCTAGCGATTCTGGCTCCTCCTGCCCACCAAGTGCCCCCATAGTAATCCGTTTGCTATGGGGGTACTTGTGAGTGCACGCTCCCGAGCACCTCTGTTTGTACCACTCCCTCGTCACTGGCTGTGTCTGACAGCAACAGGAGCCAATGGTCACAACCCTGCTGTGTCTAAACCAATGAGGAGGGAGGAAGCTGGGAGAGCCTCTGCTCTCGTACACATTGCTGGATTGAGATCAGGCTCGAGTTAGTATTTAGGGGAGGCCGGGGGGGGTTGCATGTAGAAAGTTTTTTTTTACCTTAATGCAGAGAATGCAATAAGTTAAAAAATGTTCTGCCTTTAGAACTACTTTAACTTGTTGAAGTGTTTGTTAACCTAAAAAATAAAAAAAAAAAACAGATCCTGTTACCTTAAATTGCTTGTGCTGTGTAATTTGTAACTGGCTTATCCTGCCTAGTTCTGCACTCCACCCTGTAAACTGATCATGGCCGTTGAGCCCTGATACTGGTCAGTTTACATGCCTTCATCATACGCAGCCCTGCTCTGTCCTTTTTTGTGCTCCTCCCCCCCCCCTCCCCCTCCTGCTGCTCTCATAACTATTATAAAATCCTCCCATCCCCTCCCTAACAAAATAATTATGTGTCCCTGTTCTATATAAAAAATTATGCCGATCTGTACCTATATCAGAGCAGCTCCTAGCGCTCACATACTCCTCAGCTCTCTCTCTCCTCTCCTCCCTGGCTGGCGTTTTCGGGAGTGCTCGGCCCTGCCCGCTGGAGCTGTCAGCCGGGCAAAGAAAAGAGCCGAGAAGTCACGTGAAAGCCCGGAGCCGCTCTGATATAGGTACAGATCTGCATTTTTTATATAAAACAGATAGTGGCTTAACAACCCTTTAAAGTAACTGGAAAAGCTATTTTTAATAATTTAAAATCTGCAGCTTTCGATAAAATTATTACCTGGTGTTCCTGCCATGAAGGTCCTCATTCAAGCACTGCTGTTATAGGGTGACAATATTCAGTCCCTGTCTATTTATTCTACTGCATTGTCACCCTGTTAAGCACTCTCCTAGTTGATACTAGAACAGACTTGCTGGTGCACATCACACAGGCATGACACACTGTTGTCACCTTTTGAGAGAAGCACTGTGAGAAATATCATGCAGCCATCACTGGAGTGAGTGTATGTAGATGGGAAGTAGATGCAAAGAGGCTTCAGGAAATCAGCAGAGCGGATATGCATCAGATGAAACCTGTTTTATTTATTTATTTTTTAAATTGCAATTGTTTGATACGCAGTGCTTTAGCTGAGGTTAAGGCACGGGCCCTTTAGAAAAGATACGATCCTGCCCTTTCTTCAGTGCGCATGCGCCAATGACGTCGGCACAAGCATTTATGGTAAATATCTCTTAAACCGTGCAGTTTAGGAGATATTTCCAGTACTTACAGGTAAGCCTTATTATCGGCTAATATGTAGGTAAAAGTGGTGTGTAAGGTTTTACACCCACTTTAAAGCAGAGTTCCACACAAAAATGGAACTTCCGCTTTAAGTGTTGGTGACCCACTGACATGCCACATTTGGCATGTCATTTTTTTGAGGGGGGGGGGGGGGCAGTTTTTACAGACACCCAGCTCCCACTTCCTCCGCTGGTGCTGCAGCGCCGGAAGGAAGATCACCTCTCCCGCCCTGCAATCTTCTGGGATACGTCACAGGTCCCAGAGGATTGCACAGCTCGCACATGAAGCCCACAGTTAGAATCCTGGCACCGCGGAGAGGAGCGGGGCTTCGTGCGACCGCATCGCTGGACTGTGGGACAGGTGAGTGTCTGTTTATTAAAAGTCAGCAGCTACACTTTTTGTAGCTGCTGACTTTTAAATGGGTGGAACTCTGCTTTAAAAAGAAGTATTCGGGTACGTGCACACAGTACTTATGTTTAAACATCAGTATTCCTGAACAAATGTTCAGGCATTTGTTTTGTGCGTATTCGTACATATTTGCGTGTACGCGGATACACGATTAAATAAATTCTAACCTCTTCAAATGAACATTTTATACACGAGTATTTGCATAAAAAACTGGACCCACGACTCCAATTTTTGCATTTTTATTTTACTCAATTATGTGCTGTCTATTTTTACGTGCCTGTATACAGGCACATTGAAAACAATCGGCTGCATTAAGAACAGTAACTAAAATGCCTGTATGCCTGAAAACTAGAGGTCGACCGATATGGGTTTTTCTCTGGCCGATGCCGATATTTAGAAATCGCGGCGGCCGATATAGGATGCCGATTTTTTTGGGCCGATATGTTAGGCCGATTTTTATATATTTTTTTTTTTTTTCCCTTCACCTCATAAAATCTAACAGACACCTTTCACACTGTGGCATTTTTCAGGCGCTTTTGGGCTAAAAATAGTGCCTGTAAACTGCCTGCAAAACGGCTCCCCTGCAGTCTGTGTGAAAGCCCGAGTGCTTTTACACTGAAGCAATGCGCTGGCAGGACGTTAAAAAAAAAAGTCATGCAAGCAGCATCTTTGGAGCGGTGTTAACTTCTCCTGCCCATTGAAATGAATGGGCACCGCTGCCGAAGCGCCTGCAATGCGATTTGGCAGCGGCGATTCACGGGCGCATTTAACCCCTTCCTCGACCACTAGCTGGGTTATAAGTGCCCCACTAACAGCCGAATAGCGTCGCTAAAATGACAGTAAAGCCTGCCTGCTCCAGTGTGAAAGCAGCCTTAAGTAATAAGTGATACAGAAAATTTCCTACATTTATTAAACAAAACAAACCTCCAATCAGTTCACTTGTATGTATAATTTAGATTAAAAAATATATATATTAAATACACAAAAATAGGTAATCAAAACTTTTGGACGAAAAAAAAAAAAAAAATCGGCTAACTTTACTGTTTTAGTTTTTGTTTTAAAATCATTTTTCCAAAAAAAATGCGTTTGAAAGACCGCTGCGCAAATACCGTGTGACATAAAATATTGCAACAACCCCTATTTTATTCCCTAGGGTCTCTGTTAAAAAAAATATATATAATTTTTGGGGGTTCCAAGTGATTTTCTAGCAGAAAATACAGGATTTTTACTTGTAAGCAACAAGTGTCAGAAAAGATTTAGTCTTTAAATGGTTAAACTGAGAACTTCTCCACACAGCCTTGAGTTCATTGATAAGTGTAAACATTGTATCCTTTGGTCTTTTCTTGGCAGACTGCCCAGAGAGGAGAAGTCCCTCCAGGGGAAGACTGAGGCAACTTGCATTGACTTCTATTACAGAAGTCTTTTGCAAGTCACAGCTGAAGTTATAATCAGCCTTTTTTATCAGCACAATCGGCCGATGCCGATTAATTAAAAAACGCCAAATATCGGCCGATATATCGGTCGACCTCTACTGAAAACGCTCAGTATTTTGGCAGGAGTTTGAAAGAGACCATAGTATAGCTTCCTATACAGCTTTTCTTTCTGTATTACTAGGAGAGATTGGGGATTATGCAACATGTGCGCTCCCAAATTACTGCGGGCACCTTTTTCAAATAGATGGGCTGCCTTAATGCATTGCATGTAGACATGTGGCATAATGTCTGTTGATGCAGTGAAATAATGTGAATGGGTTTATGCTGTAAAACCACAATTTACATTTATATACAGAGGACTTTCTCTGCATTAATTAATTTATTTATTTTTGTCCTACAGGAATATGTGGTTGTAAAGAAGAATTCACCCCACAGCAGCACACATTTACTGACTGGAGATGTAAGTTTTGCTGCAGGATGTGACATTTACTGTTTGGCGCCTGACAAATCAGCATCTGACCACAGTATATGTGGAGTTTCATTCACATTTTTATTGCACATTGATTAGCTTAAAAAAATGTTGCTCTAAGATTACTACCTGGGCAATGATCACATGATCTCTGGGTATTTGACAACCATTAGATATGTAAGACAGACATTATTTTTCACTTACTTGAGAAGCTCCTTTTGTAAAAGCTATCTAATCTCTAATCTCTCACACAGTCTACTAATTCTATTTAGTAAGGCAAATGGAATAGTGTAATAACCTGTGTAAATTAATCGGAATATAGTTACATAGTCAGGTTGAAAAAAGACCCAAGTCCATCTAGTTCAACCAAAAAAATTAAAATCATAATATCCCATATACATAATCCTTCACCCACAGTTGATCCAGAGGAAGGCGAAAAACCCCAAAAAAGCATGATCCAATTTTCTATAGCAGGGGAAAAAATTCCTTCCTGTTCCCCCAAGAGGATTTTCCCTGGATCAACTTTGCCTATAAATGTTAGTACCCAGTTATATTATGTACAAATATGTCTTTCAATATTGTGCTTGTTTACAATTGCTTCAAAATGTGGCACTGGACAAGAATGTTTAAAGGAACCTGCCAATTAAAGCACCTGTCACTAAATAAAATGGTTACCTTACAGTCCTGTTTGCATGTTTTGTTTGCTTCACTTTGCTTCAAAATTTATACCACACGTCGCTTTCTTGGCACTTCAAAGCATCCCCAAAACCTTCATAGAAGGCTATGAGAAAGCTCGCTCACAGCACCCAAAGCTTTTGGGGGTCTTATATTCAGCGTTCGCTTTGCTTTGTTTTGGAGGTATTTTAAAGCAGAGTTCCACTCAAAAGTGGAACATCCACTAATCCGTCTCCCACCCCACCGATGCCACATTTACCACCTTTCGGGGGGAGGGGGGAACAGGTAACTGTTTTTGGCAGGTACCTATCCCCACGAGACGGGCTGCGGCCCTGTCTGTTAGAATTTCCGGCCCCCTCCCCCGCCGCCGGACCATTTAGGAAGCGCAGCGCGGGACCTGGCTGTGAAGGGAAAGGCTGAAAGGCTTCACTGCCGGGTTCCCTTACTGGCAATGGCGGCAGCTGCACCCGACAGCCAATCCGAAGATCAGCTGCGGTGCGACATTGTGGGCTCCCAGGACAAGTAAGTGGCCATATATTAAAGTAAAAACTAGCAGATGTCACACACGGTGAACCACATGGGAGCAATATAGCATGAGGAGAGCGGGGACCGGAGAGAGAGAGAAGAGAATCAGCAGAGCTGGGGTTACTACTGAGCGAGGGATCAGCAGAGATGGGGGTTACTACTGAACGAGGGATCAGCAGAGCTGGAGGTACTACTGAGCACAGGGGATCTGCTGAACAAGGGTACTAATACTCTGGGGATCTGCTGAGTTGGGGTACTACTGAGCTGGGGTTGTACTGGGCCCCTTTAAAACAAATAGAAAATCAATACACACACAGGGCATTTGCCAAGCTTCAATAAATCTTCAACAAAGTATGTTGAAGCAGTAGCCACTTTAATGTGTGTTAAAGTCAAAGCAATTGTAAATGAGCCCTAAAATCTGATTGCACTAGTTTAAAGTGTGTTTCCCCCTTGAGCCTTGAGCCATGAGATATTTTAACCCTTTGTGAGGACACAGAGTGTGCACATTAGTTTACAACTGATAGTGGAGATCAGCCAGCACAGTACAGACATAATTATGGTTAACCTAACTCTCTAGCCCTCTCCTTACATTACATAGAGGCAGAAGTTAAGTAGGATTTCTCAGGAAGGAAAAAGCAAGTAAAAATGTAAGCAGCAGATTTTAAATATTTTATGTAAATTGACACCTACTTTTTTTTAAGATGCTTTTTATTATTATTTTCCTTGTAACAAGAAAAAAACACCATGACAGTTACAATAATGCCATATTAACAACAACAGAGTCTGTCCTGAATAATATTCTATTGCTTAGTTATTACACACTGAGGCCTTCATATAGTATACATAGTCAAAGAACATTCAGATGGCGTATACAGCATAAATCAAATAAACACCTACTTTATGTCTTGACTATAAAGTACCGTATGTGTTATCTCAATTTGGATGCAAAAGAAATAATAAAATACGCTTTAGGCTCGGTTCACGTTGGTGCAATGCAGGAACCCTGCGCATCGCACCCGACTCACACTGCCATATGCGAACAAAGTTAATGACGCCCCCAGATCGGTTCGCATATCGCAGTGCTAACTGTCAATTCAGACATGAATCTGATCACATGGGTGTGAACACCCATGCGATCCAATTCTAGTGCGGACCAAGAAAAGGTCCTGCACAACTTTGGTTCGAATGTGATGCAAATTCAGCCATACAATCTGTATGGCAGAATTTGCATCTCAGACATCGCACAGCAGTGCGGTGCGAATCTCATGCAATGTCTCACAGCGCACCAATTTTAACCCAGCCTTAATGCACTTTATAGTTACTTATTTGTACTGCTTTATTGAATGATAGTTTTATTTTTTTTTGTTTTTTTTTCTATGTTTGGTAAAAGGCAATACTTTCATTGCTCTTCATTCCTCTAGAACACCTTAAACAAAAAAGTAATTTAGAATGTAAAGAAAAAAAATAAAGGTTTATACTTTTTATATTAACAACTCCTGTACTTTAACAATGCCCTTCGGTTGAATTACAGTTGACTAGCTTTGATCTCAATAAGCTCTTGAATCTTTTATATATCTATAAATCATATACGTAGCTCTTTTATACAGGCCAGCTTGTGTTTGATTGCACTGACTTTCTTTTATATTTAAGGTACCAATCAAATGTGGTGACATATCTATATATTTCTCTATGGAGGAATGGGATTACATAGAGAAAAACAAGAACCTTTATAAGGATGTGACAGTTAATAATGGCCAATCCTTCAATGAAATGAAAATGGAAACCAAAATGAGTTTAGGTGATTATTTACCTTGCATAATACAGCTAATATGACACATATTGTTTACATGTATGGGCAAATCGGACTGCTTACTGCAGACACTGAAGCATACTGCCCCTCTTTACTGAAAAATAAAAAAACATTTATTGAGGGTTCAGTTCACTAAAACGTATTGCAGCCTTTTCATTGCTGTGCATTTTCTGTAAAAAATGTTTTACTAATTTGAACTTTGACACAAATAAATTAATGAATGATATCGATTTTTTTCCTTTGTTTAAATTTCAATGCAGAAAATTAGCTTTCACTCTCTGCAATGTTGCTAGCTAAATAACCAAGGTATGCTCCAGGCAGAATTGAAAATTGAGCCTCAATGTGTATCTAACCTGAAAACTTTAATTTTGTTATTTCTCTTTCCTTCATTGATGGACACAGCGCTCCATAATCAGAACCATAGGGTTATATCGCCCCCTACAGGAGTAGGACACTAGGCAGAAACAACACTGCCTATGGGCAGTCCTAGCTGGTATACTTCCCCCACTCTGCTAAAGGCCTTCAGTTTAGTAAGGACCTAGCTCCCTGCCAGGATCTTTGGTTCTGGCAATTTTTTCCTTTATTAAATAGCATTTTTTTTCTCCTGTTTTTTTTTTTTTTTTCTGTGAGATCTACAATCACCTGCTGGGCTGGGCGACAGGCTGGATAGCTAGATCCAGTGCCCCCCCCTATCTGGCCAGCGAGCGCGGGTTGACCAGAGCTCCGAGCTGGGTCGGCCGCGATATAGCCCCACTGGATGGGGGCTGACCTGCGAGTTAAATGCCTCGCGAGGTCGCATGCGACTGGGTCCTGGCCTG
Source organism: Lithobates sylvaticus (assembly GCA_028564925.1). NCBI lineage: Eukaryota > Metazoa > Chordata > Amphibia > Anura > Ranidae > Lithobates > Lithobates sylvaticus. Next base: position 182,369,362 of record CM053033.1, on the reverse strand, counting down.
AATCACAGTGTTTATTTTTTCTTACATTTCGGTGGTGAGGGGGTTCTGTCTGGAGTGGAGTATGGTGTCCCCCCCCCCTCTTTCCCTGGATACGGTGGGGGTGGATGCGGGCAACCCCCGTGATAGTCGATCCTGCGTGTTCTCCTCCCCCGAAGGCCCCCCTTTGTTTTGTGTGGTCACTGTGGGCCCCCTTTGATGCCTACATCAGGGGGATTTGCTAGCCTCTATCGACATCAAAGATGCTTACTTGCACGTTCCAATATGTGCCCGGCACCAGCGTTTCCTCCTCTTTGCTTTGAGAGAGGAGCACTATAAGTATTCGTGGCGTTACCCTTTGGTCTCATCTCTGCTCTTTAGGTCTTCACAAAGGTGTTGGCTCCGCTTCTGGCATTGCTACGTCAGCAAAGGATTGCTGTTTTGGGCTACTTGGATGACCTCTTGTTGCAAGCGGAGTCCTCATCTGCATTGATGGACAACGTGGAGCTCACTATCCAGACCTTGAAGGAGTTTGGTTGGCTTCTAAACTGCTAGAAGTCTGCCCTGATCCTGTCCAGGAAATTGGATTATCTGGGTCTGACTCTGGATTCAGCTCTGGCCAAAGAGTTTCTTCCTCTGGACAAACTCTAGAAGTTGCGATATATCTGATGTTGTCCCACAGGAGGTCCTCCCTCCGGACTTGCATGCGATTGCTGGGCCTGATGGTGTCTACATTCGAGGTGGTCCAGTTTGCACAGTTCCATACGAAGTCCCTCCAGAGGGAGATTCTAGTGAAATGAGACAAGTGTCCAAAGTCTCTGGACAATCAGATTCGGCTAAGCTGGGAAACCAGGGGTTCCCAGGTCTGGTGGCTTCGCTCAACAACTCTTCGGCAGGGCAAGTCACTTCTCCCCTTGTATTGGACAGTGGTCACGACGAATGCCAGTTTGTCCAGGTGGGGAGGCATCCTGGGGCAGAGCTCCGCTCAGGGTTATTGAATGCTGGAAAAATCCAGTCTACCAATCAATGTCTTGGAACTTCGGACGATCGGGCTGTGCCTGGAACACTGGACGGATCGGCTCTGGGGGCTCCCAGTACGGATCCAGTTGGACAATGCCATGGTAGTGGCTTATGTCAATCACCAGGGCAGAACAAAAAGTGTGTCAACGGCTCTGGTGGGCAGAAAATTGGCAGGCGGACTATCTGTCGGCAGGCGTTGGACCAAAGGGAGTGGGCCCTTTATCCGGACGCGTTTCATCAATGTCTGTGGTGGCGCACCCCAGAGGTGGACATGTTGATGTCTCAGTTCAACAGGCAGGTACCAAGGTTTGAGACAAGGTCTCAGGATCCTCTGGCGGACACCACAGATGCTCTGGTGGCCCTGTGGGGCCAGTATCGTCTGATTTGTTTTCCCGCCTCTCAAGCTTCTACCCACGACTACTGCGCAGGATCAAGGCTGAAGGGATTCCGGTCATTCTGGTGGCCCCTGGATTGGCCTTGCTGGTCCTGGTACGTTGACCTAGTGTGCTTGGTCGCCGACGTCCCTTGGAGGCTGCCTCTCAGGGAGGACCTGCTGTCCCAAGGGCCAATCTTCCACCTTGCTTTACAATCGCTGGCTTGATGGCCTGGCTGTTGAAAGCCAGGTGCTGAAGGATAGAGGTTTGCCTGGGTTGGTGATTCCGACTATGCTGAAGGCTAGAAAGTCTATCTCTAGGAAGATTTACCATCATACATGGAAAGCGTACATCTCGTGGTGTGGGTTGATCACCCTCGTTCCTTTTTGGTGGCTCGGTGTCAGAAACCATGAATCAGACAGAAGTACAGTTAAATCACACTTGTTTAATAATAAAAGTAAATAGAACAAACGTAGTCAAAACATAGCCAAAGTTCGTTAACCGGAATGGATAGTCAGACAAGCCAGAAAGTCAGGAAGCCAGGGATCAGCCTAGTGGAAAAGCAAGCAAGATCTGGAGCCAGAAGGCACATCAGCCAAGCAAGTCTTTAACAGGCACGCAGGAGAGACTCTCTGTGATGTTGATCAGGCGAAGGCAGAGATCATCTGGGCTGGACGGCTTTAGTAAGCACGACTGACGAGCAGAATAACATCATCAGGTGAGTCACTGTGGAGAGATAGGAGCTGGCAATTAACCGACAGCTGAGCGGCCAGCGCAGAGAAGGAAGGGCTGCACCAAGCCTTGACACTCGGATTTTAACCTTCCTTCAATGAGGTGTTGAGCAGAAGTAGGCCTTGAGTACCATCAAGGGCCAGGTGTCTGCCTTGGCGGTCTTCTTTTAGCGACCCTTGACCACGCATTCCTTGGTGTGTACTTTCATTCAAGGGGTTGGATACCTGACTCCGCCAGTGTGGTCTCCTCCACCGCTGTGGGATTTGAACTTGGTGCTTTCAGTTCTCCAGAAACCTCCATTTGAAAATATTCGGGAGATTCCCCTGCTTACGCTGTCGCAGAAGATGGCATTTTTATTGTCGATTACCTCTGCTCGCAGGGTATCGGAACTGGCAGAGTTACCTTGTCGTACCCCCTACTGGTGGTCCACAAAGATTAAGGTGGTTCTTCGTCTATGCCCACCGTTCTTACTTAAGGTTGTCTCTGACTTGCGTTTGAATGAAGACATTATGTTGCTTTGTGTCCAAGGCCTGCTCATCCCAAGGAATTTGTGTTGCATGCCCTGGATGTGATTCAGGTGCGTCTTTCCAGAGTTCAGACTGTTTGTTATCATGGACGGGCCAAGAAAAGGACTGTCCACTTCTACTGCATGCATTTCCAGATGGATCAGACAGACGGTGACTCTGGCTTATTCTATTAAGGGTTGGGTTCCTCCTTTCCCTGTAACGGCGCACTCTACTCGGGCGCTTAGTGCTTCTTGGGCCTTCCATCATCAGGCATCAGTGGTGCAGGTTTGCAAGGTAGCCACTTAGTCATCGGTGCACACTTTCACAAAATTTTACAAAGTAGATGTTTTGGTATCTGCAGATGCTTCTTTTGGCCACACGGTTTTGCAGGCTGCTGTCTAGAGGGTCTGTTCCCTCTTTAGGGGTTTATTGTTCAGGTTGGGCTCCTGTTTTTTGTTGAGCTCCTGTTACCTGGTTGACTTCTTGTGTTTAGCCTTGGGTCTCTGTCCCACCCTTCATGTTTTTGGCACTGCTTGATGCCCCGATGGTTCTAATTATGTAACGCTGTGTCCGTCAATGAACAAAAGAGAAAATAGGATTTTTGTACTTACCGTAAAATAAATTTCTCTGAGTTCATTGACGGACACAGCACCCTATGGAGTTTTGATACTTCGGATACTGCTTGTTACTAAACTGAAGGCCTATAGCAGAGAAGGGGATATATACCAGCTAGGACTGCCCATAGGCGTAGCCAAGTGTTTTTTCTGCCTAGTGTCCTACTCCTGTAGGGGGAAATATAACCCTATGGTTCTGATTATGGAGCGCTGTGTCCATCAATGAACTCAGAGAAATGGATTTTACACTAAGTACAAAAATTCTGTGTAGGTTACGTGGCTTCATTCGTTTTCTCCTTCTTTTTTTTTTTTTTTTTTTTTTTTTAGGCTTGTTCCTTTTTTATTTTAATCTAGTAATCTTGTGAATAACATGCTTCCTGTCCCTGGGTGGCTACGTTCACTCACTTCACTGTATTTATACAGTTAGCCATGGTTGTCCCACAGGCTGAACTTTAACCACATTTTGCTTCAACCACATCGCCATTCCATAGGGCAGTGATGGCGAACCTTGGCACCCCAGATGTTTTATGCCCTGTACACACGACCGGTTTTCCCGTCGGAATAAACTCTGAAAGTTTTTCCGACAGAGTTCCAACGGAATTCCGCTCAAGCTGTCTTGCATACACACAGTCACACCAAAGTCTGACCGTCAAGAACGCGGTGACGTACGACGGGATTAGAAAACGGAAGTTCAATAGCCAGTAGCCAATAGCTTCCATCTCGCACTTGCTTCAGAGCATGCGTCGTTTTTGGTACGTCGGAACAGCATACAGACAAGCGGTTTTCCCAATAGGAATTGGTTCCGTCGGAAAAATATAGAACATGTTCTCTTTCTAGGTCCGTCAGAATTTTCGACGTAAATCAGATGGGGCATACACACGGGCGGAATATACGATGAAAAGCTCTCGTCTGACTTTTTCTGTCAGAAATTCTGCTTGTGTTATTAGAACTACATTTACCATGATATCTCATGCACTCTGCAGTGTAGTTGAGCATCATGGGAACTTTAGTTCCAAAACATCTGGGGTGCCAAGGTTCGCCCTCACTGCCATAGGTGATGATGTGATTAATAGTTTACATAAGAAAAATGATTGCTTTTCTTTGCTTAGAATATTGTAAAAATAGGAGGGTGTTGAAAGTTTTTTTTTAACTTTTTAACTTTTTTTTTTTTATTGAGATCCGAACTCCAGGCAAATCGCTAAATACACAGATGAAATTTTGCATATACTCGTGTATAAGCCGAGTTTTTCAGCCCATTTTTTATGCTAAAAAAAAAACCCTCGGCTTATACTCGATTGAGGGTGCCCATCTGCAGCCATACCTTTGATTACTAAAACAGCGCGTGTCTCCCGCTGTGTTATGCAGTCTGTTCGGCGGCCGTCCATTGTAACAAAGCCCCGCCTCCTTCTCGTCCGTGATAGAGGAACACTGATACAATGCTGGGAAACTGTATCAGTGTTCCGTCTATCACGGATGAGGAGGAGGCGGGCTTTGATACAATGGACGACCACCGAACAGACTGCATAACACAGCGGGAGACGCCCGCTGTTTTAGTAATCAAAGGTATCGCTGCAAATGGGCACAGTGAGGCTGCAGATGGGCATTGTTTACCCAGTAGCTTATACTCGAGTCAATACCTTTTCCCAGTTTTTTGTGGTAAAATTAGGTGCCTTGGCTTATATTTGGGTCGGCCTATACTCGAGTATATACGGTACATATAAGGAAGCTGTTTTATATGACAAAGGATTTGTCTGTCCATTCAGTCCTAAGTCTTACATCACAGCAGTTTTCCTGCTACAGTAGAGGAATAGAGCGGTGTAATCTCACCACCAACAGTCTGCTGGCTGAATAGTAAATAAGATCGATGAGGTCATTCTTTTGCCCAATCTGCATTTTTTCTCAGAATTTCTTGTCGGTATGCTTGCATGCAGCATAGATGGCTTCTATTGCTGCACCTTGCTCTCCCACACTGAGCACTGTTGTACAGCAAATTGCAATAGACTGATATCATGTCAAATTCAGGTACTCGTACTAGTTGCATAAAAAAAAACATAATTCACTAATTGTAACAGAGCTGCATTAATTCAGGCTTCAGAGTTTTTTATTTGTAATCCTAATATCTGAACAACCTATTTAATATATTTGCTGATGGCGAAACGCTAAAGATGATGCAAGTGATATCAGGCTTTTATCTGATCTCAACTGTAATATGCAGATGTTCAGGAGGACGAAATAGAATGTGTGTCAATACCTGATGGAATGGAGGATACAGAAACAAAGGAAGAAGCCAGTAAACCTTTAGATATAGAACCAGAAGTTATTATTGGTGAGTTTCTTTTTTTCTTTTTCTATATTTTTTTATTGTATGTAGCAAATGAATCAATATACCTAAAGTTAAACTACAGGCACAATAAAAAAACAGAAGTAATACAACAATATTTGTGTTTCTGAGTCCCTATTTGACATAATGTTGTCACCTGTTGATCCTGCCAGCAGCTTCCTGTAACAGGTCAAGCTGTGCAGCAAAAGTTACAGGATGTCTAAGTCTCAGTAGCTAAATGACCAGAATAACATTAATTCAAGTAGCAGGGGGATACTGCATACCTCCCAACTTTTTGAGATGGGAATGCAGAACACCTATTAGCAAAAGTATGTAGTCATAGGACACACACCCCTGCCATGCCCACTTAAAGAAGGATTCTACAAAAAAAAATGTAGTCAATCCCACAAGTGCTTTTTTTTACCACTACTATTCCTTTATACTGACTTTTGAAAGGTATAAATGCAGCAATTTAGAAATTGGATGAAAGGTTTAGCACTGAGAAACACTTTTTGAAAGATAAAAAGTGCATTTTATATACAACTATATAGATCAGACCAAAATGAGGGACAAATGAGGAGGAAAGAGGGACAGAGGGACTTTGTTCCAAATTAGGGACAGTCCCTCAAAAATCAGGGACAGTTGGGAGCTATGATACTGGCTGCAGTAGATTGAATGAAAGCATAGCTACCTGTAGTTCACACAGGAGGGTGACCATGTTACCACAGTATTGGGAGCTGGTGGCAACCCTTAATAAAGGGGGTTGTAAAGTCAGAAGTTTTTTTTATCTTAATGCATTCTATGCATTAAGATAAAAAGCCTTATGTGTGCAGCAGCCCCCCCAACGCTTACCTGTGGTCCCTGTTTGTCTAGCAATGTCCATGAGTGTCTCAGCCTTTCGAGATTCTCCTTCCTGATTGGCTTAGACACAGCAGCGGCGCCATTGGCTCCCGTGGCTGTCAATAAAAGTCAGCTAGCCAATCGGGAGAGTGGGGGCAGGGCCGGGTCGGGGCTCCGCGTCTGAATGGACACAGGGAGCTGTGACTCTGCACGGGTGTCCCCATAGCAAGCTGCTTGCTGTGGGGGCACTGAACAGGAGGGAGGGGCCAGGAGCACAGAAGAGGGACTTGAGAAGAGGAGGATCTGGGCTGCTCTGTGCAAGTCCACTGCAACAGAGCAGGTAAGTATAATATGTTTGTTATTTTTAGAGGGAAAAAAATGAGGCTTTACAATCACTTTAAAGGTAGTTCCACAGTGGAAGCACAAGAGCTGATTGATTCAGCTCCTTGGCTTAGTTTTAGACCTTTGTGTTAAACCAGCTGGAGGCATTTGCTTTTTAGTGTGTAGCAGGCTGTGATGCATCCTGATTTGAAATATTGGGCATCAGGGCTTTAGGTAATGTCTGTCTTGTGCTAAAGTGGATTGGCAGCATTTTAACAGCTAATGCAACATCAGCTTATTTTAATCAATAAAAAAACCCTACTTAGATCTGGCTAGTTGTGAACAAGTTTGGAAAATGTGGTAGTAATGATGATAATTTTGTGCAGGTGACATTAATGATTCTGCAGCTAGAATTGAACAGGTGGATGAGATGCATGATAGTGGACATTTGGTGGATAAATCGGAGACGGTCATTGATGTCACAGGTGGGTAGTGTTCTTTAATACGCTTAAAGGTAATCTATGAGTGAAGTACCTTTTTCGATGGCAGCTGTTGTCTAATAATCCATTTATTCTTTGCACAGACGATTCAGTATTGGTGAGAACAGTAGAGGAATCTCATTCTGTGCTTGTTCACGATGAAGCTCCAGTTGAACAAACTTACATTACTGAGGATTTCCAGGAGGAAAACTTTATCAATAACTTCCCTAATGATTCTTACGACGTTGTTAATGTTATGCCTGATCCTTTGCCTAATCAGCATGAACCTAAACCATTCCCTCTGGTTGAAAGTTTTCTCCATGATAATAATACAACATGGGACAATATGCATCTTATAAGGCGAAAAAGTAGGAAGCAAGACTTGCATTCCAAAGCAGAACATTTTGAATTTGAAGCAATACCCAATGAAGACCAGCTTGATGAATTTGACAATGACTTGACATACAAACCGGGTCTTTCCTTACCTCAAGAACCAGCCACACCTTTTATATGTGGAGAATGTGGCAAATGTTTCATCTCTGAGCCATTCCTTGCAGAGCATATGAAGAAGCATTCAGTTGAGAGGCCTCATAGATGCCACCAGTGTGGCAGAGAGTTTGAGTACAGATCCCGTCTTGTAGTACACCTAAGAACTCACAATGGAGAAAAGCCCCATAAATGCGAGGAGTGTGGGAAGGACTTTAACTATAGGTCCCGTCTTCTGGTACATCAGCGGAAACACACAGGGGTAAAGCCTCACAAGTGTATTCAGTGTGGAAAACAGTTTGATTACAGATCTCACCTGCTTAGACATCAGAGAACACATACATGAATGTAAAGTGTTCCTATTCCACTCTGGAGTGTTATTGAGGAGACTGGTCTCCAAGTCACTGATTGCATAACGACAAATAGATGGACCATATACTGAAATGCAGTATATGCTGCTGTCATGCATACCACAGAAGTCAATAGTCTCTGGTGCAGCTTAAGCATTTTTCAGCGTGGGAAGTGTTGACAGAGAAACATTTGATTGATGGAGAAGAAAAGATTGTGGTCTTGGGAAGATGTCCTACTATACTAACGATGACCTGAGAGTCATGTCTGCAACCTCTGCAATCCAGAGGCACGAGAACTGCATGAGATCATAGGTGGTTCTGAGTTCCACCTGTAGACGGCTGTAGTTTCTTAATATCCAGGGAGCAATGCGGAAATCACTGAAGTAATCAAGAACATAGTTCTTTTTGGAGATTTACAGCAAACACGGATCACTTTATAGACAATTGAAGAGAATTGAAAAAAAATTAAATACACCTGTTTGTAAAAATCATAGATGTCTCTTCCAAAATGTAATATTGGTAGTAAGTCCCAAGGCAGTTGCTAACCTACAATTAAGGCTTCCATCATGATTTCTATCCTTGGTGATGAGCGAAGACATTTTTGACAGAAATTTGATTTTCACCAGTGAAAATCAAGTATGTGTATCCAAACCAGACTGAAGCAACTAGTTTAGGTTATTTCCTTTTTCATGAGCAGCAGAAAGTCCCTTTTTTTAGAATGATATAGTTAACATGGCATCTTAGTTATTAGCATCATAACTTTGAATCCCCAAGTCCTGTATTGAGGACATCCCATTTAGTTTGCATGTTCTTCCTATTCTACGTGTACCTTGCAGTAAAATGCAATTCTGCTGTTCAGGCCCCCTCCCTATTTACAAATCCCCCTACTATTAGTGGGTGTAAAATGTACCTGTAAACAAAAAAGTTAGGGTTTATACTTGCCTCACTCCTGTCTTTTGTCTGGCACCTAGGCAAAGACAAACTTACTTTTCCAGCTAAATACTGGGTAAAATAGAGCAGCCAAAATTGTGCTACTCTAGCAATGGACTGGAGTGTCTTCTCACTGGATTGCACCTGCTTTGCGTTCTTCCAGGTATCTTCCTGGAAGGAGGACTACATTGTGCTCAGCAATGCGGAGGATGGGGTAAGGTAAGTATAATATAACTTAATTTACAGGTTCATTTTACACCCAACAGTTAGTGTGGCTGCATTTTACTGCACTGTTCACTTTAATAAACATACTGGCAGTTTATTTGTCTTTTGCCTAGAAATTGACCTGATGGAATTATAGGTCATTGCATTGTTAGAGGCACAAAACAAGGCCAGACATCCTGTTTTATAGCATACACTGTCCTAAATGCAGTGTCTGAAGTGGTGGTGGATTTACTAAAACTGGAGAGTGCAAAATCTGGTGCAGCGGTGCATGGTAGCCAATCAGCTTCTATCTTCACCTTGTTCTATTAAGTTTTGACAACAAAAAAATGGAAGCTGATTGGTTTCTATGCAGAGCTGCACCACACTCTCCAGTTTTAGTAAATCAACCCCATAAGTAATGCAACTTGGTATTTGTTAAAAAAAGATTACATTTATTTTCCTACTGCAACTAGTGTATGTGAATTTGACTTAATATTAGCCTTTTATATTCCCCGAACAGCAGCAATTAGATTGGCAGCGAATCAGGTGTGTTGCATGCACATATGTTGAGCATGCCTAAAGAAGAAAAGATCAGACTGATGACCTCAGCAACTTCTGATATTTTAGACCCCTTTCACACTAAGGCGGTTTTCAGGCGTTTTAGTGCTAGAAATAGCCTCTAAATAACACCTGAAAACCACCTCCCATTTATTTCAGTGTGACTTTTCACTATGGGGCGGTGCGCTTGTGGGACGTTAGGAAAAGTCCTGCAAGCAGCAGTTTGAGAGCTCTGTATACAGCGCTCCCAAAATCCCCTGCCCATTAAAATGAATGGGCAGCCCTCCCAAAGCACTTGAAAAGCAATTTGGAAGCCCCGCAACACGGGCGCTTTTAACCCCTTTGGGGTAAAAAGCGCCCGCTAGCGGCCAAAAAACGCAGCTAAAACGAGTGGCGCTTTCACACTAACGCGTCCGTGGCTCAGTGTGAAAGGGGTGTTATGCCACGTACACGCAATGTTTTCATCGGATATTCCGATCGTGTGTGGGCCTCATCAGACTTTTTTTTCCGAAAATTCTGACGGATCTAGAAATAGAACGTTTTAAATATTTCCGACGGAGTCAATCCCTATCGGGAAAACCGCTCGTCTGTATGCTGTTCCGAAGGACCAAAAACAGCGCCTGCTCTGAAGCAAGTACAAGACGGAAGCTATTGGCTACTGGCTATTGAACTTCCTTTTTCTAGTCCCGTCGTACGTGTTGTACGTCACCACGTTCTAGATGGTCGGACTTTGGTGTGATCGTGTGTACGCAAGACAGTTTTAGCAGAACTCCGTCGGAAAGACTATGAGAGTTTATTCCGACAGAAAAAACGGTCGTGTGTACGCGGCATGACTGTGCAGTCAGTAGGCTGGAGTGAAGAGAAAACACCTCCTGTATTTCTTTTTTTCCCCATAATAGTTTTATTGGAAATGTTGTGCAAATAGAAATGCAACATAATGTAACATAATGTTACACCTTCAGGAGGCCACTATACATGCAAAACGCTGCTCCTTACCAATCAAGACCTCCATACTTTGGAGAGTAATAAACAAAACATATGCACTAAGTTGAAATACTAAATAAAACTACAACAAAAGAAAAACATGAGTCACCTCGCAACAGGAAGGTAACCTCTGTATTTCTTATTGTAAGCGGTGACGACTACAGTAGGATAGTGCAGCACAGATATAACTAAAACAATAAAGCTCTTATAATTGCAAAATAAATACAGGTATGTGGAAATAAATATATATATAAAAGTTACCCAGAAACTGTGCATCAAGGCAAACATACACGTGTCATATTCTGTGCAAAACCTCCACCATAGATATATACAGTGCCTTGAAAAAGTATTCATACCCTTCATTTTCCAAATATTGTCATGTTACAACCAAAAACGTAAATGTATTTTATTGGGATTTTATGTGATGTGGAAAACATGATGTGGAAAACATGATGTGGGAAATTTCAAGGGGTATGAATACTTTTTCAAGCCACTATATGGCCGCTCACCTTACATATATGATCCCTGAACCAACAGGATAGTCAGACAAGCATTCCCCTATCGGGGTCTGAAAATATCCTCATAGCCAATATGGATCTAGGCAGAGCGGTTCCTCTGTGATAGTGCCAATACCAGTATGTAAAGACAAATGAAGAGAATATAGTGCTCTCTGCTACGTAATTGTTTATTAAAATGATGTTAAAACACTTACATGTCTGGCACTTGTACCAAGTGCAAGTAACGAGCGCACGATGAATAAAAGTACATGTCAGACCAAGAAGATGGCCGCAGGAGATGCCATGCGTGGCTCCTCCCCCATGACATCTAGCTGGCTGTGATGGCAAAACCGCACCCTTTATGGTTTTCGCTGTGCACTTCGTTGTTTCCCACAATTCTGTTTTAAGTAACATACAATTCGATTGACTAAGCTAACACACCAGGTGTGTAAATTCAGCTGATAATTATAGGAAAAACTGCAGTTGTAATAATATACAAACTGAGACTTTACTAATGCATGCATTTGTTAGGACATTGAGTTTTGCGTTCATATAAATTTAAACATCTAGATAGCCCTAATTTTATTATACTGGTAACATTTTACCAATAGTATCTACAAGAATTATTTGAACCATTTATGTGTAGATATAGCAATATTATTTTTTTTCACCAGCCCATATGGCCTAAATAGTTTGGTACTGAGAAATTCTGTTCTGCTCTGGTGTTTCAATAACATAGTGTACTTTAGCCTGAAATGTTTTGAATTTTTACCCCTAATGATGGTATTAGGGCAGAATACCCAGACCTCAATGAAGACTATCATTTGCTGAGGATAATTCTCTTGTGCTATACTGGAAAAGACTGAAGCTGAACCCCCAGGTAGATCTAAAATACACAAATGGGTAGATTTACTAAAGGAAAACGGACTGTGCACTTTGCAAGTGCAGTTGCACTCTGCAAGGGCATTTACTCCAGAGCTTAATAAATTAGGTGAAGTTTCACTTTCCAAAGATTACCCAATCACATGCAAGGAAAATAAAGAAAAACGCATTTTTGCTTGCACATGATTGGATGACGGAAGTCACTAGTTCCACTCATTTATTAAACTGTGGAGCAGATGCCCTTGCAGAGTGCACAGTCTTTTTGCCTTTGGTAAATCAGCCCTAAAGTATTTCTTTGGATAGCAAAGGGTGTATATTAAGGCAACAGTATTCAATGATAGTGGGAGTAACATGGAAGAGGAAGTGGTAGGTACGGGACAAGCCGCAGGCACTGACTGCCCTGATCCGTCTTTCAGCAGTAATAAAGTAGACTTTGTCCAATTAAAGTGGTTGTATACCCACATGAGAAAAAAAAAAGACCTGCAAGACAAAAGCATAATGAGCTAGTATGCATAGCACACTAGCTCATTATGTAATACTCACCTGAGATCAAAGCCCTTGCTGCGGTGCCCGTACACAGCCTGGACCGGCAACATTTCTCCCCGGAGTTACTTCCGGGTATCGCGGCCCTCCGGCGCTGTGATTGACCGAAGCCACGATGACGTCACTGGTAACGGCACATTGCTTCAGTGCGCATGTGCCGATAACGTCGGCACATGCAGATACAGGGTTTAGGAGATACCCGGGGTAGCTACAGGTAAGCCTTATGATAGGCTTACCTGTAGCAAAAAATGGATTGTAAGGGTTTACAACCACTTTAATAGTGAGACCTGAGAAATGGCCAAACAAGGAGATTGTGTCCCAAAGTATTTGTTCAATTTGTTATTTTTAAATGTAGTGTAAGTACCTGAATGTTTCCTGGTATCAGCTTCTAGCAGTCCTGTAGTCCTGTACAGCTGGAGTGTTAGAGGAAAAAGCAGTACTAGGAGCAAATAAGTTCTTGTGCTGACAAGAAGCATGCTGATAAGAAAGAGAAGGTAGAATGATAGAGAGATGAGCTCATCACTGATTTTTCTCCATTCACTGCCTAGTCACAGGCTGGGGCAGGTCCAGAATGACATGGGCTCAGAGGAAGTGGGTTGAATGATGCTGGACATCAGACTGAGGACATCTAGAGACAAAAATGAATACTGTAGTAGGAATCTCTGGATTGAATGTTAATGTTGCAACAAAAGCTTGTGGTGTTATTTTATCTTTAAATGGACTACTGTATTCATTTTATTTTGGCTTTAAGTGAATTGTTTTATTTATTCGCCACATCTTCCCCAGTGGCTGTAATTTGCCATCTGCTCTGTGGTGCAGTTCTTCTTGTCCTTTAACTGTATCACAACCTAGTGTAGACTTATTCTAAGTATGTAATCTGTGTAGGTAGGAATTTCATCAATCCATGTTATCCATGGGCCAAGTCATGCAAGAAATATTCCCAATCAAGCAACAGGATCAGATGGATTTTAAACTACAGTATGTAGAAAGAGGATCACAATGTACCTGGTAATTTTAGGGGCAAATTCAAGAATGGGCAGGTGTCATTTAAGATTCCTCCCTGTTCATAAACAATTTTTAATGTGTGTTTTCATAAATTATTTTGGTCTAACTCTGTAATCTAGTGCATCAGTATTGGTTTTCCAGATTAAACAGTTTCTTTAAGAAGATGGTCTCTTGTCTATTATTTTTTTTTTTTTATCCTACTAATCCGTATGTTATGCTTAAAGGGTTAACCCTATCACTCTCCTTAAAGTGGTTCTAAAGGCTTAGGCGTGTTCTAAAGGTTCTAAGGTTCTAAAGGCTTAGTGTGACTGAGGCATTTTAGCGCTAAAAATAGTGCCAGTCCCTCCAATGTGAAAGTCTGAGTGCTTTTTGGGGCGGTTTAGGAGTGGTGTATACACCGCTCCTAAAACGCCCTGCCCATTGAAATGAATGGGCAGCGCTTTCAAAGTGCCTGCAAAACGTTTCGGCAGCTGCACTTTGCGGGTGCTTTTAACCCCTTCGCACCATTAGTGATGGCAAAGCTCCGCTTAAATAGCGGTAAAGCGCCACTAAAACTAGTGGTGCTTTACCGCTACCGCCCCAACAGTGTGAAAGTGCCCTTAAGGTTTTTTGCTTTAATGCATTCTCTGCATTAAGGTAAAAAACTTTCTGTGGCTCAGAATCACCCCCGGTCCCCTTATAATTACCTGAGCCTGATCTCAATCCAGCGCTGTACCCTATAGCATTGGCTCTCTCCACTCTCTCTCCTCACAGGGCAGATTGATAGCATCAGTAGCCAAACCTCTCACTGCGTTCAATCAAATTCTGTAGGGGGGGCGAGCCATGCTGTCTATGTCTATAGATACAAGCAGCTCGGCTTGGGTTCAAATTCGCATGAGTTCCCCCATAGGAAGTGATCTCCTGTGGGGGCACTCGCCAAAGATGTGGAGCCAGAAGCGCCGGCAGGGGACCCCAGAATAGGAGGATTGGGGTTGCTCTGTGCAAAACTATTTCCCAGAGCAGGTAAGTATGACATGTTTGTTATTTTAACCACTTAACAACCGCGCTATAGCCAAATGATGGCTACAGCGCGGCTCGATAACTCTGGGAGGCCGTATTATGACGTCCTCCCAGAATCGCACCCCCTGGGGCGTGCAGACAGACGTTTACGTGACCCCCAGGTCCTGAGGACCCGGCGCATCACGATAAATTGCCACTGGCATCGGCCGTTTATCACATGATCGATCTGTCAAATGACGGAGCGATCACTTGTAAACAAACTGGCGTCATGTCCGGTTCCTCTCTCCCCTTTCTGTACCGATCGGTACAGTGAAAGTGGAAAGGGGAGAGATCAGATGCAGCAGTGCTGTGAACTGGATCTGTAGTGCCCACAGCACTGATCTGTGCCCATTCCAGCACTTATCCATCCATACTCAGCCATCCATCCATACTCAGCTAGCCATCCATCCATACTCGGCAATACCCAGCCATACCTAGAAATACTCAGCCATACCTAGAAATACTCAGCCATACCCAGCCATACTCCGCAATACCCAGCCATACCCAGCCATCCCCACTCATCCATGCCACTACAGTGCCCATCAGTGTCTCACAGAAGTGTAATAGGTAGTCAAATTTAGATTTGACATTTATGCCCCTAGAACGCCTGATGGTGCTCCCTGCATGTTGGGCCTCTATGTGGCCAGGCTGTATAAAAGTCTCACACATGTGGTATCGCCATACTCGGGAGGAATAGCAGAATGTGTTTTGGGTGTAATTTGTGGTATGCATATGCTGTGTGTGAGAAATAACCTGCTAATATGACAATTTTGTGAAAAGAAATATCTTGACTTTGCAAAGAATTGTGGGAAAAAATTACAACTTCAAAAAACTCACCATGCCTCTTACTAAATACTTTGGAATATCTACTTTCCAAAAAGGGGTAATTTTGGGGGGTATTTGTATTTTCCTGGCTTGTTAGGGTCTCAAGAAATGAGATGGGCTGTCAGTACATCAGGTGTGATTACTTTTCAGTGATTGGCACCATAGCTTGTGAACTCTATAACTTTCACACAGACCAAATAATTTACACCTATTTGGGTTATTTTTACCAAAGATATGTAGCAGTATAAATTTTGGCCAAAATTTATAAAGAAAGGTTACTAATTTGCACAATTTGATAACGGAAACAAAGAAAAATGCATTTGTTGACAGAATTTTCGGTCTTTTTTTCTTTTATAGCGCAAAAAAATAAAAAACCCAGTGATGATTAAATACCACCAAAAGAAGGCTCTATTTGTGTGCAAAAAAGGACAAAAATGTCATATGGGTACAGTGTTGCACGACTGAGTATTTGTCATTCAAAATGTGAGAGCACCTAAAGCTGAAAATTGGTCTGGTTAGGAAGGGGGTTTAAGTACCCAGTGGGCAAGTGGTTTAAAGAAAATGCCTTTTCTAATGCAAGTACAGTTGCTAAATGTCAGTAAATTTATTTTTTGCTAGGTAAATGTTTGGCAAATGTTTATGGAACTCTGTTTTTTGGATATGGTGAATAATGTCCACAGAATTAATGGTGGCATTAAATCGTTAAAGTGTTACTAAACCCAGGACTCTGCATTCACTATATATGGTCTCCCACAGTACACAGAACATGGAAATGCATTTTTTTGCTAACTACCTTTTCTCATTAGCAGTATATAGCAGTCTTGTGACTTCTATCAGTGTCCGGCCAAGCACTCGTTAAAGCTTGTAGGAGGAGTTTTCATTCTCCTCTGACTGTCGTAGGAGGCTGCATAACCCCAAACCCTCTGTCTGGACAGTGCTGATGCTGGGCCCTGTACTAATCACATGCACCCTCCCAAAAATTCTCTAGCAATGCACACCAAACTGAGCATATGCAGAGTGCCCCCAAGGCTCTGCAGATGGATTGGGGACAGTAAAAGAAGGGGGAGATCAGAGAAGACAGGATCAAACAGCTTTTTTTTTTTATATATTCTTTATTTTAACTGTTTTCTTCATATACAAAATTCATCACAATAGTAATCAAATGTTTAGACAAATATATCTATTCAAATTCGAATTGCATTTTTCCCCCATGCCCCCCCCCCCATTTTTCCCCCATGCCCCCCCCTCCCTCCCCCTCTATTAATAAAAAAATAAAAATAAAAAAAAAAAATAAATAAATAAATAAGAAAAAAGGGTCCTACCCCGTCTCGCTCACCCTCCCCCGTTCCCCACAGTTTTTCCTTCCATTATCCTCAGATATTGTTCTGTTTCCCTGAACTCAATCCATTGTTGCCATATCCTTTGATATTTTTCTTCTGAATTCTCTAAGGCGTATAGCGAGAGTTCTATTATTCTTGTCCTCTCCACCCTCTCTGCCCACTCTTTCATTGAGGGTATCTCCTGAAGTTTCCAGTAGCAGGGGATTAGGGCTTTAGCTGCATTTAATAGATAGGGGATGAGGTTCCTAGAATGTCTTCCCTCTCTACTCTCTGCATCATGGAATAAACATACCCATGGGAGCTTCTTCACCCTTACTTGTGTTATTTTAAAGATTATTTCTATAATTTGCTCCCAATATTCCTTTATTTTCGGGCAGAACCACCACAGGTGTGAGAAGGAGCCCACTGCCTCACACCCTCGCCAACAGTTAGGAGAAATATCTCCGTTGTAGGCGTTCGCTCTTTGAGGAGTTACATACCACCTTGCTAGGAGTTTATAGGACATTTCTACTGACTGTATATCTTTTGCTGTTGAAAAAACCCGTCCTAAGATCTTAGTCTTCTGGTCCTCGCTATTTAGTGGGCCAATCTCACTTTCCCATTTGCCTAAATACGTGGGATATTCGTGTTCCGCCGCTCGCAACAAGATTTTGTACGTCTTTGAGATTCTTTTCTCGCGGTTGTTGGGGGAATCCATTAATTTTTCTAAGGGCCTAAATTCTGTCTTACCGCGTAGGGGTTTCGGAAGTGCCTGTGTGAAGTGTTGTATTTGAGTGTAGCGCCATTTGTCTAGTGCTCTCTGTCCCCATTTCGTGATAATCTCATTGTAAGTGCTAATTCTATTCCCTTCCATCACATCTATCAACCTTAAATTCTCTTTATTGGACCATCTTCTAAAATATATAAACTCCTCCTTACCTGGGGGAAAAAAATTTGTGTCTAGTAATGGAATTAGTGGGGAATTATAATCCCAATTGTGCCTTTTGTGAATAGCATCCCAAATTTTTAGTGAGTGCCTTGTGAGTGCTGTTGTTTTTGGTGCTAAGTGTCTATAGTGAGGGGGTATCCATATAATTTCTCCTAATCTTGATCTGCTAAACTTTCTTTCGAGTTCCACCCAGCTTTTATCCTCATCATTGTGGCTCCAGTCTATTATTCTAGCAACTGCTACCGCTTCGTAATACTTTTTAAAGTCCGGGGCAGCCAGCCCCCCTCTTCCTTTTTCTCTTGCTAATGTGTCGAATGCGATGCGCGCCCGTTTACCTGCCCAAATGAATTTTGTTATTATTGATTTTATTTTCTTCAAGTATGACTGAGGGAGAGAAATTGGGATCATTTGGCAAGTATAGATGAATAAGGGGAGAGTGAACATCTTGACCGCGTTTATCTTCCCCATCCACGAGAGGACTTTATATTGCATTCCTTTAAGTTGCTTTTTGATTTTATTGATCAGCGGGATATAATTGTGGTTAAAGAGGTCATCTACTTGGGACGTTAATTTTATTCCCAAGTAGCTGAGCTCCTTTTTGCACCATTTAAATTGGAATCTAGATTGTATGGCGTTCTGTTCTTGTATTGGTAGGGTTAGATTTAATATCTCGGATTTAGACATGTTAACTTTAAAGTTCGACAGATTACCGTATTGTTTTAATACTTTCATAGCCATTGGGATAGATATTCTGGGGTTGGAGATATAAAGCAACAGGTCATCCGCAAACGCCGATACCTTATACTCCCTATCTCCAGCTCGAATTCCCCGGATATCAGGATTCTTACGGATCGCTAACAGTAGGGGTTCTAAGGTAATTATAAATAAGAGAGGGGAGAGTGGGCACCCCTGTCTTGTCCCATTAAACAAGTCGAGGGGAGAAGACAGGGTCCCATTGACTCTTATTTTTGTTGTCGGATGCTGATAAAGGGCCCCGATCCATTTCATCATCCTATCGCACAGTCCCATATAATTCAATGTTTCCAGCAGGAATACCCAATTGACCCGGTCAAAGGCCTTTTCGGCATCAATTGACATTAGGACTGAAGGCTCACCTCTTCTGACGGCTTCTTGAATCAGCATTATTGCTTTCAAAGAGTTATCTCTACCTTCCCTCCCCTGCACAAACCCAACTTGGTCGTTATGTATCCATTCTGGCAGATATGACTTCAATCTTTCGGCGATTATTTTTGCAAATAGCTTTATGTCCGAGTTTAATAAGGAAATTGGCCTGTAGCTTTCTACTGCCATCGGGTCTTTCCCCTCCTTTAAAATCAGAGTAATATGTGCCAGTAATGTCTCGTCTCTAAATTTCTCACTTATCCCTATTGCATTAAAATATTTGCCTAGTCTAGGTGCTAACTGCTTGGAGAATTTTTTATAATATATAATCGGGAATCCGTCCGGGCCCGGGCTGCCCCCTAGGGCTGTATTGGCTATTGCTCTTTCTACTTCTTCTACCGATATCGGTACTCCAAGTGCCTCCATTTCTACCGTTTTACCCTTTGGGAAGTCTATGTGCCGTAGGTATTCCCTAATTTCCTCCCGCCGTTTCCCTTCGTTTTGTTTGTGTTCAATGTTGTATAAAGTACTGTAATATTTATGGAATGTATTTGCTATTTCCGGGGATGATATCAAGGTCTCACCGTTTGCGTCTCTAATCTTCTCTATGAACGTCCTGTTCTTTTTTTCCTTGACCCTATTGGCCAGCCATTTACCTGCTCTATTCCCCCACTGATATCTCTCTCTCTTTAAAATGTGGATTGCGGCTATCCTCTCTTGCTCAACGTATTCTGCTAGCTCTCTTTTTTTGGCAATCAGGTCTTGTTTCTCCGGAATTCCTTTAGGTCTGGTTTTCTGCTCTAACTCATGTATGTCCTTATATAATTCCCTTTTCCTTTTTACCCTTGCTTTTTTTTTTTTTCCTGCTCCGATGCCTATAAAGCTTCCCCTTATCACCGCTTTGTGAGTTTCCCAAACTGTTGAGGCCGAAACCTCTGGTGACTCATTTAAAGTGAAGAAAGTTTCTAATTCATGTTCTATCTTACTAATTGTCTCTAGGTCTTGCAACAATGTGACATTGAGTTTCCAGTTTATTCCAGGTCCACAGTCCCCCTTTATATCCAAGTGGATTTTTACCGGGGCATGGTCCGATAAAGTCATTGTTTTTATTTCTGCTTTCCTGAGTAGCGGGACCAGCTGGTGTTCTATAAAAATATAATCTATCCTGGAGAAGGAACTGTGGACCTGGGAGAAACAGGTATAGTCTCTATCTTTTGGATGTAGTATTCTCCAAGTGTCTTGTAGCTGCCAGTTACCCAATGCTTTAATGACTTTTCCCTTCCTTTGTTCTGTAGTTTGGGACCTACCTACTGAGGTATCTAATTTTGGGTCTATGCTCCAATTGAGATCTCCTGCCAGAATAAGTTTACCTTCTTTAAACCCCTCGAGTTTGCTTAATACTCTCCTGAGGAATTTATCCGGATTTTTGTTTGGTGCGTAAACATTCACAATTGTACATTTCATATTGTGTAACATGCCTTTTATACATAAGTATCTTCCCTCCGGGTCCACAAGACGCTCCTCCAACTTAAATTTCATTAACCTACTAAAACCGATTGCTATACCTCTCGAGTAAGGCGATGAGGAGTCCGCGTAATACCATAGTGGGAAATGAAACGAATTTAATCTGATACCTGAAGTGTAGGTTATATGTGTCTCCTGTAGGCATACAATGCCTGCCTCCAGGAAGAGAAGTTCGTCATTTACCCTATGCCTTTTTTTTTTTGAATTTAGCCCCCTTACATTATATGTAATGAAATTTATCCCCTCCATATTATTTTTTTAGAGAGGTAGCCTATGGAGCGTTCTGTGGAGCCAGGATAGTTTCTGAACTGTGTCGGCGGAGGGTGAGCGAGACCCCCAAAAAAAAAAAAAAAAAAAAAAAAAAAAAAAAAAAACAGGAAAAAGAACCCCCAAACAAACCCCCCCCCCCCCCCCCCCCCCCCCTCCCACCCCTCCTCTCTTCTGCAACGATACACCCCAATGGGTTGGACAGAACCCCCCACAATCGTTTAGTACATGGGCCAGGCATACTCCTTCACGGTGTCGCCTGCATTCCATATTCTCCTTGAGGCTCCTTTCCGTAGCCGTGTGAACCCGTCCCCGTCTCCCACCCGCCCCCCCTACCCCTCCCTCCCCCCCCCGCTCCCCCCCGCCCTCCAAATTACCTCTAGTTATACGTTTTGTTGCTTGTCTGCCACCAGATGTCAAGGGACCATCAAGTCCCCTCTTCCCTCCCCGCAACCTCCCACCGGCCACCTCCCCCGCCAGGCCGCTCATCCCTGGGGGGCCAGATACCCTCATCCTTTCCCCATTCCAATAATGTTGGGGGTGGCTCAATACCTAGACGCTCACAAAATCTTTCTACATCCTCCGGGAAACGTAGAACCGCAGATCGCCCATCCTTTTTCCCAACTAAACATGCTGGGAATCCCCACTGGTAGGGGATTTCTGCCGTCCTCAACAGTGAGGTCAGGGGTTTCAGTCGCCATCTTCTCCTTAATGTCTCCGGCGCAAGGTCTGCGTAGATCTGCAGCTCTACTCCCTCGTAGGATGCCCCATTAAGTGTTCTAATTCTATTCATAATCAAGGTCTTCTCTTCCACATAATGGAACCTTATTATTACATCCCTGGGGGCGTCTGGTCTACCTCTCGGGTTCCGGGCCAACCTATGGATTCTATCGATTTTCAATGTTTCTGTGACTTCTCTATCGAGAAAAGGGTTAAATAAACGCTGTGCTATACTTCTCAGCTCTGTGTTGCCATATACCTCAGAAAGACCCTTTATGCGTAGATTCTTCCTTCTACTTCGATTCTCTTGGTCTTCTAATCTATATAGCAACGACCTATTGGCTCTATGGAGTGTATTAACCTGCTCTGATATTTGCGCTAACTTTTGGTCGTAGACCCCTAACCTGTCCTCCACCTCTTCTACTCTCCCCAAAACTAATCCGATATCTCCCCTTAGGGCTGCAATTTCCCCTTTCAGGGATGTTTCCAAATTTGAGAACATCTCCGAAAGCATCTCTCTTATTTGTGGTGTTTCCTCTTGGGGTGTAGGCTGCGTGGTTCTTTCTGTCTCTATAGCTCCTCCCTCCGCACCTCTCTCCATGCTTCTATTCTGTGTCCCTACATGTCCTACCGTGGTATTTTGTGGGCTTCTATCATCTACCTTTGGTCCCGTAGTCTTTGTTCCATTTACCTTCCCTCCTTTACTATCCTCCGGAGCTCTCTGCCTATTTAGGCCTGATCGAAGGGGTGCTCCTCCTTGACTCAATCTTGGGCCCCCCTGTCCCTCCTCAACTATGCTAGTGTTGGTGGCCATGTATCTCTGAATGCCTCCCGGACTTTGAGTTGGGGGGTTCAGTTTAACAATTTTGCTTGCTTTCCCCCTCATATTTGTTACAATCCTTCTTTCTGTTTGAGGTACTCCCACTATCTCCCACTATCTCTTGTGGGGTCCTTTATTTTCCCTTTATTTTCCCTTCTCTTCCCCGTGTTCCCAACCTTTACTCGATTGGTTTAGTTTACCTGGTGGGCAATGGGGTATGGGGTATGTACTATCTGGTTCCTACTGTGGGAACTGTCCTAAGCCCCGCCCCTCTCCTGGACATTCTCTACTACCTATTGGAATTTTTCCGCATAGTACAAAAATACCTTGTATTTACCCCCACAGATGACCTTGTACTGCATTTAAATAAAGAGAAAAAAAAAAGAAACATTCACTTGTACAACTAAAATGTCTCTTAATCCTGTCTCTCAGGTCTCCTTTCACGGGGGCAGGGGAGGTAGACCGAAGACCTAAGACCATTCCCAGGGGGCACTGGGGAGACTCAAGAGACTCAAGAGACTCAAGAGAGGGGGAAAAAAAAAAAAAAAAAAAAAAAGGAAAAGGGGGGGGGGGGAGCAAAGCACTCCAAGTCCAGGGTATTGGTGGGTATTAATAGTGTTTCTTCCGGCCTTTCCTGTTCTCTGTTTAAAGGATGTCCCCTTATTACGATAGTATTCTACTGTGTTCATCTAGAGTTTCTATGGGGTTATGGCTCTTACAACGGCTTCCGGCTTCCAGGGACTCCATAGAATAATTATAGATGTTCCGAGTCCCACCGGGAAAAGAAAAAAAAAAAAAAACAACAGAGCAAAAAAAAGAAAAGGGAAAAAGAAAAGGGAAAACCTTTCTTCCACCCGTGCCGTTACAGTCTGAAGTTGCCTCTCAAGTCACAAGAGAGGATTGAGTTTTATCGGTGCAGGGGTCACTCTTGGGGTCTTCCTTTTCTTTCTTTTTTCCCCTTCTTCCTCCTTCCCCTTTTACCCCTCCATGGCCAGCATGAGATAAAGAATTGCTTACTCTTTGCACTTCTCTCAGTCCTCTAGGCCAGGGGTCCGAGATAGGGGGGCAGGGTGGTGATAATTTTCCTCTCCTATGTGGGCCCGGTAGTTGTGTTGGATATTCGTCTTCCTGGGACGCCGATCTATTCCTGCTTCAGTATAGAGGTTAGTATCAGAGTGGTTAGGGGCATTCAATGGTTAAAACCATTCAGTGGTTTGAATGTTGTACTGCCCCACTACCTCTACCTCTTTTCCTCTTTTCCCCTCTCCTTCCTCCCTTCTGGGGAAGATGTATTATGGTGCCTTGTTTAAGAGTCTATAAGTCTTACATTGAGCAGTTCACATCCCCTGGGTACTTTTTGGGATACTGGGGGGCCTCTCTCTAGTGCAGAGGGTACAACTGAGCACCAATAATGGTTGGCCCGAGGGCCACTCACCGCTCCTCGAATGGGATACAGGATCGGGTGGTTCCTTCCTCTGGGTGCTGCAGCGGAACTGCCTCGAGGTCAGATACTGCCATCTGTGCCGGCTATGTGCGTGTCCATTGGCCGGAGTCTCAGTGCGTCTGGCTGGCTGGGGCTGCAAGGGTTGTAAGGTGCTATCCGGCCACCTCAAGCGGAGGTGAAGATGTTTCACACCCTCCGGGACGCCGGACAGGAGAGAGGAGGCAAGCGGGGGAGAAGCCCATCGATGGCCGAAGTGGTCTATCTGGAGGCGGCTAGCTCCTCACCTCGCCGATCATCCCCCCACAACACACGGGCTGTGGGGGACGGTGCTAGTCGGCGTCTTCAGCGTGGAGGAACGGACAGCGGTGGAGCGGGAGCGGGCAGAGCGCGGGCTTCTGACGAGCGGCGCTCACTCTGCTACGTCATGACGCCTCCTCCCCCCCCCCCCCCTGAAAATAGGGGGCAAATAATGCGTGTGTTATATACCAATATTTACCTTGCTGCCTCAAAGGGGAAGGAGATGCCGAGTGGGATTACACAGAGTCGGGATCTCCTGTGTACTCGGCAATGGCGAGGCTGCATTGATGGGTAATGGTGAGGCTGCAGATGGGCACTGGTAAGACTGCATTGATGGCAATGGCGAGAGTGCAGATGGGCATTGATCAGGCTGCAGTGATGGGCAATGGCGAGGCTGCAGATGGGAACTGATCAGGCTGTATTGATGGGCACTGATCAGGCTGCAATGGTGAAGCTGCAGATGGGCACTAATCAGGCTGCATTGATGGGGACTGGTGAGGCTGCAGATGGGCACTGACAAGGCTGCATTGATGGGCACTGATCCTTATTTCTCTTATATTCACCGACTGACACATCTTCTCATTGGGTTGTTATGCCACCTTCAGGAGAAGACTAGGCATTACATGTTACATGTGATAATAAAACTAGAACTTTCTAGTTCCGCCCAAGGGGCGGTCCCTTAGGTAACAACCCCTCAGCATGCTACTGCAGCCTCAGTTTTATTTTGCCTAGTGAAGGAGAAAAGACCTAGGAACCCTGATGGGCCCATCGGTCCGGCTATGTTTCTGCAGAAGCTTGGTTTTTACGCAAGATGATGGATCCTGTGATCTGCTATCAACAGCCGGCTGGGTGACAGGCTAGATACCCTTATCCTTGTAGTCTCCCCAGTCCGGCCATCGAGCGTGTGCAGGTCGCAGCTACGGCTCGGCAGGCCACGACGAAACCTCAGCTCCAGAGGTGGTCGGTGAGCTTTTATGCTCCGGGGCATACATATGACCGGGCTACTGATGTCTGCGTCACAGTATGCCGGGCCAGCAGCTACCCTGTACTGATCAGTGAGTAGTTCTGCGATGGAATGTCTCCCAGCTCTTCAGGACTGGCAAGTACAGCTCTCCCTGCCTCGGTAGGGTTGAGCAGCTGGGCATTCCCTGGGAGGTCGATTCGGTGGTCCCTCTCCCCCCCTCCTCTCTCCCCCCCTCCTCTCTCCCCCCTCTCCTCTCTCCCCCCTCTCCTCTCTCCCCCCCCCCCCCTCCCTCTCTCCCTGTTCCCCTCTCCCTCCCTGTGTACTGCTGTGGGGTGTGTGTGTCTGTGGAGGGCTCTCACCTGGGGAGGTTTAGCGCTGGCTGTGTCCTGGGTCCTGTTTTCCATGCCCCTGGAGGTGCCTGTGAGTTTCTGTCCCT
This sequence comes from Lithobates sylvaticus, assembly GCA_028564925.1. Classification (NCBI taxonomy): domain Eukaryota; kingdom Metazoa; phylum Chordata; class Amphibia; order Anura; family Ranidae; genus Lithobates; species Lithobates sylvaticus. Next base: position 182,344,016 of record CM053033.1, on the reverse strand, counting down.
CATGGTTCTGCATTTGGCGGCCATCTTAGGTGTGGGCATGGGCTTCGGCGGCCATTTTCCCTGTGATTTTTGTCCTTACACTGGACGTTGGCAGCCATTTTTTGGAAGCCTGAACACGTTTTTTCAGTGTTCTCTAGCAGCAGCATGTGCTCCTGTGTTCTGGCGGCCATTTTCCCTGTGTTTTATGTCCTTATACTGGACGCCATGGCGGGCCATTTTCTTTGACCCTAAGCACACTACTGAGAGGTTTCAGTGCCATTAGCAGCTGCTTCCACCGACAGAGCTGTTTCCTCTGCACCTGGGAGCCAACATAGACTACAGGCACTACCTGCTGGATAGCGCAGAACCCCTTAGGGTGATGAGTCCTGCGGGAAAGGGCCCCTCAGCCAGCAGCAGTAAAGAGGGTGGGACTTTCACTGTCCTAAGTCCCCTTTGGGTGGCAGACAGGGTAGGGTCAGCATGACTTCAGAAACTGGTGTTTCTTCCCCCGAAATCCAGGCAATTGCAACCGGGTGGCCTGCGGACTCCGCAGTACCCTTGGACACCTTGTCGGCAGTCCTCAATTCGTTCGTTGCCAAGAGGGAGGCGGTGCGTGGGCGCAAAGGTGCTAAAAAGCGGCCCATGCCCCCCCCCGTCCTATGGGGAGAGTTCTGACGCAGACTCGGGACCCGCTGAGGTTGGTGACCCCTGCTCTGTCATGTCAGATGACGCTGCCAGGACTGTTCGGACAGTGAGGATGAGTCCCCGTCCGGGTCCGTGCACGACAAAGCGCTTGTTGGAGCTCTTATCACAGCTGTGCGTGATACCCTGAAGATTCAGGAGCCAGCAGATTCCTCTGCTGAGGTAGCGGTCCCTTTTGGGTCCCGTGAGCCAGCCCGTTCACCTAAGGTGTTCCCATATCTGACTTATTTTGTTCATTTTAGTTCATTTACAAGGAATCGGGTCGACCGCAACGGACCTTTTCGGTCCCCAAACACATGGCGGTGTGTTACCCTTTTGGGGAGAACCTTCTCAAAAAGTGGTCGGCTCCTCCGGTCGTGGACCCCCCAGTATCCAGGTTAAACAAAGTAACCACGATCCCGGTAGAGGGGACTCCTGTATTTAAGGATCCCACGGACAGGAAGGCCGAGGCAGTGGCTCGTTCCTTGTCATGGTTGTGGGGTCAGCCGTGTGACCAGTACTGGCATCCGCACTTGTGTCGCTGACACTGAGTGTGCAAAACTGTTGCACCGCGAATTGGGAGAACAGGCTTCTCCTGTCTGCGTGGGATTGGCAGACCAACTAGTGCAAGGCCTTAAGTACATTTGTGATGCGCCCCTGGATACCCTCCCTCTGTTATGCAGGGCTTTAGTGTCAGCAGTGGTGCTGAGGTGCCCGATTTGGCTAACATGCTGGTCTGCTGACCAGGCATCCAAAAAAGCCCTGACGGATCTTCCCTTCCTTGACGACCAGCTCTGACATTATTAAGAATGCCACAAGTGGTAAGAGTACTCTACTCCCAAAGGCCAGGAAGGCTAAGGAGCCATGCCGTAGGCAGGGGCCCTCTTTTTTCGCTCACAAGCGGCTTTTTCGTCCGCCCGGAGCTTCCGCCAAACGTCCCCAGCCCGACAGGACGACCACGGAAGGACAGAAACGTCCCTGGAACCACGAGCCTAACAAGCCTGCGAACAAAAGTGCTGCCGCATGAAGGTTTTCTCCCACCCATTTCTCGGGTAGGGGGTCGCCTTCAGGAGTTGCAGCCCGGTGGTCCTCTCGACTGTCCGACCCAGGGGTCTGCGATCTGATTGCCTACAGCTACAAGATAGAGTTCCTCTCTTGGCCGCAAAACAGATTCTTCCCCTCCAGCATACCTGTTCTCCCAGTTCGCCGGGAGGCCCTCTTGGGGGGCAGTAAGGGAACTGCTGAATCGCGGGGTGATTGTACCTGTTCTGGAATCGGAACGTTTCCAGGGGTTCTACTCAAACCTGTTTGTTGTTCCCAAGAAGGAAGGGGTACGTCCAATCTTGGATCTAAAAGCCCTCAATCACTTAGTGAAAGTGCAGAGGTTCAGAATAGAATCAGTTCGATCAGTAGTCGCTGCACTCCATCAAGGGAACTCCCTGGCATCCTTATACATCCAGGATGCGTACCTGCACGTTTCTGTGGTTGCAGTCGGGGAAGCCCACTACCAGTTTGTGGCTCTCCCTTTTGGTTTGGTATCAGCCCCCCGAGTCTTTACTAGGTATTGGGTCCTGTGTTGGCGTTGCTACGGCAATGCGGGATCGCGATCGTGGGTTACCTAGACGATCTCCTCCTGAGAGCTTCTTCGGCCTCAGAGTTAGAAGAGGATTTGGCGATGACCGTGCAGACCATGCAAGGATTTTGGTGGCTGTTGAACCTAAAAAAGGTCAGTGATAGTACCGACTCAGCGTTTGGAGTACCTAGGCTTGCTGCTGGACTCCAGGGAAGTGTTTCTCCCTTCGGTCAAGCTGCAGACACTCCAGAGCCACGGTAAAACTGCTGAGGAACCGCAAGTGGTCGTCGCTGCGCTTCTGCATGCGAGTCCTGGGTCTCATGGTGGCCTCCTTTGAGGCAGTACTATATGCCCAGTTCCACACCAGAGTCCTGCAGAAGGAGATCTTGGCAAAGTGGGACAAATCTCCATTGTCCCTGGATTGACAGATCCAGGTGAGCCAGTTAGTCAGGGATTCCCTGATCGGGTGGCTGAGGTCCCCGGTGCTTCAGTCCGGGAAGTTTTTTCTACCTCTGAAATGGATGGTGATCACAACGGACGCCAGCCTATTCGGCTGTGGTGGAGTAATTGGAGTTCAGTCGACTCAGAGCCTCTGGTTGACGGAGGAATCCAAGTTGCCGATCAATCGACTCAAACTGAGAGCGATCAGGCTATGCCTCTATGCATGGTCAATGAGCAATGAGACTGCAAGGGCGTCCGATCAGGATCCAGTCAGACAATGCCACTGCTGTGGCATACATCGATCACTAAGGTGGAACAAGAAGCTTGGCCGCCGCACAGGAGGTCGCTCACATACTTCTGTGTGCAGAGCGACATGTACCGGCTCTGTCGGCCATTTACATCCCGGGTGTGGAGAACTGTCAGCGGGCTAAGTCGTCAGAAGCTGGACACAGGAGAATGGGCGTTGCATCAGGGGGTGTTCAGGCTACTGTGTCGGCAGTGGGGCACACCAGACATGGATCTTCTGGCCTCCCGTCTCAATCGGAAGGTGCCGAGATTCGTGTCCAGGACAAGAGATCCATGGGCAAACGCGTCAGACGCGCTGGTGGCTCCGTTGGATCAGTACCAGCTGATCTACGCCTTTCCTCCAATGAAACTGTTACCATGTCTGCTTCGCAGAGTGGAAGCCGAGGGGATCCCAGTAATACTGGTTTCCCCAGATCTCCATCCTGCTTCATCATCGCTGGTTTTACCGGCATGGCTATTGAGAGACAGGTGTTGAGGAACAGGGGTCTGTCGGACTTGGTGATCCCAACTATGTTGAGAGCACGGAAATCTTCTTCTCGGAAGATATATCTTCGTACCTGGAAGGCCTACCTCTCCATTGTGAGGAGGAAAGGATGGCATCCGCGCTCCTTTTTTCTATATACAGGATCCTGCTGTTTCTTCAGCAAGGGGTGGACCAGAAGTTGGCGTTAAGCACCATTAAAGGACAAATATCAGCTTTGGCTGTCCTTTTTCAGCGACCTCTGGCGTCTCACTCTCTGAGTACTTTTGCTCAAGGGGTGTGACATGTAGTCCCTCCTGTGTGCCCACCGTTACCCCCGTGGGATCTGAACCTAGTATTATCGGCGCTTCAAAAACCGCCATTTGAAAATATCAGAGAGTTCCCCCTGTTGACTCTTTCCCAGAAAGTGGTCTTTCTAGTGGCCATCACATCGGCCAGGAGGGTTTCGGAACTGGCGGCCTTGTCCTGCAAGTCGCTCTATCTGGTTATTCACGAGGATAAGGTGGTGTGCGTCCGCAACCGCCTTTTCTGCCGACAGGTAGTCTCGGCGTTTCACATCAATGAGGACATTGTGTTACCATCTCTGTGTCCTAAGCCGACACATCCTAAGGAGGTGGCCCTTCATGCTCTGGAAGTGGTTCGGGCTCTGAGAGTGTATTTGTCTGCCACGGTTCCTTTCCAGAAGTCAGACTCAGTGTTTGTTTCGGTGGCTAGTCCAAAGTAAGGCATGTCAGTGTCATCGGCCACCATTTCCAGGTGGATCAGACAAATTGGAGTACAATCCTACGCCTTGAAGGGGCAGGTGCCCCCCTTTCCGGTCACGGCCCACTCCACGAGGGCAATCAGAACGTCTTGGGCCTCCGACATGGAGCGTCTGTCGCTCAAGTGTGTAAATCAGCGACCTGGTCGTCTGTCCACACGTTTACAAGTTCTACAAGGTAGATGTCAGTGCATTGGGTGATGCCTGTTTTGACCGCAAAGTTTTGATGGCGGCTGTATAGTTGCAATTGCATATGCAATTTTCTTCCTGTTGTTTTGGGTAAAAATGCAGTACCTTTAAGTTAATGCACTGTTGCATTTGTTACCGCAATTTTTGATGCGGTTTGAGGGTAGTGCTTCTCCGTTGAGGAGCACCCTTTTTTTTTGTGGTGGTTTTTCCACACACTGTAGTTTTTTTGTGGGTAAAGTTTGTACTAGTTCCCACATGCCATGGTGGATGAAGTTTTATGCTGTTTTCCCACCCCTCGTTTTGGCACTGCTTGGGGACGTCCCAATGGTCTAAGGAGAGAAGCTGTGTCAGTCGGTGAATATAAGAGAAAATAGATTTTTTTTGTACTCACCGTAAAATCCTTTTCTCTGTAATTCACCGACTGACACAGCACCCGCCCCTCATATTTTTTCTTTACGCTATACTGCTTGTTGACGTACTGAGGCTGCAGTAGCATGCTGAGGGGTTGTTACCTAAGGGACCGCCCCTTGGGCGGAACTAGAAAGTTCTAGTTTTATTATCACATGTAACATGTAATGCCTAGTCTTCTCCTGAAGGTGGCATAACAACCCAATGGTCTAAAGAGAGAAGCTGTGTCAGTTGGTGAATTACAGAGAAAAGGATTTTACGGTAAGTACAAAAAATCCTATTTTTTCTTCAAAGTTCTTTATTTAAAATGTACTTTTTTTCACCCTGAAACTTCCCTCTTAAAATTAAGGGGCGTGTTCTACGCCGAATAATATGGTAACTAAAATAAAACCACATTTCATATCATAATGGATAAAGTGCTAGTGCAGGGGTAGGCAACCTTTTGTCACAGTGTACCGGAAAATGTTTTCAAAGAAATTGAGTGTGCCGATTTTATAACAAAAAAATGTTAACTTCACACTCTCAATCACAAAACGGATTTTTTATAAAGTAAATGCTTTTTTAAACTACTTGAGTAATAGTGACTAATTAACATCCCGCACTCTCATGCCTCAGATCAGCCCCAATTCCTGCACCACCTTCACACCTCAGATCACTGTTCCCCCTGCACATCTGCCCCACCAGTGTAGCCCCCTTCTCATCTGGTACAACACTGAAGCCCCCCTGCTCATCTGCCCTATCACTGTAACCCACATGCTCTTCTGTCCCACCGCTGAACCCCCTTCTCATCTCTTTCACCACTGTATGCCCTGCAAATCTGCCCCACCATCGTACCCTCCTGTTCTTCTGTTCCACCGCTAAACCTTCCCTGCTCATCTGCCCCACCACTGTACCCTCTTCTCATCTATGATGAGCGCGATATGCATATCGTCCTGCTGATCCACCTTTTGCATCCAGCCCACGTGCTTGTATGTGGTGATATATGTGATGTTGCATACAAGCATCTGGAATGGAGGCGCAATGATGAGCTCAGGTCGGGCGTTTTTTGAAAGCAGGGGGTCTGTATGCAAGATTAAGCCCCCGCAGCTGATTAAAAAGTGCGGGGCCGAGCAAAATTGGGTGTGATTTTCATTGAGCTGAATACTGGCTGTGGCTTAAAGGGACACAGAGTGCAGGAGTTCAGTAGTAAGTGATGCAAAGTTTAGAGGTTGGGAGTAGGTGATGTAGAGGTTGATAGTAGTAGATGATGCAGAGCTGAGGGGTCAGTAGTGACACACACACACACACACACACACACACACACACTACATATATATATATATATATATATATATCATTTTTATTTTATTCAACAAAGTTCCCAGAAGCTCAACAGTAATTCCACAAACTGTCATCTGATTGTGGTTTTCTCAATCGCAGTGAAATCCATTCTTTCTGAGGTTGGTAGTGGCAACCAAGCGAGTCATCTTCATCCAAATGTTGGGCGGGGCTAGCAGGACCGTGATTGGCTTTGGCAGTGGCCAATCACAGTCCTCCTCCTCCTGGAAACGGGGACTGCCTCCCTAGCAGAACTGCACCCAATCTCTCCCCTATCGCAAGAGCTGACGATCGCAGCTAAAACAAAGTTAGATAACTAATCAATGTTTCCCATTGTTCACAATGTGTGGGAGCACAGTGCCTCCCCCCAGTGCAGGTGCAGCATGGGGAATTGTGAGACTGGAATGCATTAGGTCAAACTGACACTTCCCTGCACTGCTCTGCTGTTGGGAAGGGAGTCGGGTGCCGGCAAAAGAGGCTTTGTTTGCCGCTTGCAAGTTGCGGCACCAGTGCCGGGGGTTGCCTACCCCTGCTGCTAGTGCAAACAATAAAACGGTTTCCGTAATTTTTTTTTTTGCATTTCCACTAGGTGGCAGTGCATAACCACTTTTTTCTTGTATGCGTTCTTTTGAACAATTCATGGAAGGAAATGTTTGTACAGCCAGAGCCACAGAACTTGTATACATTTCACACCTAAATGTATGATAGGGCAAAAAAAAAATATGTAGTACATCTCTGCAATACATGCACATGAATACTGTAAGGGTCCTGCAAGTACAGAAAAAAACTTTTAATGCCCTCCGATCTTAAAGCGGTTCTAAAGCCTAAACATGTTTTTACCTTAATGCATTATGGTAAAAAATGCGTAGTCATTTGTATCCCCCCCTTTTACTTACCTGAGCCTTTCATTTAATCCAACGCTGTGCATGTCCACAGCTTTTATCTCCCCTTATTTCTGGGTCTCACTGGCTTTGCTGGGGCATCGGGAGACTTTGGCTCCCGTGCTGCCAATCAAAGCCAGTGACGAGGGAGTGGGGGGCGGGGTCAAGTCCAGCTGTCTGTGTCAATATACGCAGCAAGAGGGCTCGGGAGCGAGCAGGCATAAGTGCCCCCATGGGAAGCGGCTTCCAGTGGGGGCACTAGACATAGAGGAGGAGCCAGGAGTGCCGGCGGGGACTCAAGAGGATGTTCAGGGCCTCTCTGTGCAATTCCATTCCACAGGGCAAGTAAGTATAGAGATGTTTGTTATTTTTTTTAAAAAAATTACCCTTACAACCACTTATATTTCCTATTGTGGGCTGAAGACTCACAACATTGTAGCGGACTGAGTGGTACTAATTGTGGCCAGTTTGCACAACTACTTGAACTTTCCCATTCATCCATCTCACAGAAGGTGTCTGTACCAAGGCTTGGTATCAAAAGAGCCCCTAATTTTCTGTTTCTTAATAAATGATTAAACAGTACTGACTGGCATATTTAAGGCTTTGGATATCTTTTTATATCCTTTTCCATCTTTGTAAAGTTCCATTACCTTGTTACGCAGGTCTTTTGACTGTTCTTTTCTACCTCCTCATGGCTCTGTGTCTAGCCTGCTTAGTGCATCCATGTGAGCGCTAACAAACTTATTGACTTTTTATACACAGACACTAATTGTGATTTAAAAAGCCACAAATGTGGGAAATTGAGCTTTAATTGCCATTATAACCTGTGTGTGCCACCTTCTGTGTCTGTGCCAAGGCCAAAAATTCCAGGGTATGTAAATAGGCCCTATAGGTGCAGAATTCTTCTTACCTACCTGGTAGGAACATTCAGGAGACCTGAGTCCCCAAAAACTCTATCATATACAGATGTAGGCCAGCCAGAGGAAGTGGTAAGGTTCCAATGGTTGTTATTGGTTTATAACTTTGATGGATGGCCTCCTTTACCAGTAGGTTGGAGAGGGCAGGACCAAGCATTCTACAACAGTGGCTAGTAAAGATTTGCCTAATGGAGTGCCCAAGGTTTAGGGGTTCAGAGGTATGTGACCTTAAAACCGCCAACAACAGATGGGACATGGGAACTTGTGGGTGATGTCCCCGCTCCAGGCTTTACCATCCATTGCCAAGTGCTCTCTCCTCTGCCCTGCAGCCACAGATGACTGACACAGGGGATCATGTGACCAGAGCTAAAAGTCCACAGGTTAGGGGGGCGCAAATTACTTGCCGTGCCCCAGGCGCTGACAACCCATGCTATGCCACTGGTGGCGAGAGCCCAGCATCGGGAAGAAGGATGGCGCTGCCAACTTGAGCTGGCAATGTTATCTCTTTGTGCAGCTCACATATGGTGACCTGCTGACAAGACACACCCAGAGGAGAGCAGAGCCTGGGAAAGGGAGTGATGGTCTGGATGTGCTCGCTGGTGGGATATGATTGAATACCATACTGGAATCCTTGAGGATTGGCCATGGGTGGGTTGCCATCAGTTAATTTTACACTGTACATTGCAATTTAGTATTACATTTTTATTGCTTTAATTATTCTTCCCATTATGGGCGTGAGAGGGCCTCATGTCTAATTTTTGCCTAAGGCCTCACAAAGCCTAGAGCCGCCTCTGGGTAGGGCTTCCTTTTTGCCAACGTGATACTAACCTACTTGCCAGGAGTGTTGGGTTGCTATTGCCTGGAGTAGAGTGTGATGATAGTGAGGACTGGCAGACCCCAAACTGTGTGGAGAAAATGGGTGAGTTGTACTGAACAGTGTCACCCTCATTTTCCCCAAAATTCTCAACTCATTAGCAAGAACTCAGAATTAAATCTCATGTCTGTGCTGGGCATCCATGTAAGGTGAATGAAAAGCATCAATGAGGCCCTCACATAAATGGTCACACAATAAACAGCCTGCAGAATAGTTTGAGGGATACACATCTGGGGAATAGTGGCCTACGGGCTTATTCACACCACAATGTCAGCATTTTTGCATATGCATTGGCATTCGTTTTTTATGTGTTTTCAATGTAGTCCAGTGTGCTTTTTTTTTAGAGCAGTCTTGTGACTTCAATCAGTGTCTGGTTAAAACTTGTGGGAGGAGTTTTCATTCTGCTCTGACTGTCCTATAAGGCTGCAGGACCCCTGACCCTCTGTCTGGACAGTGCTGATTGGCTCTGTGTTGATCACATGCACTCTCCCAAGAAAGAAAAAACTCTAGCAATACACACCAAACTTAGCATGTGCAGCTAGACCCCAGCCTCTGTTGTATCAGGAGATGGATTGGGGACTGTGAAAGAAGGATCAGAGGAGACAGGGGTCAAACAGTATTTTTACGCAAAGGATTAACCCCTTAGGTTCAACAGTGAGTATAGCTAGCATGCTTTACTGCATATGCAGACTGATTTTACTGTTGTGGGTTTAGTAACACTTTAAATCCTTTTTTTTTTTTTGCTGTCGGTTATGTAAAATCTTGGTGCAAATATTTATTACTCTCTTCCCTTCCTTTTTTTTTACTTGAAAATTCCTTTACTACCTGTCTTTTTATTGTGTCAGACAGAATAGGATGTGAAGGTAAGCCCGCCAATGGTGACAGGCAACAATGAAATCACAGGTTTAGAATCTGTCAGGATTTTATTGCCCATAGGGGGAGTTTTCCCTTCCCTTCCTGTCCAAATGACCGTTGTCAGAATAGAAAGTTAAACAACGAGAAGTATGGGTTTCCTTTTTTTTTTTTTTTTTGCCTTCATCTATTCTATGTGAGCTGCTGATATCTATAAATCCTCCCAGCCCTCTCAGAAGTGCACCCATTCTGTTCAAATCGAGCTAAATACCTGTGGGAGGGGCTACATGCTGTCATACAGTTTAATACCGACAATGGTCTGGCTCTGGAGTCTGGATCCACCCACTTTCCTGTCATCTTGCTTGATTGATGTCCTCTCTCTGCTCGCTCCCGAGACTTTACAGAGCATAACTGCTCCCCCTCCCTTCTCTCTCCTCCCCCTCCCTTCTCTCTCCTCCCCCTCCCTTCTCTCTCCTCCCCCTCCCTTCTCTCTCCTCCCCCTCCCTTCTCTCTTCTCCCCCTCCCTTCTCCCCCACAGCATGTTTCAATGGCCAGAAGAGTCGGCAGAAATAAGAGCACTTAATTTAGTGACTAAGGTAGGGGAAGTCACTGATAGTGCTGTGTATGTAAATGTCCTCTACATATTTATATCCACCAGAGTGAAAACAATATATTTGTAAAGCAGAATACACATATGGATGTGACAGCACACAGGCATTCCATGCATTACTGGTATAGTAAAATTAAATCAAATCAGAGCTAACATTGTGAATGAATCCTTTTATTGACTAACTGGATTTTTATATGAGACAATGAAACCTTCCATTCACATCTACTTATATTTTCCTACTGAAGCCCAGAGCTCCTCAGACATGGAAAGAGCTTTGCTCCCCCATAATTGGTGTATTACCTAGTACTCCTATAGCAATAATGTTCCCTTCATTCTAAATAGAGTATTACAGGATCACATGCCGTACACAGCCATCACACACCGTACAGTGTAATTACATGTTGTACAGTGCCATCACATGCCGTACAGTGCCATCACATGCCATGCAAAGTCATCACATGCCGTACAGTGTCATTACATGTTGTACAGTGCCATCGCATGCCGTACAGTGTCATTACATGTTCTACAGTGCCATCACATGCCATACAGTGTCATCACATGCTGTACAGAGTCATCACATGCTGTACAGAGTTATTACATGTTCTACAGTGCCATCACATGCCGAGCAGTGTCATCACATGCCATACAGAGTCATCACATGTCGTACAGCGTCATCACATGCCGTACAGTGTCATTACATGTTGTACAGTGACATCACATTCCGTACAGTGCCATTCATTGCCGTATGGGGATGATGACACTGTATAGGAGTACAGTGACAGAGGGATGATTTGTATGTGTACAATAAAGGAGACTCTGGGGACATATTGGGGGTCACTTTAGATATGGGGGAGTTGTTAGTCTTCTCTCATATGTACTGTACACAGGTATGCTCTCTACACATAGCACTGTGTACATTTCAGAGAACAGACACAGGGCACAGGTCACTATACTCCTCACCATGTCTCCTCTTCTGATATAACACAGTGCTTTGTGTAGAGAGATTACCTGTGTTCATTGCTGAACATGAGAAGGGACTCTCCCCCCATTGGCTGGAGGAGACGCTGATACAGACTTTGAATGAGTGAGGGGAGGGGGGGGCGAAGGGAATTCAGAGGACACAGGAAGGAACATCAAAGCCCAGGGGAGATGTGTTGGAGTCTTGCAGAGGAGAGCTTGCAGATAACAGCCAGAGAAAGGTGTGGAGACTTCATTGTATCACACTGTCTCTGCTTCTGGGTTTTAGCTGGGGACATGCCGCCATCAAAACAGAGGCACGTGAAGAACGTGCTTGTTCTAGATAGCAGCCTGGGTGTGCACCTCTTCACCAAGCACACCCACATGTCCTCCAGAGGGAGGGAGTGAAGGAGGGTCTGGATTGTGGAAATGTTTCTTCCCCCTGGAAACTTTTGAACTGAGAAAGAACCATTAGAGGCTGATTCTGGGATCAGAATAAATGCAATGCAGGTATGAGGGTAGCATGCACTACCTATTTTTGCATTCCTATAGTTCTCCTTTAATTCCCTTCTTTTGAGATGCAAACCGCATTTAAAACCTGACAGGTCTACCTCTTACTGTACCTACTCTATGCACAAATAAAAAAGATGTAGTTAGGGTTAATTCACTATTTTCTGTATACCGCTGTGGGAAAAGTGTCAGAACTACAGTATAATAATGACTAAAATAAATAACAAAACTACTGGGACAAAAAACAAATAGCATCAGCAATTAAATCTGTTGTTTAATTGTGAATGTAAATCCTAACTAATCTTGGGATTTCCAGACCCAATCTACTGAGGTTTCTTCTCTGGAGAAACAAGACATTTTCTGCTATTATAACTATAACCACTGTGCATGCAGTATTTTTCATAGCTTTAATTATTTTGTGATTTCTGCAAAGGAACAGTGTTTTCTCCTTATTTTTTTATCATTCCGTTTACTATATCTGTAGACCTAGTTATATACATGTGACTGATCCAGCCATGTCTGTGGACTATACTAATGTTCAATAAAGAAAATAGTTTCAGTCTAAAAATGCTGAATTTAAGCTTTTTTGGTTCCTACGCTGAAACAGAAAACACCACAGTCTTAAATAATTGATAATTTCACAATGAAAGTCAAGTGGTCATTTTCTCCTGAAATACCTCATTCACTGCAGACAATCGAGTAATCGGGGTGAGCAAAAGTGTTTATAATGACATGTCCTTATTCATTTATGTGCAATTAAACAGTTCTTCATGTCATGCCACCATAATTATCACTATGCTAAAGCTGGCCTTACACTAGTTGATTTTCAAGCGTTCGTATGAAAAATCTTAGTGCATTTGATGTCTTGACAGATGTTTTTGAAAAGTGGTTCAAAATTTCATTTGCTTTTAACATTCAATTTTGGAACAAACTGACTTTCCAGAATGAAAATTACAATCACTGAATTTCGTTCATTCAAGAAAAATATTTCCATTCCGTTCCTTCAAATTTTCTCATCCCAGCTATCAAACATTAATGTTGGTTTGTCCCCAGCAGTGGCGGCCTATCCATTAGGGGTGCATGGGTGCCACCCCCCCATCCATGCGTCCGGCCCCCTAATCTACATGCAGGGGTCCAGATGAATTAATTCCAATGGGGGGAGGGTTTGAAGCACGTGATTAGAGCCAGAGGCTCTAATAGGCTTCAAAAAAGGGTGGGCTTGGGGTGGCAGCCAACCGACCGGGCGGTTGGTTGTTTGCCACCCCCCCCCCCCCAAAAAAAAATACACCAGCCGCCACTGGTCCACTAACAATTTGAAAATTTAGCACCAATTTTTAAAATTAAAAATTTAGAAAAAATTCTACTAGTACTTCTACTAGTAAATTATACTAGTAAATTCTACTGCATGCATGTTAATACGGCCAGCTTTACACAGTACTTTTTACTGACAACGTGTGCAATCAGGCAATCAGGCAGCTGGCTGGAGAATTTAGAGCATCTTTACAAATCATTATGCGGTCCTTACACTTATAAATCCCATTAGCATGCATGTCAATACGCTTACAAATATTCAAGCTTTCCAGTAGACTTTCTCTAACAGGCAGTAGCTGGGCTAAGGTCTATTGATGCTGATACCCTGACCAATAAGACTTTTTTGTTTACATAAAACAATTCCCCAGTGTTCAGTTTCTAGGCATGCTGATCAATCCTTTAAAACAGTGTTGGTCAACTTGTTAGTTATAACAGGCCTTATTTGTGGCAGATGACATCCCTAGGGGGGTACACATAACATTCAGTATACAGTATGTGATGTTTTAGAGCAGGGGTCTCCAAACTTTCCTAAGAAAGAGTCAATTGACTGTACTTCAGACTTTAGGGGGGCTGCACTGTGCCCAGTTGGCGTAAACAATGTCCAATCTTTGGTATTAGGGCGAGGAATAGTGCCCCAGTTTTGTTGTCAGTGGAGGGAATTATGCCCCATTGTTGATGTCAGTGGCAAGAATAATGCCTCAAGGACCGGATAAAGGCAAGCAAATGGCCAGATCAGGTCCCAGGACCACAGTTTGGAGACTACTGTTTTAGCCTGGGTTCACACTATAGCGAATTCGCAGCGGGGCAAAATACTGCGAATTCGCAGGACATTTGAAAACCTATTGTTTTCAATGGGGCACGTTCAAACATGTCCGGTGCATGCGCACTGCGAATTGACGAAAAACCGCAACCGTCTTTGGTGCGGTGCGGGACGGATCAGGTGCGAATTCACGCCCATTATCTTCTATGGATACGCATCTGATTCGCATCTGGCTTGCGTCCTGAACAGAAATCCGCGCCACTCCAACACCTCCCCTTCTTCCTGTTCCTCCCCTGTGTCTTTTGAAATCCGGACTGGAACCAGCATGTCCAAAAGAGGACGAAAAGCATCATCAAAGGAGAAAGAATCTGTGGATTGTGAGGAGTTGATCAGACTTGTGAGGGAGAAACCCATGATTTATGACACCCGGCATCCTAAATATAAGGACAACGTTGCCAAAAAACGTGCATGGCAGGACATTGCCAGAGACCTCTTGCCAGAGTGGAACAGGTGCTCTTCCCAAGTTCAGGCTGACAAATGTAAGTTTTTTTATTACCTTTTACTACCTGTATATGCTTTCCTGTATTTTTTATATGGTGTACATTAATTTAATTTATTATATTTTAACAAACAGCATGTGGTCACCCCCAAATCTGTACCAGGCCACATGCTGTAAACATTGTGCACATAACAGCTTTATCTAGGGATGGATGAGTCCCTAAATAGATGCATATTCTTAGAATTTCTAAGGTCAGTAATATGACATAAACCACAAATGTGAGATAAAAAAGTTTTATTTTTCATAGCCAAAATTACATACAACATTTTTCATACAGCACACTTAGCATTATATTATCATGCATTTACATCCAGCAAAAAAATACATATTTATTTTTAGTCAATAGAATTCATCTGCCAAGGCACCTCCCCAGCTGGTGACATTAAAAAAATTCTTAAATTCTTCTCTAATAAGTGTACCAGTAGTGCTGCCCCTAGGAATATTGAAATGTGCTGCCTCCATGTTATGGGTCAGGGAATCTTCAAAAAGAAACCCATCTCTTTCACGCACATAGTTGTGCAGTGCACAGGCAGCTTTAATTGCACTGATGGCATGATCAATACTGAGGTTAATAGAGGTATGCAGGAATCTCCACTTATTGCAAAGAATTCTAAATGTACATTCTACTACTCGTCGTGCCCTAGTCAGCCTATAATTGAACACTCTTTTTTCAGTTGTCAGAGAGCGACTTGAATAAGGCCTGAGCATGTTCTGGGACAGTGCGAAAGCTTCATCTCCGACAAATACATGTGGGAGGAGAGGCTCTGTAGTCCCTGGCAGGGGAGAATTATTGGGCAAGTCTAGTGTATTGTCACGCAGCATGCGGCCAAATGAGGAATGTGAGAATACACTAGAATCTGAGCTTCTGCCATAAGAACCTACATCAACCTAAATAAATTTATAATTTGCGTCTGCCACTGCCATTAATACCAACGAAAAATATTTTTTATAATTAAAAAATTGGCTCCCACTAGCTGGAGGCTTTAGGATGCGTACATGTTTGCCAATGGCTCCAAGACAGTTGGGGAAGTTGCATCTCTCCCAGAATAGGTCCGCTATCATCAGCCATTATTCTGGTTTGGGCTTCTTCATAACAATGTCCTTCAGTTCTTCCCATATGACTAGGCAGGTAGCATGAACAATGCCACTAATCGTTGATTTTCCAACCTTGAATTCATAGTGCAAACTTCCAAAGGAATTTCCTGTTGCTAAGTACCTAAAATGACAAAAAAAAATCATTATGTTGTTCTTTATTTTTCAGTGCACTACTTACAGACAAGATGGCGTAGCATGCGTGATGCTTACAGAAAATATATGAGGCACCTTAGAGAAACAAGGAGTGGCTCGGGGGCAGCGCCTAGGGTACCCTATATGTATGCCAGGGACTTGGAGTTTCTACAACCCATTGTGGAGATGAGGGAGTAAGTTTTCATTTACATCATCTATGTAACGCACAATCTGGTAATCATCAATATGCCGAGTTAATTTTTAACATTTTTACAATATAAAACAGGACAGAATCTAGTTGGGAGGAGCAAGATGTTTAGGAGGAAGAACAAGAACAACAAACAGAGGAGGAAGCACCCATTGATATTCCAGAAGACACAGAGGATTTAGCACTAATCCAAACATCTTCCAGTCTCTGGGAAACTAATTCAGATGAACAATGTTCAGGGGCAGAGGAGGCTGTCTCTGGGCCATCCTCTGCTCCTGCACAAATTGGTCAGCCTGGCAAAGTGCCATGGAGGCGCCCAGCACTATCCCAACCTGACCTAAGTGAGCGCTTATTAGACATGTTAAAAAACATGACCGGAAAGGTGGATGCATTTTTATGTCCCGATACAATCCTGGCGCTCAGTTTTGTACCACTAATTAAAAAGATACCCCCAGAGCGGTACTATGAAATGCAAAAAACTATTGAAAAAATGCTGCACTCCTTCTCCCAGCCACAGGAGGAAGCTGCATTTAAATACCCAAATGTGCCCCAACCAATACCTCCCCATCACTACCCAAGATACCCGCACTACCCTGAGCAGCAACACCATCCTTACCCCTATAATCCACCATCATATACCTCAAGTTATGACAGGCCAATCTCCAGATATGAAGGGCCACACAGTAACCTTCCCTATCCCATCCCATCCCCACTTCCTTCAATTAGGGCCCCTCCCCCAAACTCAGGGTATGTATGGGTAAAGTCAACATGGGGAGGCTAGGCCTGCTCCCCACACTGCCAGTGATGACCCAGCTTCCGCAACTCAATACTCCTATGAGGCCCCTTTACAAAAAACATATCAGAATCTGTGATGAGGTCTGTTCATGGTTAAGGACCAACATGACACATTTTGATAAAACAGGGAAGAGGCCTACTTGACAGGCAATTTTTTTGATTTTAAGTTATTGCAGAGTTAATTTATGTTTTATACATGGGTAAAGTTTATATTTTTATCATATTTTATGATACGTGAATAAATAATTATTCCTACATATTTTGTGCCGTCATATTTGTAAAAATACCCAGGTTAAAAACCATAAAAAATACAAAAAACATGGTCAATATAACGCATGACAAATGACATGAGTGATGATAATTACCTTAATGTGATCAATAATCTTTCAGCAGGCTGGATACTTGGTCTGAAGCTCGTGTTCTGACGCTCCAAGCGAGGGGAGATTAAGCCCAGCAATCCATCAAAACTGAGTAAAAAAAAAAACGTCATAAATACATGTGGTAAAAACATTGGGGCATACTGTAAACAAAAAGGAAGGTAAGTGGTTAAGGACATTATTTAGGGTAACAAGGCAGGCATCCTTAGTTCCAATATAATTATAGCTAAATAAGTGACAGGAACAAAAAAAAAGGCAGATGGGTCCTCATTTCAACAAAGAAGAAGCCACTGGCCTTTTAAATTAACAGTAACAATTGTCTGAGCCAAAAATGCTAAACAAAGCTGTGTGGCAACACCAACACCCACAAAGCAACTTGTCACTAGCAATTTTGGGCCAAGGTATTTGGGGGGTAAAACATAAAAAAAAGGGGGGAATATGACCTGGCTTACACCAGGAGGGGGGTGCAAGGTGACGATAATTTTGTGACCTTAAGGTTGCATGCTGAAACAATGTACAGTTGGTATTTTGGGGGGGGACAAGGCTTATTAGTTACAATTATCTTAAAATAACATAATCACACATAGGTTAGACTGGATGGACTTGTGTCTTGCAAATATAAAACACACTATACATCTATGACTACAAATTAAGTATTGTTTGGCAGAAACAGTACTCACCTACTAATTGACATGCGGGTGAAATTGAAAAATTTCCCTTCATGCCCACGGAGGTGCCCATACAATATCATGAACTGGCCTCTTTCTTCGCGATTTGCAATGATGGGATGAACCCAGTATCTTCTTCTTCTACGCATCCTTCTACGATTTTTTTCTTCCAGCAAGATTGCTGCTGTTGCAGCAACAACAGTTGGCATGATCATTGGCAGAGCAGCACACATCTTGCAAAGAAACACACAAAGCACAGGTACAGACTGCTGGACAACCAGGAAGTGTACACAGACCTACCAGGTTTTATAAGCAGCCAGACAATCAGCCAAAAAGCTTGGTCAGCACAAAATTAGCAACTCAAATTAGGCAGGAAGGGTTACTAATGAATTCGCAGCTGATTCGCACCGAAAATGCGTACAATCCGCAGAACAGCCGGCGTTTCACTGTGCAGTCACGCAGGGCCTTGAATTCGCACCGCACTAGTCTGAACCCAGGCTTAGAGAATTGTCAGAGACTTCTGGCATTTCACAGGAGATAGTCGGAGACTGGGAACATAATGCATGGGAGAGTCAAAGACTAGGGGCATTCTACACATGTTGTTGGAGACTGAAGACATGCAGAAGACATTTAGATACCTTTCACACTGGGGAGCTTTACAGGCGCTACAGCACTAAAAATAGCGCCTGCATAGCACCTGTAAAGAACCTCTCCTGTCACTCCAATGTGAAAGCACGAGGGCTTAGACACTGGAGCGGTGCGCTGGCAGGACGCTAAAAAAAAGTCCTGCTAGCAGCATCTTTGGAGCGATATATACACCTCTCCTAAACAGTTCCTGCCCATTGAACTGAAAGGGCACCGCTTACCTATTTTGTTACATTACAGCCTTTAGCTCAATGTTTTTTTTAATCTGAATTATATGTGATGGTTTAGAACACAATAGTCTAAGTTGGTGAAGTAAAATTAGAAAAAAATATTTTTCAGAAATAAAAAAAATGATAATTGGCATGTGCGTATGTATTCACCCCCCTTTGTTATGAAGCCCATAAAAAGCTCTGGTGCAACCAATTACCCTCAGATGTCACACAATTTGTGAAATGATGTCCACCTGTGTGCAATCTAAGTGTCACATGATCTGTCATTACATATACACACCTTTTTGAAAGTCCCCAGAGGCTGCAACACCTAAGCAAGAGGCACCACTAACCAAACACTGCCATGAAGACCAAGGAACTCTCCAAACAAGTAAGGGACAATGTTGCTGAGAAGTACAAGTCAGGGTTAGGTTATAAAAAAAATATCCAAATCTTTGATGATCCCTAGGAGCACCTATCATAACCAAATGGAAAGAACATGGCACAGCAGCAAACCTGTCAAGAGATGGCAAACTCATGGACCGGGCAAGGATGGCATTAATCAGAGAGTTAGCACAGAGACCTAAGGTAACCCTGGAGGAGCTGCAGAGTTCCACAGCAGAGACTGGAGTATCTGTACATAGGACGACAATAAGCCGTACGCTCCATAGAGTTGGGCTTTATGGCAGAGTGGCCAGAAGAAAGCCATTACTTTCAGCAAAAAACAAAATGGCACATTTTGAGTTTGCGAAAAGGCATGTGGGAGACTCCCAAAATGTATGGAGAAAGGTGCTCGGGTCTGATGAGAGTAAAATGTAACTTTTTGGCCATCAAAGAAAACGCTTTGTCTGGCGCAAACCCAACACATCACTTCACCCAAAGAACATCATCCCCACAGTGAAACAGCAGTCAGGACTGGGAAACTGGTCAGAATTGAGGGAAAGATGGATGGTACTAAATACAGGGATATTCTTGAGCAAAACCTGTACCACTCTGTGTGTGATTTGAGGCTAGGACAGAGGTTTACCTTCCAGCAGGACAATGACCCCAAACACACTGCTAAAGCAACACTTGAGTGGTTTAAGGGGAAACATGTAAATGTGTTGGAATTGCCTAGTCAAAGCCCAGACCTCAATCCGATAGAAAATCTGTGGTCAGACTTAAAGATTGCTGTTTACAAGCACAAACCATCCAACTTGAGGGAGCTGGAGCAGTTTTTCAAGGAGGAATGGGCAAAAATCCCAGTGGTAAGATGTGGCA